>CM042692.1:541514680-542749408 GCA_023614405.1 Avena insularis
GAATGAACAATTTAAATGTTAACTTTTTGTCTTCTCATCTTTTCTTTTAGCCAGTTGCTGGCGATGCCTTGTCCTTACACTTGCTCTTGCTCGTGTAGTTGTTAGCGCTCGTCACCCGCAGAATGAGAAGGACATGGTCGCCATTCAAATGAATGACTTAACCTAGGAGCAGTTGCAGGCTAGTGGATACTTTTGGGTGGACCACGACCGTGCAGTCGTGTTGGCGACGCTACAGGATCGTTCTTCACAAGTGCTTCAATGCTTGAAGAAGGCGCATTCATGCCTTAGGCATATCTTCCAAGCAATGTTTCCTATTGACGTGGTTCCTTCAAGCCTGTTGGTCTCCTGGCGAAGTTTCAAGATATCAGCGCGGTTCGCGAGTGCGTGCAACATCAGCTCGTCGCAGGTGCCAAGGCTGCATTGTCATTGGTACGACTTCATCGGACATATGTGGATATTGCGTCTGTTGCCGCTGGACCATCGCCGCCGCCTGAAGGGATGACTTGGAATATGGTGCCACACTATCAGGCGGTTGACCGGCTAACTAAGGAGATCGTAGTTTTCTTTGAGGAACAAACAAATGTTCTCCTTTTGCAGTAGTAGTGTTTCCTGCACATAGATGTATAAGTTTTGTAAAATTCATATGATTATGGTGGGTGTATTTCTACCCATTAATATGTGAAGAGCTTGCTAGCTTGTATATTTTTCGACTGTACTGTGAGATACAGGTCCTTTTCTTTAGCCTGGCGTATATTCATCTCAGCACCTTGCCAACCTGTTAGGTGCGCTGCAGCTGGGTTGGTGTTTATCAAGGGTTCGATTGGTAGTACGTCAGCTACTCAGGATACTGTGTTGTTCGTGGAATAGATGTAAAGGGTGGCGCAGCCTCCGAGTAAAATAATTGTGAGAAAAGCATAAAACACAGGGTTTAGGGCACTTAGCTTTGTTTATTCCTAGAATATCACGAGGTACAATGTGTGGCTAAGTAACCTAGCTGAATAGCCTTATTTGTAAAGTAAAAACATCTAAGGGTAGAAACGGTGCAGTTCTGCGACGTTCCAGGGGTTGGAGTATGTGACTCCACTCTTGAAATCTTTAAGGCGATAGGCACCACCTGGGATTACTTCGGTAATCACGTAAGGTCCTTACCAAGAGGACTCGAACTTGAGATGCCCTTGCTGCTTCAGTCGTAGGACCAGGTCTCCTTCGATGAATGATCTGGGGCGTAGCCTTCTGCTATGGTAGTTGCGGAGGCTCTGCTAGTAGATCGTGGATCTCTCCGCTGCGATCTTGTGTGCCTTGTCAAGGAGGTCGATGGAGTCTTCGAGTGCGAGAGTTGACTCCTTCTCGCTGTATGCAAGAATCAGTGGGGCTTTGTAGCGCACTTCTGCGGGTAGCACCGCTTCAGCACCGTGCACCATGAACAACGGAGTGTAGCCCGTGGTGCTGTTTGGAGTTGTGCGTAGGCTCCAAAGTACGGATTGCAGCTCGTTTGGCTAGCACCCAGCAGCTTGCTCGAGTTGTCGAAGGAGCCTTTTCTTGATTCCTCCACAGACGAGGCCGTTGGCGTTTTTGACTTGACCGATGGTCTGAGGGTGAGCCACTGAGGCGTAGTTAATGTTTATTCCTAGGTTTTCGCAGAATTCCTGGAACTCCTTGGAGGTGAAGTTTGTCCCATTGTCCGTGATGATGCTATGTGGCACTCTGAAGCGGTACACGATGGACTCAAAGAATTTGACGACGCTGGCTCCTGATTGATTCGTCACCGGCATGGCCTTGATCCACTTGGTGAACTTGTCAACCACGACTAGGAGGTAAACCTATCCTCCTCGAGAGGACCTTGGGAGCTTGCCGACAAAGTCAAGTACCCATTGTGCGAAGGGCCAAGTCACAGGTATTGGTCTGAGCTCCGTGCCAAGTGCGTGCAGTTTGTCTGCGAATCGCTGGCATGCGTTGCAGCGCTGGACGATGTCCTTGGCGTCATGCATGGCCATTGGCCAGTAGAATCCAGCTTGTAGAGCTTTGGCGACGAGAATGCGACTGGCAGCATGGTGTCCGCAAGTTCCTTCGTGTATGTTGAGGAGGGTGGCTCTTCCGTCCCTGTTGGAGACACACCGTTGGAGGATTCCAGTGATGCTGCGCTTGTACAGTCTGTCGTTGATGAGGGCGAATGCCTTGGATTGTCGCGCTACGTGTCGTGCGTCAGTCGGGTCATCTGGCAGCCTCTTGCTGAGCAGGTATGTAATATATGGTTGTGTCGAAGATGGCTTGATCATCATGACCTCAATTGGTCCTCCAAGTCATGTATCAGGCTCCGCGTTATCAAGTGCCATTGGCTCATTGGGTGGCGCAGCCCCCGAATCCGTTGACGTGCTCGCCTTCTTCTCTAGAGCCTTGGGCTTGATTGAGCGTTCATAGATGTGCTCTAAAAATACTCTAGATGGTATTGGGGCGCTGGTGGAGCCGACGTTGGCGAGTATATCCGCTTCCTCATTGGTTTCACGGCCAACGTGTTGTAGCTCACAGACATCAAAGTCTCCCTCGAGTGTGTCGTAGAGGTCATGGTAAGCGATCATGTTGTCGCTCAACGTGTCGCACTCGTGCATCGTTTGATTGACCACTACCTTAGAGTCGCCATAGATGATGAGTGATGACCCACAAGTATAGGGGGTGTATCGCAGTATTTTCGATAAGTAAGAGTGTCGAACCCAACGAGGAGCAGAAGGTGCTGGCTAGTGGTATGGATCAGGAATTCTCTGCAAATACTTAGCAAACAGATTTTTAGGGGTTTTTGATAAAGCAAGTAAATAAAGTACGAGTAAATAAAAGACAGTAGAATAAATGCAGCAAGTGCCAATCCTTTATGCATCAAAGGACAAGCCGGTTGTATTACTTAAGATGACCAAACATTCTCAAGGACACATGGGAAGACTGTCAAGTGCTTTCGCTTCATATAGTTGATTAATCTTCTTCAGCTTGCTAAGTGTTGTGTGGGTGAACCCGTGCTAATGTACCGACCTTCCTAGGACTAATACATACTTGTGATTATACCCCTTGCAAACATCCATAAGTATAAGAAAGTAATTAAGGTAGAAACCTAACCACAACTTTAAACTCTAAGACCCTTACGTCCCTTGTGCAATGGTTTCCTAACGGGGGTTCAGGTTTCTGTCACTCCGGCAACCCCTACGATTAGTAGCCAAATACACAATGCATTCCCCTGGGCCCATATAGGTGAAGTGTCATGTTGTCGATGTTCACATGACACCACTAGAAGAAGTACACCACAACTTAAATATCAAACTATTGAATCTTTCTCAACACAACTCCACTACTAACAACATGACTTCTCCCATGTCCTCAAGAACAAAACGAACTTATCATAAGACATCATATGGATCATGATCAGAGATGGAATAATGATGTATAACAATCTGAACATAAACAATATTCAACGGTTCACTCAATAGCATCAACTACAAAGAGTAATCAACACCGGGAAAGTTTCCCCTAAGAACTATGCAAGATTCAACCCAATTGTTACAGCAATATGGAGATGGTGATGAGGGTGCTGATGGGGATGATGGTGGTGATGATGATGATGATCCCGATGAAGTCCAGCTTGATGGTGGTGTTGATGGCGACAATCTCCCCTCTCCAGGAAGGAATTCCCCCGGTAGAATTCTGTCTACCGGAGAGATCTTTCTCTCTCGGTGTTTTCTGCCCCGCAGAGGCGGCAGAATCTTTCTATGGTCGCTCCCCGAGTATTAGGGTTTCGGGAGGATTATATACGCTAGAGGGGAGAGATAGAGGTAGACCAGGGCGGCCACACCACCTGGTGGGGCGGCCCAGGGTGGCCCGTGCCAGGGGCTGGTGTGGGCCTCCTGTGGCCCGTCTCCACTCCTTCTGGCACCCTTCGTCTTCTGGAAAAATAGGATTTTCCGTATATTTTTCCGGATTTTCTGATCTTCACGAATTTTGTCTCCAAACAGCACCTTTTCCATCAGAATCCTGACTACAGCGGTCCATGCTCCAAAAGTCATCAACCATGCAAAAAACAGGTGAAATAACATAAGTATCATCTCTTAATATGAAATATATCAATGAATAATAGTAAATTATGACATAGAATAGTGATGCAAAATGGACGTATCAATGAGCCTCTTGGTGCTGCAGGCTTTCACCACTTGCATTCCATGGATCAAGGCTTCTTACTTAACCTCGTTATTGGAGGCTGTGAACTACATTCATAGAACATACTTCATCTTGTCTCCTTGGGTCGATGTCAGTATGACACCTGTGCCAGCTCCGTCCTTTCGCTTGGACCCATCGAAGTGCATTGTCCAAAGATAGGACATATCTGGTTTGTCGGGTAGCTGGTTCTCCATCCAATGCACGAGGAAGTCCAGGAGAACTTGCGATTTTATCGCGTTGTGCTTCTCATATGTGATGTCTCGTGGAGACAGTACGATTCCCCAAAGTGCGACACGTCCAGTAGCATCGGGATTATTGAGTATGTGCCTGAGTGGGGTGTCATTTACCACCATGATTGGATGCTCCTAGAAATAGTGGTGCGGTCACCTGGCTATCATAAAGATGTCGTACGCCAACTTCTGATAGTGCGGGTACCGCTGCTTTGTTGGTGTGAGCACCTCGCTGAGGTAGTATACTGGGCGTTGAACCCCGTGGACTTTATTTTCCTTGGCTCGCTCCACCACGACCATAGTGCTAACCACCTGGTTGGTGGCGGAGGTGTATGGCAACAGCGGCTCCTTTTCGTGAGGTGTGACCAATACTGGCGAGGTTGATAGTAGGAGTTTGAGGTCCTCGAATGCTTCTTGCGCTTCGTTTGTCCACTCGAACTTGTCAGCTTTGCGGATAAGTTGGTAGAAGGGTAGTGCCTTTTCGCCCATTCGACTGATGAATCGATTGAGCGCCGTGATTCGCCCAGCCAGATGCTGGACGTCTTTTACATTCTTCGGCTTCTCCATGGCCAGTATGGCTTTTATTTTCTTCGGGTTTTCTTCGATCCCTCTCGTAGAGATTAGGTACCCAAGTAATTGCCCAGATGGTACACCGAAGGCGCATTTGTCCGGATTGAGCTTGATCCAGTAGCGATCGAGGTTATCGAAGGTCTCGTGGAGATCATCGATTAATGTGACTTCCTCTTTGGTCTTGATGAGGATGTTGTCAACGTAGACTTGGATATTGCGACCAAGTTGGTTCTTGAGACAAGCCTGCATGCACCGCTAATAGGTGGATCCTGCGTTTTTTAGCCCGAAGGGCATCGTGTTGTAGTAGAACACGCCAAAGGGTGTTGTGAACGCCGTTTTCTCCTGATCTTCCTCCTTCATTTGAATCTGATTGTAGCAGCAGAGGCGCTCGCATCCCGTAGTGGAGTCGATTATCTGATCGATCCGTGGCAATAGGAAGTGATCCTTCGGGTAGTGCTTGTTCAGGGAAGTGAAGTCCACGCACATCCGCAGGATATCCATGTCCTTTTTAGGCACTAGCACTGTGTTTGCGAACCAGGTGCTTTCCTTGATCTCGCGTATGAAATTTGCGTCGAGGAGTCTGTTGATCTCCATACCGACTGCTTTTGCTCTTGGTTCAAACAGTTGCCCTATTGTCTGCTTGACTGGCCTTGCGTTTGGATTCACATTGAGTGAGTGCTCGGCGAATTCCCTAGGAACTCCTAGCATGTCCGCCGGACACCAGGCGAACATTTCCCAGTGCTCATAGAGGAACTCGACGAGTGCGAGTTCCTATGTGGAACTCAAGTTGTTGGCGATGAGGGCCGTCTTGGTTGGGTCGACCTGAACTTTCTTGGTATGCACTGACGAGTCGAAGTAGAGGTCGGGTGAGCTAGGCTTGCTCAGGGGAGGCAGATTGTTGTCTGTCGACTCCTTCAACCTTGCGAGTTCCTCTTGCATGCCGAAGTACTAGGAGATTCTGTTGAATTCCCTGTCGCAGCTATCGGACCTCTCGAAGCTTCCGTTGATTGTGATGACGCCATTTGGGCATGGCATCTTCATCTACAGATAGGCATAGTGCGGTACCGCCATGAACCTCGCGAACGCGACACGTCCAAGGATGCAGTGGTACTATGGGGGCCAGTCGAGGACTTTGAAGTCGATGCGTTCTCGCCAGAAATTTTGCAGCGTGCCGAAGATGACGTCGAGGTTGATTTTGCCCAGGGGGTACACTCCCTTCCCTGGGACGATGTCATGGAACATCATGTCTGAAACTTCCAGACATGTCAGAGGGATCCTCATTGTGTGCAAGGTACTTGCGAACATGAGGTTGATGTCGCTTCCGCCCTCCATGAAGACGCGACTCATATCGAAGCCCACGATCTGCCCCTCGAGTACGACGGGACAGTGGCCTGGGCGAGGTATTTGGCACAGGTGGTCGCCCTTATCGAAGGTGATGCAGGACTCGCTTCCACTGAGGTACTAAGTGGTGGACGGTGGAGCGTTTATCGCTAAATTGACTTGGCGAGTGATTGCCTTCTGCAATCGATTTGAGGGGCGCCCTTTTTGGATCATCAGCATGTTACCTAGCGATCGCGGGTATGGCTCGCCTCCATGGTTCTGGACTGGTGCAACCGCAGGTGGTGGTGGACCAGGTGGCCGTGGTGGTGCTCCATGATCCACGGCGCACGAGGCGGCTCTGTATCCCTAGTTGATCGCGTCGTGATTCATCTTGGCCAGGCCTTCATGGAGCTTGAGGAACTCGCGGCAGTCCTTGAGGAGATGGCTGGACTTTTTCTTGCCGTCGTGCTTTTCGATGTAGAAGTGTACGTTGCATGGTCCGGACAGTTTGTCCTAGATGGATAGTCCAGGTGCCTCGTCGAGAGTGCGGCGTTGCCACACTTGCGTGGTTTTCTAGCTGTCGCGGTATCCACCGCTGTGGTATCCGCTGTTGCGGTTATCGTTGTGTTTGTCCGCATAGCCAGCCGCGACCATGTTGACATCTTCGTGGTCCTCGTAGATGCGCAATCGATGTTTTCCTACGAGATCGTGTCTGCGCCCAAGGTCGTCTTCATCATTGGAGTAGGTAGGGCTTTTCATCGAGTCCTCTCTGTTGGCCCACCGATTTCCGATCCCCATTAGGTCGTTGACTGTTTTGGGCATCGAGTGGCCCAGCTCCTCCCTGAGCTCTATATGGCGAACACCGCCATTGAACGCGTCGATTGCGCGGTCCTCCGAGATATTTTCTACGGAGTTCTTGATGATGGACCACCTATGGATATACGAGCGCAGCGACTCGCTAGACCTTTGGTGGCAGCCTCTTAGTTCTTCGATTGACGCGGGCCTTTTATAGGTGCCCTTGAAGTTACGCATGAAGCTGTAGACCAGCTCCTCCCAGCTACGAATTGATCCGCGTGGGAGATTGTTGAGCCACACGCGGGCGGCGCCTTGTAGCTATAGCTGTAGGCATTGCATTGCCGTGCTTGAGCTTCCTTCGTGTAGCCTGACAGAGGAGATGTGATCCTCCAGTCAGATCTTCGGGTCCTGCAGGCCGTCAAATTTTGGGAGTTTGAACCCCTTAGGCATTCGCTTCTGCCTGATGGCCCTGCTGAAGCATCTCGCGCCGTAGAGCTCCACCTCGTCATCTTCCGAGTCAGTCGAACGTGCGGGCCTTGCCTGCATCTTGTCGACCTTGCGATGCGTGATGTCATCACGCGCATCGTAGTCGTGGTCGTGCCTCCATGAGTGATGTCGCCGTGACAGATCGTGGATGTCGTCGCTGGAGGAATACGAGTAGTAGTATTTTTCCGGAGTTTTACCTTTTTTTGGCTCCGGTGTTGGCTCCTTGACAAGGGCAGCTTCGACTAGCCCGAGGCCCGTGATCGTAGTTTGGTGCATGGTAGTTCGCGAAACTCCAGCTGGCAGCAAGTTGTTTAGGATGTACATGGTGGCCGCTGTCACCGCTGCTTGCGGTGTCTTCTTGAGCATGTTGCCACATGTGTCCACCGTCATAGAGCCGAAGTCGAGGACTTTTGCGGCTTCTTCGCGCTCCTTGTTAGTGAGGTGGGCCAGTCAAGATCGACGTTTTGGCATCCACATAGTCATTTCCCTTGGAGGAGGATCCGCTCATGGAGGAGAGCTGAGCCCGTCGAAGACTGGACTGATCCGCCGCTTTTCTGCGCTTGTCGAGCTGCGCGATTACTTGCTGCTGGCGCTTGTACTCCTCATTGAGCAGCTACTGGTAACCCATCAGCATCTGCTGTGATGAGTTTAGGGGGAGAGGATTACCCCGCAGAGCCTCGCGACAGCGGGCCGACTCGTTGTCGTTGAGTTTGATCAGCATGCGTTCCTCGATGCGCTAATTCGCCCTAAGGTTCGGGTTCCATTCTGTCCTGCTGTTGACAAGCGCGTCATTGGTGGGTGCGCCGTTGACGGGTGCGCCGTTGGTGGGCGCTCTGTTGGAGGGGCCACCGTTCCCACCGTTGGATGGGCCAGTGCTGGTGTTGTCGCGATTGACACCGGTGTCGCCTGTGTTGATGACGGTGCACATGAAGTGGTTGGGGAAGCTGTTGCTCCCACAACTCTTAGATCCAGAGCCACAGGATCCATTCTCTGTGGCTAGGTCACCCAGATCGGATCCGCGACTGTTGTCGCTGTCCGCGCCCTCGACTATTGTCGGGGCGTTGACCTCGCTCAGGGTGCCGATTGGTGGTGGAAACCATGATACTGGAGCAATCGCGGGAGCCGTCGGCTGGTCGGGGAGGCAAAGCGTGCCTAGCTGGCCCACTTGGAAGCGTAAGATCCCAATCGCCACGCCGATCCCATCGCCCACGGACTAGAAATCCGGGCGAGTGGCTGGCTTGTAGACGATGAAGTCGAAAGTGCCGAAGAGCTGGCGAATCTCCATTGTTGCGGATTTGTAGATCACAGTTGACGGGGCCAAAGAATCCGCGACATCACCACTCCCAGTTCCCACAGACGGCGCCAATTGACGAGGGATTAACTCGTCAATGCCGATTGTTATGGTCTTGGGTTTTGGAGAAGAAGGGAGCACTGGAGGCATCAATCGGCTAGCAAAAAAGCACATAGGGACGCAAGGTATACCCACGTTCAGGCCTTGTTGAGGTCCCAACTCTGCTTGTCTGCTCTTGCAATTATCGAGGGAGTCGAAAGTTACAGGGGGTGCGCAGATGCAATCTGGCGATGGTTGTGGAAAATAGGGTTGTGATTGTCCTCCTCGCCGCCCCCTCCTAGCCTTTATGTAGATAGGCTAGGTCTCGGGTAGTAGGTCGAGTCGGTTACAAGTTACAACTTTTTATCTTAAGCTTCATCTTGTGCTACAAGAAATCGGAGTCTCCGTGAGTCACCCGAATCCCATATTGGGCCCTGGTAACGCCATGGGCTCTGGTCATATCTGGGTCGTATATACCAAACTCGAGTACCTGTAGGGTATGCCCACGTCAATGGGCAATAGCTCATAAAAATAGTCATAAAACGCCAAAACAACGAGTTTTCGGTCATAACTCTCATAGATGTATCAGGTCTTACGATCATTGTAAATCGCCCTAGAACCCCAAAACAATTGACAATAGCTCATTAAAACACTAGTAAAAAACGACGAGTTTTTCGTCATATCTCTCAAACATGTATTGGGTCTTACGGTCGTTGTAAAATCGGTATGAAACCCCAAACTATGGGAAATATCTCATGAAACAGCCATAAAGCGCAAAAACGACGAGTTTTTGGTCATAATTCTCAAACATGTATGGGGTCTTATGGTCGTTGAAAATTGCCCTACAACCCCAAAACTATGGGCAATAGCTCATGCAGGCATAAAACAGAAAAACGATGAGTTTTTCTTCATAACTCTCAAACATGTATCGAATCTTACGGTCATTGAAATTTTCCCTAGAACCCCAAAATTATGGGCAATAGCTCGTGAAAACAGCCATAAAACACGAAAATGATGAGTTTTTGGTCATAACTCTAAAACATGCATCGGTCTTCTGGTTAGTGTGAATCGTCCGGGAACCCCAAAACTGTGGGCAAAGATCGTGAAAACAGTCGTAAGACACAAAAACGACGAGTTGTTCGTCATATCTCATAAACATGTATCGGGTCTTACTGTTGTTGTAAATCGCCCTATAACCCAAAAACTATGTTCAAGAGCTCTTGAAAACAACCATAAAGTGCAAAAACGACGAGTTTTTGGTCATAACTCTCAAACATGTATCGGGTCTTGCTGGCTATGTAAAACCCAAAGCTGAGGGCAATAGCTCATGAAAACGGCAATGAAGCGTGAAAAGTTTTTAATCACATCTCACAAACATGTATCAGGTCTTATGATCGTTGCAAAATCGATATGAAACAACAAAATTGTGGGTAATAGCCCATGAAAACAGCCATAATGCGCAGAAATGACGAGTTTTTGGTCATAAGTCTCAAACTTGTATCGGGTCTTACGGTCATTGTAAATTTCCCTGGAACCCCAAAACAATGGGCAATAGCTCATTAAAACATCCATAAAACACATAAACGCGGTTTTTTGGTCATAACTCTCACACATGTATCGAGTCTTATAGTTGTTGAAAATCGCCCTGGAACCCCCAAATTATGGGCAATAGCTCATGAAAACAGCCATAAAGCACGAAAACGACATGTTTTTGGTCATATATCTCAAACATGTATCTAATCTTACTATCATTATAAATTGCCATGGAACCCCTAAAACTATGGGCAATAGCTCATGAAAACAGTCGTAAAACATGAAAACTATGAGTTTTTGGTTATATCTCTCAAACATGTATCAGGTCATAAGGTCATTATAAATCACCCTGGAACCCCAAAATTATGGGCAATACCTCATTAAAACGGCATAAAGTGTGAAAAAGACGAGTTTTTGGTCATAACTCTCAGACACATATCAGGTCTTACGGTCGTTTGAAATCGCACTAAAACCTCAAAACTATGGGCAATAGCTCATCAAAACAATCATAAAGCGCCAAAACGACGAATTTTCGAAGATGTATCGGGTCTTACGATAATTGTAAATCGCCTTGGAACCCCAAAACAATGGACAATGGCTCATTAAAACACTTGTTAAAAACAACGAGTTTTTCATCTTATCTGTCAAACATGTATTGGGTCTTACGGTGGTTGTAAAATCGGCAGGAAACCCCAAACTATGGGAAATAGCTCATAAAAACAGCCATAAAGCGCGAAAACGACATGTTTTTTTTCATAACTCTCAAACATGTATTGGGTCATATGGTCGTTGTAAATCTCCCTGAACCCCAAAACTATGGGAAATAGCTCACGAAACAGCCGTAAAGCACGAAAACGACGAGTTTTTGGTCATAATTCTCAAACATGTATCGGGTCTTACGGTCGTTGAAAATCGCCCTACAACCCCAAAACTATGGGCAATAGCTCATGTAGGCATAAAACAGAAAAACGATGAGGTTTTGTTCATAACTCTCAAACATGTATCGAATCTTACGGTCATTAAAATTTGCCCTGGAACCCCATAATTATGGCAATAGCTCGTGAAAATGGCCATAAAGCGCGAAAACGATGTGTTCTTAGTCATAACTCTAAAACATGTATTGGGTCGTACGGTTAGTGTGAATCGTCCAGGAACCCCAAAACTGTGGGCAATAGCTCATGAAAACAGTCATAAAATGTGAAAACGATGAGCTTTTATTCATAACTCTCAAACATGCATCGGGTCTTATGGTTAGTGTGAATCATCCAGGAACCCCAAAACTATGGGCAATAGCTCATGAAAACAACCATAAAACATGAAAACTACGAGTTTTTTTATCATATCTCTCAAACACGTATCAAGTCTTAATGTCGATGTAAATCTTCCTAGAACACCAAAACTATCGGCATTAGCTCATGAATTAGCCGTAAAACGCAAAAACGATGAGTTTTTGGTCATAAGTCTCAAACATGTATCGGGTTTTTTAGTCGTTTAATTCACCCTAGAACCCCAACAATTTGGGAAATAGCTCACGGAAACGGCCATGAAGCACGAAAATGACTTGTTCTTGGTCATAACTCTCAAACATGTATCGAATCTAACGGTCGTTGTAAATCGCCCAAGACCCCGAAAATTGTGGGCAATACCTCATGAAAACAGCAATGAAGTGTGAAAACGACGAGTTTTTAATCACATCTCTTAAACTTGTATCGGGTCTTACGGTCGTTGCAAAATCGGTTTGAGACCCCAAAACTGTGGGCAATAGCCCATGAAAACAGCCACAAAGCGCAAAAACGATGAGTTTTTGCTCATGACTCTCAAACATGTATCGGGTCTTACGGTCGTTGTAAATCACCCTAGAACCCCAAAACAATAGGCAAGAGCTCATTAAAACATCCATAAAGCACAAAAACGACATTTTTTGGTCATAACTCTCAAACATGTATCGAGTCTTACGGTTGTTGAAAATCGCCCTAGAACCCGGAAATTATGGGCAATATCTCATGAAAGCGGCCATAATGCATGGAAACGATAAGTTTTTGTTCATAACTCTCAAACATTTATCGGGTCTTACGGTTGTTGTCAATCGCCCTTGAACCCCAAAATTATGGGTAATAGCTCATGAAACCAGCCATAAAGCACGAAACTGACTTGTTTTTGGTCATATATCTCAAACATGTATCTAGTCTTACTATCAATGTAAACCACAATGGAACCCCAAAACCGTGGGCAATAGCTCATGAAAACAGCCATAAAACATGAAAACTACGAGTTTTTTGTTATATCTCTCAAACATGTATCAGGTCATAAGGTCATTATAAATCACCCTGGAACCCCAAAACTATGGGCAATACCTCATCAAAACGGCCATAAAGCGCGAAAACGACGAGTTTTTGGTCATAACTCTCAAACACATATCGGGTCTTACGGTCATTGTAAATCGCCCTAGAACCCCAAAACTATGGGCAATAGCTCATCAAAACAGTCATAAAGCGCCACAAGGATGAGTTTTCGGTCATAACTCTCAAAGATGTATCGGGTATTACGATAATTGTAAATCGCCCTAGAACCCCAAAACAATGGACAATAGCTCATTAAAACACTTGTAAAAAATGATGAGTTTTTCGTCATATCTCTCAAACATGTATTGGGTCTTACGGTCGTTGTAAAACCGGTATGAAACCCCAAACTATGGGAAATAGATCATGAAAACAACCATAAAGCGCGAAAACGACGAGTTTTTTCATAACTCTCAAACATGTATTGGATCATACGGTCGTTGTAAATCGCCCTGAACCCCAAAACTATGGGCAATTGCTCACGAAATGGCCGTAAAGCACGAAAACGACGAGTTTTTGGTCATAATTCTCAAACATGTTTCGGGTCTTACATTCATTGAAAATCGCCCTACAACCCCAAAACTATGGGCAATAGCTCATGCAGGCATAAAACAGAAAAATGATGAGTTTTTGTTCATAACTCTCAAACATGTATCGAATCTTACGATCTTGGAAATTTTCCCTATAACCCCAAAATTATGGGCAATAGCTCATGAAAACAGCTATAAAATGTGAAAACGATGAGTTTTTGGTCATAACTCTCAAACATGCATCGGTCTTATGGTTAGTGTGAATCATCCAAGAACCCCAAAACTGTGGGCAATAGCTCATGGAAACAACCATAAAACATGAAAACTATGAGTTTTTGATCATATCTCTCAGACATGTATCAAGTCATAATGTTGATGTCTATCTCCCTAGAACACCAAAACTATGGGCATCAGCTCATGAATTAGCCATAAAATGCAAAAACGACGAGTTTTTGGTCATAAGTCTCAAACATGTATCGGGTTTTTCGGTCGTTTAAATCGCCCAGGAACCCCAACAATTTGGGTAATAGCTCATGAAAACAGCGATGAAGCACAAAAGTGACTTATTCTTGGTCATAACTCCCAAACATGTATCGGATCTTACGGTCGTTGTAAATCGCCCTTGAACCCCAAAACTATGGGCAAAGATTGTGAAAACAGCCATAAAACACAAAAACAGCGAGTTGTTGGTCATATCTCCGAAACATGTATCGGGTCTTATTGTCGTTGTAAATTGCCCTAAACCCCAAAACTATGGGCAATAGCTCACAAAACGGCTGTAAAGCACGAAAACGACAAGTTTTTGGTCATAATTCTCAAACATGTATCGGGTCTTACGGTCGTTGAAAATCACCGTACAACCCCAAAACTATGGGCAATAGGTCATGTAGGCATAAAACAGAAAAACGATGAGTTTTTGTTCATAACTCTCAAACATGTATCGAATCTTACGGTCATTGAAAGTTGCGCTAGAACACCAAAATTATGAGCAATAGCTCGTGAAAACGGCCATAATGCACGAAATCAACGAGTTTTTGGTCATAACTCTCAAACATGTATCGGGTCGTACGGTTAGTATGAATCATCCAGGAACCCCAAAACTATGGGCAATAGCTCATAAAAACTGCCATAAAACACAAAAACGATGAGTTTTTGGTCATAACTCTCAAATATGCATAGTGTCTTATGGTTAGTGTGAATCGTCCAAGAACCCCAAAACTATGGGTAATAGCTCATGAAAACCACCATAAAACGTGAAAACTGTGAGTTTTTGATCGTATCTCTCAAACATGTATCAAGTCTTAATGTCGATGTAAATCTCCCTAGAACACCAAAATTGTGGGCATTAGCTCATGAATTAGCCGTAAAACGAAACAACGACGAGTTTTTGGTCATAAATCTCAAACATGCATCGGGTTTTTCGTCTGTTTAAATCGCCCTAGAACCCCAATAATTTGGGTAATAGCTCATGAAAACGGCCATGAAGCACGAAAATGACTTGTTCTAGTTCATAACTCTCAAACATGTATCATATCTTACAGTCGTTATAAATCACCCTAGAACCCCAAAACTATGGGCAATAGCTCATGAAAACGGCCATCAAGTGCGAGGGATGAGTTTTTGGACATAACTCTGAAACATGTATCGGGTCATACGATCGTTGCAAATCACCCTAGAACCCCAAAACTGTGGGCAAAGATCGTGAAATATAGCTATAAAACACAAAAACGACAAATTGTTGATGAGAACTATCAAACATGTATCGGGTCTTACTATCTATGTAAATCGCCCGGGAACCCCAAAACTATGGGCAATAGCTCATGAAAAAGGCAATGAAGCGCGAAAACGACGAGTTTTTAATCACATCTCTCAAACATGTATCGGGTCTTATGGTCGTTGCAAAATCGGTATGAAATCCCAAAACTATGGGCAATAGCCCATAAAAACAGCCATCAAGCTTAAAAACGATGATTTTTTGGTCATCACTCTCAAACTTGTATCAGGTCTTACGGTCGTTGTAAATCGCCCTAGAACCCCAAAACAATGGGCAATAGCTTATTAAAACATCCATAGAACACAAAAATGACATTTTTTGGTCATAACTCTTAAACATATATCGAGTCTTACGGTTGTTGAAAATCGCCCTAGAACCCCCAAATTATGGGCAATAGCTCATGAAAGCGGCTATAAAGCATGGAAACGATGAGTTTTTGGTCAAAACTCTCAAACATTTATCGATTCTTATGGTTGTTGTCAATCTCCCTTGAACCCCAAAAATGTGGGCAATAACTCATTAAAACAACCATAAAGCATGAAAACGACTTGTTTTGGTCATATATCTCAAACATATATCTAGTCTTACTATCGTTGTAAATCGCCATGGAACCCCAAAACTGTGGACAATAGCTCATGAAAATGGCCGTAAAACATGAAAATTATGAGTTTTTGGTTATATCTCTCAAACATGTTTCAGGTCACAAGGTCATTATAAATCGCCCTGGAACCCCAAAACTATGGGCAATAGCTCATGAAAACAGCCATAAAACATGAAAACTATGAGTTTTTGATCATATCTCTCAAACATGTATCTAGTCTTACTATCGTTGTTAATCGCCCTAGAACCCAAAACTATGGGCATTAGCTCACGAAAACGGCCGTAAAGCACGAAAATGACGAGTTTTTGGAAATAGTTTTCAAACATGTATTGGGTCTTACGGTCGTTCAAAATCGCCCTACACCCTAAAAACTATGGGCAATAGCTCATTAAAAACAGCCATAAAGCGTGAAAACGACATTTTTTTTCATAAGTCTCAAACATGTATTGGGTCATACGGTCGTTGTAAATCTCCCTGAACCCCAAAACTATGGGAAATAGCTCAGAAAACGGCCGGGAAGCACAAAAACGACGAGTTTTTGGTCATAATTCTCAAACATGTATCGGGTCTTACGGTCGTTGAAAATCGCCCTACAACCCCAAAACTATGGGCAATAGCTCATGCAGGCATAAAACAAAAAAACGATGAGGTTTTGTTCATAACTCTCAAACATGTATCGAATCTTACAGTCATTAAAATTTGCCCTCGAACCCCAAAATTATGGCAATAGCTCGTGAAAATGGCCATAAAGCGCGAAAACGACGTGTTCTTAGTCATAACTCTCAAACATGTATTGGGTCGTATGGTTAGTGTGAATCGTCCAGGAACCCCAAAACTGTGGGCAATAGCTCATGAAAACAGTCATAAAATGCGAAAACGATGAGTTTTTGGTCATAACTCTCAAACATGCATCGGGTCTTATGGTTAGTGTGAATCATCCAAGAACCCCAAAACTATGGGCAATAGCTCATGAAAACAACCATAAAACGTGAAAACTACGAGTTTTTTTATCATATCTCCCAAACACGTATCAAGTCTTAATGTCGATGTAAATCTTCCTAGAACACCAAAACTATGGGCATTAGCTCATGAATTAGCCATAAAACGCAAACACGATGAGTTTTTGGTCATAAGTCTCAAACATGTATCGCATTTTTGGTCGTTTAATTCGCCCTAGAACCCCAACAATTTGGGAAATAGCTCACGAAAACGGTCATGAAGCACGAAAATGACTTGTTTTTGGTCATAACTCTCAAACATGTATCGGATCTAACGGTCGTTGTAAATCGCCCAAGACCCCCAAAATTGTGGGCAATACCTCATGAAAACAGCAATGAAGTGTGAAAACGATGAGTTTTTAATCACATCTCTCAAACATGTATCGAGTCTTACGGTCGTTGCAAAATCGGTTTTAGACCCCAAAGCTGTGGGCAATAGCCCATGAAAACAGCCACAAAGCGCAAAAACGATGAGTTTTTGCTCATGACTCTCAAACTTGTATCGGGTCTTACAATCGTTGTAAATCACCCTGGAACCTCAAAACAATAGGCAATAGCTCATTAAAACATCCATAAAGCATAAAAACGACGTTTTTTAGTCATAACTCTCAAACATGTATCGAGTCTTACGGTTGTTGAAAATCGCCCTAAAACCCGCAAATTATGGGCAATATCTCATGAAAGCGGCCATAATACGTGGAAACGATAAGTTTTTGTTCATAACTCTCAAATATTTATCGGGTCTTATGGTTGTTGTCAATCGCCCTTGAACACCAAAACTGTGGACAATAGCTCATGAAACTAGCCATAAAGCACGAAAACGACTTGTTTTTGGTCATATATCTCAAACATGTATCTAGTCTTACTATCGTTGTAAATCGCGATGGAACCCTAAAACTGCGGGCAATAACTCATGAAAACAGCCGTAAAACATGACAACTATGAGTTTTTGGTTATATCTCTCAAACATGTATCAGGTCATAAGGTCGTTATAATCGCCCTGGAACCCCCAAACTATGGGCAATACCTCATTAAAACGGCCATAAAGCGCAAAAACGATGAGTTTTTGGTCATAACTCTCAGACACGTATCGAGTCTTACGGTCGTTGTAAATCGCACTAAAACCTCAAAACTGTGGGCAATAGCTTATCAAAACAGTCATAAAGCGCCAAAATGATGAGTTTTTGGTCATAACTCTCAAAGATGTATCGGGTATTACGATAATTGTAAATCGCCCTAGAACCCCAAAACAATGGACAATAGCTCATTAAAACACTTGTAAAAAACGATAAGTTTTTCGTCATATCTCTCAAACATGTATTGGGTCTTACGGTCGTTGTAAAATCGGTATGAAACCCCAAACTACGGGAAATAGCTCCTGAAAACAATCATAAAGCACGAAAACGACGAGTTTTTTCGTAACTCTCAAACATGTATTGGGTCATACGGTCATTGTAAATCATCCTGAACCCCAAAATATGGGCAATTGCTCACAAAACGGCCGTAAAGCACGAAAATGACGAGTTTTTGGTCATAATTCTCAAACATGTTTTGGGTCTTACGGTCATTAAAAATCTCCCTACAACCCAAAAACTATGGGCAATAGCTCATGCAGGCATAAAACAGAAAAACGATGAGTTTTTGTTCATAACTCTCAAACATGTATCGAATCTTACGATCTCGGAAATTTTCCCTAGAACCCCAAAATTATGGGCAATAGCTCATGAAAACAGCCATAAAACATGAAAATATGAGTTTTTTATCATATCTCTCAGACATGTATCAAGTCTTAATGTTGATGTCTATCTCCCTAGAACACCAAAACTATGGACATTAGCTCATGAATTAGCCATAAAATGCAAAAATGACGAGTTTTTGGTCATAAGTCTCAAACATGTATCTGGTTTTTCGGTCGTTTAAATCGCCCAGGAACCCCAACAATTTGGGTAATAGCTCATGAAAACAGCGATGAAGCACGAAAGTGACTTGTTCTTGGTCATAACTCTCAAACATGTATCAGATCTTACGGTCATTGTAAAACGCCCTAGAACCCCAAAACTATGGGCAAAGATCGTGAAAGCAGCCATAAAACACAAAAACGACGAGTTGTTGGTCATATCTCCGAAACATGTATCAGGTCTTACTATTGTTGTAAATTGCCCTGAACCCCAAAACTATGGGCAATAGCTCACAAAACGGTTGTAAAGCATGAAAACGTCGAGTTTTTGGTCATAATTCTCAAACATGTATCGGGTCTTACGGTCGTTGAAAATCACCGTACAACCCCAAAACTTTGGGCAATAGGTCATGTAGGCATAAAACAGAAAAACGATGAGTTTTTGTTCATAACTCTCAAACATGTATCAAATCTTACGGTCATTGAAATTTTCCCTGGAACACCAAAATTATGAGCAATAGCTCGTGAAAAAAGCCATAAAGCTCAAAAACGATGAGTTTTTGGTCATAAGTCCCAAACATGTATTGGGTCGTACAGTTAGTATGAATCATCTAGGAACCCCAAAACTGTGGGCAATAGCTCATGAAAACTGCCATAAAACACAAAAACGATGAGTTTTTGGTCATAACTCTCAAATATGCATAGGGTCTTATGGTTAGTGTGAATCGTCCAAGAACCCCAAAACTATGGGTAATAGCTCATGAAAACCACCATAAAAACGAAAAAGTGAGAGTTTCGATCAGATTCTCAAACATGTTTCAAGTTCTAAATAACCGATGTAATCTCCCTAAAAAAAAAACTACTATAGTTTCATGAATTAGCTGTGTCAGAAACGAAACAACGTTTTTGGTTTGGTCATAAATCTCAAACATGCATCGGGGTTTTTAATCGCCTAACCCCATCTAGAACCCCAAACCATGAAACGGCTATGTAAGGAAGCACGAAAATGACTTGTTCTTGGTCATAACTCTGAAACATGTATCGGATCTTACAGTCGTTATAAATCACCCTAGAACCCCAAAACTGTGGGCAAAGATCGTGAAAACAGCCGTAAAACACAAAAACGACGAATTGTTGGTCATAACTATCAAACATGTATCGGGTCTTACTGTCTATGTAAATCGCCCGGGAACCCCAAAACTATGGGCAATATCTCATGAAAACGGCAATCAAGCGCGAAAACAACGAGTTTTTAATCACATATCTCAAACATGTATCGGGTCATACGGTCGTTGCAAAATCGGTATGAAACCCCAAAACTATGGGCAATAGCCCATAAAAACAGCCATCAAGCGCAAAAACAATGATTTTTTGGTCATCACTCTCAAGCTTGTATCAGGTCTTACAGTCATTGTAAATCGCCCAAGAACTCCAAAACAATGGGAAATAGCTTATTAAAACATCCATAGAACACAAAAATGACATTTTTTGGTCATAACTCTTAAACATATATCGAGTCTTACGGTTATTGAAAATCGCCCTAGAACCCCCAAAT
This sequence comes from Avena insularis, assembly GCA_023614405.1. Taxonomy (NCBI): domain Eukaryota; kingdom Viridiplantae; phylum Streptophyta; class Magnoliopsida; order Poales; family Poaceae; genus Avena; species Avena insularis. The sequence continues at coordinate 541,534,833 of CM042692.1, forward strand.
TATGGGCAATAGCTCATCAAAGCGGCCATAAAGCATGGAAACGATGAGTTTTTGGTCATAACTCTCAAACATTTATCGGTTCTTACGGTTGTTGTCAATCTCCCTTGAACCCAAAAATGTGGGCAATAGCTCATTAAAACAACCATAAAGCACGAAAACGACTTGTTTTGGTCATATATCTCAAACATATATCTAGTCTTACTATCGTTGTAAATCGCCATGGAACCCCAAAACTGTGGACAATGGCTCATGAAAACGGCCGTAAAACATGAAAATTACGAGTTTTTGGTTATATCTCTCAAACATGTATCAGGTCACAAGGTCGTTATAAATCGCCCTGGAACCCCAAAACTATGGGCAATAGCTCATGAAAACAGCCATAAAACGTGAAAACTACGAGTTTTTGATCATATCTCTCAAACATGTATCTAGTCTTACTATCGTTGTTAATCGCCCTAGAACCCAAAACTATGGGCAATAGCTTATGAAAACGGCCGTAAAGCACGAAAATGTAGAGTTTTTGGAAATAGTTCTCAAACATGTATTGGGTCTTACGGTTGTTGAAAATCGCCCTACACCCCCAAAACTATGGGCAATAGCTCATGAAAAACATCCATAAAATAGAAAAACAATGAGTTGTTGGTCATAACTCTCAAACATGTATCGAATCTTACGGTCATTGAAATTCGCCCTGGGACCCCAAAATTATGGGTAATAGCTCATAAAAACGGCCATAAAGCGCGAAAACAATGAGTTTTTTGTCATAACTCTCAAACATGCATCGGTTCTTACGGTTAGTGTGAATCATCTAGGAACCCCAAAACTGTGGGCAATGGCTCATGAAAAAGCCATAAAACATTAAAATTACGAGTATTTGATCATATCTCTCCAACATGTATCAAGTCTTAATGTCGATGTAAATTGCCCTAGAACACCAAAACTGTGGGCATTAGCTCATGAATATAGCCATAAAGCGGAAAAACGACGAGTTTTTGGTCATAAGTCTCAAACATGTATCAGGTTTTTCGGTCATTTAAATCGCCCTGGAACCCCAAAAATTAGGGCAATAGCTCATGAAAATGGCCATGAAGCACGAAAATGACTTTCTCTTGGTCATAACTCTCAAACATGTACTGAGTCTTACGGTCGTTATAAATCACCCTAGAACCCCAAAACTATGGGCAATAGCTCATGAAAATGGCTATAAGTCTGAAACATGTATCGGATCTTATGGTCGTTGTAAATGGGCCTAGAACCCCAAAACTATGGGCAATAGCTCATGAAAACGGCCATAAAGTGCGAAAACGATGAGTTTTTGGCCATCACTCTCGAACACGTATCAGGGCAAACGGTCATTGTAAATCGCACTAGAACCCCAACACTGTGGGTAAAGATCGTAAAAACAGTCGTAAAACACAAAAACGGTGCATTGTTGGTCATATCTCTAAGCTAGGCCAAAGGACAATTGTGATGGAAAACCAGGCATATATCGCAACAGAACAGGAAGCTGGTTCATCTACCTTGAATGTAAGAAAAAGAAAGCATGTGATGCCATGAGAAAGACAAACATTGCTAAAACGTCAAAATGAAGAGTTCTCAATAAGATAGAGGAAAACTATTCTGGTATCGTCAAAGGATACCACTTCTTTAGAACCTCTAAAGCAGACTTTAGTCATGATTAATGGTAATACCTTAAATTTCATACGAATGCTGAGACATTAAAATATAGTACATGGCCCAATTGTATTCATACTATCAGGACCGATGGTACCACACCCATCTGTACTCCCTTTATTTATGTCATGGCCCATTAAATCCCCATACTTAACGCATCGATAATGTTGCAGGAGACATGGAGGCATTCCTTAGCGATAGCATGGACGATAATGCCAACTCCGACGACCTCATGGACGAGGAATGCTACATGTATGTCCATGAAGATAATTGTACAAGCCTTCCCATCGGCCCTCTTTGTTATGAGTTAATATGAACATTTTATGTGACACCGCATGCATGTAGGTTTAGACGCTGATGACATGGACCCAGATACAACAACGGACTCATCTGGTCCGGAATTTATCGACCCTTTTGACTTTGTGTACTCGAACCTACGAGACAGCACACATATCCTAAAGCAAGTCCTAGACTGCAAAGACTGTCATGCCAAGAAGTTTGAGCGTGAGACCGACGGCTTCTGCTGGCGAAAAGGAAAGATTGAGCTAGTCGATCAACAACCAGAACCTATCCCAGAGCTGAGAAGACTATGGTCTAGCAAGGACGCGGACTCGCGTCATTTTCGGGAGAGCATCCGATTCTTCAACGGCCACTTCTCCTTCACGACCCTTGGTGTTAGCCTCGACAACGAATGCAGAAACATGAGGTCCGGCGTGTACACATTCCGGACGCAAGGCTCATTGTACCACAACATGCATTCGTTCGGGCCAAACTCTAAGCCAGAACACCTACAACTATACTTCTACGACAATGATCCAACATGATCCATCGCAAAGAAGCCACCAAGAACCTCAACCAAGAAGTCGTTCGGAAGGTTGCAGACATACTGAGAGGAAACCCCAACTCCGAGCAGTTTAGGTGTTTGGGCGCCCACAAGGACAACCTCGAGGACTATCGTATAGAACTGAACAACGACCAAAAGAAAGACCAACGGACATTCAATCTACCAGTGTCGTCTGAGGTGGCTGCGATTTGGGTCGAGGGAAGCGACATGGCAAATAGGTTTAAGCGCAGCATTACCCTCTACGGTAACAACAACGAGAGGCATAGTATACAGGCAACACAAGGATGCTATGACCCACTCTTGTACCCCCTCTTCTTCCCAAAGGGGGAGCTCGGTTGGCATCCAAATATCCCTAAACATAATGTTCCTTGGTACATTGCACAAATACCAAGAGCGGGACGTAACGACGATCCAGGTTCACCTATTCAAGATACTTCTACATTTATTATCTTTATCCTTCTCGGATGTTTTCTAACATTCTTTTTTCTTTCATTCACACAGAGGGAGGTGGCAATTTATGCGTCTCCGTGAGGGACTACTATTGTTACCAACTACAGACGTGCCCTGCTATATTCAACCCCATACTGCATGGAGGGCGTCTGTTCCAACAGTTTGCGGTCGACATGTACATAAAGATCAAGGGTTGCAGGTTGAATTGGGTTAGGAGACACCAGCCGGAGATACGTGGCATTGTGGATAGCATCACAGCCAGAGAAACACAAGCAAGCGCCGTTGTCACAAGGATTGTTCTACCATCCACGTTGAAGGGGGGCTTCCGAGACATGAAATAGAGGCATATGGATGCCATGGCGTTGGTACAAATGTACGGCAAGCCCGACATCTTCCTCATGATGACCTGCAACCCAAACTGGCAGGAGATACAGGATGCGCTGCTTCCAGGACAAACCGCACAAGACCGTACAGGCATTGTGGTCCGAGTGTTTAGGGCCAAGCTGGAGATGATGAAAGAGATTCTAACCAAGAAGCATATCCTAGGTGTTGTGAAGGCATACGTCTACGTGGTCGAGTTCCAAAAGAGGGGTCTCCCACATGCGCATTTCCTATTGATCATGGATTCAAGATATAAGCTTCTTCTACCAGAGCAATAAGACCACGTCCTATCCGCTGAACTCCCGGACAATAATAAGTACCCTGAGCTATACACCATGGTCGAAGCATATGATGCACGGCCCATGTGGTGTCCTCAAGCCAAACAACGTGTGCATGAAAGACGGGTCGTGCAAGTGTAGGTACCCAACAAGACCACCGTATAGGGGAAGGACTCATATCCAGTCTATCAAAGACGGAAGGATGGCTTTTGCGTGAAGGTTCGCGGTCAGACACTGGACAATAAATGGGTTGTGCCTTACAACCCTTACCTCTTGCGGATGTTCGACTGTCACATCAACGTGGAGGTGTGCTCTAGCATAAAGGCCGTCAAGTACCTATATAATTACATACACAAGGGCCACGATCAGACTTCGTTCAATATCGAGACCCCCGACGACAAAGGTAACATAGACGAGATCAAGAGATACGTTGACACAAGGTGGATTACTCCACCGGAGGCCATGTGGAGGATATTTGGCTTCAAGCTCTGTGAGAACCACCCGGCGGTCTTACAACTCCCGCTTCATCTCCCAGATATGCAAAGGGTCACGTTCAAAGCGAGAGACAACCTGAACGACGTAGCCTCCAGGGAGAGCACATCCATGCTGATAGAGAATTTCAAAGCTAACCAAAACTACGCGTGGGCTCGAGATATTCTTTACAAAGATTTCCCGGGGACATTCACGTGGCAAATTACAGAAAAGTACTAGAAGATAAGGACCAGGGATCACCAAGTAGGACGAATCATGACAGCCCATCCCGCCGAGGGCGAGCGGTACTTTCTTAGGGTGCTTCTAAACCACGTACCTGGCTCAAAGTGCTTCGAAGATCCGAAAACCGTGGATGGTGTGCTATGTGATACATTTCGTGATGCCGTGGAGAGGAGAGGTCTCATCGAGGCTGACAACACGCTCGACGAGTGTCTTACTGAGTTAGAGCAGTTCACCATGCCAACCTCACTCAGGAGGCTCTTTGCAACAATCTTGGTATTCTGTGAGCCAGGTGATGTGCATGGTCTTTGGAATAGGCACCTTGAGGCGATGTCTGATGACTACCGACGGGAATACACGTGTCCAAAAGCTATGGAGCAGAAGGCGTTGCTTGATATCAGGGGCATGCTGCAGTCCATGGGTAAAGACATAAAGTCGTTCCCTCTCCCAGACATCAACGAGACATATGACAACATATAAGGAGAGGCTAGGCAGGTCATCGAGGAAATGAATATCACGGTTGACAAGGAAGACGCATCACTGGCGACATTTCTAAACCCCGAGCAACAGAATGCCTACGACGAGATACTTAAGGCAGTAGATGGCGACAATGGGGGTGTATTCTTCGTCGATGGTCCGGGAGGAACCGGGAAGACATACCTCTATAGAGCACTACTCGCTAGGGTTCGGGGAGAGAAATAATTGCGATGGCCACGGCGACATCGGGTGTTGCCGCTTCAATCATGCCAGGAGGCAGGATAGCACACTCGAGGTTCAAGATCCCACTAAACCTTGAAGAAGGGGCATCATGCAGCTTCACTAAGCAGAGTGGGATAGCCAGGCTCTTGAGGATGGCTTCTCTCATTCTATGGGACGAGGCAACCATGACAAAATGGCAGGCAGTTGAAGCGCTGGACAAAAGCATGCGTGACATCATGGGCTATCGGGACCGACCTTTTGGGGGCAAGACTATCGTGTTCGACGAGGACTTCAGGCAAGTGCTTCCGATAGTGAGAAAAGGGTCACAGGGCCAAATAATCGACGCAAGTCTATGGAGATCCAACCTATGGAAGGGCATGCACCAGCTAAGTCTCGTCAAGAACATGAGGGCACAAAACGACCGGTGGTTCACGGATTACCTGCGGAGGATAGGTAACAGAACTGAGGAAACCGACAAGGAAGGAAACATTCGGCTTCCTAAAGATATATGCGTGTCGTCTACGGGCGATGACGCGGCCGACATAATGAAACTGATCGACCATGTGTTTCCTGACCTAGATCAGAACATGGATAATCCGCATTACATGACTTTTCGAGCGATCCTCTCCACAATGAACGACAACATCGATGGAATAAACATGCACATGATTGAGCATTTTCAGGGCGATGATATACTATAGCTTTGATAGTGCGGAGGACGATCCGCATGGCTACTACCCTTCCAAGTTTCAAAACTCGTTGACTCCTAACGGGATGCCCCCACACGCACTTAAGCTGAAGATAAATTGCCCTGTTATACTGCTGAGGAACATTGACCCAGCTAACGGCTTGTGTAACGGTACGAGGCTTGTGGTCCGTGCGTTCCAAAGGAACGCCATCGATGCGGAAATTGTCATGGAACAACACACAGGGGAGAGAGTGTTTCTTCCTCGGATACCTCTATGCCCATCGGATGATGACATGTTCACGTTCAAATTCAAAAGAAAGTAATTCCCGACCAGGCTAAGCTTTGCCATGACAATCAATAAGGCGCAAGGACAGACCATCCCAATTGTCGGCGTGTACCTACTGGAGCCGGTATTCTCTCATAGTCAGCTATATGTCGCGTTATCGCGGGCCACCGCTAAAAGCAACATCAGTATCCTCGCCATCAAGGACGACAAGACAAAGAATTCAAAGAAACGGAAAAGAACCGAGTCCTCAGTCACGACCACGCCAAACATAGTCTATAAGGAAGTCCTCAATGCTTGAATTCGCTAGAATTTTTTTAAAGTGTAAACATGTCTGAACTTGCAGAACCAGATTTGGGAAGATTATATGATGATTATTATATCTTTCAAAATGTAATTGATGCAAAATATTAGATTTTTTAAATCATGAATTCCACAAAAAATGAAGGAAATGCGGAAGGACCATTATGATGAACCGGTGTGATATGACTCCCACTCGGCGAGGCATGGGGAAAGCCCTGGTTCCCGGAACATCTCGTTCCCTACATTCTCCCTACATGTTAGCAACTTGAAAGCCAAAGGAAAGCGATAAATAGTGGTTTAGCAAAGAACTTACTGGTGTCAATGTGTAGTATGTTCTAGCAAAACTGTTCATCGATGGCATCAATGGCGCCAACCCTGGCATGGGAGGCACGGGCCCTAAATCCATACTCTCTCTAGCTTGATTAGTCATCAAGATTACCTACAAGATAGTTTAGATGTCAGGTCATAAAGCATCAAACTAGGGAAAGTGAGACTTGTGTCTTTTGCAAAAATAAAGGTTCAAACATACATTTACGTATTGCATGTAGGCCGAATTTATCGCTTGATGCTGCTGAAAGGCCACCTGATATTCATCATGAGCGGCATCGTAGGACGCCATGAACTCAGGCTACAATTTCAAATACAAGGAATCTCATCAGTAGTTAGACATGTAGGAACAAAAGTCATAAACATGATGAAAATGAGGAAACTTACAACATCTCTGAAGGTGGATCGACGAGGCTGGCCACGAGGCAGGATAGGGGTTGTTTGCGGGGTGGGTAGCCTTGAGACGCGTGAAGCTCGTGCTGGGGTAGGCTTGACCTTTTTATTAAGAATCTTGCGACGTCCATGCTGCAATCCGTGCCCCGACAGGACCAACAACTCCTCTTCGATCTCCGCGTGAGTGGGGTCATCCACATGCGGGTGACGAGCCTTCACCATCGTGGTGTAGGACTGCAAGTCGTTCTGGGCATTGTCAAAGAACACGGGGAGCGAGGGCCGAGGCTACGAGAGATCAGGCTTCCTAAGCCACATCTTCTCATAGACGGCGATGTCATGAATCACCTCCCCGGGTAGTGCCTCGGCTACCTGTATCGCAAAAGAAATGTTATGCGTATGGAGTAGGAACATGACAGGAAAGAAATGCAGGTCGTTCCATGTATATACATACCATCTTCCCCTTCAAGTGGTCAAAGTTGCGGTTTCCCGCGTAGTGTGTTCCACCATCGCCTCATTTCTCCGTGTTCCGCCATGACAAGGCTGCAAACTTTTCGTCTTCTCTGAGCCACCTCGTCCTAACCAGATCCTCCTATGCGTCTTGATGTGGCTCATCCCACGCAGGGACAACCTGAAAATGCTATACTTAACTCCAGATAATGCAATGGCAACTTAGCAGCAATGTAGAATCCCATTAACATTTTACTCACCGACATGTACTCATCTGTCGTCATCGAGTAATCGTGATTAGGCTCCTTACCGATAATCTCCTCCTTCTTGACCCTCACGCCCCTATCAGCCTAGAAGTGACTAGTGGTCGTGACCTTTTGGTTGTACCACACCTGCGGTGTCAACTTCACACAAGCCCCAAGCAAAGTCATGTTCGCCTTCTCCTGTTCATCTTCATCCACAAGATAAAAGCACTGCAATCATGCATAAAAACAATTGTGAGAGTCATGAGTTAGCACGGTGAGGTCATCAACTATGAACGGACCTCGAGAAATAAGTCTTACCCAAAACTTGGTGATCACGGTCTTAGCACCTATCGGAAAGACCGGGACACGGGTAGTCTGATAGTCCGCCCAAGTAGTGGCTAGCTTCCTGACGCCCTCGGGGGAAGTGTAATAGCCTGACCAGAACTTCCTAATCAGAGCTCCAACCATGTTGTTAGGAAGGTGGGCCTTGGTCCCCGCAAGAAATGTCCAATTGCTGCACAATAATCAAACATTAGTACACATGCCAAATTATTTATGACCAACATGAAATTACATGTTTAAAATTCCAAATTAGTACACTTACTCAAGGCCATCTGGAATAATGAGGGCTTTCGCCTCCTGTGTCCTAGGCTCAAACCTCTCGTCACCCACTCCTGATTCCCCATGATTCCGAATTTTTTTCTTCAACCGCACTAGCTCCACCAACTCGTTTCTAGGGTCCTCCTCGTCTCTAGACTACGCCTCGGTCTCCGCCTCCGCCTCATTTGTAGATGGCCCCTCCCCCACCTCCATCAGGAATAACTCAGGACCCACATCGCCAGAAGCAGAGGGTGGTGGGTTAAAGTCCAAGCGTCCTTCCTCGTCGCCTCGTCCTCCTCCTCGGCCTCGACCGTGTCATGCAAGTTTTCATGTGATTCCGACGCTCTAGTCATCTTTCTCCGGCGAAACCCTAGACCGGGCCCCCCGGATCGTCTACCCCTATAGCCATCTCCGTACGAGGGTAGCCCGGTGCACCTTTATATTTTTTTGGTTTGTTAGGACATATGTACATGGAAAGCAAAGATTGGGCCAACTTTTCCATAAAATAGGCTCCGTTTGCCCCTCGACGGGAGTTTCCACGTAAATATCCAGGTATTTACTAAGTGTTAACGCATGTTTGGGAAGGGGGTCACACTTGGTACCTACACATGGCACCTACCAACCTTGCACCACTGTCACACACATATGCTAGGGGCACATGCAAGTTTTTATGTGACTCCGACGCTCTGGTGGTCTTCCTCCGGCAAAACCCTAGAACGGGTGCCCCGGATCATCTACCCCTATAGCTATCTCCGTACGAGGGTAGTCCGGGACCTTTCTATTTTTTGGTTTGTTTAGGACATATGTACACGTAAAGCAAAGGTTTGGCCAACTTTAGCATAAAATAGGCTCTAGTTGCCCCGCGGTGGGAGTTTCCACGTAAATGTCCAGGATTTACTATTGTTAACGCATGTCCGAGAAGGGGGTCACACTTAGGACCTACACATGGCACCTACCAACCTTGCACCACTCTCACACACATATTCTAGGGTCACATGCATGTTTTCATGTGATTCCGATGCTCCGGTGGTCTTCTTGTGGCGAAACCCTAGACCGGGTGCCCCGGATCGTCTACCCCTATAGAAATTTCCGCGAGAAGAGCCCGGTGGACCTTTCTATTTGTTCTGGTTTGTTTAGCACATATGTACAAGGAAAGTAAAGGTTCGTCCAACTTTGCCATAAAATAGGCTCCGGTTGCCCCACGGCGGGAGTCTCCACGTACATATCCAGGATTATAATAAGTGTTAACGCATGTCCGAAAAGGGTTTCACACTTGGGACCTACACATGGCACATAACAACCTTGCACCACTCTAACACATATATGTTATGGTCACATGCAAGTTTTCATGTGATTCCGACGCTCTGGTGGTCTCTCTGTGGCGAAACCCTAGACCAGGTGCCCCAGATTGTCTACCCCTATAGCTATCTCTGTACAAGGGTGCCCGGTGGACCTTTCTATATATTTTGGTTTGTTTAGGACATATGTACATGGAAATAAAATGTTAGGCCAACTTTGCCATAAAATAGGCTCCGGTTGCCCCGCGGTGGGAGTTTCCGCGTACATATTCTGGATTTTACAAAGTCTTAACGCATGTCCGAGAAGGGGGTCACACTTGGGACCTACACATGTCACCTACCAACCTTGCACCACTCTCACACACATATTCTATGGTCACATGCAAGTTTTCATGTGATTCTGATGCTCTAGTGGTCTTCCTCCGGTGAAACCCTAGACTGGGGCCCCAGATCGTCTACCCCTATAGCTATACTCGTACGAGGGTAGCCCGATGGACCTTTCTATTTGTTTTAGTTTGTTAGGACATATGTACATGAAAAGCAAAGGTTGGGCCAACTTTTCCATAAAATAGGCTTCGGTTGCCCCGCGGCGGAAATTTCCACGTACATATCTAGGATTTTACTAAGTGTTAACGCATGTCCAAGAAGGGGTTCATAGTTGGGACCTACACATTGCACCTACCAACCATGCACAACTCTCACACACATATGCTAGGGGGAAATGCAAGTTTGCATGTGATTCCGATGCTCTGTTGGTCTTCCTCTAGCAAAATCCTAGACCGGGGGCCCGGATCGTCTACCCGTATTGCTATATCCATACGAGGGTATCCCGGTGGACCTTTCTATTTGTTTTGATTTGTTTAGGTCATATGTACATGAAAAGCAAAGGTTGGACCAACTTTGCCATAAAATAGGCCTCGGTTGCCCCGCAGCGGGAGTTTCCACGTACATATCCAAGATTTTAACAAGTGTTAACGCATGTCCGAAAAGGAGATCACACTTGGGACCTACACATGGCACTTACCAACCTTGTATATTTGTTAAGTAACTTTGAAAGAACATATAAGATAGAAAAAAATATTAACATCACCTGTATCACGTGTTCACATTTTCAGCTTCGCAATCACAGCCAACAGTACCCTTGACTACAAGCAAAAGAGGTCCAACACAGCAATTGAAAATATGAAGAATTAGAAAGGCAGATGTGCAAACCATTATACATTAAATGTAAGATGTAACTTATGGGGGGTTAAACTATACTTATGACAATAAGACGAAAATGTAACCGAAGCCACACATATTTGCAGGTCCAACGAAAGGCAATAACCATTTACTAGGTAAAGGAAATACTATGACCATTTCAATGTTCGAACATATGTATATTCTTCAAGAATGATTCTTAAATACCTAGTAAACCCTTGCACATTAACGATATTAGAACAAACATGTACCAGAAGTAACTAGAATGCACATTAACAAAAATAGTAATTCACGATTGTTACATTATGGAATGGAGGGGACATGGTATTACCTCCGGTATAAACACTTGCAAGGGGATAATACTCTTGTTGTCCCGTGTATAATCTTATACCAAGATATCTGAACTGCATCGAGACAAGCTGGATAATGAAGTCATGATGAATCGAGGAGAGAAATATCACATTTGTGGCCTCATCATACCCCACTATCATATGCAGTTCATTCACGTGCAGCAGCGGTTGTGATAGCTCAATTAGTTGAACGGTTTTCTGAAGCATCCATGAAACAACACCCTTAGAGTTCAGTTTCCTCCCCCATAAACGAATGCAACGTTCTGAATTTGAGAAAACTGCAAGGCCAAGGTCATTATTCTCTCCTCGTAAGATCTGAAAGGACTTGTTGATGCAGGCAGGATGACGAATAGCAGGGACAAAATACGGTTTCTTGATTACAGCAAGGGCGTGTGTTTCGAAGTCAAACGCAAGTATATCGCCTTCAGAAAGCAGCCAATGAAGTGCATTCTGAACAAGGATGCTGGGCTTGCTGACGCAAATCACATCTCTAGTCTCCGTGGAGATACTTTCTCCCCATGCACCAGACCTGGATTCGTAGAGACAAACATAATAAGCCTTTTTTGGGCTACCTTTTTCATGCCACAACAATACCAGTTTGAATGAGCTCAGGTGGCAACAAGTTTGCACATGGTGATGATTGTCAGACAACACCACCGCAGCAGCGCTCCAAACGAAGTTCTCTTTGATCCTTGGTGGAAATAGCACGCGGCGCTGGTCCCTGGTGATGGGGTTCCACAGGATGGCCTCGCAGCGTATGCGGTGAAGGAATAGGGCCATGCCATCTCGGCAGCCGAGGAAGATGGGGCCAAAATAAGAACGAGTTCTAAGGTTCCCCGGGAGGGCGAAGCAAGCAGCATCGATGCGGTCAGGTGGGTCCAACATGGGAGTGAAGATGGGGACATATTTGTGTTTGAAGTAGCCGAGGAGCGGCGGGTTTCGGTGGTGGCGTAAGCGGAAGCGGCAGATGAATCGGGGGTCTGAGAGTATGCTGCGCCAGCGCTTGCACACTGCGGAGGCACGGGGGAGCGAGGATGGCTGCGGAGGGAGGCGGAGGAGGATCTCCCGGAGGAGGTCCTCGATGTCCAGCGGGTTCGCCGTCTGGGAATAGAGGTGGCTCATGAGGGCTATGGTTGGATTGTGCTTTTCATCTGCACGTACATACATAAAAATGCATCCATGTTAATAATAATTAACCATGCTTTTCGCCGTTGTACCATAAAATTCAGGAGCCCGGCCCTAAGTTGTGTAAATAAAGATTGGTGATTGAGACGCTCACCCACTAGTAGCACGGAGGCGAGTGATGCTGAATTCCTCAGAGCAGATCCATTCACCGAGCTGCCTAGGGTTTATACATACAACAATGAGAAGGAGCAGGGGGCACGCACATCAAGAAAAAAGAAAAATGAAGGAACTCCGCCGAATCGCAGAGCAATGGAAAGGAAAGCACACCGCCACCGTCGCCGATTCAGAGACCCGCCGCCGCGCCGCCGTGATCGCCGTTGCAGCCGCCGCCGGGTCGAGATCGAGACTGGAGAGAAAGAAAGAGAGCCCGAGTTTGGGCTGGGCCGGGATTTCTTTTTTCATTAACCACACAGGCCGCATTACCGATTGATTACAGAGTCTGGAACACAGTCCAACCAAAGAATACGTTGCTCTCAATGTTAACGGGGTAACAAGGAAAGGCCCCCAAGGGCCTAGAAGCTGCTAATATTAACTGGCGAGTATAATTTACAAAGAGACCCCTGAGCATCAGTAGCACAGGTAAACTTAGAAATTGCAGATAAGGTCTCAAAAGTTACAAAAAGGACATGGGAAAGAAAATAAAAACGCGATCCAATCCTAAGTCCACTCCGCCGCCCGGAGATCTGCAGTCATCGGAGCCAGCGCCGTCGCCGGGGGACAAGCCACTTGGGGCAACACCAGTTGTCAATCCAGCACAAAGGTCGATGAAGATCTTCTAACATGGCACTTGCGCGTCCTCTTACATCAACAAGGAGGACCAGAAGAAGAAGATGCTTGAGATTCTTTGAGCGCGGAGCAGCCTCTCTGGCCAGAAGCAGCTCCGGCTTCGTCGCCTTACCTTGGGAGCTCCATGAGGCTCAGCTTCTGGGTGCCATGAACGCGCGCACCACCCAACTTCCCTGGGAGCACAAGGAGGAAGATGAGGCAACCCACCGTCCCCTATTGCATCGCCACCGCTGCGACTTGAAAGAGGAGGAAGGCGACTATCCAAGAACTCCACCGAAACCGCCCCCCTCCAGAGAAGGGCAGGACCACCTGACATACGTATGACTTATCGGGTTCTCATAATTGGTATACCTGGTATGTACTCAAACTATGGCCCATGAAGCCCACAAAGAACTAAGGAGTCCTAGAAACATCCGAAGCCCAGGAACCGGTCATGTTGATCAAGATAGAAGTGCAAACCGACATAGTCGTATAGCTGTAATCAAACATGTAATCGATCCATGTTGGACTCTGAGACCCATGCCCTCATATATAGGATGGGAGGAGCCGACGGAGAAGGCACCGTAGCTTTGAGAAAACCACAACCCGATGTGCGCTAGATTGCATCTAGCGAATCGGCGACTCTGCAAACATTTTATTCTATAATCAGACAAGATTTTCACTCCCTTGTCTATCTAATAGGCCTACGAAATGATCAGCACTCTCTTTCCATGAAACCTTAAGTAAATGACCATGGGCATTGTCGACGTTACCCCTTAACAATTGGCGCCATCTGTTATGTATTCGACGACTTCCCCTTCACCAAGCAACGACTCAACGGTCGAAAGCGGTCAGGTCTGTTCCAGCTCTGTCAATATCCTTCCACACCGACACGTCCTTCTTATGGCCTTCGACAACCTTGACCGGGAGACGTATATGATGATCGGAAGTCTCAACTTTCACATCGGGTCTCAGGGAACTATCTGCATCGGGTCTCAACAAATCTCAGGAGGAGCGCAACACCCGAAGATATTCGGATGGCGATAGCGACGATGATTACGAACTCTGCGTCACGAGTTGCTTGGCCCACCGGGTTCGCAAAACTCCTATACCCAAGTACTTCAATATCCCCCACGATTGACTAGAGTACGGCGACCTCCAAGAGCTAGAGGCGTGGTTAAGCAACTACCAGCAAACTGTAATACTCAAGGGTGGTCCAAAAGCCACCACATACAAATCCTACAGCTACACCTGAGTAGCGCTGCGCGTTCCTGGCTCAAGAAGCTACCCGAGGAATCCGCCAGCGGTTGGAGCGACTTGGAGGAAAAATTCATCTAAAATTTCAAGTCCACATTCAAGCAACCAACGTCAATTGGCGAACTGTGGTCGTGCAAACGGAAACCGGGGGAGTCGATACGAGCATTCTTCTAGAGTTGGAACATCATCAATATATCTGATGAAAGGGAAATCGATGCCTTCAATGATGGCCTGTGCCGAAAGGAATTCATAGAGGAGCTCGGTCGGTCCAAGACAAAGAAAATTATGTCGCTGATAGACATTGGCAATCGATGGGCTGATAGTGAGGACGTAGTAAATAATAAGGGAGGGCGCTCATCCGAAGAGGACCGCGACAGGTGCAACATTGACAACACGAGGTGGCGCAACCAAAATTACGATGGCTATAGTGAACCAAGCCACATTTCAGGTGGTTTTGCTAGTGACAGGAACCACAGAGGAGAGAACTGAGACGACAGATACCAAAGCAATCGAGAGAAAGCTGGACCAAGCGGGACATCCCCGCAGTACTGGCCAATACCGCATAGAGACGCCCCGATGCCATTCAGTACGACATCTATTGGCCATTCAGTAAGAAGAGATGTGCATCTCATTGCTGTCCTCTTCAAATCTGGAAGAAATCAAGTTTTCTCATTTAGGCTAACTAATTTCATTTATCATAACTCCATTGCCTATTTTTAGATAACAGGCCAAAGGCCTGGTGTTAAATTAATAACACCAAACGACGAAAGGATACAAGGTGTTGGCCTGGTGTTAAATTAATAACACCAAACGACGAAAGGATACAAGGTGCTGCACCCATCTTACACGAAATACCAACCCACCCACACAAGAAGGCTACCAATGAAGCTACAACCGGAAGCGCGAGCAGCATGAGAGGTCATTACAGTTACTACAAACGCAGAAGGCAAGCGCAAGACGTCTATAGTGTCAGACCGGGGCTCCTCCAGAGGATGAGCCATTTTCACGCGCGCCGTCGAGATCCCGCCACCGCTATAGCAACGCCACCAGAAGCTGACCACCTCTAGGAACCAAACCGAGCTGCCCACAAACCCCCAAGCAGCACCGAGGGAGCCCCAAGAGGACCCGGGGGTGCAGATCCGCATCAAGCCTTGCCGAGGCATACACAACCACGACGCTAGAGCGTCGCCACCGCCCGATCCGAGGATCAAGGTTTTCACCTGGAGGACGAGGGAGACCGAAAGCACCACAGCGACGCCTTCAACAAGGGGACGACGTCCGTAGACGCCGCCATCGCGGCCCAAAGGGCAGGGTTTTCCCTCGGCAAAGCCTTCTGCCTCCAACACGAGGGTCGGACCGCCGCCGAGACGGCAACCGCACCATCGCCACGACGAACAACTCCCCGGTCCGGCCACGCCACCGTCGGAGATCTGCATGCCAAGAGCTCCAAGGCGGTGTCTTCAAGAAGAGCACGACGAATCTCTTTTTATGGGCAGTATACAGTTTCTTGGCACCAGCCAAAAAGCACACTGTAATTATCCAGGACACACTTTAGTCTTAAACAACAAACAAGTGGAGTTACCATCCTCCAGCTTATGACATAATGCAAAAGCACCCTTGAAGGTCCCTAGCAGGTTTAATGTACATCTTTTTGAAACAGGGGCGGTTAGTGTATGTGGTATTCTTGTTTTTTATGTCGCTTGGTAATTCCATTCCTTCTTTATTCCTTTTTGCTTACTGGTGAAATCAATGATATGCCACCTGCTGTGGCTGTTGGTTTTTGCAGATTTCACTCTTACATTGAGGATTTTTGATCAATCGCGTTCAGCTGGGATCTCTGTGACTTTCTTTGCTGATAACACTGAACTACTGCCCTGCGTTAGGTCAAGCGGAGATGTCATCAGTCTACATAATGTTGAGGTATAGCCCATGAATTCAGATTGTCACATTGTCACAATATATAGCTTTTTTTTAGGACTACGGTTTTGTACTTACGCTGTTCCTTTTGTATGCTTGTATGTGCATTCGTGTTCCCTCTTTTTTCTAACTAAATATTTGCCGTGACTAGACCATGTCTACTTTTATCTGCAGATAAAGAGGTATCATGGAGAATTCTTTGCAGCGTTTGACAAAAAGTCATCTTCGTTTGCACTATTTGAAGGGAAAACATCTACAGAATTCAGGCCGTACCACACTTCTATCAAATATCATGGAACCAAACATGACGATGAAATTTTAACCAATATGAGAATGTGGCTTGTGTATCATCCTCCAGATGAGAGAGGTGACTCATAGTTTAAACGCCACTGCTGTTCATTTCTTTGGTCCACACGACAAACATGATTATGAGCTTATATTCCAGATGGGACGTCTGCTTTTTTTGTCCATCTGACTTCACGGTGCTCTTGCCTCTTAAAGGCTAGCTATCACTGTTTTCAAACTTCTGCTCCTGCCACTTAATGTCATATGCACGACTGACTAGGCCCCATCTTTATATGATGGTCCTTCTAATTATTTATACTCCTGCCTTTTTCCACAAGGGCAACACTATCTGATAATTATTCATACAGTAGGACTTGAGTTCTCACCTTTACGAATGTCTTTTTATGAATTTCATCGAATTATGCTGCTAATCTGTGTTGGGTTAGGCTTGCTTTTTCCTTTCTGGACTAAGCCAAAAGCCAATAGGTGTTTCTCTTGGCTTATAAAAGCCAAAGGCCAAATTAAGCCTAACCAAACACCCCTTAAAATTTTTTGTACGAAAGATTCCCTTTCTGTTGTGCTATCTGTTTCCTGCCATGATCTTGTTCTTTGTAAGTGTTTGTCATTCCTATATCAGTATATCCGATGAATTTGCACTATTCAGAATGGATGTATACCTTTCTCTCCTACCATGACCTATGCACAGCATTGTCTAGTGATTTATGTTATGTGTATGTACACTGATTCATGAAATATCTCTTTTTGTTTACTCTGAATATATTCATCGTATATCATTTACGTTATTGCTTGATGTTTCTGATTGCTGTTTCGTATCATAGGTCTGAAAGATCTTGAATTGCAGCTAAGGAGTGTACAGTCTGATTCGACTTTTGATCTTGTATGCAATGTTGGTTCTTTATTCAATCAAATCAAATTTGATACTTATTTCGACAGAGGAAATATCTAATGCTTTCTTTGTAGGTACTTCATGTCTATCAAGCTCCCAGCGGTGAATGGATTTTTTATGTTTGGGATGGAACTGATATTCCTACAACTGAGCTTCAAACGTTGTAGGGTTATAATCTGCCATCATTGTTTGTTTAACTTCTAATTCAGCGACACACGATAGCAAATAAAAACCATTATAAAATCTATGATGGTGATAACGCTTTTGACATATGACCAGGGCCTTCACTAGACTGTTTTCAAGTTAATATAACTTCTTAAATCTGGTTAAGATAGGAAATAGATTTGATTTTTCTTATAAAGCATATGCTAATCTCACTATTCATTCTTTAAACTAAATAAATGCCTTCTGTTATTTCTCTGGATGACTTTGTAGTTTGAACACTGAAGCATTTACATCAGCCCCTCTACATCTGGAAGAAGCGCCTCTACCTAGGGAGGTTTTGTGCACACTGCCTTGTATTGGGACTATCCTCAGGATTTTCTCAAACAAGTCCTGCAAGCAAATAGTTCACTTGCAAAGGGATATTTACTGGGCCCGGTTCTGCAATATTACTTGCAAACAGGAGTTTGGCATTTGGAAAGGCACTTGGCTGCCTTCTAGTAGAGTTCGTCTTTTATCTAATGAAGATGGCAGTGTTGTTGAACGTTTAAAGTAACCTTCTCTTTTCTCTTGAATATTAAGTGCATCCTGTGAATTTTTCCTTTATGAAAATATTTACCAACTGCATTAATTGTTGGAATTTGGGTGTGGGCCTTGGCCCATAGCCTAATACAAATTCTGAAATTCTCTTGGCCCATTCATGCCTAGCAAGGGGTGGCACCAAAGTTTAGTCCCACATTGCTAGTTTAGAGGGAGTTGGACCAATATATATAGTGGAGTGTTTCACTACCTCCTAAAGAGAGTGAAGAGGAGTGGCATACGCGCGCGCTCCTCCTCCGCCGCCCGCCTCGCCGCGCGCGTGCGCGCGCGCGCGGTTTGCGGAATTGTGCCTCGGTGCCGATTCTCTCAGCCGTTTCCGGTCTTTCCGGAAACGTGGGCTGTTACTACTCGGACGTGGGTTACGCCCCACGTCTTACCCGACCGGCGCCTATATATAAACGGCCTTAGGCAAAAACCCTAATACGAGAAAATACACATCTCTCTGACTCCAGAACCTTGCGCCGCCGCTACACCTTCTCCATCCCCTCTTTCGGCGTGCACCGGACGACAGGACAGTAGGCCTCCGGAACCACCGCCTCTCGTGAACCTGTACGGGTGAGGGGCGATCAGGTTTTTGGGGAGCGCGTCTGTGCGACTACTGACGACATCACGTCGACCGACCACTACTTCCCCGACGAGGACTTCTTCCCGGACATCAGCAGCCTCTACATCGACACCATGGCTGACGACACTGGTGTCAACCCCAACCTGAACGCGAACCCGATTCCTCCTCCAGCACCGTACGTAATCTGTTCCTATCTAGTTCAGTTTCTGTTGCAGTTTCTTATACTAGCTCTTGGAATAGATGTGATCTGTTTATTCTGGTTGAATATGATCTGTTCGTTTATTCTGCTAGTATACATGATTAGATTAATTCCAGCACTTATAGTCATGATTTATTATTACTTATTTCGGATTAAATATTATGTTAATTTGCTTATATTTTCAACATTAATAACTCCAGGATGTATGAGAGTCGCCTTTCCACCCAAGTTCATCGACTGCCAGAGGCTAGCCTCCACAAGGCCTCTGATATTACTGGTATGGATGATAGCCAGATATAGACATGATGTGTTGTTTGCTAAGGCCTGGTCATATGACATTTGTCAATTGTATCAGATGTGGAGTTCAAGAGAGCAGGTTACACGACATTAATGGAGTCACTCACCCATGAACAGGTAATACTCATTTCCTGACATATCAGTTGCTGCACTAGTTTATCCCTTGAAGTTTTCAATAATTGGACTCTATTGCCTTGATGAGAAAATGTTCACCTCAATTGGATCGCAGTGGTGCTTCTTCCTTTCTGTTTCTGTGTTTCTAACCAAAATACTTAGCTGGAAGTAAAGCCACCATCAATACAGAGCTGTATCTTTTGTGCCAGGTGACGCACAAATTCAAAACCCTGGTCCGTGTGGTGTCAGCATATCCTTGTCAAGGCAGTGACCTCCATTCACTGTTGACTGGCAATCATTGCCTTCGGTTAACTCTCGAGGATCCTACAGCAAGAATTCATGCGTATGTCTACAAAGATGACGCGGTAAGATGTTAAGAAGTCAGCCTTACGGTTTATAGATTCACCTCTAACTAATGTTCCATTCCCACAAGTAACGAAAACTATTTATGCCTAAAAAATGCATCTTTTTTTCTGAAACCACGTGTACTCTGTGTTCAGGTCAGATTTTTCGGCGGCGGTTCTCTCACGGCGGCCGCGCTGACCAGAAAGATGAACAGGCTGCTGGGTGTCCCAGATCCAGAGGAAGCCGACGAAGGCGCCCCTTTGGCCAGGAACCCTCCTTGGATATGGTGCTGCCTGAAGTCCTACCGCCTGGACAAGTACGACCCCTGGGGCAGCAGACGGTATCGGATCTTCGGCACACAGATCAGGGACTGAAATGGGGGAAGATGATCTGTCCAATCCAAGACGTGGCGGACTACCTTGGTGGAGACGACGCTGTACAGTAACACTAGTGGTAGGACTTTTGAAACACCATTATGCGTTGGGTTGTCATGAATCTTGCAAGTATGGACGGGAAGGAGCTGTCTTTTGGTTGCTGCTGTTGTTCTTAGAGCCACTTTGTTGTTTACTGGATTTGTGTATATCCATCGCTGGTGGCATTCTGTATTCTTTGACTCGTGTTCATCCTACTAAAGTGTGAAGAATTCTGTCGCCGTGGCATTCGGTTCCACAGCATTGCCCAACAGCGAAGGAAGCGCTGACGGTTTCCGCTAGGAATCGCCAAGTTTCTGGACAGACACATCACGGATCCCGGGTTCTCGTGATTCCTCTCATCACGGATTCTGGACTGACATTGCTGGCAGCCCGAAAAAACAATACGATGCTGCCGCACCGCCTTGGGTTGAGAAAGGCGGTCTTGCTCGAGAAGCGCTTTTAGCGTTCCCGTGTGTCGGTCATGCGATGATTTCCACGTGCCCCGTCATGAACGACATGCATATGTCCACCACACTTGGAAAGACAGCAACAATAATAGCATGTAAACCATGCATGCATCAGGATCGACATTGTTTTTTTTTTTGAAAAGATTCGGATCTATTTCATGAGTTCATAAGAAGTACAAAGCATCCTAAACATAATAAAAATTATATCGAGATCTTTGGACCACCTAACGACCACTACTGCCGCCAGAGCGAGCCGCCGACATGCCATTGCCGCCGCTCCCTTACCGGAGACGGCATGACGTTGTTGATGACAGTCGGGAAGTCTTCGTGCACGTGTCCCTAAGGACCAGCGCCCTAGAGCTGAAGTTGTCGCCGTTGAACCCTTGAATTGATCCGAAGCTTGTAACACCAAACCTAAAACACACGTAGACTGGACGAGATCCACCACTCTATGGAAGTGGTGACCGGACGAATCCCCGTCCTCCTCAACGCCAGCAGCAGGATCGTCGTCGACGAGGTGGAAGAGGAGGCAGGTATACCTTATTCTTGTCCCACGCAACACCGCCATAGCCACCATAACGACCATGCCGGTTGACCAAACTCTAACTTTAGGGACCCTTCTAACCGCTGAGCGTAGGTCCGAGGTCTCCACCCCCTCCCGCCGCTGGAGCGGCAAGCAGAGGTGGCGGGGACACATCAATTTGCAGTCGTAGACGACGAGGATGCAATAGATTGTGGCGGTTGCGAAGGTTTTTCACCCTAGCCGCCGCCTCTATTTTCTCACGGGAGAGAGGAGGTAGACGTGCGACTCAGGATCGACATTGTTAAAGTCTTGCACTTGTGAACCTAAGTACTAGGGATCTTCATGAGGTCCTTCTTGTCTTTCTTCACGGAATTGCGGCTGTGCACGCCAATGTGGATGCCGGTTTTGATTCAAGATAAATTAAAACCTACTAGTAGTAAATAAATAGTTGCAGGTAAATGAGCACCATGCATGGGATATTTCCCTGAAATATAGAAAGATCATGTATTTGTTTTCAAGTTATGTGATGCGCGGCTTCCAAGTACATATTGGTCCCATGTTTGAATAGGTTGTGGGTACCGTAATTGGTGAAATATAAGTCGAGGTAAAATAAAGTACGAGTTATATGACCCCGGATTCAAAGGAGATTGTTGAAGTAATAAGGAGCTTCTGAGACAACCTTGAGGCCACCGTGCCGATGAACAAGACCTTGAGCTCATGGCATCGTGTCTATGAAGACCGTACGGTGTTTCTGTACAGCTTTTTGTTCACAGCGGCTACGTCCACATTCACAGCGGCTACCGATATCCTGCGTCCTTCTGATGCGGCATGGACAGTCGTGAAAAGGATTTTGGAGATCCGAATAGGCCCAAAACTACCATTGCACCAATCGAAGAAATTAGAGAAAGGCTGCGGCTCTATCGAAACAAGAGGCCAAGAATCTGTAACTGATCGATTGTATTAGCAAGTTTTCAGTTTTAGCAATAATTTGATAAAGTTCAACTCAAATTATTTTTATCGGATTCCAATATTATTTGAGCATAATATATTGTTTCATCCATGTTTCCTCTACTTTATTTGATTTATCAATGTTTTGACAGTCTGGGCCATGCTATGAACATATGTTATATGAAGGTGAGGTCTTTGTTACTCCCAGTTGTATATGATTCTCCTTTGTTATAGTTCTAGCAATATAAATGGTGGTTCTTCTCGTAGACCAATCCTTACATAGTGGAGTTACAAACACCCGTTACAAGTTGACAGATCTAGTAAAAAGGTGGAAGAACCAACATCACTCTTGGACACTTCGATCCTCATAACAGAAATATTGTAATGTTTGGGTTATTCTCTACATGAAGTGAATAGGTAACTGAAGATTAATACTATTCTAACCATGTGGCTTGATTAGTTCCTCCTTGAAACAGGTTTTCGCTCCGTTTTATAAATAAAGCAAACATCCATACAAGATCCGATGCAAGCAAGAAAAAATTAAAGATTCAAATGCTAAGGAAACAATACAAACACGCCGAAATGCAGAAAAAAGCACGGCCAGAAGCAAGGTAAGATGATACAATTCCCCATGGGAGCACAACTCAGCGGCTGGAATAAGTGGTGTGTTGCCACAGTGAGGTGCTACATCATCGTGTCAAGCCGCTCTCTATCCCGCCGTCTACACAACGGGTACCACTGCTACAAGAGAGCCAATAATTTGAAGATTGAGTCAGAGGCACAATGTAGGAAGGCATGCTCGATAACCTTCTTATTACGTATATTCCATATGGTCTAGGTCATCACCGGAAACACTAACCAGAACATGCGCCTCCTCCTACCAGTATGGTTTGCACTGACTTTTAGGAACTCACCAAGGTCTAGGGCCTGCCACTTAGGCCCTAGAGCCTCATGTATGGAGCTCCATAAGATGCGCCACATCAGGATGGGGCAAACATAATGTGAGTCCGAGATTCCGAGACCAAACACAAGGGACACATACCATTGCCCATGCCATGTCGCTTGGACACCTCAACACTTGAGGGAATCCGGTCACGTAACAATTGCCACACAAAGATTTTGATCTTCAGCGGGAGAGCGTCCATCCACAGAGAGGAAGTCCAAGATATGGAGGGCCCTATACGCAGAACTAATAGTAAAGGCCCCTTAGGGGGCTAGGTACCAGGACATTGTATCTGGGGAGGGAGAAAGGGACATTGGGAGGCTATCCCCGAAGCCCCTCTACCAACTCCATGGCACAGAGGTTGCACTAGAACTCTAGTCCCCATGATCCCTCATGGAAGGCCATGTGTATACGCCATAGCATTTTACGGTCTCGAACGCCCCAATTGCCTATCGTGTTTTCAAGGGTGACCTGATGATTTGTCTCAGCCGATAGACCGTCATCGACGAGGTTGTACAGTATCCTACATAGTTTCCAAAACTTATATGCGACTGTGTGGCCTTTAACGACCTTCCTCCCTTCATTGGAGAGTTGCGTGCTTTGTTGGTACGCTAATGTTCTTCTTTTCTTCATTAAATATCCGTGGATTTCTTCAATTTCATATGATGATTTGTGTATATTTTAAGTATGTCACATTTGTCGTCGGTATCATAGTCAATGTTTCCAGTCATCAACATGTTTGTGTCAGCCGACAGGATGCCAAAACTAGAAAGTGTTTTGTTACCAACGAGCGTAGCATCTTCCTTCAAGATGAAAGGTATGCATGAAGGAAGTTACTTCTTTAAGTGACTTTTACTTAGCTAACGTGATCGTGAAATTTTTCTGTAGCGGTAACAAAATGACCGTGTTTCTTTGGGGTGACCGTGCAACCGAGTTCCCGTGCAACCGAGTTCCCGCCAAACCTAGCACCATGATTGTCGTGCAGCAGAGACCACCTCTCCACAGGCTCGTGCTCTACCTATTCCTGATTTTTTTAATCCTTCTCCCAGGCCTCCTCCTAGTACCGGGTTGGTCAAATCCTGGCAAATCATAAAGAGCAATGGGTTCTTCCTCTGGTGGTGCTGCTCCCGCTACTGTCTATGCAGCTACCGCGGCCGCATTGAGCCGCGATAGCTGCTGCTCTAGCTGTTTTCCTCTATCTAACATGTTTTTAGTGAATTCATCTAGATAGGTCTGACACTTGATATACTTACACTCCTGGTTCTGCTTCCAAAGCTTCTTGAATGGGTTCATAAGGGCCTTGTTCCTGAACTATGAGAAAAAGTTGGCCCCTAGATGCCGCATGCACCAACGACTCTGCATGTCTTGCCATGGAGTTGCTTCATCAGGAGCAGGCTGTGTCAACTTCCTTATCGCGCTGAGTATACCTGGATGCATGTCATGAAGGACGCATACATTCGATACATCCCTCACAATTGCTATCTTCAGCTGCCTGAAAAACCATACCCAACTCTTGGTGTTCTCGCTCTCCACGAAAGCAAATGCAAGTGGAACAACTTGATTGTTCCCGTCTTAACTTATGGCAGTCAAGATCTGACCCCTATACTTGCCAGTGAGAAATGTACCATCCACACAAATGACTGGTCGACAGTGAGTGAAAACTTCTATGCATATAGCAAATGAGTAGAACACTTGATGCAGCACCCTCAAATTTGGTTCTTGAGGCAACGTAAAGTGTTGGATGTCGACATATGTGCCTGGATTCCTATCCTGCAGTGTCTGGAGCATCCAAACAACACAGTCATATCCGTCTCAAAACCAACCAAATCTTGCGTCCAGTGCCCTTTACTTAGTCCTCCAAGCATTTCCGTAAGAAATATTGTAGTGAAATCTAACAACAACTTTGTTGATGATAGCTTTCACCACCATGGATTTGGTATCCACTATCTCAGTGTATAACAGTCTAGCCAAGAGGGTTGACGTGAGATTACGATGGTCTTGAAGGACGTTGGAAAGTTGACATGTGTGCTGCACAACGTCGGTAACCTTCTAGTTGGTTTCATACATAGGACGATGGGCATTGACCCTGGTAGGACATCCGGCTTCCATGCAAACCAATATCAAATATTTTTGGGATGACACCGTCGTTTTGAAGACCCGTTGCATGGACAATGCCCACTCAACGATTGCTTCCCACAGATGTCTCTTGCTATGATATAATGCACCCAAGGAAATGTTGTTCGCGTGATAGTGACACCCGGAATCATGCCCATCGTTCACATTTATTGCTGTTGTGTGGTCATAATTCCATGATGCCGAAATAGGTTGGATGATCTCTTATTGATCAGACTCGGCGGAATCATGAGAGTTATCATTGCCGCCTTCTAAATCTTCGGGTTCCATCTGATCTTGCAACCAACCTTCGTGTATCTCATCTTCATCGGCCTCACCACTGAAAATATCTTCTCCTGTCCCATGAGTACCTTCAGCTGACTCATAACCACCACCGCCATCTTGTCCTTGACTGCTCTGGCCATGATAGTAGCCACCACCACCTTCGTCTTCGGCTTGACTGCTCTGGCCATGATCATAACCACCACCAACATGTTGGGTCTGACTACTCTGTCCATGATCATGCCCAGGATCTTTCGCCATAGGAAGAACTAAGACAGTGGGGTTAACTCCCCTTTTCTCACAGGCTTTCACCCATTTGACCCATTTATCTTGCACTTCTATCGGTCTCAAATAAAAATCAGGTTTAATCCTTGACTTATTCTATAATACATGCACACCGACACTATGGGTCGGCGGGGGCCCGAAACGAGCAGATAACCAATCCTTCAACTCAGTAACGGACATTGTTTCAGGAACCTGGAGCACTTCATCAATAAAATTAAACTCGTCCAAATCAACTATGTGCTCGTTTGTTCTGACAACACCGTTACCATATTGGAACCTAAACACTACATTATTTGACATAACTCCCGACCTAAAAAAAGAACGCAATTTGTCAAATGCCCGTACAATGGCACATTATAGTCTACAAATATACTTCTAATCCTATAGCCGAATAATCTTGCAACTAGCAGACCACATCCAAGGCCACCGATAAACATACACAAATGACTACAGTTAGCAAGAAATTAGGGTTTACCCTTGAAGTGTGCGAAATCCTGCCGTGCAACAACCTCTACTCACCGGATCAGCACCTCCACCGTGCAGCTGGCTCAAGCTATAGCCCCAGCCTCCACCATAGCCATTGCTCCCCAAGAACACCACCAAATCCCTCCATAAAAACGCCTCAAATCACTCCACCAGACTATCCCATGAGTAGATCGGGACTCTACTAGCTTCCTAATATGTTTCAGCAGCAACTTTTGGTCGAAATCTCAACGAAAATAAACTAAAAATCGGTGCAGGTTTGGATGGAAAGGAGAGGAACAAGGAAGAAGCTAGTAGGAAGAGGAAGAAGAGGAAGAAGAAGGCCCGTGGGGCTGGCCGGCGCCCGCGCGGGGATAAGAATAGGAGAGCTCGGTATTTCAAAAACCGACAGCTGCGGTCGGTGCTTCAAAAGCCGAGCGAGGATGCTCCTCTGTTGTCGGCCGATAGCGCGGCAAGGTGGGCCCTTTCTCCACTGTCGTCTGCAATTCAAAAGCCGACCAGGCGCGGTTGCTGCTTCAAAAGCCGAGCTGGCGTGGTCGGCGCTACAAAAGCCGACCGGGCGTGGACGGGTCTTAGAAAGCCGACGCCACGCTAGATTCGTTATTCCCTCCATTCACGTATTATTCCTAGAATTTATTAAAAAAATCTTATTATTTAAAAAAATAGCTAAAGGAACAGTAAAAGAAGCCTATTTTTCATCAAAATTCCTGAGCACATCGAAACAGGAAACTTGGCATGTAGTGTTATTTTTCATAATTGTATTACTTAGTATAAATTTACCTCCCATCCAAGGAAGGAGCATGTATTTTTGTTGAAGTATGATCCAAATTCTATTAAGGAGGCTAACTTCTGACGGAGCGGCTTGGGCCAAAGCGGATCGTTGATGACCTAGGTTACCACCGCTATATATACCTCTTGTAAGCCACCGGTTGGGATATCTTACATCTGTGAAATCTCCGGCATTGTGTAAACACTCCCTGTTATAGTAAAGATTTGCTGGCTGACGCCCGTGGTTTTTCCCCTCTTTTTGTTGGAAAGGGTTTTACACGTTAAATCTGTGTCCTCCTTAATATGATTTTGTTTTCGTTCTTGGTTACTTGATTGTCGCAAAGCTAACAATTTTCCTCACTGCCTAGCATGTGGACTGGGCAACTTTTTGCATCGCACCAAAACGAGCCAAACCGGTCGAGCATCTCTGCTTCGTACTGAAAAAAAAAATCAGGAAATGGAGACAAAGCACTTGAGAGTGGCAAAGCTGCGTTCAGAAACATATTTTACTATCTCCAAATACTAGTCCAGGGCCGTGACTTGCAAGAACTTACATGCTGTCTTGTTTTACCAGATTTTTGTAATGGGCAGTACTTGAGCAGATTATTATTTTGGAAGAAAATTTAGAGTTGTGTTCCGCAGCAGCTTTTTAATGTCAGATGGATGCCTTGAGTGCTTGGCTTCAAATTTTGAATCTCAGCTAATGACCCATCACCTGGGTAGTTGTACACCGTTTCCTTGTACTATTATACACACATCGAATGCGGCATACTTTGTACTATTTGTGCATTTGTAGTTTGGGGCTCTAACAAGTATTATTGTGTGCTCATGTGATCCTTGGATTCTTGTCTCTTTTATTTTTTTCATCAAAATTCCTGAGCAAACAGGAAACTTTTCATCACTGCCTAGCATGTGCAACTTTTCTCAGATAAACAGCATAGGAGTGGTCGGACAAGATGAGTGAAGCATGGTTTTTTACTAATGC
The DNA here is from genome assembly GCA_023614405.1 of Avena insularis. Lineage (NCBI taxonomy): Eukaryota > Viridiplantae > Streptophyta > Magnoliopsida > Poales > Poaceae > Avena > Avena insularis. Next base: position 541,562,811 of record CM042692.1, read on the forward strand.
AACTGGGGCTAATTAAACTCCCCCCCAACCCCCCCAAAAAAAAAACAATAGGACCATGGTTGCTCTGTTTTGGAGAGTGGCAGTCCGTAGACAGCCTGAAACCCAATTAGTTGCTTCCTTTTACACATTACAAATGAGATAAAATACAACAACAACAACAACAACAAGAACCTGGTTGCATTTTCTCATATAGTACTAGTATCTATGCAGTTACAAATACGGAATTATGATATTGTTTTCTAGGTCAGGTGATCTGCTCGTCGCGTGTAGCTAGCAGCATCAAACATACATACAGATCCTCCTTGCATCCATGCATGTTCTTTTTCCCTTCCTCTTCCTCTCCTCAAGTCGGATTGTACTTGCAACTCCCTCTTCCTCTCCTCAAGTCGGATTGTAGTTCCTCCTCATTTTTTCCCTTCAAATGCTCTTCACCTTCAAATTATGGCTGCTCAAATTCCTGGCAAGCAGAGGGAAGTGCATATTCAGGAACCAGCATATATATCTATGTATAGCTGAAGCATTTAAAAACACGTATTAACTGTATAATATGATGAACAAGAGCGAGCAATGCATTGACATAATATATTACCCGCCGCATGCTGCTGATGTTTGTCTCAATGCTGTAGGGCTTGCTTGTGTATATTAGGTGCCATTTCTTCTCAATGTCTCCATCATCTGCGTAAGCCTCCACATGCCGGATATGGCTGAACTTGTCCCACTCGGGGCTAGACTTTCCCTTAGCCATGGAAGCGAGTAACTCTGCGCTGCAGCGGTCTAGCAGAAAATGACTGGGATTTACACTCTGCAGGTACAAGGGAAGTTGTTTCTCGCTGTCAAAAACTCTTAGCCAGAGTCTCCGGAGTGCACTCATCTCCTGCAGCTGCTCGACCTTTGGGCAGTATAGGATCTCAAGTTTTTGCAGTTTGGGGAAATTGGACACCCTAGTCAGGACTGGGTTGTTATACAGCTTGAGCTCCACCACGGAAGCAAAGCCTTCCAGAGATTGGATACCATTGACACCCCGTATGTTTAAGATTTTCAAAGAACTTGCATGGAAGGAAAGACCAGGAGGAATACACCTCAGTTTGCAAACATTGATCGTAAGTTTCTCCAAGGCCGGCATAGCTTGCATGTTCTCTTCCCACTCCCACTCCTCCCATTCCCCCATTTCAACTAGGATCATACTCTGCAATCTTGGAAAACCAACAAAAATCTGGGATGAAGGTTGTTGATAGTCACTATTGGGCTGCACAAATTCAGGTCCAACTTGCTTGATTGCCGAAGCGGTCTTGACCACTAGGTACTCCAAACAAGGGAGTTGACACAAGACATCGGGAAGTTGGGTGCAAAAGGGCAACCCTATGATCTGTAGAATCCGCAAGCAACTGAGGGTCACGGTTGCTGTCGAGACCATCCATATTGGGAGTCGGTGCCCAAAATATTGTCCGATGAATACATTTTGTATGCAAGGCGGGGGACAGAGCTCATCAAATACTTCCTCTATTATTCGTTGATGCTTCTCACAGACTCTATATGTGATCAGTCCATCATTTCTCATTCTCGTGTTGCAATTTAAGGCTATAAACAAAAGATGCATCTTTTCACAAAGCCTGGCCTTTGTGGCAAACGAGCTTGCACTTACATTCTTCAGACCAAATAACTCAGCGTGGCGAAGATTTGGAAGAGACCCAAGATCTTCCAAACTACACCAATCACCATCCATGTGTGCTTGAAACCCAAGTAGCGTCCTAAAATTTGTTAGAGCACATAAACCCCTCGGCATAATATCTACACATGTGCCTATAAGGTCAAGAAATCTGAGCTCCCCCAACATTGCAATATTATCAGGGAGTTCCACAAGATTCTGACATCTGTTAAGACTAATATGTTGTAAGAATCTCATCTTGTGAATGTTCTCTGGCAGACTTTTTATATCATTGCAACGTTGTATTGCCAAATACCTCAAATGTTTGAGCTGATGCAAAGATTCAATCAAAGGGGAAAATCTTGTGGAGTCTACATGTAGAGTCCGTAGACTTGAGAATGTAGTCAAAGAATCACCGGACTGAATTTTCAAATCTCCAATTGATATTATGGATCTTAGTGATTTCTGCTCTTGTAAACTTCTCCACCCAAATTGATATGATTCTTCTTCTTTGGTGTCTATAGACAACCTAAGAAACCTCTGCGAACTAAGTTTGCTATTGGCAATTTCTCCATTGTGAGCCACTAGTGCTTCATCTCTAGCCACAAACTGAGCAAATGAATGAACAACATCATGCATGTTACAATAATATTGGCCAGGGTGTTCTGAATATGGCTCTATAAGGTTCCTCAATATTAGCTGATTGTAGTACTCACTTCCTAATTCTTCTAACCTATTTGTGTTCCCATGAACAAATCCTTCACTAATCCACATGTCAATAAATTCCGAAAATGTTAGCCTTTTCTTTTTAGGCTTAAGGGAGAAGTGTAGAAAGCATTGTTGTAAACACGGGGACAAATCCTCATAGCTAAGATATAATGCATTATTGAGCTCTTCTGGCATTTGAGATACTGACCATATAGCATCATTCAGGACATTTTCCCATTCGTGTCGTTCTTTCTCCCTCTGGCATAGGAGTCCTCCAATCACTTTGATAGCAAGTGGTAAACCATCACATTTGGCTAAAATTTTCAATCCAATATCCTTTAGCGTATCAATATCGGAATCAGTTTCCTCATTCGTAAGAACCTGTGAGTAGTTTACAAATATTGAATCAATAAGGAACACATAATCTCTCGTGGTTCCTAGTATTGTATTCTTACTCATCAAGTAAACCAAGACTAGTGAGTGAGTAATACAAAAAAAATTGCCATATACTCCCTCTGTTTCAAAATATAAGATGTTTTAGCTTTTGTGAAACGAATGTATCTAGACCCATTTTAGTGTGTAGGTTCGGAGTGAACTTGCACACTAAAAAGGGTCTAGATACATTCCTTTCACAAAAGCTAAAACATCTTATATTTTGAAACGGATGGAGTATGTACTTATAGTTGTCACCATGTATGAATTTTGATAGATACTTCCCTCCTTATTTTGAAAGGGCATGTATAGCATGCCATATAAAATATGACACTACTGAAATTTTTTCCTCTACCCACCAGCCTCAACTGACTGGCGCCCTACGGGCTGTTAGCAGAGATTGACTGGTGGCTAGCTCCTAGCTGGTGGATCCTATACTAACGGGTGAGTACTGCCCATCTGCAGAGGCTTATTTTGGGCACACCACTGACAGAACCATGCAACAGATAGGCTCCTGTAAGACGGGCACTTTTTGGCCCATCAATGGTGTTTTCTCGTTAGCTGCATATGGAGATAACGGAAAGCCAATTGTCCATCACTCATCGGTGGTGTTTACTCATCAACTGCATATGGAGATAAACTCACCAATGAAGGTACCACATGCCACCACAAACATCGACCCCTCCCTTCCACTCCGATCCACGGCAGCTCCCTCCAGCTCTTCTTTGCAGCGTGTGGAACCCTTTGTAACCTCCTCTGTTTGTGTATCCAACCCTCCCTTTCAGAACCGGCATCTCCTCCTCTTCCCTTGATGCACACAGATGTGGCAGCATGACGACCTCCACCGTCCTCTCATCCCACCATGCACAGTTCGTGCAGTACGGTGAGGTCATGCCGGTGGTGTGCTGACCACAATGGTGACCAACATCTAACGATTTTTAGTGTTCTAACAATTGTAATTAAATTTACAGTAGTACTTTTTTCCAGGCACGAAGCGAGAATGAGATCCCCAACGTCCAATATGTGAATTTCTTGGTTGTGATACTTTTAGGGAATGCGGAAAAGGGAATTGAACCCACGAGTGGAAGGGTTAAGACACCCATTGGTGGAGAGCCAATCTAGGTTGTGTAAGATTTGTTAGTGAATTCCTCTGCACAAATTGATGGCTTGGCCTCTGAAATAACAAGTAAAATACATGCAACAAAAATGATGAGATGACAGTATTGGTGCCATCTCAAGGGATTCTTGTTGGTGTTGGAGTTAAGAGAGAAATCTAAGAAAATGCATTCGGAGCTAGTTTATTGAGGTGGACAATAATCCACTCCTAACAAGAACCCCATATACCTTAAAGTATACGTGAGCAATCAAGCATTTTCAATTAAGCATTAAAGTGCATGAAATTATGGCTAGTGCTCATTAAGACAAATACTCGCACGAACTTGTGTTAGATGTAGCTAGGAATGAGCATGCTTCTTGAGGAATGCCTATGGTTCGTCGTGCTCTATTTTTTCAACATGGTGTTATGGATGCATGGCTTTGATGTCTCAGACAACAGTAACATACATTGTGAGGAATCAGCTAGATAGATACCATGGGCACCATGGCTAAAGGGAGCTTTTAGCAGAATATTTCATCCACTGTGGTTCCACATGTTGTCCAAAACAAGAAAGAACTTTTTGTCTCAGATGGCACGGGCAAGAGTCAGCACAAGTAGAAGGAACCACGACAATAAGTATTAGGGACATATCAAATATAATACCACACTAAACATTATGTAAAAGGAACGACAGCAATAAGTACTAAAATTTTCATGAAAATATGACTGGCGCCCATTCATTGAAGATTATCACTATTATTTACTTGAATTGGAGTTAAATACTGACCTGCTTCTTTAGTAATGACCAACCATCTTCAGACTCCAATTTGTCCACATGATGATAGGGATGGAAAGCTTTCATGCTTCGGGCAACAGTTTCATGTCTTGTTGTGATGAGGACACGACTACCAGGGGCGCCATGGCTAAAGGGAGCATTTAACAGATTGTTCCATCCAGTGATGCCCCACATGTCATCCAAGACAAGGAAGAACTTCTTGTTCCTGATGGCGCTTTCAAGAGCAGGCACAAGTAGAGACTTTACTTGAGTCCCACCCTCAGGAAGGTTTCCTTTAGCGGCGATGATGGCCACCTTCAGCAGTTCAGCCTCGCTGAACTCTTTTGTGATACTTAGCCATATCCTCGTACTGAACCCATGCTGGATAGCCTCATCATTAAAGATGTTCTTGGCAAGAGTTGTCTTGCCAATCCCACCGACACCCACAATGGCGAACACCATGATGCCAGCAGTACCATTTTTGTTTCTCAACTTCTCCACCAGGGCTCTTGTATCCTCTTCAATCTTCTCCCCCACCACACCCGACCGCTCCAACACCGGATCTGTCTTCCTGTAATCAGTACTAGGCCGAGCCATCCTTCGATCCTCATAGGAACCGAGATTGAGGAAGCTAAAGGCAGCACTTCTCTCCTTGATGTCGTCAAGGCTCTGGTTGAGCTTCTTGATGCGGCCACCAATTTCATGTGCGAATCGTGGATTCCGCAAGCAGAAGAGCAAGGGGTTGCAGCATCCCAAACCCGGCGTCAGCGTGGATGATCCCCGCTCCATGATCTTGAGCTGGCAGAGGTCGAGGATGTCAGTGGCCTCGTACATGGCGCGCTTGAGCTGTGCCACCCACTCCTGCACGCTCGCGTCGATGATGCGCCTCCTCTCGGCATCGGCCAGGAGGTTCTTGAGGTCCTTGAGCTTCACGCCCATCTTGTCGATCTCGCCGGAGACCCCGAGCATCACCCCCAACTCCTCTTCGGCCACCTGCTTGAGCAGGTCGCCGAGGTAGGACGCGAATGCATCCAGCACCATCGCCATGAGTTCTCCTTCTCGGAAATATTTGGTTGGGTCACAGGTGGTGTGAAAGGCATAGAGTTGCAATGCAGCAGTGCTGCATTTTTATAGCAGGATGGGTTGATGCTAAGAGTGGCTAGGGAGCAAGATGGATCCTTAGTTAGCTTGAACGTGACAAAAGATGATGCCATGCTTTTCTTGTATCGATGCTTTCTTTTTGGGCAGGGCAAGAAAGGGACTTCTTCCTTCCTTCCTTCCTGCGCTTGTAATCAACAACAAACTGGGTTGGGCGTGGCAATTGCTTCTTCCTCTGATCTACACTTCAAATTCTTATTAGTTTCTGCTCTCTCATGCCAAAAGGAAGAGTGTCTGCAGTTTCAAAACCTGAAAAATAGCATCGATCGATACCTTGCTTGTTTCCTTGGTAGAATGATGAATCCAGAGAGTAAGCTTCGTTTGACCAACATGCGACGCCACACCACAAATATTTTTCATGGGCTTCTGAACCTGTACACAGTTACAAAACAGGGCGACATATATATCTGATTTACAGCAGGTTCTGAACTGACAGCCAAGTACGTAATGTATGCTGCTATTTAGAGCTCACCATCATTTGATCTTCAATGAATCTGCGTATCCTCCGTCCCTGTATCAAGTTACCAACACTGATGAGGATGGATCATAGTAATATTTTGGTCGATCAGGTTGGATAGAAGTGATGGATTAGCTGAGCAAAGTAAAGTTGAGGAGAACAGAGAGAAAGCTCTTGCATACAGCATACTCACCTAATCTGAGATGAGGGATGGAGCCATGCCCTATGAAGTGGTCGGTCGAGAAGGAAACATGAACCGAAAGCGAGCATGTACAACCCCACAGCAGCGGCCACAAACAGACATCAGGCCATCTGAAAGAGCAGATATCATTGGCGACTCAGGTCACCTCCTCCTGATTCTTCCCTCTGAGTTCCTACGATATACAGTTACCAATCAATGCATAATCTAAATTACTATAGGTACTTTTTTTTCTTGGAAATGGGCACATATATTACTTAGAAGTAATGTTTACTACAGGTACTTGGTTGACATTCATCATTACATATCCACTACCAATTTATCATGAGACAATTACACCCTGATGACGTTTTTGGCAATAAGAGATCCAAGATGTAGCCAACAATAAAGACCATCAGTCTTCTCTCCATCTTCAACTGTAAAATTGACTATGGGATCAAATGAACAATGTTACAGCTTAGAACAGTGAAAAATCCGGCGGCGGTGAAATAGGTAAATATATGAAAGAATCGTTTCAATCAAATCATCTAATGTATCATTGTTATTATTATACAGAATGGGCTCACGACTTCAGCTCACGCCAGTTAAGCCGAGAAGCCCTTTGGAACGGATGCAACAGCTTCGATAACCGATAGCTGCACACTAGCTGAAGATGGAGATGGATCTATGATGGACGTCCGCTGCCGTTTGCGTCCCCAGCATAGCCGATCGATCTTCGTTTTGCTCCTCAAGTTAAAAGGAACCTCTATACAATTGGTCCAGGGTAACAAGTGGGTCTCTGGTTTGAGCCTCGAAGGGGAGCAGTCGCCCTCATTCTCGAGCGCTGCGGCTGTGAGAGCGTCCTGTGTTGGGTTCTTTAGTTGGATGCCAAGGTATCCTTGGCAGCTCTTTGCTCCGCAGTTGCACTTGACCTTCTCCCCAAAATGCACGAACCTGTAAGGACGTGGTAAATTATCATTTTGCTCATACAGAATATTTGGTCATGGGAAAAAATCCTCTAAATCAGGGTCAAACGGTGTAGTTCAAGGAGAATTCAGTTCATTCGAAGGTGGAAGATGAATGTAAAGTGGAATAAATCTCATTTAATATGTTCCCCTGATTAGCATACATTAAACCATGAAGAAGGACTATATCCTCTCTGAATAACGTCCAAATCTATCTACGAAAACACTAGTTCAGACCAGGGAACAATAGGAACAACCAAACTGTTCCGTGGGTAAGAAAACCATGACATCTATCAGATCAAGTGAATAAAAACAATTTGAGGGTTTGCATTAATAGATTAAGAAATATAGGCACTATTTATAAATAATAAAAATGTCTGTAAATACCTGTAGTCATATGTTAAGGGTTCTCCAACTTCAATGGAACGAGAGGCAAAAACGCCAACTCTCGTCTCGCCCTCAACTTGCCTAATAAACCATATATATATAGTCAGGAACATTCCCATTTAGAAGAAACATTACTGAATGGAACAAGCTTTCTGCTTCAGAAATTATTACCATTTTTCTAGTTTACAGTTGGGATCACAACTATGGTTTAGGAAACGTGAAGTGTTTCCTTTAAATGTCGCGTCTATTGTACAGTCTTTACTGATTTCACACATGTAGAAATTCTTGTCACCACGCCGCTTCATCTCCCAAAGCCGTTGTTCACATGTTGCGTCATTGATGACTGAAAAAATGTTCAAATGAATATACAGAAGGACGGTATTAGGTTATCACAGCAGATTTACAGAGGATAACTCAGGACTAAAACCACAAGTTAACTATTTCCTTGATTTACAAAATATGAGCTCTACATTCAATGGCATACAAAAACCACTCAGTTACAAACATAAAAGGACATGATAGAAGAAACATTGCACAATCCCAAAGATACATGGGTACTACAGTAGGTTCAAGACAATTATTGGCAGTATGGATTCCACACATGGTACACCAAATGCATAGATGGATAAAAAGAACATGTCACAGTCTGAAGATATTGCGGTACAAATAATAAATTAGGGCATGTGCTCTTAATTGTAGTTATGACATATTTTCACAGCTATTGGTGCAAAATTTCCCCTTTTTCCACTAATCAGATAACTTAAAGAATTTGTCATCAGATGATGATAGTATGCCACTCTTTCAGTGGTCTAAAAGATTTGTTAGTGAGGTCAGTTCAGGTTAATGAGATAACCAAACTGTCTAACGGAGTAACATTCCAAACTAGTTAGACTAACTGAAAACAATACAACATTTTTTTTAAGCTAAAAGATTAAATCAAAACGAAATTTCCTCTCACTCTCCAATTGCCAGACTAACTGAAGAATTTCTATTTCTCATCAAAACAATGCCACTTTTCAGTCTCATAATGCATTGGACAACACATGCCTGTTGAGATTATGTGCAGCCAATAGAAATATTTAACATGGCCGGGAAACTTGTACCTTCACCAACATACTCGATTATAAAATCACCTTTCTCCAATGGCTCCAATGCAACAGCACCCCATCCACAACCTTCTGACTGCAAGGAAAAATACTGTTGTGATCGTAGTCAAAGGAGTAGAATAAACATATTTTAGCAAGCATGAAAACCAGCCGATTATCAAAAACAAACCTATCATGGCCACATGTCATTTTGCATCCAATAATCTAGAAAGAGGGATTTATGGGGCAGTGCCGCAGTGGGTACTTTGGCAGCTAATGAGGAAAAATAGAACTAGAATATGCATTGCATTGTTTAGCAGTGAATAAATTAATGTAAATAAAAGTATAATATGCAACTTCATCTGCGTTTTGATAAATTAGACAACGGCAGTGAATAAACTGACAAGTAAGCTCATCATTTGCAAGAGAGAACTACCTTGACAATTTTAAATTTCTTATCCTTGCGGAATGGCTTGTTGCTACACAGGTCTGAGCAGCGGCAATTCTTGGAACAACTCATAGAAAGACCCCTGATAAATGAGAGCCAAATTCCAATGTTAAAATAAATACATGTTGCTAGGTAAACATTTACAATGTACAGTGTACACATGTACAGAATTTATACAAGCAAGATAAGTTATTCAACAATTTGTAATATGCACGCGTAACAGTAGTCCAACATTAATATTCAAATAAAAACAAGAAAACACACTCTGTTTCTGTAGTATAAAGAAAGAATCCAATACTATCGCACCTTTTGGCACTACGCTCCCATAGTTGACAGCATTGGCAATACATGAATCTACAATGCAACATTCGATTCCAAATTCGATCCATGCATCGAGTCACAAAAGAACAAATTCTGTGGTAGTATTTTACTCTTCTCCATTTTAGTAAGGTATATTAATCAACCTAGATGAAGGTGTACTAAGTTATTGCCATGTAACCAGCATGGACTGACAATCAGCAAATGTGAATGGACATGGGTTCTGTGGTATTCCAATTAGCAGCCAATAATATATATATATATATATATACTGAGGTCTTTTTGGCAGCATCAGTTTCCCCTCATTCCCCCAGGGCTCTCTCACTGCATCGCTCCTGATCCACAATCTCGGTTAGTATGGCCAGTACAATACTTGAGTATCGAGGCAATTTTAAGTACCCGCAAATGCGTATGCTTGCTCTTTTGCAATAAAGATATGTCAGGCCCGATCTTAAGAACGCAATGAAACATTTCACATATATAAAACTAGAGATAGTTTTGTTAAAACTTCATTACGCATGTATGCACCAGTGGAGTTGGGAAGAATACCTGCATTCACAATCATCACTGCAAACAGAATCTGCTCTGCAATTTCTGCACCCAGTCTCTGCACTTGAATCAGCGCGTTTCTTCTTGACTAAATATACATCTTTTACAACGTTAAGAAAACAATGACGACATGTAGAGGTGGAATGCAGATGAACACGAAGTTCATTTCAAAAATAAAAATTACTGAAATGGAAGTAAATAGCTCCAGAAAGCTCGAGGCAATAACAAGTACTTTAGGATACTGCGCCTGATATGTGTGTATGAGGGCGGTTTACAAACAATCGCTGAGAAATCCCGAATGGTTGAATCAATATTGAATTCTTCATTTACATATGGAAGAGGTAGTCGGCAGAAGGCTTCCTATCAAACAAGCATGTTAGCATTAGTTATGCAAAGAAAAGTCAGGTAGGCAAGAGACGTATTCTTCATGAGAAAATATAAATTTATTTCTGGGGCATTCCAGAATTAATGGACTAAATAGGTCCCTCGTATCTTTATTGATTCAAAATACTGTGACTCTCTCATTATAAAGTGATAATATTCACTTCATTTCAGTCTCCAATGTTACAGCCATAGTAGTATGTAAAGTTAAACGAAAAGATAATATGGAAATATTTTTTATATGTAGCCAATCTTAAACAAATGACCTAACACATCCAAAAACATCAGCTATTTATCATGCGGATGGAGAATAAGACAACAATCTTGCTCTGCTTAAAGAGAATTCAGGAGGATCGCCAGATGAAAGCATCCTAAAGCCTACAGAGCATTATCACTCTAAGGACAAGTATCTAAGGAAGTCTTGCAATTTAACTATTTAAGAAAATAGCGCAACAGGTCTTGAATGAAACAAATTAAAAAGAAGATAGCAAACATACAGTTATATCATGCCAGCACTAACCTCTATGTTGTTTGTCAGGTCAGCATTCTGTCACCATCAAACAAAGTATTCCTGTCAGACACCTCAACCATTACAAATATTAACAAAATGGTATACGGAAATGATCTGTGGTGATGCTCTCCAATCATAAACTCAAAGTGGCATCCAACTCGTTCTGGTAATATTAATCTAGAGGTGAAACAGATATGATTGAAAAAGTAATGTAAGGATCAGAAGTGAGCACGAAACCATGAACCAAGCTTATCTATAGTTGGAATAGAACTAACAGAAAAATAAATGTCTCTTGTTCCAGAGACTTTTGATTTTATTAAGGATGAAATTTATAAATTAATCTATTTCTGTTGGAACATGCTTTGTACTTTGTTAACAGAAGAAGGAAGAACCACACAGCCATGATCGTTTCATGGATATATTAATGGTGAAACATTAAGAAAACTATAAGACAACATGGAGTATGAGGAAATTTTGGAGGCACATTGATACTATTTATCACTGTTATATGTTCATGGATACTTGTAACATCTACCATGTATGGAAGAGGCTATTCGAGAAAAAAGTGACTTGATTTGAACGAAATGCATCAGAAGGGTTGAAGCTTTCAGCATAGTTGCACCAATAGAACTCAAAAGTGCCTAAGAATACTTGCACTAGATTTTTTCTTCTTGTGAAAATACTAAATGATAAAACCTCCAGCCTTAAATAGATGGTGTCCTAGAAAGTGAGCAGTCAAACATCTACAATGTGTACTGCTAACATGAAGAACATTTAGATCAGTCAAGTGAGAATAGTACCACGAGATTAGTTGTCAAAATATTATGATTGTACCATTTTTTACTAACACGTTAAAATTAAGCGTAATGGTCCAAGTTGTATGTGGGGAGTGTCTGTGTCCAAAACTTCATCAATTTATGGAAGGAGGGGCTAGTAAATTAGAGGGTGACGTAGTTACTTCATTCATGCCTAGCAATACAAACTGAGCAATCATAAGGAAAAAAGGATAGACCTCATTTTGAAGGAGCCAATTGGAAGGGTGCCTCCAGCAAATTGCACTTCCTTGGTCATTTTTTAGATGAATTAGTGGCCAAGGTGCACATTTTGTATGGGCGGCAACTGTACAACGTCCACATCGCCAAAAAAACATCTTTTGCTTACAAACCATGCAACCCTAATTATAGAGAAGGAGAGTTAAATTAATCTGCAGAAAGTCTGACATACATATATTATTAACTACTGAATTCAATTTGGCGAAATAGCTGTGGGATTTGGTTTGCTGTAGGACTAGGACATAAAACTGAGGCATGATATAGTCACTTAAAATCTAACCTTAGCTGAAACATAATCTTTCATTTCATGACATGTTGACCCAGGCCATTGTTAAATTTGAAGATCTTTCATTCAAAAGAACCAACATAGGATTACAAAAAATTGGGACTACGACAGGAACTGACCTTTTGTCAATACCTTCTTGATACATGCTGTAAAAAGATGTACTGTATTATTTATTTACTTACTCATTTACATATAGTAAGCCATGTGGTGGTCATGAATTGGTCATGCATCGACAACCATAACTATCAGCCTATGGGACTAAAATAGATTTGAGTCATGTGGAAATAGATTTTAACTTAATATGAAATGTAAGTGTGTCTACTTATAATGTACATTGCATCTTTTTCTAACCATCTGGTATAGCACCTTTGCTGAATGTAAAAAGTATCCATGTTGACAACACACAGCATATTAGGACAGGATAGGCATACTCAAGTATGACAGGTTGACAAGCCCAACAACTTCACACCATAAATTTTTTAAGCTACATAACATGCACTTTTAGGAAATGCCTTATGTCTTCCCCACATACAATATACCCATTTCATAACATTCGAACTTACATGTTGAGGACATTTGAAGCTTTCAGCCGTGAAACTTGCAGTATCTTCCACCACACAGGACAGATGAAACACTTGTTCACAGCGGCTAACTGAACATTTAATTTCTTCCAAGGGATGGATAAACTTATAACACAGACGACATTCAACCTGTTCACATATGAAGAAGTCTCAGATTCTAAGCCAATAAAAAATGATCAAAACTGAAACCTGGCCCCGATGTTGATCTAATAATAGATAGAGAAATGACGACAGCATACTATCTAAAGAGCATTAAGAATTTGTGAGCTGTGGCTGGAGGGGGTAAAATATGTGTAAACGTGATGATTTTTATAAGTTTGAATTGTTTACATCAAACTGCTCGAGCACTGGTTGATATTAGCTGCATCAATGTATTACAATTGAGATGTCTGTGTTGCATTTTGGTAGAATGTACAGTTCTGGGAATATGCACATTTAATATATATATACTTTTCTGCTTGCCCTACTCCTCTACTCACATGGAATTGTACAAGAGTCAGAAATAAGAGGATGAGGATTGAGTTGTCCTGACAGCCTGATGATATTAGAACATGGGGAGAACAGAATGCAAGACTTAATGTGTTTTTGCTTGAGAGGTGATGTAGGGTGTGTGGGTAGTAGCACTTCTTTAATCTATTTTTCATTTCCTCTCTGTTGTATGAGTGTTATTTATTCTTATTTTGACCAATATATGTCTGCAACAATGTATTATCAATTTAGATGTCTAGGATGAATTTTGGTAGGATATACAAGTGCGGAGATATTTACATTTAAGTCTGATGATGCACACAAGAGTAATCCCAGAGCCCTCCCACACAAACAGACAGTTCATTCGGGTCAAACAGCAATTCTATGCAACGCTGGAGCAGCCATCAGCGAATTAAATCAATCATTAGGAGGAGCAGAAACCTTTCTTACCGCTTTGGGCGCTCCGGTTAGGAATGGCAGTACGCAGTGGTGCAGGGGGGCACCTGAGGCTGCCTTCCTCGCCGCCCACTCCTTCACATAGTCCTCGAGCGTCCGACCCGACGCCGACGCCGACGCCAGTGCCACCACAGACGAAGGCGACTTATTGTTCCCGGTGCCATGGCCCACCTGAGGGTAGGCTGTGAAAGAAACTAAAACATTGTTCTCCTCGATCATCCTGCCTGGTGCTGGCACCTGTGAGGGCACTGCCACCACGGATGAAGGTGCCTGAACCCAAGATGACTTATTCCTGTTGTTGTGGAACACCTCGGGGTAGGCGGTGAAAGGAACAGCACCGTTGAGCATCGGTACCAGCGCCGGTGCTGGCACTGCCATCACGGATGAAGGTGCCGGAATGGAAGACGACTTATTCCCGCTGTCGTGAAACAGCTCAGGGTAGGCGGTGAAAGAAGCAGCACCGTTGAGCATCGGTGCTGGCACTGCCAGCGCTGACTGATGCCCGCTACCGTGGAACACCTTGTTGTAGAGGTCGAAAGAAACCACACCGCTGTACTCGTCTAACATCTGTCCTGGTGCCGCTAATGAAGGTGCCGGAGCGGACAAAGACATGCTCCCGCTTCCTTGCCACGCCTCAGGGCAGGTGGCGACAGAAACCGCACCGTTGTTCTCATAGCCCTCAAACATCAGACCTGATGCCGGCGCTGGTATGGGCACCGCCACCGCACACGGTGGTAGGGGTGCAGTGCCGTGGCTTGGATCAGGGTAGGCGGCGACAGGAACCGCGCCGACGAAGTCCTGGAGTATCAGACCCGATGCCGGCGCTCCTGTTGGCGCTGCCAGCATGGATGAAGGTGCCGGAACCGAACACGGCCCGTTCCCGCTGCTGAGGCACGGCTCGGGGTAGGCGGTGACAGGAACGGCACCGCTGTCCTCCCCGAGCATCTGGCACACGGACGAAGGTGGCTGGGTGGAGGAGGACGGCTCGTTCCAGACACCGTTGGCGGAGACCGCACGCCCGTTCACGTGGTCCTCGCCCTCCACGCCGGATGCGGCCGCCAGTGCCGCCGCAGCGGCCGAATGCGCCGCCGTGGCGTGCTTCAGGGGAGAGGGTCAGGACCGGCACTATGCTCTGGGAAACAAGGGCGCCCGTCCGCCCGTCCGCCCAGGGCCATTCCGCGAGAGCTTGACGGCGGCGAGACGGGGGCAGAGGTCGAGCTGGGCGGCGGCGAGACGGGGTCGGGCGTGGTGGATCTGCTTGATCAGGAGGTCTGTAGACGCGGCCGGCGGCAGAGGGCGTGGCGGGGATGGGGATTGGAGGCGAGCGGCGGCGGAATGGGAGAGGCGACGGCGGGGCTGAAACCCTAGCCAACCGCTGGTCGGGGGGAGAGAGAAGAGAGAGAGAGGCGCAACGCTTCGATGATCAGTGAGGAAGAGAGAAAATGGGCCTGTCTGGATGGAAGTGCTGGGCCAGGCCCCAGGCTGTACCGAAAAGGCCCATAAGGCTCTCTGCTCTGCTCGGTCGCCTCCGACTCCGACTCCGGTGAGCCGAGGAGCCCCGTCCTCGCCGCCGGCCTGCTACCTCCGAATCAGAAACAAACCGCCGGCCTCTGAGAAGGTGAAGCGCGCTCGCGTTCCTCCTGGCTGGCTGGATCTAACCATACCACGAACCCTAACCCCGCCCCGACTGGTCTCTTCTCTTCTCTTACCCGCAGGTGCTCGTGATGGCCGGAACCGGGATCGTGCCGGCGGCGAACGGGGACAAGAAGCCCGCGGAGGAGTTCGACCCCAGCCGGAGTAAGCAAGCAACCAGCCTCTCCTCTCTCTCTCTGGATCGGCTTTACACCTTCATTCGTTAGGTGCCCACGAAACTGAACTGGGAAACACCAACGGAGGCAATTGACGCGGGGCTGCTGCGAAAAGATGGATGCTCCAGAAATTACCTGTGTCTTGTAGTATAGCGTAGCTAGGCTTCCTCGTTCTTTCCTACTTCCATACGATTTATTACGCCCCCCTCCCCCAAAATTCGATCTGATTCTCGCTATTCTTCCTCAATTTCCACCGATCAGAGACACGGGCATCACAAGTTCTTGTCGAGTTGGTACCGTTCTGGGTCTATAATTCTTTAGTTTCTGATTTTGCAATTATCTCCATATGGTATGGGAGAGATCATCTGCGTATGATGAATGATGGCGTCTTCTAGTTCTACCCATGACAGATGTTCGTTTCATTCGTGTGGCTTGGGAACTGTTCCTGCTTATGTAAGTGTTGAATCGCTTATTCTCCAAGTGCAGCAGCCACTATACCTCACGAGTCCTTATGTTCCTATAATAAAGCATCCAATATCCCTGGATGTGTATTTGATGCTGTCTCAAGTTTGTATGTGTTCCCATGATTGACTAGCCACTGTTTGGTACAAGCACCAAGCTCACAAATGTTGTTCGCTAGTTTTGCTGGACTACTTTATACTACTGTAGGATTCTCTTGAACCGAATACTCTCTCTCTCTCTCTGTTCTATTAGACGTTGTTTGGTCCCTTCTCATTTACCAGATGTTCTCATAACAATTTCTCTATCTATGCTTTCAAGTGATGGGCATCATCAAAAGGAAGGCGTTGATCAAAGAGCTAGCTGCTGCTTACCATGCCGACTGTGTAGAACGCTGTAAAGAGCTAATGCAACTCCAGAGAAAGTGGGAGGAGGTCTGTACCTCGTTGCTCTCCGAGATTCCCTTTCCAGATATGCTGTGATTCCATTTGTTTGATCTGCATCTGTAATCATGACAGTGTACTTGTCTGCATGTTGTGTATTGCATGCTGACAACTCAAGGTCCATTCTGGATAGTTCGATTTATATTAGGAGTGCATATTTCTGCAGTTTGAAACTAGCGCCCTTTTTGCGCCTAGACCACGTCAGGCTCCTGTCGCTTATCAGATGATGATGTTTTATTCAATGAGCTATGACTGAGACAAGTGTGATTGTTTTCATGTGACTGTAGCTGCACAGGGTGGGGTGGGCTTAATCGGTCAGGGTGAAGCACTAGTGTTGCTTCTCTTATCGCAAATTAAGCGTCTACCGGGATACTCTGCATTTGCTCTGTTTGTGCCATCAGTTCCTCCCTTGTTCAGTTTCCCTTTATCGTATTGCTCCTTGTGGAGCACTTCTTATGCTTATAATTTGCTGGAGCAGCTTCCACTGGTATGAGTATGACAGCTGCTGTACCAGTTAGTGAACTCTTCAAAACCTTTCACTATAGGGTTTTTTTGTTGTACCTTACTCCTGACAATGCACTATCTTGATTTCTTCACAAAGGCCATCTCTGACGTGTGTGTTCCCTTTGGTATTGTTCTGCAGGAGCAGCATGCTGAGGCTAAGATGCCTGAAGAACTAAAGATGTCTGCGGCGAAACCCTCAAAGCGCAGGAAGAGGTAGTAGCTTTTGTGGAAGACTAATATACTGATTGTCTTCCAGGAGAGATGAAAATGGATAGCGTTGGTTTTGGCATGTCGAGACGGTAAAGGTGTAGGCAGACGTTGTGCCGAGATCAAATTATTTTTACCATCTTATAATTGTAGCAGAACATAGTAGGAGAATAGTAGTATTACTAGAACTGTATAGCTGAGGAATAAGTCGTGCTGACCCTTGTCAGTCGTGTAATCAAAGGTGGTTTACTGAAGCTACTGCTCTCTTCGATGACATAAGAAGCGGTGCCATCCACTGGCGCGATACTAAGTGGCAGTATAGTTTCTTAGTTTAAGCTGTCGGCAGCCTCAACATCCAAAGGAAAAAATATACTACTAGCTCTTTTTTAGAGAGGAAAAAAACATAGTTTTAACTTGTATAATCACCGATATAAGTGTCTCACTCATCCAAATTAAGTACAGTATGTATAGTACTGTCGACTGTTGGCAATTTTGCTTATTCCCATTAGAACTATCTAGTTGTTGCCATCCGAAATCTGACATCTATCTATTTGTTCAAATTATGTGATCACGATAAATTATATCTTTGTTTCTCGAAACAGGTTTTCGCTCCGTTTTATAAATAAAACCACAACCAAGTATATATAAGGTTCAACAGTATCACGAGTCCCCACCAAATACATATTGATGTACGCCCGAATACGCAAAGAGACGAGATAATTTTAAACGGTAGCCAAAAACACAAGGACAACTTAAATTAATGTTCCCTTCCAGCTATCTCTATTCGTTTCCACGCGACTCAACACTGCATCTTCATGTCGATAGATTCTTGCTCCTCTGGATTCCCCTCAGACTCGGCGGCTGATGAACCTCTTGGGATGGGCGGAATCTATAGCTACGACTCTTCCGCCCTAATATTCTTCCACAATTCTTTGGAAGACTTAGGTATTTGGTGGTACTCGTGAAACATGAGCCCTTTGGTCCACTCTTTAGGATGGCAGAAGGTGAGCGCAGATGATCTATGATGGTGAAGGGACACACCAATGGCCGGACCCTCTCCTTCTCGTCGTGTATCTGACATTCCGCCGTCAACTCTTCGGACAAACCGGTGGTTAGCGAGTGCACTAGAACAGGACGGAGGGACTCGGAGAAGTAGATCGAATTGCCGCTAAGCGAAGGGAGGTCGATGGCTAAGACAGAAAGGCATCTGTAGGTGCTCAGGACTAGCACCCGGTCATGGAGGTATCTCATCGGGGTGAATTTAGCACTGGCGCGGTCACTCAAGCCATTTCGTACAACAAGAAGAGTTACCGTTGCCACCACTTGGTCGGCGAATACATGCTGCTACTCTTGGCGTAATTCCGGATGACGAGGAGCATATGTCCACGGGACTACGCGAGAAGGATGTGGTAGCCATGGCAATGGAGGAGGAGGCCGCGCTGCATACTGTGGCGCCCATGGCGAAGAAAGAGCACATCGACTTGATGTCATTTTGGTACAGACACAAACGAAGGGAAGTCGGCTGTGACACAAGTCAAGGGGTTGAGCACATGGATCTCTACGGTGGCATTGTGAGGGAGGACCAAGGGTTGAACTACCAATAACTTACACAGTGCTCCATTGGTTTGGATCTCGCCACCGCCAACCGCTTTAGATTACCTGAGGGACAATTGGGGAGAGTACTACGGTAGGGATTACAAGAGACTAGATCGAGAATGGGAGCGGAAGCTGAAGAAGGAGATATAAAGGCCTCGCCGGTAGTGGGCCACACCAGTCAGCAAGACAAACCTGACCAGCCAACACGGGGTGATTGACCAATCAGCAGCGTGGGACACGCTGTAAATGTCACCTACAAAGCTCGATGCACTAGTATATGCCTCCATCCACCTACTACGGCATTAAATTTGTCGGCTTCCCCGATCATGTATGACGACGCCAAAAATTTACCGGCGTAGCATCAACCACAACGTATAAGTGGCCGCCACGACAAAATGGTGCCGTGATCACCCATATGCCGTGTATCCAACATTTGGAGGTATTTTTCGCTTATGCCACCCCAAAAATCCGCTGGGTATGGGGGTATTTTTGTAGTGACGCCAAGTCAACAAGAACAGTGGGCACCATCCCTCTGGTGTGCACAACCACCATCAACAATATTGCAGTCTCCAAGAAGCTAATTTACAGAGGCGCGGGCCTTAACGTCATCTCTGTGGAAACATTTGAGAAGATACAAAGGACCTTCTCGGGAGTAACTGATGGAACAACCATGCCCTTGGGGCATGTCAATGTCCCTGTCACATTCGGGACTATCAACAACTACCGCACCGACCTTATAGACTTTGACGTGGCATACCTGGCCATGCCCTACAACGCCATCCTCGTCTAACCCGCGCTGGCAAAATTCATGGCGGTAAATCACCATGCCTACAATCTCGTAAAGCTACCAAGAAATAGTGGCACGAAAGTGACGCAAGACGCTCTATCAAGCACGCCTACTAGGATCCTAAAACTCCTCACGAAGTCCTTCAACCTCTCCCCTGGGTATTGCTTGATATTCTTGAATTCCTTGCGAAGCGTGTTGTCGTCATCCTCTATGGTGAAGGCATGGATCATCCCCCGGGTAAAGTCTTCCCAGGTCTTGATCGACCCGGGACCTTGTTCTGAAGCCACTTTAGGGTGTTCCTCTTCAAACAAGTTGGGAGGAGGTGTGCCATATGACGCGAGTCGCCACCCATGATGTTTATGGCGTGCGTGGATTTCTCCAAGTACGAGATTGGGTCCTGCGATTGATACCTTCGATCCGGATTCACGGATGTAGTATAATAACTTTTTCCCTAGAAGACCTAGGTTTAATCAAACCTCGAAAGCACCGCTAAAAGGTAATAAAAAAGGACACGTCTACAAGACTTTGTTGGTTTGTCTTACCTTAGTTAACTGAACCAATCTAGTTTACATTATAATGGGTTTGAATCAATGGATGGAGATAGGCCAGGGTTAAAGATCCACCTGCAGCTGCACATCAAATGGGATAAAAGATAATAATAAGCATAGTCATGTATAATGTTTGAATGAAGATAATATCTTGTAGGCAACACATTTTAATATTCTAGAGCCCCCGTGATGCAGCGGGCATAGCAATAGACTTTTAATCCAACCGAGAGCACACCGAAGCCACGGGTTACAAATGATTATTAAGTGTAAAACACATATCAAAGCTTTAATTTGTGATGTTGTTGTTGATCCCGAGTGGGGCGCTAAGCGAAAATCGTACTACCCTTTTTGTCACTAAGGTTCCTATGAGATCGCCGCTAGCCAAGTATCCCACCTCAAGCCTTTATCAATCTATGGGATCTTGGATACGTACAAGTCCATAGATCGAGACAAGAGACGAAGAAACAAAAGATACAAATCACAATTCCAAGCAAAATATAATTCTCCCATGATCTAGATGCACATAATCGCTGCGAGGTTTCTCCTCAACCCATAGCCCGTGAGGACTACTCACTCATAACAAATAGATCAGAGATAGAAAACATCATACACATACTTAGATTGAAATCAAATATTCTTAAAATGGTCGCCAAATCATAAGAAGATCTAAAGTACAAAGCAATGGCTATGGCTAGTGGATGGATGGATGGGGGAAGTGATGAATAATGGATGAACAATGGTGTGGATCTCCTTTGGTGGTGTTGTGATGCAATCTTAGAATATGGCGGCTATCTGGCTGGCGGCTGGAGCCTCAAAATATATAGGCATCTTCACGAAAGTTGTAGGGTTTGACGAGACGAAGCCGTTGCCACACAATGCGGGTAGCGTGATGCAATTGACCGCATTCGGTGGTCGTTAAATTCGCGCCTTAGTACTGCATCCCAATTATTTGGCCGTGTGTACTTCCTCAAAATCCTTCATTATGACTCCTTATTTCGCTTTAAAAGCCGTGATTTCCTGCACAACATAAATCAAAGAAGGGATTTGCATATCTTTGCAATTATTAGTCATTATTGGCAAGAGTTGAGAGTTTCTTTGGCAAATGCTTGACCAAAAACAATGTTTAGACGTAGTGGAAGATGTCAAAAATCGGATCCATCAACATCCCCAAAGATCAAACCTTGATCGTTCTCGAGCAAGAAGAACTAAAAGAACTATAAGGAATTCAGTGTTTAAACTTGAAACAACGAGAATAAGAGTTCACTTACAGTTGGTAGTCGTATGTGCTCAACACTTCATTCATTTGCGAAGCTTATCAAAGTTAGAGAGATGACAAGAATACTGTACAAGCTTCGGTAAGTCCGCATAATCAAAGTAAAGTTTAATATAAGTATAAATAACTAGAAGTGTAGCAATCAATCTAATTCCACTAATTAACTCTCAGTTTGCCAAGGGACACTAGGATGTTTAAATAGCATTATTGAGTAAGAGAGTTTCATGTCCCAAGTAGTATAACAATGAAATGTCTTATTTACACCCACATCAATAAATCAAGTCTATAAAAAACACTTCTAATCCA
The DNA here is from genome assembly GCA_023614405.1 of Avena insularis. Classification (NCBI taxonomy): domain Eukaryota; kingdom Viridiplantae; phylum Streptophyta; class Magnoliopsida; order Poales; family Poaceae; genus Avena; species Avena insularis. Next base: position 541,584,678 of record CM042692.1, read on the forward strand.
ATCATTGTCTTTCAAGAAAAATTCGTAAAGTAGTAATGAGACCATACCAACGACTTGTTATGTGGATCCTCATTGATATCTTTTTTCTTTCTTTCATTTTTTAAGGATCGTTGTTTGTTTCTTTTCCAAGTGTTTGCACAACTTTTGAGAGTACTGATACGTTGCAAACGTATCTATAATTTTTAACGCTCCATGCTTGTTTTATATCTACTTTCTTATGTTTTGTTCATACTTTGGAGTATTTTTATACATTTTTTTGGACTAACCTATTAACAAGATGCCACAGTGCCAGTTGCCAGTTCCGTTCGAATTTAAAATTGCAGATAATAGATCTAACTTGTAAAATTCATAAGAAAACTTGTAAAATTCATAAGAAATTCATTCTATGTCCAAAAATTGCATATAATATATCAAATTGAAGACAATTTGGTGTAGAATAATTCTTAAGGTTAGATATAACCTTTGCACGACAGATTAATGTTAATTAATTAAATAGTTTTAATAACCTTTTGGACTAATAAATTTATAATAAATTAATTATAGATTGGAAAATTATAAATGATTTGTCCATGCATTCACAATTTAGTGTAGATTACAGATCTGGTCTTAGATCTAATTCTGTTCATAATAAACCTTTTAAATAATTTAAACTCTCTTAAGTAGTAATTAAATCATATAAAAAGATTTACAACTCCATTTATGGTGAATCCAATTACTACTTGTTCGTATTAATGCCCTCTATCTAGTACACTTCAGATCCAAATTCAATTTGATAATTATCATAGAAGTTGCAACATAACTATTAAAACCTATCTAATGGCAATTAATAATTAATAATAAATACCCCATTGCATTAAATGATCTCCTGTGTGCATCATGTGATATAATATTGTTTAGAGAACTAATTACAACTGTTCTGGACTATTAAATCGTCATGCATGCATTCGTTCATCATTGTTTTGTTGTATTGTAAAAGCATTGTTTTGAACTGTGTGTTGTTGTGCCTTGCTTCAAACATTAGATTGTGAGGAGTGCAGCGTTTGCGTTTGTGACGAGTGCAACCTTTTCCATTGTGACGATCGCTTGAATGGCTACATCAACTAAAGGCAAGTGTCACTATCATAAATGTCCTATGTTTTCCGATGCATGTAGTTATATTTTTAGTACAGATGCATGTTTTGGATTATGACTTTCTAGGTGATACTATGCTATGCTATGAAGTCCTACTAGCTATATTTATACTGTAGGATCTCCTCTTGCCATTGTAGTGTAGTTGCTTAGCTATGCTATACTAGAAATCGTGGTTGGGAAGTTACATGATGTGTGATGAGTTGAGTTGTGTTGAAATATTTTGTTTTATTAATAAAACAACTTAACTTAATCAAACACCCGGGTAAGGTATCAGGACACCAGTGGGGTGGCATTCATAGGGGCTTCCTATGTTTTGTTCACTACAGCGGTAAGTACCCCGGGCTTAAAGAGATTGGATAGGTTTCTTGTTTAGTATGTTCCATGTACAACCACATGTCATATGGGCTCTGTCTTGACTAAGTAAGTTATGAAACCTTGACCCATCGTGATCAGCAGGTAGCTTGTGTAGGATGGTATGGTCCGAGGTGTGGCATGAGGTTCTGTTTCCCAAAGGTCTCGGCTTGATCTTTTGATTGAGCCATGTGGTAAAGTGTACAAACCTCTCGAGAGTGTCAAACTAAGTACTTAGCCGTATCCCTGGTTATGGACAATTATGAGCAACTAGCCCTAGAACTGTTTGGAAGATCTCATCATTCCAATTTCATAATAAAACTTGATGGGTTACCAATGAGCCTAGGGGCATACGGAGCTAGACCACCATGTATCCGGAGCCGGGGGTTCCGTGTGGTCAGTGCATCAGGTTTATGCTAGTGTGTCCTTGTAACACCCCCGTCCACTAGGCCCAGGGGGTGTCACTCCTAGCAGCTTAATAGGATATCTAGACTGACCCCACAAACCAATAGTAATCTTTTCTGCGCACTTTGTCCTCACTTGTGCGCACCCGATACCCACTTCCTGATCGATCACTCATCCTAGAATTTCTCTAGGCCAAGCACACTTAACCTTAGAGTTCTTTTCGAATGAGCTTATGGAAAAGAAGTTGCAACTTATTAGTATGAGTATTCTATCAATCCTATTAAGCCATGTGCCTGGTCTCACATACACTCACCCTTTAGACGATCGATGCCCTCATCAATCAAGCACACCCCAAGAACGATCCTTCTTGGCACGCGTTTGTGTGTCCAGTGCCGGCACATGTGCCATGCCATTTCCACTCCAGGCCACATGCGCCATGCTCCACATGTCCTGCCACTAACCCGCACACACCCGTTTAACCGTGAGGATCGACTCCGATACCAATTGTAACACCCCGTCCATTGGGCCCAGGGGTGTCACTCCTGGCAGCTTAATAGGATATCTAGACTGGCCCTAGAAACCAACACTAATCTTTTCTGCGCACTTTGTCCTCACTCATGCGCACCCGGTATCCACTTCCTGGTCGGTCACCCATCCTAGAATTGCTCTAGGACAAGCATGCTTAACCTTAGAGTTCTTTTTGAATGAGCTTCCGGAAAAGAAGTTGCAACTTGTTGGTATGATTATTCTATCAATCCTATTAAGCCATATGCCTGGTCTCACAGTCCTTATAGTGCAATGGGTTTAGGAGCATACGGAGATAGAGCACCGTGTATCCAGAGCCGAGGGTTCCATGCGATCAGTGCATTGGGGTTATGCTAGTATGTCCTTAGAAAAGTGTTTTCAAGAATAAAACTATTTTTGGAAAATAGGATAAAACTGTATCGCTTTCTGCAAATGAGCGTGAGATATACCAGCCAAACATGCATGTATGTGTTAAGTTTTTTTATTCAGTGTCCACCAAACTAGTGACATAGTGCCAATACAATTCAAATGTATTGACCATTCTTGGCTGCAACATTTTATGTTGCAGGTATAATTTTGTTCTAAGAGATTGTTCATAGGTCGCGAGACTCCACTCAACAAGTGTTCAACTGGGGCACATTTGAAGGATGGAGATCTACCTTGTATATGTCTTCCGCTGTGTACTTGAATAAATAATGTAAATTTTGGATCGTATTCGTTATATTTATGATGCGTGGTTATATTTGGTATCATTTTGTACTGTGTGTGCTAATGAACAGATCCAGGAATTAGCGCTATACACAGGAACTCAGCCTTATCAGGCGAGGGTGTTACAAAATGGTATCAGAGCTGCGTGTTGACTGTAGGATCTGACCTAGGATTGGAATAAGAAAACCATATATGAATTATAAACACTATTTCATTCATTTCTCCTTCTCTTCATACACTTCTTTCTAGTATCTTCTTACCACTTCAATTCTCATACTTTTCTCTTTCAAAACATAGAAGGAAGACTCTGATAACTGAAGAATATCATTAGAAGTTGGTCCACAAGTAAAAGAACAAATAAGATGATACACTAAATATCTCACTAAGTTGAGTAGATCTGGACCACCATGTTTTATCTCTTTAGGAGATGATCGTTATCATGATAGTGTATTGGCCTTACCAACTTATGTGGTAAAGGAAATACTAGTTGCTTGCTTGCTTGATTGAATTGTTTGTGTTCCTGTTGCTTTGAGTGTTGTGTGATTATGTTAGCATAGGGATAACGTTTCCCCTAGACCTCTGAATTGTTTATGGTAGATGCCTTAAGACTCTAAAGATTTTTAGGGTAACCCATTAGAAATCACAAACCACTTTCGCTTAGCTAGAAACATTGGATGTGGTGATTTTTTAGTTGTCATTCCTTCCTTGTTTTCATGACAGCTAGGAATGGAACTTATTTCCTAATATAGTGTTGTTCGTATGGGTACCTTTATCTCCTTTCCTCCAGAATCTATTATTTTCTATCTTAAAACCTTAGAGTTAGAGTGATGTGTTGAAACATAGAGAAGGATATAGTGGAAATTTTTGGATGATGACACCCCAATGAAGGTGAATAGCTCATCTAATGCAACAAAAAGGACGTGAAGTGAGAAGTGTTGCAAAGGATGATATGTAGTAGATTATGTGACCTGAAAGTTTTGAAGAATCGATAGTTTAGTTTTGTAGTAGCTTTGTAGATTGAATACATGGGAGTCTATATCATGCAATTGTTCGTTCCCATGGAAGCTTTCTGTAAGAAAAGTGAGGATGTGATACGTCCATTTTGCATCACTATTCTATATCATAATTTACTATTATTCATTGATATATTTCATATTAAGAGATGATACTTATGTTATTTCATCTGTTTTTGCATGGTTGATGACTTTTGGAGGATGGACCGCTGAAGTCAGGATTCTGATGGAAAAGGCACTGTTTGGAGGCGAAATTCGCGAAGATCATAAAATCCCAGAAAATACATGGAAAATTCTATTTTTCCAGAAGACGAAGGATGCTAGAAGGGGGAGCGGAGTTGGGCCACAGGGGGCCCACACCACCCCCTAGCACGGGCCACCCCTGGCCCACCTCCAGCTCTCCCCTCTGGCGTATATTATCCCCACGAAACCCTAAGCCTAGGGAGCGACCATAGAAAGATTCTGCCGCCTCTGCGGGGCGGAAAACTATAGAGAGAGAAACAGCTCTCCGACAGGCAGAAATCTACCAGGGAAATTCCTTCCCGGAGAGGGGAGATCGTCACCATCAACACCACCATCAAGCTAGACTTCATCGGGATCATCATCACCATCATCTCCATCATTATCTCCACCAGCACCATCATCACCACTCCGTACCGCTGTAACAATTGGGTTGAATCTTGCATAGTTCTTAGGGGAAACTTTCCCGGTATTGATTACTTGTTGTAGTTGATGCTATTGAGTGGAACCGTTGAATTATTGTTATGTTTAGATTGTTACTCATCATTATTTCATCTCTGATCTTGATCCATATGATGTCTCGTGAGTAGTTCGTTTAGTTCTTGAGGACATGGGAGAAGTCATGTTGTTAGTTGTGGAATTGTGTTGAGAAAGATTCAATGGTTTGATATTTAAGTTGTGGTGTTATTCTTCTAGTGGTGTCATGTGAACATCGACTACATGACACTTCACCTTTATGGGCCTAGGGGAATGCATTGTGTATTTGGCTACTAATCGTAGGGGTTGCCGGAGTGACAGAAACCTGAACCCCCGTTTGGAAACCTTTGCACAAGGGATGTTAGGATCTCAGTGTTTAAAGCTGTGGTTAGGTTTTTATCTTAATTACTTTCTTGTACTTGCGGATGCTTGCAAGGGGTATAATCAGAAGTATGTATTAGTCCTAGGAAGGTCGGTACATTAGCACATGTTCACCCACACAACACTTATCAAACTAAAGAAGATTAATCAATTATAGGAAACAAAAGCACTTGACGATATTCCCATGTGTCCTCGAGAACGTTTGGTCATCTTAAGTAATACAACCGGCTTGACCTTTGCTAAAGAAAGGATTGGGCCACTTGCTGCATTTATTATCATTGTCTTTTATTTACTCGTACTTTATTTATCTACATTATCAAAAACCCCTAAAAATCCGTTTGCTAAGTATTTACATAGAATTCCTGCTCCAAGCTACTCGTCAACACCTTCTGCTCCTCGTTGGGTTCGACACTCTTACTTATCGAAAATATTGCAATACACCCCCTATACTTGTGGGTCATCAAGACTATTTTCTGGCGCCGTTGATGGGGAGTGAAGCGCTATTGGAGAGTGGAACTGGTAAAGGAAACTTCTACTATGAGTATTGTTTATTTCTGTTAGTTACTTTATTTCAATATTGATAATTCACTTAGTTTCTTATTTCGTAATGCTACTTCCACTGCTAGGGTAGTAGATGAACCACCACCTGCTGAAAATGATACTTTTAAAATACCTACAATAATTATTGATCGTGTTATGGATAACTACTATTTTGGAGATGGAATTGTCCATCCCGGTGATCATTTACTCTTTATACACGAATTATGTGGGTTGTTCAAGTGTGCGGGTATTACAACAGATCAACTCAATAAGAAGTGATTCTCATTATCACTGAAAGGAAGAGCTGAGGAATGGTATAAGATGCTGAAGAATGGTCAAGATCTTGAATGGGAGGAAATTGTACCTCTCTTTTATTCAAAATTTTATCCTCCTAGTGAGATTCATAAAGATCGGAATCAAATATACAACTTTTGGCCTCTTGATGGAGAGAATACAGCTCAAGCTTGGGGGAAATTGAAGTTACTAATGCTCAAATGTCCTATTCATGAGCTTCCTCACAATATTATTATCAATAACTTTTATGCAAGACTTTCTCTTCATGATAAGGATCTATTGAATGCTTCTTGTGCTGGATCATTTACACGCATGGAAGAAGGAGCTAAACAGGATCTTCTAGACCGTATTCAAGACAATGCTGAAGCATGGGAGAATGATAAAGGAAGAAAGTCAGGTATAAATTATGATTATGAATACATTGAATCTTTTATGGGAACTGATGACTTTCAAAATATTAGAAATGCTTATGGTCTAGACTCTCAAGCTATTGTGAGTTATTTTAAAGCTTTTGCTTCTTATATTGAAATTCCTAAAAAGAAGTGGAATAAGTATCATGCACCTTATAAAGATATTGTTAATGGTGTTCCTGCAAGAAATACTAAAGTTTATACTACTAATCATGTTTTACCCGAACCTTACATTGAGAAAATACCTTTTCTAGTTAAGATAAAGGAACATTCTATGATAGCTAGTATGGTTAATGAAAGTACAAATAAAATTATTGAAGCTGATGAACAAGTAGCTGTTGAACCTATGATAGCAAATGTGAAATACTTTGTCACTAAATATGTAGAAGATGGACACACTATCCTCTATAAGGATATTTCCAATATTGTTTCACAAAGTAGTGTTATAAGAACTAGTGTCCCTATGTTTTCTGTTAGAATAAGTGATCATTGCTACAATGGTTCTTGTGATAGTTATATCGTTAAATTTATGCACGATACTGAAAGTTACTACGAGAGAGGGAAAAGTGCTCTTGTGCATTCCAATGATATTAAGTGTCCTCGCTTTATGCTGAAAATCTTTATGTTGCACTTGTTTTGCCTTCCTATGCTAGCAGTCCCTGGTTTCAACAATTTGTTTTCTTACAAAATTCCCTTGCATAGGATGTGGATTAGACTTAAACATGTGTATTTTGCTTCTTGATGCTCCCTTTTACTTCAATTCTTACTCTTATTTGAGCATCATTAAAATTATCATGCCCATCTTAATGGCTATAAAGAAAGAGCTTTTTGGGAGACAACCCAATATATTTGTGCTTTCAGTTTGTTTTTGTTTATTTTAGTTTTGGAAGTTATTATTGTGGTAATAACCTCTCCTTATCCTTTTGTTTGGGTTTTGTGTCAAGATCAACCTCTAACGAGAGAGAAGTAATATTTGGGAATGTTGTTGTCCCGAAACAGATTTTTTGTGCTTTGCTGTAAAAATTCGTGAAAAATCTCTGTACGTCGGTTGAGCTCTAATTTTTTGTGCTTCTACCCCAGATTGTTATTTAAATTTCGTCAGTTTTGCACTTTTTGATTTGAGGAACATAAGATTTTCGAAAAAAATGATCTTTACCCGCTGGTCTATTGGAGTTTTTCTTCTGATAGTGGTGCTGGTCTTGTTTGTAGTCAAACGGCGTCGTCGTCTTCCGACGATTACCAATTTGTGAAACAATCTAGGGTCGCAGACTCCAAGACCAAGGAGGTGGCCACACGGTCTCCTTCTCCTCTAGTGGCAGCTGATATGTCCATAATGTATCTATAATTTTTGATGATTTTATGCTAATAATATGCTTATGACACTCTTTTTTGTATAAAGTTTATGATTTATTTGGACTAACCTACCAGTAGTTGCAAAACTGCATAATGCTCTTGTTTTACACTTTGATGTGTAGGAATTACCAAGAATACAAGTGGAAACCTTGTTGGAGTCAAATTGGGATTTTTCCAGAAATCTGTCTCATAACTCTTTTTGAAGATGATCATGTTTCGGGTCGAAGACGGCATCAAATGGAAAACTCTTCAACTACAAAGTTGTTGGCAATTTCGCAACAAACGTTCTGGACATAAAATTTAGCTGATTCCGAGTCCAGACGGGCCCTCTAGGCCCAATTTACTGCAGCCAAAGATGGGGTGACGGGAATCCGAGAAGCTATATAAAGGGAGGAAACCTAATTCGCCCAAGACATCTTCACCCACGAATTTGAAGCCACCAAAGACACGTTTTTGCCTCCCCATGGATCCCATATCCATGGGGGAGGGCTCCCAAGAAGCCATGAAGGAAGGGGGCTAAGGGGCGGTGCTCCCCCATGATACCAGCGGCAGGGAAGGAGTCCCCCACGCCGCCGCCCTCTTCACCACTTCACCGCCATCTTCATCACCTAATCCTCCTAGTATGCAGTGGTTCATCCTCCCACTCACCTCTGTACCGTCCAATGTAAACATGGTGTTTAATGCTATAAGTTATAATCCTATGATCTATGTCATGTTTGTGTAGTTTCTTTGTTCTTAGATTGAATGGTTGAACATCTTTGGTTCATTAGAGTTGTATGTTGATATGGTACAGTCCTTTGGTGTATATTATATTTGTGTGCACATGAATTAAACATCATAGAGTTTGTAGTATGTGTAAAAGGAAGGGGGAAGTTCTGTCGGAGTGACAGAAACCTGAGGACGCGAACCGAAACGTTGCACGTATGGGAGTAAGAGGACCATTAAACTTAAGGCTATGGTTGGGGAAACCTTAATACATTGTTAGTACTTACGTATGTTTGCTAACAATCCAATCATATAGTACATGTAATTCTAAGTAGTGAAGCGCATGTATATTTAGCCTCTCCCACATAGAAAACTGCATCGAAGACAATGAACCTGATCTATTCGCTATTTAAACTTGGAAAAAGCCACCACAATTACCACCACTATTCCACACTCATGGTTCTGTTAGTTTAGTGTATTTTATTGCTGTAGCAACTAGCTTTACTTTCTTGTTATTTATTATCATGCAAAGCTATCTTTAGTACTCGTATTGTTGCTCTAGTTTTATTTCCTAGATAATGCAAACATTTAGTGTGCGTAGAGTTGTATCAGTGGTTGATAGAACTTGAGAGAACATTTATCCTACCTTTAGCTCCTCGTTGGGTTCGACACTCTTACTTATCGAAAGGGCTACACACGATCCCCTATACTTGTGGGTTGTCAAGACCTTTTCTAGCACCGTTGCCGGGGAGCAATAGCGTGTGGATGAATATTCTTGTGTGCACTTGTTTGCTTTATCTCTAAGTAGTTTTTACTTTCAGTTTTAAGTTGTTATTTATCTTAGTATGGATAGGGAATACGAATTACAAAAAAATTAGTTGTACTTGTTACCTAAAAACGTTTTTAAAAAGGAAAGTGGCTGGAAAGATGATTAATGGTTAAGTGGGGGTCGACCTTGAACACTTGTGTTCATGCCTATGAAACCAAAACAAATCTTTCCATGGAAGCTTTTTAGTTAAAAACCGCAGGAAAGAATGGGAAAGTTTTTATGTTGAAGTTTTTTCATAGAGAATAAGGAACACCAAACAGAGAAATTGAAGAATGGCCAAAAGTTTCGTCAACAACCCCTCGGTTTATAAACCTTTAAACTTTGTTTTTTGATCAGCATAGAAACTTGAATAAATTTGGAGCGTTTGTATCTTTTTATTTATTTGTCTTAGCATCAAACACTAGTTACATTTGTTTTCTTTGAGTCTTGGAAGTTGTTACCTCTGTAGCAACCGCTCCTTATCCTTTTTATTTGCTTTTTGTGCCAAGAGTAACCTCTAATGAGAGAGAAGTAATGCTTGGGAAAGTTGCTGTCCCGAAACAGATTTTTGTGCTTCGCTGTAAAAATTTGTGTAAAATCTCTGTACGTCGGTTTGATCTGTAATGTTTTGTGCTTATGCCCCAGGTTGTTATCCAACTTTTGTTAGTTCAACACTTTTCGATTTGAGCAACAGAAGGTCTTCGAAATTTTTTGGTTCTATCTGCTAGTCTGTTTTGACAAATTTCTGCCATTATTTGCATTTGCTTCTTGTTGATTCCTTTTTGGGTTCTTTTTGGGGAATTGACCTTTTTAAGGGAACTGATACAGTAGATTGTGTTTTAATGGAAGTTTTATTGGTATTGAAACTGAACCCAAAGACTTATTATCTTGAGTACACTAGTATTGCTAATGAAGATTATGTGAAGTTTTGTATGAAGGAAAAATTTCAGGTGTTAAGGAAAGAATGATGTAATGAGATGAAGAATGGACTAAAGCTCAAGCTTGGAGATGCCACCCCGTGTCACCCCAAGAAATATCCAAGAAGTACAAGCGTCAAAGCTTGGGGATGCCCAAGGCATCCCCTTCTTCATCAATAAAAATCTCAGGTTCTTCTAAACACTTTATTTTTATTGTTTCATGCACAATTGTGTTGTTCTTGGAGCGTCTTCGTTTTCGATTTTTGGTTTTCGTTTGCTTGGTTTGCTTAGTTTGCTTGAATAAATTGGTTAAACCCCCTCATTCATACATTAGTTTTCAAATAAGATTTGGTTTGGATTGGAAAAGAGTAGGAAAAGTTCATGCTTAAGTGGTAAAAGGAGCGTCGCTCAGCCAGCGGAGGACATCTCGACTTCTTTGAAGAGCAGACAAATGTTCTTCTTTTGCAGCAGTAGCGTAATTTGTATCCTGCACATAGATGTATAAGTGTTGTAAAGTTCGTGTGATTATGTTGGGTGTATTTAATACCCATTGATATGTGAAGAGCTTGCTAGCTTATATAATTTTCGAGTGTATTGTCTTCTGCAGTTCCTTTTCGTTAGCCAGACATGTATTTATCTCAGCACCTTGCCGACCTGTCAGGTGCATTGCAACTGGGTTGGTGTTTATCAAGGGTTCCATTGGTAGTGTGTCAGCTACTCAGGATATTGCGATTTGTTCGTAGAACGAAGGTGTAAAGGGTGGCGCAGCCCCCGAGTGATGAAATTGCAAAAAAAAAAGAAAAAGACACAGAGTTTTGGGGGACTTAGCTTTGTTTATCCGCAGAATAGTACGAGGTACAATGTGTGGCTAAGTAGCCTAGCTGAATAGCCTTATTTGTAATGGAAAAACCACTAGGGGTAGAAACGACGCAGCTGCGTGACGTTCCAGGGGTTGGAGTATGCGACTCCGCTTTCTAGGTCTTTGAGGCGATAGGCGCCACCTGGGTTACTTCAGTAATCACATAAGGTCCTTCCCAAGGGGACTCGAGTTTGAGGTGCCCTTGTTGCTTTAGTCGCAGAACCAGGTCTCCTTCAATAAAGGATCTAGGGAGTAGCCTTCTACTGTGGTAGTTGTGGTGGTTCTGCTGATAGATCGTTGATCTCTCCGCTGTGATTTCGCGTGCCTCATCGAGGAGGTCAATGGAGTCTTTGAGTGCGAGAGTTGACTCCTGCTCGCTGTAAGCAACCACTCGCGGGGCTTTGTAGCGCACTTCTACGGGTAACACTGCTTCAACGCCGTGCACCATGAAGAACGGAGTGTAGCCCCTGGCGCTGTTTGGAGTTGTGCGTAAGCTCCAAAGAATGCATTGCAGCTTGTCTGGCCAGCATCCGGCGGCTTGTTTGAGTGGCCGAAGGAGTCCTTTCTTGATTTTGCCGCAAACGAGGCCATTGGCCTTTTCGACTTGACCGCTGGTCTGAGGGTGAGCCACCGAGGCATAGCTGATGTTGATTCCCAGGTTTTCGCAGAACTCCTGGAACTCCTTGGAGGTGAAGTTGTCCCATTGTCTGTGATGATGCTATGTGGCACTCCAAAACGATAGACGATGGAATCGAAGAACTTGACGGTGCCAGCTCCTAATTGATTCGTCGTCGGCATGGCCTCGATCCACTTGGTGAATTTGTCGACCACGACTAAGAGGTAGATGTAGCCTCCGCGCGAGGACTTTGGGAGCTTGCCGACCATGTCGAGTCCCCATTGTGCGAAGGGCCAAGCCAATGGTATTGGCCTGAGTTCCGTGCCAGGTGCGTGTGGTTTGCAGCGAATCACTGGCAAGCATTGCAGCGTTGGACGATGTCCTTGGCATCGCGTTTGGCCGTGGGCCAATAGAATCCAGCTTGCAGAGCTTTGGCGACGAGAGCGCGACTGCCAGCATGGTGTCCACAAGTGCCTTCATGTATGTCGAGGAGGACGGCTCTTCCGTCCTCGTTGGAGACGCACGTCTAGAGAACTCCTGTGATGCTGCGCTTGTACAGTTCGCCGTTGATGAGGGCAAATGCCTTGGATCGTCGCGCTATGTGCCGCGCATCAGTCGGATCGTCTGGCAGCCCTTTACTGAGCAGGTATGTAATATATGGCTGTGTCCAGGATGGCTCAATCATCATGACCTCCATTGGGCCTTCGAGTCCTGTGTCAGGCTCCGTGTCATCGAGTGCCATTGGCTCGTTGGGTGGCATAGCCCCCGAGTCTGTTGATGTGCTTGCTTTCTTTTCTGGGGCCTTGGGCTTGATGGAGCATTCGCAGATGCGCTCGAGGAATACCCCAGGTGGTATTGGGGTGCAGGTGGAGCCGATGTTGGCGAGTATATCCGCCTCTTCGTTGCTTTCGTGGCCAATGTGTCGCAACTCGCAACCATAGAAGTCTCCCTTGAGTGTGTCATAGAGGTCACGATAGGCGATCATGTTGTCGCTCAGTGCGTCGCACTCGTGCATCGTTTGGTTGACCACTAGCTTGGAGTCGCTGTAGATTATGAGCCTCTTGGCGCTGTAGGCTTTCGCCATCCACATTCCATGGATTAAGGCTTTGTACTCGGCTTCGTTATTCGAGGTTGTGAACTGCTTTCGCAGAACATACTTCATCTTTTCTCCTTGGGGTGATGTCAGTATGACACCTGCGCCATCTCCGTCCTTTTGCTTGGACCCGTCGAAGTGCATTGTCCAGAGATAGGACATATCTGGTTTGTCGGGGAGCTGGTTCTCCATCCAGTGCACAAGGAAGTCCGGGAGAACTTGCGACTTGATCACGTCGCGCTTCTCATATGTGATGTCTCGTGGAGATAGCTCGATTCCCCAGAGCACGACTTGTCCGGTGGCATCAGGATTATTGAGTATATGCCCGAGCAGGGCGTCGTTTACCACCACGATTAGGTGCTCCTGGAAGTAGTGACGTAGTCGCCTAGCTGTCATAAAGACGCCATACGCCAGTTTCTGGTAGTGCGGGTACCGCTGCTTTGTTGGCGTGAGCACCTCGCTGAGGTAGTATACTGGGCGCTGGACCCCGTGGACTTTATTTTCTTCGGCTTGCTCCACAACGAGGTGATCCTTTGGCAGTGCTTGTTCAAGGAGGTGAAGTCCATGCATATCTGCAGGATATCCGTGTCCTTTTTAGGCACAAGCACTGTATTTGCAAGCCAGGTGCTTTCCTTGATCTCGCGTATGAAATTTGCGTTGAGGAGTCTGTTGATCTCCATACCGACCTCTTTGGCTCTTGGTTCAGACAGTCGCCGTATTGTCTGCTTGACTGGCCTTATGTCTGGATTCATGTTGAGTGAGTGCTCGGCGAATTCCCTGGGGACTCCTAGCATGTCCGCTGGACACCAGGCAAAGATTTCCCAGTGCTCACGGAGGAATTCGACGAGCGCGAGTTCCTATGTGGAACTCAAGTTGTTGGCGATGAGGGTCGTCTTGGTCGGGTCCATTGGGTGGACCTGGACTTTCTTTGTGTGCACTAACTAGTCGAAGGACAGGTCAGGTGAACTTGGCCTGCTCAGGGGAGGCAGACTGTTGTCTATCGACTCCTTTAGTTTTGCGAGTTCCTCTTGCATGCCAAAGGACTGGGAGATTCTGTTGAATTCCCTATCATAGCTATCAGACCTCTCGAAGTTTCGGTTGATTGTGATGACGCCGTTTGGTCCTGGCATCTTCATATGCAGATAGGCGTAGTGTGGTACCGCCATGAACCTCGCGAACATGACACATTCGAGGATGCAGTGGTACTGTGAGGGCTAGTCGACGACTTCAAAGTCGATGCGCTCTCGCCAAAATTTTTATGGCGTGCCGAAGATGACATCGAGGTTGATCTTGCCCAGGGGGTACACTCCCTTTCCCGGAACGATGCCATGGAGACTCGTATCTAAGACTTCTAGACATGTCAGGGGGATCCGCATTGCCCGCATGGTACTCGCGAACATGAGGTTAATGCCGCTTCCGCCGTCCATGAAGAAGCGACTCATCTCAAACCTGTCGATCTACGCCTTGAGTACCAGGGGACATTGGCCTGGGAGAGGTACTTGATGCGGGTGGTCGCTTTTGTCGAAGGTGATGCAGGACTCGTTGCCACTGAGGTACTCAGTGGTGGATGGCGGGGAGTTTGTTGCCAAATTGAGTTGGCGAGTGATTGCCTTCTATGCCCGATTTGAGGGGCGACCCTTTTGGATCATCCCTATGTTTCCCAATGGTCGGGGGTACGCCTCACCTCCATGCTTGTGGGCTGGTGCAGCCGCATGTGATGGTGGTCCGGGCGGTGGTGGAGGAGCTCCATGTGCCACAGCGCTTGGGGCAGCTCCATAGCCCTGGTTGATCGCGTCGCGATTCATCTGGGCCATGCCCTCGTTGAGTTTGAGGAACTCGCAACAATCCTTTAGAAGGTGGCTGGACTTTTTCTTGCCGTCGTGCTTGTCGATGTAGAAGTGCACGTTGCATGGTTCGGACAATTTGTCCTGGATGGATGTTGCGGGTGCCTCTTCACGAATGCGGCGTTGCCACACTTGCGTGGTTTTCCCAGCGTTGTGGTATCCACCGCTGCGATATCCGCTGTTGCGGTTGTCATCGCGTTTGTTGGCATAGCCGACTGCAATCATGTCGACTTTGTCGTGGTCCTCATATCCGCGCATTCGACGTTTCCCTCGGCGGTCATGTCTACGCCCGAGGTCCTTGTCGTCGTCGGAGTAGGCACGGTTTTTCACCGAGTCCTCTCCATCGGTCCACCGATTCGCGATTTCCATCAGGTGGTCGATTGTTTTGGGCTTCGAACAACCCAGATCGTCCCTGAGCTCTCTACGGCGTACGCCGCTGTTAAATGCATCGATTGTATGATCCTCGGAGATGTCTTCTACGGAGTTCTTGATGATAGATCATCTCTGGATGTACGAGCGCAGCGACTCGCTAGATATATGATGACAGCCTCGCAGCTCACCCAAATCATATTTCGCTTCTAAACCTATCTAAACTTCGTCGGTTGCCTTCGACTCCAACATGAAAGTTGTAGATCTCGTCGAAATCTTTCGATCCTGACAAACCTCACCTATTTTCATCCAACACATCCGGAGAATTTTGCAACACAATATTTCAGATCTGACGGTGTAAATTCAAGATCTACTTGCGCTTGTTTCTTCAAATCCAAATTCCTTCGGTGAAAAGGTAGATCTAATGATTCTACACAACTTTCATGTTGCAAGTTTTTGATTTGAACTACGGATCTGTCTCTCTAACACAAATCCATTTCTAAAATATTCTGAGTCAAAATCGAGCCGATCTGGAGCTAACCTCCTCTTCCATCCACCGGATCGCGTCCCGACGATCGAGATCCAGTCATCTCGGTCAGTTGTCTCATCACCGCCACATCGTTGCCAGGCCAGCATTTAGGCCCAGTTAGCGGAATATTCCCTGGAATATTCCGTTCGAATTTAAAATTACAGATTATAGGCCTAACTTGTAAAATTTATAAGAAATTCATACTATGTCCAAAAATTGTGTATAATATATCAAATTGAAGATAATTTGGTGTAGAATAACGCTGTCAGGTTAGATATAAGCTTTGCAGTATAGATTACTGTTAATTAATTAAATAGTTTTAGTAACCTTTTGGAGTAATAAATTCATACTAAATTAATTATAGACCGGAAAATTATAGATAATATGTCCATGGATTCACAATTTAGTGTAGACTACAGATCTGGTCTTAGACCTAATTTTGGTCATAGTAAACCTTTTAAATAATTTAAACTCTCTAAATTAGCAATTAAATCATATAAAAACATTTACAACTCCATTTAGGGTGAATCCAATTGCCACTGGTTCGTATTAATGCCCTCTATCCAGTACACTTCAGATCCAAATTTAATTCGACAATTAGAACAGAAGTTGCAACATAACTATTAAAACCTATCTAATGGCAATTAATGATTAATAATAAATAGCCCATTGCATTAAATGATCTCCTGTATGCATCATGTGATCTAATATTGTTTAGAGAACTAATTACAACCATTATGGCATATTAAATCGTCATGCATGCATTTGTTAATCATTGTTTTGTTGTATTGTAAAAGCATTGTTTTGAATGGTGTGTTGTTGTGCCTTGCTTCAAACGTTAGATTGCAAGGAGTGTAGTGTTTGCGTTTGTGACGAGTGCAATCTTTTATATCGTGAGGATCGTTTGAACGGATACATCAACTAAAGGCAAGTGTCACTATCATAAATGTCCTATGTTTTCTGATGCATGTAGTTATCTTTTCAGTAGAGATGCATGTCATAAATTTCAGACCTTTTCTTATTGTACTTGTTTGGAGATATTATTTCTAGGGAAAGACTATGTTAGTTAAAGGAACTATATCAAGAGCTTCAACAATTAATCATTATACTAATAAAAAGCTTCACTCTAACCATATTAAATTACTCCCACAAGCATGGCATCTTAGCAAATCAACCAACTAAGATAAACAACTCAAACTTCAACAGTGGGTGACATAGGACATACATGTCATAAGTGACTCCATGATCCTCGTCCTTATAGGGATGTGTTCCTTCAAAACTCAAACACGATTATTCTCATAATAATATTAAAGCAAGGAGGAAAAGTGCGAATCCACATTTACGAAAAAGGAAGAACGGAAAATATTTTTGTATTTTCGAGGATAGGAATTAAAGAATAGAAAATAACTTGTGACCAAGCAATGGTTTTAAGAAAACAAAAACAAACGAAAAACAAAAACAGACAAAAACCGAAAGCAAACTTAAAAAGCAAAGGAAAAAAGAAAAGTGTTGGAACAAGCCAACACGAGTGTTTCAAAGCTCTCAAGGAGCTGGAGTACAACCTCGTTATTACAGAAATAAATTTTCCAAGGGAACACATACCCAATATCAGGCTTTTGCAAGCCCTTTTGTTGCTCATTGTGGTGGCGGTGGATAGTTTTCCATGTTCCATTGGCTGCTCCAATCATGGAACTGGGTGGCGAGGCTTGCAGTAGCATCTCGAAGGTTGATGGAGAGGTTGTTCGTGTTTTGAATATTTCCTTCTAGTGCATAGATGTATTCATAGGTGTTGTAGTAGTTTGGTGGCTATTCGTCTTGTTCGGGTTCTCCTTGTTCTACTTCTTCATCTTCTCCTCCTCCCATGGGTATTTCTTATTTGAGTAGATTAGGCTCAACCTGCGTGTCAAAACGCAAACGTCCATCCTCGATAGAGAATACACCATTACGCAAAGGAGCCGGGATCAAGTGATCCGCTCCAGGTATATCGAGGAAGTATCTACCATGAGTTTTAGAAACCATACCACATACTCTTAGAATAGGGAGACCGAGATGGTGACTTCCTGTAAATGTCTAGTTGTTACCTAGGTTGATGTGAAGTGCGTGTGCAAGAACGGTCACAACTCTCCCTCCGCATATGGGTCCTCGAGATTGAAGAGCTTTATGCTTCAGGTAAAACACAAGAAGAGCACCCAAATTTGGCATTAAGTTACAATTAATAATAGCAGCCTTTGTGATGATCAACATGTCCTCCTCATTAACTCTAGTAAACTCACCACGTGTCTGCAAGGTGTTAGCAATAACATAAAATAAATAGCGAATAGAAGGATGATAATTTTGGTTTCCCTTGGGTGTGTTTCCACAGATTCTCATTAAATTAAAGTACTCTCAAGGTGCAGGATTTAAAACAAAAGTAGTTGTGCGCACATTGGTGGTTTTGTTGGCAAACCCAAAACATTGAGCCCATTGGTCAAGTATTAGGGTGTACTCATAGTTCATAAGGCAGAATTTGATGCGATCAACTCCGGGCCTTTGTTCCTCGGTACAATCGTAAGGGTCCACTATATGCGTAAAAGTGTTGAAGAACTCAAGCGTCAAGCGGTGATACGTGGCAACATCCTGAAAGACAAAGTCATACAAACCAACATTGTTGCAAAGTAAATCGAAATCAGCACGAATGGCAAGTTGGTTGAGGATATAAGGACACACCCACTTGGTGGTCTTGATTTCTCGGAGCTTGAGATGATTGAAACGAGTTAGCTGAAACTCCTCGGTGAACTTGATACCAAGTGAATCGGGAGTCAATGTATCAACGGGTGGTGTGGAGGACTCCACAACCATCTCATGTGTATGGCTCCTCGTGTTCATCTAAAAATAATAAGATAAAGTAAATAAAATTGCTAATAAATTTTTAGGCCAATATAAACATAGCATAAATGATTCCCTACACTAATTACAAAAGAAACTCCTCTAAAACAATACCAAGCATGCTCAATATCAAGATTGAATCAAGAACAAGATCTAACTCTAGATTGGCAATGATGAAAGATTGAGTGAAGCTTTTGTACAAATAAGTTAAGGATCAGAGGTGAATCATACCTTAGATCGATTGAGTGCAAGGAATCGAATAAAGATTAAGTAAATTTGAAGATCCAATGGAGATGGTTTGGAGTTTGGAGGAAGAAGAAAGAGAAAGGATTTGTTTTGGGGATTTTTAGGTTACCTCCTCGGGCTGGTTATGGTGGCCGCGTACGTGGTACCGACGGGCGGTATGGCCAGATCCCGCCCGTACCGGGTGACATACCTTGGGCGATGACTCCCTTCTGCCGTTGCACTCGGTATGGGCGTGCGGTATGGTCGCGCGCGCCCGTAATGCTGGTCGTTACCCATTATGTATCTTCGCTTGAAATCTGATGTTTGCTCGAGGGTACGATACAGGCATGCGGTACGAGCACGTCCAACCATACTAGTGGTCGTTAAGAGCACTGTTTCCTATGGCAAAAATCATAATTTCTATCTTCCTATGATTCGATGTGGTACGGGAGCACGGTATGGTCCCTTCTGGCAGTACCACAGGTTGTTAAACATGCTGTGAGGTACAAAACTCAAATTTTTGATTAGAAGCTCCATGCGCCTTACATCTTATCAAAGGACAAAATGACAGCAAATATACTACATAAAGAATCAGCAATACTAATTTGGCCATGTGTTGGTAAAATAAAAGATCGAGGATTACCTTATTTCTTCTCCTCTCTCCAAAGGTCTTCTTGAACATTCTTTATTAGAAACAAAAACAAAACACACAAAACGACAAAAAAAGACTAACACAAAAGTAATTTTTTTATTTCACATGGGTTGCCTCCCATGATGCGCTTCTAGTTAAGGTCAATTAGCTTGACCCTGATGGCAATCATTTAGGTTTAAGAAGTGGAATACCCACTCCAAAATAGTTTGCTTTTAAAGTAATTATATCATCATCATCATCATTAGGCTTGGCCTTCTTATTCCTAGGTAAGTGGACTATAAAAGGATCTCTAGATGGTAGCCCTATTCTCACATTCCCCTCATGTAAATTAATTAAAGCCTTAATAGTTCTTAGGAATGGCCTACCTAGAATTATAGGTGTTATGGGATCTTCAGGCCTGTCCATGATAACAAGATCAATGAGAGCGGGTCTACCTTTATTAATTTCAACAACTATATTTTGTTTTATCCCAACAACTTGTATATAAGTTGAATCAGATAGATGGAGTCTCAATTCAGTAGGGACAAATGGCCCCAAGTTTAGTTTGTCAAATAAGATTTTGGAAATTGTTGAGACGCTCGCACCAAGATCACAAAGTGCAGATATCTCATTGACTCCCAACTTAACTTTAATAGTGGGCTCAAATATATCATCTAGCTTAGCAGAAAGCTTATCGGCTAGTCTTTTGTACTCCATCTCTAACTTGAGAACTTTAGATGCTACTAGTTGTATAAATTGTTGGTACATAACATCATTACCTTGTCTATATCGGGGTTCTTCACGGTGATTATCTTTAGTAGATCTTTCATGGGATATTCCAGTGTCGGCGCATTGCTATAATCTAGCTCTTCGGGTTTCTCTTCATTGGCTACTACCCTCATCATCTTGAGGTCTTCTACCGGATTTGGCTTGGGTTTCTAGCAAACTTTGCTAGTATGAGAGCTTGGCTCTCAACTACTTTACCCAGTTGAGCCTCAACGTCTTTGTCCTTTCCTGTAGAGCCTGCACATCATTTCTAATTGCAATGGCTTGGTTAGATAATTTTCCTATACTCCGTGATTTTAATAAGCATGTTATTTTGCTCGATTTGAGCTTGTATAAAGGTTCTAATAGTTTGCTCAAATGAGAGATTTCCATGATTTGCTCCATTAGTATTATCATAATTGTTGCAAGGAGCTCCTACAAGATTAGGATAATGTTTTTGAACATTAGAAGCATAATGATTTTTCCATGCAGGATTAAAAGGAGTGCGAGCTATAAAATTGACATCATTAATATTGGTAGCGACAGCATTAACTTGGGTATCTTCTTTACCTTTTACTATGCTAAGCAGCTCGTCTACCTTAGATGTAATCTCTTCATTATTTACCTCGGTGATTGAACTTACTCTCTTCGAGGTTCTTTCCACATGCCATTGGGCATGATTATTTTGCATATCATCAAGTAGTTTCTTTGCAACACTCACTTGCTTTCCCATGATTGTTCCTCCTGCTATAGTATCTAGCATAGACTTAGACATTGGGTTAAGACCATTATAAAACAAATGTAATATAAGCCATTCTTCCATCCCATGACTAGGACAGTTCATTACGGCTTCTTTCATCCTTTCCCATGGAAGTGCTAGTGGCCCACTGTCTTGTCTAAAGCTTGTAATGTTGGATCTTAGCTGCATAGTTTTAGCTAGGGAAAAAATTAGTCATAAACAAATTAGTACATCCCTCCCAAGATTTAATAGTGCCCTTTGGTAGAGATAGCAACCAATCCTTAGCCTTTCCTCTAAGAGAGAAAGGAAACAATCTTAATTTAACAAAATTTGGATCTACATCCTTAATACACATCATATCAAAAATTTCAGTGAAAGTGTTTAAGTGCAAACCCGAGTCTTCAGCAGATGAGCCCCCAAATTGGTTTTGTTGAACCAAACTTAAAAGGTTAGGATTTATTTCATATGTTTCTGCATCAACGGCGAGCTGAGTGATAGGTGCATGAATAAAATCATCAGTGGGAGTAGCATACTCCCCTAATCTCTGTTGAGCCATGGCTCTTATAATTTTGGTAATTTTGAAGTAATGAAAACAAATAACAAGTAACTAATTTTTCTGGGTTTTCAAATAGATAACAAGAAAGTAAACTAATAATAAGAAATAAACTACAAACTAATAATAAAACTAAAAACAAGGTCTCTAGTAACCTCACCAGGATAGCGAAATTGTGTCCCAGGCAACAACGCTAGAAAAAGGGTTGATACCTTCGATCTGGATTCCTAGATGTAGTATACTAGCTTTTCCTCTAGAAGACCTAGGTTTAATCAAACCTCGGAAAGCACCGCTAAAAGGTAATAAAAAAGGACATGTCTACAAGACTTTGTTGGTTTGTTTTAACTTAGTTAACCGGACCAATCGAGTTACTTTTATAATGGGTTGAATTAATGGATGGAGATAGGCCAGGGTTGAAGATCCACCTACAGTTGCACATCATATGGGATAAAAGATAATAATAAGCATATTCATGTGTAATGTTGAAACGAAGATAATCTCTTGTGGGCAACACATCCTAATATACTAGATCCCCGTGATGCAGTGGGCATAGCAATAGTCTTTTAATCCAACCGAGTGCACACAGAAGCAATGGGAAACGATTATTAAGTGTAAAGCACATATCAAAGCTTTAAGTGGTGATGTTGTTGTGATCCCAAATGGGTCGCTAAGCGAAGACTGTACTACCCTTTCTGTCACTGGGGTTCCTATGAGATCGCCGCTAGCCAAGTATCTCACCTCAAGCCTTTATCAATCTATGGGATCTTGGGTACCTATAGGTCCACAAATCGAGACAAGAGACAAAGAAATTAAAGATACATATCTCAATTGCAAACAAAATATAATGCTCCCATGAATTAGATGCACATAATCACTACGAGGTTTCTCCCCAACCCGTAGCCTGTGAGGACTACTTACTCATAAAAAATAGATCAGAGATAGAAAACATCGCACAAATACTTAGATTGAAATCAAATATTCTTACAATGGTCGCCAAATCACAAGGATATCTAAAGTGCAAAGCAATGGCTATGGCTAGCAGAGGGTATGGATGATAGAAGTGATGAACAATGGGGTGGATCTCCTTTGGTGGTGTTGTGGTGTAATCTAAGAATGGCGGCCCTCTGGCCAGCAGTTGGAGCCTCAAAATATATAGGCATCTTCACGAAAGTCATAGGGTTTGACGAGATGAGGCCAACACCACATGGTATGGGCGGACGGTATGGGCGGGCTCTACCCGTACTAGTGGTCGTTAAGCCTACTGATGCCTGGGAATGACTCCCTAATTACTTGGTCGTGTGGACTTCCTCAAAAACCTTTATTATGACTCCTGATTTCGCATTAAAAACCATGATTTCCTGCACAACACAATTCAAAGAAAGGTTTTGCATATCTTTGCAATTATTAGTCATTAGTGGCAAGGGTTGAGAGTTTCTTGTCAATTGCTTGTCCAGAAACAATGTTTAAACGCGGTGGAAGATGGCAAATTTTGGAGCCATCAGTCACGTAAGGTTTTCATCTTGTCTTGCACATCACGTTGAACTTTGATCTTCCTTGTACGGGTGTCTGTTCTTCGGGATCTCCAGGGGGCCATCTTGCAGCCCCACAGGTTAGGTTGGTTGGGAGTTTCTAGATGCAGGTGTTCAGGTCTTTTGATCATAGAGATAGACATGGATAGAAATTGTAGATTAAGACTGTTGTGGTGGTGTCACGGCAGATGCCATGGATAGGCTAAAGGTGGGGACTAATACACGCTAGGGGAATCCAGGGAGGGATAGTGATGTGATTCTCCACACAGAAGTTTATATTTGCTTTGTCTCCAAGGTTACAAGTGCTCCTAGATCTGTATTGGCGAGAGGAGGAAGAAGGAGCTCTCTTACTCTCGCTCACAGATCATCCTTAAAACCCTAGCCAAACTAGCCAAATCGGAACCCCCTCTACAGAAGCCCTAGCCCTCCTTATATAGGGGGGGCTAGGTCTCCATCTAGGGCATACGTGGAGGTATATTCCTAAGAATATGCCATCTCCCAAAGTAGTAAGCCGACCGGGTTACTTTTCCCTCGCGTCACACATGCAGAGGCTACGTGAGCCTCTGCGGCGCCCGCGTCAGCCTACATGGGTATCGTCACCCTTGTCGGCCACGCCTCGGTGGTCCTGCCCTTGTCTGCTTTGCTTAGCCAGTGCGTACTAGGGCTTCTTTTGACCAGCGAGATTCCTTCCTTCTCCTAGAAGCTAGATGTGCCCCGGATCATAGTTGATCCGGCCACACCTGTTCCTGCATACAAGTTAAGCATGCATTTCCGACTCACTGCTTAAGTCGGTTGAGACTTAGTTAGGCGAACGCCCCCTGGTCCGGGTTACCCCGTGATTCGGCCTTCCTTGAGGTGACCCGGCCAGCATCCATTTTGGCCTTGCCGAACCTCGGCTAACTCGGCCTTTATACCCCCGCGTGACCCTACCCGGGGGTATCCCCCCAACATTAGTCCCCGAAGCTGGTGCGGTCTTAGCTGCCTCGACCGCTAAGGCCACATCAGGTTCAATTATGTTTGACCTTTGGACGTTATTTCTGAGTTACCTCCTGTCTCGGGTTATATGGATTTACGTTCCTCTTGCACGTTCCAAGTTTTCACTTGCCGGCCAGGTTACCACGGTCCTATCCGGGTCTTGCTTCCTTCTCTTGTACGCCAACCCACGTGGAGGCTAATCATTGTGTTGTCTCATTTTAAGGGCCAGCATAGTAACCGCCGCAGTAATTGTCAGTCATCACTGTGCGCGGGTCACGTCATGCCTGCCTCCTCGTTTACCGCATCAACGTGTCACGTCACGGGACCAACTCCACTCTGTTGCCTTCGGTGTGGCTCCTTGTTGATTGGTTGATGTGGGTGGTACAAGGCCATTGCGTGGGGCTTGCCCGCAGGACGCGATCCTACCTTCTCCTCGTGGGAGAGTTTAAATAGGGGAGGGGCGCATCACTTAGGATTTTTCCCCTCACCGTGCCCCTCTGCCCTTTGCTCTTCTTCTTCGTCTTCCTCGCGACCGCGCCGCTGCCAGTGCTCCCAAGCAGCAGCGCCGCCGCCGCATTTCCCCCCCAGATTTCTATGTCGTCGCCGCTGCTACGTGCCTCCTCCACCACGGGTCGCTGCCAATCTAGGCCTTTGCCCCCTGCCACCGCTACCGCCAGCGAGGGCAACGATTATCAGATGACGGAGGAGGAGCTCATCGTTGCTGAGCAAGAAATGGAGGAGGATTCCGCTGCCGCGGACCGTGGTGCGTGGGCCGGGTCATGGGTCTGCCAAGATGACTTGGACTGGCTCTACCGGACCAGACGCATCCCCGCCGGCGTCATCGCGCGCCTTGCCTCCGCCGAACTCGCCCCCTCACCCAATCCAGGTGAGTACGTTGTGTTCTTGTCGCACTTCCAACGAGGGTTCGGTTTGCCGGTCAGCGATTTCTTCCATGACTGGTTAAGCACGTACGAACTCCAGCCGCACCACCTTCCTGCCAACGTAATCACCTCTCTTTCTGCTTTTGCCTCTACGATCGAGGGCTACGCCGGATTGTGGCCCATGAAGGAGCTATGGATCCGGTTTTTCGGCCTTTGTCGTAATGTCATTCCGAATATTCAACTTGATCCGGAGGACAAGCAGCTCACTCAATTCGGAGCTGCATCCATCTCACCCTGGAGGCTATCCGTTTTCCCTCGAGTCACCGGGCTGGAGTCCTGCAAAGGATGGGCCCGGACTTTCTTTTATGTCCGGAATGAGGGCACTGAAGACTTGATCCGGCTGCTTCCCTATGCTCCGGGTCCACCTAACCCGGAAACATGGGACGTTGTCCCTAAGAAGCCCACAGCCTTGGCCAGCCAGGTCAAGAAGAGGTTTGCGGAGCTGAAGAAGCTCGGGTTGCGCAACGAGGATGCTATGATCACGTTCGTGCGCAACCGAATCTCCCCCCTCCAGAGGCGCACCCACAAGGTGTGCCATATGAGCTTCGACAGCGACCCCAACCGGACCTCGTCCTTCGAGTTGAGCAACTCGCAGATCTATCGCCGGGTCAAGGCTCTCTTCACCACCCACAAGGACTTCTCCACTGAATGGACGTGGGGAATTGAGCATTTCTGCCGGGATAGGCTCCCTCCCTCGGTAAGCTTCGTGGCGCAAATTTACTCTGGGTTAATTATATGTCGGTCATTGTTCCATTTTTGACTCTGTTGTTCATTCTTGTCCTCAGCTATTCCTTCAGCAGACCCTCGAGGATGGCACCGATCCGACCCTTAAATGGGCGCCTGACCGGGAGACCCCGGACAGGGAAGAGCCGGACCAGGAGATGTTCCTCCCGATGACCGACGCTATGAAGCGACCCACCGGTAAACCCTCTTCTATTAGAGATTGGCCCGATGATGAAGATGACTTGGATGTCGAGGTGATTGAACCTGTTGATGCTGTCCCCCTTTCTTATGCTTTTCCGGCATCAGCTAACCCCGGTGGGCAGATCCACGAGGACCCTCCCCTTGTCACGGGGGAACCTGTTCCGGCAGCGCCGAAGAAGAAGCGTGGAGCTGCATCAAGTTCCTCCTCCGGACCTTCTCAGCCCTCCAAAAGGCGAAAGAAGTCCGGGGACAAAACTGCTTCCAAGCCTGCAAGCAAGGCCCCGGCATGAAGGGCTCGGAAACCCAAGGAGCCCCAAACCTGGGACGCGTAAGTCTCTTTTTCTCCTGCAACTTGTTCTTTCTTGCATTGTTGTAATTTCTCTTCTGACATTATTTGATTTGACAGGGCTGCGGTGGAGGTCCCTCAGAGTGGATCTAGCATCTCTTCGCCGCTCCGACCTAGCCCTTCTCCCCCTCATGACGACGAGTCACGCCCACTGCGCCCTATTCCAGAGGGTTCTGCGGCTCCTCTGGGTTCCAGCCCACCTCGTCAAGAGGGGGAAACCCGGAGCGGGGGAGACGGACCTAGCCGAGGCAGCGGCATCCACGACTTCGGCTCCGCCGTAGCCAGCAACTACCAAGACTACCTCCGTACCAGCACCAACACCAGCACCAGCACTAGCACCAATTCTGGCACCAGCACCAACTCCGGCAGCAAGAACATCAGCAGCAGCACCAGCTCCAGCAACAAGGGCACCAGCGCCAAGCTCCTCCGCCTCATCCGAGTCTTCTCAGTCTCGGCGAGGAAGTACTCAGGCAGCTCCTAAGGGGAAGTCTGTCACAACCACTTCCTCCTCTCAGCAAGCCAAAGGCAAGAAAACCCCTGACGTCACCAGGGCAGCATTCACCGGGTCTGGACAGCACACCCTCGCATCCATGCTTGCCCAAAAAGCTCCAGCACCTAAGGACGCCCCTACCGAGCCAGCTAGTGCGCAGCAACTTGTTCTGCACACCAGTCTGGCCCTTGCTGAGGTTGAGAGGAGAGAGGCACATGCGAAGGGCTTGGTGGCGCCCCACATGCTCAGCGGTGAGCGATATCCTCCGACCTTGATCGAGTTCATGAACAACTGGAACAAGGCGGAGTTCTTCTATAATGACGATCTCCCGGAGAAGTTCGGTCCCACCGAATTCGCTGCTCAGATGAACATAGCCTCTAAGGCGATTAACCTCGCGGGCCGGATGATGGAGGTACGTTACTTCACCTTTTCCTTAGCATGCACTTTCGATATAACCATTAGTCCCCGAGCCTCCGGGGGAGTAACTTGTTACTCGGCCGGATGCTCCTTAGAAAACTAACGTAGATCCCTGACAACTTCAAATATGCACACACCTACAGCCGGGTTAAGTTCCACTTGGCCCGGATCTTGCACTTCGAATATGCACACACCTAGAGCCGAGTTAAGTTCCACTTGGCCCGGATCTTGTACACTTCGAATATGCAGACACCTAGAGCCGGGTTAAGTTCCACTTGGCCCGGATCTTGTACACTTCGAATATGCACAGACCTAGAACCGGGTTAAGTTCCACTTGGCCCGGATTTTGTACACTTCGAATATGCACACACCTAGAGCCGGGTTAAGTTCCACTTAGCCCGGATCTTGTACACTTCAAATATGCACACACCTAGAGCCGTGTTAAGTTCCACTTGGCCCGGATCTTGTACACTTCGAATATGCACACACCTAGAGCCGTGTTAAGTTCCACTTGGCCTGGATCTTGTACACCTCAAATATGCACACACCTAGAGCCGTGTTAAGTTCCACTTGGCCCGGATCTTGTACACTTCGAATATGCACAAGGCTTAAGCCAAATGTTTGTATTATTTTCAGGTGACCACCAACCGCCGGAGTGCTGAGTTCCAGCATCTTCTGGATACCCACAAGACGCTGCTCGCAAAGCACAATGCACATCTCGCTGAGCATGAGAAAAGGGGTAAATTTCTCCCTTGGCGCTTCTCCATTTTCCTTCATCTTCCTCTGCCGAACTAATCTTATTATTTGGTTTCCACAGCTGGGGTGGAGGCTGAGAACAAGATTATGCGAAAGAACCTGGAGCAGATCAAGGGTAAGTCCTTTTTGTCCGACCCTGCTTTGCTTTCTATCTTCTTTTCCTCTTGGCTCGGCAAACATTCATACCTCGGCTCTGCCGGGTCAACACGCTATTTCAGCATCTCTTAAAGATAGTGTGCCCGTGCCTGACATGATGCTGCATTTTCTCGAACAAGCAGGGCAGCATCAGGCCGAGCTCAAAAAGAAAGACGATGAGCTTGCCCTTCTCCGAACCAAGAACGATGAGATTGCCAAGCTAAAGGCAGAAATGAAGAAGATGAAGGCGCAACACCAAAACGAGCTTGAAAAGGCTGGCCAGGATTACACCGAAGAGCGCGAGCGCCTCAACCTCCAAATTGCCAAGGGCCGTGATCTTCTCTAGGAGGCCGACGTCAAACTTGAGTCGGCGAACGCTGAACTGGTGCAGCTCCGTCGAAGACGTGATAATTGCATCAATGAACTGACCCGGATCCACAGCCACATTTCACGTAAGTTCCTTTCCCTTATCCGACATACTTCTCCGGGTTACTTCATATGTCTTTTCTTCAACTTCTTCCTTTGCCTTGTTTTCAGTCCACTTTCCAGAGGGTACTCCTATTGCGAGCGCTGTTGTTGCCAACTTCCGCCGAGAGAGGGGTACTCCCGTCGCTTCTGATGATGAGAGCATTCCCCTTGACATGGAGGACCTATTGGTCAGCCTATCATCTCACGTGGAAATCATCAAGAACTATGGCAGGGATCTCCTCGACATTTTAGTCCGAGTCTTCAACACGTTCTGGCCCGGTGAGAGCGCTCCGAAGAGAGTTTCACTTCTTGCTGAAAAGCTGTCGGAGATCGAGACTCAGCTCGACCTTTGGAGGGAGTCCGCTGGACGTGCTGTAGCTGAGACTGTTCTTCACCACATACTCACGTGGTATGAGAAGATCGATCTCAGCCTCCTGACGTGTGTGCGCACCGGATCCAAGTGGACCGATGACCCGGAATGGGTAGCTCGACGCCAGGCTTGCGCCCATATCCTTGTTGAATATTCTCCCATTCACGAACGGACTAAGGGTCCGAGCTTCCTGGAAGCCGCTGGTGATGAAGAGGTCGAGAATGTCGAAGATAGTTCGGACGAGGATGGAGAGGACGATGCCTCGGATATCAAAGAAGGCGAAGATGACGCCGAACTTCCTCCTCCTGCTGCTCCTTAATTAAAAACACTTGAAAACTTATCAGATCCCCGGTATGCCGGGTGGAAATGTATCCCGTACTTATGTAATATTTTGCTACTAAGTTTGTATGCCAGATTAACTTGGGCGTAGTCCCCGAGTTTCGTTTTCTTGTTCGTCCAATCTTCTGGCTCAGGTCATGTCTACCTTGATTCGGTTTTACGACTTACGAATCCGAGCTTCAAAAATTGTTTTAACAATACTCAGAAACTTTTAGGCTTAGCTCAAAATAATGTAGCATAATAGTTTGAAAGTAAATACAAGGTTAGTCCGAAAAACAAACGTCGGCTCGATTAAGTTCTTTTTCCTTAGTCGTTTTTCATGTGCTACACAATTCCAAACTTGTTCTCTTGTTTGCCATGAAGCCAATTCTTGTTGGACAGCAGCAAGTCGAAGAGTTGGGTTTTTGGTGCTCACACATTACTGATCCGAGTTAAGTAGAACAACTTACTCGAGCTGACGTAAAAATAAAAAACGACAAATATTACTAAGGCAGTCCCCGAGTTACTGCTCGAGGTGCCAATATTTCATTCATAAGCTCATTGCCGACATGCATACCGACATATGAGAAGACTCGGATACATACACTTCTCTGCTAAGTGTAGAAAGGACGAAGTAGAGCTACATTCCATGGGCGCTTAGATTCTCCGCCGGACCTGTCCGCCTTGTTCTTTTCCTGTGACTTTGCATCTATAAGATAATAAGAGTCATTGTGCAATGCTTTGCTCACGATGAACGACCCTTCCCATGGGGGGGATAATTTATGCATGCCGGCAGTATGTTGTACCAACCGGAGCACCAGATCTCCTTCCTGAAAGACTCAGGGGCTTACTTTCCGGCTATGATAGCGTCGGAGATTTTGCTGATATATGGCGGATCTGGACAATGCCAGCTCTCTCGCTTCTTCCAGCAGATCAACATCATTTTGCCGGGCTTCTTGCACTGCGGCTTCTGTGTATTGGGTGACCCTAGGCAAATCATGCTCTATGTCGGCTGGTAATACAGCTTCTGCCCCATATACTAGAAAAAACGGCGTATAGCCTGTTGATCCATTCGGAGTTGTTCTTAAACTCCACAGTACCACTGGTAGTTCTTCTATCCAGCACCCCGCTGATCTTTGCAGTGGCTCAACGAGCCGGGGCTTTATCCCGGATAACACTAATCTGTTGGATCTTTCCACCTGTCCGTTTGATGCGGGGTGGGCTACCGAGGCAACGTCCAGCCGGATCTTCTTATCCCGGCAGAATCGCGCGAATGCTCCTTTAGCAAAATTTGTTCCATTATCAGTTATGATACTGTGAGGATAATCGTATCTCAAGATAATGCCTTTGAGAAATGTTACGACTGTAGCTCCATCAAATTTTATTATAGGCTTCACTTCAATCCATTTTGTAAATTTATCCACCATGACCAAAATGTGAGTCATATTTCCCCTTGCTGGTTTAAACGGGCCAACCATATCTAAGCACCATACGGCAAATGGCCATGTAATTGGTATGGTCTTGAGTTCCGACATTGGCATATGCGTCTTGGTAGCATACCTCTTATAACCATTGCATTTTCTCACCAGATCTTCTGCTTGTTCTAAGGCACTTGGCTAGTAGAATCCGTGCCGAAACGCTTTTGCCACCAAGGCTCGGGATGAGGCATGATGCCCGCACTCTCCTTGATGTATATCTCGGAGGATGTCAAGCCCTTCTTCCGGGCAACGCATCGCTGGAGGACATTGGTCACACTCCGTTTGTACAGCTCGGAATTGATAATTGTGTATGCCTTTGCTCTCCTCTGAGTTTGCCTGGATAACACCTCCTCAGTGGGTAACGTTCCATCTTTCAGGAATTGAAATATAGGCAGTGCCCAAGCTGGTATTGCTCGTGCAGGGAACACATCCTCATCAATTTCCATCTGATCCACCGACATAACTTCAACCGGATCACGCTGAGCAGTCCCCGGGTCCTGCGAGGTAGTCCCCGGGTTCGCTGATGCAGTCCCCGGGTTTGCTGATGCAGTCCCCGGGTTTCATGCACTACCTCCCATGTCAATGTCCGGGCTCAGCTCCGGATTCTGTATCTTCTGGGACATAGATCGAGTCGGTTCCTGGGGACGGCCTGATAGATGGTTTTCTGAGGTGTTCCAATGCTACACCCGGTGGAATTGCTTGTCGGGTTGATTCGAGCTTCGATAGCATGTCGGCAGCCTCATTTTCCACCCGGGGTACATGGTGAAATTCACACACCTCAAAGTAACCAGATATCTTCTGTACATGAAATCTGTACAATGCTATGTTTGGATCAAGGGCGTCCCACAGTCCCGATACTTGCTGTACCACCGAATCCGAGTTGCCAAAGCATATGATCCGACGTATCCCAATCTCTTTTGCTACCATGAGCCCATGCACAAGTGCTTCATACTCTGCGACATTATTCGATGCCGCGAAATGGATTTGGAGCACATATTTCAGCTGGTCCTTCTTTGGCGAGGTAAGCACAACTCCGGCGCCTAGCCCGGTTTTTGTTTTTGACCCGTCAAAGTGCATCCTCCAGTAGTTCGGATCTGGTGGCGGTGGTTCGTATTGTACCTCAGCCCAATCTACAAAAAAGTCCGCCACAGCCAGAGACTTGATTGCTTCTCTTCTGTCATATTGTGGCGTATAAGGAGCTAGTTCAATTGCCCATTTTGCGATTCAACCACTTGCATCCTTGTTACCCATTATCTCGGATATGGGAGCCTCACATATTACTTTGATGGGGTGCTCCTCAAAGTAATGCTTTAACTTCTTTGCCGCCATATAGACACCATATGCCACCTTTTGAAAGTGCGGGTAGTTCTGCTTTGAGGCAGATAATACCTCGCTCAAGTAATATACTGGCCTCTGCACTGACTTACCCTCTTCATCACGCTTACTACAATCACTGCACTTACAACTCGGTTGGGTGCGGCTATGTAGAGCAACATTGGCTCCTTTGATAGTGGAGAGGCTAACACTGGTGTAGTGGCTAACATCTTTTTTAAGTGGGCAAAGGCTTCATCGGCCTGTGGCATCCAAACGAACTTATCCGACTTTTTCATGAGTTGGTAGAGAGGCAATGCCTTTTCTCCCAACCGACATACAAACAGACTCAATGATGCTAGGCACCCAGTGAACTTCTGGACATCGTTAAGACACTTCGGCAGCTCCATTCGTTCAATGGCCCGGATCTTAGTTGGATTAACTTCGATACCTCGGGCGGAGACGAGAAATCCGAGTAATTTTCCAGCCGGGACACCGAAGGTACATTTTTCCGGGTTAAGCTTCATTCGGAACCTTCTTAAGTTCGCGAATGTCTGCCTGATGTCGTCAAGGAGCGTTTTGCTTTCCTTGGTCTTGATAACCACATCATCCACATACACTTGTACATTTTGACCTATTTGGTCGTGCAAACATTTTTGCATACATCTTTGGTACGTTGCACCTGCATTACGTAAACCAAACGACATGGTGCGATAGCAATAAGCCCCCCGTGACGGGTGATAAATCTTTTTTTTTGATCATCCGGATTTAGAGGTATCTGGTGGAAACCAGAATATGCATCAATGAATGACAATAGTTCACATCCCGCGGTTGAGTCTATGACCTGATCTATCCTCGGTAGTGGAAATGGATCTTTTGGACACGCCTTGTTCAGGTTCATGTAATCGATACACATACGCCAAACCACTGCCACGTTCGGATCATCCTTCTTGTTTTCTACCAGCACCGGATTAGAGAGCCAATCTGGATACAGTACTTCCATGATAAATCCTGCTGCTAGCAACCGAGCTATCTCATCTCCAATGACTTTTCTCCTATCCTCGGCGAAGCAGCGGAGAGGTTGCTTCACCGGCCTTGCTCCGGGTCTCATGTTCAAAGAGTGCTCGGCCAACTCCCTCGGAACACCTTGCAAGTCCTATGTAGACCAAGCAAAGATATCCCGATTCTCACGGAGGAAGTTGACAAGCTCCCTTTCCTATTTATCATTCAACCCGGCACCAATTGTTACGGTGCGCTCTAGGAACATATCATCAACAGGCACTTTCTTAGTATCCTTTTGTGGCTTGGAACGAAACGCTACCATGGGGGTTACTCAATGCCGGCATATACTGCTGCGCGGACTGAGCTAATGCCGCCACCTATTGGATTTTTCTTTTCTCTTGCGCAATCACGAGTGACTCGGCTAGGTTAGACCCGGCTGAGGCACACTCAATGGAACGTCGGAAATCTCCAGCAATGGTAATCACTCATTTGGCCCGGGCAATTTCATCTTCAGATAACTGATGTGGCAGCTTGCCATGAACTTGTTCAATGCTGGCCTTTCGAGTAATGCGTGATACGCACTTTCCAAGTTCACCACCTCAAACTCCAGATTCTCAGTTCGGCAATTATCTCTCGTGCCGAACAATACGTCAACCCGGACTTTGCCTATGGGTTCACAAGAAATGCCTGGTACAATACCATGGAAAGTTGTCCTCGTAGCCTGGAGCATGTTCTCCGAGATACCCAACTTGCGCATTGTATCCGCATACATGATGTTAATGCTACTACCATTGTCAATCAATACCTTGGAGAACCTCACATTGATGTTAGGCCCAATGAATGTCGGGTCCAGCACTAACGCATACGAGCCAGGACTCGGCATAAGCTTGGGATGATCTTTGATGCTCCAAACAATTTCTTGGTCAGACCAAGGCATATACCTCGTCACTACAGGCATTACTGCATTCACCTCCATATGTCGGCGCTGCAAGCTTTTTCTATCTGTTTCCTCAGTGGTAAATACACAGTAACTCTGATGATGCTCCCTGTACTCATTCCTTCCCTCATTTCCGGGGTACCTCTGATCCGGCTGATGCTGATTTTCCACCTGATGCACTGCATCCCTTCTCTCATTGTTGTCATACCTTGGCGGAGGGGGAGGCAACATTAGTCTGGCGTGTTCGCTCCAGAGAGCAATTGCTGCCGGGTAACTCACCGAGGTTGATCATTCCGGGTGACTGAGCATTCCCACGCCTTTTTGTTCTTGCGCATCCACTCACATTGCTCGTTGTATGACCGCTGGGTTACTCGGATTTGGCGTGTGAAACTTAAACGCTGATCCAACATCGACTCATAGGTGTACCTCGACGGTCCTTCCTTTCTTGCCATCGCTTTCTTTTGTTCTCGCGTCCAAGTTTTCTTGCCATCGCTTTCGAGTCCATTGCCCTCCGGTTTTACGGCGTTGACGCCTTCGCCCGGCTGATCTTGATTCACAGCTACAACTTGTTGCGAACCGTACCGGTGATCCGGTCTATCATCCCTTCTTTTTCCTCTATAGTCATTCCTTCGGGATGATCCGGCTCCATCTCTCTGGTAATACTCATCGTTTGACTCGTTTGACACAAGCCTAGGTTGAGTCGGATCTCCCAGAGCATAGGAATCAGCAATCCGGATCATCTCTGCCAACGTGGTGGGCATCTTCCTTTGTAACTTCTGCCACAGTTCGCTTGCATATCTGCATCCCTGTGCAAACCACACTATGGCCTGTGATTCTATCACGCCCTCACATGAGTTTCTCACGGTACACCACCGAGTTAAAAACTCCCGGTCCGTCTCATTCGGTCTTTGCTTGCACATAGCTAGGGTCTGTGGCCTATTCGGCCTCTGATACGTACTCGAGAAATTGCTGATGAACATCTCTTCAAAATCTATCCAGCAGTTAATGCTTCTGGGTGGCAAATTGTTCATCCATACCCTTGCCGGGCCCTCCAACATCTGGGGTACATATCATACAACCCACCTCAAGTTGCCTATAGCAATTTTCACAGCCGTTGCATAATTTATCAACCAATCCCCCGGCTTAGTGCTGCCGTCATACGTCTTCGTGCCTCTGGGTAACTGGAAGTTAGGTACTGGTGGCTCTTTCATGATCCGGGGTCCAAAACACGCAGGACCTGGAGGACCTTGACTTTCAATCTGCTCCGACCTATACAGTCGATCCAGTTTCAACCTGGCATCATCCGGCATCAAATCCCTGCTTCCCAATCTCGACCCTATCACATGATAGTCCGGCCTTGGGTATCCCGCATTTACCATTTCCGATTCTCCATCGTTGTACCGGTCTCGCTCTCGTGGCACATCTTTTTGTTGCATACCTCGGCCCGCACTTTGCTCTTGCCTTGGCATATTCCGCTGCTGCGGTTGTCCTGTAGAGTTGCGCTCTCTGGCATTGCCGTTAACATCGTTTCCTTGACCGACATTGCCTTGGTCACGGTTACCTCGGCCAGCTTCACCTCGGCTTACACTCCGTCGATCGTTGTTTCTTTGAACTTCTTTTGCCTTTCCTACCCTTGTTGGGTCATACGGAACAATCTGCTTGTTTATCCTGGCCGAGGTTACTACCTCCTCTCTCCTTTGACCACCATGTGGGGACGATGCGGCTCCAGCGGATTTCTCTGGGTTACCCACCGCCGAATGAATGATCTTGGAGGCCCCAGCTCTCTCCGGGTTTGCCCTAAGTAGTTCCTCATTTTGCCTGTTCGCTATCCGAACCAACGCATTGACCCGATCTTGCTGTCTCTGACGGGCTTCACCCGTCAGACCCTCTAGCTCGGATGCGGCTGCATCTGCTGCTCTGAGGTTTTTCGCCGGGGTACTGTACTTCGGCAGCTCTACGGACAAACAGTTTTCAGACTCCTCAATCCGAGTATCCCCTTCTTTGTTCATGTCACTCATGAGATTTCTCCCCTTCACTTTTACATCATCTACCTTGTTTGCCTTTGCGTACTCACGCAGTGTCATGTTCAATGACTGCTGAGCCGCAGCAATCTTTTTCGCTCCCTCTAGAATTTTCTGCCTAGTTTCCTCTAGCTCGGCCTGTGCCTGAGCCGGATCTACCACTGCTGCTACCGGGTTTGCTAAGCTATCCATAGCCTCTCTCAGTACATTCTCAGGCCTCTCTAATGGAGGTCCTCTACCTTTCCTCGGTGCCTTAGGTGTTACCTCCAGATCTGGTGCCGGATCCTTGCTTGCGCCTGCCCGGCCGATCATCATCACTTCAAGCGGTCCGGGAGCGAAGCGTCGCCCCGTGAACCACGTTAAGGGGTGGTTCCCCTGCTTCAACGACATGCCGCGGATGAACGCATGATACGTCCACAGCAACATAGACCTTGTGCGCACCCAACTTGACGAAGAGGCCGTTGCGTGGAAGTGGCAACGTGTTGCCAGCGACGAAGTCCAGCGCTCCAAAGCGCTGAACGAGCCCGGAGACGATGCGTTCGCCGGTGCCGATGAGGTTTCCCGTCCGGATCTTCACCCCTGCTAGCGCCGCTAGCCCCACGGTGGGCGCCAACTGTCGTGGTGGTGTCACGGCAGATGCCATGGATAGGCTAAAGGTGGGGACTAATACACGCTAGGGGAATCCAGGGAGGGATAGTGAAGTGATTCTCCACACAGAAGTTTATATTTGCTTTGTCTCCAAGGTTACAAGTGCTCCTAGAGCTGTATTGGCGAGAGGAGAAAGAAGGAGCTCTCTTACTCCCGCTCACAGATCATCCTTAAAACCCTAGCCAAACTAGCCAAATCGGAACCCCCTCTACAGAAGCCCTAGCCCTCCTTATATAGAGGGGGCTAGGTCTCCATATAGGGCATACGTGGAGGTATATTCCTAAGAATATGCCATCTCCCAAAGTAGTAAGCCGACCGGGTTACTTTTCCCTCGCGTCACACATGCAGAGGCTACGTGAGCCTCTGCGGCGCCTTCGTCACCGACATGGGTATCGTCACCCTTGTCGGCCACGCCTGCCCTTATGCCTTCCGCTTCGGCCAGCAAAGTGCACGGGCTTCTTTTGACCAGCGGGATTCCTTCCTTCTCCTAGAAGCTAGATGTGCCCCGAATCATAGTTGATCCGGCCACACCTGTTCCTGCATACAAGTTAAGCATGCATTTCCGACTCACTGCTTAAGTCGGTTGAGACTTAGTTAGGCGAACGCCCCCTGGTCCGGGTTACCTCGTGATTCGGCCTGCATTGAGGTGACCCGGCCAGCATCCGTTTTGGCCTTGCCGAATCTCGGCTAACTGGGCCTTTATACCCCGACATGACCCTACCCGGGGGTATCCCCCCAACAAAGACCAATGTAGTGTACATGCCTAAATCCACCCATCATTGAAACAAGGCCATTCCCGACCATAGCCAGGTGAGCTCTTGTTTACCTAGATACATGCTCTCGCAGGTTAGAATCAGATCAATAGCCATCTGTCCTGATGAGGTGGTGCGACACGGCAAGAAGATAATGTTGATGGTGCTGATCTAGTGGGATAGTTTGCCCAAGAACTGAAACACCTGGAATCATTGTTGGCCCTCGTCAATAGTTAACCATCATCACCGGCTTGGGGACAAGCCGAAGATGAAAAGGGGGGATTGTCACGACCACCCACCTGAAGAGGGAGTTAAAGGATAAGCAGCGCACCGACACATGCCAGAGGACACGTGAGGAAGCAAGGCGTGGCAAGAAGTGGAGTTTGATGAGACCGGACTTGGTTCGTTTTATGAACTTAAAGCTTATGGTCATAAATTGAAGTGTTAGAAATGTCGTAAGATTTCCCATGTATCCAAACTCCTATTGTTTCTCAATGAATGGAATTTTTTTGAAATAGCAGAGGTCTCCGTGACGTGGATAAACATTTATTCTTTGCTGATCGTGCGTAAGAGAGTATAAATTGGATTTTCTGGGTATCTCTGAGACTGGTCGACGTGATTTCTCACAAAATTTGCTCAATCGTCTATCCGGTGGAGCAGAGTTTACGTGGATTTCACGTCCGCCTCATGGTCGATCTGGTGGTATCCTTGTTGGCGTACGAGCTAAGACCTTGTAAGTGTTAGCAAGTTCGGTTGGAGATTTTCATATCAAAATCCATATCCGTAACAAGGCTAATGGCTTCACATGGTCACTAGTTTTAGTATTTGTGTGAATGTTGGTGAAAATGAAAATCATGAAGCATTCATTGGAATTGCATTGCATCCATGCAAAGTTCTCAGAAATTGAATCCAAACCTTAGTTTCAAAATCTTATAGTTGAATTGCACAAATGTTTCTATAAGAAATATATAGGGATTTATGAAGCCACCATTTTCGAACTAGTGAAAATGTTACAAAGATGATCCTATAATAATCTACTTAATTTTAGAAAAATTAGAAACAAGAATCATGTCTTTTGGAGTTCGTATAAAAAAATATAAAGAAAATATTGAAATAGAAAAAGAAAAAAATATAAGAAAAAAATAAATGGACCGGCCCACTCCAGACGACCGGAGGAGGAGAAGGCACGGGAAACCTGATCGATTCCCAAGTTGCATAAAAAGCGTGCGGAATTTTGTTTTTCAAACCTATGTCTATTCAAACACCTATATCTCTTTTGATCTACAACCCCGAATTGACTTCCATTTATTTCTACTTGTTCCCTACTTTAAGGTTGATATCTCCATTGTCCTAAGCCCCTATAAAATCCCTTGGAGCCACAACTATATCACTTTCCCTTCTCGAAATCCCGAATCTACACATGCTTGAATCATATTTCACTTCTAAACCTATCTAAATTTCATCGGTTGCCTTCAGCTCCAACACAAAAGTTGTAGATATCATCGAAATATTTCAATCCTGATAAACCTCACATCTTTTCATCCACCACCGCCGGAGAATTTTGCAATACAATATTTCCGATCTGACGGTGTAAATTCAAGATCTACACGCGCTCATTTCTTCAAATCCAAATTCCTTTAGTAAAAAGGTTGATCTAATGATTCTGCACAACTTTCATGTTGGAAGTTTTTCAATTTGATCTACGGATCTGTCTCTCTAACACAGATCTATTTCTAATATATTCTGAGTCAAAATCGAGCCGATATGGAGCTAACTTCCTCTTCCATCCACCGGATCTTGTCCCGACGGTCGAGATCCAATCATCCCGCTCAGCTGCCTCATTACCACCACATCGTCGCCAGGTCAGTGTTTAGGCCCAGTCAGCGGAATATTTCCTAGAATATTCCGTTCGAATTTAAAATTGCAGATTATAGATCTAACTTGTAAAATTCATAATAAATTCATACTATGTCCAAAAATTGCGTATAATATATCAAATTGAAGATAATTTGGTGTAGAATAATTCTGAAGGTTAGATATAACCTTTGCACGACAGATTAATGTTAATTATTTAAATAGTTTTAATAACCTTTTGGAGTAATCAATTCATAATAAATTAATTATAGATCAGAAAATTATAAATGATATGTCCATTGATTCACAATTTAGTGTAGATTACAGATCTGGTCTTAGATCTAATTGTGGTCATAGTAAACCTTTTAAATAATTTAAACTCTCTTATGTAGTAATTAAATCATATAAAAAGATTTACAACTCCATTTATGGTGAATCCAATTACTACTTGTTCGTATTAATGCCCTCTATCCAGTACACTTCATATCAAAATTTAATTCGAAAATTAGCATAGAAGTTGCAACATAACTATTAAAAGCTATCTAATGGCAATTAATAATTAATAATAAATACCCCATTGCATTAAATGCTCTCCTGCATGTATCATGTGATCTAATATTGTTTAGAGAACTAATTACAACTGTTCTGGCCTATTAAATCGTCATGCATGCATTTGTTCATCATTGTTTTATTGCATTGTAAAAGCATTGTTTTGAACATTGTGTTGTTGTGCCTTGCTTCAAACATTAGATTGCGAGGAGTGCAGCGTTTGTGTTTGTGACGAGTGCAACCTTTATATTGTGAGGATCGTTTGAACGGCTAAATCAAGTAAAGGCAAGTGTCACTATCATAAAGGTCCTATGTTTTCCGATGCATGTAGTTATATTTTCAATAGAGATGCAAGTTTTGGATTATCACTTTCTAGGTGATACTATGCTATGATATGAAGTCCTAGTAGCTATATTTATACTGTAGGATCTCCTCTTGCCATCATAGTGCAGTTTCTTAGCTATGCTATACTAGAAATCGTGGTGGGAAGTTACATGATGTGTGATGAGTTGAGTTGTGTTGAAAGATATTGTTTTGTTAATAAAACAACTTAACTTAATCAAACACTCGGGTAAGGTATCAAGACACCAGTGGGGTGGCATTCATAGGGGCTTCCTATGTTTTGTTCGCTACAGCGGATAGTACCCCGGGCTTAGAGAAATTGGACAGGTTTCTTGTTTAGTAGCTTCCATGTATAGCCACATGTCATATGGGCTCTGTCTTGACGAAGTAAGTTATAGAACCTTCACCCGTCGTGATCAGCAGGTAGCTTGTGTAGGATGGTATGGTCTGAGGTGTGGCATGAGGTTCTGTTTCCCAAAGGTCTCGGCTTGATATTTTGATCGAGCCATGTGGTAAAGTGTACAAACCTCTCGAGAGTGTCAAACTAAGTACTTAGTCGTGTTCTTGGTTATGGACAATTATGAGCAACTAGCCCTGGAACTGTTTGGAAGATCTCATCATTCCAATTTCATAATAAAACTTGATGGGTTAACAATGAGTCTAGGGGCATACGGAGCTAGACCACCATGTATCCGAAGCCGGGGGTTCCGTGCGGTCAGTGTATCGGGATTATGCTAGTGTGTCCTTGTAACACCCCGTCCACTGGGCCTGGGGGTGTCACTCCTGGCAGCTTAATAAGATATCTAGACTGGCTCCACAAACCAACAGTAATCTTTTCTGCGCACTTTGTCCTCACTCGTGTGCACCCGATACCCACTTCCCGGCCGGTCATGTGCATGCTTAACCTTAGAGTTCTTTTCGAATGAGCTTCTGGAAAAGAAGTTGCAACTTATTGGTATGAGTATTCTATCAATTCTATTAAGCCATGTGCCTGGTCTCACATACACTCACCCTTTAGAAGATCGATGCCCTCATCAATCAAGCACACCCCAGGAATGTTCCTTCTTGGAACGTGTCTGTGCGTCCAGTGCCGACACATGTGCCATGCCATTTCCACTCCGGGCCACACGCTCCATGCTCCACATGTCCTACCACTGACCCGCACACACCCGTTTAACTGCGAGGATCGACTCTGATACCAATTGTAACACCCCATCCACTAGGCCCGGGGGGTGTCACTCCTAGCAGCTTAATAGGATATCTAGACTAACCCCATAAACCAACACTAATCTTTTCTGTGCACTTTGTCCTCACTCATGCGCACCCGGTACCCACTTCCCGGTCGGTCACCCATCCTAGAATTGCTCTAGGACAAGCACGCTTAACCTTAGAGTTCTTTTCGAATGAGATTCCGGAAAATAAGTTACAACTTGTTGGTATGAGTATTCTATCAATCCTATTAAGCCATATGCCTGGTCTCATAGTCCTTATAGTTCAATGGGTTTAGGAGCATACGGAGCTAGACCACAGTGTATCCAGAGCCGGGGGTTCCGTGCGATCAGTGCATTGGGGTTATGCTAGTGAAGGAAATATGCCCTGAGAGGCAATAATAAAGTTGTTATTATATATTCCTTATACATGATAGATGTTTATTTTACATGCTAGAAATGTATTGATTCGGAAACATCAATACATGTGTGTTTAATAAACAAAAAGGGTTCCTAGTCATGCCTCTCTTATAGACTAGCTTGTTGATTAATAGGATGATCAAGGTTTCCTGATCATGGACATTGGATGTTGTTAATAACAAGGTCACACCATTGGTGGAATGATGTGATGAACATTCATCCGAAGTATAGCATTACGATCAAGTCATTATGTTTATATTGCTATAACATCATACGAAGTAATCTTTATCCTTAGACCATGAGATCATGTTAATTGACACCTAAGAGTATCTTGGTAACATCAAACGTCACACCGTAACAGGGTGACTATAAAGATGGGTTCAGTACTACAAAGGTGTTATGTTGAGGCTCATGGATCAAGAGTGGAATTTGTCAATCCATATGACGGATAGATATACTCTGGGCCCTCTCGGTGATATCACATTAGGATAGCTTGCAAGCAAGTGAT
Source organism: Avena insularis (assembly GCA_023614405.1). Classification (NCBI taxonomy): domain Eukaryota; kingdom Viridiplantae; phylum Streptophyta; class Magnoliopsida; order Poales; family Poaceae; genus Avena; species Avena insularis. Next base: position 541,626,723 of record CM042692.1, read on the forward strand.
GTGATCACTAGAATGTTATATCACAGGAAGAAGAAAAGAGTGCATGTCGGTAACGAGATCAAACTAGGTATGGAGATACCGATGATCGAATCTCGGACATGTAATATATCAAGAGACAAAGGGATTTAGTTACAAGCGTTAAAGGTTCTCACGATCACAGAAGTCATTGTTGAATGTGTATGAGTCAGTACGGATCTCCAGGTCCCGCTGCTGATTATTGATCGGAGAAGGGTCTCGATCATGTCTGCATTATTCGCGAACCGTAGGGTGGCACACTTAAGAGTTACCGGACACCATTTTGGAGTACATATGTTTCAGACGAAAGAATTGCAAAGCGTAGGAATTGTTTCAATAGAAACCGGAAATTGTTTCGGGTGAAATTGCAGAAGGTGGTTCTGCATGTGATATTGAAATTTTGCAAGGGGCTATATGTGAATGTTTGTTAATTAAAGTAATTAACAAAATTCTGAATAAATTTAATAAAAAGAGTTTTATTAAATGAGAGAGCATTAAATTTGGAGAAATTTAATGCATTTAAAGTGGAGACTTTAAAAGGGAATGTGAAGAGGCATTTTAATGTGGGGGGGTTACCACCACATGAATGGGGGAGGTGAGGGGTCACCCGCCCATGCGCCGGCCATGGATATGATGGGTTCGTAGCATGGAAAACAAAAAATTTCTACCGCAAGAACGAACAAAACCCAGATCTAATCTAGATAAAAGCCAAGATCTAATCTATTAGACATGTGCAACGAGATAGATCTGTACTAACCCTTGTAGATCCGAAAAGCGTTACGAGATCGGATCTCGTGGTTGATTTAGTCGATCACTTGCTGATCTCAAGATCGAGTAGACAATCCTTCCCATAGCGTTCGGCGCTTCCACGATCGGTCCTGCGTGCGAGTCGGCGGACCTTCCTCTCCCCATTCCATGAGCAGAGGTAGTAGATCTCTCCACGGAATCCTAGCAGCACGACGGCGTGGTGGTGGTGGTGGAGTAGAGAATTCTGCAGGGCTTCGCCTAAGCCAGAGCAGAGGGAAGGAGGAGGAGAGAGGAAACTTGAGATCTAGAGAATAGAAGGGGCAAGGGGGCCATAGATCTTGAGCCCGTACGTGTCTCAAGCAGGACACGTGCAGCTCCTGAACTGTACGGCAATCCTGTTGTGAATTTCATGGTTGATGAAATGGATGACCCTACGACGTATGAAGAAGCGATGATGAGCCCGGATTCCAACAAATGGCTAGAAGCCATGAAATCCGAGATAGAATCCATGTACGAGAACCAAGTTTGGAACTTGGTGGACTTACCTCACGACCGAAAGGCCCTGGAGAATAAATGGATTTTCAAAAGGAAAACTGATGCTGATGGTAATGTGACCATCTATAAGGCTCGACTTGTCGCAAAGGGGTTTCGAAAAATTCAAGGAGTTGACTATGATGAGACATTCTCTCCCGTAGCGATGCTTAAGTCAGTTAGGATTATGTTAGCAATTGCTGCATATTTCGATTATGAAATATGGCAGATGGATGTCAAAACTGCGTTCCTCAATGGTAAGATTGAAGAAGAGTTTTATATGATACAACCTAAGGGTTTTGTCGATCCTAAGGATGCTAATAAGGTGTGCAAAATTCAGAGATCCATCTATGGACTGAAGCAAGCATCACGAAGTTGGAATCTCCGCTTTGATGAGGTGATCAAAGAGTTTGGATTTGTCCAAACTTATGGAGAGGCTTGTATTTACAAGAAAGTGAGTGGGAGCAATGTGGCATTTCTGATAATTATATGTGGATGACATATTATTGATTGGAAATGATATAGATCTTTTAAACAGTGTTAAAAGTTATCTAAATAATAAATTTTCGATGAAAGACCTTGGTGAAGCATCATATATATTAGGCATTAAAATCTATAGAGATAGATCAAGGCGCCTAATTGGGCTATCGCAGAGTACATACCTTGATAAGATATTAAAGAAGTTTAATATGGACGAAAGTAAGAAGGGGTTCTTACCTATGTTGCAAGGCAATACATTGAGTAAGACTCAAAGTCCGGCTACGGCGGAAGAAAGAGAGATGATGGATAAGATCCCCTATGCCGGCCATAGGCTCTATTATGTATGCCATGCTATGTACAAGACCGGATGTGGCACATGCTATTAGTTTGACTAGTAGGTACCAATCTGATCCAGGTTCGGAACACTGGATAGCGGTAAAGAACAACCTCAAGTACTTAAGAAGAACTAAGGATATGTTTCTTATATACGGAGGTGAAGAAGAGCTAGTCACTAAGTGTTATGTCGATGCTAGCTTTGACACCTATCCAGATGACTCTAAGTCTCAATCCGGATACATATTTCTCTTGAACGGAGCAGCAGTTAGTTGGAGGAGTTCCAAACAACCTGTGGTGGCTGGATCAACAATAGAGGCGGAATATGTTGCTGCTTCAGAAGCGGCGCAGGAAGCAGTTTGGATGAAAGAGTTCATTACGGAACTGGGTGTGGTTCCCAGTGTGTTGGACCCGATGGTGATCTATTGTTACAACAATGGAGCCATAGCCAACGCAAAGGAACCAAGGTCTCACAAGAATTTCAAGCATATTAAGCGCCGGTTTCACTCCATCCACGAGCATGTCAAGGATGGAGATATAAAGATTTGTAAAGTACACACGGACCTAAATGTAGCAGATCCGTTGACTAAAGTTCTCCCTAGGGAAAAACATTATCAACACCAGAACTCCATGGGTGTTAGATTTATCACTATGTGAACTAGATTATTGTCTCTAGTGCAAGTGGGAGACTAAAGGAAATATGCCCTGAGAGGCAATAATAAAGTTGTTATTATATATTCCTTATACATGATAGATGTTTATTTTACATGATAGAAATGTATTGATTCGGAAACATCAATACATGTGTGTTTAATAAACAAAAAGGGTTCCTAGTCATGCCTCTCTTATAGACTAGCTTGTTGATTAACAGGATGATCAAGGTTTCCTGATCATGGACATTGGATGTTGTTAATAACAAGGTCACACCATTGGTGGAATGATGTGATGAACATTCATCCGAAGTATAGCATTACGATCAAGTCATTATGTTTATATTGCTATAACATCATACGAAGTAATCTTTATCCTTAGACCATGAGATCATGTTAATTGCTAACACCGGAAGAGTATCTTGATAACATCAAACGTCACACCGTAATGTGGTGACTATAAAGATGGGTTCGATTACTACGAAGGTGTTATGTTGAGGCTCATGGATCAAGAGTGGAATTTGTCAATCCATATGACGGATAGATATACTCAGGCCCTCTCGGTGATATCACATTAGGATAGCTTGCAAGCAAGTGATGTGATCACTAGAATGTTATATCACGGAACAAGAAAAGAGTGCATGTCGGTAACGAGATCAAACTAGGTATGGAGATACCGATGATCGAATCTCGGACATGTAATATATCAAGAGACAAAGGGATTTAGTTACAAGCATTAAAGGTTCTCACGATCACAGAAGTCATCGTTGAATGTGTAGGAGTCAGTACGGATCTCCAGGTCCCGCTGATTATTGATCGGAGAAGGGTCTCGATCATGTCTCGCATTATTCGCGAACCGTAGGGTGGCACACTTAAGAGTTACGGACACCATTTTGGAGTACATATGTTTCGACGAAAGAATTGCAAAGCGAGGAATTGTTTCAATAGAAACCGGAAATTGTTTCGGTGAAATTGCGTAAGGTGGTTCTGCATGTGATATTGAAATTTTGCAGTATATGTGAATGTTTGTTAATTAAAGTAATTAACAAAATTCTGAATAAATTTAATAAAAGAGTTTTATTAATGAGAGAGCATTAAATTTGGAGAAATTTAATGCATTTAAAGGGGAGACTTGAAAAGGGACTGTGAAGAGGCATTTTAATGTGGGGGGGTTACCAGCACATGACTGGGGAGGTGAGGGTCACCCATGCCATGACCATGGATATGATGGGTTCGTAGCATGGAAAACAAAAAATTTCTACCGCAAGAACGAACAAAACCCAGATCTAATCTAGATAAAAGCCAAGATCTAATCTATTAGACATGTGCAACGAGATAGATCTGTACTAACCCTTGTAGATCCGAAAAGCGTTACGAGATCGGATCTCGTGGTTGATTTAGTCGATCACTTGCTGATCTCAAGATCGAGTAGACGATCCTTCCGGCGCCGCGTTCCGGCAGCGCTTCCACAGTCGGTCACACGTGCGGAGTCGAAGCAGACCTTCCTCTCCCCATTCCAGCGAGCGGCAGAGGTAGTAGATCTCTCCACGGAATCCTAGCAGCACGACGGCGTGGTGGTGGTGGTGGAGTAGAGAATTCTGCAGGGCTTCGCCTAAGCCAGAGCAGAGGGAAGGAGGAGGAGAGAGGAAACTTGAGATCTAGAGAATAGAAGGGGCAAGGGGGCCATAGATCTTGAGCCCGTACGTGTCTCAAGCAGGACACGTGCAGCTCCTGAACTGTACGGCAATCATGTTGTGAATTTCATGGTTGATAAAATGGATGACCCTACGACGTATGAAGAAGCGATGATGAGCCCGGATTCCAACAAATGGCTAGAAGCCATGAAATCCGAGATAGAATCCATGTACGAGAACCAAGTTTGGAACTTGGTGGACTTACCTCACGACCGAAAGGCCGTGGAGAATAAATGGATTTTCAAAAGGAAAACTGATGCTGATGGTAATGTGACCATCTATAAGGCTCTACTTGTTGCAAAGGGGTTTCGAAAAATTCAAGGAGTTGACTACGATGAGACATTCTCTCCCGTAGCGATGCTTAAGTCAGTTAGGATTATGTTAGCAATTGCTGCATATTTCGATTATGAAATATGGCAGATGGATGTCAAAACTGCGTTCCTCAATGGTAAGATTGAAGAAGAGTTTTATATGATACAACCTAAGGGTTTTGTCGATCCTAAGGATGCTAATAAGGTGTGCAAAATTCAGCGATCCATCTATGGACTGAAGCAAGCATCACGAAGTTGGAATCTCCGCTTTGATGAGGTGATCAAAGAGTTTGGATTTGTCCAAACTTATGGAGAGGCTTGTATTTACAAGAAAGTGAGTGGGAGCAATGTGGCATTTCTGATAATTATATGTGGATGACATATTATTGATTGGAAATGATATAGATCTTTTAAACAGTGTTAAAAGTTATCTAAATAGCAAATTTTCGATGAAAGACCTTGGTGAAGCATCATATATATTAGGCATTAAAATCTATAGAGATAGATCAAGGCGCCTAATTGGGCTATCGCAGAGTACATACCTTGATAAGATATTAAAGAAGTTTAATATGGACGAAAGTAAGAAGGGGTTCTTACCTATGTTGCAAGGCAATACATTGAGTAAGACTCAAAGTCCGGCTACGGCGGAAGAAAGAGAGATGATGGATAAGATCCCCTATGCCGGCCATAGGCTCTATTATGTATGCCATGCTATGTACAAGACCGGATGTGGCACATGCTATTAGTTTGACTAGTAGGTACCAATCTGATCCAGGTTCGGAACACTGGATAGCGGTAAAGAACATCCTCAAGTACTTAAGAAGAACTAAGGATATGTTTCTTATATACGGAGGTGAAGAAGAGCTAGTCACTAAGTGTTATGTCGATGCTAGCTTTGACACCTATCCGGATGACTCTAAGTCTCAATCCGGATACATATTTCTCTTGAACGGAGCAGCAGTTAGTTGGAGGAGTTCCAAACAACCTGTGGTGGCTGGATCAACAATAGAGGCGGAATATGTTGCTGCTCGTAAGCAGAAGCGATTTGGATGAAAGAGTTCATTACGAACCGGGTGTGGTTCCCAGTGCGTTGGACCCGATGGTGATCTATTGTGACAACAATGGAGCCATAGCCAACGCAAAGGAACCAAGGTCTCACAAGAATTCCAAGCATATTAAGCGCCGGTTTCACTCCATCCACGAGCATGTCAAGGATGGAGATATAAAGATTTGTAAAGTACACACGGACCTAAATGTAGCAGATCCGTTGACTAAAGTTCTCCCTAGGGCAAAACATTATCAACACCAGAACTCCATGGGTGTTAGATTTATCACTATGTGAACTAGATTATTGTCTCTAGTGCAAGTGGGAGACTAAAGGAAATATGCCCTGAGAGGCAATAATAAAGTTGTTATTATATATTCCTTATACATGATAGATGTTTATTTTACATGCTAGAAATGTATTGATTCGGAAACATCAATACATGTGTGTTTAATAAACAAAAAGGGTTCCTAGTCATGCCTCTCTTATAGACTAGCTTGTTGATTAACAGGATGATCAAGGTTTCCTGATCATGGACATTGGATGTTGTTAATAACAAGGTCACACCATTGGTGGAATGATGTGATGAACATTCATCCGAAGTATAGCATTACGATCAAGTCATTATGTTTATATTGCTATAACATCATACGAAGTAATCTTTATCCTTAGACCATGAGATCATGTTAATTGCTGACACCGGAAGAGTATCTTGATAACATCAAACGTCACACCGTATGGTGACTATAAAGATGGGTTCAGTACTACGAAGGTGTTATGTTGAGGCTCATGGATCAAGAGTGGAATTTGTCAATCCATATGACGGATAGATATACTCTGGGCCCTCTCGGTGATATCACATTAGGATAGCTTGCAAGCAAGTGATGTGATCACTAGAATGTTATATCACGGGAACAAGAAAAGAGTGCATGTCGGTAACGAGATCAAACTAGGTATGGAGATACCGATGATCGAATCTCGGACATGTAATATATCAAGAGACAAAGGGATTTAGTTACAAGCGTTAAAGGTTCTCACGATCACAGAAGTCATCGTTGAATGTGTAGGAGTCGACGGATCTCCGTGTCCCGGCTGGCGATTATTGATCGGAGAAGGGTCTCGATCATGTCGCATTATTCATGAACCGTAGGGTGGCACACTTAAGAGTTACCGGACACCATTTTGGAGTACATATGTTTCGACGAAAAGAATTGCAAAGCGTAGGAATTGTTTCAATAGAAACCGGAAATTGTTTCGTGAAATTGCGTAAGGTGGTTACGCATGTGATATTGAAATTTTGCAGGGGCTATATGTGAATGTTTGTTAATTAAAGTAATTAACAAAATTCTGAATAAATTTAATAAAAATAGTTTTATTAAATGAGAGAGCATTAAATTTGGAGAAATTTAATGCATTTAAAGTGGAGACTTTAAAAGGGAATGTGAAGAAGCATTTTAATGTGGGGGTTACCACCACATGAATGGGGAGGTGAGGGTCACCCGCCCATGCGCCGGCCATGGATATGATGGGTTCGTAGCATGGAAAACAAAAATTTTCTACTGCAAGAACGAACAAAACCCAGATCTAATCTAGATAAAAGCCAAGATCTAATCTATTAGACATGTGCAACGAGATAGATCTGTACTAACCCCTTGTAGATCCGGCGTTACGAGATCGGATCTCGTGGTTGATTTAGTCGATCACTTGCTGATCTCAAGATCGAGTAGACGATCCTTCCGCGCCAGCGTTCGGCGCTTCCACAATCGGTCACACGTCTTGGAGTCGAAGGCAGACCTTCCTCTCCCCATTCCAAATGACGGAGGTAGTAGATCTCCACGGAATCCTAGCAGCACGACGGCGTGGTGGTGGTGGAGTAGAGAATTCTGCAGGCTTCCTAAGCCAGAGCAGAGGGAAGGAGGAGGAGAGAGGAAACTTGAGATCTAGAGATTAGAAGGGGCAAGGGGGCTTGTGCCTCCACCCCTCTATTTAAAGGAGGGAGGCGCCATGGGGAGGTGGAGTCCTTGTAGGACTCCCCTCTCCCTTGGCCGGCGGATCAAGGAGGTGGGGGAGAGTCCTACTCCCCCATGAATCCGTGTCTTACGCCACAAGGATTCATTGATCCTTTCTTGGTTTTCAAGCAAACTCCAAGAAATCTTCTAGAACCTTCTGGAACATTCCGAAACCTTCTAGAATCCCCATACAAATACTTCGGAACATTTCCTAACTTAGAAAATGATCCCCAATATATGAATCTTATTCTCCAGACAATTCCGGATCTCCTCGTGATGTCCCGGATCCAATCCGAGACTCCGAACAACATTCGGTCTCCAACGCACATTCCATATCTACTTAAAACAACTTCAAACCTTAAGTGTGTCACCCTACGGTTCGTGAATATGCAGACATGATGAAGACACCTCTCTGATCAATAACCATCAGCGGGATCTGGAGATCCATAATGGCTCCCACATACTCAACGATAACTTCGTGATCGATAGAACCATTAACATACGAAACCAATTCCCTTTGTCACGCGATATTCTACTTATCTGAGGTTTGATCGTCGGTATCTCCATACCTAGTTCTACCTCGTTACTGATAAGTACTCTTTACTCATTCCATGATATGTCATCCCTTGTGACCTAGTCACATGCTTGCAAGCTAACTAGATGACATTCCACCGAGAGGGCCCAGAGCATATCTATCCGTCGTATGGATGGACAAATCCCAATCTTGGTCCATGCGCTTCAACACATACTTTTAGAATACCCAATGACACCTTTATAACCACCCAGTTACGAAGCGGCGTTTGATGTCATCAAAGTATCCATCCGGTGATGGTGATTAACATAACCTCATGGTCGAAGGATTAGCACTACTAGGAAAACGGCTATAGGTAATCAGCACATCCGTGGCTCACATGGTTGAAGTGCCCCACGGCTAAAACAGGCGTGGCTCACCTGTGGGCAGTGCCCTACTAATAACTAGAACAACCGTGGCGCACATGACTATAGTGCGCCACGTATGTGTGTGGGCGAGGCCCACATTGGCGACGCCAAACATCAGAAGCACTAGAGTCATATGCGCCACGGTTGTTAGGGTCATCTGGCGCCCATGGGGCTGGTGCGCCACGCCTGCGCATGCCCCCTCTGCTCTCAAACGGCCATTAACCCATGGCGCACTCGCTAGTGCGCCACAGGAGTAAAGCATCTGTGGCGCACATGGCATAGTGCGCCACAGATGTTTGTACCCTGGCGCACTAGGCCGTGCGCCACGGATGTGTCGATTTCTTTAGGACAGCACTTTATGTGCACATGTGTGACCACATCCACCACCCCACACTTCACTTTCCCCTTCTTCTTCCTCCTTAGATCTAGTCAGGATCTTCTCCTTCCCACCTCAATTTCTCCACATTCACCATTTTTAGCATGTAAAACTTGCTTTGGATGTTACATAAGTAATAGAGGAGGTCTCCGGTCTCTCATCTATCCTTCTCCGATCGACGCGCGCACCTCTCCTTTCCATCTTTCTCGCGATCGGTCTCTCATCTCGGTAAGTTGTCCATGTAAGGATGTGTTCATGTGTATATGGATGATGCTGTGCTCATATGTATGTAGATGATCGATGCTCATGATGTGTGTATGTGGAGAGGATCGATGGTCATACGTGTGTGTATATGGAGAGTATCGATGATGCTCATGCATGTGTGTATGGAGAGGATAATGATATGTTCATGTGTGTATGGATCGGTCTCTCTCTCTCTCTCTTGTGTTTGTATGTGAACAAGTTGCCATTTGTTTTGCCAAAATGTTGATTCATTTCCATTTTGGCAAGACTTTGGCATTTCGCAAAGGTCCTAATTTTAGGATAGGTCATGCCGAAATTTTCTATCGACCATTGCATGCATGCATTCATTATGTGGTTCTAATAGACTTCAAAATTGTACCGTGTACATCGCGGGTGCAAAATGGTCCATAATGAGCGAAGGCATTGTGGCTAGATTTTTGAAATGTGCGACGGCCGATGATACGAAATAACAAGACAGATATAAGATGTCCGTGCGAAGATGCAAACTCAATGGGTGATCGACCCAGATTCCGGGAATCTGCAGGCGCACCTGCTCCGCCATGGTTTCATGGATGGATACACTCGTTGGATAAGCGATGACGTAGATGATGGAGACGGTGAAGAAGGTGGCCAACATGACGATGATCATCATCACGGCGAGAACGGGCGAGATGATGAAGAGTCTCCTGGAGATGGTGAAGGTGCGGAAGCAGACCGGGATGATGATGATCTAGATGCCGGAGGAGCATTTACGATGGAACAACGTCAGTGGGTGCAGGACCCTTATGTGCAAGAGCTGCTTCAAGCGATTTAGTAACGCCAGGGCTGCCGCTAGAGAGAAATCCAAGCTTACGCAACTTGAGAAAGACGCGGTTACTCCATTGTATGAAGGATGCAGGCCCGATGATACCCGGTTGAATGTAACGCTCAAGGCTATGGAGATGAAGGCAAAGCACAAATTGAGCGACGCAAGCTTCGACGATATGATGGCATTCTGGCACGATCTTCTCCTGGAGGGGAACACATGTCCAACTAGTATCGAGGATGCCAAGAAAATCGTCTGTCCTCTCGATCTACCGCACGTTAGATATCACGTATGCATCAACGATTGCATCATTTATCGGGGCGAGGACACGGAGAAAACCACATGTCCGGTGTGCGGCGTGAGTCGATACAAGAAAGGGAAGAAAGCACCTCGAAAAGTGGTATGGTACTTTCCTATCACTCCTCGTCTGTAGCGCTATTTCGTGGACCCTAAGGAAGCGAAGCTCATGCGATGGCATGCGGAAAGGAAGAAGCCAGGAGATGATGATGACCCCGAAAAGGATGAGCTGCTGACGCACCCCTCAAATGCTAGCCAGTGGAAAGCATTGGACCTCGAATTCCCAGAATTCGGTGGAGATTCGAGGAACATCAGGCTTGGTGCGAGCACCGATGGACTCAATCCGTTCGGTAGCCAGAGCAGCATGCACAACACATGCCCGAACCATATTTTGCTTCTAAACCTATCTAAACTTCGTCGGTTGCCTTCGACTCCAACATGAAAGTTGTATATCTCGTCGAAATCTTTTGATCCCGAGAAACCTCACCTCTTTTCATCCACCACATCTGAAGAATTTTGCAACACAATATTTTAGATCTGACGGTGTAAATTCAAGATCTACTTGCACTCGTTTCTTCAAATGCAAATTCCTTTGGTGAAAAGGTAGATCTAATGATTCTACACAACTTTCATGTTGCAAGTTTTTGATTTGATCTATAGATTCGTCTCTCTAACACAAATCCATTTATAATATATTCTGAGTCAAAATCAAACCGATCTGGAGCTAACTTCCTCTTCCATCCACCGGATCGCGTCCCGATGATCGAGATCCAGTCATCCCGGTCATCTGCCGCGTCACCACCACATCGTTGCCAGGCCAGCATTTAGGCCCAGTCAGCGGAATATTCCATTCGAATTTAAAATTGCACATTAGAGGTCGAACTTGTAAAATTTATAAGACATTCATACTATGTCCAAAAATTGCGTATAATATATCAAATTGAAGATAATTTGGTGTAGAATAATGTTGTCAGGTTAGGTCTAAGATTTGCACGATAGATTACTGTTAATTAATTAAATAGTTTTAGTAACCTTTTGGAGTAATAAATTCATAATAAATTAATTATAGATCGGAAAATTATAAATAATATGTCCATGCATTCACAATTTAGTTTAGATTACAGATCTTGTCTTAGACCTAATTTTGGTCATAGTAAACCTTTTAAATAATTTAAACTCTCTAAAGTAGTAATTAAATCATATAAAAAGATTTACAACTCCATTTAGGGTGAATCCAATTGCTAGTGGTTCGTATTAATGCCCTCTATCCAGTACACTTCAGATCAAAATTTAATTCAACAATTAGCATAGAATTTGCAACATAACTATTAAAACCTATCTAATGGCAATTAATAATTAATAATAAATACCCCATTGCATTAAATGATCTCCTGCATGCATCATGTGATCTAAAATTGTGTAGAGAACTAATTAAAACCATTGTGGCCTATTAAATCTTCATGCATGCATTCGTTCATCATTGTTTTGTTGTATTGTAAAAGCATTGTTTTGAATGATGTGTTGGTGTGCCTTGCTTCAAACATTAGATTGCGAGGAGTGTAGCGTTTGCGTTTGTGACGAGTGCAATATTTTCTATAGTGAGGATCGTTTTAACGGATACATCAACTGAAGGCAAGTGTCACTATCATAAATGTCCTATGTTTTCTGATGCATATAGCTATCTTTTCAGTAGACATGCATGTTTAGGATTATCACTTTCTAGGTGATACTATGCTATGCTATGAAGTCCTAGTAGCTATATTTATACTATAGGATCTCCTCTTGACATTGTAGTGCAGTTTCTTAGCTATGCTATACTAGAAATCGTGGTTGGGAAGTTACATGATGTGTGATGAGTTGAGTTGTGTTGAAAGATATTGTTTTGTTAATAAAACAACTTAACTTAATCAAACACCCGAGTAAGGTATTGGGACACCAGTGGGGTGGCATTCATAGGTGTTTCCTATGTTTTCTTCACTACAGCGAAAAGTACTCTGGGCTTAAAGAGATTGGAAAGGTTTCTTGTTTAGTAGCTTCCATGTACAGTCACATGTCATATGGGCTCTGTCTTGACTAAGTAAGTTATGGTACCTTCACCTGTCGTGATCAGCAGGTAGCTTGTGTAGGAAGGTATGGTCCTAGGTGTGGCTTGTGGTTCTGTTTCCCAAAGGTCTCAGCTTGATCTTTTGATCAAGCCATATGGGTAAAGTGTACAAACCTCTCGAGAGTGTCCAACTAAGTAATTAGCCGTGTCCCTAGTTATGGACAATTATGAGCGACTAACCCTAGAACTGTTTGGAAGATCTCATCATTCCAATTTCATAATAAAACTTGATTGGTTAACAATGATCCTAGGGGCATACGGAGCTAGACCAGCATCTATCTGGAGCTGGGAGTTCTGTGCGGTCAGTGCATCAGGGTTATGCTAGTGTGTCCTTAGAGTGCAATGGGTTTAGGAGCATACCGAGCTAGACCACGGTGTATCCAGAGCTAGGGGTTCCATGCGAGCAGTGCATTGGGGTTATGCTAGTATGTCCTTAGAAAAGTGTTTTCGAGAATAAAACTATTTTTGGAAAATAGGATAAAACTATATCACTTTCTGCAAATGAGCCTGAGATCTACTAGCCAAACATGCATGTATGTGTTAGGTTTTTTTATTCAATGTCCACCAAACTAGTGAAATCTTGCCAATACAATTCAAATTTATTGACCATTCATGGCGGCAACGTTTCATGTTGCGGGTATAATTTCGTTCTGAGAGATCATTCATAGGTCGCGAGACTCCACTCAACAAGTGTTCACCTGTGGCACATTTGAAGGATAGAGATCTACCTTGTATATGTCTTTCGTTGTGTACTTGAATAAATAATGTAAATTCTGGATCATATTCGTTATATTTATGATGCATGGTTATATTTGGTATCATTTTGTACTATGTGTGCTAATGAACAGATCCAAGGATTAGTGCTATACACAGGAACTCGGCCTTATCAGGCGAGGGTGTTACATCATTGACCTTTCCTCTTCAATGCTATTATTGACAGCTTGGATCTACGAGAGGTTGCAATGATAGGAAGACAATTTACATGGGCTAATAATCTTCTAGAGAAACATATAAGAAACTGGATAGAGTCCTTTTGGATATTGACTGGGAAGACAAGTTCCCTATGGTAATCGCTCGGGCTCTTGAACGTATTGATACTATGTCATATGATGCCCCTATCCTACTTTTTGTGGGGTTACCAACTCCTAATCATAAACATTACACTACAAAAATACCCCCATACCTGGAGGATTTTTGGGGCGGCATAAGAGAAAAGTACCTGCAATAGTTGGATACGTGGCGGATGAGCAATCATGACAGAACTTTTCGGCGGCGGCCAATTATACGCCGTGGCCGTCGCGGCGCCGACAATTTTTAGCGCCGTTATACGTGATCGGGGAAGCCGGTGGATTTAATACCGAAATAGATAGATGGAGGCATATAGTAGTGCGCCGAGCTTTGTAGGTGACATTTACAATGTGTCTCATGCTGCTGACTAGACAAGCACCACACGTTGACTAATCAGGTTTGTTTGGCTGACTGGTGTGGCCCACTACTAGTGAGGCCTTTATATATCCTTCTGCTCCCGATCTCGATCTACTCTCTTGTACTCCCTGCCCCAGTACTCTCTCCCAATTCTCCCTCCGGTAATCTACATCGGTTGGTGGTGGCGAGATCCAACCGGATGGAGCATAGTGTAAGTTATTGGTAGTTGTTATCGATCCTGTATCCTCTATTGATCAGAAGATAATTTGGGGATATTTCTCTCTATTAGATTTGCTACTATGGCCAGAAGTCTCAATGATGTCAGAAAGTCGCTGACAAGAACACTGGCCACAGGTTCCTCCGATGCAACTACACACCAACGAGGTGCAAGTACATCTTATGGATCGATCCTCCAAACAGCCAAGCCGATGGCATCATCAGTGGCGGTGACGATGACGACAACAATGACAATATGAAACTTAAGTCCCTCAACAATATCGAGTACAAGATGGTGAACATAGGGAGAAATCCAATGGCCTGGTGGCCTAGTAGGAAATTCCATCGTTGTACTGATATGTAATTTTCTATTGAATTGTTTAATAAATATATCTGATCACTGCTTTCATCAAATCTTGCTATTTGGTTACTTTACTATTTATATTTTTAATCATGACAGATTCAGACTCTTTTAACCAGTTAACTAGCCCACTATGGCCAATGGGCTTTTAAGAAAGTCATGACCATGATACAAACCCTAGATATATATAACACAAGGAAAACTAACTTCTATCCATGCCACCATAGTCCCCTCTCTGCTAAGTGCTAACCCTAGATCTCCCTCCACTCTCTCTTCACTACTAACACAAGATCCCATATCCATCTATCTCCATGAAAATACTAAAGTGTTAAGGTCAGCGCCGTGATGATCCACCACTAGGCGGCATCCTATGCGCCGTGCTGATCCACCACGTGGAAGGCGCTGACATCTAGCAGCGAGGTCATCTGCATGGAAGATAGTGCTCAGGTCATCAGGAAGCATATGGTGCTGTCCACGTCCACCATCGTCCGTATCCAGTGCCGCCCAGATCTAGCACGGTCCAGATCCACCGCCACCAGATCCAGTGCTATCCATCGTCCGGATCGACTGCCGTCCTCCATCTAGATCCACCGTCATCCGTTGTCCTCCACTGGCTTGTAGAATCTTGTGTAGAATAGGGACGAGCTCAATTTTAGATTTTATTTCCCCCTTTTTCCTTTTTATTGTTTCTTTTATTTTTTCTTTATTTTAGAGGGGCTCAAGATATTTTGTAACAAAAATATAATCATATCTTAATGTTGGTAAGTTTCGATTTTTCAGATTGCAGATAATGGATTATTAACAACCTATAAATCCGTTATTGTTAAGGTAATTAATTTTTGCTGATGCTGGAAGGTCTAACTATAGGGGTTCGCGCCTGAAAACAATATTCTTTTTCCTACGCAAAGAACCCTAATATTAGGATCTATCTATTACTAATGTAGTAATGGCACGGGATTTTCGCGAACTTACCCTTGAAGACCGAAAAGCATTGTCAACGCTCGGGGGAGCATGGTTGATGTAGTCGCTCTGACGCCGACCTCTGAAGTCATACGGCTGTTGTGGATCCAACAACTCCTAGTACCCCAAGTGTTGCAACTCCGAGGGAGTTACACACGTTCGGTGCCTGACGATGACTCCCGCTCCTTTGATCTAGCATCAGTTACGGAAGTAGACCTTTTGGATCTGATCCCGCAGCACGACGACGCTCCATGGTGAAGAAGTCTCCTGCTCACGCGATCTAGACTTGGGACCATGACCACGGGAGAGAGAGAATATAAACTGGAGGTCTCTGATACGTGCAAAACGTATCTACTTTCGCGAACACTTTTGCTATTATTTCTCCTCTAAACTTGTGTGATTTGGATACAACTAACACGGACTACCGCTATTTTCAGCAGAATTACCTTGGTGTCTAGTTTTTGTGCAGAAAATCAACTATCAGAAAAAATACCGGAAAATATGCCAAAAATCCTATTTCACCAGAAGATTCACGGATATAGAAGACGACATGGAGTAGGGACACGAGGGGCCCACACCACCTGGCTACGCGGGCCAGGCCAGGCCGCGCCTGGGGGTTGTGTGGCCGCCTCGGCCTCCCTCTTCGCCTATAAGATGCCTCCTGACCTAAAAACCAAGGGGGGGTTCGACGTTTTTTCAGAAAGAGTTCCGCCATGCCGCCACCAGATTAGTGATTCAACCGAAACTACGTTCGCACGTCGAGACAGAATTGGAGATCATCGCCATCATCATCACCATCGCTTCTCCATCAACCATCCATGATTCCCCCATCCATGAGTGAGTAATCCCCCGCTGTAGGCTATGGGGATGGTAGGGATTGGATGAGATCGTTCATGTAATGGCATCAAATTGTTAGGGCATGGTGCCTAGTATCTTTTATTAGTGCTTTTTGAGTTTGTTGCAACTTGTTATGCTTAATGCTTGTCACTAGGGCCCGAGTTCCATGATTTCAGATCTGAACATGTTATTGATTCAATATGATGGTATCATTTATGATCTTACCTGCAAGTTGTGTACACATATTGTTGTCCGGAACAAAAAGCCCCGAAGTGACAATAATCGGGATAACCGGAGGGGATGGCTTTGATGTGAGGATCACATGTGTTCATGGAGTGTTAATGCTTTGCTGCAGTGCTCTATTAAAAGGATCACCTTAATTGCCAGCAGTTCCCTTGAGGCCCCGCTGCAAACGGGATGGTAGGACAAAAGATGTTGTGCAAGTTCTCATTGCGAGCATGTATGACTATATATGGAACACATGCCTCTGATTATTTAGTAGTTGGATGCTTTATCTTATTTATCTGCAAATGTCCTATGTCTTGATTGCCATATGAATTGTCTTGTCCATGCAACGCTCGTCCATCCATCCCTATGCTTACCACGCTTTAATCCTACTGTTTACTGCAATTGATACTACTGTCTTTACTTTTACTACTGCTATTATTTTGCTATTGCTACTACAAAACTACTGCTACTGATAAACTGCTGTGAGCAAGATTGTTTCCAGGTGCAGCTGAATTGACAACTCAATTGTTAAGGCTTATAAATATTATTTGGCTCCCCTTGTGTCGAATCAATAAATTGGGTTTCACTTCCCTCGAAAATACTGCAATACACCCCCTATACTTGTGGGTCATCAAGACTATTTTCTGGCGCCATTGCCGGGGAGCTTTATTTATCAAGTTCACTTGGAAGCACTATTGTTCGCTGCCCTCCATTCATCATGGGTAAGTCTCGTTATGGCAAGGTGTTGGGGATCGGTGCAGAAAACAAAAATTTTCCTACGAAGGACCCCCGGAAACTTAGCCTAGGATCTATCTATGTAGTAATGCAGTAACAGCCAACATGTAGAGAATACATACCCTTGTAGACCGTACGCGGTTAACGTTCTGTGGGGAACGTGGTTGATGTAGTCGTACTCGAAGCCGACCTGAAGGTCACGAAGCTCCTCGCAGGTCACCCCTTGCTCCTTCTTGATCTTCATCATCTTCATCGTGCAATAGCTCCGGATCACGACATTTAAGCGCCCCACGTGTTGCGCCTCGTGTCTTCGTACACATTCGGTGCACGATGAGACCTCCGGCTCCCCGATCCCGCCGGGAGTGCGGAAGTTGATATCCGGCTAGGAATCCCTGCAGCACAACGGCGTACTGCAGGAGTGCCTCGATCGCATAGCCCAGACTTGGGGCCATGGTCACAAAGTATAGAGAGAGGGAGGGAGAAAGTCAACCAAAGGACTTCTCAAATTGTGTGTTTAATCCCACCCATGGGCACCCCTTTATATAGGCTAAGGGGTGTACCTTTCTCAAAGGCTAAGACATGTGGGACTAATATTAAAGGAAAAAGACAGCAGATTTTTGGACTGCCAAATGGGCCAAAAGAACTCAGCCCAAATAGCAAACAGAAAAAATACTAAATAAAAGAAAAAGAAACAGCAGGCTGGGGCTGGCCGGGTGGGCCATGGCGCGGCCCACCCCGCGCCTAGCACTCCATGAGGCGGCGGCCAAAGGAAGCCCAGTGGGTGGCTCGCCCGTGACCTAGCACCTGGCTGCAACCTGGCGACCCAGTGGGCGGTGTTGCCCGTGTGGCCAGCTTGCTGCAGGTGGCGGATGTCCTGCCCACCGGGTGGGCAGGCTGGCAGCGGCCCGTGGCGGCTGGCGGCGCCCAACTATCCGCCTGTGCGGTGGCGGTTATCCATGCCCATGTATGGCTATTTTCCTTTTTCCTTTTATTTTCCTGCAGTTTTATTTCTAGGCCTTTTCCCTCTGGGATTTGGCCTAATATAAAAGTTGACTTTATAAATCTTAATCTAAATATTATTTATAATATATTAATTCACAATTAACATATAATAAATATATATTTAAATTCCCATTTATCCGAAAACACTTTTCGGGGCTTTTCCTTTATTCTTTCTCTAAACAACTTCGGATCTCTCCGCGGAACGATTCCGGCTTTCTCTCTTTCTCTAGAATGATTCCGTCTTACGAATGATCGCTCTCATCGTACCCTTAAGTGTATCCTCTCATGGCTCGGGCATGCTCTAGACATGATCTGTATCAATGATCAACAGAGGGACGAGGGATATCCATGTGACCCCTATGCATTCCTGATGACAATGTCGCTTGAACCGTCCAAATGTAGTATCCTCTTCCTTTTGTTTCTCGATACAACTTGTCCGAGATCCGATCACCGGTATCCCATACCTTTGTTCAATCTCGTTCACAACAAGTTATGTTTACTTGTTACCGTGATATTACATCCCTGTGACCTAGTCACATGTTGCAACATTTATAGATGTAATCTCACCAAGTCGGCCGTATGTATCTTTATCCGTCATATGGGTGAACAAATCCTGATCTTGCAGTCACATGTCATCTACTGTTCCTTCGGAATACCCAACGTACACCTTTATGACCACTGCATTACCAAGTGGCGTTTGATGCAGTCAAAGCAGCCTAGGGAAACAGTGAGTAATATGAGCTCACGGTCTAAGGAGAAGGATTCTAGGTATAGCTGTTGCAACAATGAACTATATGACTTGATCATGTTGCAATCCTTCGAGAAATGTCCAATCACATCATTCTCCAATGATATGATCTCGTTGTCAGTCGGCATAAATGCCATGATCTTCAAACCCAGATCTTCTTCGTGACCAACGAACTAGTATGAATAGAGGCTACTAGGGACTTTGTTGTTTCATACCACACCTGTACCAATGTTTCTACTTGGCATAGTTCTAGCACAATATGAAACTATTATAAACTAATTGAAATATGACAATAAAAACTTATTTCTTATTTGCCTCTAGGGCATATCTCCTTTAGTCTCCCACTTGCACTAGAGTACAAATAATCTAGCTTGCATTTTACTCGTATAAACCATATGCCATATGCGTTTACAGATCATGCATGCTCATGGGAAACATCATGTCCATGTTCTGTTTTACCAGATCATTATGTCTTTTGCAAATCATTAATGTCTTCCTAATCTGACATTCAAACCATTATCTTATAATGGGTCGAAGCATTTGTTTTGCGACAAAGTGAGACTTTTGTTTCTAGTGTTTATGATGACGGTCGTTATTCACTGTTGTCATCTAAACTTCGAAACACACTTTGCTATCCTTTGTGTATATACTATAGTCATGGCAGCAGAACGAGGCCGGATTCGAGAGCTTACGGTGGACGTTAGATCAACCTCGAGGGCTTTCTCATGGGCCTTTGGACCACAGGACACATCATTCTATGTTAAAAGAGAACTAGCCCCGCCATAACATTATACATCACATCAGATGTAGCTTTTATACTTCTATATCTATGTAGATCCTAGTGCATGAAATGCATCTATGCCTCTTACATTGCTCCTTGCCATTTAAGTACAAACTCAATTCTAGTTTAGTGATCAACTTAGGAATCACTTAAAGACATGTTCTTACAGTTAAGACTTTGTCTTACCAACTAGAACTTTGGGTCACATTACGTCGAGTATACAACATGGTTATATGGAAGAACCTATGACTGGGGCATAGGAGATGCAATGCATCTCTTTCTTTCAACCATAGTTGCAATACTCAATGCTTCATATAGTAAGAACTTCTTTCTTACCTTGTTCCATTTTGTACTTCTTCAGAATCTTTCTTAGGACATTCTGAACATCTTTCAGAATCAAGTCCAGGAAGCATTTGACATTCAGTGTTTATTAAACTCACCAATCTATATCGATAGATCTTATTGTTTAATAACTTTAACTTCATACTAACTTAAATACTATTAACACAAATCACATCATTCACATATGTCGTCCACATATCCCAGAATGATTTCACGCTCCCACTCAAATATGACATTCATGTTTGAGATCAAGGAATTTAACTTAGCTCCCACTCAGAATATGTCAGCTACATATTATGAATTAGCCAAGCTGATTTGCTGTCACTCAAATCTAGGTCCTCTCGATAATCTTGGACATTCCAAAATTCTTTGATCATCATCAAATTGAGAATTCCACTAACGAGATTTCAATGACCATTCATTTCTCGTACTTAGGTCCATTACGCTTCTTTGTAATTCGTAGGTATGTCTTGTTCAAAACATGACAAGTGAATCAACAACATAATTCCACACTCTTGTATAATACATAGTTGAATCCTACTTTCTTTAGTAAAAGTATTCCCTGAAACTTTATGATCATTATCAACAGTTTCTCCTCTATTTGTGGAGTTTGGATTCACGAAACAAATTCCGCTGCACCACTCAACAATCCAGAGGTAAGGTCAAATACCTTGTTTGATCTTTTACTTTATTCCACCTGTATCTTCATCAAGACACATCAATTTAGGACAACAGCAAGTTTGCCCCTTGTGGAAGATGCATTCATAGCTTCCTAAGAATGCTCTACAAAGACTTGATTATTCGCCACGACTTCGACTTGTCGAAATCTCCAGAAACATGAACATGCCATAACACTTATGGTGTTATTTCCATGAATCTTTTGATGTTCCTTTGTATTTCAAATGAGTGTTTACTTATTTTGATCTTTAACTCCAAACGACAACTATAACCCTATAAGAGATAATATTATACCATATGTATCTAATACATAATGATTATGATGTTTGGATATTTCAACAAAGTTTAAATTTGTCCAATTATCATAATTTGTGAAACATCTTTCACAAGTTCCTTTTATGCTAAATTTAACTTGAATACTTTAGTCATGTCGATCAAATCGAAGAGACTTGTTAATTCAGTTAATTCAATATCCCATTTAGTCATGAACTCATTTGAACAATTCAAATCATTTCAAACTTCACGTCTCATTAAGTAAATACACTTATTCACTTAAGTCCACAATTAACTAATGATTTCCGCTACTTGTTGAAAATATGATACATCACTATGTATAAGATTCAACATTTCTTCGCATATCACCATTTTACCAAATGCGGAGTTTTAGTCATTCTGCCCAAAAGGCATGGTTTTGCAAAGTCTCTAGATTAAGCATCTAGGACCCCGATCTTTCATAAAGAACCTGTAATAACCAAAATGACTTAAACTATAGTGTCATTTCATTATTAAGCTTTGGATATCTTTTAGCATTCCAATCCTTTATAAATGTTTAAACTATTATCATTAACATAGTGATGAGAATAACTTGTTTTATAATCATAATGTGAACATAAGGTATTGTTCATAAGAATAGTACAAACTGGTTTGTAACTTGTTCATATGAATAATCATCTTGCCAAAAGCAAGACACACAAACAAGGATTACAAAATTATATTCAAGTCCACTAATCCAAATGACAAACTTTGAGGAAAGTGGTGATTTCGGCCATCAACTGTTTTGCTTGCCGTCATCAAGTCATGTTCCCTTAAAACCAGCAATTCTCAAGCAGATCATCCTGTTTTCACAAAATGGGACAAGTATCAAATACTTTGCAAACTGCAATGAGTTCTGCAAGAACCACATTTATAATTTGTATATCTTACATATACCTTTTTCATCCATGACCTCCATTTGCAATCAAGCCCTTCTAAGAGTTCTCAACTCTAATGCAAGATCGCCAAGTGTTTTTGCAAACAATCCGGAGTCATCGAATCATCTCCTAATGGTTATCATATCAAGAAGAGAAGATCACCTTTTACGAGGATATCCCTCAGGCGTGGGTATTAGTCTATGAAGTTGGACCCTTTTGCTAAGTTCCATATTAAGCAATATATTCCCATGGTCGCAAAGGACCTCAATGGTATAGGCTAAGGTCTACTAAGATATTTGCAAATAGACATCTAGACTAAGTTTATAATAAGAGATTAATTTATAATTGGTCTCCACTAAAACGGTCATCCCCTGGACGATTTTAGTGATCGCTTGATCCCTATCCTCTGCACCTCCCTCGATCATCACGGCCATCAGTGCATTATCAAAGCTAGACATTCAACAATGCTAATCACATCATTCATGTGACTCATGCTCGATCTTTTGATCTCTTGTGTTCCGAGGCCATGCTTCTATGGCATGCTAGGCTCGCCAAATCTAACTTGTGTGTATTCGCTGTGCAACATGGCTTACACCCACTATATGCGAACGTAGATATGTCTGACCCCCGATCATCATGGCAGGCCTCATACCGAAGAACTTTCTTGGTGGTGCACACACAAGGGGAACACGGAACATTGGAATTAAATAGGGATTATCTTATTTGCTACCGTTGAGTATCTAAATACTAGCACACAATAAGATGTAAAACATGTATCAACATCATATGTATAATGTGATATGATATGATCTTTCTTCTTGCGCCTTGATCTCCATCGAGCGCTCCGGCATGATCTCCATCGTGCCCTTGGTTTGACGCCAAGTCCATGACGCCTCCACCAGGTCGTCCATCGGAACGATGACTATTACTATACTACTTAGTAACAGAAAAGTAAACTACTTTACCTTCGTATCGACCATTGCCATATCATATTCACATGCCTCCTGCAAAATAAAGTTAGACGCCTCTACTTTATCTATTGCAAGTTTTACGTGGTTGTTAGATCTTTCGCACTAGAACCGTTTCTAAACTACGAACTATCCAACCACAACATGGATCCGACAGTTGTCTCTATTACACCCCTTTTGGGGCCCTCCGTTGTAAATGCTATATCAACTATTGAATGAGAGACAGACACCCGCTAGCCACTTATACGGTACAAGCCGTATGTTGAGCATGGAACCAGTCTCGCGTACGAATACGCGTAAGGTCGGTCCGAGCCATTTCATCAAATAATACCGCGATATAAACAAGTACACGTTAGAGGGTAACAACTAAGGGATAAATGCCCGCACAATACTTGTGCGTACTGGCCGTACAGCACTCCTACGCATAGATCGGCTCTGATACCACTGTTGGGGATCGGTGCAGAAAACAAAAAATTTCCTACGAAGGTTCCCTGGAAACTTAGCCTAGGATCTATCTATGCAGTAATGCAGTAACAGCCAATACATAGAGAATACATACCCTTATAGACCATACGCGGTTAAAGTTCCGCGGGGAACGTGGTTGATGTAGTCGTACTCGAAGCCAACCTCAAGGTCACGAAGCTCCTCGCAGGTCACCCCTTGCTCCTTCTTGATCTTCATCATCTTCATCGTGCAACAGCTCCGACTCACGACATTTAAGCGCCCAAAGTGTTGCGCCTCGTGTCTTCATACACATCCGGTGCACGATGAGACCTCCAGCTCCCCGATCCCACCGGGAGTGTGGAAGTTAATATCCGGCTAGGAATCCCACGCAACGCCGCATCGCAGAGTGCCTCGATCGCATGCAGACTTGGGGCCATGGTCACAAAGTATAGAGAGAGGGAGGGAGAAAGTCAACCAAAGGACTTCTCAAATTGTGTGTTTAATCCCACCCATGGGCACCCCTTTATATAGGCTAAGGGGTGTACCTTTCTCAAAGGCTAAGCCATGTGGGACTAATATTAAAGGAAAAAGACAGTAGATTTTTGGACTGCCAAATGGACCAAAAGAACTCAGCCCAAATAGCAAACAGAAAAATACTAAATAAAAGAAAAAGAAACAGCAGGCTGGGGCTGGCCGGGTGGTCCTTGGCGCGGCCCACCCCGCGCCCAGCACTCCAGCTGGCGGCCGCCAAAGGGAAGCCTCGGTGGGCTGGCTCGCCCGTGACCCAGCACCTGCTATGACTGGCGACCACGGTGGTCAGCCCGTGCGGCCAGCTTGCCCAGGCAGGCATGTCCTGCCCGCCCGGGTGGGCAGTGGCAGCGGCCCGTGGCGGCCGGCTGCTGCCAGTATCCGTCATCATGTGATATATCCGTTATCCACCTGGTGGCTTTTTTCCTTTTTCCTTTTATTTTCCTGTAGTTTTATTTCTAGGCCTTTTCCCTCTGGGATTTGGCCTAATATAAAAGTTGACTTTATAAATCTTAATCTAAATATTATTTAAAATATATTAATTCACAATTAACATATAATAAATATATATTTAAATTCCCATATATCCGAAAACACTTTTCAGGGCTTTTCCTTTATTCTTTCTCCGAACAACTTCGGATCTCTCCGAGGAACAATTCCGACTTTCTATCTTTCTCTACAATGATTCCGTCTTATGAATGATCACTCTCATCGTACCCTTAAGTGTATCCTCTCACGGCTCGTGAATGCTCTAGACATGACCTGTATCAATGATCAACAGAGGGACCGGGGATATCCATGTGACCCCTATGCATTCCTGATGACAATGTCGCTTGAACCGTCTAAATGTAGCATCCTCTTCCTTTTGTTTCTCGATACAACTTGTCCGAGATCCGATCACCGGTATCCCATACCTTTGTTCAATCTCGTTCACAACAAGTTATGTTTACTTGTTACCATGATATTACATCCCCGTGACCTAGTCACATGTTGCAACATTTATAGATGTAATCTCACCAAGTCGGCCGTATGTATCTTTACCCGTCATATGGGTGAACAAATCCTGGTATTGCAGTCACATGTCATCTACTGTTCCTTCGGAATACCCAACGTACACCTTTATGACCACCACATTACCAAGTGGCGTTTGATGCAGTTAAAGCAGCCTAGGGAAAAATGAGTAATATGAGCTCACGGTCTAAGGAGAAGGAGTCTAGGTATAGCTGTTGCAACAATGAACTATATGACTTGATCATGTTGCAATCCTTCGAGGAATGTCCAATCACATCATTCTCCAATGATATGATCTCGTTGTTAGTCGGCATAAATGCCCATGATCTTGAAACTTAGATCATCTTCGTGACCAACGAACTAGTATGAATAGAGGCTACTAGGGACTTTGTTCTTTCATACCACACCTGTACCAATGTTTCTACTTGGCACAGTTCTAACACAATATGAAACTATTATAAACTAATTGAGATATGACAATAAAAACTTATTTCTTATTTGCCTCTAGGGCATATCTCCTTCACAAGGTCCCTATTTTACCATCCACTACAAGGAGAGGTACGGTTCTGAACACCTCTGTTGCTCTTGATTCACCATCTATTATGAGTAAGCTCCTTACACCACCACATACACATGCTACACATACTGCTACTACTGCTGAATCTGAAACTTCTGATACTTATGATGCTTCTTCTACTGTGCTTGATAAGAGTGGTTCATTAGGTCCTTTCCTAGATGCTACGATTGCTAGATCTATAGTTGGAAATACCGAAACTCCTAATGAAGATACTACTACACCTGTCAGTTCACCTGAGTCTAGAGAGAGCTATGATATTGAAGATGGTTATATAGAGAAGTGATGAATTTATTAAAGAATGTCAGAATACTCATGATAAAAATGCTATTAAGAGTCTTCTTGAGAAACATACTATTAGACCTAAATTATCTCCTAATGCTAAGTTTGCTACATCTCCCATACACATTAAAGATAAGGATTATGATTTCTCTCTTGATTTATCTTACATAACCATTGTTGAGAAAGAACCTTTTTGTGGAACTAAGAATGAAAGTGCCGTAGCACATATGACTGATATTTCTACCATGAGTGGTTTATTTTCTGATGATATTAAGATGCGCACCTACTTTGTTGCTAAAATTTTCCCTTTTTCACTAAAAGGAGAAGCTAAAACTTGGTTTAATAATTTACCTCCTGGATCTATTGATAGCCCTGATTGCTTGATTAGTACCTTCCTTCAGAAATATTTCCCTCCTAGTGCTGGATATGCCATTCAACAGGAACTTTTTGATTTTAAATAAGGAGAAAAAGAGATATTGCCTGAATCATGGGCAAGGTTTTGTGCTTTGATTCATGCACAGGCTGGATGTCCATTACCTAAAAATGAGCTTCTTGATATATATTATAATGGACTAACTGAAGAATCTAGGACATACCTGGATAGTTGTGCTGATTGTGTTTTCAGGAAGAGAACCCCCAAAGAAGCTAAGGAATTAATGGCTAAAATAAGCAAGAATTATGAAGAATGGACTTCATCTGAGCCAACTACACCTGAGACAACTACACCCGAGTTAACTGTGCCCGAGCCAACAACAACACCAACACCAAAGAAGAGGGGAGTTATTGAACTAAATGATGAAGTGATGAAGGAAGCTAAGAAATGTCTTAAGGAGAAGGGTATTAAAGCTGAAGATGTGAAGAATTTACCTCCTATAGAAGAAATATGTAAGCCAATCTCTCACTCATCCACTATTGAGGTACACTCTCTCCAACATTTTGATGAAGGTGATATTCCTTACTCTAAACCTCCTGATCAATGCTTAGAAGAATTTGATGTTTTTATTGTTAAGCAAGATAATTTTAATAAAAGGGTGCAAAATCATTTAATGGAAAACTCTAGAGCTATTATTGAGTTAAAAGATACTGTGGAAAGAACCTCTAATGATGTTAAAATTCTTGTTAAACATTTCCAAATGGTTCAAACTCAAATTGATCAGCTTATTAAGGTACAAAAAGATTTGCTAGTTAATGCTTCCAAAGAAAAACATGCTTATGAAATAAGAACTAGAAGTGGTGTTGCCACCCAGGATCCTCTATATCCTGAGGGCCATCCTAAAAGAATTGAGCAGGATTCTCAACAAATTGAAAATAGTGGCACTTCTCCTTAGAAAAGTAAAAAAGAAACATAAAACTATTGTAGAACCTTCTGAACCTGCTAAAGATCCTAATAGTATATCTGTCTCTGATGCTGAAACTGAAAGTGGTAATGAAGAGAATGATGCTCCCGATAAAGAAAAAGTTGAAGAAGAACCAGAAAGGCACACTAAAAATAATAAATACACTAAAGAAGATTTTGTTGCTAAGAAACATGGTAGTGAAAGAGAGCCTTGGGTCCAAAAACCTATGCCTTTCCCTGATAAGAAACACAAGTCAAAGGAAGATGAACACTATAACAAGTTTTGTGAGTGGAGGAAACCTTTATTTCTGCAAATTCCTTTGACTAATGCTATTAAATTGCCTCCTTATTCAAGGTATATGAAGGATATTGTCTCTAATAAAAGGAAGATCCCTAATGAAGAAATTTCTACTTTGCTTGACAATTATTCCTTTAATGGTAAGGTTCCAAAGAAACTTGGAGACCCAGGGATTCCAACTATTGCATGATCTATTAAAAATAGTTATGTTAGAACTGCTTTGTGTGATTTTGGAGCAGGAGTTAGTGTTATGCCTTTCTCTCTCTACAAGAGACTTCAATTGGAAAAACTAATACCAACTGATATATCTTTGCAAATGGCTGATAAATCTACTCCTATTCCTGTTGGTATATGTGAGGATGTACCTGTTCAAGTTGCTCATAATTGCTTGATATTAACTGACTTTGTTGTGCTTGAAATGCCTGAAGATGATAATATGTCTATTATTCTTGGGAGACCTTTTCTTAATACTGCAGGAGCTGTTATTAATTATAATCAAGGAAAGGTGGCTTTTAATGTTAATGACAAGGAGCATACTATCTATTTATCCAAGAAGATTGATAAGAATTATGGTTTAAATTCAATTGAACATGTTGAGGGCATCCAAGTTGGAGAAATATATTGTCCCATACCACAAGAAAAATATGAAACTATTATGAATGGGACCATTGCTATCAAGGTTGAGGTAACATAATCATTAGTGGAATGCAAAGTTTTGTTTCGTATAAAATTGTTTTGGTAACAAGACCTGATCAACCTTGTTAACAAAGGGATTTTAATGAACAAAACAATGTTTTCACCATGATTATCTTTGCTTACTTTTATTTTATCCATTTTAGTTTTTGCTTTCACTTAGTTTACTTTTCTGTTGTTAATTGCTTGCTTATTAGAGTGTCATAGAACTTCTGAAGTTTTAGCTTTGTTTTGTTTTTGCATATTTCTAAAAGCATCTTTCTGTCAGAAATCATTCATCAATACGTGAAAATTGCTCAAAAATAAAGTGTCTCAAAAAATTCCAGAAAATTCATATTAATTTTTTACGCGAAAAAATGGGCAGAGAAGTGCCTGGAGAGTACCAGGGGGGCCACCAGGTAGGCACACCACCTGGTGGCGCGGCCACCCTAGGGGCGCGCCTGGCCATGGTGTAGGCCACCCCTGGCCCTCCACTCACTCTATCACTTGCCACTGCCTTCTCTCTCCCGAGAAAACATTAGTTCATTCCTCAAACTCGTGTTCTTGCTGTTCTTGCCCATGATTTTTCGATCTCCTTGCTCAGCCCATCTTTGCTGCTGAAATTTGGAGCATTTGTTCTCCGGTATATGACTCCTCCGCTTGTCCAAGTAGATTTGTGTTTAGTGGATTATATCTTGAGTATTTTGCTACTGTAGGTGACAGGTTATGCGAGCTTGTAAGCTTGTTCAATGCTTAGAGATATTATTTTAATACATGTTTAGGCCTCTTACAAGTCCCTATAAGTAGTTCCTTTCATTATATAATCACTTTGCAATCACTTGTATGATGGTTGTCCTAAATTTCAGAAAAGAAGATGAATGAACACCAACTCAACCAACATGAATTAAGGGTGCCTGAGGTTATGAAAGTTCACCGTGAGGAGGAAGTCTTTCCCTCTGCCTATCCATGCTCTGAATTCATGAGGGCTGCAGGGATTTCTCAATATTTCCATACTTTGATAACTAATGCAGGATTGGAGCATTTTGTGGGAGACGAACCTTCCCAATATGTGAAACTAACTATGTCTGTAGTGCAGGATTTTCGCTTTAGTTACTCCTTTCCTAACCCCATGGTCCACTACAAAATTTACAATGTAGCTGTCGATCTCCCGTTTGATGACTTTTGTGCAGCTATTAAAGTACCACATTGGGGTTCGTGTGGAAGGATTAGAGAGCGACCTACACCACTCATGGACTTGTACGCAGAAATTTGCCAAGGGAGCAGCTTCTCAAAGGAGAGTGGTAAAATTCATAATATTCATCTCCCGTCTATTCGATACTTTGCCTACTTTATTGCCAAGTGTGTTCTCGCTACGAATACTGCTAATAAATTATCCTCATATGATCTAGCCTTCATCTCAGCTGCTTTAAAACGAGATAGGACTTATAATTTGGGTGCCTTGATAGCTTTCCGTCTTGCTGCTAACCGTGAGAAAGGTGGAATTTGTGGGGGCCTCATCGCCTCTCGTTTATTAGCTTTGCATGGTGTAGTGCCTCATCATTTATATCTACAGTTTCCCATAGAGAGGCTTAACCTTAATTCCATGATACAACATAAATTTGTTTCTTCTTGGGATAATTTGAGTGATTTGTATTATGAAATAACCTTTCTCAAGGATGGTTGGAGAAGGAGTAAGTTCGAGCGTGTTGTTCTTTTGCCTGCACCTGTTTTGTTTAACCTTGATACTAGGGAAGGATGGTCACTCACCGAGGAAGAGCCCGATGCATATCTGGGGGAGCTCTCCCAGCAAGAGTAGGATACTGGAAGGGAGATTATAGATGATTCGATCCAGCCCTCGAATGAGGGGGAGTCTTCATATCAGCAACCTACCTATGATTAGGGAGCTTCTTCTTCTACACAAGGGCCTAACTACGATCATTCCTATGATGACCCGCCAGCCTGGAGTTCCTACCCGCATTGGAGTTGATACCCACTTAGGCCAAAAGCCTAAGCTTGGGGGGAGGTACACCGACATCACACTCATGTTTAGTCGGTACTTTGTATATCCATGTTTCGTTCTCTTTTTAGTTTTTGTTCTTTCTTCACTTTTGCTTTCTAAAACACAAAAAGACCAAAAATATTTTCGTTCTTTCTCTTTGTTTGCTTCTTTGACTTTTTAGCCTTGGTTTGCTTTTTGTTTTTAGCTTTGTTTTGATTATTTGAAAAACTGAAAAAGATTTCGCTTTGCCTGTTCTTCCTTTTCGTTCTTTCCTTTAAAAATCAAAAACACCAAAAATATTTTCTGTTCTTCTTTGGTTTTGTGAAGTTCGTTGCAGGGTTCAATAGTCCTCAGTGGAGTTTGGTTTCATGTTACTATTCAAGCCACACAGGTGAAGGTAAATAATGAGGATTAATGACAACTTGAGGCGCCGTAAGAGGCTGGTAATGAACTCTATTTGTTTTCATTTTTGTACATATACTCATTATTGTGGGCATGCTTAGCCTGTTCATGTAAGGTGTATGTTATTTATGGATGCTTAGTAGTTTTTCTTTCTTATGATTAGCTCCATCTTGCTAATGGTTTGTAGCATGTCATATGAATGTTTGCTTGCATTTCTCTATTCATAACTTGGTATGACACTGTGGTATCCTCCTCTGAATGTTTCACTTGAATTGACTTGGCACGTGCTCATGCATGCATATGACTGGAACAATCAGTTAAGCCTCGATGAATTCTTTTGCCTGAGGGTTCTTGAATCACTTTCATGCCATAATTAGTCCTGTTTTGTTGCAAGCATGATTATGACAATTATTGCTCTCTCGTTTGTCGCTCCCTTACTATTGCTAGCCTTCATTTGCACTGAGTATGAGCTCTACTCGTGTTTCCAACTTCCCAAAACCAATATTGCCAAAAGTGTCCACCGTACCTACCTATTAGCATCATTTGCTTTTCCATGCATATTCAGTATGCCTTGTTTTCTTCCGAATAAAATGTTTGCTTTTTATGAGAAAGTTAGTTAGTAAAGCTCTCACAAACTTGATGGCACACTTTATTTCTTGCACTAAATAAACCTGAACTATTATGACTGTCCATGAAAGTTATATGCTTGCAAATTATAGGCTAGGGTATCAAAAGTCATCTAATCCATCTAAGTGCCGGTATTGCCTAGTGCTTGACTTGATGCTTCTTGGGGCTTCTTTGGCGACCGTGAAGTCACTTAGCAGAACCGTCCTGTCACAGGGAATGCTTTCAACACCTGTAAATATATACCCAGTTGATATCATGCTCTTTTGTTTACGGATGTCGTCGGTGTGAAATAAAAGGGGAGCTTGTAAGTCCATGGAGTTATGTATGTGTGTTAGAGAGACGCCTGGGCGGCTGGTCTAATCCATGCCTAATCATGGTGGAAACCTGCAGCGTAACCATAATGAGCAATCTATGAAGCATTCTTCTTATAAAAAAAGGAGAGAGATAGTTATTGAGAAAAAGAAAAAAAGATGATGAGAAAAGAGGAAAGAGATAAAAGGCACCATTTTCCCATGGTAAATAAGAAGATGCTGAGATGCTTATTTTCTTCTTGCCTTGTCATTTTGATATGGGGACTCTTTCGTATCATCGGGCAAGGGCTACCCTGTTGGAGGTTCTCGATGATACACATGTATTTACTATGACAAGAACTTACCGGTAACTAAAGTTGAGTAGCATGAGGAGCGGCCCTCGTACTCAAGGGACATGAGATTTCCAGTTTATGGTCTGTTAAGCATATAACTCGTATTGGACCTCACTTTCACCTTAACCATTTAAAGATGCTTATGATAGGGGCAATGAGAGCTCAAAGCTAATGAGTACCATACTTTCAGCATTTGGAAGCCTTTCAAACTTTTCAAAACCTTTTCACTTCCTTGTTGAGTCACCACATATTCTAAGAGCACTTTCTTGAGAGCATAGTTGTCATTCTTAGTGTAATGTGCTTGTCTCAAAACTTGGTTAATTGTGTCATGACTTTGATGCTTGTTTCTTTGATATCTTTACTTCTAGTCTTCACTTGAATTTTAGAGGTGCCTAGGCATCCATGTTTGCTCTACAATGAAAGGCAAGTGAGATACCACTCTATCATACCTTTTTATGAGCATTGCAATGTTGCTTATGTTTATGTTTCATGCTACTTACTGTTTTTGAGTTGGAATCTCTTCATAGCTTGCAATAACTATTGAGTAGCCTTATTTGCATACTCCTTATTATGAATTTACTAAGTACTTGATCATATGCTGAGAATATATACATCTTATGAAGCAAATGTGTTCGTGAAAGTTTCTTTTATCGCACTCAGTTTTCAACTGAATTGCTTGAGGATAAGCAATAAGCTAAGCTTGGGGGGAGTTGATACGTCCAAAACGTATCTACTTTCCAAAACACTTTTGCTATTGTTTCTACTCTAAACTTGTGTGATTTGGATACAACTAACACAGACTGACGCTGTTTTTAGCAGAATTACCTTGATGTCTAGTTTTTTTTTTTGCAGAAAATCAACTATCAGGAAAAATACCAGAAAATATGCCAAAAATCCCATTTCACCAGAAGATTCACGGAGAAAGAAGACGATACGGAGGAGGGCCACGAGGGGCCCACACCACATGGTCGTGCGGGCTAGGCCAGGCCACGCCTAGGGGTGGTGTGGCCGCCTCGGTCACCCCCTCGGCCGATAGAGATCCAAATATCCTAGATAGAGATAATAGTTTAGGATACATCCTCATACATCACACTTCAGAGTATCAAGTGGAGGCGGGAAACAAGATCCGGGTATGGACAAGAAGCAAATTGGCATAAGATGCCTCTAAAATAAGCACATCCCGCCAATAGATCTCATGAATCTCCATCCTCGGAATCTCTACACCTGATGATCGTTGCCACCGTCATCGGTCTCCTCGACCCAGTAACCTTCCTTTGAGTAAACCTATCCATCTAAATCAAATATTTATCGTGTGAGACCCTAGGGGTACTCCACAAGTCTTAATGCGTCTGAAGGGAATAACCTAGGGATGATGCAATTGTAGCGAAAGATAATATCTAAATAGTTCTATAGATACACGCTACAACATCTGCCCAACCAGACATGGACGGACGCTCGTTAATTAGAAACAATAGTTATATAAGTAACATAAATAAACATCGCTCGCCCTCCTTCTCGCTTACCGACGAGAAGACAGAAGAACATCCCATCTGTTGGCAGTTTTATTAGCCATTCCATGAGTGTTTCACTATTTACTAGTCATGCTTTAGTCAAATTAAATACGATACTTTAGTTATAGTTATCTATGATCGGGAAACTATGCTCCAAGTCCTCCATAACCACGGACACGGCTTTCAGAAAGATTTACCCTACAGGGGTGCACAAATAGAATAACACGCATGATCAACCTCGGGAATAACCAAATAAAAAGCAACGAGGCCTCACGACAATGCATTCACAGGATTCGTAAATTATTTCAGGGGGCCAACCCACTAAGCTACCCGCAACAAATTTGGCCGGCTCCGAGAAGGACCCAGGGTTTGTGTCAATGGCTTTAAACGACTAGGAACCCGAAAGTGTGATTGGGCTTGTCGATAACACGAGAACATTCCACATTCCAAAACAGTACAGGCGCTCGACGGGCAATAGTCACTACTAGGAAAACGCACGTCGGTGGCGCACCTGTTTTCCCCTTCCGTGGCGCACTAGGGGTGCGCCACGACTTCTGCACTACGGCTAAAAAGTGCCCGTAGCGCACTGTCAGGTGCGCTATAGGTATCTCGAGTTAGTGGTAGCGCACTGCCTTGTGCGCCACGACTATTTTTCCTGTGGCGCATGACATAGTGCGCTACTAGTATTTGACAACGTGCGCCACTAACGTAGTGCGCCACTAACCAAGTATATGTGCGCCACGACTGAGCTTTTAAAAAAAATACTCAATACAGATGATATTCAATATAGATTATATACAATATAGCTTATAGACACAGATATACAGTACAAAAATAAATACACAGATATACAATACAAAAATAAATACACAGACAAGATAGAAATAAATACATATAGATAAGTCACATATGTAAATACACAGTATAAGTTACATTGTTTTGATCAAGTTACAAAGTAGCTAGTGATGACATGAATACATGTCTCTACCAAGTTAGAGCTCGCGGAAGCTCGCCTAGACATCTAAAGTAGGAACATGTAGGACCGACAAGGAAGGACGATAACAATCACCACGACGGAGGTGTAGGTCTTCATCCGGTTCCTCGTCCTAACTCCCGCTAGATAGCGCGCGTATCTAGCTTCTGCCTCCGCCATAGTGGTGTACCCTTTGTAGCTATTGCTGCTGAAACGGTGCACCTGTCTCCGGCAGTCTTCCCAATCATCGTAGACTCCGGGAACCCGTCCCTTGTACATGACGTACCACGTCATCTAAAAGTTGGCAATAATAATTAAATGGTGGGTGAAAAAACAAGTAAAAGTCTCATATAAAGATATACTTATCAAATAAGGTAAAATGTAAGCAAAAAATATCTTGTAGCATGTACATGTCGACACACACAAGTACTTGTGGGGATAAAGAACTACAACTATACCAACACATCAAGACTTCTGGCTCGGCTCAGGGAACGGGAGGACGCCTTGTTTCGTCATGAACGCCGTATAGTCACCCTGCATATTTAGGCGATCTACTACGTCACGGTTATTTGGGGGATTGCCTCCGTAGAAGACCCCCCTGAAGTCATGACATCACGGCTGATGATTGCCCCAAACTGTTGCTGGATGCGATACATCTCTTGTCTAATATCTGAATCATTGATCCTGGCCTTGGCTTCAGCCCACCGTTTGAGATGATCTGGCAGCGTAGAATTCTGTTGCTCTAGTAGGAACACCCTCATGTGATGGAGTGCATAGTAGGCTTCCTTCTGACTGCCTTCCGGCTGCTTCACGTAGGGGAATTCCGTCACATGGGTGAAGACGTGCCTGCCAAACTTGAGCTTCTTATGCACGAAGGTGGCGCCTTCCGCTGAGGCATAGCCGGTGAGAGCATCATCCAGAACTTCCTTGATCTTGTCGTAGTTTTTCTTCTTTTCTTGACTCCCTGAGTTGAAATACGTGGCTTGCGAATGTTTCGGCGACAAGCATATGAGTGTGCAGTGTTGATCTCTGCGCAAAACAATTCAAACGGAATGTGTTGGAAAAAGAATGATGAAAATCTAATAAAGCATGTTATGGCGGCGAGTGAATAATGACTTACTCGGGAAAAAAGGCACGAGAATGTATTCCTTTGTCTTGTTCGCCACCAAGATGCCTTGGAGGTACAAGGCCACGAATCGTCATTCAATGGCGCTTCCCAAGCAGCCATCACGCATGTAGTAGGGGTCCACTATAGCGATGCTCAGGGTGTTCTCTCTAATGATCTGAATGGCCAGGCTGAGAGAAAACAGGCATACCATGGTATAGACACAAGGGGAGCCAAAGAATACTTATCAGCCTTAACAACTGAGTTGTCAATTCAGCTGCACCTGGAAACAATCTTGCTCATAGCAGTTTATCAGTAGCAACAATTTTGTAGTAGGAATAGTAAAGTAACAGCAGTAGCAAAGCAAAGACAGTAGTAACAAAAGCGATCAAGGATTCGAAAAGGTAGGCATAGGGATGGATGGACGGGTGTTGCATGGATAAGACAATTCACATATCAATCTGAACATAGGGCAATTGCAGATAAATAAGATAAAGCATCCAAGTGCAGCGGATACAGGTGGAACATATTGAAGATGTCGTTAAATCGCAGGAAGAACAGATCCGCGGGGACATTATCAACGAAGCCCAAGCCTCGTAGCACCTTAACCACGAATACCGGGTGCGAGGGATCTTTCTCCGCCGTATAAGCCTCTATATCACAAGACACCGTCATGCACACTCCTCATTTATGAAGTGGCGAGCCTGAGCAATTTCTTAGTTAGCATGGGCTCACCCGCCACATGCATCCTCCACATAATACCCTTGGGTCTTGGTGGCCCGTCCTAAAACCTGATCGGATTCGCAGTTGACGCCACCGACTGGCTTGAGCTGCGAGATTTTCTTTTCCAGGTCTTCTTGCCTTTTGGGAATTGGGTAGGCACCACAATCTAAGCATCGATCGCCCTATGTAGTGTGTCAGGGCTTAGAACAAAGGGCCAGTTGGATGTATCCGCTGGCTCGGTGAAGGTGCAAGATGCAGGCGTCTCCTGAGAACCAAAGAGACGTTTGTTGCAAGTGGCTTTCTCTGCGAGGCCACCAGCTGGGTCTTCATTTAGGTCGCCGAGGAAAATATTAGTGTTGATGAAATCATCAAAGTAATCTTCATCATCCTCGTTCGGATCCTGCACCATGGTCATGTCAATATGACCAGCCGAAAAATCGCGTGGAGGTGACGGCGGTAGCAGTGTGGGGGTCTTGCCATGGCTTGGCGCTGGCACGACAGGCGGTGTTGTTGTCTGTGGGGTGATGGCCCCGGCCATCCCCAAACGAATCATGCTCTTTGGCCATAGCAGGAATAAGCCGAAGCAACTTCTGAGGACAGCGGACTCTTCTTCATCTGCTCCTGGGGGTTGAATGGGAGGTTCCAGGTCGTCGCAGCCCCTTAGCACACAGATAATTTTAACCCGATGCACGCTATCTGGCATCGACTTTGAGTGGAACGTGCGGTGCAAGGGTTGAATGATGGTACCCTTGGCAACATCCCTCAACTCGTTGTTCATGAAGCTTAAGAGAGTGCATGGAACATCCGTCTGTGAAAAACATGTATGGCATTAAAAAGATGCCATAAGAGTAATAAATGGCAAGGCGGTAAAGTATTTGGTTTACCGTGATGGCGTCGAGCTCGGCTAATGTCGAGGCACCGCATATGACGATGGGCATGCAAGAGACAGAGGGGCTGCTTGATGGCACGGTCCCGGCCGCCGGTGTATTCTCCTTATCGGTTGCATTAAGCTCCGGCGCCACGGTGATGGCAGGGGGAGTCACCAATGCTTCCAGTGCCGCCGTGGTAGCGGGCGGAGTCACCAATGCTCCCGGCGCCGCCGTGCTAGCGGGCGGAGTCACGAACACATAATTCACTGGGTTCGCCGGCTCCACATTGTTTGAGTGGCTACTGACCATGCTTGGAATCGGGCACGGCCCTTGTCGACCACCCGCACTCTAGTTTGCTATTGACTCCACCAAGGTAGGCAGGATGGAGGTGAGGGTGATTGCCAGGTTGTCTTGGATGATCTGCGGGATCCACGCCACTTGTTCCTTAAGTTCCTGAACCTCGCGGTTTTCCTCGTCGCTCCTTCCCTCCACACGCGTCCTCGGGGGGTGGACCAAAATGATCCACCCAATTCTTAGCCCCGAAGCCGGCCAGACGGCCAGCCGACGATGGCTTCTTTGTAACCGGCGTGATTTTCTTGGCCCAGTTCATCGCCCTGTTAAAAGGGTTATCCCACCGGGTGGCCGCCATCGATTAGGGTGGCGACCATCTTTCGTCCTATCTGGCATGTTGATTAGGGTGGCGACCAGACTCTCGCACACGTTCTTCGTGAAATGCATGATGTCAAGGCTATGAGGCGCGCGGAGAAACTTCCAGCATGGCAACTCCCAGAAAATAGACCTTGTTTTCCATACCTTCATCAACCGCTTGTCTTGCTGCCTCTTTCGCTTCTTTCCCGGTTTAGGACACCCTTTCTAGTTTTTCAGCAATTCATCCACTTCTTCGCTGCTCCTCCGTTCTGGGATTCCTAGGGTCTCGGATTTTCCATTGAACAGATCTCCACGTTTTCTCCATGCATCATTCTTTCCAAGCCACCTCCGGTGCCCCATGAACACGGTTTTCGAAGACCCTGGATCTTTCTCTAGTTGGAGATAGGTCGTGTTATCCATGCCCCTAACGCATGCGTAGAATCCTTGGATAACCTGCCCCGAGAAATATCTGTAACCTGGATAGTCTTGCACCGTAGTGACCAACGCGGCTCTCATAGTGAAATAATCTTGTGCGACATCGTCATACATATTGGCTCCAGATTCCCATAACATGGCTAGCTCCTCTTTCAACAACCCGAGATATAGATTGATGTCGGTACTAGGTTGTTTTGGGCCTTGAATTAGCATACTCATTTGTATGTACTTCTTTTTCATGCACAACCAGGGAGGGAGGTTGTACATCCATACAAACACGGGCCAAGTGTTGTGCGTGCTGCTCTGGCTACCGAACGGATTGAGTCCATCGGTGCTCGCACCTAGCCTGATGTTCCTCGAATATCCATCGAATTCTGGGAATTCGAGTTCTAATGCTTTCCACTGGCTACCATCTGAAGGGTCGTCAGCAGCTCGTCCTTTTCAGGGTCATCGTCATCTCCTGGCTTCTTTCTTTCTGCATGCCAGCGCATGAGATTTGCTTCCTTAGGGTCTATGAAATAGCGCTGCAGACGAGGAGTGATAGGAAAGTACCATACCACTTTTCGAGGAGCTTTCTTCCCTTTCTTGTATCGGCTAATGCCGCACACCGGGCATGTGGTATTCTCCGCGTCCTCGCCCCAATAAATGATGCAATCGTTGATGCAGGCGTGGTATCTAATGTGCGGTAGATCAAGAGGACACACGATTTTCTTGGCGTCCTCGATACTAGTTGGACACGTGTTACCCTCCGGGAGACGATCGTGCTAGAATGCCATCATATCGTCGAAGCTTGCGTCGGTCCATTTGTGTTTTTCCTTTATCTTCATAGCCTTGAGCGTTACATTCAACCGGGTATCATCGGGCTTGCATCCTTCATACAATGGAGTAACCGCGTCTTTCTCAAGTTGCGCAAGCTTGGCTTTATCTCTGGCGGCGACCTGGCGTTACTAAATGCTTGAGAAGCAGTTCTTGAACATAAGGGTCCCGCACCCAGCCTGACGTTGTTCCATCGTCTGCTCTGGCATCTAGATCATCATCATCCTGGTCTGCTTTCGCACCTTCACCATCTCCAGGAGACTCTTCTTCATCTCGCCCATCCTCGCCGTGATCATGATCATATTGCCCGCCTTCCTCATTTTCTGCCGCCCATTTACGGCCTCATCATCTTTGTCATCACATATCCACCGAGTGTAGCCATCCATGAAACCATGGCGGAGCAAGTGTGCCTGCAGATTTCCAGAATCTGGGTCGATCAACCAATTGAGTTTGCATCTTCTGCACGGACATCTTATCTCCGTCATGTTATTTCGTATCATGTCGGCCGTTGCGCATTTCAAAAATCTAGCCACAATGCCTTTGCTCATTATGTGGACCATGGTTGCCTGCGCGGTGTACAAGGTAAAATTAGAAGTTTATTACAACCACAGAACCAATGCTTGCATGCAATGGTCGATGGAAAATTTCGGCATGACCTATCCTAAAATTAGGACCTTTGCGAAATGCCAAAGTCTTGCCAAAATGGAAATGAATCAACATTTTGGCAAAACAATGCCAATATATGAGAGAGCATGCAATGCATGCTCTCCAAAAACATGAGAGCATCGATCCTCTCCATAGATATGTGACCATATCATCCATACACATAAACACATCCTCTTACATAGACAACTTACCGATATGAGAGACCGAGAAGATCTCGAAGGAGAGGTAAGAGACCGAGAGGATGGTGGCCGGAAGGAGAGATTTCCTCTATTATGTATATAGCATCCAAGGTAAGTTTTACATGCTACAAATGGTGAAAGAGTGGAGAAATTAAGGTGGAAGGAGGAGGGGGCGAGATCCAAGGAGGAAGAAGGAGGGGAAAGTGAAGTGGAAGATGGTGAGATCTAGTCAAATGTGGAAAGGTATCTGCCAAAAAGTAGTAGCAGAACGCACATCCGTGACGCACATGGAGTGGTGCGCCACAGGAATAAAGAACATCCGTGGCGCACATACCAGCCGTGCGCCACAGACGTGTTTTCCCAGTTACACACCAGGGTGGGCCAATCTTGCCTGTAGCGCATGGTGGCCATGTGCGCCACGACTACCGGCCACACCCGTAGCGCACTTCACACGGGTGCGCTACGGCTATGTGGTCTATGGCCAATAGTTCCCTGGCCCACACACAGCCGTGGCGCACCATCCGCATGTGCGCCACAATTACGGTAGATAGCCGTAGGGCACCTATGGCCAGTGCGCCACGCCTATTTTAGCCGTGGGGCACCACTAGCACATGTGCCACGGATGTACGGATTACCTATAGCCATTTCCCTGGTAGTGAGTAAATAAAGCAGTAAAGCATGGCATAAGTACATGATAGTAACAACACCCCAAACAAGTTTGTGGCCCCAAGAAATAAAGTGTGAATCAAGCTCAGGTGAAGGGGGATCCATAGAGTCTCCCACATGTGGATAGTGTGAATAGTCAAGGAACATGTATCAAGTACTCGGGTCCTACGGGACACAAATGAGCGTGGAAGAACCAAATAACAGCTATTACCCACCGGTGCCTATTTCTTAAGTTACCCATTACTACACAGTTTAAGTTGTTTAGGTACCTCGTTATCTAAAGACTCGTGCAAATGCTACACATGAAATTCTATGACTCGCATGACTCAAACAACTCCTGTAGTAATGGCTCATAGGATTGAGGTACAAGTTTCGATGGGGTTTAAATGTAAAGGCTATGCAACACTTGGGATTCCAATTTAGTGCAATCGTGACTCAATGATGCAAGAATAAGATAGAGGCATAGGTGCTATATGTATGGAAGAATGGGCAATTGCTTGCCTGTCAGCTCAGCAGTAGGGTAACCGGGATCCGGGTACTACTCTTGGTTCTCTTGATAGTTCCCTTGCTCGACGTTTGTCCGGAATAAAAGCCAAACAAACAAAGACCATAATAAAGTGCGCAATTATATGCAACAAGCAAACAAGGTATGCCATGATGGAATGATGCACAATTGCATGGTATAACATAGCATGGCATGGGTGAGGTGTGGAAACAATAATAAAACACTTAAATTAATTATTTAGGCATGTTTTGTTCCCATAAACCTTGTTTTTTAATATTTATATGATGCATGCTTAAAATTATATCACGGTATGCATAATCAGAACAGGCTCGTCGCGCCGATCGATTTAGACATATTACTTGTCGAATTTGGAATTATAGAATTAAAATTATGAATTTATTAAAGAAATAGGCATTTAATAGTATTTAAATTATTTCGAAATTTTTATATTCCCAATTAATATTTTAAATAGCATATTCACATTCCTCATGTTTTTATGTATAAAAAACATATATTATTTGGAGTTATGAATTTAAAACAATAATTAAATCAAATTAGGGTAAAGTCAAAGGTTTAACTATTTTAAATCTATTCTCAAAATATTCGAATTAAGATTTGAATTAATATTCAAAACAAAACATATTTCATATAAAGTTTGAATTCAAATTCAAAAGTATTTAAAAGTTTTGAATTAAATTAGATTTAACCATTTCTGGAATTTTATTTATATTAGAAAATCACTCTGCAACTTTTGTCAGTCAAGGTCGGTGTACCCACTGGCAATGACAAGCGGGGCCAGAGGGTGTTGAATGGGCTACTGCGCCAGCGGGGGCTATGTGTGGAGTGGAAGAAAAGTCTAGGGGGATTTT
Source organism: Avena insularis (assembly GCA_023614405.1). Classification (NCBI taxonomy): domain Eukaryota; kingdom Viridiplantae; phylum Streptophyta; class Magnoliopsida; order Poales; family Poaceae; genus Avena; species Avena insularis. Next base: position 541,668,554 of record CM042692.1, read on the forward strand.
TATAAAACCTTCTGGACGAATCTGACAAAACTGAAAAATAAAAACAGTTTGCAGACATTTTTGTCTAAGTTCTGAGGAAGATGGCGATGAAAGTAGGGATAATTTGGAGATGATATAAAAATGAAAAATGTAGAGGCAAGATAAATCTACATGTATCATGTTCAAATTTTTCGAAAGAACCTCGGGAACACGTTGATAGGAAGACGTTTGGAGGGGAAAACTTACTGGGTGATAACTGACAGACGGGTTGAGAGAAACAACGATTTCCTGCTATTTTCGCAAGAGGATTTCTTCATTTGTGATTATCCAAAACGGGCAAGGTTGGCGGCATTGGATAACTGGATCTAACGGGAAGAGAAGCTGTGTTGCTGGTTTCCTCTGAGGAGGGACAGGGACGCCGGAAAACTACGAAGAATTCGGGGGGCACCAGTCCAGGGCATGAAAGAGCGCGAAGACGGAAGGCGACGAGTGGCGAGGCGAAAGGCGGGGCGGCGAGGCCATGCGAGTCCAGGGCACAGAGGGATGGAGGGTGCGGTGCTCATCTTGCGCGTGTCCCAGGTCGAGCCAGAGCGAGCGGGAGGCGAAGGGGAAGCAAAAGTCGGGAGACAGCAGAATCCCTCCGTCGAAGTGGTACGTGCCAGGGAGAGGGTTGCTAGGCCGTGGAAGGGGTGCCGCGATGGTGGGCTGTTCCGTTGCGGCTTGGGCTGCTACCTAGGATCCTGGTGGGCGACTGCTAGGTATGTGCTCTCTTCTCTTATTCTTTCTTGCTTTGTTTTTATTTTTTATTTGTTTGTTTCAAATTCAAACAAGCATCTGATTTCAAACCTTTTGAAATTTGCAGATAATTTTGAACAGAGAATTTTAGAACAACAAACATATGCAAGAGGGAAATAGAAGTAGATGGAAAGATGATGCCCACATAGGTTCAACTTGGGTATGGTACAATAATGGAAATTAGGGTTTTTTAAAATGGAACATAACGCATTTGTAAAATAATGGGCCCTAGCAATGAATCCTTTTTTGTAGAGAACAAAATATAGTGGGTAAGAAAGGGGAGAGGTATTGTGATAGCAACAACATTAGCAAGACAAAATAAATGCAAGGTTTGATATGATGCTCAAGTGCAATGTGGCATGATGACATGAGCATGATATTATGATGACTAAGTACAAGAATGATAGGTAGGGAGTTGCATTATATAGTATGGACCAAGTAGCATTAAAATTGTTAGACAATTGGGATTCTACAACTAATTTGTGACTGTCTCAGACAGTTCAAGTTTTGACATAGCTTCTTTTTCTAAGCATAATCCACCAATCTTGCCCAAGCCATATATCACCGGAAAGCCTATTTCTGATGTGGGAATTATTAAACCGCCACTTATGGATGGTCTCGGAGTAATATTGTTTCTTAAGATTGCAAAAAATGTCAAATATTTTTTCGAGAAATTGGTAGGAGAACTTTCTTTATATTGTTAGATAGATCTAATCCAGTGGCAATTAATATGGATCAGAGGGAGTACTGAGATACTTAAAGATGGTCCTTTCATATGGACATACACACCAAAACCCCAACGGCAAATATTTTTCTCTCCAAATACACAAGCAGGGGTGGATCAAAGACAAATTTCCTCAAGCACATTATCTTCAATGTCTCTACGGTTTAGTGTCATCCCGGATAGGGGTGGGCGTTCGGTCATGACCGATAATTCGGTCTTTGTATTTCGGTCTATTTTAAATTCGGTTCTTGAAAAAATAAAGACCAAATTATACTTGATAGTTTTACTACCCGAAAAATCCGGGTACCTACTAATTCGGGTTCGGGTTCGGTCATGACCGAATAACATGGTCAATATTGTCAACACAAAAGATAGACATTACTTATTGAAAATATGACAATATTTCAACTATATTTTAAATATTCTAATACATATGTTATCATTTAGTGGAAGAAATAAACGTGCAACAATCCTAACAAAATGTAGCAACTCTACAATAGCACTTTGATGACCATTCAACAATGCCATAATTCATGCACATCACACAAATTTGGAGTTTCAGATAGTCTCATGTAAAATTCGGTCAGTTCGGTCTATTCGGTTACTTAGGAACTAAAGACCGAATAGACCAAACTAAATTCGGTCTATAAAATTCACTACCCAATTTTCTTGTCGGTCTTTTCGGTTTCGGTCTATTCGGGTTCGGTCTCGGTCTTTTCGGTTTCGGTCTTCGGTTATCGGTTTTTATGCCCACCCCTAATCCCGGAGAAGACACATCGATTTCTCTCTTTCCATACATCCCTCACAATAAGGTAGAAGAGGTGAACACTCCATGCATGGATTCAATTCCGGCGTCTGAATGCATGGACATGGTGCCCTCTATTGCAGGGGTCTTGGATTTAATTCTGAGCCGGAGTTTGAATAAATACTAGACCGCTGGGTGAATGGACATACGATAAGGCAAATCTTGCATGCACATAAGGTATTTTTTGGCGCGCATGCACATAATTTTTGTGAGGCCATCCCGTTCTCCGCGGATTGCAAAGTTAAATAATCCAAGGTACCCTGTTTAATATACTCCCTCCGTTAAGAAATATAAGACATTTTAGCTTGATGAATTGAATGTATCTAGGTGTCTTTTAGTGTATAGATTCAAATAGGTTCGGAGTGAACGTATACATTAAAATGCGTCTAGATACATTTATTCCACAAAGCTAAAATGTTATTATATATCTGAGCGGAGGGATGATGACTGCAAGTGCACATATCGTTTGTAGCTAGATTCGAAATAAAGACCTCGATCCCACAGGGAGCAGGAGCCTAAAGTCTAATAACTCTTGAAATAGATATTACGATAGGAATGCTAGATAAAGTTCTAAGTGACAAGATAAAATGCGAGTATCGTGTAAAAATATGTATTTGGGTTTCAGGTATAAGAGCAATAATAAAGTAAAGTAAAACAACTGAATATAGAAGGTAAGTATCGCGTACGTAAGAGAGATTGGAACTGCAATAGGGAAAAAGCGTTCTCAGGGAGTAGCGGATACACCACTAGTATTATAAAGATCTAAGATAAAGATTATCATCATGAACATTCTCAACTATGTATGTGTGGGAGGATCTCTTTATTTGCATAAATAGGCAGCAACCGCTGCTCACATCATCCTCATAACGACAACAGTCAGCAATCGACATCAATCGAATTACTGCGCTATTAAGGAATGTAATCCCGTAGGACGTATCCCATGGCATGGATAGTGTTCCGTGAGTTTCCTCGATTTACCAAGTTGATACATAAGGGGTACCAACAAATTTATAGTCACTGTAAGTGCTCGCACACCTCCGTCTACCAACAAGTAGTTTCCTCATCAAGTCCCAACGAGATGCAAATATTGAGAGGTCGACTTCTCTCAACATCAAGATGTAGAAAATCTAACACATGGTCACATCGATGAATATCATAATAGACTTTATCTTATTTCAATCTCATACTAGGGTTTCTCCATCTCCCCCAGAACTAATGATCTACTCAGACATGGAGGCAATCAACATCATAGCAATGGTAATGAAAACAATCATAGCTGAATAGTACTTGTATAAATCCACAACGAGTACATGAATTACCACAAGATCTAGACAAGATGTAGATGGGACGGATGGAGATGGTGGTGATTCAGCGGTGGATGATGAAGATCGATGCCTTATCCTCCCGGATCTGCGCAGGGCGAAGATGGATCCTTAGTGGATGAGTTCCCCGTCCATATGCCTTCCGAAGGTGAGGTTTCTGCGATTTCTAGGTGTTCTGTATGTCGTCTCCTCGAACAAATTGCACGGGGTGAAAATATTTGACGAGGCGGAGGCGGCGCCAACTATACGGCCAGAGCTATACGGCCGAAAAAGTTGCTCCGATCGTATAGTTGGTCGTTGAACTCTTTGTCTCCGTTGTTCAGTTCTGGTTTTCGTCTAGTATTATTAATATTTTCCAAATAAGCGATTTATGTTGTTTTTGACTCCTTTTCTCCATAGTACAACTGCTCCAAGAATTATATCCATTGGATCCATCATCTGTCCTGATCCTGGTGAAAACAGACATAAAATATGCACGCGAGCGCTGTAAAATACCAAGATCCTACATCTATAATGCAAAATAATAATGTAAAATATGATGCAAATATGCACTCATCAACTTTCCCAAGCTTAGACTCTTGCTCGTCCCAATCAAGTTTTAGCTTAATAGGTGCGATCCTCATATTCATGAAGTCGAGTCGATAAAATAAATGAGACAGTTGCAGCATGTGTTTATCATATCTGATACATAGGAATAAGATCATGAATAGTACCTTACTCAGACCATCTGAATAGTATTAGCAGGCTTCCACACCATAGTGATCAACAGTTCATAAAAGATGAATCTCAATATAATGTAAAAGTATCCGGTTCAACTGAATGAGTTAGCGAGGTAGTCCCAAGTGTTTTAGGATCAACGTATTCACTTGGGATTCAAAATATCAAAAGTGTCTCTTGTCATACTACAATACAGTGGTATATGCCTACTTGCTCTTTGCACACTCACCCTTTTTTTCTTCTTTTTCTTTTCTTTCGTATATATGCTCACACTTTTGTTTAAGTGTTGTGCAAAGGAGCTAGCCATACATTCCACTTCATGTATGAATTCAAAGTTTAGCGATCTCAATTATCAAATTCCAATTGTATATGAAGCATTCTTATGACTTGAAAATTCTACCTCGACTTGTTCTCATTCTATTTTGATAGCACTTTTATTTTCATTTGTTCAAGGTTTCTTTTTCAACATAACTGTATATATAATTTTTCTTTGTAAATAAACCGTAGACTTATAGCATATTGACTAAATTATCTTTAGGTGTTCCATTAATACCAATGGTGTGGAAGACTCCTATTGCTATCATCTAGTGCAAGTAAAATTATACTCAAGCCATTCATATATCAAAAAAGCAAACACAAACTCAGTATTGCTCCATGTATAATAATAAACTCGGAATTTCATAAAAGGGATCGACTATTCCTGAAGGGAATTCTAATGATGCAAACTTTATTGCTAGTTTGAACTAATGCGAAAATAGTAATGAAAACTTATAGGATACATTACAAGGTCTTAAAGATCTCCCCAAGCTTGGAATAAAGCTAGGTGGGATCAAATAATCCCTTGCGATTATTTGATACCGTGATTTTTGTAGATCACTATGGCGCCATGGCATGTAGCACCACGGTGCTTAGCTTCTAGTTGGTCTCCTCCAAAGCAGTTATGCGGCTATGGCACCTCCACAAATCAGACTGCAGAGTGTCCACTCTATCAACGAGCTTAGTCACCAATGGAAGGAGGCCATCCTTCTTCTCCATCTCATTGAGACGGTGTCGTAGTTCAATGTGATGGAGTAGCTTCTGCTTCTGATATATCTCCAATGCCTGCACGTGATCCTTGGTCCTGGGGACAGCTTCTTCTTCCTCATCCATAATTGATGGATCGGGGAAGTGGAAACCGTACCTCCAGTCTTCTTGAGGATTAACCTTCATACAAGAACCAATGGTTGGCTTCGAGAGTGGTTCCTCCGTTCTCTTGCTAGCTCCTACACCAATATTAGATAATTCCTTACGCCTGTGCGGCCTTTGATCCGTGGTGATGAACTTGACCGTCTCCACACGCCCTTTTCCATGTGGCTTGCGATCTTCTCTCTCTTGTTGAGCTTTCTCCATCGCCTCCCAATTGATCTCCGGTGGATCATAGACGTCAACCACATCGTCATCGGAATCGTTGTTGAAGTAGCTTGGCTCGACGTACTTCTTGTAATTCAGGTTAAACCTCTCCACCTCCTCATCATTGTCCTCCATGGACTGGCTGCTAGAGCGGTCCCTGGAAGGAGCGATAAGCCCCAAGAGTTTTCCACGGCCTGGGACGAGATAGCGCATCGCTAGATTGGTTCCTGGAGATTATGATTAGATAGAGAGACAATGGCAGTATATAAGGGGGGTTAGAGGTCGGTAAAACTCACGAGATACACCAAATTGTCACCCAAGAAAAGAATCTTAACGAAATAGGAAAAGAAATCACGGATTTGGAAGTTTCTACCGCGTAACGATCAACTATATGGGTGCGGCTTGTATAGCTCCGGCCGTATAGTTGGTTCCGCGCAGATATTTCCAAATATATCGAGTCTAGGTCGATTAAATTACGACTTGGAACCGACAATATCGTTTTTATAGATGAATAAACGAAATGTCAAATGAAAAAGTGTCTGAGAGTTTAACGACCAACTATACGGCCGGAATTTTTGGCTCCGGTCGTATAGTTGCGACTGTATAGATATAAACACCGAAAATCAAAAGTGTCTGAGAGTTTAACGGCCAACTATACGGCCGAAATTTTGGCTCCGGTCGTATAGTTGTGACCGTATAGATACAGACACCAAAAACCAAAACTATCTAAGAGTTTAACGACCAACTATACGGCCGAAATTTTTGGCTCCGATCTTATAGTTGTGACCGTATAGGTTTAGATAGAGAAAACAATTTCACGAAGATGATATAGAGAGTTTAACGACCAACTATACGGTGGGAGCTTCCTCTCCGGTCGTATAGCTTCGCCCGTATAGTTGGTAAAACCCCTCTAAAACTTAAGAAAAACACAATGAATTCAAAGGCAGAATTTTCAAAAGTAAACATTGTGAAAACAAATCACTTATTTGGGTAAGAACACTTACCTTGCACTTACCATTTGCTTATTGGGGGATGAAAAATTCCTCCAACAACAAATACGTCTTCTCTCTTGGAGGAATTGACCTTAGTTCATTGAGTAATTCTTGTAAACGAAAATCACCAGGACTAAAGTTCCTTTCAATAAGATTAGTGTCTTGCTGGGCAAACATGGATACTATATCCAGCATATTTATTTCTTGGCTCTACATAATGTGCAACTCAAATTCTTGAAGTGAAAGAATCCAACGGATCAGTCTTGTATTATGGTCTTTCCTCTCTAGGAGTTCTTTTAAGCCATCACGATCCATGTGAACTCTTACCTTTGCATCAACTATATAGGAACGCAATTGATCACAAGAGAAAAGTATAGAAAAATGTTCCTTTTCTTTCTTAGGGTAATTCTTTTGAGCATCATTAAGAGTTCTACTAGCATGATGTATAATATTAAATCTACGACCAATATGTTGTCCCATAGTTACTCCTACAACATCATCACTAGCTTCACATATTAAGTCAAAGGTTGTATACTAGATAGGAGTTTTAATAATAGGAGCACGAGATAAAGACTTTTTGAGTCTATCAAAGGCTTCAAGACACTTATCATCAAAATTAAATATTATTCCCTTTTGTAGGAGGTTAGTCGAAGGTTTAGATATTCCAGGGAAATTTCTAATGAACCTTCTATAAAAACCCACATGCCCAAGAAAACTTCTTATACCTTTAATATCCCTAGGTTGTGGCATTCTTTCTATCACCTCAATCTTAGCTCTATCAACTCCAATTCCCTTACCTGATACCTTGTGTCCAAGGACTATACCTTCTTTGATCATAAAATGGCATTTCTCCTAGTTTAGAAAAAGATTAGTTTCTTCACAACGCTGCAAAACTCTTTTGAGATTATCCAAGTAGCTTGTAAACGAAGTTCCATAGACAGAAAAGTCATCCATAAATACTTCCATTATAATTTCTATAAAATCAGCAAAAATAGCAGTCATGCATCTTTAAAAAGTAGATGGAGCATTATATAGACCAAAAGGCATACGTTGGTAAGCATGTAAACCATAAGGACTAATGAAAGTTGTTTTAAGTTGGTCATCCGGATGAACAACTATTTGAGAAAAACCAGAGTATCCGTCCAAGTAGCAAATGAGTATGGTTTGCTAACCTCTCTAAAGTTTTATCTATGAACGGTAAATGATAGTGGTATTTCCTAGTCTCTTTATTTAATTTTCTGAAGTCTATGCACATACTATGCCCAAAAATAATTCTAGTAGGTATCAATTCATTGTTTTCATTAGGAACAATAGTAAAACCACCCTTCTTAGGGACACAGTGAACAAGACTTAACCATTCGCTCTCTTTAACAGGGTAGATTATACCTGCGTCTAGTAGGCGTACAATTTCTTTTCTTACCACTTCTTTCATTTCAGGCTTCAATCTTCTATTAAATTCTGCAACTGGTTTAGCACCTTCTTCCATGAATATTCGATGTACGGCTATCATGGGACCGATGCCCTTCAAGTCATCCATTGAGTACCCAAAGTCCTGGCAATGCTCCTTAAGTATCTTCATGAGTTCTTCTTCTTCTTCTTCTCCTGAAAGTTTAGCACTAATAATAACAGGAAATCTATTTATATCATCTAAAAACCTGTATTTAAGATTTTCTGGTAGAGTCTTCAACTCCGGGGGTGGTAGTTTCTCGTCCCCTCTCTTTTCTGGCTCTTCAAAAGCCTCATCGGTTGGAGGTCCCATTATGGGAAGTGAATCGAATTCATATTCTAGTTCTCCCAGGGACTTGTCCTCCATAACTATTTCTTCATAATTTGGATCTTCATTTATTTCTTCTTCTTGATTACTAAAGAAAAGAGCCACCATTTCCTCAATAGTTCTCTCTTCCTCTTCTTCTCGTATTTGTAGAGGCATGTCTTTAAATTTGGAAAAATTGAATTTATTTTCCGTTCCCCCAAGCTTAAGAGACACAATCTCCTTCTTGAAATTAACATAGGCACCTATATCACCCAAAAAGTTCCTTCCAAATATAATTGGGCAGAGAGTGTCAGCTGGCATATCAACAACTACAAAATCGATAGGAAATTTTTTGTTGCCAATCATGACAGTTGTATCTACAACTACTCCCATTGGAGTTATAAGGTTTTTATTGGCTAACATAATTGTCATATCAGTATTTTCAATTGTAGCTGGTTCTATTTCTTCTTTTATTTCTAAGTAGAAGTCATAAGATATAACATTTACTTCGGTGCCAAGATCACATAAACTGTAATGCGAGGTTGCTTTAAATATGCAGGGAAGAATAGGCTTACCCACATCTTTTACCTTTGTTTTACCTTTAACCAATACGGAAGTCTCTTCATCAAGTTCAACTATGTTACAATGTGCGTACGTAGCCATAATTTCTTCCTTGGTTACCTCTTCATCTTTGTTTTTTCCAGATGTTCCACGACTTCTGACATGCTTTCCTCTTCCTTCTTCTCCTATACTGCTTTGACCTATTCATACTCAAGCATATGCTTTTGTGCAGTGTTAGGGAAAGGCATTTCATATATTGGTTCTAGGGAGGCCAGTGTTGCTTTATCTTCTCTCTTATTTTCAGGTTCGGGTAGTGGATCATACTTGACTGGACCCTCCTTTGGAGCTTTTATATGTTCAGTAAAAGCTTTAACAACTTGCAACACAAGATCTGAATCTAAATAAAGTTCTTTAGATAAATCTTTAACATGGACTTTTTAATTGTAATCATGAATACAATCATGATCTATTTCTACACCTCCTTCACTTCCTAGACCAAAATTCCATGAAACTCTATGATCACGAATTCTATTAAGTAAAGCCCAAGCTTTAGGTATAGGAAGATTCATAAAGGCTCCTTCCGGGAAATAGTCTAGTTCAATTTTATTAGGTTCAATTAGACCGCCATAAAAGATATGTAGTATATACCATTGAGGCAAATCATGATGAGGACTTAGATGTAATTAATCTTTAAATCTGATATAAGCTCTTTCTAGTCCTTCATTAGAACGATTCTTCCAAGTCATTATAAGATGCCTGATTCGAAAAGATTTTGATAACGGATAATATTTTGCTCGAAATTCACAGGCTAAATTATCCCAAGTAGTAGTGGCTTTAGGTGGTAGAGATCTATACCATGAGAGAGCTGTACTTGTCCAAGTCTGACTAAAAGGTTTAACCCTTACCTCATCAACGGTATATCCCGTCCATAGAAAAGTGTCACATATATCTTTGAAACATGAAATATGCTCATATGGATCAGGATCTTCTTCATCTCCAGTAATTTGGTTTTTATGTAGAATACTACATAGTAGAGGATTTATTTCTAACCCCCTTGTCTTCTCATTGGAGTTATCTCTTTTATAAATATCATAGGGCTTCCCAAAGTGGTTGAGTGGGTTAGCACTAGTCATATGCTCAAACTCCATCATGTTGGTGGAAACTTGTAACTTAAAACAAAATTTAGCAAGACAAAAATAAATAAGCAAAAACTAAAAGACTTACATCGCTTAGCTCCCCGGCAACGGCAAGTGCACATATCTTTTGTAGCTAGTTTCGAAATAAAGATATCGATCCCATAGAGAGCAGGAGTCTGAAGTCTAATAACTCTTGAAATAAATATTATGATAGAAATGCTAGATAAAGTTCTAAGTGACAAGATAAAATGTGAGTATTGTGTAAAAAGGTGTTTTTGGGTTTTAGGTATAAGAGAAATAATAAAGTAAAGTAAAGTAAAACAACTGAATACAAAAAGTAAGTATCGCGTATGTAAGAGAGATTGGAACTGCAGTAGGGGAAAATCGTTCTCAGGGAGTAGCGAATACACCACTAGTATTATAAAGATCTAAGATAGAGATTATCATCATGAACATTCTCAACTATATATGTGTGGGACGAACGCCATATTTGGATAAATAGGTAGCAACCGCTGCTCACATCATCCTCATAACCACAACAGTCAGCAATCAACATCAATCGAATTACTGTGCTATTAAGGGACGTAATCCCGTAGGACGTATCCCATGGCATGGATAATGTTCCGTGAGTTTCCTCGGTTTCCCAAGTTGATACATAAGGGGTGCCAACAACTTTATAATCACTATAAGTGCTAGCACACCTCCTTCTACCAATAAGTAGTTTCCTCCATCAAGTCCCCACGAGAGGCAAATATTGAGAGGTTAACTTCTCTCAACATCAAGATGTAGAAAATCTAACATATGGTCATAGCGATGAATATCTTCCTCCTCCCTACCATCACACTCCTCCTCTTTTTCATCCAATGAGCTTCCAGTTTCAGCAATTTCTTCTTCCATAGGCTCCTGCAAGGCATTAATCTCTTCCGTTGGTGGAGAGCATCTATTAAGATATTCAAGAATATAGCCATTTTCTTTCTTGTAAGTATTAGAGAAAATTTTAAGTATATCATAAACCTCATATTTATAAGGTGCATCATCAGTATTTTCAAGCAAATAAGCAAGTTTGAATGCACCCTTGCAAGCAATAAATTCTTCAATTTGTTCCACATCATAAAAGTCATAATTTCTCTTAACATAAGAAGATATGGTAACATCATCATTATACTCACATTGAAAAGGGAGGTGTTTATACCTCTTACAGCAATAAGATTTATCAAATCAATAAGTAACATTATAAGTAGAGCACACGTTTCTAGAAATAGTATATAATTTATTAATTTGTTCCCATAAGTGTTTCCCTTTTTGTGATAAGCGGTGTTCCTTATAATAATATTTTTGTTCTTCCGTGAACCCACCTTGCCAATAAGATTCAGTTTCAAAGAAACCAATCATTGATAGAAAGCATGATGAAGCAAGATAATAACAGACCAACGAAAATAACAACTATAGTAGGAACCTTTTTTGTATTTTTGATAAAGAAACAAGCAAACAAAGCAGAAAATAAACTAAGCAAAACAAAAAAAACAAAGTAAAGAGATTGGTTATGAGGGACTCCCCTTGTGAAGATTTCCTTGACTCCCCGGCAACGGCGCTAGAAAAATACTTGCTGACTCGTGTTGATGTCGAGCTCATTGGGGAACCCCAAGAGGAAGGTATGATGAGCACAACAGTAAGTTTCCCTCAGTTATAAAACCAAGGTTATTGAACCAGTAGGAACAAGGAAACACCTCCAAGGTGTTGTTGCCAACTTGGAATCCTGCACAACACAATCGCAGAACTTTGCTCCCAACTTACAGTGATGTTGTCAATCTCACCGGTTTTGCTAAAAACAAAGGATTAAACGTATTGTGTGGAAGAAAGTAATTGCTTGCAGAAAGTAAACAGAAAACAATAAACAGTTGTAGATTGATGATAAAAAAGGAACGGGGTCCATAGTTCACTAGTGGTGGTTCTCCTCAAGATAGATGAAATGTTGGATGAACAAATTACAACGGGGCAATTGACAAACATCGATAAAGCATACATGCATATACTAATCATCTTGACTCCTTTGAGATTTGATTGGGCATTACAATATTATACATAGACCATAATCCAACTACATCTATGACAAATAATCCACCTTCAGGTTATCATCCGAACCCCCTCCAGTATTAAGTTGCAAGCAACAGATAATTGCATTACGCATTGCGTGTAAAGTAAACAATATGATTGTTCTATGAACAAAGGATTGCTGTTTTCTCCCTAGTAGCAACAACACATCTAGTACCTTAGAGATTTCAGTCACTTCCCCAAATTACTAGAGGCATGAACCCACTATCGAGCATAAATACTAACTCTTGGAGTTGCTAGAATCTACTTGGCCAAGATAGCTACTAACAACGGAAAACATGCAAGATCACAAATAACAAAGACATGATAGAATCAATCTGAAATAGCATCTCAATATCCATCGGATCCTCGCAAACACAACATGTATGATTATAAATAGATGATCTTGATCATTAACGGAGCTCACAAGATCTAAAAATGGTAACACAAAGGAGAAGAACCAACCATCTAGGTACTACATGGACCCGTAGTCCAAGAATGAACTACTCACGCATCACACCGGAGGCTTGCATGGTGATGAATAAGGCCTCCAGGGTGAATTCTCCCCTCCGGCAGGGTGCCGGGAAGAGCTTCAAATCCCTCCCGATCTAGGGATGGATATGACGGCGGCTACAGACTCTTTCGTCGAATTTTGATCGGGTACTTAGGGTTTCTGTATCGGAGGCATCTTATAGGCAAAAGGGGAGACCGAGAGGGTGCCCTAGGCAGCCACACCACCCCTGGCACGGGCCAGGCCTGGCCGCGCGGCCAGGTGGTATGGCGGACCTCTAGCCCCTCTCCGTCTCATATTCTGGCTCTGTGTCCCCCTCGGTAAAAAACTGACTTTGGCTTTTGTCCCGTCCAATTCTAAGAATATTCATTTTCTGACTTTCCTAGAACCAAAAACAGTAGAAAACAAGCAACTGGCACTGTGGCATCTTGTTAATAGGTTAGTCCAAGAAAGTGTATAAAAAGTACTCCAAAGTGTGGGCAAAACATAAGAAAGTAGATAAAACCAAGCATGGAACATAAAAAATTATGGATACGTTAGCAACGTACCAGTGGTTCTCGCCATCTTTACCGAACTCCCACCACTCCTCATCATCACCTAAAGCCGGTGATAGGTCCTCGTGATCACCCAAATCCGGGGATGGGATCCCGCAAAAGCCTATGATTTAGGAAGTAGTGGCATGGTTAGAAAGCAAATGAACAACTATGTCTGGAGTAAAATCTAATAAACATGATATTGTTCATTACTGTGTTTGTGAATGTTTCTCTTCCGATGCAACACACGGGCCTATTTCCTAGTTAGTATATAATAGATAGATCGATAGATAGATAGACTATAAGTTGAACGATGCTAATTTCGGAGCTTCCCATTACAAAAAGATGTGCTAACATAGTCGACTTCTTGTAGAGCCGGATCTTATTTATTTATGTATATATGCTAATTGAGTGATACAATTATTCTTATTTTGGTAAAGCATAGAGGGATACAACTCCTAATTGGTGGTAAACCACCAATAAGCATAATGCACATGTGCGCACACACACATAGCATGTACTAGTTCATACAAGTACAATAACACTTCCACCCGTATTAATTAGAGCTCGTCCTTGTTCTCACCCTTCTTTTTATCCTTGACGAGCGCGATGATCCCAGCAGCAGTCTTTTTATCCTTGATGCCTATCGCATCCATCTCGGGGATCTTGGCCTTGGGGTCGACTGCCCATGTGAATACCGCTTTTGAGATCTTCTCCCATTCATTCACGTGTATGGCCTCCATCTTGGTGATTGTTGCAGAGTCGTCATTGAACTTTTTCTTCACCGAATCAGACACGGTGAGGAACCACAGCCCCTCGCATATCATGATCACCAGCTTTACCAGCATGTGCTTGGGCACGGCATACGGGTCTCCCCGCAGCTGATCCTCCAATATCACCTCGGACTCGGTGGTATATTTCGCCAACGCATCGACGGCATAACTCATCTGGGCACGGCCTAGCGTGACGCCCTCGAGCTTTCCGTGCTTGCCAATGAGGTCCAGGTACGAGCCGCCAATGCCGAGCCACTTGGCGCATTGGATGAGGTGGTTCTCGCCATCTCTGCTGAACTCCCACCACTCCTCATGATCACCTAAAGCCGGTGATGGGTCCTCGTGATCACCTAAATCCGGGGATGGGATCCCACAGAAGCCGATGACTTAGGAAGTAGTGGCATGGTTAGAAAGCAAATGAACAACTATGGCTGGAGTAAAATTTAATAAACATGATATTATTTATTACCGTGTTTGTGAATGTTTCTCTCCCGATGCAACACACGGGCCTATTTCCTAGTTAGTATATAATAGATAGATGGATAGATAGATAGATAGACTGGAAGTTGAACGATGCTAACTTCGGAGCTTCCCATTACAAAAAGATGTGCTAACATAGTCGACTTCTTGTAGAGCCGGATCTTATTTATTTATGTATATATGCTAATTGAGTGATACAATTATTCTTATTTTGGTAAAGCATAGAGGGATACAGTACTCCTAATTGGCTGTAAACCACCAATGAGCATATTGCACGTGCGCGCGCACACACACATAGCATGTACTAGTTCATACAAGTACAATAACACTTCCACCCATATTAATTAGAGCTCGTCCTTGTTCTCACCCTTCTTTTTATCCTTGACGAGCGCGATGATCCCAGCAGCAGTCTTTTTATCCTTGATGCCTATCGCCTCCATCTCGGGGATCTTGGCCTTGGGGTCGACTGCCCATGTGAATACAGCTTTTGAGATCTTCTCCCATTCATTCACGTGTATGGCCTCCATCTTGGTGATTGTTGCAGAGTCGTCATTGAACTTTTTCTTGAGCGTGCCGGACACGGTGAGAAACCGCAGCCCCTCGCATATCATGATCACCAGCTTCACCAGCATGCGTTTGGGCACGTCATATGGGTCTCCCCGCAGCTGGTCCTCCAATATCACCTCGGTCTCGGACTCGGACTCGGACTCGGTGGTATATTTCGCCAACGCATCGACGGCATAACTCATCTGGGCACGGCCTAGCGTGATGCCCTCGAGCTTTCCGTGCTTTCCAATGAGGTCCAAGTACGAGCCGCCGAAGCCGAGCCACTTGGCGCCTTGGATGAGGTGGGTGTCGCCTTCTTTGCCCAACTCCCACCACACCTCGTGATCACCTGAAGTTGGGGGTGGGATCCTGCAGAAGCCTACGAGGTAGAGGTTATCCATGCGTACCGCGAGCTTGATAGAGCTGGTATGGGTGCTGAGGACGACGTGGAACCAGAGCTTGGGCATCTTCTCCTCCGCTGGCAACACAGGCTGGGAGATGCCGTGAAGCTCGCTGCAGTATTTTTTGACGTGTGGCTTAACTTTTTCGCCGATGAAGACACCGTAGTTGCCTTCCCACACCTCAAAGGATACCGCGAACTTTGGTTTCAGAGCCCCCATTGTGTTCTTCTTCTTTGGTGTGTGGAATTTTATGTGGAATGTGGAGAGGGTTGGTTGTGAATTGTGATGTACTAGTCCATATATATAGGGTCCGTCACACTTCAGTCATATCATGTGACTCAGCAGGCGGCAATGGACCACATATGATCAAGGAAAAGTAATTGGTGAGTGAGATGCACGTCACGGAATAATATGCATGTCACGGATTAGTCGTGGTGCTCCAATTAGTTGGTGGTCGCACATACAATGAATCATATGCATGTCACGTATGCAGCTGGATTTATCTTTTATATGGTGCTCGTACGACTCCAATTAATTGGTGGTCTAAAAATGTGTCTTCTTCTCCTGCTCGTGGAACTCATTGAGGCAGGACAAGACACTGTTGAATTTAGCCCAAGGATCACACGCTGAAATATCGTTGGCCAAAGGCACATTAGTTTTTTTCTATAATGGCCAGCAGTGACTATCAACATTTATTGCACACGTAATTTTAATCTAATAAGAAATAAATATTGCATTGTTTATTGTTTATTCAGGATTGGAGTATTATGTACTTTTGAATCCTTTACGAATCCTGTAAATCAAAGACACCTTTGAATCACTGGGAACACGGTTTTTGAAGATTCGGGATTTTTTTCTTGTTGGAGATACGTTGTATGATACATGCACGTGACATATGCATTGTGTTTATGGTTCACCTGGCCCGAGACATATGCGTAACCGGGATAGTCTTGCACCATCGTGAGAAATGCGGCTCACAGAGAAAAATAATCTCATACAACAACATACCTCATATTGGCTGGCGTCTCTCACAACATGACTAGCTCCTCTTTCAACGAACCGAGATACAAATGGATGTCGATACCTATTTGTTCCAGCCACCGAATCAGAATAATCATTTATATGTACGTCTTCTTCGTCACAACCAAGGAGTGGAGCTGTACGTTCATACAAACACACAAACACGGGCCAGGTGTTTTGTGTGCTTCTATGGTTGTCAAATGGATTGAGTCCATCGGTGCTCATACCAAACCTAACGTTCATTGAATCCTCCCAGAAAATGGGAACTCGAAGTTTAGTGCATTCCACTAGCTAGCATCTAAAGGGTGTTTGAGCATCTTGTCCTTCTCCAGATCATCTCCGGGCTTCTACCTTTCCACGTGCCCAGGGGCGGAGACAGGGGGCTAGGCACTACCCAAGGTTCGCCCCCCCCTAATGATCTGGTGTACGTATTAAGGTGTATACGCACTAATTGTTGACGTAAATAATTAGTCCTGAAGCCCACATGTATATGACTACTTGTGCCTATGCATTTTTTTGGGGAGCCCAGTACAACTAAGGCCATCCTATGGTTTACTTGCCGAGGCCAAACGTATTTTCCTTACCCTGATTTTAGACTGGTCTCATGTCAAAAGAAAAAACTTCAGATCGATCTGATCTACCCGCCACGGCGCTGCCGCAACTTGCAAACCACGCTAGGAAACTCTCTCATGATGCTATTGTGGGTGATCATGCCGACGGCTGCGGCTCCTCTCCGTTTGCCTGCCCGGTGCCTCGCCATCATAGAGGACTGTCTACCTCCTACTTATACTGATCAGACACTCTAATCCAGAGCCATGTTTGATGCTATACACATAATGTTTTTTGATAATCCTAGAGATATAATTGGTAAATTGTGTTTATACACATATTTATAAATCTATTAACCAAAGTAGGTTTAACAAACTAAAATGAGTGAAACAATGGAGGAAATGATATGGGAGGAGGAGAAAGACGATCATATCTACTTTTTGGGGCTGGGGCAGGAGGGGGCAAAATGGGTGGTGGTAGGTGGCTAAAGGGCACTAAATGGGTGCTGCCATCTTACTAGTGACGTACCACATGCATGTGTGCCACATGTATCAATTTACCCGTGGTGCACCAGTATGTGATGTGCCACGGGTAAAGGGGCACCTTTCGTTGAGGGTAGCCAAGACATATCCGTGGGCACCACATACAAGTGCCACAGGTAAGAAGAATTTGTGTGGCGTACTACTAAATGGTCCGCCACAGACAACTCTGGGTACCCATCTATAGGTTACCCGTGAGGCACGATTTGGATGATGCGCCATAGGCATTTGGACTACCAGTAGCGCACTGATTTGTGGTGCGTCATGAGTTTTATGTCTGGCGCATCACCTAAGACGTGCGCCACTGTTATGTAACTGATGGATAGCTGTTTTTCTAGTAGTAACGGCTTTTCCAACCGTGTGAGAAGGTTGAATATTCGTTACCGGAACTCAGTGCCACATCTAATTCCCCGCCTTTCAAGGCAGCCTTGCAACTTGCCGCGGCGATTCAAATCTCATGTACTGCACACGCGATTAGTAGATTAATAGCATGTGCCACAGGGTTGAAAAATGCAACTGGTTTTACATTTCAGATAGGGCTGAGTAATTTTCATTTCAGATAACTATTACATGAGAATAATTTTTACATTCAATATTAGCATACATTAGAATATCACCGAACAAGCTAAGGATCAAGGACAAACAATTGGTGGTCTCAAAACGAGTGAGATGCATGCAATCCCATGGCACGGATTAGTCGTGATGCTTGTGCTACTCAAAATAATTGGTGGTCGCAGAATGAGTCAGATGCATGCCACCTATAAAAATTGTGGTCCTACTGCTCCAATTAATTGGTGGTCTAAAAACGTGTCAGATGCATGCATTCCTATGAAAATTTTGATTCCTCGTGGAACTCATAGAGCAAGGACAGAAGATGACGCCGATGCATGCTACTGACGGTGCGTTTTACTGGACCACCTCCTCGTGTTGGATTTAGCCCACGGGTCGCATGCATACACCTGCTCACGTGAAACACACATATTTTTGGCCAAACGCACATTAAGTTTACCTATTTTTGTTTTGTTTACAAATCTCATGACTGATATTTTTATATACATATACATGATCGACCTCACAACCAAGACCAACCTACTAGGATTTCCTATCTAAGTCGGCATCCACACAAACATGTACGCATCGTTTTTTTGAGCCGAAGATGCTTCAATTATGCCGTGAGTACATGGTTACATGATTGATGCTGCTTTGTGGTGGGTGATGAAGGATATGGCCGCTTGATAGGTGAGGTGGCGCTGGCCACGGATCCGGTGTTGAATATGCTCGGAGGGCTTCTCCGGCCAACGTTACTTAGCAGCAGGCTAGATCTGGTCTTACGGGATACTGATTATTGTAAGTCGATATGATTATGGGGCTGCAGAATTGCACGCCTCCTCTCTCTCCATCTCATTGATATATATAGGAGATTTACATGAGTTAGACTTGGCTTGCAAGTCAAGTTAATTACAGATAGAATCAATCTAGGATTGCAATATAAACAAACCAGGACTCTGCCTAATATCTGTAGCATGCGGTATAGGAACCGTATTTGTCTCCAACACGCCCCCGCAGTTTGAACCTGGTGATTCAACAAGGTGAATACTGGTCCTGAATTCATAGAACAATGCAGATGGCAGACCTTTGGTGAATATATCAACATATTGTGACGATGATGGCACATATAAAACTCTGACAGCACCGAGAGCCACTTTTTCCTGCACGAAGTGAATGTCAAGCTCAATGTGTTTAGTCCTGCGATGCTATACCGTATTGTGAGCAAGGTATACGACGCTCACGTTATCACAAAAAACAATGGTGGCTGTGCTGACAGGACGACGAAGCCCATCAAGTAACTGCCGTATCCAACAGGACTCTGCCATAGCTGCAGCAATGGCACGGTATTCTGCCTCAGCACTAGAACGAGAAACAGTGGTCTGCCTGCGAAAGGACCATGAGATCAAATTGTCCCCAAGAGACATACAAAAACCAGAGGTTGAGTGTCTGGTATCCGGGCAACCAGCCCATTCGGCATTTGAATAGGCAATTAGAGTATGAGATTTTGAGGGAGAGAGAGTAAGAGAGAGATCAAGTGTGCCTTTGAGATAACGCAAAATGCGTTTGATTAGATGAAGATGGGGCTCACGAGGATCATGCATGTGAAGACATACTTGCTGGACAACATATGTAATGTCCGGATGAGTTAGTGTGGCATACTAGAGGGCGCCAGCTAGACTACGGTAGAGAGAGGGATCTGAAACGGGATCACCTGAATTAGCAGAAAGTTTGGCTTTGGTATCGACTGGAGTGGCAACGGGATGACAATCGGTCATACGTGCCCGGTTTAGAATATCAAGAATATATTGCTGTTGTGAGAGGTGCAGGTGATCGGATGTACGAGAGACAGAGATGCCGATAAAATGATGAGTAGGGCCTAGATTCTTCATGGCGAATTGTTTGGTGAATAAGTTAATAAGTGAGTGGAGAGCTGAAGTGGATGATGCGGTGAGGATGATATCATCGACATATAGAAGGAGATATAAAGTGGTGGTACCTTTATGTAGTATAAATAGAGAAGCATCAGATTTAGATTCAAGAAAACCAAGAGACCTAGCATAAGTGGCAAAGCGTTGAAACCAAGCTCGTGGTGCTTGCTTGAGACCATGGAGTGACTTATGTAGCCCATAAACATAGTCAGGATGATGGGGGTCGATGACTCCAGAGGGTTGCTGGCTATAAACAACCTCATCGAGGTAGCCATGAAGAAAGGCATTTTTTACATCAAGTTGATGGATTGGCCATGAGGAAGAAAGCGCAAGAGATAGTACTAGGCGAATGGTTGCTGGTTTGACAACAGGGCTAAAGGTCTCATCATAATCAATGCCAGGTTGTTGAGAAAGACCGCGAACGACCCATCTAGCTTTGTGATGGGAGAGAGAACCATCGGAGTTGAATTTGTGGCAAAAAATCCATTTGCCGCTCACAATGTTTGCACCAGGGGGTGATGGAACAAGAGTCCATGTTTTATTTAGAGTGAGGGCGTCATACTCTTCCTGCCTGGCGTGACACCAATTGGGATCACGAAGTGAGGTTAGATAATTGTGTGGCATAGGTGAGGTGGGAATGACAGAAAGATTAAGTTTTGGGAGAGGCCCGGGTTTGTGCCCTGTGAATGTCCTGGTGCGATGGATAGGACGGGGTGGTGGTAGCACAGCTGGTGAGGAGCTAGATGGATAGGGGATCGAAGGAGGTGAGCATGGTGGATATGGGTTGGGTGGAGGGTGGTCTGCCGCGGAAGGAGAAACAGGCGTGACAAGCTGCCAAGGCTCTACGGCAGGCGGATTTGGTGCCGCGGCAGGCTGCCGTGACACCGTGGCAGGTGGAGTTTCTGCCGTGGCAGGAGTGCTGGTAGGGATCAATTAGGGGTATATAATGGATGGTGGTGGATCAAAAATATCAGGAAGGGTGGGTGTGGTAGATGGGATGATGGGTGCATAGGGAAAGGTTGTCTCGTCGAAAGTAACATGTCGTGATGTGATAACTCGACGTGTGGCGAGGTCAAGGCAACGGTAGCCTCTATGTCGTGGAGGATAGCCAAGAAAAATACACTTGGTGGAGCGAGGACCAAGTTTATGAGGCTCGGTGGATGATGTGTTAGGGTAGCATAGGCATCTTAAAACTCGAAGTTCGTTGTAGGTAGGTTGAGGGCCGAAAAGTTTTGTGTATGGTGTAGAGAAGTTGATTGACGAGGTAGGGTGAATATTAATTAGATAGGCAGCGGTATAAAGAGCTTCGGCCCAAAAGGATGGTGGTAGATATGCTTGGAATAATAGGGTGCGAATAACATCATTAGTAGTTCGAATAGCTCTTTCGGCTTTGCCATTTTGTTGGGAGGTATGCGGGCAGGAAAAACGGAGAAGGACACCATGGGTATCACAAAAGTTATCTAGGCGTGTGGTTAAGAATTCTCCACCGTTATCACATTGTATGGCTAGAATAGGTAGATTAAAGTGTGTTTGGGCGAACGCATGAAAAGCCACAAGGGTAGCATAGACATCAGATTTACGTTGCAGGGAGAAGATCCAAAAATAGTGAGAAAAATCATCAACAATAATGAGATAATAGCGAAGGCCAGAATTACTAGGGATCGGTGATGTCCAAATACCACAATACAAGAACTGAAACAGGCGCACAGTATAAGTGGTGGAATCATAAAACGGAAGTTTAACATGCTTTCCTAATTGATAGGTGATGTCTACACATGCTTCTATTCTTATAGACAGTGTTGGGCCTCCAAGTGCAGAGGTTTGTAGAACAGCAGCAAGTTTCCCTTAAGTGGATCACCCAAGGTTTATCGAACTCAGTGAGGAAGTGGTCAAAGGTATCCCCCTCAAGCAACCCTGCAGTCAAGATACAAGAAGTCTCTTGTGTCCCCAACACACCCAATACACTTGTCAGGTGTATAGGTGCACTAGTTCGGCAAAGAGATAGTGAAATACAAGTAATATGGATGATTATAAGTGGTAATTGCCATCTGAAATAAGAGTGGCAGCAAGTAAACATGTAACAGAACTGATTGTAAATTGTGTTTCAATGCTTAGGGATCATACTTTCACTAGTGGACACTCTCATATAAATATCTTATCTTCATGATGCTACCCTGAACTACTCTCCGGTTGGACGGTGTAGGGCTATAAAAACACACCTTAAAGTTTGCATTCCCCATCTAGATAACCCCTCACCGTCAACTTGAGTCCTAGATGGTTCCAACAAACACCACAATATCATAGAGACATCCAACTCAAATTATACTCATGATAAGTATTTATATAACCTTAGCCAAAGTGCCACACGGTGTGTACACTGTCAACTTCACACACGTGGGGATAAGCAGAGATTAATTAAAGCACTTGAGTAGTAGAATAGATCCTAGATTACAAAGCTCATGATCTCAATAAGATCACACACATAGAGAGATGAACACATAGCTAGTTGTAGAGCCCTTAGCCTCGAGAGAGAACTACTCCCTCCTCATCATGGGAGTCAGCAACGGCGATGGAGATGGCGGTGGAGTCGATGGAGATGGCTCCGGGGTCACTTCCCTGTCCCGGCAGGGTGCCGGAAAAGAGACTTCTGTCCCCCGAATCTCCTCTTCGGTGGCGGCGGCACTATAGAACTTTTCGTGGAAATCTGATCCGGTACTTATGGTTTTCGTGTCGGGAGGCTTATATAGGCGAAGGGGAAAAGGTAGGTGGAGGCCTAAGGGGCCCACACCACCCCCTGGTGCGGCCTGGCCTGGCCCGCGCCACCAGGTGGTGTGGATAGCCCCTGGCCCTCCTCCGTCTCTGCTTCTGGTTCTGTGAGTCTTCTGGTAAAATATTGACTTTTGTCCGGTCCAATTCCGAGAATATTAAATTTTCAGCTTTTCTGAAACCAAAAATAGCAGAAAACAGGCCTAGCACTGTGGCATCTTGTCAATAGGTTAGTTCTAGAAAATGCTTAAAAGTATCTCAAAATGTAGACAAAACATAAGATAGTTGATATAAAACAAGCATGGAACATCAAAAATTATAGATACGTTTGCGACGTATCAACATCCCCAAGCTTAACTCCTGCTCGTCCTCGAGTAGGTAAGTGACAAAAAAGAACAATTTTTAAGGTGACATGGACCATCATAATCTTGATCAAGGTATTTGTAAATCATTAATGACTAGGATCAAAGTACTCTAACATAGCATGAAAGATATAGTTCTAACAATAAGACATAGCAACTATGTTGTAACATGAAAAGATACAAACAAAAGATTCATGAATAACAATGCTTTGAAAGACGTTTGTTTGTTTCACATATAGAAAACATAATGAGAATGGTATTCAGCTTGTGCCTCATGGTATAGCAAAACATAAATGCATAGGACACCTTCAAAGTTCATAATGGTGACTAGATACAAATAGATTAAGAACAAGCAATATCAAAGTTATGAATCAACCAACAAGTTTTGGGACCATGCATATTAAACTAAGAATGACCACTATACTCTCTTAATAGGTGCATAAAGATAGAAGATGGAGACTCAACATAAAAGTAAAAGAAAGGCCCTTCATAGAAGGAAGCAGGGATTCAAGTTTCATAAAGAGCATCCAAAAATTATGGTACTTATTAGCTTTCAGCTCTCATTGCCCCTATCATAAGCATCTTTAGGTGATTAAGGTTAAAGTGAACAAATATGAGGATATGCTTGATAAGTTATAAGCTAAAAATCTCATGCCTCTTGCTTACGAGTACCGTTCCTCATGCTACTCAAATTTAGTCAGGTAAGTTCTTGTCATTGTAAGAACATGTGTATCACAGAGAACCGCCAACAGGGTACCCATTGCTCGATGATACAGAAGATTCCCCATATCAAAATGACAAGGCAAGCAGACAATGAGCATCTCAGCGATCCTTTTATTTCCTATTTGCATAGGCTTTTCTCTCTTTTTTTCTTTCCTATTTGCATAGGTTTTTTTTCTTTTTCTCTTTTTTATTGAGGATGCTTCACAGATTGCTCACTATGGTTACGCTGCAGGTTTCCACCATGATTAGGCATGGCTTAGACCATCCACCCAGGCATTTCTCTAACACATATATGAACTCCATGAGCCTTACAAGCTCCCCTTTCATTTCACACCGTCGGGATCCATAAGCAAGAGAACATGATATCAACTAAATAAAGTGCAATGTTGAAAGCGTTCCCCATGGTAACATGGTTCTTCTAATTCACAACTTACAAAACGCAAGCATATACGCAACATAGATGGGCACAATGGTTCAAGTTTATTAAGTGCAAGAAAAGTAAAGTGTGCCATCAAGTTCGTGAGAGCTTTAATCACTAATTTTCTCATAACAAGTTTAATTTGGAAGGTAGATAAAACATGAATATACTTGGAATAGCAATAATGCTAATAGGTAGGTATGGTGGACTATTTGGAATAACTTGGTTTTATTTGGAGTTGGATGCATGAGTGGAACTCATACTTGGTACATGTGGAGGCTAGCAAAAGACTGGGAGCGACCAACTATGAGAGCAATAATGGCCATAATCACGCAAAGCGACAAAACATTATTAAACTAAGCATAAAGTGATATTACAAGTCGAAAACTAAATGATCATAGAGGCTATGGTGACTTGGTATAGTCTTAACATGGTGTGAGCATGCGCCAAGTCAACCCAAAAAAAGCATCAAAGGAGAATACCAGAATATTATGCTTATATATGCTAAAACAACGCATGATTATTTCAAGGCACATTAAGCAATCTCAATTGTTTGTAACAAGTCACGCTACAATAGTAATCACTAATCATAAAGTCAAAGCAATACACAACATGACATGCTAAAGTCTAGGCCACAGTCAAAAAAAGATTCCTATTGTATCACTATAAGCATGAAACTTCCTACTCTTTTCCAACACCAATCGAAAACTAAAGCTAAACATAGTGCTAGCAAAGGAGAACACTCACAGAACAATAAGAGTGAAAACTAGAGTGTTCTAGGCAATGAATAACTAGGTGTGTCTCTCTCGAAAAGAAGTGTGTTGGGATCCAACCAACTTATTTAAGAAAACCAAAAAAAATAAAACTAAAAACAAAAACATAGACGCTCCAAGAACAACACAATTGTGCATGAAACAATAAAAATGAAGTGTTTGGAAGAAAACCTGAGATTTTTACTGTTGAAGAAGGGGATGCCTTAAGCATCCCCAAGCTTTGATGCTTGTACTTCTTGAATATTTCTTGGGGTGACACGGGTGGCATCCCCAAGCTTGAGGTTTTGTCCATACTTCATCTTACCACATTGTTCTTCCCTACACTTTAAAATTTCCTTCATACAAAACATCACACAATCTTCATTAGTAACATTAGTGTATTCAAGATAATAAGTCTTTTGGTTCAGTTTCAACACAAGTAAAACTTCTGCTAAAGCACAATATACTGTAGCAATTCCTTTTAAAAGTTCAAGTGATCAAAGAGAACTCAAAGAGAAAGAGATTAAGAGGCAAATGCAAATAATGGCAGAAATCTGTCAAAACAGACCAGCAGGTAAAGACCGATTTTTTCGAAGATCTTCTGTTGCTCAAATCGAAAAGTGCAAAACTAATGAAAGTTGGACAATAACCTGGGGCATAAGCAAAAACAATTACAGCTCAATCCGATGTTCAGAGATTTTTTCACAAAGTTTTATAGCGAAGCACAAAAATCTGTTTCGGGACAACAACTTTCCCAAATCTTACTTCCCTCTCATTAGAGGTTATTCTTGGCACAAAAGCCACACAAAAAGGATAAGGAGAGGTTATTACTGAAGCAATAACTTCCAAGACTCAACAAAACAAAAATAAACTGAAAGCAAAAATATATTGGGTTGTCTCCCAAAAAGCTCTTTCTTTATAGCCATTAAGATAGGCATGCTAATTCCGATGATGCTCACATAAGAAATGCGAATTGAAGTAAAAGAGAGCATCAAGAAGTAAATATAGAACACCTTTAAGCCTAACCCACTTTCTATGAAAAATAATCTTGTAAAAAAATAGGCCATGAAAGCACAAAGCAACAAGCATAGGAAAGCAAAACAAGTGCAACTTCAAAATTTTCAACATAAAGAGGGGAAACTTAATATTGTTGAGATACATAAAACAATGTTTTCATCTCTCATAATAAATTTCAGTAGCATCATGAACAAAATTAACAATATGACTATCACATAAAACATTCTTACCATGAGCCACATGCATCTAATCATTATTACTCTCCACATAAGCATAGTTATTCTTATTAATTATAGTGGGAGCAAATTCAACAAAATAGATATCATTATTATTCTCATCATCATAATCATCAAATATAAGAGGCATATTATAATCATAATTAATCTTCTCCTCAATAGTAGGTGGACTGAAAATATCATACTCATCATTGTAATCATCATATATCGAAGGTATAGTACCATCAAAGTAAATTTTCTCCTCCGTGCTTGGGGGACTAAAAATATCATGCTCATCAAAACCAGCTTCCCCATGCTTAGAATTTTCGATAGCATTAGCAATAATGATGTTCAAAAAATTCATACTAATAACATTGCTATTAGCATGCAAATAAAGTTCCACAGGTTTTTTAATTTTATCTTCAAACACTTCATGTCGAAACTCAAGATAAATACTATAAAGCTTTCTAATTTTGTTGTTGTTTTCCATTAAGCCTAACTAGTGAAAATAAAAAAAAGAAACAAAAAGATATAATTGCAGAATCTAAAGGAAATAACTTTGAGCACTCACACACCAGCAACAATACTAGAAGATAGCTTAGTAGCCAGAGGATGTGAGTACCTTTTACCTTACCTCCCCGGCAACGGCGCCAGAAAATAGCTTGATGTCTACGCATGCTTCTATTCTTGTAGACAGTGTTGGGCCTCCAAGTGCAGAGGTTTGTAGAACAGCAGCAAGTTTCCCTTAAGTGGATCACCCAAGGTTTATCGAACTCAGGGAGGAAGTGGTCAAAGGTATCCCTCTCAAGCAACCCTGCAATCAAGATACAAGAAGTTTCTTGTGTCCCCGACACACCCAATACACTTGTCAGGTGTATAGGTGCACTAGTTCGGCGAATAGATAGTGAAATACAAGTAATATTGATGATTATAGGAGGTAATTGTGATCTGAAATAAGAGTGGCAGCAAGCAAACATGTAACATAACTGATTGTAAATGGTGTTTCAATGCTTAGAAACAAGGCCTAGGGATTATACTTTCACTAGTGGACACTCTCATATAAATATCTTCTCTTCATGATGCTACCCTAAACTACTCTCCGGTTCGACGATGTAGGGCTATAACAGCAGACCTTAAAGTTCGCATTCCCCATCTAGATAACCCCTCACTGTCACCTTGAGCGCTAGATAGTTCCAACAAACACCACAATCTCATAGAGACATCCAACTCAAATTATGCTCATGATAAGTATTTATATAACCTTAGCCAAAGTGCCACACGATATGCACACTGTCAACTTCACACACGTGGGGATAAGCAGGGATTAAGTAAAGCACTTGAGTAGCAGAATAGAACCTAGATTACAAAGCTCATGATCTCAATAAGATCACGCATATAGAGAGAGATGAACACATAGCTACTTTTAGAGCCCTTAGCCTCTAGAGAGAACTACTCCCTTCTCATCATGGGAGTCAGCAACGGCGATGGAGATGGTGGTGGAGTCGATGGGGATGGCTCCGGAGGCACTTCCCCATCCCGGCAGGGTGCCGGAACAGAGACTTCTGTCCCCCGAATGTCCTCTTAAGTGGCGGTAGTGCCGCGGAACTTTTCGTGGAAATATGATCTCGTACTTAGGGTTTTCGTCCCGGGAGGCTTATATATGCGAAGGGGAAAGGTCGGTGGAGGCCTGAGGGGTCCACACCACTCCCTGGCATAGCTTGGCCCGCGCCACCAGGTGGTGTGGCCAGCCCCTGGCCCTCCTCCGTCTCTGCTTCTGGCTCCCTGAGTCTTCTGGTAAAATATTGACTTTGGCTTTTGTCCGGTCCAATTCCGAGAATATTTCTTTTCCATCTTTTCTGAAACCAAAAACAGCAAAAAATAGGCAACTAACACTACGGCATCTTGTCAATAGGTTAGTTCCAGAAAATGCATAAAAGTATCTCAAAATGTAGACAAAACATAATATAGTTGATATAAAACAAGCATGGAACATAAAAAATTATAGATACGTTTACGACGTATCAATAGGCGTGACACAATGGTGCCCCGTCTTTATTTTACGAAATAATAGACTTGGACTGGTGGAGACGCGACATGGTGTGTTGGCCGGGGTGTCCGAGACGACGATGCGAAAGCGAGGATGAAGTGGTGGCTACGGTGAGGGCGTCTTTGGTGGGAGATGGTTGGCATAGAGGGTAGAGCGGCCCTGGACTATTGCATCGAAGGATCTCGATCTTGGAGGGAAGATCCTTCACAGAAAAGCCAAAAGGATGGGCAGCTACTAGAATGGCGATGGGCAGCGGCGCAGGACAGCAGCCATGGTTCAATGGAGAAGAGGTAGCGGAAAACAGAGAGGGGATCTAGGGTTTGGGATGGAGCGAGGTTAGGTTTAAAAGGAGGGTGGACATGCACTGGGCGTGCTACTGACACGTGCGACGGACGGGGACGGCCACTTGCTCCCAACCGTTAGTGCAGCAGAGAGAGGAAGATGACATGAGAAGAAGAATAAAGACGGCAGAATCCCTCCGTCGAAGCGATACGGGCCGGGGAGAGAGTTGCTGGGCCGTGGAAAGGGTGCCGTGCTGGTGGGTTGTTCTGCTGCGGCTTGGGTTGCTGCTAGGTATGTGTTGTCTTCTCTTATTCTTTCCTGCTTTCTTTTTATTTTTTATTTCTTTGTTTCAAATTCAAACAAGCATCTGATTTCAATCCTTTTGAACTTTGCAGATAATTTTGAACAGAGAATTTTAGAACAACAAAGATATGCAAGAGGGAAATAGAAGTAGATGGGAAGACGATGCCCACATAGGTTCAACTTGGGCATGGTACACTAATGGAAATTAGGGTTTTTTTAAAATGGAACAGAACGCATTTGTAAAATAATGGGCCCTAGCAATGAATCCTTTTTTGTAGAGAACAAAATATAGCGGGTAACAAAGGGGAGAGGTATTGTGATAGCAACAACATTAGCAAGACAAAATAAATGCAAGGTTTGATATGATGCTCAAGTGCAATGTGGCATGATGACATGAGCATGGTGCAATGTGGCATGATGACATGAGCATGCTATTATGATGACTAAGTACAAGAATGATAGGTAGGGAGTTGCTTTATATAGTATGGACCAAGTAGCATTAAAATTGTTAGACAATTGGGATTCTACAACTAATTTGTGACTGTCTCAGACAGTCCAAGTTTTGACATAGCTTCTTTTTCGAAGCATAATCCACCAATCTTGCCCAAGCCATATATCACCGGAAAGCCTATTTCTGATGTGGGAATTATTAAACCGCCACTTATGGATGGTCTCGGAGTAATATTGTTTCTTAAGATTGCAAAATGTCAAATATTTTTTCGAGAAATTGGTAGGAGAACTTTCTTTATATTGTTAGATAGATCTAATCCAGTGACAATTAATATGGATCAGAGGGAGTACTGAGATACTTAAAGATGGTCCTTTCATATGGACATACACACCAAAACCCCAACGGCAAATATTTTTCTCTCCAAATACACAAGCAGGGGTGGATCAAAGACAAATTTCCTCAAGCACATTATCTTCAATGTCTCTACGGTTTAGTGTCATCCCGGAGAAGACACATCGATTTCTCTCTTTCCATACATCCCTCACAATAAGGTAGAAGAGGTGAACACTCCATGCATGGATTCAATTCCGGCGTCTGAATGCATGGACATGGTGTCCTCTATTGCAGGGGTCTTGGATTTAATACTGAGCCGGAGTTTGAATAAATACTAGACCGCTGGGTGAATGGACATACGATAAGGCAAATCTTGCATGCACATAAGGTATTTTTTGGCGCGCATGCACATAATTTTCGTGACGCCATCCCGTTCTCCGCGGATTGCAAAGTTAAATAATCCAAGGTACCCTGTTTAATATACTCCCTCCGTTAAGATATGTAAGACATTTTAGCTTTGTGAATCAAATGTATATAGGTGTCTCTTAGTGTATAGATTCAAAGAGGTTCGGAGTGAACGTCTACATTAAAATGCGTCTAGATACATTTATTTCACAAAGCTAAAATGTTATTATATATCTGAACGGAGGGATGATGACTGCAAGTGCACAGATTGTTTGTAGCTAGATTCGAAATAAAGATATCGATCCCACAGGAAGTAGGAGTCTAAAGTCTAATAACTCTTGAAATAGATATTACGATAGGAATGCTAGATAAAGTTCTAAGTGACAAGATAAAATGCGAGTATTGTGTAAAAATGTGTATTTGGATTTCAGGTATAAGAGCAATAATAAAGTAAAGTAAAACAACTGAATATAGAAGGTAAGTATCGCGTACGTAAGAGAGATTGGAACTGCAATAGGGGAAAAGCGTTCTCAGGGAGTAGCGGATACACCACTAGTATTATAAAGATCTAAGATACAGATTATCATCATGAACATTCTCAACTATGCATCTGTGGGAGGAATTCCGTATTTGGATAAATAGG
This sequence comes from Avena insularis, assembly GCA_023614405.1. Classification (NCBI taxonomy): domain Eukaryota; kingdom Viridiplantae; phylum Streptophyta; class Magnoliopsida; order Poales; family Poaceae; genus Avena; species Avena insularis. The sequence goes on from CM042692.1 coordinate 541,699,364, forward strand.
CAGCAACCGCTGCTCACATCATCCTTATAACGACAGCAGTCAGCAATTGACATCAACCGAATTACTACGCTATTGAGGGATGTAATCCCCTAGGACGTATCCCATGGCATGGATAATGTTTCGTGAGTTTCCTCGGTTTCCCAAGTTGATACATAAGGGTGACAACAGCTTTATAGTCACTGTAAGTGCTAGCACACCTCTGTCTACCAACAAGTAGTTTCCTCCATCAAGTACCAACGAGATGCAAATATTGAGAGGTCGACTTCTCTCAACATCAAGATGTAGAAAATCTAACACATGGTCACAGCGATGAATATCATAATAGACTTTATCTTATTTCAATCTCATACTAGGGTTTCTCCATCTTCCCAAGAACTAATGATCTACTCAGACATGGAGGCAATCAACATCATAGCAATGGTAATGAAAACAATCATAGATGAATAGTACTTGTATAAATCCACAACGAGTATGGGAATTACAACAAGATCTAGATAAGATGTAGATGGGACGGATGGAGATGGTGGTGATTCAGCGGTGGATGATGAAGATCGAGGCCTTATCCTCCCGGATCTGCGCAGGGCGAAGATGGATCCTTAGTGGATGAGTTCCCCGTCCAGATGCCTTCCAGAGGTGAGGTTTCTGTGATTTCTGGGTGTTCTGTATGTCGTCTCCTCGAACAAATTGCACGGGGTGAAAATATTTGACGAGGCGGAGGCGGCGCCAACTATACGGCCAGAGCTATACGGCCGGAAAAGTTGCTCCGATCGTATAGTTCGTCGTTGAACTCTCTGCCTCCGTTGTTCAGTTCTGGTTTTCGTCTGGTATTATTAATATTTTCCAAATAAGCGATTTACGTTATTTTTTACTCCTTTTCTCCATAGTACAACTGCTCCAAGAATTGTATCCATTGGATCCATCATCTGTCCTGATCCTGGTGAAAACAGACATAAAATATGCACGTGAGCGCTGTAAAATACCAAGATCCTACATCTACAATGCAAAATAATAATATAAAATATGATGCAAATATGCACTCATCAACTTCCCCAAGCTTAGACTCTTGCTCGTCCCAATCAAGTTTTAGCTTAATGGGTGTGATCCTCATATTCATGAAGCCGAGTCAATAAAATAAATGAGATAGTTGCAGCATGTGTTTATCATATATGATACATAGGAATAAGTTCATGAATAGTACCTTACTCAGACCATCTGAATAGTATTAGCAGGCTTCCACACCTTAGTGATCAACAGTTCATAAAAGATGAATCTCAACATAATGTAAAATTATCTGGTTCAACCGAATGAGTTAGCGAGGTAGTCCCAAGTGTTTTAGGATCAACGTATTCACTTGGGATTCAAAATCTCAAAAGTGTCTCTTGTCATACTACAATACACTGGTATATGCCTACTTGCTCTTTGCACACTCACCCTTTTTTTCTTATTTTTCTTTTCTTTCGTATATATGCTCACACTTTTGTTTAAGTGCTGTGCAAAGGAGCTAGCCATACATTCCACTTTATGTAGGAATTCAAAGTTTAGCGATCTCAATTATCAAATTCCAATTGTATATGAAGCATTCTTATGACTTGAAAATTCTACCTCGACTTGTTCTCATTCTATTTTGACAGCACTTTCATTTTCCTTTGTTCAAGGTTTCTTTTTCAACTTAACTGTATATATAATTTTTCTTTGTAAATAAAACCGTAGACTTACAGCATATTGACTAAATTATCTTTAGGTGTTATATTAATACCAATGGTGTGGAAGACTCCTATTGCTATCATCTAGTGCAAGTAAAATTATACTCAAGCCATTCATATATCAAAAAAGCAAACACAAACTCAATATTGCTCCATGTATAATAATAAACTCGGAATTTCATAAAAGGGATCGACTATTCCTGAAGGGAATTCTAATGATGCAAACTTTATTGCTAGTTTGAACTAATGCGAAAATAGTAATGAAAACTTATAGGATACATTACAAGGTCTTAAAGATCTCCCCAAGCTTGGAATAAAGCTAGGTGGGATCAAATAATCCCTTGCGATTATTTGATACCGTGATTGTTGTAGATCACTGTGGCGCCATGGCATGTAGAACCACGGTGCTTAGCTTCTAGTTGGTCTCCTCCAAAGCAGTTATGCGGCTATAGCACCTCCGCAAATCAGACTGCAGAGTGTCCACTCTATCAACAAGCTTATTCACCAATGGAAGGAGGCCATCCTTCTTCTCCATCTCATTGAGATGGTGACGGAGTTCAATGCGATGGAGTAGCTCCTGCTTCTGATATATCTCCAATGCCTGCACGCGATCGTTGGTCCTAGGGACAGCCTCTTCTTCCTCATCCATAATTGATGGATCAGGGAAGTGGAAACCATACCTCCACTCTTCTTGAGGCTTAACCTTCATACAAGCACCAATGGTTGGCTTCGAGAGTGGTTCCTCCGTTCTCTTGCTAGCTCCTGCACCAATATTAGATAATTCCTTACGCTTGTGCGGCCTTTGATCCGTGGTGATGAACTTGACCGTCTCCACATGCCCTTTTCCATGTGGCTTGCGATCTTCTCTCTCTTGTTGAGCTTTCTTCATCGCCGCCCAATTGATCTCCGGTGGATCATAGACGTCAACCACATCGTCATCGGAATCGTTATTGAAGTAGCTTGGCTCGACGTACTGCTTGTAATTCAGGTTAAACCTCTCCACCTCCTCGTCATTGTCCTCCATGGACGGGCTGCTAGAGCGGTCCCTGGAAGGAGCGATAAGCCCCAAGAGTTTTCCACGGCCTGAGACGAGATAGCGCATCGCTAGATTGGTTTCTGGAGATTCTGATTAGATAGATAGACAATGGCAGTATATAAGGGGGGTCAGAGGTTGGTAAAACTCACGAGATACACCAAATTGTCACCCAAGAAAAGAATCTTAATGAAATAGGAAAAGAAATCATGGATTTGGAAGTTTCTACCGCGTAACGATCAACTATATGGGCGCGGCTTGTATAGCTCCGGCCATATAGTTGGTTCCGGGCAGATATTTCCAAATATCTCGAGTCTAGGTCGATTAAATTATGACTTGGAACCGACAATGTCGTTTTTTTAGATGAATAAACAAAATGTCAAATGAAAAAGTGTCTGAGAGTTTAACGACCAACTATACGGCTGGAATTTTTGGCTCTGGTCGTACAGTTGCGACCGTATAGATACAAACACCGAAAATCAAAAGTGTATGAGAGTTTAACGCCCAACTATATGGCCGGAATTTTGGCTCCGGTCGTATAGTTGCGACCATCTAGATACAGACACCAAAAATCAAAACTATCTAAGAGTTTAACGACCAACTATACGGCCGGAAGTTTTGGCTCCGATCGTATAGTTGCGACCGTATAGGCTTAGATAGAGTAAACAATTTCACGAAGATGATATAGAGAGTTTAACGACCAACTATACGGTGGGAGCTTCCTCTCCGGTCGTATAGCTTCGCCCGTATAGTTGGTGAAACCCCTCTAAAACTTAAGAAAATCACAATGAATTCAAAGGCAGAATTTTCAAAAGTAAACATTGTGAAAACAAATCACTTATTTGGGTAAGAACAGTTACCTTGCACTTACCATTTGCTTATTGGGGGATAAAAAGTTCCTCCAACAACAAAGACTTCTTCTCTCTTGGAGGAATTGACCTTAGTTCATTGAGTAATTCTTGTAAACAAAAATCACCAGGACTAAAGTTCCTTCCAATAAGATTAGTGTCTTGCTGGGCAAACATGGATACTTATCCAGCATCTTTATTTCTTGGCTCTACATAATATGCAACTCAAATTCTTGAAGTGAAAGAATCCAACGGATCAGTCTTGTATTATGGTCTTTCCTCTCTAGGAGTTCTTTTAAGCCATCACGATCAATGTGAACTCTTACCTTTGCATCACCTATATAGGAACGCAATTGATCACAAGAAAAAATTATAGCAAAAAGTTCCTTTTCTTTCTTAGGGTAATTTTTTTGAGCACCATTAAGAGTTCTACTAGCATGATGTATAATATTAAATCTACGACCAATATATTGTCCCAGAGTTACTCCTACAACATCATCACTAGCTTCACATATTAAGTCAAAGGTTGTATCCTAGATAGGTGTTTTAATAATAGGAGCACGAGATAAAGACTTTTTGAATCTATCAAAAGCTTCAAGACACTTATCATCAAAATTAAATATTATTCCCTTTTGTAGGAGGTTAGTCAAAGGTTTAGATATTTCAGGGAAATTTCTAATGAACCTTCTATAAAAACCCACATGCCCAAGAAAACTTCTTATACCTTTAATATCCCTAGGTTGTGGCATTCTTTCTATCACCTCAACCTTAGCTCTATCAACTCCAATTCTCTTACCTGATACCTTGTGTCCAAGGACTATACCTTCTTTGACCATAAAATGACATTTCTCCTAGTTTAGAAAAAGATTAGTTTCTTCACAACGCTGCAAAACTCTTTTGAGATTATCCAAGCAGCTAGTAAACGAAGTTCCATAGATAGAAAAGTCATCCATAAATACTTCCATTATAAGTTCTATAAAATCAGCAAAAATAGCAATCATGCATCTTCGAAAAGTAGATGGAGCATTATATAGACCAAAAGGCATACGTTGGTAAGCATGTAAACCATAAGGACTAATGAAAGTTGTTTTAAGTTGGTCATCCGGATGAAGAACTATTTGAGAAAAACCAGAGTATCCGTCCAAGTAGCAAAAATGAGTATGGTTTGCTAACCTCTCTAAAGTTTTATCTATGAATGGTAATTGATAGTGGTATTTCCTAGTATCTTTATTTAATTTTCTGAAGTCTATGCACATCCTATGCCCAACAATAGTTCTAGTAGGTATCAATTCATTGTTTTCATTAGGAACAATAGTAAAACCGCCCTTCTTAGGGACACAGTGAACAAGACTTACCCATTCGCTTTCTTTAAGAGGGTAGATTATACCTGCGTCTAGTAGGCGTACAATTTCTTTTCTTACCACTTCTTTCATTTCAGGCTTCAATCTTCTATTAAATTCTGCACCTGGTTTAGCACCTTCTTCCATGAATATTCGATGTACGGCTATCATGGGACCGATGCCCTTCAAGTCATCCATTGAGTACCCAAAGTCCTGGCAATGCTCCTTAAGTATCTTCATGAGTTCTTCTTCTTCTTCCCCTGAAAGTTTAACACTAATAATAACAGGAAATCTATTCATATCATCTAAAAACCTGTATTTAAGATTTTCTGGTAGAGTCTTCAACTCCGAGGGTGGTAGTTCCTCGTCCCCTCTCTTTTCTGGCTCTTCAAAAGCCTCATCGGTTGGAGGTCCCATTATGGGAAGTGAATCGAATTCATATTCTAGTTCTCCCAGGGACTTGTCCTCCATAACTATTTAATTTGGATCTTCATTTATTTCTTCTTCTTGATTACTAAAGAAAAGAGCCGCCATTTCCTCAATAGTTCTCTCTTCCTCTTCTTCTCGTATTTGTGGAGGCATGTCTTAAATTTGGAAAAATAGAATTTATTTTCCGTTCCCCTAACCTTAAGAGACACAATCTCCTTCTTGAAATTAACATAGGCACCTATATCACCCAAAAAGTTCCTTCCAAATATAATTGGGCAGAGAGTGTCAGCTGGCATATCAACAACTACAAAATCGATAGGAAAGTTTTTGTTGCCAATCATGATAGTTGCATCTACAACTTCTCCCATTGGAATTATAAGGTTTTTATTGGCTAACATAATTGTCATATCAGTATTTTCAATTGTAGCTGGTTCTATTTCTTCTTTTATTTCTAAGTAGAAGTCATAAGATATAACATTAACTTTGGTGCCAAGATCACATAAACCGTGATGCAAGGTTTCTTTAAATATGCAGGGAAAAATAGGCTTACCCACATCTTTTACCTTTGTTTTACCTTTAACCAATACGGAAGTCTCTTCATCAAGTTCAACTATGTTACAATGTTCGTACATAGCCATAATTTCTTCCTTGGTTACCAATTCATCTTTGGTTTCTTCCAGATGTTCCACGACTTCTTACATGCTTTCCTCTTCCTTCTTCTCCTGTACTGCTTTGACCTATTCATACTCAAGCATATGCTTTTGTGCAGTGTTAGGGAAAGGAATTTCATATATTGGTTCTAGGGAGGCCAGTGTTGCTTTATCTTTTCTCTTATTTTCAGGTTCGGGTGGTGGATCATACTTGACTGGAACCTCCTTTGGAGCTTTTATATGTTCAGTAAAAGCTTTAACAACTTGCAACATAACATCTGAATCTAAATAAAGTTATTTAGATAATTCTTTAACATGGCCTTTTTAATTGTAATCATGAATACAATCATGATCTATTTCTACACCTCCTTCACTTCCTAGACCAAAATTCCATGAAACTCTATGATCACGAATTCTATTAAGTAAAGCCCATGCTTTAGGTATAGGAAGATTCATAAAGGCTCCTTCCGGGAAAGAGTCTAGTTCAATTTTATTAGGTTCAATTAGACCGCCATAAAAGATATGTAGTAAATACCATTCAGGCAAATCATGATGAGGACATAGATGTAATAAATCTTTAAATCTGATATAAGCTCTTTCTAGTCCTTCATTAGAACGATTCATCCAAGTCATTATAAGATGCCTGATTCGAAAAGATTTTGATAACGGATAATATTTTGCTAGAAATTCACAGGCTAAATTATCCCAAGTAGTAGTGGCTTCAGGTGGTAGAGATCTATACCATGAGAGAGCTGTACTTGTCCAAGTCTGACTAAAAAGTTTAACCCTTAGGCTCTTCCTCCTCTTGACCATCACTCTCCTCCTCTTTTTCATCCAATGAGCTTCCAATTTCAGCAATTTCTTCTTCCATAGGCTCCTGCAAGGCATTAGTCTCTTCCGTTGGTGGAGAGCATCTATTAAGATATTCAAGAATATAGCCATTTTCTTCCTTGTAAGTATCAGCGCAAAATTTAAGTATATCATAAACCTCATATTTATAAGGTGCATCATCAGTATTTTCAAGAAAATAAGCAAGTTCAAATGCACCCTTGCAAGCCATAAATTCTTCAATTTGTTCCACATCATAAAAGTCATAATTTCCCTTAACATAAGAAGATATGGTAACATCATCATTATACTCACATTGAAAAGGGAGGTGTTTATACCTCTTACAGCAATAAGATTTATCAAATCAATAAGTAACATTATAAGTAGAGCACATGTTTTTAGAAATAGTATACAATTTATTAATTTGTTCCCATAAGTGTTTCCCATTTTGTGACAAGCGGTGTTCCTTATAATAATATTTTTGTTCTTCCGTAAACCCACCTTGCCAATAAGATTCTGTTTCAAAGAAACCAATCATTGATACAAAGCATGATAAAGCAAGATAATAACAAATATAGTAGGAACTATTTTTTTTTGTATTTTTTGATAAAGAAACAAGAAAACAAAGCAGAAAATAAACTAAGCAAAACAAAAAAACAAAGTAAAGAGATTGGTTATGAGGGACTCCCCTTGTGAAGATGTCCTTGACTCCCGGGCAACGGCGCCAGGAAAATACTTGCTGACTTGTGTTGATGTCGAGCTCGTTGGGGAACCCCAAGAGGAAGGTATGATGAGCACAACAGTAAGTTTCCCTCAGTTATGAAACCAAGGTTATCGAACCAGTAGGAGCAAGGAAACACCTCCAAGGTGTTGTTGCCAACTTGGAATCATGTAAAACACAATCGCACAACTTTGCCCCCAACTTACAGTGAGGTTGTCAATCTCACCGGTTTTGCTGAAAACAAAGGATTAAACGTATTGTGTGGAAGAAAGTAATTGCTTGCAGAAAGTAAACAGAAAACAATAAATAGTTGTAGATTGATGATAAAAAAAGGACCGGGGTCCATAGTTCAGTAGTGGTGGTTCTCCTTAAGATAGATGACATGTTGGATGAACAAATTACAACGGGGCAATTAAAAAACATCGATAAAGCATACATGCATATACTAATCATCTTGACTCCTTTGAGATTTGATTGGGCATTACAACATTATACATAGACCGTAATCCAACTGCATCTATGACAAATAATCCACCTTCAGGTTATCATCCGAACCCCCTCCAGTATTAAGTTGCAAGCAACAGATAATTGCATTACGCATTGCGTGTAAAGTAAACAATAAGATTGTTCCATGAACAAAGGATTGCTGTTTTCTCCCTAGAAGCAACAGCACATCTAGTACCTTAGAGATTTCTGTCACATCCCCAAATTACTAGAGGCATGAACCCACTATCGAGCATAAATACTGACTCTTGGAGTTGCTAGCATCTACTTGGCCAAGATAGCTACTAACAACGGAAAGCATGCAAGATCACAAATAACAAAGACATGATAGTCAATAATCAATCTGAAATAGCATCTCAATATCCATCGGATCCCCGCAAACACAACATGTATCATTACAATTAGATGATCTTGATCATGAACGGAGCTCACAAGATCTAAACTTGGTAACACAAAGGAAAAGAACCAACCATCTAGCTACTACATGGACCCGTAGTCCAAGAATGAACTACTCACGCATCACACCGGAGGCTTGCATGGTAATGAATAAGGCCTCCAGGGTGAATTCTACCCTCCGGCAGGGTGCCGGGAAGAGCTTCATATCCCTCCCGATCTAGGGATGAATATGACGGCGGCTACAGACTCTTTCGTCGAATTTTGATCGGGTACTTAGGTTTTCTGTATCGGAGGCATCTTATAGGCGAAAGGGGAGGCCGAGGGGGTGCCCTAGGCGGCCACACCACCCCCTGGCACGGGCCAGACCTAGCCGCGCGCCCAGGTGGTGTGGCGGACCTCTAGCCCCTCTCCGTCTCGTATTCTCGCTCCGTGTCCCCCACGGTAAAAAACTGACTTTGGCTCTTGTCCCGTCCAATTCTAAGAATATTCATTTTCTGACTTTCCTGGAACCAAAAACAGTAGAAAACAAGAAACTGGCACTGTGGCATCTTGTTAATAGGTTAGTCCAAGAAAGTGTATAAAAAGTACTCCAAAGTGTGGGCAAAACATAAGAAAGTAGATAAAACCAAGCATGGAACATCAAAAATTATGGATACGTTAGCAACGTATCAGTGGTTCTCGCCATCTCTACCGAACTCCCACCACTCCTCATCATCACCTAAAGCCGGTGATAGGTCCTCGTGATCACCCAAATCCGGGGATGGGATCCCGCAAAAGCCGATGATTTAGGAAGTAGTGGCATGGTTAGAAAGCAAATGAACAACTATGTCTGGAGTAAAATCTAATAAACATGATATTATTCATTACTGTGTTTGTGAATGTTTCTGTTCTGATGCAACACACGGGCCTATTTCCTAGTTAGTATATAATAGATAGATCGATAGATATATAGACTAGAAGTTGAACGATGCTAACTTTGGAGCTTCCCATTACAAAAAGATGTGCTAACATAGTCGAGTTCTTGTAGAGTCGGATCTAATTTATTTATGTATATATACTAATTGAGTGATACAATATTTCTTATTTTGGTAAACGTAGAGGGATAGAGGGATACAATACTCCTAATTGGTGGTAAACCACCAATGAGCATAATGCACAGGCGGGCACACACACATAGCATGTACTAGTTCATACAAGTACAATAACACTTCCACCCGTATTAATTAGAGCTCGTCCTTGTTCTCACCCTTCTTTTTATCCTTGACGAGCGCGATGATCCCAGCAGCAGTCTTTTTATCCTTGATGCCTATCGCATCCATCTCGGGGATCTTGGCCTTGGGGTCGACTGTCCATGTGAATACCGCTTTTGAGATCTTCTCCCATTCATTCACGTGTATGGCCTCCATCTTGGTGATTGTTGCAGAGTCGTCATTGAACTTTTTCTTCACCGTGTCGGACACAGTGAGGAACCGCAGCCCCTCGCATATCATGATCACCAGCTTCATCAGCATGCGCTTGGGCACGGCCTACGGGTCTCCCTGACGAGGTTTAATCTCATCAATGCCCATTGTTATGGACTTGGGTTTTGGAGAAGATGGGGATGCTGGAGATCGTGGCACGGTTAATAGACAAGCAACCAGGGGACACGAGATTTACCCAGGTTCAGGCCTCCGGAGGGAAAACCCTACTCCTGCTTGTCTGCTCTTTGATTACGGCGGAACCGAAGGTTACAAGGTGCGCAGATTCGATCTGGCGTGGATGCGTGTGCGAAAGTATGAGTCTGGTCGCCCTAGGACGTGCCCTCCTGGCCTTTATATAGACTTAGGCAGGTCCCGGGCGTAGTCCTAGTCGGTTACAAGTTCTAGGGTTTTACCCCTTTGAATTTCCTATCTCCGCTAGTCTTGCTCTCCAAGGATCCGAAGGCGTCATGGGCCTTGGCCACCCGAAAATCTTCATGGGCCAGCGTGTATCTGCTGTGGGCCTTCCTTGGGCTGGACCAGGTATGCTGAAGTTACGTACCCGTAGGGTATAACCATGTCGAGCCCCGAGTGTTCAAATAATCGTAGATTGGGCTGAGGACTCTTCAATCCTTCGGGTGCAGCTATCTCTGTCTTTCAAGAGAATGATTTGAGTGTGTAGGGATTGTTGATGCGTGTGCCTGACTCTCCCGACGGATCAGGGTCAGTTAACTGTCTTAGGACAAAACAACACGATCTTCTTCAGATTCGAGTCCCTCGACTCGAACTCGGAACATATGCTGGCGTAATTCGACTCAGGCCATGGAGGACTTACAGGAGTGGAATTCCAGTGAATTTAAATGATGTACCCAACGCGTCCGTCGGGATTTTTCATCGTACCTACTGGTACGGATTCATACTAGCAGAGCGCAGTCAGGTGCGTTGCCAGGCCATCAGATGATATCTGTAGGTCTTATCTTTGCGTCGCAGACGCAGCATCCGAATGTTTGTCACCGTGGAGGTGTTTCAGGTGGCCAAGGAGGATGTTACTCACTTAGCATTAATTGGGGCAGAGTTGCCGAAAAGTTTTTGCATGCTGATCCGAAGGATCGCAGTCGAATAATTCATAGTGTGCGCGACCAGCGCTCCCTATGGGAGTAGCCCCCAAGTGTCTGTTCGAGTCGTAGACTCGAACGGAGACTTTTAGTTCAAGCATTGTTTCAATCATTAGGTCTGCAGGACTCGAAAATTTTCGGATGCTTAAATCCATCCTCCCTATGGGAGTAGCCCCCGAGTCCGTAGTGGAGTCGTAAACTCGACGTAGGACTCAGAGAAATAATTTTGTCCTCATTTGTTCGGTGGCGCGGCCAGCGCTCCTGATAGGAGTAGTCCCCAAGTATTTAGTCGAATCGTAGATTCGAGTGAGTACTTTTAGCTGTGGAGCCGAAGTGGTGCTAGTATAGCTTTTGATGACGTCAGTGCTTACGATCGATGACCTCAAGCGTCTGCTACGCCAGAGATGACTTGACTGGACGAAGCGTGGGTCCCACTTGCTGACTTTGAATTGACCGGTCATGCGCGGCGTGGAGATGATTACGGCATCTCCTCGATTTCCGCACGTAGTGGACAGCGTGGTAACGACGGTTCGTTTTGGTGCTGACACGTGTACGGCCAGATCTACCGTTGGCGTTAGGTCTTCTCGATGGACGGCCAGCGGCGCCGTCGTCACCGTTATAATCCCTGGTGAAATCGTGGTTTGTTTTTCACCGCAACAGTTCATCTATTCACTGCCCCCTCGTTCTTGAGCTATTCTTGCTGCGCGGTGAGAGTTTCCTCCACATTTCCTTTGTCTTTCTTCGTTGGCAACGCCACCACCACCGTAGCGCCATGGGGAAACCAAAGAAGTCCTCATCTGTAGTTGGGACCAGCGCCGCCGGAGGCAAGAAGGGCACCGCCACTGCTCGCGTCACCGATGGTGGCTGGCGGCGATCAGAAACGCGGGAGAGCGATCTCCGCAAACTGCGCGAGTGGAGCTTGATCCCGCAAGACACGACGGCCGTGAGACTCCCCGGCAATGAGGTAATCCCCCGTCCCCCATCTGGGTATCGGGTTATGTTTGTTGCCTTCATGATTCGCGGGTTTTCTTTTCCGGTCCATGACTTCCTTCGTGGACTGCTCTTTTTCTATGGGGTTCAACTCCATCATCTGTCTCCCAACTCCCTTTTCTACATTGCGTGTTTTATCACGCTTTGCGAGTGTTGGCTTGGCATTGAGCCGCACTTTGGCCTCTTCCGGAAGCTTTATTCCGTGAAGAGGCAGTCTGGTTCGGATGGTGTGTATCCCATTGGGGGTTTCATCATCTCCCTCAGTCCCAATATGCAATTCTTTTACTTTTCCATGTCCGAATCTGTCCAGTACGTCGGGTGGAGGATCTCCAACTGATTCCTGAGAAGGAGGTGAACGGTGTCGACATCATCCGGGCGTTTCTTGAGCGTCGGGTGCAGCCTCTCCAAGCGAGGGCGCATCCGATGTTTCTTTACTCTGGGCGCCGTGATCCGACGAGGGTTTCGAGTGAGAAAATCTCCGAGGTGGAACTTGACAAGGCTCTTCGCGCGCTGTTGAAGTTCAAGGCCGACGAGGGACTCCCGGAGAAGTCGACTCCCTTTTCTTCGACGTTGGTCGTGCCAAAGGTGTAGATTTATGCACGTAGTGCTCCCCTTTTTTGTTGGGTGTTTATTTGTGTCCTTTGTTTGCTAACAAAGTTTCTTCTCATCTTGTAGAGCTTCAAAGTGCCGGGCATGGCACCACCATTGCCCGAAAGGTATCCGAATGCCCCGGATAATGAAGTGGTGGATTCCGTGTCCGAGCTACCGTGCCATGATCCCAGCGGAGGATGCCGACGAATCGAGTGAGGACCATTCGCGCAAGCGATCACGGAGCTCGAGCGAGTCCTCGGATGCTTCAACTCCTCCGACTCCCAGAAATCCTCTGGGCCTTGAGCGTCATGATGATGTTCATGGGGGTTCTTCCTCTCCCCTTCCTGCCATTCCTGTGCGGGCTATTGCTCCGCACCCGCCAGCAAAGCGGAAGAAGGAAGAAAAAAAGGAGGAGAAGAGGGCCCGAAGGGCTTCTCCTATCTTCGACCTGAGCACGTTGGGCTCGTAAGTTTTCTTGTTGCCACTGTTGTCCTTTGTCCCCTTGTTATTTTTGCACCTGTGATGATTGGTTCAGCGTGCAATCCTCCGACGGCTCTAGTGATGGTGCGCGAGATGATGGGGAGTCGAACATTGCGTCGCCTCCTCCTCGACGGTGGCGACTTACGGTGATGCGCCGCGCCTTCCTCCTGTGGAGAGGGTGGTGGTTGTGCCTCGAATTGCGCAGCGGGCTCAAGGGTTCGCCGAGCACGTGAAGTTTTTCTGCTTGATGTTACGGGGAGCCCCGAGTGTCTTCGATGCTGATATTGTTTATGCTTCTTTGTGTTGGCGAGCCCCAAGTCCTGCTCTTACTACTATTGCCTGTTGCTGCAGCCTTTTGTCCAAGAGGCTGGTGGAGGAACGCCTGACGCTGGAGGCGAAACTGCGGCAGCTTCAAGGTATTCGTCTGCCTTGTAGTACTTCTCTTGCTTATCCTGGTCCTGTTCTTTGACATTTGCTTGTTGTAAATGCAGAGGAGCATAACGACTCTCTCCGTGAGGTCGATGCTCTAAAGAAGAGCCTTGGCCAATCGGAGCAGAAGGCCGAAGCTGCCGCTGGGGCGAGAGAGCGCCTTGAGCTGGAGCTGACGAAGGCAGCCGCGAAAAGAGCGTCTGCAGCCGAGGCCGCAGATCGTGAGGAGCAGCTGGCCACCGCTATGCTGCTCATGAAAAAGGGGTGGCGGAGAAGCTCATGGCTGCCGCCATGGCTATTTCGGTGAGCGCTAGCTTTGTACTTGCTTCTTTTCACGGATCTTCTTCTATGTTGCCTTTCTTCATGTTTTCTTTTTGTCTCGGATGCCGCAGTATCGAGTTTAACTGCAGTGCTCGAGCACGGAGTGCTCTAGATGATGCCATCAGAAGCGGTCAAGACCGCCGCAAAGACCGTCGCCAAATCCCTTGCCAAGGCGAAGAGGTCCTTGGTCGCTTCTACCAGAGCTCTTCCCAAGGGCGCATCCCTTGAAGACGTGGATGCCTGGCGAGGCTGTCGACCGAAGCGCTGCCAGACATAAGCGCAGCGTAAGGCATCGGCGCATCCGTCGGCCGGGCGATGGCTATGGCGGCCGGGCGGAGCTGAACCTGCCCTCAGACTTCTCGGATGCCTACAACCGCGGATGGATCCGAGGTAGCCTTCGCCTACTCCGCCGCTGCACGATATGGGCCCAAGCTCATTGACTTGCTGTCTGAGTATGCATTGCGGCAGCAGGGCGAGGCCAAAGCTAGGCAGTCTGGTTCTGAGGCGACTCAGTGTCCTCCGCCTTAGGCATAATAGACGTAGGGTAGTTTGTAGTCTATTTTTGTTGTAAATATCTTTTGTAGTATCATCCTTATGCCACGTAGTGGCCTTATATATTTTAATGAATTCCTCCGAGTTGTGCTCTATCCTTGGCTGAATGTCTGTGTGCCTTCTTTTTTCTGCTGTTATAGGTTCCTTGGTGTTGACCGCTTGACACTTCATCCGAAAGGCCCTTGCGAGCATCATTGGATGATTCCTCGCAGCTCGCATTTCTTCGAGATCGTGTGCGCAGCTTGGAGAGAGATTTGCTTAGGGTTACACGGTCGCGCTGACGTTTGGAAATCCAAAGCAGACCGTGGTGCACCCAGAGAGGAGTATTTGATGGCGGAGCTGGGTCGGCTGTCCGAGCAGCTGCAATGTAAGTTGATCCTTCTTTCGGGCTGTAGCTCAGTTCTTCGGGTGCGCCTGCTGGCCTTACTCTTGTTTTGTGCGGTTGTCGCAGGTGCCAATCTTGCTCCGAGGGAAGAAAAGGAGCGTATTGCTGTTCGAGTCAATTGCTTGACTCAACAGGACATGGAGGCCGGCGGCTTCTTCTGGATGGATCGTGATCGCGCCATAGTTCTGGCGACGGTGCAGGATCGTGTCTACCAGGTTTCACGGGTGCTCCGTCAGGTGCAGACATCGCTTTCCTCGGCGCTGCATGTCATGTTTCCGTTGGATGCCGTGCCAACGACCCTTGCAGGTCTTCTGACGAAGTTTCGGAGTGCCAGCAATGTCAAGGAGCTGGTGCGACAGCAGCTCGTCGCAGGGGTGAAGGCTGCCTTGTCTCTTGTGAGGGTGCACCGCCTAGACGTAGATTTGGCTGCTGTGGTGGCTGGGCCACCTCCTCGACCAGATGGTGGTGAGTGGAATATGCGTCCGCATTACGCGGCTGTAAGGCAGTATGCCGAACAGATTGTAGATTTGTTTGAGCAGCGTGCTCAGGTTATTCTTCAGAATAGGTAGGACCTGAAAATAAACAGATAGATGAAAAATTTGTATATTGCGGCTGGGCGTGTATGTGCCCTTTGTTGTAAAGGTTTGCTTGTTTGCGAGCACGCGGTGCTTTGAGTTAGTACGTGTCCTTTTCGTTTGCCTGACGTGGTCAGCTACTGAGGTGTACACGGTTTATCCTCAGTCGATGAAATCGTGAGGTGGGGGGAGCCCCCGAGTGCGTATGTAGCATGTAGTAAAGTTGCAGAAAATAGTCAACTGAGGGTTGGGGGCGAGGTACTTAGCTTTATTTATATCGTAATGGAGGAGGTACATGGTTCGGCTGAGTAGCCTTGGCTGGAAGCCTTATTGAAAAAAGGGGGGTATGTTGCTACGGGTAGAATCGTCGCAGGTGCGAGACGTTCCACGGGTTGGAGTATGCGACTCCAGACTGCATGTGCTTGAGGCGATAGGCGCCACCTGGGATGACCTCGGTGATGGCGTAGGGTCCCATGGTGGATCGAATTTGTTCGGTCGCTTTTGCTTGAGTCGCAAGACGAGGTCTCCTTCGACGAAGGACCTTGGGCGCAGCCGGCGGCTGTGATAGTTGCGGAGACTCTGCTGGTACACCGCTGATCGAGCTGCTATATCCGTGCTTCGTCGAGTGTGTCGACGGCGTCTTCGAGTGCAGCCGTGGACTCGGCTATGTTACGACTGTGGAGCCTGGTGGCGATTGGCCGGTAGCACGGCCTCCGTGCACCATGAAGAACGGTGTGTAGCGGTGGAGCTGTTTGGCGTGGTCCGTAAGCTCCACAGGCAACGGTAGCTCTTTCGTCCGATTTCGGCTTTGTGCTCGAGTGAGCTCATGAGGCGCTTCTTGATGCCAGCGGCCGATTAGACCGCTGGCCTTTTCCACTTGCTCGTTTGTTTGCGGGTGTGCCACCGAGGCATACGTGATGTTGATCCGAGGCCTTCGCAAGTCCTGGAATTCTTCGAGATGAAGTTCGATCCGTTGTCGGTGATGATGCTGTGCGGTACGCCAAACCTGTAGACAATGGATTCAAGAATTTGACAGCGGTTTGCCCTTCGGTTGGTGACCGCATGGCTTGATCCACTTGGTGAATTTGTCATTGCGACCGGGAGGAAGACGTGTCCTCCTTCGAGGATTTTGGCGGTTTGCGATCATGTCAAGGCCCCATTGGGCAAAAGGCCGAGCTATGGGTATGGGTCGAGTTCGGACCCAGTGCGTGCGGTTTGTCGGCGAACCGTTGGCACCGTTGCATCTTCGGACGATGTCTTCGCGTCGCTCATGGCGTTGGCCGAGAATCCTGCTCGCAGAGCTTTGGCGACGAGGCGGCTACTGCGTGGTGGCAGATGCCCTCGTGGATATCTTGGAGTATGGCCTTGCCGTCATTGATGGTGGCCACCGTTGTAACGCCCGTAATGCTGCGTTTGTACAGCTGCCGTTGATGATGGTGAAGGCTTTTGACCGACGAGATACGCGCGGGCATCTGTCGGCTGTCGGCAATTCTCCGTTTATCGAACCGGAGGTATGGGCGTGTCAAGTTTCTTCGACTACCATGACCTGCATCAGGTTGACCATGGCAACCGGTATCCAACTTTTCGGTCCTTCGTGACCTTGGTAGCGTAGCCCCAGTGTTCTGCTTCTTCGGTGATCCTTGGGGAATTTCCGCTTGATGGATGGCACGCAGATCTGTTCGAGGAACACACCTGGTGGTACCTTTGCACAAGTGGAGCCAATGTTGGCGAGTCTATCGGCCTCCTCGTTGCTCTCTCTTCCAACGTGCCGAAGTTCGCAGCCGTCGAATTCTCCTTCGAGTGCGTTGTATAGCGCGATCGCGATCATGTTTTTCGGCGTGTCGTCGCACTCATTCATCGTCTGTTTGTCGACAAGGTTGGAGTCACCGTAGATGACCAGCGTTCGCCACATATTTTGCCATCTTCATGCCATGGATGAGGGCTTCAGATTCGCCTCGTTGTTGGAGGCTCTGAATTTCATCCGAAGGACGTGCTTCATCTTGTCACCTTGCGGGGAGGTCGGTATGACTCCTGCTCGGCTTCGCGTTTGGAGCCGTCAAAATGCATTGTCCAGGACTGCGACATGTCTGGGGTGTTAGGCAGCTGCAGCTCCATCCAATGCACCAGGAAGTCCGGAAGGACTTGAGATTTGATTGCGTGTCGCTTCTCGTAGATGATGTCCAAGGGTGATAGTTTAATGCCCCACAGGGCCACGCGCCCTGTGGCCTCTGGGTTATTCAGGATGCTGTTTAGGGTCTTGCCTTCTTTGGGTCGTTCGACCACGAGTACTGTGCTGACCACCTGGTGTGTGGCTGCTATGTACAGCAACAGGGGCTCGCGCTCTTTTGGCGTGACCAAAAATGGCGAGGTGGAGAGGAGCCGCTTGAGGCTTTCGAATGCGTCGTTGGCTTCTGGTGTCCACTCGAACTTGTCTGCCTTGCGCAGTAGCTGGTAAAATGGTAGGGCCTTCTCGCCCATGCGGCTGATGAACCTCCTTAGTGCCGCTACTCGCCCTGCGAGCTGCTGAACGCCCTTGAGGTTTTTCGGCTTCTCCATTGTCATGATAGCTTTGATTTTCTTCGGGTTCGATCCCTCGTTGAGAGATGAAGTACCCGAGCTGACTCGAGGGACGCCAAGCACTTTTTCAGATTGAGCTTGATCCTGGCGATCAAGGTTGTCGAACGTCTCGCGGAGATCGTCAATAAGTGTTCTTGCCTCCTTGGTTTTTATGACTATGTCGACATAGACTTGGGCGTATGACCGATCTGGTCCTTGAGGCAGGCCTGCATGCATCACTGGTACGTGGCACCCGCGTTCTTTAGCCCGAAGGGCATTGTGTTGTAGCAGTATACTCCGAACGGTGTGATGAACGCCGTTTTTTCTTGATCTTCGACCTTGAGTCGAATCTGGTTATAGCCTGAGTAGGCGTCGAGGAAGGAGAGTTTCTCACAACCTGCAGTCGAATCGATGATCTGGTCGATCCGAGGAAGAGGGAAGTGGTCCTTAGGGCAATGTTTATTTAGTGACGTGAAGTCCACGCACATCCGCAGGATGTCCGTGTCCTTCTTCGGGACCATCACCGTGTTTGCCAGCCACTCGCTTTCCTTGATTTCCCGGATGAAGTCTGCTACGAGTAATCTGTTGATCTCCTTGCCGATAGCTTCGGCTCGTGGCTCTGGTCTTGGATGGACTGCTTGACTGGCTTGGTGTCTGGGAAGACATTGAGTGCATGCTTGGCAAATTCCCTGGGAACTCCTGGCATGTCCGCAGGACACCAGGCGAAGATTTCCCAGTGCTCACGGAGGAATTCGACGAGCGAGCCTTCCTATGCAGTGCTGAGGTCGTTGGCGATCAACGCCGTCTTGGAGGCATCCGTTCGATGGACCTGCACTTTCTTGGTGTTGATGGTGGAGTCGAAAGACATGTCAGGTGTGTTCTGCTTGGTGGTGGGGTAGCCATTGTACGTCACCTCGCGAGCCTTACAAGCTCTTCTTGCATGCGAAGACGGGAGATTTTGTTGAAATCCTGTCGCATTGGTCCGATCAGTGAAGCTCCGTGGATGTGATGACGCCTTGGTCCTGGCATCTTGAGTAGTAGGTATGCGTGGTGTGGGAATGCCAGAACCTTGCGAATGCTACACGCCCCAGATGGCATGGTATTGCGACGGCTACCCACCACTTCAATTCTAGGCGCTCCTGCGAAAGTTGTCCGGCTTCCGAAGATGACGTCGAGCCCTATTTTGCCTGTGGGGAGATGCCTTCCAGGACAATGCCGTGGAACGTTGTGTCTGATTGTTCCAGGCTGCATTGCGGGATCCGCATAGCTGCTAGAGTGCTTGCGAACATTAGGTTGATGCCGCTGCCGCCGTCCATGAAGACGCGACTCATCTCGAAGCCTCCGATCTGCACCTCCAGCACCAGGGCAGCATGACCTGGGCGAGGGATCTGGCAAGGGTGATCCGCGCGAGTGAATGTGATGCAGGACTCCGATCCGCTGAGGTACTCAGGGATTGCAGGCGGAGTTGCCACGCCAAGTTGATTTGTCGGGTGATTTTCTTACGCACCCTGTTGGTGGGCGTCCTTCGGATCATATTTAGCGCTCCCTTTGGTGGGGGGTATGCGACCCCGGCGTTGTTTTGCGCTGGTGCGACTGGTTGATTTGGGACTCCAATAGGCGGTGGTGGAGGAGCTCCGTGTGCTATTTCACCTGGCGCAGGTGCGTTTCCGAACGCATGAATTGGAGCTTGTTGCCTCATCTGCATCATGCCTTCGCTGAGTTTGTGGAACTCGCGGCAGTCCTTGAGCATGTGGCTAGCTTTCTTTTTGCCATCTTGTTTGTCGATGTAGAAGTGGATGGTGCATGGACCCGAAAGTTTTTCGAATGCTGAGGGTCCGTTGTCGCGTCGCGGCGTTGCTAAGACTGCGTTGGTCGTTGTCGCGGAAGTTTCCGCTATGTATCCTCCGCTATTGCGGCTGTTGTCGTTCTGGCGGTCGGCGTAGCCAGCTGCGACCATGTCGGGTCCGCGGTCCTCGTGAGACGCGATCTCCTCTTCTTTGCGGCGTTCGCGTCTTCGCCGTAGTCGTCCTCTTCATCTGATTGCGCCTGGATGCAATCTTCGCCCGTCTGCCCAATGCTGGCGATTTCCATGAGGTGGTCGAGTGTCTTGGGCTTTACGCCCAAGTTCCTCCTTGAAGTCTGGCGCTTACGCCGTCCCGAAGGCATCGATGGCCCTTTCTTCGGAGATGTGTGCTGCGGAGTTCTTGGTTGTAGACCAGCGTAGTATGTCTGGCGAATAGATTCACCCGTTCTCCGAGTGCAGGCTCGCAACTCTTGATTGAGGCGGGCCTCTTGCTGGTGCCTTTGAAATTTCGGATGAAGATATAAGCGAGCTCCTCCCAGCCGGATGGATCCGATGATAGGCTGCTAAGCGGACCAGCGCCATTGCGCAATTGAAGGCATTGCATGGCGGTTTCTTTGTTGCCTCCGTGAAGCTTGACGGATGACAGATGGTCACTGAGCCAGGACTTTGGATCTTGCGTGCCGTTGAACTTGGAGTATCGAAGGAAGCTTGAAGTTGCGTGGCATCTGTGTTCACGGACGGATCTCGCTGAAGCATCGAGCCCGCAGAGTTCTCGCCGTCTTCATCCATCTCAGATTCGACGAGCAGCGGCGTTTGGCGCGTGCTTTGTCGATCTTGTTGTAAGCTTGTCTCTGGCGTCGTAGTCGCGTTTATGGCGGTGCGAGCTCTTCTTCCTTCGAGGAAGATCGTGTTCCTCTTCATCTTCAGATGTGGGAGTGGGGCTCCGGTCGCGCCTGGCCGGAGCTTTCTTCTTCGGCTCCGTAGGAGCGTCTTCGTGGAGCACAGCTCCGATTAGTCCTAGTCTGGTGAGTGCGGACCTATGCATGGACCTTTTCGGGTCCCCCTCCGGAGGTGGGTGAGCGCGAGATCTGCGATGCTGCCATGATCGCAGCTTGTGGCGTCTTCGGGGTGATGTTGTCGTCAGCGTCCATATCCATGAACGATGTGTGGAGAGTTCGGGTCACGTCATGCCGCTCCTTCGGGTCCATGTTTTCCACCCGAGAGTGGTGCTTGTTTCCCTGGTTTCCGTTTGTGCTAGAGTCGGGTCCTTTGGCGGAGAGCGCAGCTCGTCGCGCACTGGACTTGGAGGCTGCTTGCTTGCGTTTGTCAAGCGTCTCCTGCATCTTGACTTGTTTCTTGTGCTCCTCGATGAGGAGGTAGTGGTATGCCATCAGTAGGTCACGTGAGGAGTCCAGAGGTAGGACTATTTCGCCTGCAACGGCGCGGCGTGCTTCGACCCATCCTTCTTTGCTAAGTTGGATGGGGTGGCCCTGTTTTCCCGTTTTCGCGTTTCTGTCCTGCGGGTTGGGGTTGGGCGGCGGTTAGCGTTCCTCGTCGGTTTGGATGACTGCGGGCGCATGATAGCGCTGCAGATTGGCTGGCTTGCTGCGCAGCTTCGGATCCGGAATCGTGGGTCCCTTCATCCGAAGGTGGATCGCCAGATCGGAGTTGCGGCTGCTGTAGAACTCATCTGTTGATGGTGACGTCGTAGCACGGGTGTGGAGCCCATGAAGCGGGCCTGATTGGCCCACGGCACCCGCTTAGGAGGCGGAGGTGCGGTTGTCCCAACTGGAAGTAGAAGCTCCCGACCAAAATTTCGAGTCCGTCGCCTCCCGGCTCGAAATCGTGCATGGTGGCCGGCGTGGGGGCGGTGCAGTCGAGCGCGCCGGGGAGGAGGTGATTCTGCGTCGCCGGAGTTGTAGATCGATCGGGTCGGAACCGTCGACGACGCACAATCAGCAGCCCCAATTCCCGACGGCGCCAATTGACGAGGTTTAATCGTCAATGCCCATTGTTATGGACTTGGGTTTTGGAGAAGATGGGGATGCTGGAGATCGTGGCGGTTAACGGACAAGCAACCAGGGGACACGAGATTTACCAGTTCAGGCCCCGGAGGAAAACCCTACTCCTGCTTGCGCTCTTTGATTACGGCGGAACCGAAGGTTACAGGGTGCGCAGATTCGATCTGGCGTGGATGCGTGTGCGAAAGTATGAGTCTGGTCGCCCTAGGACGTGCCCTCCTGGCCTTTATATAGACTTAGGCAGGTCCCGGGCGTAGTCCTAGTCGGTTACAAGTTCTAGGGTTTTACCCCTTTGAATTTCCTATCTCCGCTAGTCTTGCTCTCCAAGGATCCGAAGGCGTCATGGGCCTTGGCCACCCGAAAATCTTCATGGGCCGGCGTGTATCTGCTGTGGGCCATCCTTGGGCTGGACCAGGTATGCTGAAGTTACGTACCCGTAGGGTATAACCATGTCACTCCCCGCAGCTGATCCTCCAATATCACCTCGGACTCGGTGGTATATTTCGCCAACGCATCGACGGCATAACTCATCTGGGCACGGCCTAGCGTGATGCCCTCGAGCTTTCCGTGCTTGCCAATGAGGTCCAGGTACGAGCCGCCGATGTCGAGCCACTTGGCGCATTGGATGAGGTGGTTCTCGCCATCTCTGCTGAACTCCCACCACTCCTCGTGATCACCTAAAGCCGGTGATGGGTCCTCGTGATCACCTAAATCCGGGGATGGGATCCCACAGAAGCCGATGACTTAGGAAGTAGTGGCATGGTTAGAAAGCAAATGAACAACTATGGCTGGAGTAAAATTTAATAAACATGATATTATTTATTACCGTGTTTGTGAATGTTTCTCTCCCGATGCAACACACGTGCCTATTTCCTAGTTAGTATATAATAGATAGATGGATAGATAGATAGATAGACTGGAAGTTGAACGATGCTAACTTCGGAGCTTCCCATTACAAAAAGATGTGCTAACATAGTCGACTTCTTGTAGAGCCGGATCTTATTTATTTATATATATATATGCTAATTCAGTGATACAATTATTCTTATTTTGGTAAAGCATAGAGGGATACAGTACTCCTAATTGGCTGTAAACCACCAATGAGCATATTGCACGTGCGCGCACACACACGCATAGCATGTACTAGTTCATACAAGTACAATAACACTTCCACCCATATTAATTAGAGCTCGTCCTTGTTCTCACCCTTCTTTTTATCCTTGACGAGCGCGATGATCCCAGCAGCAGTCTTTTTATCCTTGATGCCTATCGCCTCCATCTCGGGGATCTTGGCCTTGGGGTCGACTGCCCATGTGAATACAGCTTTTGAGATCTTCTCCCATTCATTCACGTGTATGGCCTCCATCTTGGTGATTGTTGCAGAGTCGTCATTGAACTTTTTCTTGAGCGTGCCGGACACGGTGAGGAACCGCAGCCCCTCGCATATCATGATCACCAGCTTCACCAGCATGCGTTTGGGCACGTCATATGGGTCTCCCCGCAGCTGGTCCTCCAATATCACCTCGGTCTCGGACTCGGACTTGGACTCGGTGGTATATTTCGCCAACGCGTCGACGGCATAACTCATCTGGACACGGCCTAGCGTGATGCCCTCGAGCTTTCCGTGCTTTCCAATGAGGTCCAAGTACGAGCCGCCGAAGCCGAGCCACTTGGCGCCTTGGATGAGGTGGGTGTCGCCTTCTTTGCCCAACTCCCACCACACCTCGTGATCACCTGAAGTTGGGGGTGGGATCCTGCAGAAGCCTACGAGGTAGAGGTTATCCATGCGTACCGCGAGCTTGATAGAGCTGGTATGGGTGCTGAGGACGACGTGGAACCAGAGCTTGGGCATCTTCTCCTCCGCTGGCAACACAGGCTGGGAGATGCCGTGAAGCTCGCTGCAGTATTTTTTGACGTGTGGCTTAACTTTTTCGCCGATGAAGACACCGTAGTTGCCTTCCCACACCTCAAAGGATACCGCGAACTTTGGTTTCAGAGCCCCCATTGTGTTCTTCTTCTTTGGTGTGTGGAATTTTATGTGGAATGTGGAGAGGGTTGGTTGTGAATTGTGATGTACTAGTCCATATATATAGGGTCCGTCACACTTCAGTCATATCATGTGACTCAGCAGGCGGCAATGGACCACATATGATCAAGGAAAAGTAATTGGTGAGTGAGATGCACGTCACGGAATAATATGCATGTCACGGATTAGTCGTGGTGCTCCAATTAGTTGGTGGTCGCACATACAATGAATCATATGCATGTCACGTATGCAGCTGGATTTATCTTTTATATGGTGCTCGTACGACTCCAATTAATTGGTGGTCTAAAAATGTGTCTTCTTCTCCTGCTCGTGGAACTCATTGAGGCAGGACAAGACACTGTTGGATTTAGCCCAAGGATCACACGCTGAAATATCGTTGGCCAAAGGCACATTAGTTTTTTTCTATAATGGCCAGCAGTGACTATCAACATTTATTGCACACGTAATTTTAATCTAATAAGAAATAAATATTGCATTGTTTATTGTTTATTCAGGATTGGAGTATTATGTACTTTTGAATCCTTTACGAATCTTGTAAATCAAAGACACCTTTGAATCACTGGGAACACGGTTTTTGAAGATTCGGGATTTTTTTCTTGTTGAAGATACGCTGTATGATACATGCACGTGACATATGCATTGTGTTTATGGTTCACCTGGCTCGAGACATATGTGTAACCGGGATAGTCTTGCACCATCGTGAGAAATGCGGCTCTCAGAGGAAAATAATCTCATACAACAACATACCTCATATTGGCTGGCGTCTCCCACAACATGACTAGCTCCTCTTTCAACGAACCGAGATACAGATGGATGTCGATAGCTATTTGTTTCAGCCACCGAATCAGAATAATCATTTATATGTACGTCCTCTTCGTCACAACCAAGGAGTGGAGTTGTACGTTCATACAAACACGGGCCAGGTGTTTTGTGTGCTTCTATGGTTGTCAAATGGATTGAGTCCATTGGTGCTCATACCAAACCTAACGTTCATTGGATCCTCCCAGAAAATGGGAACTCGAAGTTCAGTGCATTCTACTAGCTAGCATCTAAAGGGTGTTTGAGCATCCTGTCCTTCTCCAGATCATCTCCGGGCTTCTTCCTTTCCACGTGCCCAGGGGTGGAGACTGGGGGCAAGCAGGGGTTAGGAACTGCCGAAGGTTCGGCCCCCCTAATGATCTGGTGTACGTATTAAAGTGTATACGCACTAATTGTTGATGTAAATAATTAGTTCGGAAGCCCACATCTATATGACTACTTGTGCCTATGCAGTTTTTTTGGGGAGCCCAGTACAACTAAGGCCATCCTATGGTTTACTTGCCGAGGCCAAACGTATTTTCCTTACCCTGATTTTAGATTGATCTCATGTCAAAAGAAAAAACTTCAGATCGATCTGATCTACCCTCCACGGCGCTGCCGCAACTTGCAAACCACGCTAGGAAACTCTCTCACGATGCTATCGTGGGTGATCACACTAGTGCATACCCCCCCCCTCTAACACCGGTTTGGAGGGCCCTCTAACAGCGGTTGTAGAACCGCTGTTGAGGGTTCGGTGTTAGAGGCCCCCCCTTTAACACCGGTTTTTATACGAACCGGTGTTAAAGGGTGGCGCACTTGGGGCTTCCGCAGGGCTCAGGGACCCCCCTTTAACACCGGTTCGTAACACGAACCGGTGTTGAAGGTTCCATGCTGGCAGGAAAGAGATAAATCTACGCCATTGAGAGTTTTGCCACGGAAAAGCGGCCTAAATCTCTCGCCAGCGAGTTCTGCCCCCCGCCTGCGGCGTATTTTGCCATGGCGGGAGGGGGGAGGGGGAATCGATCGGGAGCGGTATACACATACATCGTCATCGGTACATACGAGTACATAAATAATTAAGCAACTATTATTATACACAACATCGTCATTGTGTGGTATTCTTCGTAAACCTTGAAGCATCAAGTACAAGACAAACACGTTCAAGCATATATACAACGTTCATTTTGGTGGATATCTAAAGAGTTCTCCGCCAGGCGTGACGACCTCATCAAGTATGAACCCCGCCAATTCCTCTTGAATGGCTCGTATGCGGTCAAATGGTAGGAGTTGGTCCCGCATCCGTTCGATCTGAATATATATGAAGCATAGGGTCAATATATATATAAGAATAAAACTCAACACAATTGATGGTAATAAAATAATGTTGTGTACTTTGTTTACTTACTCTAAGTTGTTCTAGTGCGGCTTGGCCCGTCGCACATATCGTGTTGCGAATGAACTCGCAAACATAGTACCCACATAAGTTATTGCCGTGTCCCTGATGCGCGCACTTTACGAGAATAGAGAGTTCAATCAAAATAGTAATCAATAAAGCATGATATAATGGAATTGGAAGCGGAATCAAAGAGATACCAGACCTAGCTAGCTAGTATTACTTACATTTTGGTCTACAAATTTTAGTTCTTCTGACCATTCACCCACGGCCCTGCCCGTGAACCTTTTCCAAACCCTATCCAGCAAAGAAAATGGATAAAAGAGTAATTAATTACTTGTTGTCACGAAAGTTGCCGATCTAGTGCGATAATATGATTGAAATTACCTCTGGAGCATCTCTCTAAAGTCTGCCCATAGCTCTTTTTCTTTTAAATTGAGTCCATGACAAGGACTTTTCTGAGTCAGTTGAATGACTAGCGAATAAAGTGGAACCTACATACGATAACTCATCATCGCTACACTTAACATCGAGTAAGTCAAAAGCAGAATGTGTACAAGAGAGGGTAACAAGACTCACGAGAAGTTGTAAGGCAATAGTATTTCCCTTTTGGTTTGTTGTCTCAAGAAGACCTTAGCAATTAATCTTCTGTTTGCCCGGGTTTGGTTCTTACCACTTCTTCATGAACTCTATTTGGGTCAACGAACCCAATGTCAAAAGGTCCTCCTTTCATGCATTCCATAACCTTTTTCCTGCATAATAGTATATACATATATGGTGAGCATATATATATACATGCAATTAATGAAGTGAATGAGATGAAATAGAAAATACAGAAATAGTACTTACACACAATAAAGGCTGATGGCAGCTTTGTCGAGTTCCTTCTGATTGAATAGAAAATGCAAGTCTTGAATGTTGAAGTCGATCTAAATCGTCTCCGCTTTAAAAAATCTCATCTCTTATATGTGCCGTGATCCATTCTTCCTTTCTCGTCTTGCAGAAATCAAGGTACCACTTGTGCAATCTTCGCATCTTTGTTGGTAGATTCTTGAGCTCCTCTTTCTTGACGAGATTCTTCCCATACTTCCATGGCTGTATGGGGTTGGCATCGCATTTGGGCAAGTTGTCTCCCATGATGTTCAAGTATGCAATGTAAGTCATCTCCATCTCATTGGCCTTTTTTTGTAGCTCTGCCTCGTAATCATTTATGGGAGGAGCATCCCGTGTATTTAACACTTGGAGCGGGGCGCATGATTGGTTTTCCTGCTCTCCGAGCATGGGAACTGTTTTCTAGGGTGCCGCACGACTGCTACTTTCAGACTCCCTACGGCGCCTTGCATCCGCCTTCAAAATCTGGCGCTCGTAGTCCGGCACAAGTGGGGTTTCAGGTTTCAAAAGATTTTTGTAAAACTTCTCCACCACCGCCGGATCTATTTTCTCCTTTGGCTCCGCCCGTCTAGGTGCAAAGAATTTCTTGACCTCTTCTTCCGAGATCGTATTGGTCTCCTCATCGCTGCGTTTCCACGGTAAAACCGGCAATGGCTTGGCGGAAGGCTGCGGGACATAGTTTTTTGAACTCTTTGTGGCAGTGATAGTGATGCTCTTCGTGGTAGTGCTCTTCCGCTTACGCTGAGGAGATGGCTGAAGCGCCGGAGATGGCTGACGGGCAGGAGATGGCTGGCGCGCCGGAGATGGCTGCCACAGAGATGGAAGCGGCTCAGATCTTGACGCTATGGAGGCAGCGGGGTGCAGTGGCCTCCAATTTGGAAGCACGATGTGTTCCTTCTTCCAAAGAATGGTTGTTTTCACTGCAAATTTGAGTTGAGTTTCCCCTTCACCTATAGCATGGTCAAGCTGTGCTTCCTCATATTTCTTCACAACCTCATCCACCCCGACAATAGCATAGCCATCTGGAATCGGTCGGCAGTGGTAAGTTCCACCAGCTACAGGAGGTAAGGCATAGCCGACAGCCACCTTAATGGATAAGCCCATTAATCTCACATGCAGCTCAGCGTGTTCGCTCTCCGTGATCTCATCCACGGGGTATCGAGGACCCGCCATTTCAAGCGTGGGCTGCACGTTCTCCGTGGAAGCCACGCGCTGCTTTCCGTGATGCAGTCCGGCAGCTTACAATGCAGGCTCTTCGTGCCGCTGAGATGGGCCGGTAGCTTGATGGCTCTGTTGTGCATTCACTTGCGCCTTCAGCGCCACAAGTGCATGTTCTATCTGTGTCATCCACTCTATACGCTCTTTTTCTTTTCTGTCGCGCCATCTGTATGAGTCGCTCCACTCGGCAAACCCATCCTTCCACGTCATACCCCATGTGCCTCGTGCATGTCCAGGGTGTTCTGTTTTACTGATGGCGCGTGTGAGCTGGTCATTCTCTCTGTCGGGATGGAAGGTCCTGGCGGCTGTTTCCTCGTATGCCGTGATGAGTTCGATGTGGGTTTGGCAAGGAGGGTTGGGAAGATACACAATCCTGTTTCGGGTCCAACCTTGCCCGATTCCAGAGAACCAAGTCTTTGCACGTAGGTCCCACCCATGTGTGCAGGGTGTGATCTCTCATCGCGCAGGGCCTTCTAAGCTTCCTCCACTTAGGCCTCCGAGATATGTAGCCACGACCACTGTCCTCTGGTGATATTCCTTCTTCTGGGCATTTAGCGTATTGGTTTCTGACCTCTTTGTAGCTATAGCACCTTCCTTGTATGCCACAAATTCGCGCCAGTGAGGTCTTATCTTCGTATAATATGCGTCTTCGAAATCTGGAGTCTCGCGAGCTTTGACAAATTTGTTCAATTTTGTCTTCTAGTTGGGAAAGCGTCAGCCATCTTCTTTAGAGTCCACTCTTTGACCTTTTCCTTTATAATCGGTTTGTTTTCATCCTCCTCTGGCGGAAGGGTGAAATTTACCAACAGCGAATTCCAAAGCGTTTCTTTCGATCTTTCATCGACAAAGGTACAGTCGCCCTTCTTTGGCTTATTCCAATATTCAATTATGATTGGGATTTGGTCCCTAACAAGAACTCCAGCCTGACGTACAAATTTGTCTGTGGCCTTCTTGGGCTCCATCGGCCTGCCATCAACACGGACTGCTTCGATCGTGAACTTTGCACGATCTTTCAACCGATGGCTTGCGCCTCGCTTGCTCTTTTTCGTAGAGGAAGATGGTTGCTAGCTGGTCGATCCAGAGGGCTAAAAGAAGAAAGAAGCGTTAATTAATACATGTAGAAGAAGATTGTTGGTGGAAGTCAGCAGAGGCTTAATCAATGCATATACCTCGCCGGACTTTGTAATCACTAAATTGCGTTCATCGGAGTCTTCATCTTCTCCATGACTACTTGAGTTGTCATCATGTCCCTCCAAGTTCAGATATTGTGAGGTGTCCTCATCGATAATGTTCTCCATTATTTCTTCTTCTTCAAGGTTTCTACTAAGTGGATCCATAGTTTCTAAAACAATAATATTATCTAGAGTAAGAGAGTAAACATTCAAGTGGACTTGGATTCATACACAAATATACATATTATTCATACAAAAATACACAAATAAATACACAAATGAAATTAAAACCCTAAGGATGCTTGATCATTTTAAACGAGTTCGAGGGTCCAAACCCTAATTCGGAGAAATCCGGATGCATATGAGAGGGCTAGCTACGATGGCTGACGGAGGATGCTCGAGCGCGGTGGCGGTGCTGGAGGCGACCTAGGGCGTGAGTGTGAGTTCGCCTCAGCGTGATGCGGCCTACCTAAAACGGGCGGCACCACTACCTAGGGGTCACCGGAGCAACGTTAACAACGACAGCCAGCGGCGGTGCTTGCAGAGCAGCGAGGTGACGATCCTAAACTAATACTAACTATAAAGGGGGCGGGAAATCGTTTCGCGCCCGCACCCCCCCTTTAGTATTAGTAGACCTACGTCAAAGAGATGGAAATTTTGTAGTTTAACACTTCCACCTCTAGATCCAAAAGTATTGTCTACTTTCCGTATAAAATCGAGGAAACCCTAGATTAGGGCCATCGTGCTCTCCAATCCCTAGTGTCACCACCTACCACACACCGTGACCCCGTCCTCACCTCCCAGAAACCCTACGGCGTGTTTAGTTGCTCGGTGTCGTTTTTGCCTATAGTGTAAATTGCATGCACGGGATCGCACGAGGATCAGGCTCTGGGCCAAAATCTATTTGGTAGCCCGCATTGATACTATCAAGTAAAATTGGCAACAAAAAGAAAAGCGACTAAGTGTTTAGTAGTCTGCTTTTAGTCTTTGGAGGCAAAACCGTGTTTGGTTCCGATATGCCTTGATCATTTGTCGTCTCTAATCACTCCTAATCTCAATACTGATCTGACTGAGTGTTCTGCGTAGCGGCTGCCCACCGGAGCCGGTGATGCTCAACAACAAGATCAGCACGACTAAGGTGAGCACGGCAGCGGTGAGCTACAGCAGCGTGCTCTTTGCCGGCTCGACCGTCGGTGGTGGCTCGGGGAGTGGGGAGTGGGCGGGCGCACACGGGCTCCACGAACTCCTCTGGCCTCGAGATGCCATGGCGGAGGAGGACATGGCGGCTGGGCCCTGGAACTTGCCTCATGAGGTGTGCCTCTGGCCGCCCACCTTGGCGGATGTTGGTTCCGATGGAACTTCATCCGATTGATAAAGTTGTCAACTGCTGTGCACGCGGGCGCCATGAGCCAACTACTGTGCAGGGAGGGACTTGAGCTATCAGGGAGCGATTCTAACCTGAAGTTGCAACTGCAGGGACTGCGACGGCTCGCTCATGTGGGAGGCGGCGCTCAGCGGATGGCGACGAGGGCGGCGACGGCGAGGCTGACGCTTTCGATCTGGCTGGGGAAGAAGGAAGGGCAAGATAACCCCCCCTTTAACACCGGTTCGTGGCTGGGCTGGTGTTAAAGATTCTCTTTAACACCCTTTAACACCGGTTCCAGCCACGAACCAGTGTTAAAGGGGGTGTCTTGTATAACGAATAAATCGCTTCCTTTAACACGGTTCGTGGCTGGAACCGGTGTTAAAGAGCATTATTTCATGCATTAAAGGGTGGGGCATTTATAATTCAAAAAATAGGATATGAATTTAGAAAATTCATATCTTATTCATTTCAACTCAGAAAAATATGAATAATATATCATAATTTTCAGAAAAATAATATCTATCCATTCATGTAAAAACATTTTATATTTACTTTAGATGAAAATTTTCAAAATGATTAAAACACCTACATATAAATTTTGATTATTCAAGTCAAACAAAAATAAATTGTCAAATCCTAAAACTTTGAACATAAGAAATATTAAGCATCTAAAAAGGAATCTAACCCTATTTTGTTAGAGCAAATCATATTTTGTTTTGTATTAACATTTTTGAATTGATTAGATATTTAAATGCCGCATCTTTTGTATACACTTGAATCTGACAAAGCCTCGCTCAACTTGCATTGGATTTTTGATAAAATAGCATACTGTGAACCTAAAAATGATTTTTATAAAAAATCATGAGCATCGTATCATGTACCTGTAGTTCATACCTGACCCACTTCCTACCGATTCGGCAGGAATTTGTCTTTTTCACCAGAGGTGGACTGAAAGGTTTCAGATCCCCCTGTTGGTACATTGTCCATATAAGTTGGTCTAGTATTTTGTAAAACGTGGTGGTGGTTTTTTGAATTAGCCATTTGGTGGTTGCTTCACAAAACCGTCCGTTTTTTATGCTCGGAAAATGGAAAATGCCTTTTTGGTGCGATAAAAAGGAAAACTTCCTCTTGCAACATTGTTTGCCATGCCATGATGCACATGTATGCACAATATGGCTATATTATCACAAACTATGCCTTGATTCTAGCCATAACATTGGTCATTTGACCCGAAAGCCAAGAAACCTCGAATGAGATAGGTCATTTTGTAAAAGGAGATAGAACTGGAATTAAAATACAGAATGCACCTAATAGTAAGTTACATAAAGCACGACTGAAAATTAAGATACATAAAAGAACTGAAAATTAAGATACATGGCCAGATTAAGTAACAATCGACCGAACTTGTTTCGGAATGTTGGAGTGATTTAGTCATGCTCCTGCCTACACCTGTAATACTCGCCACTGTAGTCGTCGTACTCGCCGCCGCTGTCAACG
This sequence comes from Avena insularis, assembly GCA_023614405.1. Classification (NCBI taxonomy): domain Eukaryota; kingdom Viridiplantae; phylum Streptophyta; class Magnoliopsida; order Poales; family Poaceae; genus Avena; species Avena insularis. The sequence goes on from CM042692.1 coordinate 541,731,474, forward strand.
TTGTCTTCGTCGGGGTCGCCGTAATTGAACCTTGAAGGCTGAGTACGCGTGGGCTGGACTTGAGGGTACCGTAGACGGGGGTTAGAGTCGGCGGCAGTGTCATAGGCCATGACGCTCTGGAGAGTCCGACCGCGCCACCATAGCCGACGGCCGGCCTCGTTGAACTTCGGAGGAGGTGGGCCGTCCTCCTCGTGCCTGGCGAGCGCCCTCTCACGCCGATCCACGAAGAAGGCTTCCCAAGTAGGGAAATAGTCGGGATGCCATCTGGGATTCCTCCGCTGCTCCGGCGTGAGCTCGAAGTAGTAGTGGTTCGTGATGGCCATCCGGCGCCACACCTAGAGGGACAGGAGGAACGACACGCATCGGCGCTCAGATCCGGCCGATGGGGACACGGAGCCGGCGGGCGAGGGGTAGTTCGGCGCCAAAGCGCCTCGCCTCCTCAGGGGTTAGTGCTACGGTGGAAGCCATGAGAAAGAGTGATGAGGTTACAGATATGAGTCTAGAGATGTGCAATGACAATGGAGGCCAACCCTACATATATATAGTGAACAACTGGCGGGAAGAACTGGCGGGAAGAAAAATGGCGGGAAAAAATGGCGGGAAGAAAAATGGCGGGAAGAAAAATGGCGGGAAGAAAAATGGAGGGAAAAAATGGCGGGAAAAAATGGAGGGAAAAAATGGCGGGATGAAAAATGGCGGGAAGAAAAATGGCGAGAAAAAATGGCGGGAAGAAAAATGGAGGAAATAAATAGAAGGAAGAAAAATGGCTCATTTAATACATATACTATTAACAGAAGAAATATGACATTGATTTCCATGTTGAGATACATATGTGTGCCAAAAATGGCTCAATTAATACATATAGTCAATCTTATGATCGCGTCGGCCATAACCATGGAGTATCAACACCGTTTAACAGGATGGTTGGGTCAGTCTTCACTCTGAAGGGAAGAATTTCATCAAACTTATTATAATCTTCTGACATGTCTATCTTGTCCTCCACTCCCACGATGTTTCTTTTCCCTGAAAGAACTATGTGACGCTTTGGCTCATCGTGTGATGTATCTGTTTGCTTATTTTTTTCTTTTTTCGGTTTGGTAGACATGTCCTTCACATAGAAAACCTGAGCCACATCATTGGCTAAGACGAATGGTTCGTCTAAGTTCTTGTCTACCTTCATAAGATTGTTGAGATCCACCCTTGTCATTCCGTACTTCTTGTCTACCTCAACCCCCCCTCCTGTTAGCTTGACCCATTTGCATCGAAACAAGGGGACCTTAAAATTAGGTCCATAGTCAAGTTCCCATATCTCCTCTATGAACCCATAATACGTGGTCTTTTGCCCATTGTCTTCTGCTGCATCGAAGCGGACACCACTATTTTGGTTGGTGCTCTTTTTATCTTGGCCTATCGTGTAAAATGTATTCCCATTTATCTCGTACCCTTGGAAAGTACATACAGTCGAAGATGGTGTCCTAGCCAATAAGTACAGCTGATCCCCAACAGTGGTGTTATTCGTGAGAAGTCTTTGCAGCCAGCCGCCAAAACTCGCCATGTGTTCACTTATAATCCATTCATCAGACTGCCCCGGGTGTTTGAGGCGTATTAAATTCTTGTGTTCATTGATATACGGGGCAACCAAGATAGATCTTTGTAAAAACGTGTAGTGTGCTCGATTGAGAGAATGCCCGTCCCTACATATCATTGCTTTACATCCTAGGGTGCCTTTGCCACGCAGTCTCCCCTCATGTCGTGATTCTAGAACACCAATCGCCTTAAGGTCAGGAATAAAATCAACACAGAACTCAATGACCTCCTCTGTTACATAGCCCTTGGAGATGCTTCCTTCTGGCCTAGCACGGTTATAAACATATTTCTTTAAGACTCCCATGTACCTCTCAAAGGGGAACATATTGTGTAGAAATACAGGACCGAGAATGGCACTCTCTTCTACTAGGTGAACCAGGAGATGCGTCATAATATTGAAGAAGGATGGTGGGAACAACAACTCAAAGCTGACAAGTCATTGGGCCACATCTGTCTGTAACCCTGGTAGGATTTCTGGACCGATTACCTTCTGAGATATTGCATTGAGGAATGCACATAGCTTCACAATTGGTACTCGAACATTTTCAGGTAGAAGCCCCCTTAATGCAATCAGAAGCAATTGTGTCATAATCACGTGGCAGTCATGAGACTTCAGGTTTTGGAATTTTTTCTCTGCCATATTTATTATTCCCTTTATATTCAACGAGAAGCCAGACGGGACCTTGATACTGCTCAGGCATTCAAAAAAGATTTCCTTCTCTGCTTTAGTAAGAGCGTAGCTGGCAGGAGTTAAGTGGCATCGTTTACCCTTCTTGTTCTCAGGATGCATAGGCTCTTTAGGGTCTTTCAGACGTTGCTGGTCCTGCCGTGCTTCCGGTGTATCTGTTGTCTTCCCATACACTCCTAGGAAGCCTAGCATGTTCACGCAAACATTCTTCGTCACGTGCATCACGTCGATTGAAGAGCGGACCTCTAAGACTTTCCAATAGGGTAGGTCCCAAAATATAGATTGCTTCTTCCACATGGGCGCGTGTCCGGCATCGTCATTCGGAACAGATAGACGCGACCTTTTCCAAAGATTACTTCTAGGTCCTTGACCATACCAAATACCTCCTCACGGTATGGAGGATAGGCTTCCTCGGGGTTACGCCAGACGCTTGAAATGCTTGCCTTTCTTTCTTCTTGGATGCAGTTCGAAGAAATCGACGATACCCTAGGTACACAACCTTCTTACATTTATCCAAATATACACTTTCAGTATCATCTAAGCAGTGTGTGCATGCATTGTATCCCATGTTTATGCCTGAAATGTTACTAAGAGCAGACCAATCATTGATGGTTACGAAAAGCAATGCTCGTAGGTCAAATGGCTCCCCTTTGTGCTCATCCCACATACGTACACCTGGTTTGGCCCACAGCTGTAAAAGTTCTTCAACTAATGGCCTTAGGTACACATCAATGTCGTTGCCTGGTTGCCTCAGGCCTTGGATGAGCACTGGCATCATAATGAACTTCCTCTTCATACACAACCAAGGAGGAAGGTTATAGATACATAGAGTCACAGGCCAGTCTTTGTGCAGCTCTGCTCACCAAAAGGATTCATGCCATCTGTACTTAGACCAAACCTTAAGTTCCTTGCATCACGTGCGAAGTCCGGGTACTCTCGCTCGACTTTTCTCCAATGTGACCCATCAGCGGGGTGTCTCAACATCGCGTCTTTCTTACGGTCTTCCATGTGCCATCGCAACAACTTGGCATGCTCTTTATTTCTGAAGAGACGTTTTAATCGTGGTATTATAGGAGCATACCACATAACCTTGGCAGGAACCTTCTTCCTAGGGGCCTCGCCCTCAACATCGCCAGGATCGTCTCGTCTGATCTTATACCGCAGTTTAGTGCATACCGGGCATCCATGCAAATTCTCGTACTTCTCACCGCGGTAGAGGATGCAGTCATTAATGCAGGCATGTATCTTCTGCACGTCTAATCCTAGAGGGCAGACAACCTTCTTTTCTTGGTATGTACTGTCGGACAACTCATTATTTCTTGGAAGAAGATTCTTCATTTTTACCAACAACTTTGAAAATCTTGTCGGTCACACACGTTCTCTGCCTTCCATTGCAGCAAATCCAGTGTGGTACCTAGCTTTTTGTGGCCATCTTCGCAAGTTGGGTACAACAATGTTTTGTGATCCTTTAACATCTGCTCCAGCTTCTCCTTCTCCTTTTCAGTTTCACATTCTTCCTTTGCATCAGTAATGGCCTGACCAAGATCGTCATCAGTGGGCCCATCTGCTACCTCTTGATCTTCATTATCTACCCCCGTTGCAGTATCATCATATTCAGGATACATATTATGATAGTTGTCATCATCCTCTTCTTCTTCGTTGTCTTCCATCACAACCCTTTTTTCTCCATGCTTGGTCCAACAATTATAGCTGGGCATGAAACCGGATCGAAGCAGGTGGGCGTGAATGGTTCTGGTATTTGAGTAGTCTTTCTTGTTCTGACAGTGAGCACACGGACAGCACATAAAACCATTATGACCACGGTTTGCATTAGCCACAACGATAAAATTTTGGAGGCCTGTAATGTACTCGGAAGTGCGGCGGTCACCGTACATCCATTGCCTGTTCATCTGCATTAATGTATAGTATATATCAAAAAATATTAGGGAGATGACCATTTATATATATAGTACATAAATGACACATGAAAGGATAGTTGCCGACCTCGACCAAGAAGGAAAGAGCAACGAGAAAACTTATTTTGAGCTCTCGGACATTTCACCGAACACCTCTTGTGCATACGAAAAAAACACAAACTAGCACACTTCACACCCTCTTGCTAGGCTCCAAAATGAGATAGTGAAAAAATGGAAGAGTGGGGTGTGGGTTGCGGTGTCTTATATAGCCCCCCCTTTAACACCGGTTCAAGCCACGAACCGGTGTTAAAGGGGGGGGGCTGTGCGGGCCACTGGTGCAGGGGCCTTTAACACCGGTTCGTGCCACGAACCGGTGTTAAAGGGGGGGCTCCTTTTTGCTGCACGGGCCACGCTGGTACATGCCCCCCCTTTAACACCGGTTCATAGAAGAACCGGTGTTAAAGCTCATTTCCAGGCTCAACCAAAGGCCTCGTTTCCACTAGTGTCATGCCGACGACTGCGGCTCCTCTCGGTTTGCCTGCCCGGTGCCTCACCATCATAGAGGACTGTCTACCTCCTACTTATACTGATCAAACACTCTAATCCAGAGCCATGTTCGATGCTATACACATAATGTTTTTTGATAATCCTAGAGATATAATTGGTAAATTGTGTTTGAGCACTCGTGTATGCATTGTTTCCAATCCCAGTGAAGTGCTAGCCGATCAGTACTACTCTGTTTGTTCAAACAGGGTCAATTTTTGTTCAAACACGGTAGAATTCTAGCATAAAATTCAAAGCAATTCATCTAGATTATGTGTATAAATTTGATAATAAACTTTATATTTATGAGACATATTGTTTGTTTAAAGATTCTAAAGATCTAACCACCACTGACAATTCGACAATTACAGTAGTATTATATGAGGAAATAAGTGTTGAGACGGTTGCTCATAGATCAAACATTTTTTTACTTCATTTGTGTCTAGCCCTTTATGTCTAAATCCTGGCTCCGCCCCTGCGTGTGCCAGCACATGAGCTTTTCTCATTAGGGATATGAAATACCGTTACAGACGAAGAGTGATCAAAAAGTACAATAACATTTTTGGAGGAGCTTTCTTCCTTTCTTGTATAGTCCATAGCCACACACTAGGCATGTCGTTCTCTCCGCATACTTGGCCCGATAAATGATATATCGTTGATGCAGGCGTGGTATTTAACTTGTGGTAGATCGAGAGGGTACACAATTTTCTTGGCGTCCTCTATAATAGTTGGACATGTGTTCCCCCTGGGAAGGCGATTGAGCCAGAATCCAATATTATCGTCGAAGCATACGTCGGTCTATTTGTGTTTCGCCTTCATCTTTAGTTTCTTGAGCATTACATTTAAGTAGGTATCCTCGGGCAGGCATTCTTCATACAATGAAGTATGTCCATCCATCTATAGTTGCGCCAGCTTGACTTCCTCTCTGGCAGCAGCTTTGGCGTTGCCCGTCTCCTTGAAGTGTAGTTCTTGAACATGAGGGTCCCCAAAGGCTGAAGTTAGTAGCATCTGTGTGTCCGCGTCTTCTCCACCATCTTCTCCACCATCCTCTCCATGATCATGTCCGACATCTCATTCATGATAATCATGTCCGACATCTCCTTCATGATCATGTTTGAGAGACTCTTCGTCTTCTCGCCTGCCCTCGTCGTTATTGTCCTGCTCCCTTTCCTCATATCCTTCTGCCCCATTGACGTCCTCATCAGCTTCACCACTTATCCAACGAGTGTAGGTGGGCATAAACCACACATGAGCAGGTGGTTCTCCAATACTTCGGAATAAGGGTCCATCAGGCTCCCCAGTTAGCATCTTCGACACACACACACACATCTTATCCTAGTCATGTTATTCTGAGCCTTGGTTGTTATCGCGGTACAGAGCAAGATAATATTTTAGAACCACCATGCACCCACATGGTCGTTAAAAAAATTCAGCATGACCTTTCCTAAAAATAGAACAAATGTATAGTGCTAAAAATTTGCTAAATACGTAAATAAATCAACATTTCGAAAAACATGCGTGCACCATGCGGACGCAACAAGCTTCACATACAAACATCCTTACACCATGCAACAACAACCTTCACATATAAACATCTAGCAATGACACTGCTTGCGCAAACTTCATCACATACAAACATGTGTACACCACGCTGTCGCCCGACCGGCCACGCAAACATGTAAGTGCATATCATCCAACTACTCACCTAGTAGATCTACAAGTTTTAGAGAATTCTTTTTACAAATCTATTAACCAAAGTAGGTTTAACAAACTAAAATGAGTGAAATAATGGAGGAAATGAGATGGGAGGAGGAGAAAGACGATCATAACTACTTTTTGGGGCAGGGGCAGGAGGGGGCAAAATGGGTGGTGGTAGGTGGCTAAAGGGCACTAAATGGGTGCTGCCATCTTACTAGTGACGTACCACATGCATGTGTGCCACATGTATCAATTTACCCGTGGTGCACCAGTATGTGATGCGCCACGGGTAAAGGGGCACCTTTCGTTGTGGGTAGCCAAGACATATCCGTGGGCACCACATACAAGTGCCACAGGTAAGAAGAATTTGTGTGGCGTACTACTAAATGGTCTGCCACAGACAACTCTAGGTACCCATCTATAGGTTACCCGTGAGGCACGATTTGGATGATGCGCTATAGGCATTTGGACTACCAGTAGCGCACTGGTTTGTGGTGCGTCATGAGTTTTATGTCTGGCGCATCACCTAAGACGTGCGCCACTGTTATGTAACTGATGGATAGCTGTTTTTCTAGTAGTAACGGCTTTTCCAACCGTGTGAGAAGGTTGAATATTCGTTACCGGAACTCAGTGCCACATCTAATTCCCCGCCTTTCAAGGCAGCCTTGCAACTTGCCGCGGCGATTCAAATCTCATGTACTGCACACGCGATTAGTAGATTAATAGCATGTGCCACAGGGTTGAAAAATGCAACTGGTTTTACATTTCAGATAGGGCTGAGTAATTTTCATTTCAGATAACTATTACATGAGAACAATTTTTACATTCAATATTAGCATACATTAGAATATCACCGAACAAGCTAAGGATCGAGGACAAACAATTGGTGGTCTCAAAACGAGTGAGATGCATGCAATCCCATGGCACGGATTAGTCGTGATGCTTGTGCTACTCAAAATAATTGGTGGTCGCAGAATGAGTCAGATGCATGCCACCTATAAAAATTGTGGTCCTACTGCTCCAATTAATTGGTGGTCTAAAAACGTGTCAGATGCATGCATTCCTATGAAAATTTTGATTCCTCCTGGAACTCATAGAGCAAGGACAGAAGATGACGCCGATGCATGCTACTGACGGTGCGTTTTACTGGACCACCTCCTCGTGTTGGATTTAGCCCACGGGTCGCATGCATACACCTGCTCACGTGAAACACACATATTTTTGGCCAAACGCACATTAAGTTTACCTATTTTTGTTTTGTTTACAAATCTCATGACTGATATTTTTATATACATATACATGATCGACCTCACAACCAAGACCAACCTACTAGGATTTCCTATCTAAGTCGGCATCCACACAAACATGTACGCATCGTTTTTTTGAGCCGAAGATGCTTCAATTATGCCGTGAGTACATGGTTACATGATTGATGCTGCTTTGTGGTGGGTGATGAAGGATATGGCCGCTTGATAGGTGAGGTGGCGCTGGCCACGGATCCGGTGTTGAATATGCTCGGAGGGCTCCTTCGGCCAACGTTACTTAGCAGCAGGCTAGATCTGGTCTTACGGGATACTGGTTATTGTAAGTCGATATGATTATGGGGCTGCAGAATTGCACGCCTCCTCTCTCTCCATCTCATTGATATATATAGGAGATTTACATGAGTTAGACTTGGCTTGCAAGTCAAGTTAATTACAGATAGAATCAATCTAGGATTGCAATATAAACAAACCAGGACTCTGCCTAATATTTGTAGCATGCGGTATAGGAACCGTATTTGTCTCGAACACGCCCCCGCAGTTTGAACCTGGTGATTCAACAAGGTGAATACTGGTCCTGAATTCATAGAACAATGCAGATGGCAGACCTTTGGTGAATATATCAGCATATTGTGACAATGATGGCACATGTAAAACTCTGACAGCACCGAGAGCCACTTTTTCCCGCACGAAGTGAATGTCAAGCTCAATGTGTTTAGTCCTGCGATGCTATACCGTATTGTGAGCAAGGTATACGACGCTCACGTTATCACAAAAAACAATGGTGGCTGTGCTGACAGGACGACGAAGCCCATCAAGTAACTGCCGTATCCAACAGGACTCTGCCACAGCTGCAGCAATGGCACGGTATTCTGCCTCAGCACTAGAACGAGAAACAGTGGTCTGCCTGCGAAAGGACCATGAGATCAAATTGTCCCCAAGAGACATACAAAAACCAGAGGTTGAGTGTCTGGTATCCGGGCAACCAGCCCAATCGGCATTTGAATAGGCAATTAGAGTATGAGATTTTGAGGGAGAGAGAGTAAGAGAGAGATCAAGTGTGCCTTTGAGATAACGCAAAATGCGTTTGATTAGATGAAGATGGGGCTCACGAGGATCATGCATGTGAAGACATTCTTTTTGGACAACATATGTAATGTCCGGATGAGTTAGTGTGGCATACTGGAGGGCGCCAGCTAGACTGCGGTAGAGAGAGGGATCTGAAATGGGATCACCTGAATTAGCAGAAAGTTTGGCTTTGGTATCGACTGGAGTGGAAACGGGATGACAATCGGTCATACCTGCCCGGTTTAGAATATCAAGAATATATTGCCGTTGTGAGAGGTGCATGTGATCGGATGTACGAGAGACAGAGATGCCGAGAAAATGATGAGTAGGGCCTAGATCCTTCATGGCGAATTGTTTGGTGAATAAGTTAATAAGTGAGTGGAGAGCTGAAGTGGATGATGCGGTGAGGATGATATCATCGACATATAGAAGGAGATATGTAGTGGTGGTACCTTTATGTAGTATAAATAGAGAAGCATTAGATTTAGATTCAAGAAAACCAAGAGACCTAGCATAAGTGGCAAAGCGTTGAAACCAAGCTCGTGGTGCTTGCTTGAGAACACAGAGTGACTTATGTAGCCCACAAACATAGTCAGGATGATGGGGGTCGATGAATCCAGAGGGTTGCTGACTATAAACAACCTCATCGAGGTAGCCATGAAGAAAGGCATTTTTTACATCAAGTTGATGGATTGGCCATGAGGAAGAAAGAGCAAGAGATAGTACTAGGCGAAGGGTTGCTTGTTTGACAACGGGGCTAAAGGTCTCATCATAATCAATGCCAGGTTGTTGAGAAAAACCGCGAACGACCCATCTAGCTTTGTGACGGGAGAGAGAACCATCGGAGTTGAATTTGTGGCGAAAAATCTATTTGCCGCTCACAATGTTTGCACCAGGGGTGATGGAACAAGACTCCATGTTTTATTTAGAGTGAGGGCGTCATACTCTTCCTGCCTGGCGTGATGCCAATTGGGATCACGAAATGAGGTTAGATAATTGTGTGGCATAGGTGAGGTGGGAATGGCAGAAAGATTAAGTTTTGGGAGAGGCTCGGGTTTGTGCCCTGTGACTGTCCTGGTGCGATGGATAGGACGGGGTGGTGGCGGCACAGCTGGTGAGGAGCTAGATGGATAGGGGCTCGAAGGAGGTGAGCATGGTGGATATGGGTTGGGTGGAGGGTGGTCTGCCGCGGAAGGAGAAACAGGCGCGGTAGGCTGCCAAGGCTCCGCGGCAGGAGGATTTGGTGCCGCGGCAGGCTGCCATGACACCGTGGCAGGTGGAGTTGTAGGGGTTCGTAGCAAGGAAAACAAAAATTTTCTATCGCATACAAACAAACAAGCCAAGATCTATCTACTAGATTGTAGCAACGAGTCGATGGAATAACTCACCCTCGAAGATTCCAAAGTGTTTAACGAGAGCAGATTCTCGTGGGTGATGTAGTCGTACTCTTTCCGATCTCAAGATCGCGTAGACGATCCTTCCGGCGCCACGTTAAAGCAGCGCTCCGTAGTCGGTCACTGCGTTCGGTACTTCGACGAAGACCTTCCTCTCCTTGTTCCAGCAGACGGAGGTTGTAGCACTCTCCTCGCGATTCCTGGCAAGTGGCAGTACAGGAAGTAGAGGAAATCCCATGAGCTTCGCCTTAAGCCGGTCACAGTATGGTGGAGCTTATGAGAGAGGCTATTAGTGGTCTAGTAATTAGACACACCAATTAGAAGGCTCTAAATCAATTAGAAGGCTCTAAACCGAAATAGCTCTAAACCGGGGTTTAGGTCTAGGGTTTAGTTTAGAGGATAGGAACTTGTGTGTGTTAGGAGAGGAGGCCCTGCCCCTCCCTTTATAGGTGGGAGGGCAGTGCCAAGGGAGGAGTCCCTCCCAAGTCGGCCTTGGGAGGCCAGCCCGGCCAAGGGGACTCCTCCCCAAGTCGGTCTCCACCTCCTCCTCTTTTCCCACTTCCCAAAATTGTTTGACTTTCAAACTAGCGTTTGACTTTTCAATTTAGGATTTGAATAAACCCTTTATTTTGGACAGCAAGAACACCTAGTACATGATGCAATCATTCCAATATGTAATGACACATTCATGTACCCTTCCCCCTCCGAGTCTGGACATTCAGGACCTTCTAGAATGTTCCCGATGAAAACACGGAATCATTCCGCATCTCAAAGCAGGACTTTCCTTATATGAATCTTATTCTCCGGACCATTCCGGATCACCGTGATATCCGGATCCCATCCGAGACTCCGAACAACATTCGGTCTCTTTCTCATAATACCATAACTACTCAAACAACGTCGAATCCTTAAGTGTGTCTCCCTACGGTTCGTGAATTATGCGGACATGATCGAGACACTTCTCCGAACAATAACCAATAGAGGAATCTAGAAATTCATATGGCTCCACATATTTCTGATTACTTTGCGATCGAATGAACCACTTACATACGATACCAATTTCCCTTTGTCTCACGATATGTTACTTATCCGAGGTTATGATCGTCGGTATCTCGCATACCTAGTTCATCCTCGTTCTTGATAAGTACTCTTTTCTCGTTCGTGATATGTGATCCCTTGTGACCAAGTCACATGCTTGCAAGCTAATTGGATGACATTTCACCGAGAGGGCCCAGAGAATATCTATCCGTCATGTGGATGGACAAATCCCACTCTTGATCCATGTGTTTCAACCAATACTTTCCGAACACTCAATGCCACCTTTATAGCCACCCTGTTACGGTGTGGTGTTTGATGACATCAAAGCATCCATCCAGTAAAGGTGATATGCATGATCTCATGGTCGAAGGAATTAAGTTACTATGTATCAGAAAACATATAGCAATTGAACTATTGAAATGACTTGATCTTTATGCTACGCTTATCTATAGGAGTATGTCCACCATATCATTCTCCTAACGATATGATCTTGTTGTTAATAACATCTCAATGTTCATGATAGGGAAACCACAATCATCTATTAACCAACAAGCTAGTATTATATAGAGGCTTTACTAGGGACTTCAAATTAAGTTTACAATTCACACAAGTATTAATGTTTCCTTGTTAATACTATTATAGCATGAATATAAACATTTATCATAAACACAAAGATATATAATAATAACTACATTTATTATTGCCTCTAGGGCATATCTCCAACAGTCTCCCACTTGCACTAGAGTCATCTAATCTAGATTACATGGTAATATACCGAACACCCACGGCAGTTTGGTGTTGGTCATGTTTTGCCCTCGGGAGAGGTTTAGTCAACGGATCCGCCACATTCAGATCTGTGTGTACTTTGCAAATCTTTATATCCCCATCCTGGATATGTTCTCAAATAGCGTGGAAACGCAGCTTGATATGCTTCAGCTTCTTGTGTGACCTTGGTTCTTGCGCATTGGCTATGGCGCCCATGTTATCACAGTAGATAGACATTGGGTCCAGCGCACTAGGAACCACACCCAGCTCTGTAATGAACTCTTTCATCCATATCGCTTCTTGTGAAGCCTCCGAAGCAGCCATGTATTCCGATTCAGTTGAAGATCTCGCCACAACGCTTTGCTTTGCACTCCTCCAGCTAACTGCTGCACCATTCAAAATAAATACGTATCCAGATTGTGATTTAGAATCATCCGGATCGGTGTTCCAACTAGCATCGGTGTAACCATTAACAACGAGCTGTTCATCACCTCCATAAGAAAGAACCATATCTTTAGTTCTTCTCAAGTACTTAAGGATGTTTTTGACCGCTGTCCAATGATCCACTCATGGATCACTTTGATCTCTGCTAGTTAAACTAACCATATGCAATGTCGGGTCTAGTACATAGCATGGCATACATTAGAGATCCTATGGCTGATGCATAGGAGTCTTACTCATCCTTTCTCTATCTTCTGCCGATGTCGGACTTTGAGTTTTACTCAAGGTGTATTAGCAACATGGGCAAGAACCCTTTCTTGCTATCTTCCATTCCAAACCTCTTTAGAACTTTGTCCAAATATGTACTTTGTGACAATGATATTTGGCGTTCGATCTATCTCTATAAATCTTTATGCCTAATATGTAAGCTTCGCCAAGATCCTTCATTGAAAAACTATTATTCAAATACTCTTTGACACTATTAAGAAGGTCTACATCATTCCCAATCAACAATATGTCATCCACATACAGTATTAAGAATGCTACAGAGCTCCCACTCACTTTCTTGTAAATACAAGCTTCTCCATAAGTTTGTATAAAACCAAAATTTTGATTACCTTATCAAAGCGTTGATTCCAACGGGATGCTTGCTTCAATCCATAGATGGACCGTTGAAGTTTGCATACCTTGTTAGCATCTTTAGGATCGACAAAACCTTTGGGTTGCATCATATACAACTCTTCATCAATGTCTCCATTGAGGAATGCTGTTTTGACATCCATCTGCCATATCTCATAATCGTAATATGCAGCGATTGCTAACATAATCCTCACAGATTTTAGCTTACTTGGTGAGAAAGTCTCATCGTAGTCAACTCCTTGAATTTGTCGAAACCCTTTTGCGACAAGTCGAGCTTTATAGATGATAACATTACCATCGACATCTGTTTTCTTCTTGAAAATCCATTTGTTCTCGACAGCCTTCCGGCCATCCGGTAAGTCCACCAAAGTCCATACTTGGTTTTCGTACATGGATCCAATCTCGGATTTCATGGCTTCTTGCCATTTATTGGAATCTGGGCTCATCATCGCTTCCTCATATGTCTCGGGGTCATCGGTGTTGTCCACCAACATGACATTCATAACGGAATCATACCAATCTGGAGTGGTACGATTTCTCGTTGACCTTCGAGGCTCTGTAGCAACTTCAACCGAAGTTTCATGATCACCATCATTAGCTTCCTCTCTTATTGGTGCAGGCACCACAGGAACTTCTTCCGGTGCTGCGCTACTCGCAATTTCGAGAGAAGGTTCGACAACTTCGTCGAGTTCTACTTTCCTTCCAGTCACTTCTTTCGAGAGAAATTCCTTCTCTAGAAAGGATCCATTCTTGGCAACGAAGATTTTGCCTTCGGATCTATGATAGAAGGTATACCCAATAGTTTCCTTCGGGTATCCTATGAAGACGCATTTTTCCGCTTTGGGTTCAAGCTTGTCCGGCTGTAACTTCTTTACATAGGCTTCGCATCCCCAAACTTTAAGGAACGACAATTTAGGTTTCTTCCCAAACCATAATTCATACGGTGTCGTTTCAACGGATTTAGACGGTGCCCTATTTAAAGTGAATGCGGCTGTTTCTAATGCATAACCCCAAAATGATAGTGGTAAATCTGTAAGTGACATCATAGAACGAACCATATCTAAGAGAGTTCGATTACGATGTTCAGACACACCATTACGCTGTTGTGTTCCCGGTGGTGTCAACTGCGAAAGTATTCCACATTTCTTCAAATGCTCGCCAAACTTGTAACTTAGATATTCACCTCCACGATCAGAACGTAGAAATTTAATCTTCTTGTTACGTTGATTCTCTACCTCACTTTGAAACTCCTTAAACTTCTCGAAAGTTTCGGACTTATGTTTCATGAAATAGATATACCCATATCTACTTAAATCATCCGTGAAGGTAAGAACATAACGATAACCACCGCGCGATGCTACACTCATTAGACCACACACATCGGTATGTATGATTTCCAATAAGTCTGTAGCTCGCTCCATCATACCAGAAAATGGAGTCTTAGTCATTTTACCCATCAGACATGCTTCGCATCTTTCAAGTGATTCAAAATCAAGTGATTCAAGAAGTCCATCGGAATGGAGTTTCTTCATACGCTTCATTCCAATGTGACCAAGACGACAGTGCCACATATAGGTCGAGTTATCGCTTGATTTCAATCGTTTAGCTTCAATGTTATTAATATGTGTATTTCTACTATCGAGATTCAACAAGAATAGACCATCTATCAAAGGTGCATGTGCATAAAACATATTACTCATATAAATCGAACAACCATTATTCTCGGATTTAAACAAGTAACCGTCTCGCAATAAACAAGATCCCGATATAATGTTCATGCTTAATGCAGGCACCAAATAACAATTATTTAAGTATAAAACTAATCCCGATGGTAGATGAAGAGGTAGCGTGCGATCGCGATCACATCAACCTTTGATCCGTTTCCTCGCGCGCGTCACCTCGTTCTTCACTAGCTTCCGTTTTATTCGCAGCTCTGTTTGAGTTACAAATATGAGCAACCGAACCAGTATCAAATACACATGCTCTACTACTAATACTAGTTAGATACTCATCAATAACATGTATATCAGATATACCTTTCTTCTTGATGTTGCCGTTCTTCAAATCCGCCAAGTAATTTGGGCAATTCCGCTTCAGGACCTTCTCCCTTGCAGAAAAGCACTCGATGTCGGGCTTGGGTCCAGCCTTGGTCCTCTTAAATCGGCGTGGCAGCTTTCTTACCACCCTTCTTGAAGTGTCCCTTTTGCTTAGACTTGCCTTTCTTGAATTTGGTGGTCTTATTGACCATCAACACTTGGTGCTCTTTCTTGATCTCCACTTGCAGATTTTAACATAGCAAATAGTTCGCAACTCTTTGTTCATGTTACGCATGTTGTAGTTCATCACAAAGTTCTTGTAACTTGGTGGTAGTGATTGGAGGATGCGGTAAACCCCCAAAGTATTAGGAATCACTATACCCAAGCTTTGAAGTTTATTCGCGTGCCCAGACATTTTAAGCACATGCTCACTGACGGAGCTGCCCTCTTCCATCTTGCAGTTAAAGAACTTTTCAGAAGCTTCATAACTTTCAATTGCATGAGTCTCAAAGATTAATTTGAGATCCTCGACAATATCATATGGATCGACTCTTCAAACCTTTTACAAGCTCGATTCTAAACCATACAAGATAGCACATTGAACTATGGAGTACTGATTCTTAGGCGAGGTAAACATTCTTTACTTCATCGGTAGCATCAGCTGTAGGTGGGTCACCTAGCGGTGCATCCAGCACATAGGTCAAATTACCAAATGTGAGGACAATCCTCAAACTGGAACCAATCCATGAAGTTGCTTCCATTGTTTTCAACTTTTCTTTCTCTAGGAACGCATTAAAATTGATGGTAGGGGCTGCCATTGATCTACAACATATTTGCAATAGTTTAGACTAAGTTTATGACAAATTGAGTTCAAATTAATTAATGAAATTAAACTAGGTGAACTCCCACTCAAAACAACATCCCTCACATTGTTTTAGTGATCACACGAACCAAATCCACTACATCAACACCGATCATCACGAGAGTTGATATAGTTTCAATGGCGAACAATCATCATGTTCATCATATCTACTATATGATTCATGCTTTACCATTCGGCGATCCGTGTTCACGAGGCCATGTGCATACATGCTAGGCTCGTCAAGATCAAACCTTAGCTACCGCATAAGCAAATCTGGCTTGCTTACGTTGTATTCACCCGGAATCAAAGACACCCGATCATCACGTGGTGCTTGAGCAGCAAGCTTTGGCAACGGTGCATACTAAGGGTGAACACTTTAGAACTTGAAATTTATGTGCATGAGGGATCATCTTATAATGCTACCGTCGTCTACTAAGCAATACAAGATGCATAAAGGATTAACATCACATGCAATTCATAATATGTGATATGATATGGCCTTTCTTCTTTGTGCTTCCGATCTCCATCTTCAAGCACGAACATGATCTCCATCATCACCGGCATAGCATCAAGGTCAATGACGCTTCTTCATGGTTGTCGTCCACCAGCTTCAACTATTACAACTATTTTGAATAGACACGCAGGTCTTAACAGAAATTAAAGACAACCATATGGCTCCTGCCGGTTGCCAACTTACAATAAGGAACATTGCATACATCAAATATAATCACAATCATGGCCATATCACATCACTACACACCCCTGCAAAACAAAGTTAGACGCTTCTACTTTCTTTGCATATTTTACGTGGTTTGGGGCTTTCAATAAGTGTCGTTCTAACTTACGAACAAGAACCACAACATTGATACTAGCATTGTTGATTACCCGTTGTAAATTGGATCTTTACTATGCTAGGAGAAACAGGCACCATAAAGCCACTTATGCAAATCTAGTTGCATGTCAAGCGTGGAGCAAGTCTCATGAACGATGTCATGTAAGGTTAGCCCGGGCAGCTTCATCCCAACATACCGCAAGATGCAAAGTACACAAAAAGCAATCTACAATAAAAGCATCAACGCCCACAATGACCATTGTGTTCTACTCGTCTGCAGATCTACATATAGACACGGCTCGATACCCTTTGTAGGGGTTCGTACCAAGGAAAACAAAAATTTTATATCGAATACAAACAAACAATAAAAGAACTATATAATAGATAGCAGCAACAAGTCGATGCAATAACTCACCATCGAAGATTCCAAAGTGTATAACGAGAGCAGATTCTCCTGGGTGATGTAGTCATACTCTTTCCGATCTCAAGATCGCGTAGACGATCCTTCCGGCGCTGCGTTCCGGCAGCGCTCCCGCAGTCGGTCACACGTTCGGTACTCGAAGAAGACCTTCCTCTCCCTTGTTCCAGCAGGCAGCGGAGGTTGTAGCACTCTCCTCGCGATTCCGGCAGCACAACGGCGTGGTACCGGAAGTAGAGGGGACATCCCTTGAGGCCTTAAGCCGGTGCGAGTATGGTGGAGCTTATGAGAGAGGCTATTAGTGGTCTAGTAATTAGACACACCAATTAGAAGGCTCTAAATCAATTAGAAGGCTCTAAACCGACATAGCTCTAAACCGGGGTTTAGGTCTAGGGTTTAGTTTAGAGGATAGGAACCTGTGTGTGTTAGGAGAGGAGGCCCTGCCCCTCCCTTTATAGGTGGGAGGGCCGGCGGCCAAGGGGAGGAGTCCCTCCCCAAGTCGGCCTTGGGAGGCGCGCCGGCCAAGGGGACTCCTCCCCCAAGTCGGTCTCCACCTCCTCCTCTTTTCCCACTTCCCAAAATTGCCGTTTGACTTTCAAACTAGCCGTTTGACTTTTCAATTTAGGATTTGAATAAACCCTTTATTTTGGACAGCAAGAACACCTAGTACATGATGCAATCATTCCAATATGTAATGACACATTCATGTACCCTTCCCCATCCGGAGAGAAGTACATTCCGGGACCTTCTAGAATGTTCCAGATGAAAACACGGAATCATTCCGCTACTCAAAGCAGGACTTTCCTTATATGAATCTTATTCTCCGGACCATTCCGGATCACCTCGTGATATCCGGATCCCATCCGAGACTCGAACAACATTCGGTCTCTTTCTCAGAAGACCATAACTACTCAAACAACGTCGAATCCTGAAGTGTGTCTCCCTCCGGTTCGTGAATTATGCGGACATGATCGAGACACTTCTCCGAACAATAACCAATAGAGGAATCTGGAAATTCATATGGCTCCCACATATTTCTACGATTACTTTGCGATCGAATGAACCACTTACATACGATACCAATTTCCCTTTGTCTCACGATATGTTACTTATCCGAGGTTATGATCGTCGGTATCTCTGCATACCTAGTTCATCCTCGTTACTGATAAGTACTCTTTTCTCGTTCCCGTGATATGTGATCCCTTGTGACCAAGTCACATGCTTGCAAGCTAATTGGATGACATTTCACCGAGAGGGCCCAGAGAATATCTATCCGTCATGTGGATGGACAAATCCCACTCTTGATCCATGTGTTTCAACCAATACTTTCCGAACACTCAATGCCACCTTTATAGCCACCCTGTTACGATGTGGTGTTTGATGACATCAAAGCATCCATCCAGTAAAGGTGATATGCATGATCTCATGGTCGAAGGAATTAAGTTACTATGTATCAGAAAGCATATAGCAATTGAACTATTGAAATGACTTGATCTTTATGCTACGCTTATCTATAGGAGTATGTCCACCATATCATTCTCCTAACGATATGATCTTGTTGTTAATAACATCTCAATGTTCATGATAGGGAAACCACAATCATCTATTAACCAACAAGCTAGTATTATATAGAGGCTTTACTAGGGACTTCAAATTAAGTTTATAATTCACACAAGTATTAATGTTTCCTTGTTAATACTATTATAGCATGAATATAAACATTTATCATAAACACAAAGATATATAATAATAACTACATTTATTATTGCCTCTAGGGCATATCTCCAACAGGAGTTTCTGTCATGGCAGGAGTGCTGGTAGGGATCGATTAGGGGTATATAATGGATGGCGGTGGATCAAAAATATCAGGAAGGGTGGGTGTGGTAGATGTGGTGGTGGGTGCATAGGGAAAGGTTGTCTCGTCGAAAGTAACATGTCGTGATGTGATAACTCGACGTGTGGCGAGGTCAAGGCAACGGTAGCCTCTAGAGGATAGCCAAGAAAAATACACTTGGTGTAGCGAGGACCAAGTTTATGAGGCTTGGTGGATGATGTGTTAGGGTTGCATAGGCATCTAAAAACTCGAAGTTCGTTGTAGGTAGGTTGAAGGCCGAAAAGTTTTGTGTATGGTGTAGAGAAGTTGATTGACGAGGTAGGGTGAATATTAATAAGATAGGTAGCGGTGTAAAGAGCTTCGGCCCAAAAGGACGGTGGTAGATATGCTTGGAATATTAGGGTGCAAATAACATCATTAGTAGTTCGAATAGCTCTTTCGGCTTTGCCATTTTGTTGGGAGGTATGTGGGCAAGAAAAACGGAGAAGGACACCATGGGCATCACAAAAGTTATCTAGGCGTGCGTTTAAGAATTCTCCACCGTTATAACATTGTATGGCTAGAATAGGTAGATTAAAGTGTGTTTGGGCGAACGCATGAAAAGCCACAAGGGTAGCATAGACATCAGATTTACGTTGCAGGGAGAAGCTCCAAAAACAGTGAGAAAAATCATCAACAATAATGAGATAATAGCGAAGGCCAGAATTACTAGGGATCGGTGATGTCCAAATACCACAATACAATAACTGAAACAGGCATATAGTATAAGTGGTGGAATCATAAAACGGAAGTTTAACATGCTTTCCTAATTGATAGGTGATGTCTACACATACTTCTATTCTTGTAGACAGTGTTGGGCCTCCAAGTGCAGAGGTTTGTAGAACAGCAGCAAGTTTCCCTTAAGTGGATCACCAAAGGTTTATCGAACTCAGAGAGGAAGTGGTCAAAGGTATCCCTCTCAAGCAACCCTGCAATCAAGATACAAGAAGTCTCTTGTTTCCCCAACACACCCAATACACTTGTCAGGTGTATAGGTACACTAGTTCGGCGAAGAGATAGTGAAATACAAGTAATATGGATGATTATAAGTGGTAATTGCGATCTGAAATAAGAGTGGCAGCAAGTAAACATGTAACAGAACTGATTGTAAACTATGTTTCAATGCTTATAAACAAGGCCTAGGGATCATACTTTCACTAGTGGACACTCTCATATAAATATCTTATCTTCATGATGCTACCCTGACCTACTCTCCAGTTGGACGATGTAGGGCTATAAAAACACACCTTAAAGTTCGCATTCCCCATCTAGATAACCCCTCACTGTCAACTTGAGTCCTAGATGGTTCCAACAAACACCACAATATCATAGAGACATCCAACTCAAATTATACTCATGATAAGTATTTATATAACCTTAGCCAAAGTGCCACACGGTGTGCACACTGTCAACTTCACACACGTGGGGATAAGCAGAGATTAATTAAAGCACTTGAGTGGTAGAATAGATCCTAGATTACAAAGCTCATGAGCTCAATAAGATCACGCATACAGAGAGATGGACACATAGCTAGTTGTAGAGCCCTTAGCCTCGAGAGAGAACTACTCCCTCCTCATCATGGGAGTCAGCAACGGCGATGGAGATGGCGGTGGAGTCGATGGAGATGGCTCTGGGGTCACTTTCCCGTCCCGGCACGATGCCGGAAAAGTGACTTTTGTCCCCCGAATCTCCTCTTCGGTGGCGGCGGCACTGCAGAACTTTTCGTGGAAATATGATCTGGTACTTAGGGTTTTCGTCCCGGGAGGCTTATGCAGGCAAAGGGGAAAAGGTCGGTGGAGGCCTAAGGGGCCCACACCACCCCTGGCGCGGCCTAGCCTGGCCCGCGCCAACAGGTGGTGTGGACAGCCCCTGGCCCTCCTCCGTCTCTGCTTCTGGTTTCGTGAGTCTTCTGGTAAAATATTGACTTTTGTCCGGTCCAATTCCGAGAATATTAATTTTCCAGCTTTTCTGAAACCAAAAATAGCAGAAAACAGGCCTAGCACTGTGGCATCTTGTCAATAGGTTAGTTCTAGAAAATGCATAAAAGTATCTCAAAATGTAGACAAAACATAAGATAGTTGATATAAAACAAGCATGAAACATCAAAAATTATAGATACGTTTGCGACGTATCAACATCCCCAAGCTTAACTCCTGCTCGTCCTCGAGTAGGTAAGTGACAAAAAAGAATAATTTTTGAGGTGACATGCACCATCATAATCTTGATCAAGGTATTTGTAAATCATTGATGGCTGGGATCAAAGTACTCTAACATAGCATGAAAGATATAGTTCTAACAATAAGACATAGCTACTATGTTGTAACATGAAAAGATACAAAAAAAAGATTCATGAATAACAATGCTTTGAAAGACATTTGTTTGTTTCACATATAGAAAACATAATGAGAATGGTATTCAGCTTGTGCCTCATGGTATAGCAAAACATAAATGCATCGGACACCTTCAAAGTTCATAATGGTGACTAGATACAAATAGATTAAGAACAAGCAATATCAAAGTTATGAATCAACCAACAAGTTTTGGGACCATGCATATTAAACTAAGAATGACCACTATACTCTCTTAATAGGTGCATAAAGATAGAGGATGGAGACTCAACATAAAAGTAAAAGAAAGTCCCTTCATAGAAGGAAGCAGGGATTCAAGTTTCATAAAGAGCATCCAAAAATTATGGTACTTATTAGCTTTTAGCTCTCATTGCCCCTATCATAAGCATCTTTAGGTAATTAAGGTTAAAGTGAACAAATATGAGAATATGCTTGATAAGTTATAAGCTAAAAATCTCATGCCCCTTGCTTACGAGTATCGTTCCTCATGCTACTCAAATTTAGTCACAGGTAAGTTCTTGTCATTGTAAGAACATGTGTATCATAGAGAACCGCCAACAGGGTACCCATTGCCCGATGATACGGAAGATTCCCCATATCAAAATGACAAGGCAAGCAGACAATGAGCATCTCAGTGATCCTCTTATTTCCTATTTGCATAGGTTTTTCTCTCTTTTTTCTTTCCTATTTGCATAGTTTTTTTTTCTTTTTCTCCTTTTTATTGAGGATGCTTCACAGATTGCTCACTATGGTTGCGCTGCAGGTTTCCACCATGATTAGGCACGTCTTAGACCATCCACCCAGGCATTTCTCTAACACATATATGAACTCCATGAGCCTTACAAGCTCCCCTTTCATTTCACACCGCCGGGATCCATAAGCAAAAGAACATGATATCAACTAAATAACGTGTAATGTTGAAAGCGTTCCCCATGGTAACATGGTTCTTCTAATTCACAACTTACAAAACGCAAGCATATACGCAACATAGATGGGCACAATGGTTCAAGTTTATTAAGTGCAAGAAAAGTAAAGTGTGCCATCAAGTTCGTGAGAGCTTTAATCACTAATTTTCTCATAACAAGTTTAATTTGGAAGGTAGATAAAAACATGAATATACTTGGAATATCAATAATGCTAATAATAGGTATGGTGGACTATTTGGAATAACTTAGTTTTATTTGGAGTTGGATGCATGAGTGGAACTCATACTTGGTACATGTGGAGGCTAGCAAAATACTGGGAGCGACCAACTATGAGAGCAATAATGGCCATAATCATGCAAAGCGACAAAACATTATTAATTAAAGCATAAAGTGATATTACAAGTCGAAAACTAAATAATCATAGAGGCTATGGTGACTTGATATAGTCTTAACATGGTGTGAGCATGCGCCAAGTCAACCCAAAAAAAGAATCAAAGGAGAATACCACAATATTATGCTTATATATGCTAAAACAATGCATGATTCTTTCAAGGCACATTAAGCAATTTCAAATGTTTGTAACAAATCACGCTACAATACTAATCACTAATCATAAAGTCAAAGCAATATACAACATGACATGCTAAAGTCTAGGCCACAGTCAAAACAAGATTCCTATTGTATCACTATAAGCATGAAACTTCCTACTCTTTTCCAACACCAGTTGAAAACTAAAGCTAAACATAGTGCTAGCTAAGGAGAACACTCACAGAACAATAAGAGTGAAAACTAGAGTGTTCTAGGCAATGAATAACTAGGTGTGTCTCTCTCGAAAAGAAGTGTGTTGGGATCCAACCAACTTATTTAAGAAAACCAAACAAAATAAAACTAAAAACAAAAATATAGACGCTCCAAGAACAACACAATTATGCATGAAACAATAAAAATGAAGTGTTTGGAAGAAAACCTGAGATTTTTATTGATGAAGAAGGGGATGCCTTAAGCATCCCCAAGCTTTGACGCTTGTACTTCTTGAATATTTCTTGGGGTGACACGGGTGGCATCCCCAACCTTGAGCTTTTGTCCATACTTCATCTTATCACATTGTTCTTCCCTACACTTTAAAATTTCCTTCATACAAAACATCACATAATCTTCATTAGTGTATTCAAGATAATAAGTCTTTTGGTTCAGTTTCAACACAAGTAAAACTTCCATTAAAGCACAATATACTGTATCAATTCCTTTTAAAAGTTCAAGTGATCAAAGAGAACTCAAAGAGAAAGAGATTAAGAGGCAAATGCAAATAATGGCAGAAATCTGTCAAAACAGACCAGCAGGTAAAAACCGATTTTTTCGAAGATCTTATGTTGCTCAAATCGAAAAGTACAAAACTAATGAAAGTTGGGTAATAACCTGGGGCATAATAACAAAAAATTACAGCTCAATCCGATGTTTAGAGATTTTTTTACGAATTTTTATAGCGAAGCACAAAAATCAGTTTCGGGACAGCAACTTTCCCAAGTCTTACTTCCCTCTCATTAGAGGTTATTCTTGGCACAAAAACCGCACAAAAAGGATAAGGAGAGGTTATTACTGAAGCAATAACTTCGAAGACTCAACAAAACAAAAATAAACTGAAAGAAAAAATATATTGGGTTGTCTCCCAAAAAGCTCTTTCTTTATAGCCATTAAGATAGGCATGCTAATTTCGATGATGCTCACATAAGAAATGCAAATTGAAGTAAAAGAGAGCATCATGAAGTAAATATAGAACAACTTTAAGTATAACCAACTTTCTATGAAAAATAATCTTGTAAAGAAATAGGCCATGAAAGCACAAAGCAACAAGCATAGGAAAGCAAAACAAGTGCAACTTCAAAATTTTCAACATAAAGAGGGGAAACTTAATATTGTTGAGATACATAAAACCCTGTTTTCCTCTCTCATAATAAATTTCAGTAGCATCATGAACAAAATTAACAATATAAATATCACATAAAACATTCTTATCATGAGCCACATGCATATAATCATTATTACTCTCCACATAAGCATAGTTATTCTTATTAATTATAGTGGGAGCAAATTCAACAAAATAGCTATCATTATTATTCCCATCACCATAATCATCAAATATAAGAGGCATATTGTAATCATAATTAATCTTCTCCTCAATAGTAGGTGGACTGGAAATATCATACTCATCATTGTAATCATCATATATCGAAGGTATAGTACCATCAAAGTAAATTTTCTCCTTCGTGATTGGGGGACTAAAAATATCATGCTCATCAAAACCAGCTTCCCCATGCTTAGAATTTTCGATAGCATTAGCAATAATGATGTTCAAAAAATTCATACTAATAACATTGCTATTAGCATGCAAATAAAGTTCCACGGGTTTTTTAATTTTATCTTCAAACACTTCATGTCGTAACTCAAGATAAATACTATAAAGCTCTCTATTTTTTTGTTGTTTTCCATTAAGCCTAACTAGTGAAAATAAAAACAAGAAACAAAAAGATATAATTGCAGAATCTAAAGGAAATAACTTTGAGCACTCACACACCAACAACAATACTAGAAGATAGCTTAGTAGCCAGAGCATGTGAGTACCTTTTACCTTACCTCCCCGGCAACGGCGCCAGAAAATAGCTTGATGTCTACGCATGCTTATATTCTTGTAGACAGTGTTGGGCCTCCAAGTGCAGAGGTTTGTAGAACAGCAGCAAGTTTCCCTTAAGTGGATCACCCAAGGTTTATCGAACTCAGGGAGGAAGTGGTCAAAGGTATCCCTCTCAAGCAACCCAGCAATCAAGATACAAGAAGTTTCTTGTGTCCCCAACACACCCAATAGACTTGTCAGGTGTATAGGTGCACTAGTTCGGCGAAGAGATAGTGAAATACAAGTAATATGGAGGATTATAAGAGGTAATTGTGATCTGAAATAAGAGTGGCAGCAAGCAAACATGTACCATAACTGATTGTAAACGGTGTTGCAATGCTTAGAAACAAGGCCTAGGGATCATACTTTCACTAGTGGACACTCTCATATAAGTATCTTCTCTTCATGATGCTACCCTAAACTACTCTCCGGTTCGACGATGTAGGGCTATAACAGCACACCGTAAAGTTCGCATTCCCCATCTAGATAACCCCTCACTGTCACTTTGAGCGCTAGATAGTTCCAACAAACACCACAATCTCATAGAGACATCCAACTCAAATTATACTCATGATAAGTATTTATATAACCTTAGCCAAAGTGCCACACGATATGCACACTATCAACTTCACGCACGTGGGGATAAGCAGAGATTAAGTAAAGCACTTGAGTAGCAGAATAGAACCTAGATTACAAAGCTCATGATCTCAATAAGATCACGCATAAAGAGATAGATGAACACATAGCTATTTGTAGAGCCCTTAGCCTCGAGAGAGAACTACTCCCTCCTCATCATGGGAGTCAGCAACGGAGATGGAGACGGTGGTGGAGTCGATGGGGATGGCTCCAGGGGCACTTCCCCATCCTAGCATGGTGCCAGAACAGAGACTTCTGTCCCCCGAATGTCCTCTTAAGTGGCGGAAGTGCTGCGGAACTTTTCGTGGAAATATGATCTCGTACTTAGGGTTTTCGTCCCGGGAGGCTTATATATGCGAAGGGGAAAGATCGGTGGAGGCCTGAGGGGTCCACACCACTCCCTGGCATGGCCTGGCCCGCGCCACCAGTTGGTGTGGCCAGCCCCTGGCCCTCCTCCGTCTCTGCTTCTGGCTCCGTGAGTCTTCTGGTAAAATATTGACTTTGACTTTTGTCCGGTCCAATTCCGAGAATATTTCTTTTCCATCTTTTCTGAAATAAAAAACAGCAGAAAATAGGCAACTAACACTGCGGCATCTTGTCAATAGGTTAGTTCGAGAAAATGCATAAAAGTATCTCAAAATGTAGACAAAACATAATATAGTTGATATAAAACAAGCATGGAACATAAAAAATTATAGATACGTTTACGACGTATCAATAGGCGTGACACAATGGTGCCCCGTCTTTATTTGATGAAATAATAGACTTGGACTGGTGGAGACGCGACATGGTGTGCTGGCCGGGGTGTCCGAGACGACGATGCCAAAGCGAGGATGAAGTGGTGGCTGCGGTGAGGGCTTCTTTGGTGGGAGATGGTTGGCATAGAGGGTAGAGCGGCCCTGGACTATTGCATCGAAGGATCTCGATCTTGGAGGAAAGAGCCTTCACAGAAAAGCCAAAAGGATGGGCAGCTATTAGAATGGCGATGGGCAGCGGCGCAGGACGGCAGCCATGGTTCAATGGAGAAGAGGTAGCGGAAAACAGAGAGGGGATCTAGGGTTTCGGATGGAGCGAGGTGGGGTTTAAAAGGAGGGTGGACATGCGCTGGGCGTGCTACTGACGCGTGCGACGGACGGGGACGGCCACTTGCTCCCAACTGTTAGCGCAGCAGAGAGAGGCCGATGACATGAGAAGAAGAATAGAGACGGCAGAATCCCTCTGTCGAAGCGATACGGGCCGGCGAGAGGGTTGCTGGGCCGTGGAAAGGGTGCCGTGCTGGTGGGTTGTTCTGCTGCGGCTTGGGTTGCTGCTAGGTATGTGCTCTCTTCTCTTATTCTTTCCTGCTTTCTTTTTATTTTTTATTTGTTTGTTTCAAATTCAAACAAGCATCTGATTTCAATCCTTTTGAACTTTGCAGATAATTTTGAACAGAGAATTTTAGAACAACAAAGATATGCAAGAGGGAAATAGAAGTAGATGGGAAGACGATGCCCACATAGGGCATGGTACAATAATGGAAATTAGGGTTTTTTAAAATGGAACAAAACGCATTTGTAAAATAATGGGCCCTAGCAATGAATCCTTTTTTGTAGGGAACAAAATATAGCGGGTAAGAAAGGGGAGAGGTATTGTGATAGCAACAACATTAGCAAGACAAAATAAATCCACCAATCTTGCCCAAGCCATATATCACCGGAAAGCCTATTTCTGATGTGGGCATTATTAAACCGCCACTTATGGATGGTCTCGGAGTAATATTGTTTCTTAAGATTGCAAAATGTCAAATATTTTTTTGAGAAATTGGTAGGAGAACTTTTTTTATATTGTTAGATAGATCTAATCCAGTGACAATTAATATGGATCAGAGGGAGTACTGAGATACTTAAAGATGGTCCTTTCATATGGACATACACACTAAAACCCCAGCGGCAAATATTTTTCTCTCTAAATACACAAGCAGGGGTGGATCAAAGACAAATTTCCTCAAGCACATTATCTTCAATGTCTCTACGGTTTAGTGTCATCCCGGAGAAGACACATCGATTTCTCTCTTTCCATACATCCCTCACAATAAGGTAGAAGAGGTGAACACTCCATGCATGGATTCAATTCTGGCGTCTGAATGCATGGACATGGTGTCCTCTATTGCAGGGGTCTTGGATTTAATTCTGAACCAGAGTTTGAATAAACACTAGACCGCTTGGTGAATGGACATACGATAAGGCAAATCTTGCATGCACATAAGGTATTTTTTGGCGCGCATGCACATAATTTTCGTGAGGCCGTCCCGCTCTCCGCGGATTGCAAAGTTAAATAATCCAAGGTACCCTGTTTAATATACTCCCTCCGTTAAGAAATATAAGACATTTTAGCTTTACGAATCGAATGTATCTAGGTGTCTTTTAGTGTATAGATTCAAAGAGGTTCGGAGTGAACGTATACATTAAAATGCGTCTAGATACATTTATTTCACAAAACTAAAATGTTATTATATATCTGAGCGGAGGGATGATGACTGCAAGTGCACAGATCGTTTGTAGCTAGATTCGAAATAAAGACATCGATCCCCAGGGAGCAGGAGTCTAAAGTCTAATAACTCTTGAAATAGATATTACGATAGGAATGCTAGATAAAGTTCTAAGTGACAAGATAAAATACGAGTATTGTGTAAAAATGTGTATTTGGGTTTCAGGTATAAGAGCAATAATAAAGTAAAGTAAAGTAAAACAACTGAATATAGTAGGTAAGTATCGCGTACGTAAGAGAGATTGGAACTGCAATAGGAGAAAAGCAGAGTAGCGGATACACCACTAGTATTATAAAGATCTAAGATAAAGATTATCATCATGAACATTCTCAACTATGCATGTGTGGGAGGAACTCCATATTTGGATAAATAGGCAGCAACCGCTGCTCACATCATCCTCATAACGACAGCAGTCAGCAATTGACATCAATCAAATTACTGCGCTATTAAGGGATGTAATACCGTAGGACGTATCCCATGGCATGGATAGTGTTCCGTGAGTTTCCTTGGTTTCCCAAGTTGATACATAAGGGGTGCCAACAACTTTATAGTCACTGTAAGTGCTAGCACACCTCCGTCTACCAACAAGTAGTTTCCTCCATCAAGTACCAACGAGATGCAAATATTGAGAGGTCGACTTCTCTCAACATCAAGATGTAGAAAATCTAACATATGGTCACAGCGATGAATATCATAATAGACTTTATCTTATTTCAATCTCATACTAGGGTCTCTCCATCTCCCCAAGAACTAATGATCTACTCAGACATAGAGGCAATCAACATCATAGCAATGGTAATGAAAACAATCATAGATGAATAGTACTTGTATAAATCCACAACGAGTACAGGAATTACAACAAGATCTAGACAAGATGTAGATAGGACGGATGGATATTGTGGTGATTCAGCGGTGGATGATGAAGATTGATGCCTTATCCTCCCGGATCTGCGCAGGGCGAAGATGGATCCTTAGTGGATGAGTTCCCCGTCCAGATGCCTTCCAGAGGTGAGTTTTCTGCGATTTCTGGGTGTTCTGTATCTCGTCTCCTCGAACAAATTGCACGGGGTGAAAATATTTGACGAGGCGGAGGCGGCGCCAACTATACGACCAAAGCTATACGGCCGGAAAAGTTGCTCCGATCGTATAGTTGGTTGTTGAACTCTCTGCCTCTGTTGTTCGATTCTGGTTTTCGTCTGGTATTATTAATATTTTCCAAATAAGCGATTTATGTTGTTTTTGACTCCTTTTCTCCATAGTACAACTGCTCCAAGAATTGTATCCATTGGATCCATCATCTGTCCTGATCCTGGCAAAAACAGACATAAAATGTGCACGCGAGCGCTGTAAAATACCAAGATCCTACATCTATAATACAAAATAATAATGTAAAACATGATGCAAATATGCACTCATCAACTTCCCCAAGCTTAGACTCTTGCTCGTCCCAATCAAGTTTTAGCTTAATGGGTGTGATCCTCATATTCATGAAGCCGAGTCGATAAAATAAATGAGACAGTTGCAACATGTGTTTATCATATATGATACATAGGAATAAGTTCATGAATAGTACCTTACTCAGACCATCTGAATAGTATTAGCAGGCTTCCACACCTTAGTGATCAACAGTTTATAAAAGATGAATCTCAACATAATGTAAAAGTATCCGGTTCAACCGAATGAGTTAGCGAGGTAGTCCCACGTGTTTTAGGATCAACGTATTCACTTGGGATTCAAAATCTCAAAAGTGTCTCTTGTCATACTACAATACAGTGGTATATGCCTACTTGCTCTTTGCACACTTACCCTTTTTTTCTTCTTTTTCTTTTCTTTCGTATATATGCTCACACTTTTGTTTAAGTGCTGTGCAAAGGAGCTAGCCATACATTCCACTTCATGTAGGAATTCAAAGTTTAGCGATCTCAATTATCAAATTCTAATTTTATATGAAGCATTCTTATGACTTGAAAATTCTACCTCGACTTGTTCTCATTCTATTTTGATAGCACTTTCATTTTTCTTTGTTCAAGGTTTCTTTTTCAACTTAACTGTATATATAATTTTTCTTTGTAAATAAAACCGTAGACTTACAGCATATTGACTAAATTATCTTTAGGTGTTCCATTAATAACAATGATGTGGAAGACTCCTATTGCTATCATCTAGTGCAAGTAAAATTATACTCAAGCCATTCATATATCAAAAAAGCAAACACAAACTCAATATTGCTCCATGTATAATAATAAACTCAGAATTTCATAAAAGGGATCGACTATTCCTGAAGGGAATTCTAATGATGCAAACTTTATTGCTAGTTTGAACTAATGCGAAAATAGTAATGAAAACTTATAGGATACATTACAAGGTCTTAAAGATCTCCCCAAGCTTGGAATAAAGCTAGGTGGGATCAAATAATCCCTTGCGATTATTTGATACCGTGATTGTTGTAGATCACTGTGGCGCCATGGCATGTAGCACCACGGTGCTTAGCTTCTAGTTGGTCTCCTCCAAAGTAGTTATGTGGCTATAACACCTCCGCAAATCAGACTGCAGAGTGTCCACTCTATCAACGAGCTTAGTCACCAATGGAAGGAGGCCATCCTTCTTCTCCATCTCATTGAGACGGTGACGGAGTTCAATGCGATGGAGTAGTTCCTGCTTCTGATATATCTCCAATGCCTGCACGCGATCCTTGGTCCTAGGGACAGCTTCTTCTTCCTCATCCATAATTGATGGACCGGGGAAGTGGAAACCGTAGCTCCACTCTTTTTGAGTCTTAACCTTCATACAAGCACCAATGGTTGGCTTCGAGAGTGGTTCCTCTGTTCTCTTGCTAGCTCCTGCACCAATATTAGATAATTCATTACGCTTGTGCGGCCTTTGATCCGTGGTGATGAACTTGACCGTCGCCACACGCCCTTTTCCATGTGGCTTGCGATCTTCTCTCTCTTGTTGAGCTTTCTTCATCGCCGCCCAATTGATCTCCAGTGGATCATAGATGTCAACCACATCGTCATCGGAATCGTTGTTGAAGTAGCTTGGCTCGACGTACTGCTTGTAATTCAGGTTAAACCTCTCCACCTCCTCGTCATTGTCCTCCATGGATGGGCTGCTAGAGCGGTCCCTGGAAGGAGCGATAAGCCCCAAGAGTTTTCGACGGCCTAGGACGAGATAGCGCATCGCTAGATTGGTTCCTGGAGATTATGATTAGATAGAGAGACAATGGCAGTATATAAGGGGTTTCGGAGGTCAGTAAAACTCGCGAGATACACCAAATTGTCACCCAAGAAAAGAATCTTAACGAAATAGGAAAAAAAATCACGGATTTGGAAGTTTATAACGCGTAACGATCAACTATATGGGCGCGGCTTGTATAGCTCCGGCCGTATAGTTGGTTCCTGGCAGATATTTCCAAATATCTCGAGTCTAGGTCGATTAAATTACGACTTGCAACCGACAATATCGTTTTTTTAGATGAATAAACGAAATGTCAAATGAAAAAGTGTCTGAGAGTTTAACGACCAACTATACGGCCGGAATTTTTGGCTCCGGTCATATAGTTGCGACTGTATAGATACAAACACCGAAAATCAAAAGTGTCTGAGAGTTTAACGGCCAACTATACGGCCCGAATTTTGGCTCCGGTCGTATAGTTGCGACCGTATAGATATAGACACCAAAAACCAAAACTATCTAAGAGTTTAACGACCAACTATACGGCCGGAATTTTTGGCTCCGATCGTATAGTTGCGACCGTATAGGCATAGATAGCGAAAACAATTTCACGAAGATGATATAGAGAGTTTAACGACCAACTATATGGTGGGAGCTTCCTCTCCGGTCGTATAGCTTCGCCCGTATAGTTGGTAAAATCCCTCTAAAACTTAAGAAAAACACAATGAATTCAAAGGCAAAATTTTCAAAAGTAAACATTGTGAAAACAAATCACTTATTTGGGTAAGAAAACTTACCTTGCACTTACCATTTGCTTATTGGGGGCTGAAAAGTTCCTCCAACAACAAAGACTTCTTCTCTCTTGGAGGAATTGACCTTAGTTCATTGAGTAATTCTTGTAAACGAAAAACACCAAGACTAAAGTTCCTTTCAATAAGATTAGTGTCTTGCTGGGCAAACGTGGATACTATATCCAGCATCTTTATTTCTTGGCTCTAGATAATGTGCAACTCAAATTCTTGAAGTGAAAGAATCCAACGGATCAGTCATGTATTATGGTCTTTCCTCTCTAGGAGTTCTTTTAAGCCATCACGATCCATGTGAACTCTTACCTTTGCATCAACTATATAGGAACACAATTGATCACAAGAAAAAAGTATAGCAAAAAGTTCCTTTTCTTTCTTAGGGTAATTCTTTTGAGCACCATTAAGAGTTCTACTAGCATGATGTATAATATTAAATCTACGACCAATATGTTGTCCCAGAGTTACTCCTACAACATCATCACTAGCTTCACATATTAAGTCAAAGGTTGTATCCTAGATAGGTGTTTTAATAATAGGGGCACGAGATAAAGACTTTTTGAGTCTATCAAAAGCTTCAAGACACTTATCATCAAAATTAAATATTATTCCCTTTTGTAGGAGGTTAGTCAAAGGTTTAGATATTCCAGGGAAATTTCTAATGAACCTTCTATAAAAACCCACATGCCCAAGAAAACTTCTTATACCTTTAATATCCCTAGGTTGTGGCATTCTTTCTATCACCTCAACCTTAGCTCTATCAACTCCAATTCCCTTACCTGATACGTTGTGTCTAAGGATTATACCTTCTTTGACCATAAAATGGCATTTCTCCTAGTTTAGAAAAAGATTAGTTTCTTCACAACGCTACAAAACTCTTTTGAGATTATCCAAGCAGCTAGTAAACGAAGTTCCATGGACAGAAAAGTCATCCATAAATACTTCCATTATAAGTTCTATAAAATCAGCAAAAATAGCAGTCATGCATCTTTGAAAAGTAGATGGAGCATTATATAGACCAAAAGGCATACGTTGGTATGCATGTAAACCTTAAGGACTAATGAAAGTTCTTTTAAGTTGGTCATCCGGATGAACAACTATTTGAGAAAAACCAGAGTATTTGTCCAAGTAGAAAAAATGAGTATGGTTTGCTAACCTCTCTAAAGTTTTATCTATGAACGGTAATTGATAGTGGTATTTCCTAGTCTCTTTATTTAATTTTCGGAAGTCTATGCACATCCTATGCCCAACAATAGTTCTAGTAGGTATCAATTCATTGTTTTTATTAGGAACAATAGTAAAACCGCCCTTCTTAGGGACACAGTGAACAAGACTTACCCATTCGCTTTCTTTAAAAGGGTAGATTATACCTGCGTCTAGTAGGCGTACAATTTATTTTCTTACCACTTCTTTCATTTCAGGCTTCAATCTTCTATTAAATTCTGCAACCGGTTTAGCACCTTCTTCCATGAATATTCGATGTACGGCTATCATGGGACCGATGCCCTTCAAGTCATCTATTGAGTACCCAAAGTCCTGGCAATGCTCCTTAAGTATCTTCATGAGTTCTTCTTCTTCTTCT
The DNA here is from genome assembly GCA_023614405.1 of Avena insularis. Lineage (NCBI taxonomy): Eukaryota > Viridiplantae > Streptophyta > Magnoliopsida > Poales > Poaceae > Avena > Avena insularis. Next base: position 541,765,198 of record CM042692.1, read on the forward strand.
TCTCCTAAAAGTTTAGCACTAATAATAACAGGAAATCTATTTATATCATCTAAAAACCTGTATTTAAGATTTTCTAGTAGAGTCTTCAACTCCGGGGGTGGTAGTTCCTCGTCACCTCTCTTTTCTGGCTCTTCAAAAGCCTCATCGATTGGAGGTCCCATTATGGGAAGTGAATCGAATTCATATTCTAGTTCTCCCAGGGACTTCTCCTCCATAACTATTTCTTCATAATTTGGATCTTCATTTATTTCTTATTCTTGATTACTAAAGAAAAGAGCCGCCATTTCCTCAATAGTTCTCTCTTCCTCTTCTTCTCGTATTTGTGGAGGCATGTCTTTAAATTTGGAAAAATAGAATTTATTTTCCATTCCCCCAAGCTTAAGAGACACAATATCCTTCTTGAAATTAACATAGGCACCTATATCACCCAAAAAGTTCCTTCCAAATATAATTGGGCAGAGAGTGTCAGCTGGCATATCAACAACTACAAAATCGATAGGAAAGTTTTTGTTGCCAATCATGACAGTTGCGTCTACAACTACTCCCATTGGAATTATAAGGTTTTTATTGGCTAACATAATTGTCATATCAGTATTTTCAATTGTAGCTGGTTCTATTTCTTCTTTTATTTCTAAGTAGAAGTCATAAGATATAACATTAACTTCAGTGCCAAGATCACATAAACCGTAATGCGAGGTTTCTTTAAATATGCAGGGAAGAATAGGCTTACCCACATCTTTTACCTTTGTTTTACCTTTAACCAATACGGAAGTCTCTTCATCAAGTTCAACTATGTTACAATGTGCGTACATAGCCATAATTTCTTCCTTGGTTACCTCTTCATCTTTGGTTTCTTCCAGATGTTCCACGACTTCTGACATGCTTTCCTCTCCCTTCTTCTCCTGTACTGCTTTGACCTATTCATACTCAAGCATATGCTTTTGTGCAGTGTTAGGGAAAGGCATTTCATATATTGGTCCTAGGAAGGCCAGTGTTGCTTTATCTTCTCTCTTATTTTTAGGTTCGGTTGGTGGATCATACTTGACTGGACCCTCCTTTGGAGCTTTTATATGTTCAGTAAAAGCTTTAACAACTTGCAACACAAGATCTGAATCTAAATAAAGTTCTTTAGATAATTCTGTAACATGGCCTTTTTAATTGTAATCATGAATACAATCATGATCTATTTCTACACCTCCTTCACTTCCTAGACCAAAATTCCATGAAACTCTATGATCACGAATTCTATTAAGTAAAGCCCAAGCTTTAGGTATAGGAAGATTCATAAAGGCTCCTTCTAGGAAAGAGTCTAGTTCAATTTTATTATGTTCAATTAGACCGCCATAAAAGATATGTAGTAAATACCATTCAGGCAAATCATGATGAGGACATAGATGTAATTAATCATTAAATCTGATATAAGCTCTTTCTAGTCCTTCATTAGAACGATTCTTCCAAGTCATTATAAGATGCCTGATTCAAAAAGATTTTGATAATGGATAATATTTTGCTAGAAATTCACAGGCTAAATTATCCCAAGTAGTGGTGGCTTCAGGTGGTAGAGATCTATACCATGAGAGAGCTGTACTTGTCCAAGTCTGACTAAAAAGTGTAACCCTTACCTCATCAACGGTATATCCCGTCCATAGAAAAGTGTCACATATATCTTTGAAACATGCAATATGCTCATATGGATCAGGATCTTCTTCATCTCCAGTAATTTGGTTTTTATGTAGAATACTACGTAGTAGAGGATTTATTTCTAACCCCCTTGTCTTCTCATTGGAGTTGTCTCTTTTATAAATATCATAGGGCTTCCCAAAGTGGTTGAGTGGGTTAGCACTAGTCATATGATCAAACTCCATCATGTTGGTGGAAACTTGTAACTCAAAACAAAATTTAGCAAGACAAAAATAAATAAGGAAAAACTAAAAGACTTACATCGCTTAGCTCCCCGGCAATAGTGCTAGAAAATAACTTGATGACTGCAAGTGCATATATCGTTTATAGCTAGTTTTGAAATAAAGATATCGATCCCATAGAGAGCAGGAGTCTGAAGTCTAATAACTCTTGAAATAAATATTATGATAGAAATGCTAGATAAAGTTTTAAGTTACAAGATAAATGTGAGTATTGTGTAAAAAGGTGTTTTTGGGTTTTAGGTATAAGAGCAATAATAAAGTAAAGTAAAACAACTGAATACAGAAAGTAAGTATCACGTATGTAAGAGAGATTGGAACTGCAGTAGGGGAAAAACGTTCTCAGGGAGTAGCGGATACACCACTAGTATTATAAAGATCTAAGATAAAGATTATCATCATGAACATTCTCAACTATATATATGTGGGAGGAACGCCGTATTTGGATAAATAGGTAGAAACCGCTGCTCACATCATCCTCATAGCCACAACAGTCAGCAATCGACATCAATCGAATTACTGTGCTATTAAGGGACGTAATCCCGTAGGATGTATCCCATGGCATGGATAATGTTCCGTGAGTTTTCTCGGTTTCCCAAGTTGATACATAAAGGGTTCCAACAGCTTTATAGTCACTGTAAGTGCTAGCACACCTCCTTCTACCAATAAGTAGTTTCCTCCATCAAGTCCCCACGAGAGGTAAATATTGAGAGGTCAACTTCTCTCAACATCAAGATGTAGAAAATCTAACATATGGTCATAGCGATGAATATCTTCCTCCTCTTGACCATCACCCTCCTCCTCTTTTTCATCCAATGAGCTTCTAATTTCAGCAATTTCTTCTTCCATAGGCAACTGCAAGGCATTAGTCTCTTCCGTTGGTGGAGAGCATCTATTAAGATATTCAAGAATATAGCCATTTTCTTCCTTGTAAGTATCAGAGCAAAATTTAAGTATATCATAAACCTCATATTTATAAGGTGCATCATCAGTATTTTAAAGCAAATAAGCAAGTTTGAATGCACCCTTGCAAGCAATAAATTTTTCAATTTGTTCCACATCATAAAAGTCATAATTTCCCTCAACATAATAAGATATGGTAACATCATCATTATACTCATATTGAAAAGGGAGGTGTTTATACCTCTTACAACAATAAGATTTATCAAATCAATAAGTAACATTATAAGTAGAGCACATATTTCTAGAAATAGTATACAATTTATTAATTTGTTCCCATAAGTGTTTCCCTTTTTGTGACAAGCGGTGTTCCTTGTAATAATATTTTTGTTCTTCCGTGAACCCACCTTGCCAATAAGATTCAGTTTCAAAGAAACCAATCATTGATAGAAAGCATAATAAAGCAAGATAATAACAGACCAACGAAAATAACAAATATAGTAGGAACTATTTTTTTTGTATTTTTGATAGAGAAACAAGCAAACAAAGCAGAAAATAAACTAAGCAAAAAAAAAGTAAAGAGATTGGTTATGAGGGACTCCCCTTGTGAAGATGTCCTTGACTCCCCGGCAACGGTGCCAGAAAAATACTTGCTGACTCGTGTTGATGTCGAGCTTGTTAGGGAACCCCAAGAGGAAGGTATGATGAGCACAACAGTAAGTTTCCCTCAGTTATGAAACCAAGGTTATCGAACTAGTAGGAGCAAGGAAACACCTCCAAAGTGTTGTGCCAACTTCGAATATTGTACAACACAATCGCAGAACTTTGCCCCCAACTTACAGTGAGGTTGTCAATCTCACCGGTTTTGCTGAAAACAAAGGATTAAACGTATTGTGTGGAAGAAAGTAATTGCTTGCAGAAAGTAAATAGAAAACAATAAACAGTTGTAGATTGATGATAAAAAAAGGACCGGGGTCCATAGTTCACTAGTGGTGGTTCTGCTTAAGATAGATGAAATGTTGGATAAACAAATTACAACGGGGCAATTGACAAACATCGATAAAGCATACATGCATATACTAATCATCTTGACTCCTTTGAGATTTGATTGGGCATTACAACATTATACATAGACTGTAATCCAACTGCATCTATGACAAATAATCCACCTTCAGGTTATCATCCGAACCCCCTCCAGTATTAAGTTGCAAGCAACAGATAATTGCATTACGCATTGCGTGTAAAGTAAACAATACGATTTTTCTATGAACAAAGGATTGTCGTTTTCTCCCTAGTAGCAACAACACATCTAGTACCTTAGAGATTTCTGTCACTTCCCCAAATTACTAGAGGCATGAACCCACTATCGAGCATAAATACTAACTCTTGGAGTTGCTAGCATCTACTTGGCCAAGATAGCTACTAACAACGGAAAGCATGCAAGATCATAAATAACAAAGACATGATAGAATCAATAATCAATCTGAAATAGCATCTCAATATCCATCGGATCCCCGCAAACACAACATGTATGATTACAAATAGATAATCTTGATCATGAACGGAGCTCACAAGATCTAAACATGGTAACACAAAGGAGAAGAACCAACCATCTGGCTACTACATGGACCCGTAGTCCAAGAATGAACTACTCACGCATCACACCGGAGGCTTGCATGGTGATGAATAAGGCCTCCAGGGTGAATTCTCCCCTCCGGCAGGGTGCCGGGAAGAGCTACAGATCCCTCCCGATCTAGGGATGGATATGACAGCGGCTACAGACTCTTTCGTTGAATTTTGATCGGGTACTTAGGGTTTCTGTATCGGAGGCATCTTATAGGCGAAAGGGGAGGCCGAGGGGGTGCCCTAGGCGGCCACACCACCCCCTGGCACGGGCCAGGCCTGGCCGCGCGGCCAGGTGGTGTGGCGGACCTCGAGCCCCTCTTCGTCTCATATTCTGGCTCCATGTCCCCCTCGGTAAAAAACTGACTTTGGATTTTGTCCCGTCCAATTCTAAGAATATTCATTTTCTGACTTTCCTGGAACCAAAAACAGTAGAAAACAAGCAACTCGCACTGTAGTATCTTGTTAATAGGTTAGTCCAAGAAAGTGTATAAAAAGTACTCCAAAGTGTGGGCAAAACATAAGAAAGTAGATAAAACCAAGCATGGAACATCAAAAATTATGGATACGTTAGCAACGTATCAGTGGTTCTCGCCATCTCTACCGAACTCCCACCACTCCTCATCATCACCTAAAGCCGGTGATAGGTCCTCGTGATCACCCAAATCCGGGGATGGGATCCCGCAAAAGCCGATGATTTAGGAAGTAGTGGCATGGTTAGAAAGCAAATGAACAACTATGGCTGGAGTAAAATCTAATAAACATGATATTATTCATTACTGTGTTTGTGAATGTTTATCTTCCGATGCAACACACGGGCCTATTTCCTAGTTAGTATATAATAGATAGATCCATAGATAGATAGACTAGAAGTTGAACGATGCTAACTTCGGAGCTTCCCATTACAAAAATATGTGCTAACATAGTCGAGTTCTTGTAGAGTCGGATCTAATTTATTTATGTATATATGCTAATTGAGTGATACAATAGTTCTTATTTTGGTAAACGTAGAGGGATAGAGGGATACAATACTCCTAATTGGTGGTAAACCACCAATGAGCATAATGCACATGCGCGCACACACATAGCATGTACTAGTTCATACAAGTACAATAACACTTCCACCCGTATTAATTAGAGTTTGTCCTTGTTCTCACCCTTCTTTTTATCCTTGACGAGCGCGATGATCCCAGCAGCAGTCTTTTTATCCTTGATGCCTATCGCATCCATCTCGGGGATCTTGGCCTTGGGGTCGACTGCCCATGTGAATACCACTTTTGAGATCTTCTCCCATTCATTCATGTGTATGGCCTCCATCTTGGTGATTATTGCAGAGTGGTCATTGAACTTTTTCTTCACCGTGTCGGACACAGCGAGGAACCGCTACCCCTCGCATATCATGATCACCAGCTTCACCAGCATGCGCTTGGGCACGACATACGGGTCTCCCCGCAGCTGATCCTCCAATATCACCTCGGTCTCGGACTCGGACTCGGTGGTATATTTCGCCAACGCATCGACGGCATAACTCATCTGGGCACGGCCTAGCGTGATGCCATCGAGCTTTCCGTGCTTGCCAATGAGGTCCAGGTACGAGCCGGCGATGCCGAGCCACTTGGCGCATTGGATGAGGTGGTTCTTGCCATCTCTGCTGAACTCCCACCACTCCTCGTGATCACCTAAAGCCGGTGATGGGTCCTCGTGATCACCTAAATCCGGGGATGGGATCCCACAGAAGCCGATGAGTTAGGAAGTAATGGCATGGTTAGAAAGCAAATGAACAACTATGGCTGGAGTAAAATCTAATAAACATGATATTATTTATTATCGTGTTTGTGAATGTTTCTCTCCCGATGCAACACACGGGCCTATTTCCTAGTTAGTATATAATAGATAGATGGATAGACAGATAGCGATAGACTGGAAGTTGAACGATGCTAACTTCGGAGCTTCCCATTACAAAAAGATGTGCTAACATAGTCGACGTCTTGTAGAGCCGGATCTTATTTATTTATGTATATATGCTAATTGAGTGATACAATTATTCTTATTTTGGTAAAGCGTAGAGGGATACGGTACTCCAAATTGGCTGTAAACCACCAATGAGCATATTGCACGTGCGCGCGCACACACACATAGCATGTACTCGTTCATACAAGTACAATAACACTTTCACCCGTATTAGAGCTCGTCCTTGTTCTCACCCTTCTTTTTATCCTTGACGAGCGCGATGATCCCAACAGCAGTCTTTTTATCCTTGATGCCTATCGCCTCCATCTCGGGGATCTTGGCCTTGGGGTCGATTGCCCATGTGAATACCGCTTTTGAAATCTTATCCCATTCATTCACGTGTATGGCCTCCATCTTGGTGATTGTTGCAGAGTCGTCATTGAACTTTTTCTTCAGCGTGCCAGACACGGTGAGGAACCGCAGCCCCTCGCATATCATGATCACCAACTTCACCAGCATGCGCTTGGGCACGTCATATGGGTCTCCCCGCAGCTGGTCCTCCAATATCACCTCGGTCTCGAACTCGGACTCGGACTCGGTGGTATATTTCGCCAACGCATCGACGGCATAACTAAGCTGGGCACGGCCTAGTGTGATGCCCTCGAGCTTTCCGTGCTTTCCAATGAGGTCCAGGTACGAGCCACCGAAGCCGAGCCACTTGGCGCCTTGGATGAGGTGGGTGTCACCTTCTTTGCCCAACTCCCACCACACCTCGTGATCACCTGAAGTCGGGGGTGGGATCCTGCAGAAGCCTACGAGGTAGAGGTTATCCATGCGTACCGCGAGCTTGATAGAATTGGTATGGGTGCTGAGGACGACGTGGAACCAGAGCTTGGGCATCTTCTCCTCCGATGGCAACACAGGCTGGGAGATGCCGTGAAGCTCGCTGCAGTATTTTTTGACGTGTGGATTAACTTTTTCGCCGATGAAGAAACCGTAGTTGCCTTCCAACACCTCAAAGGATACCGTGAACTTTGGTTTCAGCGCCCCCATTGTGTTCTTCTTCTTTCGCGTGTGGAATTTTATGTGGAATGTGGAGAGGGTTGGTTGTGAATTGTGATGTACTAGTCGATATATATAGGAACACTCTGATGGGTACCGTGAGGCTAGCAGTGACCGTGGCTTCAGTCATATCATGTGACTCAGCAGGCAGCAATGGACCATATATGATCAAGGAGAAGTAATTGGTGATCTCAAAGTGAGTGAGATGCATTGCATTCCCATGCATGGCACGGATTAATCGTGGTGGTCCAATTAGTTGGTGGTCGCAGAATGAGTCGGATGCATGTCACCTATCAGCCTAGCAAGCTGCAGCTGGATTTATCTTCTATATGGTGGTCGTACGGCTCCAATTAATTGGTGGTCTAAAAATGCGTCGGAGGCATGCATTCCCATGGTTTTAGACCTCTTACTACAGTACAAATTTAGATTCCCATGGTCTTCTTCTCCTGCTCGTGGAACTCATTGGGGAAGGACAAGAAATGACGTTGATGCTACTCATGTTCACTAGTAGAAAACAGGCCTTCCGTTTGGCTGCCAGGAGTTCTAGTCTCGGAATGGTCTGGGACCTGGACTACTGTGAGAACTAGTCCCGGTTCATCCCGGTTCTAACGGCTAGGAGGACGCATATCACTTGTCCCGGTTCGTTTGTGACCTCTAGTTCCGGTTTGGTTCCAACCAGGACTAAAGATCTGGACCCCAACGGCGAGGAGCTGAGTGACCTCTAACAAACCGGGACTAGTTCTTGATCTCTAGTCCCCGGTTTGTAATACAAACCGGGACTAATTTTTTCTTCTATATATACCCCTGCTTCATCCTGCCCGAGCCCATGGCCATTTTGCTTCATCCTCATTTTTTCCAAGATTTGTCAAGATTTGGTGGCATCCTTCAATCCAAGGTTCTAAAAGGTTTGCAACTTCATTCTTTCATCTATCATTGTTATTTTGCTCAATGCTATAGAAGTAGAAAGATATTCCATGCTTTAGAAGTAGAGAGTTAGAGGCGCCTTGCGTAAACAAGGGATCACTCCAGCTACACATGACTGGCCCATCAGGGTAAGAAATTGGTTACTCGCGGATGGGGCGAAGTATGACATGAAAACATGGGAGTGAATAATGGATGCAAAGAACAAGATTGCTACACCCCATGAAACAATTGTTAAAACAATCAAAGAGGTTCGAGAGGAAAATTTCAAACCCGACAGAGAGAATGACGAGCTGACAAAGACCCTCGGGAGTCCTGAAAACCAGGACGAACACGAGGCTTTGGACCTTCTGTGCCGTGGAAGATTGGGTTTCCTGGGGACACTGAATCTTACAGAAGCCCAGAGGGAGCAAAGAAGCGGAAGGCGGATGAGGAGGCACACCGGTTGCGTAGCGTAGAAAAAATGACTAACGAACTAGTTGCCATTGTAAATGAGCAATAGAAGCAACATGACGAAATGTGCCGGCAAGGGGAACCTCATCAACTGCAACAAGAAAGTGCTCGCGGCCCATCTCAGCGGAGAAGCAGCGTGGCTTCCACGGCGGCCGATCCGATGGATCGCTACCCCGTGGATAATATCACCGAGAAGACAAGTTGTGAGCTATATGTGGGAGTTAGCAACTTATCCTTAAAGGCGGCTATCGGCTTTGCTTTGACCTGTGAACCAGGAACACGTTGGCATGGCACTGAGATTCTAGATGGCTTTACTCGTGTCAGGGTGGATGAAGTGCTACCACAATATGAATCACTGGATCTTGAAGGCCCTGGAGCTGAAGAGGAGAGAACACTAGGAGAAGTCGGGGGTGGTGTCATTCTATGGCGCAAGAAATACATCGTGTTTCTAGGATCGGCGCCCAGGCCACCATCGTCTCCTCGACATAGCTCACCACCTCCAAGTCCACATGACTAGGAGAGGGACGATCACCACCCTAGCGCGAGTTCACCGCCGCGTCAGCCGATTCCACCACCGCGTCAGGCAACTCTGCCACCGCATGAGCCAACTCCACCGCCGCGGCAGGCGACTCGGAACGTCCCCGCTCGGTTAGCTGGTGCTACTACTCAGAAAAAGGTAGAAGGGCGAAGAAAACCCCGCCGCCTACTAAAAAGTTACCGTACGAGATGACTGATGAGGAAACCAAAGCGATCAGCGATGCCCAAGTGAGAGCCTTTTTTGCACCGAAAGTGCCCGAGCCAAAGCAGATATTTGATGAGAAATCCAAAAAGTGGACTAAGAGTTTTCTTGAGCAACCATCGCAAGCTTTACTATTAAATTTTTTTTTGTGATCGTAGGTCGTCCTCAAACATCAAACATTGGAGCAATCTCGACTGTCCAACTATATCTGATGGTTACCACCGTGTTTTGCTCCTCCTTCCTCCATCGTTAGACATATCGTGCCCCGCCGAACGAACCTCACCCGCCCCTTCCTCTACACTTCGCTAAATTATCGCGTCTGTCATCCCCGCTTCATTCGCCACCCCCAGCCCCGCCTTCATATCCTAGACCGTCCACCGTCGGCGTCCTCCCCTTCCGGCCACCGGCAGAGCCATCCCTCCCGAGCGCAGCAGTGAGCGAACGCGTACCAGTTCGAGATCAGACCACCACGGGAGGAGAGGATCTCAACAAATCGATCTCACCATGACTCCCGAGTAGTAAGTCGCCTCCTCCCTTCCCGCTCCCATCTCTCTTCTTGAACTGGCTGGGATTTATGCGATCTTGGTCCCTAGCAGGTATCTGATTAGGATAACCTCCCTCGTCTATAGTTTACAGTTGTGGTGTTATCGTGAATTCATGGTTAAGTTCTTGTGGATTTCTATCACGGCTTCATGCCGATCATCAATGATTTTTCTGTACGCGACCATCCTAGATTGTTTTTGGATGTACACCAATCGATCGTTGATGGAAGTACATGTAGTAGGAAAAAAAGATTGATGGATTGTTGCAAAACGGCTTAGCTTGAGACGTGCGTTTGAGATGTGTGCATGCGCCAAACCAGGAGGAGACCTGATCCCAGATGCGCTGCCATAGCTTCATCACATTTTCATTGATCTTTTTGGAACACACTGATAGATAGATAAATCGACTTGCTGGGCAGATAATGAAGAACCAATATATGCCAGACAAAGAAGGTCTGCCTCTTTCTCCTTTACTCCATCCTAGGTCTAGCTTTCCCTCTGGCCACAGTTCGGTCTTATCAATGCCGCAGTGTCAGACGATGGCTACCAGCGGGGGGCTCCAAACTGGAGGGACTTCTTGTACGCTTCTATATTAGAACTTAGTGCAATCAATCTGTACAAGTATGTGAGTCCAGACCTCAGCTAGGATGCAATTTGTACATGGGGAATGGTTCCGCCGGTGATAATGCAGCTTCCGGTGTTAATTCCATGAGCTTACTGTACTTGCAACCTTTCAAAATGTCATGAGCATGCTGAATAGTATCCCAGACCCAGACTAGCTTCTCTGACGCAAAGACGTTCTCTGGCAGGTTGAGACAGTGCCGGGAGGTGTATGGCTTGATGCAACTGGCCGTGGTGTATGGCTTGATGCATGAGGTGGTCGGAAATAGCAGCCCTTGTATTTCTAGCAAGCAATCTGAATAATCCTGCAGTGCTATTGGTGGCGCCTCCGTCTTGCTCGAGCTTCACCTGACTGAGGCTCGTTGCATGGGAGCAACTCGGCAGCTCAAGCCATGCCGACCAATAACGTTGTGTTCTGTCACGGACGACGCGAGGTGAGGTCCCTCGTCTGTTAGCTTTGCGACAATCAAATAACAAAGAACGCGAGGTGAGGCCCCTCGTCCAGCTTGATGATATGTATGCGAGTACTTCAGTGACCTGCATTAGTAATATGATGAGAATGACCCCCAGTGTGATAATATGATCAACCTTATCATCTGGAATGTCGCAGATGCAGGTGAACTGGAACACACTTTGTAGGATGGGGAAGAAGAGTGACCGAAGCCCTTGTCAGAAGACCATATATAGGATAACCGGTATGGATGTGTTAACTAAAGATCCTTCTTTAAGATACCAGTTAATATGTTGTGGTCATTAATTGTGGATGATCCGTGAGCAGATTAGGCCTTTCAAAATGGGTGTCTTTTGGCGTGATATCCTAAGTACTTTGCTTATATGGCATGGCATTTATTGAAGAAAGAGAGGGTTATTGTATCTTAGCTAAGATACAACCCTTGCACGCTATCATAGGCAAAAAGAATGGCTAATCCAATAATACTCATGCATGAGACTAAAATCATTAAATGCAACTCTCATAAGAAACACCAACTAAGAAACACTCCATTGTCATAGTTGTTTCTTAAGTTTTAATTGCTCCTATGAAAAAGTGCTAAGATACACCCTATTGTGAAAGGCCTTATATCTCTGGTGTTCGAGATTGTCTCCTCATGCAGCCTACCTCCTTCCATGCAAAACCGGAGCAGCCAAGGCGTTTCCCTCCCGCGTCGCCCCCGCGTGGCGACCGGGACGCCCCCTAGATCCCCGTCGCCGGTCTCCTCCCCCTCCCTTGCCGCTGCCACGGGGTGCAGCCAGGCGAAGCCCGGTCCGTGCCGGCGGCGGCGAGGCTCCCTCGTCTCCCCGCGCGGTAGGCTGGCCACGGGAACGCCCCCCCGGGCCGGAGCTTGGTTCTTCCGCTGGGAATCACGGTGCTCGGTGCTGGCCGAGCGACGGAGTGACGGGAAGCGACAGGAGGTTTGCGGCGGGATCTGGGGAGGGCTATGGACGGCTGGCTCTGGTGCATCCTTGCGGCCCTCCATGGTGGCGCTCAACGCGGGCCCGACGGCTCGGCCCATAGTCTTGGTGGCGGTTGCCTGCAGGCGGCGGGGACTTTACGGGTCCTTTCGGGGCCCGACCGAGCCGAGCGCCTAGTGTGTCCCTGCGGCCGCGTCCAGACAGCAACCACCGTCGACGGTGGAGGTCGATCTCCTCCATGCGGCTGCGCTGATACCACCAATCCGTGTCAGCCAGACCTATCCCCTCCGCCGCGTAGGTCACGCAAAGAATCTGGCTCAGTGGGTGCGAGTCCGCGGATGCCGGGGCAGCGGCCCCGGAAGGTGGTATTCAAGGTGTTCCTTCGGCGGAGGCGGCTCTGGGAGGAGACTTGCGATGGTGCTCCTCAGATCGGCGGAGGTCTGACAAGCTCTGGTGATCTCGATGGCGATAGAGCTGTTACTTGACGGCTGGGACTTGCCGAGGTGGCGGGCCCCTGGTGGATGATGGAGATGGCCCTGGTGCTGAGGTTGGCATGTACGGTGGCACCGTTGTTGCAGTGCGGCGATGAGACTTCACGAGCCTACTCAGGCTCGGCTGGGCCTAGAGGGCCTGGTTTGTCTTGCTGCTACATCCGGTCGGCTACCACCTTCTGGCGATGGAGGTAGTTCCCTCCTGCGTGATGATGTCATGCCGATCCTCGCCGAAGTCTCCTCTCACTCGTTCCTACTGGCCTCGCTCCATGGCTCACGGTGTGACAACGGTGACGACCTCAAGACCGTGGGCGCGTGCACCTGGGTGGCAAGCTTGGTGGAGCATTATAAAGGATCCGGGAGTGTGCTTGTTGAGAGGTCGGGAGAAATCCCTGTCTTAGACCCCGATGCGGTGACACCCGCGGGTATCACCATTCTTCCCGAAGGGCGTCGGGTGTATCTCCCTTACACCCCCCGTGGCGTACCGGGGGAAACCCTAGGACCTGTCTGGAAAGCAGTGTCGTTGTCGTCACTCTCCTTCTTGCGGGTGCTGGTTGGTACGCGGAGCTTCGGAATGCTAGACGTGTGGTGGTACTTCTCCGGTTGGCGCAACGGTGGCGAGTTACCTTCGTTCTTGTTGCACCACCGATGTCGGCCTTATTTTCTTTTCCTTCTTTTTGTTTTCGTTTGGGCTTGGCTTGTGCTGTTCTGCCCAACACTGTTCGTCACGTTGTATCGGGTGTTTGCTATATTAATATAGCGGGGCGTAAATCCTGTTTCAAGGAACACTTTGTCACATCCTTTGGATCTCTTCTATTGCATTGGATGTTGTCTTAGCTCAAACTTCATAGGTGCGCTGCATATATATATTTCAAGTTTATATATTTTGCTAGTATAGGCAGGTCATAACCATTTTGGCATGAGTAGCCGCTAGCCTTTTTTATACTCCTCGTTTATTTTGTCAGATTGTAGTAAGTGTTAGAAAAACTAGACGCGCGCACCAGAGCTGTTTCGATTGCAGATAATCAGAAAAAGGATGAACATGATTGCAGTAGTAAAGAGAGCCGAGCCAATCAGTAACCATGGAACTTTCTCTCGAGAAGAATTAGTTACAGAGAAGAAAACATATTTTGAAGTAGCAACATTTGTCAAATGAGACAGAACAGAGTAACTGTTTTAGACAGATCCTATAAATCACCATCCTAGAGGTAAGAAAGCTGAGAATTTGATCCATGTTCACCTAAACTTGAGACGAGAAACCCTTACTCCGTCAGATTTGTATTCTCGCAGCCTTCTGAGGAGGAGTGGTGCGTTGGCCCCAAACTTCAATCCAAAGTTGCTAGCGGCCTCGAGACCAGATGAGTTTGCCGGAATCCAAAGTTGTCACGGTGATAGAGAGGGTAGAATAAGGGGATGGTGGCAAGGGATAAGCTATGTGGAGGAGGATCCCATTTCAGTGACGGATGAGGCCGAGGTTGTGCGTGAAACAAACTGGTTTACCCTGCAACATGATGCGCTCAGGCGGGCACGAATGGATAAAAGACTGGTGGTGATGGCGTTGGCCATTCCAACAAAGACAAATCCACAGGTCTATCGGATTGATTCGGGTGATGCCATGTTTAAATCCGGAGGGTCAACTGCCGCATCTCCGTGTCAGGCGATGATTTTCTTCGCTCGACTGTGGCCACAGGTAGGTACGTGAGCTCAATTTTTTTTTGCAGAAAAAATCTTTTTTTTTTCTAGAACTTTTTCCCCTTTCGATTTTTGTTCTCGTCATTTTAATATATTGTAGATTTTTGTTTCGACATCGTGTGTAAAAGTTATCGCCGTCTTATCATGCCATGAATTTTTTTTTATAAAAAGGTCGAAATTGATGTTTGTTAATTTTTCTACAAATTAGACCACATTACCTACCTATATGTCAAAGGATTTTAAAATTGAAGTGTTTTTCATTTCATTTTATTTTTTGCACAAAAAAGACGATCCACATGGGGGTGACAGCAGGATTTTTGAAAACGTATATGTGACAGCAGGATTTTTGAAAACGTATCTGTGCCACTGATAGCGAGGTGTCATCTATATGTGGCATATATGGACGGTGTCTGACTTATCCGCGACGTATGTGTCTGCGGTGCGCCACTGATAACCCAAGTATCCGTGGCACACCGTAAACGCATGTGTCACAGATAAGTCAGACACCATCCATATATGCCACGGATGGATGCCTAGGCTTATCCGTTGCACATGTCTCCTGGATGCGCCACTGATAGATGGGTTATCAGTGTCACATGGCACAACGATGCGCCACAGGTATGTTATCAGTGGCGCATCACCTGCTTCATGCGCCACTAGGATGAGACCCATTGATAACCGTTTTCCTAGTAGTGGGAGTAGAGCACAGTGGCGGGGCAAGCAGAGAGGTTGGTAAAACCCTAGATTGGTTCGGTTAAATCGCCCGGGAACCACAAAACTATGGGTGATACATTTCAAATGTATCTATAATTTTTGATGTTCCATGCTTGGTTTTATCCACTTTCTTGTGTTTTGTTCCAACTTTGGAGTACTTTTCATATGACCCACAGTGCCAGCTGCCTGTTTTCTGCTGTTTTTGATTCCAGGAAAGTCAGAAAATGAATATTCTCGGAATTGGACGAGACAAAAGCCAAAGTGCCTTTTTTCCGGAAGTGATCAAGTGCCAGAATACGAGACGGAGAGGGACCAGGGGGCCATCACACCACCTGGCCGCGCGGCCCAGCCTGGCCCGCGCCAAGGGGTGGTGAGACCAGCCCTGGCACCCCTTCGGCCTCCCCTTCCGCCTATATATTGCCCTCGGGACGAAAACCCTAAGTACCTGATCAAAAATCCACGAAAGAGTCTGTAGCCGCCGTCATCTCCATCCCTAGATTGGGAGGGATCTGAAGCTCTTCCGACACCACCTTGGAGAGAATTCACCCTGGAGGCCTTCTTCATCACCATGCAAGCCTCCGGTGTGATGCGTGAGTAGTTCATCCTTGGACTATGGATCCATGTAGTAGCTAGATGGCTGGTTCTCCAGCTTTGTGCTTTCATGTCTAGATCTTGTGAGCTCCGTTCATGATCAAGATCATCTATTTGTAATTCATACATGTTGTGTTTGCGGGGACCCGATGGATATTGAGATGCTATTTCAGATTAATTATTGATTCTATCATATCGTTGTTATTTGAGATCTTGCATGCTTTCCGTTGTTAGTAGCTATCTTGGCCAAGTAGATGCTAGCAACTCCAAGAGTTAGTATTTATGCTCGATAGTGGGTTCATGCCTCTGGTAATCTGGGGAAGTGACAGAAATCTCTAAGGTACTAGATTTGTTGTTGCTACTAGGGAGAAAACAACAATCTTTGTTCATAGAACAATCGTATTGTTTACTTTACACGCATTTCGTAAAGCAATAATCTGTTGCTTGCAACTTAATACTGGAGGGGGTTCAGATGATAACCTGAAGATGGATTATTAGTCATAGATGAAGTTGGATGGCGGTCCATGTATTGTGTCGTAATGCCCAATCAAGTCTCAGAAGAGTCAAGATGCTTAGTATATGCATGTATTGCTTTCTCGGTGTTTTTCAATTGCCCCGCTGTAATTTGTTCACCCAGCATGTTATCTATCTTAAGGAGAGCCACCTCTAGTGAACTATGGATCCCGGTCCTCTTTTCTTTACATACAATCTACAATCTTTTACTGCTTTGTGTTTACTTTCTGCAAACTTTTACTTCTTTCCATTCGATACGTTTAATCCTTTGTTTTTCGCAAAACACGGTGAGATTGACAACCTCATCGCAAGTTGGGGACAAAGTTATGTGGTTGTGTTGTGCAGGTGTCCACGTTGCTACTAGCACCTGTAGTGCGCCCTGCCAAAGCTCAGCACTAACACATTTGGGGTGTTTCCTTGCTCCTACTGGTTCGATTAAACATTGGTTCCATAACTGAGGGAAACTTGTTGCTGTGCTCATCATACCTTCCTCTTGGGGTTCCCAACGAGCTCTACATCAACCATGAGCCATCAACACTTTTCTGGGCGACGTGCACTGAGCCATCAGTGGGCAATACCTCATGAAAACGTCCATAAAACGCGAAAACGACGAGTTTTTGGTCATATATATCTCATACATGTATCGGTTCTGACAGTCGTTGTAAGTCGCCCTCAAACCCGAACACTATGGACAATAGCTCATGAAAACGACCATAAAATGCAAACACGATGAGTTTTTGGTCATATCTCTCAAACATGTATTGAGTCTTACAGCCGTTGTACAATGCCCTAGAACCCCAAAACTTTGAAAAAGGTTGTGAAAACGGCCATAAAACCCGAAAATGACAACTCTTTGGTCATATACCTCAAACATGTATCGGTTCTCGCGGTCGTTGTAAATCAACCTGAAACCCCAAACTATGGGCAATAGCTCATGAAAATGGCCATAAACCCGAAAACGATGAATTTTTGGTTGTATATCTCAAACTTGTATTGGGACTTAAGGTTGTTCTAAATCACCCTGGAACCACAAAACTATGGGCAATAGCTCATGAAAACAGTCATAAAACGCGAAAACGACGAGTTATTGGTCATATAAATCAAACATGTATCGGTTCTCAGGGTCGTTGTAAATCACCCTAGAACCCCAAAACAATAGGCAATAACTCATGAAAACGGCCACAAAACGCGAAACCGATGAGTTTTTCGTCACATATCTGAAACTTGTATCGGGTCTTAAGGTCGTTGTAAATCGCCCTGGAACCCCGTAACTAAGGGCAATAGCTCATGAAAACGGCTATAAAACACGAAAACGACGAGTTTCTGGTCACATATCTCAAACATGTATCAGGTCTTAAGGTCGTTGTAATCGCCCTGGAACCCCATAAGTAAGGGCTCATGAAAACAGACATAAAACGCGAAAGTGGGCAATAGCTCACGGAAACGGCCATAAAACGTGAAAACAACGAGTTTTTGGTCATATATATCTCAAACATGTATCGTTTCTCACGGTCGTTGTAAATCACCCTCGAACCCCAAAATTGTGGACAATAGGTTATGAAAATGGCGATAAAATGCGAAACGATAAGTTTTTGGTCATATCTCTCAAACATGTATCGGTTCTCATGGTCATTGTAAATTTTCCAGGAACCCGAAAACTTTGGGCAATAGCTCATGAAAACAGTCATAAAACACGAAAACGACGAGTTATGGGTCATATAAATCAAACATGTATCGGTTCTCACGGTCGTTGTAAATCACCTTGGAACCCCAAAACTATAGGCAATAGCTCATGAAAACGGCCACAAAACGCGAAAACGATGAGTTTTTTCTCACATATCTGAAACTTGTATCGGGTCTTAAGGTCGTTGTAAATTTCCTCGAACCCCATAACTAAGGGCAATAGCTCATGAAAACGGCCATAAAATGCAAAAATGACGAGTTTTTGGTCATATATCTCAAACTTGTATCGGGTCTTACAGTCGTTGTAATTCCCCTAGAACCCTAAAAATATGGGCAATATCTCACGAAACGCGAAAACGATGAGTTTTTGGTTAAATATCTCAAACATGTATCGGGTCTTACGGTCATTGTAAATCGCCCTGGAACCACAAAATTGTGGGAAATAGCTCATGAAAACGGCCATAAAACTCGGAAACGATGAGTGTTTGGTCATATCTCTCAAACATGTATTAATTGTTATAGCCGATGTAAATTGCCCTGGAACCCCAAAACCTTGGAAACAGCTGATGAAAACGGCCATAAAACCCGAAAATGACGAGTTTTTGGTCATATACCTCAAACATGTATCGGTTCTAACGGTCGTTGTAAATCAACTCGAAACCCAAAAACTATGGAAATAGCTCATGAAAATGGCCATAAACGCGAAAACGATGACTTTTTTGCGTATATCTCAAACTTGTCTCGGGTCTTAAGGTCATTGTAAATTGCCGTGGAACCCCATAACTAAGGGCAATAGCTCATGAAAACGGCCATAAAATGCAAAGACGACGAGTTTTTGGTCATATCTCTCAAACATGTATCGGATCTCACGGTCGTTGTAAACCATCCTGGAACCCCAAAAGTGTGGGCAATAGCTCATGAAAACGGCTATAAAACGCGAAAACGACGAGTTTTTGGTCACATATCTCAAACATGTATCGGGTCTTAAGGTCGTTGTAAATCGCCCTAGAACCCCATAACTAAGGGCAATAGCTCATGAAAACAGCGACAAAATGCAAAAACGATGAGTTTTTGGTCATATATCTAAAACATGTATCAGTTCTTAAGGTCGTTGAAAATCGCCCAGGAACCCCATAAGTAAGGGATCATGAAAACTGTTATAAACCCCAAATGTGGGCAATAGCTCACGGAAACGGCCATAAAATGCGAAAACAACGGGTTTTTGGTCTTATATATCTCAAACAGGTATCGGTTCTGACTGTCGTTGTAAATCGCCCTAGAACCCCAAAACTATGGACAATAGCTCATGAAAACGACCATAAAACGCGAAAACGACGAGTTTTTGGTCATATATATCTCAAACATGCATCGGTTCTGACGGTCGTTGTAAATCTCCATCAAACCCCAAAATTGTGGACAATAGGTTAGGAAAACAGAGATAAAATGCGAAATGATAAGTTATTGGTCATATCTCTC
The DNA here is from genome assembly GCA_023614405.1 of Avena insularis. Lineage (NCBI taxonomy): Eukaryota > Viridiplantae > Streptophyta > Magnoliopsida > Poales > Poaceae > Avena > Avena insularis. The sequence goes on from CM042692.1 coordinate 541,784,498, forward strand.
AAACATGTACGGTTCTCACAGTCGTTGTAAATTTCCCTACAACCCGAAAACTTTGGGCAATAGCTCATGAAAACAGTCATAAAACGCGAAAACAACGAGTTATGGGTCATATAACTCAAACATGTATCGGTTCTCACGGTCGTTGTAAATCACTCTGGAACCCCAAACTACAGGCAATAGCTCATGAAAACGGCCGCAAAACGCGAAAACTATGAGTTTTTGGTCACATATCTGAAACTTGTATCGGGTCTTAAGGTCGTTGTAAATCGCCCTGGAACCCCGTAACTAAGGGCAATAGCTCATGAAAACGGCTATAAAACACGAAAACGACGAGTTTCTGGTCACATATCTCAAACATGTATCGGGTCTTAAGGTCGTTGTAAATCGCCCTGGAACCCCATAAGTAAGGGCTCATGAAAACAGACATAAACCGCGAAAGTGGGCAATAGCTCACGGAAACGGCCATAAAACGTGAAAACAACGAGTTTTTGGTCATATATATCTCAAACATGTATCGTTTCTGACGGTCGTTGTAAATCACCCTCGAACCCCAAAATTGTGGACAATAGGTTATGAAAATGGCGATAAAATGCGAAACGATAAGTTTTTGGTCATATCTCTCAAACATGTATCGGTTCTCATGGTCATTGTAAATTTTCCAGGAACCCGAAAACTTTGGGCAATAGCTCATGAAAACAGTCATAAAACACGAAAACGACGAGTTATGGGTCATATAAATCAAACATGTATCGGTTCTCACGGTTGTAAATCACCTTGGAACCCCAAAACTATAGGCAATAGCTCATGAAAACGGCCACAAAACGCGAAAACGATGAGTTTTTTCTCACATATCTGAAACTTGTATCGGGTCTTAAGGTCGTTGTAAATTTCCCTGGAACCCCATAAATAAGGGCAATAGCTCATGAAAACGGCCATAAAATGCAAAAATGACGAGTTTTTGGTCATATATCTCAAACTTGTATCGGGTCTTACAGTCGTTGTAATTCCCCTAGAACCCTAAAAATATGGGCAATATCTCACGAAACGCGAAAACGATGAGTTTTTGGTTAAATATCTCAAACATGTATCGGGTCTTACGGTCATTGTAAATCGCCCTGGAACCACAAAATTGTGGGAAATAGCTCATGAAAACGGCCATAAAACTCGGAAACGATGAGTGTTTGGTCATATCTCTCAAACATGTATTAATTGTTATAGCCGATGTAAATTGCCCTGGAACCCCAAAACCTTGGAAACAGCTGATGAAAACGGCCATAAAACCCGAAAATGACGAAGTTTTGGTCATATACCTCAAACATGTATCGGTTCTAGGTCGTTGTAAATCAACTCGAAACCCAAAAACTATGGAAATAGCTCATGAAAATGGCCATAAGCAAAACGATGACTTTTGCTTATATCTCAAACTTGTCTCGGGTCTTAAGGTCATTGTAAATTGCCGTGGAACCCCATAACTAAGGGCAATAGCTCATGAAAACGGCCATAAAATGCAAAGACGACGAGTTTTTGGTCATATCTCTCAAACATGTATCGGTTCTCACGGTCGTTGTAAACCGTCCTGGAACCCCAAAAGTGTGGGCAATAGCTCATGAAAACGGCTATAAAACGCGAAACGACGAGTTTTTGGTCACATATCTCAAACATGTATCGGGTCTTAAGGTCGTTGTAAATCGCCCTAGAACCCCATAACTAAGGGCAATAGCTCATGAAAACAGCGACAAAATGCAAAAACGATGAGTTTTTGGTCATATATCTAAAACATGTATCAGTTCTTAAGGTCGTTGAAAATCGCCAGAACCCCATAAGTAAGGGATCATGAAAACTGTTATAAACCCCAAATGTGGGCAATAGCTCACGGAAACGGCCATAAAATGCGAAAACAACGGGTTTTTGGTCTTATATATCTCAAACAGGTATCGGTTCTGACGGTCGTTGTAAATCGCCCTAGAACCCCAAAACTATGGACAATAGCTCATGAAAACGACCATAAAACGCGAAAACGACGAGTTTTTGGTCATATATATCTCAAACATGCATCGGTTCTGACGGTCGTTGTAAATCTCCATCAAACCCCAAAATTGTGGACAATAGGTTAGGAAAACAGAGATAAAATGCGAAATGATAAGTTATTGGTCATATCTCTCAAACATGTACCGGTTCTCACAGTCGTTGTAAATTTCCCTACAACCCGAAAACTTTGGGCAATAGCTCATGAAAACGGTCATAAAACGCGAAAACAACGAGTTATGGGTCATATAACTCAAACATGTATCGGTTCTCACGGTCGTTGTAAATCACTCTGGAACCCCAAACTACAGGGAATAGCTCATGAAAACGGCCGCAAAACGCGAAAACTATGAGTTTTTGGTCACATATCTGAAACTTTTATCGGGTCTTAAGGTCGTTGTAAATCGCCCTGGAACCCCGTAACTAAGGGCAATAGCTCATGAAAACGGCTATAAAACACGAAAACGACGAGTTTCTGGTCACATATCTCAAACATGTATCGGGTCTTAAGGTCGTTGTAAATCGCCCTGGAACCCCATAAGTAAGGGCTCATGAAAACAGACATAAACCGCGAAAGTGGGCAATAGCTCACGGAAACGGCCATAAAATGTGAAAACAACGAGTTTTTGGTCATATATATCTCAAACATGTATCGTTTCTGACGGTCGTTGTAAATCACCCTCGAACCCCAAAATTGTGGACAATAGGTTATGAAAATGGCGATAAAATGCGAAACGATAAGTTTTTGGTCATATCTCTCAAACATGTATCGGTTCTCATGGTCATTGTAAATTTTCCAGGAACCCGAAAACTTTGGGCAATAGCTCATGAAAACAGTCATAAAACACGAAAACGACGAGTTATGGGTCATATAAATCAAACATGTATCGGTTCTCACGGTCGTTGTAAATCACCTTGGAACCCCAAAACTATAGGCAATAGCTCATGAAAACGGCCACAAAACGCGAAAACGATGAGTTTTTTCTCACATATCTGAAACTTGTATCGGGTCTTAAGGTCGTTGTAAATTTCCCTGGAACCCCATAACTAAGGGCAATAGCTCATGAAAACGGCCATAAAATGCAAAAATGACGAGTTTTTGGTCATATATCTCAAACTTGTATCGGGTCTTACAGTCGTTGTAATTCCCCTAGAACCCCAAAACTATGGGCAATATCTCACGAAACGCGAAAACGATGAGTTTTTGGTTAAATATCTCAAACATGTATCGGGTCTTACGGTCATTGTAAATCACCCTGGAACCACAAAATTGTGGGAAATAGCTCATGAAAACGGCCATAAAACTCGGAAACGATGAGTGTTTGGTCATATCTCTCAAACATGTATTAATTGTTATAGCCGATGTAAATTGCCCTGGAACCCCAAAACCTTGGAAACAGCTGATGAAAACGGCCATAAAACCCGAAAATGACGAGTTTTTGGTCATATACCTCAAACATGTATCGGTTCTAACGGTCGTTGTAAATCAACTCGAAACCCAAAAACTATGGAAATAGCTCATGAAAATGGCCATAAACGCGAAAACGATGACTTTTTTGCGTATATCTCAAACTTGTCTCGGGTCTTAAGGTCATTGTAAATTGCCGTGGAACCCCATAACTAAGGGCAATAGCTCATGAAAACGGCCATAAAATGCAAAGACGACGAGTTTTTGGTCATATCTCTCAAACATGTATCGGTTCTCACGGTCGTTGTAAACCGTCCTGGAACCCCAAAAGTGTGGGCAATAGCTCATGAAAACGGCTATAAAACGCGAAAACGACGAGTTTTTGGTCACATATCTCAAACATGTATCGGGTCTTAAGGTCGTTGTAAATCGCCCTAGAACCCCATAACTAAGGGCAATAGCTCATGAAAACAGCGACAAAATGCAAAAACGATGAGTTTTTGGTCATATATCTAAAACATGTATCAGTTCTTAAGGTCGTTGAAAATCGCCCAGGAACCCCATAAGTAAGGGATCATGAAAACTGTTATAAACCCCAAATGTGGGCAATAGCTCACGGAAACGGCCATAAAATGCGAAAACAACGGGTTTTTGGTCTTATATATCAAACAGTATCAAATGGTTCGACGGTCGTTGTAAATCGCCCTAGAACCCCAAAACTATGGACAATAGCTCATGAAAACGACCATAAAACGCGAAAACGACGAGTTTTTGGTCATATATATCTCAAACATGCATCGGTTCTGACGGTCATTGTAAATCTCCATCAAACCCCAAAATTGTGGACAATAGGTTAGGAAAACAGAGATAAAATGCGAAATGATAAGTTATTGGTCATATCTCTCAAACATGTACCGGTTCTCACAGTCGTTGTAAATTTCCCTACAACCCGAAAACTTTGGGCAATAGCTCATGAAAACAGTCATAAAACGCGAAAACAACGAGTTATGGGTCATATAACTCAAACATGTATCGGTTCTCACGGTCGTTGTAAATCACTCTAGAACCCCAAACTACAGGCAATAGCTCATGAAAACGGCCGCAAAACGCGAAAACTATGAGTTTTTGGTCACATATCTGAAACTTTTATCGGGTCTTAAGGTCGTTGTAAATCGCCCTGGAACCCCGTAACTAAGGGCAATAGCTCATGAAAACGGCTATAAAACACGAAAACGACGAGTTTCTGGTCACATATCTCAAACATGTATGGGGTCTTAAGGTCGTTGTAAATCGCCCTGGAACCCCATAAGTAAGGGCTCATGAAAACAGACATAAACCGCGAAAGTGGGCAATAGCTCACGGAAACGGCCATAAAACGTGAAAACAACGAGTTTTTGGTCATATATATCTCAAACATGTATCGTTTCTGACGGTCGTTGTAAATCACCCTCGAACCCCAAAATTGTGGACAATAGGTTATGAAAATGGCGATAAAATGCGAAACGATAAGTTTTTGGTCATATCTATCAAACAGGTATCGGTTCTCATGGTCATTGTAAATTTTCCAGGAACCCGAAAACTTTGGGCAATAGCTCATGAAAACAGTCATAAAACACGAAAACGACGAGTTATGGGTCATATAAATCAAACATGTATCGGTTCTCACGGTCGTTGTAAATCACCTTGGAACCCCAAAACTATAGGCAATAGCTCATGAAAACGGCCACAAAACGCGAAAACGATGAGTTTTTTCTCACATATCTGAAACTTGTATCGGGTCTTAAGGTCGTTGTAAATTTCCCTGGAACCCCATAAATAAGGGCAATAGCTCATGAAAACGGCCATAAAATGCAAAAATGACGAGTTTTTGGTCATATATCTCAAACTTGTATCGGGTCTTACAGTCGTTGTAATTCCCCTAGAACCCCAAAACTATGGGCAATATCTCACGAAACGCGAAAACAATGAGTTTTTGGTTAAATATCTCAAACATGTATCTGGTCTTACGGTCATTGTAAATCGCCCTGGAACCACAAAATTGTGGGAAATAGCTCATGAAAACGGCCATAAAACTCGGAAACGATGAGTGTTTGGTCATATCTCTCAAACATGTATTAATTGTTATAGCCGATGTAAATTGCCCTGGAACCCCAAAACCTAGGAAACAGCTGATGAAAACGGCCATAAAACCCGAAAATGACGAGTTTTTGGTCATATACCTCAAACATGTATCGGGTCTAACGGCCGTTGTAAATCAACTCGAAACCCAAAAACTATGGAAATAGCTCATGAAAATGGCCATAAACGCGAAAACGATGACTTTTTTGCGAATATCTCAAACTTGTCTCGGGTCTTAAGGTCATTGTAAATTGCCGTGGAACCCCATAACTAAGGGCAATAGCTCATGAAAACGGCCATAAAATGCAAAGACGACGAGTTTTTGGTCATATCTCTCAAACATGTATCGGTTCTCACGGTCGTTGTAAACCGTCCTGGAACCCCAAAAGTGTGGGCAATAGCTCATGAAAACGGCTATAAAACGCGAAAACGACGAGTTTTTGGTCACATATCTCAAACATGTACCGGGTCTTAAGGTCGTTGTAAATCGCCCTAGAACCCCATAACTAAGGGCAATAGCTCATGAAAACAGCGACAAAATGCAAAAACGATGAGTTTTTGGTCATATATCTAAAACATGTATCAGTTCTTAAGGTCGTTGAAAATCGCCCAGGAACCCCATAAGTAAGGGATCATGAAAACTGTTATAAACCCCAAATGTGGGCAATAGCTCACGGCCATAAAATGCAAAACAACGGGTTTTTGGTCTTATATATCTCAAGCAGTATCGGTTACGGGTCGTTGTAAATCGCCCTAGAACCCCAAAACTATGGACAATAGCTCATGAAAACGACCATAAAACGCGAAAACGACGAGTTTTTGGTCATATATATCTCAAACATGCATCGGTTCTGACGGTCGTTGTAAATCTCCATCAAACCCCAAAATTGTGGACAATAGGTTAGGAAAACAGAGATAAAATGCGAAATGATAAGTTATTGGTCATATCTCTCAAACATGTACGGTTCTCACAGTCGTTGTAAATTTCCCTACAACCCGAAAACTTTGGGCAATAGCTCATGAAAACAGTCATAAAACGCGAAAACAACGAGTTATGGGTCATATAACTCAAACATGTATCGGTTCTCACTGTCGTTGTAAATCACTCTGGAACCCCAAACTACAGGCAATAGCTCATGAAAACGGCCGCAAAACGCGAAAACTATGAGTTTTTGGTCACATATCTGAAACTTGTATCGGGTCTTAAGGTCGTTGTAAATCGCCCTGGAACCCCGTAACTAAGGGCAATAGCTCATGAAAACGGCTATAAAACACGAAAACGACGAGTTTCTGGTCACATATCTCAAACATGTATCGGGTCTTAAGGTCGTTGTAAATCGCCCTGGAACCCCATAAGTAAGGGCTCATGAAAACAGACATAAACCGCGAAAGTGGGCAATAGCTCACGGAAACGGCCATAAAACGTGAAAACAACGAGTTTTTGGTCATATATATCTCAAACATGTATCGTTTCTGACGGTCGTTGTAAATCACCCTCGAACCCCAAAATTGTGGACAATAGGTTATGAAAATGGCGATAAAATGCGAAACGATAAGTTTTTGGTCATATCTCTCAAACATGTATCGGTTCTCATGGTCATTGTAAATTTTCCAGGAACCCGAAAACTTTGGGCAATAGCTCATGAAAACAGTCATAAAACACGAAAACGACGAGTTATGGGTCATATAAATCAAACATGTATCGGTTCTCACGGTCGTTGTAAATCACCTTGGAACCCCAAAACTATAGGCAATAGCTCATGAAAACGGCCACAAAACGCGAAAACGATGAGTTTTTTCTCACATATCTGAAACTTGTATCGGGTCTTAAGGTCGTTGTAAATTTCCCTGGAACCCCATAAATAAGGGCAATAGCTCATGAAAACGGCCATAAAATGCAAAAATGACGAGTTTTTGGTCATATATCTCAAACTTGTATCGGGTCTTACAGTCGTTGTAATTCCCCTAGAACCCTAAAAATATGGGCAATATCTCACGAAACGCGAAAACGATGAGTTTTTGGTTAAATATCTCAAACATGTATCGGGTCTTACGGTCATTGTAAATCGCCCTGGAACCACAAAATTGTGGGAAATAGCTCATGAAAACGGCCATAAAACTCGGAAACGATGAGTGTTTGGTCATATCTCTCAAACATGTATTAATTGTTATAGCCGATGTAAATTGCCCTGGAACCCCAAAACCTTGGAAACAGCTGATGAAAACAGCCATAAAACCCGAAAATGACGAGTTTTTGGTCATATACCTCAAACATGTATCGGTTCTAACGGTCGTTGTAAATCAACTCGAAACCCAAAAACTAGGGAAATAGCTCATGAAAATGGCCATAAACGCGAAAACGATAACTTTTTTGCGAATATCTCAAACTTGTCTCGGGTCTTAAGGTCATTGTAAATTGCCGTGGAACCCCATAACTAAGGGCAATAGCTCATGAAAACAGCCATAAAATGCAAAGACGACGAGTTTTTGGTCATATCTCTCAAACATGTATCGGTTCTCACGGTCGTTGTAAACCGTCCTGGAACCCCAAAAGTGTGGGCAATAGCTCATGAAAACGGCTATAAAACGCGAAAACGACGAGTTTTTGGTCACATATCTCAAACATGTATCGGGTCTTAAGGTCATTGTAAATCGCCCTAGAACCCCATAACTAAGGGCAATAGCTCATGAAAACAGCGACAAAATGCAAAAACGATGAGTTTTTGGTCATATATCTAAAACATGTATCAGTTCTTAAGGTCGTTGAAAATCGCCCAGGAACCCCATAAGTAAGGGATCATGAAAACTGTTATAAACCCCAAATGTGGGCAATAGCTCACGGAAACGGCCATAAAATGCGAAAACAACGGGTTTTTGGTCTTATATATCTCAAACAGGTATCGGTTCTGATGGTCGTTGTAAATCGCCCTAGAACCCCAAAACTATGGACAATAGCTCATGAAAACGACCATAAAACGCGAAAACGACGAGTTTTTGGTCATATATATCTCAAACATGCATCGGTTCTGAGGGTCGTTGTAAATCTCCATCAAACCCTAAAATTGTGGACAATAGGTTAGGAAAACAGATAAAATGCGAAATGATAAGTTATTGGTCATATCTCTCAAACATGTACCGTTCTCACAAGTTGTAAATTTCCTACAACCCGAAAACTTTGGGCAATAGCTCATGAAAATAGTCATAAACGCGAAAACAACGAGTTATGGGTCATATAACTCAAACATGTATCGGTTCTCACGGTCGTTGTAAATCACCCTGGAACCCCAAACTATAGGCAATAGCTCATGAAAACGGCCGCAAAACGCGAAAACTATGAGTTTTTGGTCACATATCTGAAACTTGTATCGGGTCTTAAGGTCGTTGTAAATCACCCTGGAACCCCGTAACTAAGGGCAATAGCTCATGAAAACGGCTATAAAACACGAAACGACGAAGTTTCGTCACATATCTCAAACATGTATCGGGTCTTAAGGTCGTTGTAAATCGCCTGAACCCCATAAGTAAGGGCTCATGAAAAGACATAAACCGCGAAAGTGGGCAATAGCTCACGGAACGGCCATAAAACGTGAAAACAACGAAGTTTTTGGTCATATATATCTCAAACATGTATCGCTTCGACGGTCGTTATAAATCACCTCGAACCCCAAAATTGTGGACAATAGGTTATGAAAATGAGATAAAATGCTAAACTATAATTTTTTGGTCATATATCTCAAACATGTATCGGTTATCATGGTCATTGTAAATTTTCCAGGAACCCTAAAACTTTGGGCAATAGCTCATGAAAACAGTCATAAAACACGAAAACGACGAGTTATGGGTCATATAAATCAAACATGTATCGGTTCTCACGGTCGTTGTAAATCACCTTGGAACCCCAAAACTATAGGCAATAGCTCATGAAAACGGCCACAAAACGCGAAAACGATGAGTTTTTTCTCACATATCTGAAACTTGTATCGGGTCTTAAGGTCGTTGTAAATTTCCCTTGAACCCCATAACTAAGGGCAATAGCTCATGAAAACGGCCATAAAATGCAAAAATGACGAGTTTTTGGTCATATATCTCAAACTTGTATCGGGTCTTACAGTCGTTGTAATTTCCCTAGAACCCCAAAACTATGGGCAATATCTCACGAAACGCGAAAACGATGAGTTTTTGGTTAAATATCTCAAACATGTATCGGGTCTTACGGTCATTGTAAATCGCCCTGGAACCACAAAATTGTGGGAAATAGCTCATGAAAACGGCCATAAAACTCGGAAACGATGAGTGTTTGGTCATATCTCTCAAACATGTATTAATTGTTATAGCCGATGTAAATTGCCCTGGAACCCCAAAACCTTGGAAACAGCTGATGAAAACGGCCATAAAACCCGAAAATGACGAGTTTTTGGTCATATACCTCAAACATGTATCGGGTCTAACGGTCGTTGTAAATCAACTCGAAACCCAAAAACTATGGAAATAGCTCATGAAAATGGCCATAAACGCGAAAACGATGACTTTTTTGCGTATATCTCAAACTTGTCTCGGGTCTTAAGGTCATTGTAAATTGCCGTGGAACCCCATAACTAAGGGCAATAGCTCATGAAAACGGCCATAAAATGCAAAGACGACGAGTTTTTGGTCATATCTCTCAAACATGTATCGGTTCTCACGGTCGTTGTAAACCGTCCTGGAACCCCAAAAGTGTGGGCAATAGCTCATGAAAACGGCTATAAAACGCGAAAACGACGAGTTTTTGGTCACATATCTCAAACATGTATCGGGTCTTAAGGTCATTGTAAATCGCCCTAGAACCCCATAACTAAGGGCAATAGCTCATGAAAACAGCGACAAAATGCAAAAACGATGAGTTTTTGGTCATATATCTAAAACATGTATCAGTTCTTAAGGTCGTTGAAAATCGCCAGAACCCCATAAGTAAGGGATCATGAAACTGTTATAAACCCCAAATGTGGGCAATAGCTCACTAAACGCCATAAAATGCGAAAACAACGGGTTTTTGGTCTTATATATCTCAAACAGGTATCGTTACGATGGTCGTTGTAAATCGCCCTAGAACCCCAAAACTATGGACAATAGCTCATGAAACGACCATAAAAACGACGAGTTTTTGGTCATATATATCTCAAACATGCATCGGTTACGGGTCGTTGTAAATCTCCATCAAACCCTAAAATTGTGGACAATAGGTTAGGAAAACAGAGATAAAATGCGAAATGATAAGTTATTGGTCATATCTCTCAAACATGTACCGTTCTCACGATGTTGTAAATTTACCTACAACCCGAAAACTTTGGGCAATAGCTCATGAAAATAGTCATAAAACGCGAAAACAACGAGTTATGGGTCATATAACTCAAACATGTATCGGTTCTCACGGTCGTTGTAAATCACCCTGGAACCCCAAACTATAGGCAATAGCTCATGAAAACGGCCGCAAAACGCGAAAACGATGAGTTTTTTCTCACATATCTGAAACTTGTATCGGGTCTTAAGGTCGTTGTAAATCACCCTGGAACCCCGTAACTAAGGGCAATAGCTCATGAAAACGGCTATAAAACACGAAAACGACGAGTTTCGGTCACATATCTCAAACATGTATCGGGTCTTAAGGTCGCTAAATCGCCTGAACCCCATAAGTAAGGGCTCATGAAAAGCAGACATAAACCGCGAAGTGGGCAATAGCTCACTTAAACTGCCATAAAACGTGAAAACAACGAGTTTTTGGTCATATATATCTCAAACATGTATCGTTTCTGACGGTCGTTGTAAATCACCCTCGAACCCCAAAATTGTGGACAATAGGTTATGAAAATGGCGATAAAATGCGAAACGATAAGTTTTTGGTCATATCTCTCAAACATGTATCGGTTCTCATGGTCATTGTAAATTTTCCAGGAACCCGAAAACTTTGGGCAATAGCTCATGAAAACAGTCATAAAACACGAAAACGACGAGTTATGGGTCATATAAATCAAACATGTATCGGTTCTCACGGTCGTTGTAAATCACCTTGGAACCCCAAAACTATAGGCAATAGCTCATGAAAACGCCACAAAACGCGAAACGATGAGTTTTTCTCACATATCTGAAACTTGTATCGGGTCTTAAGGTCGTAAATTTCCACGAACCCCATAACTAAGGGCAATAGCTCATGAAAACGGCCATAAAATGCAAAAATGACGAGTTTTTGGTCATATATCTCAAACTTGTATCGGGTCTTACAGTCGTTGTAATTTCCCTAGAACCCCAAAACTATGGGCAATATCTCACGAAACGCGAAAACGATGAGTTTTTGGTTAAATATCTCAAACATGTATCGGGTCTTACGGTCATTGTAAATCGCCCTGGAACCACAAAATTGTGGGAAATAGCTCATGAAAACGGCCATAAAACTCGGAAACGATGAGTGTTTGGTCATATCTCTCAAACATGTATTAATTGTTATAGCCGATGTAAATTGCCCTGGAACCCCAAAACCTTGAAAGTGATGAAACGGCCATAAAACCGAAAATGACGAAGTTTTGGTCATATACCTCAAACATGTATCGGGTCTAACGGTCGTTGTAAATCAACTCGAAACCCAAAAACTATGGAAATAGCTCATGAAAATGGCCATAAACGCGAAAACGATGACTTTTTTGCGTATATCTCAAACTTGTCTCGGGTCTTAAGGTCATTGTAAATTGCCGTGGAACCCCATAACTAAGGGCAATAGCTCATGAAAACGGCCATAAAATGCAAAGACGACGAGTTTTTGGTCATATCTCTCAAACATGTATCGGTTCTCACGGCTGTAAACCGTCCTGGAACCCCAAAAGTGTGGGCAATAGCTCATGAAAACGGCTATAAAACGCGAAAACGACGAGTTTTTGGTCACATATCTCAAACATGTATCGGGTCTTAAGGTCATTGTAAATCGCCCTAGAACCCCATAACTAAGGGCAATAGCTCATGAAAACAGCGACAAAATGCAAAAACGATGAGTTTTTGGTCATATATCTAAAACATGTATCAGTTCTTAAGGTCGTTGAAAATCGCCCAGGAACCCCATAAGTAAGGGATCATGAAAACTGTTATAAACCCCAAATGTGGGCAATAGCTCACGGAAACGGCCATAAAATGCGAAAACAACGGGTTTTTGGTCTTATATATCTCAAACAGGTATCGGTTCTGATGGTCGTTGTAAATCGCCCTAGAACCCCAAAACTATGGACAATAGCTCATGAAAACGACCATAAAACGCGAAAACGACGAGTTTTTGGTCATATATATCTCAAACATGCATCGGTTCTGAGGGTCGTTGTAAATCTCCATCAAACCCTAAAATTGTGGACAATAGGTTAGGAAAACAGAGATAAAATGCGAAATGATAAGTTATTGGTCATATCTCTCAAACATGTACCGGTTCTCACAGTCGTTGTAAATTTCCCTACAACCCGAAAACTTTGGGCAATAGCTCATGAAAATAGTCATAAAACGCGAAAACAACGAGTTATGGGTCATATAACTCAAACATGTATCGGTTCTCACGGTCGTTGTACATCACCCTGGAACCCCAAACTATAGGCAATAGCTCATGAAAACGGCCAAAAACGCGAAAACTATGAGTTTTTGGTCACATATCTGAAACTTGTATCGGGTCTTAAGGTCGTTGTAAATCACCCTGGAACCCCGTAACTAAGGGCAATAGCTCATGAAAACGGCTATAAAACACGAAAACGACGAGTTTCTGGTCACATATCTCAAACATGTATCGGGTCTTAAGGTCGTTGTAAATCGCCCTGGAACCCCATAAGTAAGGGCTCATGAAATGCACATAAACCGCGAAGTGGGCAATAGCTCACGGAAACGGCCATAAAACGTGAAAACAACGAGTTTTTGGTCATATATATCTCAAACATGTATCGTTTCTGACGGTCGTTATAAATCACCCTCGAACCCCAAAATTGTGGACAATAGGTTATGAAAATGGCGATAAAATGCGAAACGATAAGTTTTTGGTCATATCTCTCAAACATGTATCGGTTCTCATGGTCATTGTAAATTTTCCAGGAACCCGAAAACTTTGGGCAATAGCTCATGAAAACAGTCATAAAACACGAAAACGACGAGTTATGGGTCATATAAATCAAACATGTATCGGTTCTCACGGTCGTTGTAAATCACCTTGGAACCCCAAAACTATAGGCAATAGCTCATGAAAACGGCCACAAAACGCGAAAACGATGAGTTTTTTCTCACATATCTGAAACTTGTATCGGGTCTTAAGGTCGTTGTAAATTTCCCTGGAACCCCATAACTAAGGGCAATAGCTCATGAAAACGGCCATAAAATGCAAAAATGACGAGTTTTTGGTCATATATCTCAAACTTGTATCGGGTCTTACAGTCGTTGTAATTCCCCTAGAACCCTAAAAATATGGGCAATATCTCACGAAACGCGAAAACGATGAGTTTTTGGTTAAATATCTCAAACATGTATCGGGTCTTACGGTCATTGTAAATCGCCCTGGAACCACAAAATTGTGGGAAATAGCTCATGAAAACGGCCATAAAACTCGGAAACGATGAGTGTTTGGTCATATCTCTCAAACATGTATTAATTGTTATAGCGTAAATTGCCTGAACCCCAAAACCTTGGAAACCGATGAAAACGGCCATAAAACCCGAAAATGACGAGTTTTTGGTCATATACCTCAAACATGTATCGGTTCTAACGGTCGTTGTAAATCAACTCGAAACCCAAAAACTATGGAAATAGCTCATGAAAATGGCCATAAACGCGAAAACGATGACTTTTTTGCGTATATCTCAAACTTGTCTCGGGTCTTAAGGTCATTGTAAATTGCCGTGGAACCCCATAACTAAGGGCAATAGCTCATGAAAACGGCCATAAAATGCAAAGACGACGAGTTTTTGGTCATATCTCTCAAACATGTATCGATTCTCACGGTCGTTGTAAACCGCCCCGAACCCCAAAAGTGTGGGCAATAGCTCATGAAAAGCGGCTATAAAACGCGAAAACGACGAGTTTTTGGTCACATATCTCAAACATGTATCGGGTCTTAAGGTCGTTGTAAATCGCCCTAGAACCCCATAACTAAGGGCAATAGCTCATGAAAACAGCGACAAAATGCAAAAACGATGAGTTTTTGGTCATATATCTAAAACATGTATCAGTTCTTAAGGTCGTTGAAAATCGCCCAGGAACCCCATAAGTAAGGGATCATGAAAACTGTTATAAACCCCAAATGTGGGCAATAGCTCACGGAAACGGCCATAAAATGCGAAAACAACGGGTTTTTGGTCTTATATATCTCAAACAGGTATCGGTTCTGACGGTCGTTGTAAATCGCCCTAGAACCCCAAAACTATGGACAATAGCTCATGAAAACGACCATAAAACGCGAAAACGACGAGTTTTTGGTCATATATATCTCAAACATGCATCGGTTCTGACGGTCGTTGTAAATCTCCATCAAACCCCAAAATTGTGGACAATAGGTTAGGAAAACAGAGATAAAATGCGAAATGATAAGTTATTGGTCATATCTCTCAAACATGTACCGGTTCTCACAGTCGTTGTAAATTTCCCTACAACCCGAAAACTTTGGGCAATAGCTCATGAAAATAGTCATAAAACGCGAAAACAACGAGTTATGGGTCATATAACTCAAACATGTATCGGTTCTCACGGTCGTTGTAAATCACCCTGGAACCCCAAACTATAGGCAATAGCTCATGAAAACGGCCGCAAAACGCGAAAACTATGAGTTTTTGGTCACATATCTGAAACTTGTATCGGGTCTTAAGGTCGTTGTAAATCACCCTGGAACCCCGTAACTAAGGGCAATAGCTCATGAAAACGGCTATAAAACACGAAAACGACGAGTTTCTGGTCACATATCTCAAACATGTATCGGGTCTTAAGGTCGTTGTAAATCGCCCTGGAACCCCATAAGTAAGGGCTCATGAAAACAGACATAAACCACGAAAGTGGGCAATAGCTCACGGAAACGGCCATAAAACGTGGAAACAACGAGTTTTTGGTCATATATATCTCAAACATGTATCGTTTCTGACGGTCGTTGTAAATCACCCTCGAACCCCAAAATTGTGGACAATAGGTTATGAAAATGGCGATAAAATGCGAAACGATAAGTTTTTGGTCATATCTCTCAAACATGTATCGGTTCTCATGGTCATTGTAAATTTTCCAGGAACCCGAAAACTTTGGGCAATAGCTCATGAAAACAGTCATAAAACACGAAAACGACGAGTTATGGGTCATATAAATCAAACATGTATCGGTTCTCACGGTCGTTGTAAATCACCTTGGAACCCCAAAACTATAGGCAATAGCTCATGAAAACAGCCACAAAACGCGAAAACG
This sequence comes from Avena insularis, assembly GCA_023614405.1. NCBI lineage: Eukaryota > Viridiplantae > Streptophyta > Magnoliopsida > Poales > Poaceae > Avena > Avena insularis. Next base: position 541,800,474 of record CM042692.1, read on the forward strand.
ATGAGTTTTTTCTCACATATCTGAAACTTGTATCGGGTCTTAAGGTCGTTGTAAATTTCCCTGGAACCCCATAACTAAGGGCAATAGCTCATGAAAACGGCCATAAAATGCAAAAATGACGAGTTTTTGGTCATATATCTCAAACTTGTATCGGGTCTTACAGTCGTTGTAATTCCCCTAGAACCCTAAAAATATGGGCAATATCTCACGAAACGCGAAAACGATGAGTTTTTGGTTAAATATCTCAAACATGTATCGGGTCTTACGGTCATTGTAAATCGCCCTGGAACCACAAAATTGTGGGAAATAGCTCATGAAAACGGCCATAAAACTCGGAAACGATGAGTGTTTGGTCATATCTCTCAAACATGTATTAATTGTTATAGCCGATGTAAATTGCCCTGGAACCCCAAAACCTTGGAAACAGCTGATGAAAACGGCCATAAAACCCGAAAATGACGAGTTTTTGGTCATATACCTCAAACATGTATCGGTTCTAACGGTTGTAAATCAACTCGAAACCCAAAAACTATGGAAATAGCTCATGAAAATGGCCATAAACGCGAAAACGATGACTTTTTTGCGTATATCTCAAACTTGTCTCGGGTCTTAAGGTCATTGTAAATTGCTGTGGAACCCCATAACGAAGGGCAATAGCTCATGAAAACGGCCATAAAATGCAAAGACGACGAGTTTTTGGTCATATCTCTCAAACATGTATCGGTTCTCACGGTCGTTGTAAACCGTCCTGGAACCCCAAAAGTGTGGGCAATAGCTCATGAAAACGGCTATAAAACGCGAAAACGACGAGTTTTTGGTCACATATCTCAAACATGTATCGGGTCTTAAGGTCGTTGTAAATCGCCCTAGAACCCCATAACTAAGGGCAATAGCTCATGAAAACAGCGACAAAATGCAAAAACGATGAGTTTTTGGTCATATATCTAAAACATGTATCAGTTCTTAAGGTCGTTGAAAATCGCCCAGGAACCCCATAAGTAAGGGATCATGAAAACTGTTATAAACCCCAAATGTGGGCAATAGCTCACGGAAACGGCCATAAAATGCGAAAACAACGGGTTTTTGGTCTTATATATCTCAAACAGGTATCGGTTCTGACGGTCGTTGTAAATCGCCCTAGAACCCCAAAACTATGGACAATAGCTCATGAAAACGACCATAAAACGCGAAAACGACGAGTTTTTGGTCATATATATCTCAAACATGCATCGGTTCTGACGGTCGTTGTAAATCTCCATCAAACCCCAAAATTGTGGACAATAGGTTAGGAAAACAGAGATAAAATGCGAAATGATAAGTTATTGGTCATATCTCTCAAACATGTACCGGTTCTCACGCGTTGTAAATTTCCTACAACCCGAAAACTTTGGGCAATAGCTCATTAAATTAGTCATAAAACGCGAAAACAACGAGTTTTGGGTCATATAACTCAAACTTGTATCGGTTCTCACGGTGGTTTTAATTCACCCTGGAACCCCAAACTATAGGCAATAGCTCATGAAAACGGCCGCAAAACGCGAAAACTATGAGTTTTGGTCACATATCTGAAACTTGTATCGGGTCTTAAGGTCGCTAAATCACCCCGAACCCCGTAATTAAGGGCAATAGCTCATGAAAACGGCTATAAAACACGAAAACGACGAGTTTCTGGTCACATATCTCAAACATGTATCGGGTCTTAAGGTCGTTGTAAATCGCCCTGGAACCCCATAAGTAAGGGCTCATGAAAACAGACATAAACCGCGAAAGTGGGCAATAGCTCACGGAAACGGCCATAAAACGTGAAAACAACGAGTTTTTGGTCATATATATCTCAAACATGTATCGTTTCTGACGGTCGTTGTAAATCACCCTCGAACCCCAAAATTGTGGACAATAGGTTATGAAAATGGCGATAAAATGCGAAACGATAAGTTTTTGGTCATATCTCTCAAACATGTATCGGTTCTCATGGTCATTGTAAATTTTCCAGGAACCCGAAAACTTTGGGCAATAGCTCATGAAAACAGTCATAAAACACGAAAACGACGAGTTATGGGTCATATAAATCAAACATGTATCGGTTCTCACGGTCGTTGTAAATCACCTTGGAACCCCAAAACTATAGGCAATAGCTCATGAAAACGGCCACAAAACGCGAAAACGATGAGTTTTTTCTCACATATCTGAAACTTGTATCGGGTCTTAAGGTCGTTGTAAATTTCCCTGGAACCCCATAACTAAGGGCAATAGCTCATGAAAACGGCCATAAAATGCAAAAATGACGAGTTTTTGGTCATATATCTCAAACTTGTATCGGGTCTTACAGTCGTTGTAATTCCCCTAGAACCCTAAAAATATGGGCAATATCTCACGAAACGCGAAAACGATGAGTTTTTGGTTAAATATCTCAAACATGTATCGGGTCTTACGGTCATTGTAAATCGCCCTGGAACCACAAAATTGTGGGAAATAGCTCATGAAAACGGCCATAAAACTCGGAAACGATGAGTGTTTGGTCATATCTCTCAAACATGTATTAATTGTTATAGCCGATGTAAATTGCCCTGGAACCCCAAAACCTTGAAACCGATGAAAACGGCCATAAAACCCGAAAATGACGAGTTTTTGGTCATATACCTCAAACATGTATCGGTTCTAACGGTCGTTGTAAATCAACTCGAAACCCAAAAACTATGGAAATAGCTCATGAAAATGGCCATAAACGCGAAAACGATGACTTTTTTGCGTATATCTCAAACTTGTCTCGGGTCTTAAGGTCATTGTAAATTGCTGTGGAACCCCATAACGAAGGGCAATAGCTCATGAAAACGGCCATAAAATGCAAAGACGACGAGTTTTTGGTCATATCTCTCAAACATGTATCGGTTCTCACGGTCGTTGTAAACCGTCCTGGAACCCCAAAAGTGTGGGCAATAGCTCATGAAAACGGCTATAAAACGCGAAAACGACGAGTTTTTGGTCACATATCTCAAACATGTATCGGGTCTTAAGGTTGTAAATCGCCCTAGAACCCCATAACTAAGGGCAATAGCTCATGAAAACAGCGACAAAATGCAAAAACGATGAGTTTTTGGTCATATATCTAAAACATGTATCAGTTCTTAAGGTCGTTGAAAATCGCCCAGGAACCCCATAAGTAAGGGATCATGAAAACTGTTATAAACCCCAAATGTGGGCAATAGCTCACGGAAACGGCCATAAAATGCGAAAACAACGGGTTTTTGGTCTTATATATCTCAAACATGTATTTCGGCGGTCGTTGTAAATCGCCCTAGAACCCCAAAACTATGGACAATAGCTCATGAAAACGACCATAAAACGCGAAAACGACGAGTTTTTGGTCATATATATCTCAAACATGCATCGGTTCTGACGGTCGTTGTAAATCTCCATCAAACCCCAAAATTGTGGACAATAGGTTAGGAAAACAGAGATAAAATGCGAAATGATAAGTTATTGGTCATATCTCTCAAACATGTACCGGTTCTCACAGTCGTTGTAAATTTCCCTACAACCCGAAAACTTTGGGCAATAGCTCATGAAAATAGTCATAAAACGCGAAAACAACGAGTTATGGGTCATATAACTCAAACATGTATCGGTTCTCACGGTCGTTGTAAATCACCCTGGAACCCCAAACTATAGGCAATAGCTCATGAAAACGGCCGCAAAACGCGAAAACTATGAGTTTTTGGTCACATATCTGAAACTTGTATCGGGTCTTAAGGTCGTTGTAAATCACCCTGGAACCCCGTAACTAAGGGCAATAGCTCATGAAAACGGCTATAAAACACGAAAACGACGAGTTTCTGGTCACATATCTCAAACATGTATCGGGTCTTAAGGTCGTTGTAAATCGCCCTGGAACCCCATAAGTAAGGGCTCATGAAAACAGACATAAACCACGAAAGTGGGCAATAGCTCACGGAAACGGCCATAAAACGTGGAAACAACGAGTTTTTGGTCATATATATCTCAAACATGTATCGTTTCTGACGGTCGTTGTAAATCACCCTCGAACCCCAAAATTGTGGACAATAGGTTATGAAAATGGCGATAAAATGCGAAACGATAAGTTTTTGGTCATATCTCTCAAACATGTATCGGTTCTCATGGTCATTGTAAATTTTCCAGGAACCCGAAAACTTTGGGCAATAGCTCATGAAAACAGTCATAAAACACGAAAACGACGAGTTATGGGTCATATAAATCAAACATGTATCGGTTCTCACGGTCGTTGTAAATCACCTTGGAACCCCAAAACTATAGGCAATAGCTCATGAAAACGGCCACAAAACGCGAAAACGATGAGTTTTTTCTCACATATCTGAAACTTGTATCGGGTCTTAAGGTCGTTGTAAATTTCCCTGGAACCCCATAACTAAGGGCAATAGCTCATGAAAACGGCCATAAAATGCAAAAATGACGAGTTTTTGGTCATATATCTCAAACTTGTATCGGGTCTTACAGTCGTTGTAATTTCCCTAGAACCCCAAAACTATGGGCAATATCTCACTAAACGCGAAAACTATGAGTTTTTGGTTAAATATCTCAAACATGTATCGGGTCTTACGGTCATTGTAAATCGCCCTGGAACCACAAAATTGTGGGAAATAGCTCATGAAAACGGCCATAAAACTCGGAAACGATGAGTGTTTGGTCATATCTCTCAAACATGTATTAATTGTTATAGCCGATGTAAATTGCCCTGGAACCCCAAAACCTTGGAAACAGCTCATGAAAACGGCCATAAAACCCGAAAATGACGAAGTTTTTGGTCATATACCTCAAACATGTATCGGGTCTAATCGTTGTAAATCAACTCAAACCCAAAACTATGGAAATAGCTCATGAAAATGGCCATAAACGCGAAAACGATGACTTTTTTGCGTATATCTCAAACTTGTCTCGGGTCTTAAGGTCATTGTAAATTGCCGTGGAACCCCATAACTAAGGGCAATAGCTCATGAAAACGGCCATAAAATGCAAAGACGACGAGTTTTTGGTCATATCTCTCAAACATGTATCGGTTCTCACGGTCGTTGTAAACCGTCCTGGAACCCCAAAAGTGTGGGCAATAGCTCATGAAAACGGCTATAAAACGCGAAAACGACGAGTTTTTGGTCACATATCTCAAACATGTATCGGGTCTTAAGGTCGTTGTAAATCGCCCTAGAACCCCATAACTAAGGGCAATAGCTCATGAAAACAGCGACAAAATGCAAAAACGACGAGTTTTTGGTCATATATCTAAAACATGTATCAGTTCTTAAGGTCGTTGAAAATCGCCCAGGAACCCCATAAGTAAGGGATCATAAAAACTGTTATAAACCCCAAATGTGGGCAATAGCTCACGGAAACGGCCATAAAATGCGAAAACAACGGGTTTTTGGTCTTATATATCTCAAACAGGTATCGGTTCTGACGGTCGTTGTAAATCGCCCTAGAACCCCAAAACTATGGACAATAGCTCATGAAAACGACCATAAAACGCTAAAACGACGAGTTTTTGGGCATATATATATCTCAAACATGCATCGGTTCTGACGGTCGTTGTAAATCTCCATCAAACCCCAAAATTGTGGACAATAGGTTAGGAAAACAGAGATAAAATGCGAAATGATAAGTTATTGGTCATATCTCTCAAACATGTACCGGTTCTCACAGTCGTTGTAAATTTACCTACAACCCGAAAACTTTGGGCAATAGCTCATGAAAATAGTCATAAAACGCGAAAACAACGAGTTATGGGTCATATAACTCAAACATGTATCGGTTCTCACGGTCGTTGTAAATCACCCTGGAACCCCAAACTATAGGCAATAGCTCATGAAAACGGCCATAAAACGAAAACTATGAGTTTTTGGTCACATATCTGAAACTTGTATCGGGTCTTAAGGTCGTTGTAAATCGCCCTGGAACCCCGTAACTAAGGGCAATAGCTCATGAAAACGGCTATAAAACACGAAAACGACGAGTTTCTGGTCACATATCTCAAACATGTATCGGGTCTTAAGGTCGTTGTAAATCGCCCTGGAACCCCATAAGTAAGGGCTCATGAAAACAGACATAAACCACGAAAGTGGGCAATAGCTCACGGAAACGGCCATAAAACGTGGAAACAACGAGTTTTTGGTCATATATATCTCAAACATGTATCGTTTCTGACGGTCGTTGTAAATCACCCTCGAACCCCAAAATTGTGGACAATAGGTTATGAAAATGGCGATAAAATGCGAAACGATAAGTTTTTGGTCATATCTCTCAAACATGTATCGGTTCTCATGGTCATTGTAAATTTTCCAGAACCCGAAAACTTTGGGCAATAGCTCATGAAAACAGTCATAAAACACAAAACGACTAGTTATGGTTCATTTAAATCAAACATGTATCGGTTCTCACGGTCGTTGTAAATCACCTTGGAACCCCAACACTATAGGCACTAGCTCATGAACACGGCCACAAAACGCGAAAACGATGAGTTTTTGGTTACATATCTCAAACATGTATCGGGTCTTAAGGTCGTAAATTTCTCGAACCACAAAATTGGAAATAGCTCATGAAAACGGCCATAAAACTGGAACGCGATGAGTGTTTGGTCATATCTCTCAAACATGTATTAATTGTTATAGCCGATGTAAATTGCCCTCGAACCCCAAAACCTTGAAACAAATGATGAAACGGCCATAAAACCCGAAAATGAGGAGTTTTTGGTCATATACCTCAAACATGTATCGGGTCTAACGGTTGTAAATCAACTCGAAACCCAAAAACTATGGAAATAGCTCATGAAAATGGCCATAAACGCCGAAACGATGACTTTTTTGCGTATATCTCAAACTTGTCTCGGGTCTTAAGGTCATTGTAAATTGCCCGGAACCCCATAACTAAGGGCAATAGCTCATGAAACGGCCATAAAATGCAAAGACGACGAGTTTTGGTCATATCTCTCAAAAATGTATCGGTTCTCACGGTCGTTGTAAACCGTCCTGGAACCCCAAAAGTGTGGGCAATAGCTCATGAAAACGGCTATAAAACGCGAAAACGACGAGTTTTTGGTCACAAATCTCAAACATGTATCGGGTCTTAAGGTCGTTGTAAATCGCCCTAGAACCCCATAACTAAGGGCAATAGCTCATGAAAAAAGCGACAAAATGCAAAAAGCAGCGAGTTTTGGTCATATATCTAAAACATGTATCAAGGTCTTAAGGTTGAAAATCGCCTCGAACCCCATAAGTAAGGGATCATAAAAACTGTTATAAACCCCAAATGTGGGCAATAGCTCACGGAAACGGCCATAAAATGCGAAAGCAACGGGTTTTTGGTCTTATATATCTCAAACAGGTATCGGTTCTGACGGTCGTTGTAAATCGCCCTAGAACCCCAAAACTATGGACAATAGCTCATGAAAACGACCATAAAACGCTAAAGCAGCGAGTTTTTGGTCATATATATATCTCAAACATGCATCGGTTCTCGACGGTTGTAAATTCCATCAAACCCCAAAATTGTGGACAATAGGTTAGGAAAACAGAGATAAAATGCGAAATGATAAGTTATTGGTCATATCTCTCAAACATGTACCGGTTCTCACAGTCGTTGTAAATTTACCTACAACCCGAAAACTTTGGGCAATAGCTCATGAAAATAGTCATAAAACGCGAAAACAACGAGTTATGGGTCATATAACTCAAACATGTATCGGTTCTCACGGTCGTTGTAAATCACCACAACCCAAACTATAGGCAATAGCTCATGAAACGGCCATAAAACGCGAAAACTATGAGTTTTTGGTCACATATCTCAAACTTGTATCGGGTCTTAAGGTCGTTGTAAATCGCCTCGAACCCCGTGAATTAAGGGCAATAGCTCATGAAAACGGCCATAAAACGTGAAAACAACGAAGTTTTGGTCATATATATCTCAAACATGTATCGTCTTAACGGTCGTTGTAAATCACCCTCGAACCCCAAAATTGTGGACAATAGGTTATGAAAATGGCGATAAAATGCGACGATAAGTTTTTGGTCATATCTCAAACATGTATCGGTTCTCATGGTCATTGTAAATTTTCCAGAACCCGAAAACTTTGGGCAATAGCTCATGAAAAAAGTCATAAAACCCGAAAACGACGAGTTATGGGTCATATAAATCAAACATGTATCGGTTCTCACGGTCGTTGTAAATCACCTTGGAACCCCAAAACTATAGGCAATAGCTCATGAAAACGCCACAAAACGCGAAAACGATGAGTTTTTTCTCACATATCTAAAACTTGTATCGGGTCTTAAGGTCGTTGTAAATTTCCCTGGAACCCCATAACTAAGGGCAATAGCTCATGAAAACGGCCATAAAATGCAAAATGACGAAGTTTTGGTCATATATCTCAAACTTGTATCGGGTCTTACGTTGTAATTTCCCTAGAACCCCAAAACTATGGGCAATATCTCACGAAACGCGAAAACGATGAGTTTTTGGTTAAATATCTCAAACATGTATCGGGTCTTACGGTCATTGTAAATCGCCCTGGAACCACAAAATTGTGGGAAATAGCTCATGAAAACGGCCATAAAACTCGGAAACGATGAGTGTTTGGTCATATCTCTCAAACATGTATTAATTGTTATAGCCGATGTAAATTGCCCCGAACCCCAAAACCTTGTAAACAGCTGATGAAAACGCCATAAAACCGAAAATGACGAAGTTTTTGGTCATATACCTCAAACATGTATCGGTCTAATGGTTGTAAATCAACTCAAACCCAAAAACTATGGAAATAGCTCATGAAATGGCCAAACGCCAAAACGATGACTTTTTGCGTATATCTCAAACTTGTCTCGGTCTTAAGGTCATTGTAAATGTGGAACCCCATAACTAAGGGCAATAGCTCATGAAAACGGCCATAAAATGCAAAGACGACGAAGTTTTTGGTCATATCTCAAACATGTATCGGTTCTCACGGTCGTTGTAAATCCCCGAACCCCAAAAGTGTGGGCAATAGCTCATGAAAACGGCTATAAAACGCAAAAACGACGAGTTTTTGGTCATATATCTCAAAAATGTATCGGGTCTTAAGGTCGTTGTAAATCGCCTAGAACCCCATAACTAAGGGCAATAGCTCATGAAAACAGCCACAAAATGCAAAAACGACGAGTTTTTGGTCATATATCTAAAACATGTATCAGTTCTTAAGGTCGTTGAAAATCGCCCAGGAACCCCATAAGTAAGGGATCATGAAAACTGTTATAAACCCCAAATGGGCAATAGCTCACTAAACGCCATAAAATGCGAAAATAACGGGTTTTGGTCTTATATATCTCAAACAGTATCGTTCTCGGTCGTTGTAAATCGCCCTAGAACCCCAAAACTATGGACAATAGCTCATGAAAACGACCATAAAACGCGAAAACGACGAGTTTTTGGTCATATATATCTCAAACATGCATCGGTTCGGTTCGGTCGTTGTAAATCTCCATCAAACCCCAAAAGTGTGGACAATAGGTTAGGAAAACAGAGATAAAATGCGAAATGATAAGTTATTGGTCATATCTCTCAAACCTGTACCGGTTCTCACAGTCGTTGTAAATTTCCCTACAACCCGAAAACTTTGGGCAATAGCTCATGAAAATAGTCATAAAACGCGAAAACAACGAGTTATGGGTCATATAACTCAAACATGTATCGGTTCTCAAGGTCGTTGTAAATCACCCTGGAACCCCAAACTATAGGCAATAGCTCATGAAAACGGCAGCAAAACGCGAAAACGATGAGTTTATGGTCACATATCTGAAACATGTATCGGGTCTTAAAGTGTCGTTGTAAATCGCCTAGAACCCCCATAAGTAAGGGCTCATGAAAACAGACATAAACCGCGAAGTGGGCAATAGCTCACGGAAACGCCATAAAACGTGGAAACAACGAGTTTTTGGTCATATATATCTCAAACATGTATCGTTTCTGACGGTTGTAAATCACCCTCGAACCCCAAAATTGTGGACAATAGGTTATGAAAATGGCGATAAAATGCGAAACGATAAGTTTTTGGTCATATCTCAAACATGTATCGGTTCTCATGGTCATTGTAAATTTTCCAGGAACCCGAAAACTTTGGGCAATAGCTCATGAAAACAGTCATAAAACACGAAAACGACGAGTTATGGGTCATATAAATCAAACATGTATCGGTTCTCATGGTCGTTGTAAATCACCTTGGAACCCCAAAACTATAGGCAATAGCTCATGAAAACGCCACAAAACGAAAACAATGAGTTTTTTCTCACATATCTGAAACTTGTATCGGGTCTTAAGGTCGTTGTAAATTTCCCTTGAACCCCATAACTAAGGGCAATAGCTCATGAAAACGGCCATAAAATGCAAAAAGGACGAGTTTTTGGTCATATATCTCAAACTTGTATCGGGTCTTACAGTCGTTGTAATTTCCCTAGAACCCCAAAACTATGGGCAATATCTCACGAAACGCGAAAACGATGAGTTTTTGGTTAAATATCTCAAACATGTATCGGGTCTTACGGTCATTGTAAATAGCCCGGGAACCAAAAAATTGTGGGAAATAGCTCACGCAAACGGCCATAAAACTCGGAAACGATGAGTGTTTGGTCATATCTCTCAAACATGTATTAATTGTTATAGCCGATGTAAATTGCCCGAACCCCAAAACCTTGAAACAAATTGATGAAAACGGCCATAAAACCCGAAAATGAGGAGTTTTTGGTCATATACCTCAAACATGTATCGGGTCTAACGGTCGTTGTAAATCAACTCGAAACCCAAAAACTATGGAAATAGCTCATGAAAATGGCCATAAACGCGAAAACGATGACTTTTTTGCGTATATCTCAAACTTGTCTCGGGTCTTAAGGTCATTGTAAATTGCCGTGGAACCCCATAACTAAGGGCAATAGCTCATGAAAACGGCCATAAAATGCAAAGACGACGAGTTTTTGGTCATATCTCTCAAACATGTATCGGTTCTCACGGTCGTTGTAAACCGTCCTGGAACCCCAAAAGTGTGGGCAATAGCTCATGAAAACGGCTATAAAACGCGAAAACGACGAAGTTTTTGGTCACATATCTCAAACATGTATCGGTCTTAAGGTCGTAAATCGCCCTTGAACCCCATAACTAAGGGCAATAGCTCATGAAAACAGCCACAAAATGCAAAAACGACGAGTTTTTGGTCATATATCTAAAACATGTATCAGTTCTTAAGGTCGTTGAAAATCGCCCAGGAACCCCATAAGTAAGGGATCATGAAAACTGTTATAAACCCCAAATGTGGGCAATAGCTCACGGAAACGGCCATAAAATGCGAAAACAACGGGTTTTTGGTCTTATATATCTCAAACAGGTATCGGTTCTGACAGTCGTTGTAAATCGCCCTAGAACCCCAAAACTATGGACAATAGCTCATGAAAACGACCATAAAACGCGCAACGACGAGTTTTTGGTAATATATATATCTCAAACATGCATCGGTTCTGACGGTCGTTGTAAATCTCCATCAAACCCCAAAATTGTGGACAATAGGTTAGGAAAACAGAGATAAAATGCGAAATGATAAGTTATTGGTCATATCTCTCAAACATGTACCGGTTCTCACAGTCGTTGTAAATTTCCCTACAACCCGAAAACTTTGGGCAATAGCTCATGAAAATAGTCATAAAACGCGAAAACAACGAGTTATGGGTCATATAACTCAAACATGTATCGGTTCTCAAGGTCGTTGTAAATCACCCTGGAACCCCAAACTAGTGCAATAGCTCATGAAAACGGCCGCAAAACGCGAAAACTATGAGTTTTGGTCACATATTCAAACTTGTATCGGGTCTTAAGGTCGTTGTAAATCGCCTGAACCCCGTAATTAAGGGCAATAGCTCATGAAAACGGCTATAAAACACTAAAACGACGAGTTTCTGGTCACATATCACAAACATGTATCGGGTCTTAAGGTCGTTGTAAATCGCCCTGGAACCCCATAAGTAAGGGCTCATGAAAACAGACATAAACCGCGAAAGTGGGCAATAGCTCACGGAAACGGCCATAAAACGTGAAAACAACGAGTTTTTGGTCATATATATCTCAAACATGTATCGTTTCTGACGGTCGTTGTAAATCACCCTCGAACCCCAAAATTGTGGACAATAGGTTATGAAAATTGCGATAAAATGCGAAACGATAAGTTTTTGGTCATATCTCTCAAACATGTATCGGTTCTCATGGTCATTGTAAATTTTCCAGGAACCCGAAAACTTTGGGCAATAGCTCAAGAAAACAGTCATAAAACACGAAACGACGAGTTATGGGTCATATAAATCAAACATGTATCGGTTCTCACTCGTTGTAAATCACCTTGGAACCCCAAAACTATAGGCAATAGCTCATGAAAACGGCCACAAAGCAAAACAATGAGTTTTTTCTCACATATCTGAAACTTGTATCGGGTCTTAAGGTCGTAAATTTCTTGAACCCCATAACTAAGGGCAATAGCTCATGAAAACGGCCATAAAATGCAAAAATGACGAGTTTTTGGTCATATATCTCAAACTTGTATCGGGTCTTACAGTCGTTGTAATTTCCCTAGAACCCCAAAACTATGGGCAATATCTCACGAAACGCGAAAACGATGAGTTTTTGGTTAAATATCTCAAACATGTATCGGGTCTTACGGTCATTGTAAATCGCCCTGGAACCACAAAATTGTGGGAAATAGCTCATGAAAACGGCCATAAAACTCGGAAACGATGAGTGTTTGGTCATATCTCTCAAACATGTATTAATTGTTATAGCCGATGTAAATTGCCTGGAACCCCAAAACCTTGAAATACTTAAAAACGGCCATAAAACCCGAAAATGACGAGTTTTTGGTCATATACCTCAAACATGTATCGGGTCTAATGGTCGTTGTAAATCAACTCGAAACCCAAAAACTATGGAAATAGCTCATGAAAATGGCCATAAACGTGAAAACGATGACTTTTTTGCGTATATCTCAAACTTGTCTCGGGTCTTAAGGTCATTGTAAATTGCCGTGGAACCCCATAACTAAGGCGATAGCTCATGAAAACGCCATAAAATGCAAAGACGACGAAGTTTTGGTCATATCTCTCAAACATGTATCGGTTCTCACGGTCGTTGTAAACCGTCCTGGAACCCCAAAAGTGTGGGCAATAGCTCATGAAAACGGCTATAAAACGCGAAAACGACGAGTTTTTGGTCACATATCTCAAACATGTATCGGGTCTTAAGGTCGTTGTAAATCGCCCTAGAACCCCATAACTAAGGGCAATAGCTCATGAAAACAGCAAAATGCAAAAAACGACGAAGTTTTTCCATATATCTAAAACATGTATCGCTTCTAAGGTCGTTGAAAATCGCCCAGGAACCCCATAAGTAAGGGATCATGAAAACTGTTATAAACCCCAAATGTGGGCAATAGCTCACGGAAACGGCCATAAAATGCGAAAACAACGGGTTTTTGGTCTTATATATCTCAAACATGCATCGGTTCTGACGGTCGTTGTAAATCTCCATAAAACCCCAAAATTGTGGACAATAGGTTAGGAAAACAGAGATAAAATGCGAAATGATAAGTTATTGGTCATATCTCTCAAACATGTACCGGTTCTCACAGTCGTTGTAAATTTCCCTACAACCCGAAAACTTTGGGCAATAGCTCATGAAAATAGTCATAAAACGCGAAAACAACCAGTTATGGGTCATATAACTCAAACATGTATCGGTTCTCACGGTCGTTGTAAATCACCCTAGAACCCCAAACTATAGGCAATAGCTCATGAAAACGGCCGCAAAACGCGAAAACTATGAGTTTTTGGTCACATATCTGAAACTTGTATCGGGTCTTAAGGTCGTTGTAAATCACCCTGGAACCCCGTAACTAAGGGCAATAGCTCATGAAAACGGCTATAAAACACGAAAACGACGAGTTTCTGGTCACATATCACAAACATGTATCGGGTCTTAAGGTCGTTGTAAATCGCCCTGGAACCCCATAAGTAAGGGCTCATGAAAACAGACATAAACCGCGAAAGTGGGCAATAGCTCACGGAAACGGCCATAAAACGTGAAAACAACGAGTTTTTGGTCATATATATCTCAAACATGTATCGTTTCTGACGGTCGTTGTAAATCACCCTCGAACCCCAAAATTGTGGACAATAGGTTATGAAAATTGCGATAAAATGCGAAACGATAAGTTTTTGGTCATATCTCTCAAACATGTATCGGTTCTCATGGTCATTGTAAATTTTCCAGGAACCCGAAAACTTTGGGCAATAGCTCAAGAAAACAGTCATAAAACACGAAAACGACGAGTTATGGGTCATATAAATCAAACATGTATCGGTTCTCACGGTCGTTGTAAATCACCTTGGAACCCCAAAACTATAGGCAATAGCTCATGAAAACGGCCACAAAATGCGAAAACGATGAGTTTTTTCTCACATATCTGAAACTTGTATCGTGTCTTAAGGTCGTTGTAAATTTCCCTTGAACCCCATAACTAAGGGCAATAGCTCATGAAAACGGCCATAAAATGCAAAAATGACGAGTTTTTGGTCATATATCTCAAACTTGTATCGGGTCTTACAGTCGTTGTAATTTCCCTAGAACCCCAAAACTATGGGCAATATCTCACGAAACGCGAAAACGATGAGTTTTTGGTTAAATATCTCAAACATGTATCGGGTCTTACGGTCATTGTAACGCTGGAACCACAAAATTGTGGGAAATAGCTCATGAAAACGGCCATAAAACTCGGAAACGATGAGTGTTTGGTCATATCTCTCAAACATGTATTAATTGTTATAGCCGATGTAAATTGCCCTGGAACCCCAAAACCTTGGAACAAATTAAACGGCCATAAAACCCGAAAATGACGAGTTTTTGGTCATATACCTCAAACATGTATCGGGTCTAATGGTCGTTGTAAATCAACTCGAAACCCAAAAACTATGGAAATAGCTCATGAAAATGGCCATAAACGCGAAAACGATGACTTTTTTGCGTATATCTCAAACTTGTCTCGGGTCTTAAGGTCATTGTAAATTGCCGTGGAACCCCATAACTAAGGGCGATAGCTCATGAAAACGGCCATAAAATGCAAAGACGACAGTTTTGGTCATATCTCTCAAACATGTATCGGTTCTCACGGTCGTTGTAAACCGTCCTGGAACCCCAAAAGTGTGGGCAATAGCTCATGAAAACGGCTATAAAACGCGAAAACGACGAGTTTTTGGTCACATATCTCAAACATGTATCGGGTCTTAAGGTCGTTGTAAATCGCCCTAGAACCCCATAACTAAGGGCAATAGCTCATGAAAACAGCGACAAAATGCAAAAACGACGAGTTTTTGGTCATATATCTAAAACATGTATCGTTCTAAGGTCGTTGAAAATCGCCAGAACCCCATAAGTAAGGGATCATGAAAACTGTTATAAACCCCAAATGTGGGCAATAGCTCACGGAAACGGCCATAAAATGCGAAAACAACGGGTTTTTGGTCTTATATATCTCAAACAGGTATCGGTTCTGACGGTCGTTGTAAATCGCCCTAGAACCCCAAAACTATGGACAATAGCTCATGAAAACGACCATAAAACGCGAAAACGACGAGTTTTTGGTCATATATATCTCAAACATGCATCGGTTCTGACGGTCGTTGTAAAGCTCCATCAAACCCCAAAATTGTGGACAATAGGTTAGGAAAACAGAGATAAAATGCGAAATGATAAGTTATTGGTCATATCTCTCAAACATGTACCGGTTCTCACAGTCGTTGTAAATTTCCCTACAACCCGAAAACTTTGGGCAATAGCTCATGAAAATAGTCATAAAACGCGAAAACAACGAGTTATGGGTCATATAACTCAAACATGTATCGGTTCTCACGGTCGTTGTAAATCACCCTGGAACCCCAAACTATAGGCAATAGCTCATGAAAACGGCCGCAAAACGCGAAAACTATGAGTTTTTGGTCACATATCTGAAACTTGTATCGGGTCTTAAGGTCGTTGTAAATCACCCTGGAACCCCGTAACTAAGGGCAATAGCTCATGAAAACGGCTATAAAACACGAAAACGACGAGTTTCTGGTCACATATCTCAAACATGTATCGGGTCTTAAGGTCGTTGTAAATCGCCCTGGAACCCCATAAGTAAGGGCTCATGAAAACAGACATAAACCGCGAAAGTGGGCAATAGCTCACGGAAACGGCCATAAAACGTGAAAACAACGAGTTTTTGGTCATATATATCTCAAACATGTATCGTTTCTGACGGTCGTTGTAAATCACCCTCGAACCCCAAAATTGTGGACAATAGGTTATGAAAATGGCGATAAAATGCGAAACGATAAGTTTTTGGTCATATCTCTCAAACATGTATCGGTTCTCATGGTCATTGTAAATTTTCCAGGAACCCGAAAACTTTGGGCAATAGCTCATGAAAACAGTCATAAAACACGAAAACGACGAGTTATGGGTCATATAAATCAAACATGTATCGGTTCTCATGGTCGTTGTAAATCACCTTGGAACCCCAAAACTATAGGCAATAGCTCATGAAAACGGCCACAAAACGCGAAAACGATGAGTTTTTTCTCACATATCTAAAACTTGTATCGGGTCTTAAGGTCGTTGTAAATTTCCCTGGAACCCCATAACTAAGGGCAATAGCTCATGAAAACGGCCATAAAATGCAAAATGACGAAGTTTTTGGTCATATATCTCAAACTTGTATCGGGTCTTACAGTTGTAATTTACCTAGAACCCCAAAACTATGGGCAATATCTCACGAAACGCGAAAACGATGAGATTTTGGTTAAATATCTCAAACATGTATCGGGTCTTACGGTCATTGTAAATCGCCCTGGAACCACAAAATTGTGGGAAATAGCTCATGAAAACGACCATAAAACTCAGAAACGATGAGTGTTTGGTCATATCTCTCAAACATGTATTAATTGTTATAGCCGATGTAAATTGCCCTGGAACCCCAAAACCTTGGAAACAGCTGATGAAAACGGCCATAAAACCCGAAAATGACGAGTTTTTGGTCATATACCTCAAACATGTATCGGTTCTAACGGTCGTTGTAAATCAACTCGAAACCCAAAAACTATGGAAATAGCTCATGAAAATGGCCATAAACGCGAAAACGATGACTTTTTTGCGTATATCTCAAACTTGTCTCGGGTCTTAAGGTCATTGTAAATTGCCGTGGAACCCCATAACTAAGGGCAATAGCTCATGAAAACGGCCATAAAATGCAAAGACGACGAGTTTTTGGTCATATCTCTCAAACATGTATCGGTTCTCACGGTCGTTGTAAACCGTCCTGGAACCCCAAAAGTGTGGGCAATAGCTCATGAAAACGGCCATAAAATGCGAAAACGACGAGTTTTTGGTCACATATCTCAGACATGTATCGGGTCTTAAGGTCATTATAAATCGCCCTAGAACCCCATAACTAAGGGCAATAGCTCATGAAAACAGCCACAAAATGCAAAAACGACGAGTTTTTGGTCATATATCTAAAACATGTATCAGTTCTTAAGGTCGTTGAAAATCGCCCAGGAACCCCATAAGTAAGGGATCATGAAAACTGTTATAAACCCCAAATGTGGGCAATAGCTCACGGAAACGGCCATAAAATGCGAAAACAACGGGTTTTTGGTCTTATATATCTCAAACAGGTATCGGTTCTAACGGTTGTTGTAAATCGCCCTAGAACCCCAAAACTATGGACAATAGCTCATGAAAACGACCATAAAACGCGAAAACGACGAGTTTTTGGTCATATATATCTCAAACATGCATCGGGTCTGACGGTCGTTGTAAATCTCCATCAAACCCCAAAATTGTGGACAATAGGTTAGGAAAACAGAGATAAAATGCGAAATGATAAGTTATTGGTCATATCTCTCAAACCTGTACCGGTTCTCACAGTCGTTGTAAATTTCCCTACAACCCGAAAACTTTGGGCAATAGCTCATGAAAATAGTCATAAAACGCGAAAACAACGAGTTATGGGTCATATAACTCAAACATGTATCGGTTCTCACGGTCGTTGTAAATCACCCTGGAACCCCAAACTACAGGCAATAGCTCATGAAAACGGCCGCAAAACGCGAAAATTATGAGTTTTTGGTCACATATCTCAAACATGTATCGGGTCTTAAGGTCGTTGTAAATCGCCCTGGAACCCCATAAGTAAGGGCTCATGAAAACAGACATAAACCGCGAAAGTGGGCAATAGCTCACGGAAACGGCCATAAAACGTGAAAACAACGAGTTTTTGGTCATATATATCTCAAACATGTATCGTTTCTGACGGTCATTGTAAATCACCCTCGAACCCCAAAATTGTGGACAATAGGTTATGAAAATGGCGATAAAATGCGAAACGATAAGTTTTTGGTCATATCTCTCAAACATGTATCGGTTCTCATGGTCATTGTAAATTTTCCAGGAACCCTAAAACTTTGGGCAATAGCTCATGAAAACAGTCATAAAACACGAAAACGACGAGTTATGGGTCATATAAATCAAACATGTATCGGTTCTCACGGTCGTTGTAAATCACCTTGGAACCCCAAAACTATAGGCAATAGCTCATGAAAACGGCCACAAAACGCGAAATCGATGAGTTTTTTCTCACATATCTGAAACTTGTATCGGGTCTTAAGGTCGTTGTAAATTTCCCTGGAGCCCCATAACTAAGGGCAATAGCTCACGAAAACGGCCATAAAATGCAAAAATGACGAGTTTTTGGTCATATATCTCAAACTTGTATCGGGTCTTACAGTCGTTGTAATTCCCCTAGAACCCCAAAACTATGGGCAATATCTCACGAAACGCGAAAACGATGAGTTTTGGGTTAAATATCTCAAACATGTATCGGGTCTTACGGTCATTGTAAATCGCCCTGGAACCACAAAATTGTGGGAAATAGCTCATGAAAACGGCCATAAAACTCGGAAACGATGAGTGTTTGGTCATATCTATCAAACATGTATTAATTGTTATAGCCGATGTAAATTGCCCTGGAACCCCAAAACCTTGGAAATAGATGATGAAAACGGCCATAAAACCCGAAAATGACGAGTTTTTGGTCATATACCTCAAACATGTATCGGTTCTAACGGTCGTTGTAAATCAACTCGAAACCCAAAAACTATGGAAATAGCTCATGAAAATGGCCATAAACGCGAAAACGATGACTTTTTTGCGTATATCTCAAACTTGTCTCGGGTCTTAAGGTCATTCTAAATTGCCGTGGAACCCCATAACTAAGGGCAATAGCTCATGAAAACGGCTATAAAATGCAAAGACGACGAGTTTTTGGTCATATCTCTCAAACATGTATCGGTTCTCACGGTTGTAAACCGCCCCGAACCCCAAAAGTGTGGGCAATAGCTCATGAAAACGGCTATAAAACGCGAAACGACGAGTTTTTGGTCACATATCTCAAACATGTATCGGGTCTTAAGGTCGTTGTAAATCGCCCTAGAACCCCATAACTAAGGGCAATAGCTCATGAAAACAGCGACAAAATGCAAAAACGACGAGTTTTTTGTCATATATCTAAAACATGTATCGGTTCTTAAGGTCGTTGAAAATCGCCCAGGAACCCCATAAGTAAGGGATCATGAAAACTGTTATAAACCCCAAATGTGGGCAATAGCTCACGGAAACGGCCATAAAATGCGAAAACAACGGGTTTTTGGTCTTATATATCTCAAACAGGTATCGGTTCTGACGGTCGTTGTAAATCGCCCTAGAACCCCAAAACTATGGACAATAGCTCATGAAAACGACCATAAAACGCGAAAACGACGAGTTTTTGGTCATATATATCTCAAACATGCATCGGTTCTGACGGTCGTTGTAAATCTCCATCAAACCCCAAAACTGTGGACAATAGGTTAGGAAAACAGAGATAAAATGCGAAATGATAAGTTATTGGTCATATCTCTCAAACATGTACCGGTTCTCACAGTCGTTGTAAATTTCCCTACAACCCGAAAACTTTGGGCAATAGCTCATGAAAATAGTCATAAAACGCGAAAACAACGAGTTATGGGTCATATAACTCAAACATGTATTGGTTCTCACGGTCGTTGTAAATCACCCTGGAACCCCAAACTACAGGCAATAGCTCATGAAAACGGCCGCAAAACGCGAAAACTATGAGTTTTTGGTCACATATCTGAAACTTGTATCGGGTCTTAAGGTCGTTGTAAATCGCCCTGGAACCCCGTAACTAAGGGCAATAGCTCATGAAAACGGCTATAAAACACGAAAACGACGAGTTTCTGGTCACATATCTCAAACATGTAACAGGTCTTAAGGTCGTTGTAAATCGCCCTGGAACCCCATAAGTAAGGGCTCATGAAAACAGACATAAACCGCGAAAGTGGGCAATAGCTCACGGAAACGGCCATAAAAGGTGAAAACAACGAGTTTTTGGTCATATATATCTCAAACTTGTATCGTTTCTGACGGTCGTTGTAAATCACCCTCGAACCGCAAAATTGTGGACAATAGGTTATGAAAATGGCGATAAAATGCGAAACGATAAGTTTTTGGTCATATCTCTCAAACATGTATCGGTTCTCATGGTCATTGTAAATTTTCCAGGAACCCGAAAACTTTGGGCAATAGCTCATGAAAACAGCCATAAAACACGAAAACGACGAGTTATGGGTCATATAAATCAAACATGTATCGGTTCTCACGGTCGTTGTAAATCACCTTGGAACCCCAAAACTATAGGCAATAGCTCATGAAAACGGCCACAAAACGCGAAAACGATGAGTTTTTTTCACATATCTGAAACTTGTATCGGGTCTTAAGGTCGTTGTAAATTTCCCTGGAACCCCATAACTAAGGGTAATAGCTCATGAAAACGGCCATAAAATGCAAAAATGACGAGTTTTTGGTCATATATCTCAAACTTGTATCGGGTCTTACAGTCGTTGTAATTCCCCTAGAACCCCAAAACTATGGGCAATATATCACGAAACGCGAAAACGATGAGTTTTTGGTTAAATATCTCAAACATGTATCGGGTCTTACAGTCATTGTAAATCTCCCTGGAACCACAAAACTAAGGGCAATAGCTCATGAAAACGGCCATAAAATGCAAAAACGACGAATTTTTGGTCATATATCTCAAACATGTATCGGGTCTTACGGTCGTTGTAAATTCCCCTAGAAGCCAAAAACTATGGGCAGTAGCTCATGAAACGCAAAAGCGATGAGTTTTTGGTTAAATCTCTCAAACATGTATCGGGTCTTACGGTCGTTGTAAATTGCCCTAGAACCACAAAATTGTGGGCAATAGCTCATGAAAACGGCCATAAAACTCGGAAACGATGAGTTTTTGGTCATATCTCTCAAACATGTATTAATTCTTACAGCCGGTGTAAATTGCACTGGAACCCCAAAACTTTGGAAAAAGCTGATGAAAACGGCTATAAAACCCGAAAATGACGAGTTTTTGGTCATATACCTGAAACATGTATCGGTTCTCACGGTCATTTTAAATCAACCCGAAACCCCAAAACTATGGGCAATAGCTCATGAAAAAGGCCATCAACACGAAAACGATGAGTTTTTGGCATATATCTCAAACTTGTCTCGGGTCTTACGGTCGTTGTATATTCACCTAGAAACCAAAACTATGGGCAATAGCTCATGAAAACGGCCATGAAACGTGAAAACGACGAGTTTTTGGTCATATATCTCAAACATGTATCGGTTCTCACGGTCGTTGTAAACCGTCCTGGAACACCAAAAGTGTGGGCAATAGCTCATGAAAACGGCTATAAAACACGAAAACGACGAGTTTTTGGTCACGCATCTCAAACATGTATGGGGTCTTAAGGTCGTTGTAAATCGGGGAACCCCATAACTAAGGGCAATAGCTCATGAAAACGGCCATAAAACGCAGAAACGACGAGTTTTTGGTCATATATCTCAAACATGAATCGGGTCTTAAGGTCGTTGTAAATCTCCCAGGAACCCCATAAGTATGGGATCATGAAAACAGTTATAAACCGCAAAAGTGGGCAATAGCTCATGGAAACGGCCATAAAATGCAAAAACAATGAGTTTTTGGTCTTTTATATGTCAAACATGTATCGGTTCTGACGGTCGTTGTAAATCGCCCTAGAACCCATAAACTATGGACAATAGCTCATGAAAACGTCCATAAAACGCGAAAACGACAAGTTTTTGGTCATATATATCTCAAACATGTATCAGTTCTGACGGTCGTTGTAAATCTCCCTCAAATCCCAAAATTGTGGAAAATAGGTTATGAAAACGGCGATAAAATGCGAAACGATAATTATTGGTCATATCGCTCAAACATGTATCGGTTCTCACGGTCGTTGTAAATTTCCCTGGAACCCGAAAACTTTGGGCAATAGCTCATGAAACCAGTCATAAAACGCGAAAACGACGAGTTATTGGTCATATAACTCAAACATGTATCGGTTCTCACGGTCATTGTAAATCACCCTAGAAACCCAAAACTATAGGCAATAGCTCATGAAAACGGCCGCAAAACACGAAAACGATGAGTTTTTCGTCACATATCTGAAACTTGTATCGGGTCTTAAGGTCATTGTAAATCGCCCTGGAACCCCATAACTAAGGGCAATAGCTCAGGAAAATGGCCATAAAATGCAAAAACGACGAGTTTTTGGTCATATATCTCAAACTTGTATCGGGTCTTACGGTCGTTGTAAGTTGCCCTAGAACCCCAAAATTGTGGGCAATAGCTCATGAAACGCGAAAACGATGAGTTTTTGGTTAAATCTCTCAAACATGTATCGGGTCTTATAGTCGTTGTAAATCGCCCATGGAACCACAAAATTGTGGGCAATAGCTCATGAAAACGGCCATAATACTCGGAAACGATGAGTTTTTGGTCATATCTCTCAAATATGTATTATTTCTTACTGCCGATGTAAATTGCCCTGGAACCCCAAAACTTTGGAAAAAGCTTTTGAAAACGGCCATAAAACCCGAAAATGACGAGTTTTTGGTCATATACCTCAAACATGTATCGGTTCTCACGGTCGTTGTAAATCAACCTGAAACCCCAAAAATATGGGCGGTAGCTCATGAAAATGGCCATAAACGCGAAAACGATGAGTTTTTGGTTGTATATCTCAAACTTGTATTGGGTCTTAAGGTCATTGTAAATCACCCTAGAATCCCATAACTAATGGCAATAGCTCATGAAAACGGCCATAAAATGCAAAAACGACGAGTTTTTGCATTTTATGGCCGTTTTCATGAGCTATTGCCATTAGTTATGGGATTCTAGGGTGATTTACAATGACCTTAAGACCCAATACAAGTTTGAGATATACAATTTGGTCATATATCTCAAACATGTATCGGGTCTTAAGGTCGTTGTAAATCGCCTAGGAACCCTGATGGCTCAATGAACGACGCCCAGAAAAGTGTTGATGGCTCGTGGTTGATGTAGAGCTCGTTGGGAACCCCTAGAGGAAGGTATGATGAGCACAACATCAAGCCCTCAGTTATGAAGCTAAGGTTTAATCGAACTAGTAGGAGCAAGGAAAAACCCCAAAGGTGTTACTAGCTGAGCTTTCGCAGGGCGCACTACCGGTGCTAGTAGCAACGTGGAGACCTGCACAACACAACCACAGAACTTTGTCCCCAACTTGCGATGAGGTTGTCAATCTCACCGTGTTTTGTGGAAAACAAAGGATTAAACGTATGGAATGTAAAGAAGTAAAAGTTTGCAGAAAGTAAACACCAAGAAGAAACAGTTTATAGATTGTATGTAAAAGGCAAAGGACCGGGATCCATAGTTCACTAGAGGTGGCTCTCCTTAGATAGATAACATGCTGGGTGAACAAATTACAGTGGGGCAATTGACAAACACCGAGAAAGCAATACATGCATATACTAATCATCTTGACTCCTTTGAGACTTGATTGGGCAATACAACATAATACATAGACCGCCATCCAACTGCATCTATGCCTAATAATCCACCTTCAGGTTATCATCCGAACCCCCTCCAGCATTAAGTTGCAAGCAACAGATTATTGCTTTACGAACTGCGTGTAAGGTAAACAATACAATTGTTCTATGAACAAATGATCGTTGTTTTCTCCCTAGTAGCAACAACACATCTAGTACCTTAGAGATTTCTGTCACTTCCCAGATTACCAGAGGCATGAACCCACTATCGAGCATAAATACTAACTCTTGGAGTTGCTAGCATCTACTTGGCCAAGATAGCTACTAACAACGGAAAGCATGCAAGATCTCAAATAACAAAGACATGATAGAATCAATAATCAATTTTTAAATAGCATCTCAATATCCATCGGATCCCTGCAAACACAACATGTATGAATTACAAATAGATGATCTTGATCATGAATGGAGCTCACAAGATCTAAACATGAAAGCACAAAGGAGGAGAAACCAGCCATCTAGCTACTACATGGATCTGTAGTCCAAGGTTGAACTACTCACGCATCACACCGGAGGCTTGCATGGTGATGAAGAAGGCCTCCAGGGTGAATTCCCCTCTCCGGCAGGGTGCCGGGAAGAGCTTCAGATCCCTCCCGATCTAGGAATGGCTATAACGGCGGCTACAGACTCTTTCGTGGATTTTTGATCGGGTACCTACGGTTTTCGTCCCGAGGGCAACTTATAGGCGGAAGGAGAGACCGAGGGGGTGCTGGGGTCGGCCAGACCACCCCTGGCGTGGGCCAAGCCTGGCCGCACGGCCAGGTGGTGTGGCCGGCCCCTAGCCCCTCTCCGTCTCGTATTCTATCACTTGATCCCTTCCGGAAAAATAGGCACTTGGGCTTTTGTCCCGTACAATTCCGAGAATATTCATTTTCTAACTTTCCTGGAACCAAAAACAACAAAAAACAGGCAGCTGGCACTGTGGCTCTTGTTAATAGGTTAGTCCAAGAAATCATATGAAAAGTACTCCAAAGTTGGAACAAAACACAAGAAAGTGGATAAAACCAAGCATGGAACATCAAAAATTATAGATACATTTGCAATGTATCAACATCCCCAAGCTTAACTCCTGCTCGTCCTCGAGTAGGTAAGTGATAAAAAGAAATAATATTTGAGGTGACATGCACCATCAAAGACTTGATCAAGGTATTTGCAAAACACTCAAAGCTGGGATCATGGTACTTCAATCATAACATGAAAGGCAAAGTTCTAGCAATAATCAAAGCAACTATGATGCAACATGAAAAGGCACAAACAAAAGATTCATGAATAACAATGCTTTGCAAGACGTTTGTTTGTTTCACATAAAGAAAACATAGCATAAAAGTATTCAGCTTGTCTCTCAATAGAGTAGCAAATATAAATGCATGGGACACCTTCAAAGTTCATAAGCGTGACTAGATACAATAGTTTCAAACAAGTGATTGTTGGGTCCGCAGCATAGAAAACAAAAATTTTCCTACGGTGTGAACTACACGCCAAGATCTATCTAATAGATACAGAGCAACGGGTGGATATACATCCAAAGAGAACTTACCCTCGTAGACAACGAGCTTTGTTAACAAGTAGGAACTCGTGGTTGATGTAGTCGTACACTTGCCGATCTCAAGATCATGATGAAGTCCAGCAGGTCTGGCTCCAGCATGTCCATCAGATCCAGCTCCAGCATCACCAAGTCCAGCACCGCAAAGCAGCGGTGCATCCGTGATCGCACACATGTCCGGTACCCCGACAACCTCCATCCCTCGCTCCAGCAAAGCAGCAGAAGCAGCAACTCCTTTCCATATAAAGCCACCGGGAACATGTATCTCGCTAATCCGAGACCATGGGGGAATAATACTAGAGGGGGAGAGAGATCCTTCACAAGGAGGTGTGTGTGAGAAGTGAGGAGGGGTGGCCTTTTATAGGAGGAGGGGGGTGCCCCTCCTTCATGGCCGGCGCATGGAGGAGGTGGCCCTTCACCTCCTCCATTCATGTGGTGGTAACTCCCTCCACATAAATTTGCCCCTTCACATTCCCTTTTAAAGTCTCCACTTTAAATGCATTAAATTTCTCCAAATTTAATGCTCTCTCATTTAATAAAACTCTTTTATTATTTTTATTCAGAATTTTGTTAATTACTTTAATTAACAAACATTCACATAAAAACCCTGCAACATTTCAATATTACATGCAGAACCAATTTCAGCATTTTCACCCGAAATAGTTGCGGTGTCTATTGAAATAATTCCAGCGCTTTCTTAAATCTTTATCTGAAACATATTCGCTCCAAATGGTGTCGGTATCCCTTAAGTGTGTCACCCTACGGTTCGCGAATAATGCAGACATGATCGAGACCCCTCTCAGATCAATAATCAAAAGCGGGACCTGGAGATCCATACTGACTCCTACACATTCAACGATGACTCTTGTGATCGTGTGAACCTTTAACGTCGTAACTAAATCCCTTTGTCCCGCGATATATTACATGTCCGAGATTCGATCATCGGTATCTACATACCTAGTTTCTCGTTACCGGCATGCACTCTTTTCTCGTTCCTGTGATATAACATTCTAGTGATCACATCACTTGCTTGCAAGCTATTTCAATGTGATATCACCGAGAGGGCCCAGAGTATATCTATCCGTCATCGGGATGGAAAAATCCCACTCTTGATCCATGAGCCTCAACATAACACTTTCGTAGCACCGAACCCACCGTTATAGTCACCCTGTTACGGTGTGACGTTTGATGTTATCAAGATACTCTTCCGGTGTTAGCAATTAACATGATCTCATGGTCTAAGGATAAAGATTACTTCGTATGATGTTATAGCAATATAAACATAATGACTTTGATCGTAATGCTATACTTCGGATGAATGTTCATCACATCATTCCACCAATGATGTGACCTTGTTATTAACAACATCCAATGTCCATGATCAGGAAACCTTGATCATCTTGTTAATCAACAACCTAGTCTATAAGAGAGGCATAACTAGGAAACCTTTTTGTTTATTAAACACACATGTATTGATGTTTCCGATCAATAAAATTCTAGCATGTAAAATAAACATTTATCATAAACATGGAATAAAATAATAACCACTTTATTATTGCCTCTCGGGCATATTCCCTTCAGTGATGACCCACAAGTATAGGGGGTGTATCGCAGTTTTTTCGAGGGAAGTGAAACCCAATTTATTGATTCGACACAAGGGGAGCCAAAGAATATTTATCAGCCTTAACAACTGAGTTGTCAATTCAGCTGCACCTGGAAACAATCTTGCTCACGGCAGTTTATCAGTAGCAATAGTTTTGTAGTAGGAATAGTAAAGTAACAGCAGTAGCAAAGCAAAGACAGTAGTAACAAAAGCAATAAATAGTCGGATTTGAGTGAGGTAGGCATAGGGATGGATGGACGAGCGTTGCATGGACAAGACAATTCACATAGCAATCAGAACATAGGGCAATTGCAGATATATAAGATAAAGCATCCAAGTACTAGACAATCCTAGGCATGTGTCCCATATATAGTCATACGTGCTCGCAATGAGAACTTGCACAACATCTTTTGTCCTGCCAGCCCGTTTGCAGCGGGGCCTCTAGGGAACTATTGGCAATTAAGGTGCTCCTTTTAATAGAGCACCGGAGCAAAGCATTAACACTTCGTGACACATGTGATCCTCACATCAAATCCTTTCCCTTCCGGTTATACTGATTTCTGTCACTTCGGCGCCATAGGTTCCGGACAATGAAGTGTGTATATAACTTGCAGATAAGACCCAAAACAATACTATCATAATGAATCAATAATAAGTTCAGATCTGAAATCATGGCACTCGGGCCCTAGTGATAAGCATTAAGCACAACAAGTCGCAACAAAGTCATAAAGCACTAATAAAAGATACTAGGCACCATGCCCTAACAATCTGATGCCATTGCATGAACGATCACATCCAATCCCTACCATGCCCATAGCCTACAGCGGGGGATTACTCACTCATCGATGGAGGAAACATGGATGGTCGATGAAGATGATGGTGGAGATTGATGGAGATGGCTCCGGGGGCACTTCCTTGTCGGCAGGTGCTTGAACAGACTTTCATCCCCGAATCTCCCCTTCGGTGGCGGCGGCGCAGCGGAAGTTTTTGTGGAAAAACGTCGAACCCCCCGAAGTTTTTAGGTCAGAAGGCTTCTTATAGGTGAAGAGGCAGACCGAGGGGGTGCCTGGGGCCACCACACCATGCCCTGGCGTGGCCAAGCCCAGCCCGTGCCTGGGGGTGGTGTGGCCAGCCCCTGTCCCTCCTCCGTCTCGTATTCCGGCTCCTAGAGTCTTCTGGAAAAATAGGCACTTTGGCTTTTGTCTCGTCCAATTCCGAGAATATTCATTTTCTGACTTTCCTGGAACCAAAAACAGCAGAAAAGAGGCAGCTGGCACTGTGGCTCTTGTTAATAGGTTAGTCCAAGAAATCATATGAAAAGTACTCCAAAGTGTGGACAAAACACAAGAAAGGAGATAAAACCAAGCATGGAACATCAAAAATTATAGATACATTTCCAATGTATCAACATCCCCAAGCTTAACTCCTGCTCGTCCTCGAGTAGGTAAGTGATAAAAAGAAAGAATAATTTTTTGAGGTGACATGCACCATCAAAGGCTTGACCAAAGTATTTTTAAAACATTCAAAGCTGGGATCATAGTACTTTAATCATAACATGAAAGACAAAGTTCTAGCAATAAGACATAGCAACTAAGTTGCAACATGAAAAGGCACAAACAAAAGATTCATGAATAACAATGCTTTGCAAGACGTTTGTTTGTTTCACATAAAGAAAACATAGCATAGTGGCATTCAGCTTGTCCCACATAGAGTAGCAAACATAAATGCATAGGACACCTTCAAAGTTTACAAAAGTGACTAGATACAAATAGTTTAAAACAAGCAATATCAAGGTATGCATCCATCAACAAGTCTTGGGACAATGCACATAGAACTAAGAATGGCCACTATGCTCTCACGAAAGTGCTCAAAGAATAAGTGGAGACTCAACAAGTAAAAGAAAAGGTTTTGCATAGTTTGAAAGGCTTCCAAATGCTGAAAGTATGGTACTCATTAGCTTTGAGCTCTCATTGCCCCTGTCATAAGCATCCTTAATGTGGTTAATGTGAAAGTGAGGTCCAATATAAGTTATATGCTTGACAGACTATAAACTGAAAATCCCAAGTCCCTTGAGTATGAGGGCCGCTCCTCATGCTACTCAACTTTAGTTACCGCTAAGTTCTTGTCATCGTAAGTATGTGTGTATCATTGAGAACCGCCAACGGGTACCCCTTGCCCGATGATACGGAAGAATCCCCATATCAAAATGACAAGGCAAGCACACAATGAGTATCTCAGCAATCTTCTTATTTACCATGGGAAAATGGTGCTCTTTTCTCTCTTTCCTCTTTTCGTAAATCTCTCTTTTTTCTTTCTTTTTCTCAATATCTATCTCTCTCTTTTTTTATAAGAAGAATGCTTCATAGATATCATTATGGTTACGCTGCAGGTTTCCACCATGTCAGCATGGATTAGACCAGTGGCCCAGGCGTTTCTCTAACACACATACATAACTCCATGGACTTACAAGCTCCCCTTTTATTTCACACCGACGACATCCGCAAACAAAAGAGCAAGGTATCAACTAGGTATATATTTACAAGTGTTGAAAGCGTTCCCCATGACAACACGGTTCTGCTAATCCCTAGCCTATAATGAGCAAGCATATAACTTTCATGGAGAGTTCACAATGGTTCAGGTTTATTAAGTGCAGGAAATAAAGTTTGCCATGAAGTTCGTGAGAGCTTTACTAACTAACTTTCTCATAACAAGCAAACATTTTATTCGGAAGAAAGCAAGGCATACTGAATATGCACGGAAGTAGCAAATGATACTAATAGGTAGGTATAGTGGACACTTTGGCAATATTTGGTTTAAGGGAGTTGGAAACATGAGTAAAACACTCAGTGTAAGTGAAGGCTAGCAATAGTAAGGGAGCGACAAACGAGAGAGCAATAATGGCCATAATCATGCAGAGCGACAAAACATTATTGATCAAAGCATAAAGTGATACTACAAGTTGAAAACTAAAGGATCATAAAGGCTTAAGGTGACTTGAGATAGTCATAACATGGTGTGAGCATGCGCCAAGTCAACCCAAATAAAGCATCAAAGGAGAATACCACTATACTATGCTTAAATATGCTAAAACAACACATGATTCATCCAAGGAACATTAAGCAATCTCAATTGTTTATAACAAGTCATGCTACAGCAAAGAGTACTGAGCATAAAGCCAAAACAATATCAAGCATGTCATGACAAAGCACATGCCACAGTCAAAAACAAGCTCCTTTTACCACATAAGCATGAACTTTCCTACTCTTTTCCAAACCAAACCAAACTATTTGCAAACCAACGTATGAAAGAGGGGATCCAACCAATTTATTCAAAAAACTAATCAAACCAAGCAAATGAAAAACCAAAATGAAAACGAAAAATAATACGCTCCAAGAAAAACAAAACTATGCATGAAACAATAAAAATGAAGCGTTTGGAAGAAACCTGGGATTTTTATTGATGAAGAAGGGGATGCCTTGGGCATCCCCATGCTTTGACGCTTGAACTTCTTGGATATTTCTTGGGGTGACACGCGTGGCATCCCCATTCTTGAGCTTTAGTCCATCCTTCATCTCATTACTTATTCCTTCCATACACCTGAAAATTTTCCTTCATACAAAACTTCACACAATCTCATTAGCAACATTAGTGCACTTAAGATAAATAAGTCTCAAGGTTCAGTTCTAACACCAAATAAACTTCCATTAGAACACTATCTACTATAGCACTTCCCTCGAAAAGATCAATTCCCCAAAAGAACTCAAGAAGGAACCAACAAGAATCAAATGCAGAAAATGACAGAAATCTGTCAAAACAGACCAGCAGGTGAAGACGAATTTTTCGAAGACCTTCTGTTGCTCAAATCAAAAAGTGTTGAACTAATGAAAGTTATATAACAACCTGGGGCAGAAGAAAAAACAATTACAGCTCAATCCGACATACAGAGCTCTCTCAGTAATTTGTATGGTGAAGCACAAAAATCTATTTCGGGACAGCAACTTTCCCAATCATTACTTCTCTCTCATTAGAGGTTACTCTTGGCACAAAAAGCAAATAAAAAGGATAAGGAGCGGTTATTACTGAAGTAATAACTTCCAAGACTCATCTAAAACTTTTGGGTTATCTCCCAATAAGTACTTTTTTTAACACCTTTAAGTTAGGCAAAAGCAAAAACTGAAAATGGATAAAATGGACGTAAGCGGAGATAATCATGGTGGAAACATTGTTTTGTTGAATGAAATCCTTTTGTTAACAAGGTTGATCAGGTCTTGTTACCAAAACAATTCCATATGAGACAAAACTTTGTATTCCACTAATGATTATGTTACCTCAACCTTGATAGCAATGGTCCCAATCATAATAGTTTCAAATTTTTCTCTTGGTATGGGACAATATATTTCTCCAACTTGAATGCCCTCAACATGTTCAATTGAATTCAAAACCATAAGTCTCATCAATCTTCTTGGGGAAATAGATAGTATGTTCCTTGTCATTAACATTGAAGGTCACCTTCCCTTGATTACAATTAATAATAGCTCCTGCAGTATTTAAGAAAAGGTCTCCCAAGAATAATAGACATATTATCATCTTCAGGCATAATAGTTTGAGAGGATGCTCTCATAAGAAACATGAGTTGAAGTAAAAGAGAGCATCAAGAAGCAAATCCAAAACACATTTAAGTCTAACCCACTTCCTATGCATAGGAATCTTGTATGCAAATAAATTCGCAAAGAACAAAGTGACAGGCATAAGAAGATAAAACAAGAGTAACTTCAAAACTTTCAGCACATAGAGAGATGTTTCAATACCATGAAAACTTCTACAACCATATTTTCCTCTCTCATAATAATTTTCACTAGCCTCATGAATAAACTCAACAATATAACTATCACATAAAGCATGCTTTTCATGATCTACAAGCACTAGAGATTTATCATAAATATCTTCAAAAGAATCCTCAGGAACATAACATTCATCCTTCTTTAGTAAGCATGGGGGACAATCAAATAATGTAAGGGATAAAGAGTTACTCTCATTAGAAGGTAGGCATGGGTAGCTAATCCATTCTTCATCCTTTTGTTCATCACTCTCCTTCTCTTTTTCATCTAATGAGATTTCAGGTTCATCAATTTCTTCTTCCATAGGATCCTGCAAGGCATTAGTCTCTTCCATTTGTGGAAAACATCTATTAAAATATTCAAGAATGTAGCCATTTTCATCCTTGTAATTATCAAAGCAAAATTTAAGTATACCATAAACCTCATACTTATAAGGTGAATCATCAATATTTTCAAGCAAACTAGCAAGTTCAAATGCACCCTTCCAAGCAATAAATTCCTCAATTTGTTCGACATCATAAAGGTCATAATTTCCCTTAACATAGGAAGATATGGTAACATTATCATTATACTCACATTGAAAAGGGAGGTGTTTGTACCTCCTATAGCAACAAGGTTTATCAAGGCAATAAGTAACATTATAAGTAGAGCACACATTTCTAGCAATGGTATACAATCTATCAATTTGTCCCCATAAGTGTTTCCCTTTTTGTGACAAGCGGTGTTCCTTATAATAATAATTTTCATCTTTCGTGAACCCACCTTGCCAATAAGATTCAGTTTCAAAGAAACCAACCATTGACAATAAGCATGATAAAGCAAGACAATAACAAACCAACGAAAATAACAACTAGAGTAGGAACTAATTTTTTTGTATTTTTGATAAAGAAACAAGCAAACAAGGACAAAATAAACTTAGCTTGAACAATAGTGATTCCAAGTGGACTTGACAAATAAAGCTATGCTCCCCGGAAGGGCGCCAGAAAATAGTCTTGATGACCCACAAGTATAGGGGGTGTATCGCAGTATTTTCGAGGGAAGTGAAACCCAATTTATTGATTCGACACAAGGGGAGCCAAAGAATATTTATCAGCCTTAACAACTGAGTTGTCAATTCAGCTGCACCTGGAAACAATCTTGCTCACATCAGTTTATCAGTAGCAACAGTTTTGTAGTAGGAATAGTAAAGTAACAACAGTAGCAAAGCAAAGACAGTAGTAACAAAAGCAGTAAACAGTGGGATTCGAGTGCGGTAGGCATAGGGATGGATGGACGGGCGTTGCATGGACAAGACAATTCACATAGCAATCAGAACATAGGGCAATTGCAGATAAATAAGATAAAGCATCCAAGTACCAGACAATCCTAGACATGTGTCCCATATATAGTCATACGTGCTCGCAATGAGAACTTGCACAACATCTTTTGTCCTGCCAGCCTGTTTGCAGCGGGGCCTCTAGGGAACTACTGGCAATTAAGGTGCTCCTTTTAATAGAGCACCGGAGCAAAGCATTAACACTCCGTGAACACATGTGATCCTCACATCAAAGCCTTTCCCTTCCGGTTATCCCCATTTCTGTCACTTCGGGCCATAGGTTCTGGACAACGACGTGTGTATACAACTTGCAGATAAGACCCAAAACAATACTATCATAATGAATCAATAATAAGTTCAGATCTGAAATCATGGCACTCGGGCCCTAGTGACAAGCATTAAGCACAACAAGTCGCAACAAAGTCATAAAGCACTAATAAAAGATACTAGGCACCATGCCCTAACAATCTGATGCCATTACATGAACGATCTCATCCAATCCCTTCAATCCCCATAGCCTACAACGGGGGATTACTCACTCATAGATGGAGGAAACATGGATGGTCGATGAAGATGATGGTGGAGATAGATGGAGATGGCTCCGGGGGCACTTCCCCATCCCGGCAGGGTGCCGGAACAGAGACATTCTGTCCCCCGAATCTCCCCTTCAGTGGCGGTGGCGCAGCAGAACTTTTCGTGGAAAAACGTCGAACCCCCCGAAGTTTTTAGGTCAGAAGGCTTCTTATAGGCGAAGAGGGAGACCGAGGGGGTGCCTGGGGCCACCACACCATGCCCTGGCGCGGCCAGGCCCAGCCCGCGCCTGGGGGTGGTGTGGCCAGCCCCTGGCCCTCCTCCGTCTCGTATTCTGGCTCCTGGAGTCTTCTAGAAAAATAGGCACTTTGGCTTTTGTCCCGTCCAATTCCGAGAATATTCATTTTCTGACTTTCCTGGAACCAAAAATAGCAGAAAATAGGCAGCTGGCACTGTAGCTCTTGTTAATAGGTTAGTCAAAGAAATCATATGAAAAGTACTCCAAAGTGTGGACAAAACACAAGAAAGGAGATAAAACCAAGCATGGAACATCAAGAATTATAGATACATTTCCAATGTATCAACAAGCAATAACAAGTTATGCATCAATCAACTAGTCGTGGGAAAATGCACATAGAACTAAGAATGGCCACAATGCTCTCAAAGTAGGTGCATAAAGATAGAAGGTGGAGACTCAATATAATGGTGGAAGAAAAGCCTTTGTAAAAGGAAGTAGGGATTCAAGTCTCATAAAGAGCTTCCAAAAATTATGGTACTTATAGCTTTCATCTCTCATTGCCCCTATCATAAGCATCTTGAAGGTGATTAAGGTTAAAGTGACACAACTAAGAGGATATGCTTGACAAGTTATAAACCGAAATCTCATGCCCCTTACTTACGAAGACCGATCCTCATGCTACTCAACTTTAGTCACGAGTAAGCTCTTCTCATTGTAAGTATATGTGTATCATTAAGAACCACCAACGGGGTACCCCTTGCACATGATACGGGAGCTTTCCCATAATCAAAATGACAAGGCAAGCAGACAATGAGCATCTCAGCGATCATTTTATTTGCTATTTGCATAGGTTTTTATTAAGGATGCTTCATAGAGTGCTCATTATGGTGATGCTACAAGTTTCCACCATGATTAGGCATGGCTTAGGCTAGTGTCCCAGGCGTTTCTCTAACACACATATAAACTCCATGATCTTACAAGTTCCACTTTTATTTCACACCGCCGGGATCCGTAAGCAAAAGAACATAACATCAACGGGGTACACAGTACAAGTGCAATGTTGAAAGCATTCCCCATGAAACATGGTTCTGCTAACTTCAACTTATAAAGTGCAAGCATATACGCAACAAAGAAGGACCCAATGGTTCAAGTTTATTAGAGGCAATAAAGTAAAGTGTGCCATCAAGTTCGTGAGAGCTTTAATCACTAGTTTTCTCATAATAAGTGGAAGGTAAACAAAAGCATGAATATACTTGGAATAGCATAAGATAGTAGGTAGGTATGGTGGACTCTTTGGAAAAACTTGGTTTAGGGAGTTGGATGCATGAGTGGAACTCATACTTGGTGGTGGAGGCTAGCAAAAGACTGGGAGCGACAAACTAAGAGAGCAATAATGGCCATAATCATGCAGAGCAACAAAACATCATTGATCAAAGCATAAAGTGATACTACAAGTTGAAAACTAAAGGATCATAAAGGATATGGTGACTTGTGAAAGTCATAACATGGTGTAAGCATGCGCTAAGGCAACCCAAATAAAGCATCAAGGGAGAATACCACTATACTATGCTTTAATATGCTAAAACAACACATGATTCATCCAAGGCACATTAAGCAATCTCAATTGTTTATAACAAGTCATGCTACAGCAAAGAATACTAAGCATAAAGCCAAAACAATATCAAGCATGGCATGGCAAAGCATAGCCATAGTCAAAAACAAGCTCTTTTTACCACATAAGCATGAACTTTCCTACTCTTTTCCAAACCAAACCAAACTATTTGCAAACCAATGTATGAAAGAGGGGGTCCAACCAACTTATTCAGAACAATAAGCAAACCAAGAAAACTAAAAACCAAAACGAAAACGAAAAGGAAGACGCTCCAAGAAAAACACAACTGTGCATGAAATAATAAAAATGAAGCGTTTGGAAGAACCTGGAATTTTTATTGATGAAGAAGGGGATTCCTTGGGCATCCCCAAGCTTTGACGCTTACACTTCTTGGATATTCCTTGGGGTGCCACGTGTGCAATCCCCAAGCTTGAGCTTTAGTCCATCCTTCATCTCATTACTCATTCCTTCCATACACCTAAAATTTTTCCTTCGTACAAAACTTCACACAATCTCATTAGCAACATTAGTGCACTTTAGATAAATAAGTCTCAAGGTTCAGTTCTAATACCAAATAAACTTCCACTAGAACACTAGCTACTGTAACACTTTCCTCAAAAATCTCAATTCCCCAAAAGAACTCAAGAAGGAACCAACAAGAAGCAAATCCAGAAAATGGCAGAAATCTGTCAAAACAGGCCAGCAGGTAAAAACGAATTTTTTCGAAGACCTTCTGTTGCTCAAATAAAAAAGTGTTGAACTAACGAAAGTTAGATAACAACCTGGGGCAGAAGCAGAAAAAATTAGAGCTCAATCCGACGTACAGAACTCTCTCAGGAATGTTTACGGTGAAGCACAAAAATCTGTTTCGGGACAGCAACTTTCCCAATCATTACTTCACTCTCATTAGAGGTTACTCATGGCACAAAAGGCAAATAAAAAGGATAAGGAGCGGATATTACAGTGGTAATAACTTCCAAGACTCATCTAAAACTCTTGGGTTATCTCCCAACAAGTACTTTTCTTTAACGCCTTTAAGTTAGGCATAAGAAGCAAAGAAAGAATCAAGTGTTCTCAAATGAAGAAGCATTAAGATCAATACCAGAAATATTTTCAACAAGGCAAGGTATATCATCCAAGTAAGTTCTAGAGGATCCTTTCTCAATGCTCTTGGGTTCACTATTCTCATCAAAAGGGTTTGCAGGAACAATCCAATGAAGATTCTTTTCTATGGCATCATGTATTGCTACTAGTTTAAAGGGTATTGGTATCTTAGGTTCCTCCCCATTAGGTTCGGTTTTGTTCATTTTTTCTCGTGTACCAACAACATCTACACATGAGCCTAGCATATTGAAACGTTCAAAAACTTTTCTAGCTTCCTTGGCAACATCATAGAACTCCTTAAACAAAGTTTCTAGAATAAAACCCATCTTTTCAGGATCCTCAATTTCTTTAAGCTTAATAAACATTACTTGCATTAAGGGGTTGAGGTTAACAAACCTAGCTTCTAACATGTGAATTAAAGAAGCTGCAGCAATCTCAAATTTGGAGCAAGTTCTACAAGGGATCTATCCTTAGTATCTTCATGTTTGCTAACATGATTAAAAAATTATTCAATATTATGTTTCCCAATTATAGAACCACTACCAATTGAAAGGTCTTTCAAGGTATGATGAGCACAGCAGCAAGTTTCCCTCAGTTATGAAACCAAGGTTTAATCGAACCAGTAGGAGCAAGGAAACACCCCAAAGGTTTTACTAGCTGGGCTTTGGCAGGGCGCACTACCGGTGCTAGTAGCAACATGGAGACTTGCACAACACAACCACGGAACTTTGTCCCCAACTTGCGATGAGGTTGTCAATCTCACCGTGTTTTGCGGAAAACAAAGGATTAAACGTATCGAATGTAAAGAAGTAAAACTTTGCAGAAAGTAAACACCAAGCAGAAACAGTTTATAGTTTGTATGTAAAAGAGAAAGGACCGGGATCCATAGTTCACTAGAGGTGGCTCTCCTTAGATAGATAACATGCTGGGTGAACAAATTACATGGGGCAATTGACAAACACCGAGAAAGCAATACATGCATATACTAATCATCTTGACTCCTTTGAGACTTGATTGGGCAATACAACATAATACATAGACCGCCATCCAACTGCATCTATGACTAATAATCCACCTTCAGGTTATCATCCGAACCCCCTCCAGTATTAAGTTGCAAGCAACAGATTATTGCTTTACAAACTATGTGTAAGGTAAACAATACAATTGTTCTATCAACAAAGGATCGTTAATTTCTCCCTAGTAGCAACAACACATCTAGTACCTTAGAGATTTCTGTCACTTCCCCAGATTACCAGAGGCATGAACCCACTATCGAGCATAAATACTAACTCTTGGAGGTGCTAGCATCTACTTGGCCAAGATCGCTACTAACAACGGAAAGCATGCAAGATCTCAAATAACAAAGACATGATAGAATCAATAATCAATTTGAAATAGCATCTCAATATCCATCGGTTCCCCGCAAACACAACATGTATGAATTACAAATAGATGATATTGATCACAAACGGAGCTCACAAGATCTAAAGATGAAAGCACAAAGGAGGAGAAACCAGCCATCTAGCTACTACATGGATCCGTAGTCCAAGGATGAACTACTCACACATCACACTAGAGGCTTGCATGGTGATGAAGAAGGCCTCCAGGGTGAATTCCCCTCTCCGGCAGGGTGCCGGGTAGAGCTTCAGATCCCTCCCGATCTAGGGATGGAGATGACGGTGGCTACAGACTCTTTCGTGGATTTTTGATCGGGTACCTAGGGTTTTCGTCCCGAGGGCAACTTATAGGCAGAAGGAGAGGCCGAGGGGGTGCTGGGGTCGGCCAGACCACCCCCTGGCGCGGGCCAAGCCTGGCTTCGTGGCCAGGTGGTGTGGCCGGCCCCTGGACCCTCTCCGTCTCGTATTCTATCACTTGATCCCTTCCGGAAAAATAGGCACTTGGGCTTTTTTCCCGTCCAATTCCGAGAATATTCATTTTCTGACTTTCCTGGAACCAAAAACAGCAGAAAACAGGCAGCTGGCACTTTGGCTCTTGTTAATAGGTTAGTCCAAGAAATCATATGAAAAGTACTCCAAAGTTGGAACAAAACACAAGAAAGTGGATAAAACCAAGCATGAAACATAAAAAATTATAGATACATTTGCAATGTATCAAACGCCATAAGTAAGGGATCATGAAAACAGTTATAAACCGCAAAAGTGGGCAATAGCTCACGGAACTGATCATAAAATGCGAAAACAACGAGTTTTTGGTCCTATATATCTCAAACATGTATCGGTTCTGACGGTCAATGTAAATCACCCGAGAAACCCAAAACTATGGTCAATATTCATGAAAACATCCATAAAACGCGAAAACGACGAGTTTTTGGCCATATATATCTCAAACATGTATCGGTTCTGACGGTCATTGTAAATCTCCCTCAAACCCCAAAACCGTGGACAATAGGTTATGAAAACGGTGATAAAGTGCGAAACGATAAGTTTTTGGTCATATCTCTCAAACATGTATCGGTTCTCACGGTCGTTGTAAATTTCCCTAGAACCCGAAAACTTTTGGCAATAGCTCATGAAAACAGTTATAAAACGCGAAAACGATGATTTATTGGTCATATAACTCAAACATGTATCGGTTCTCACGGTCATTGTAAATCACCCTGGAACCCCAAAACTATAGGCAATAGCTCATGAAAACGGCCGCAAAACACGAAAATGATGACTTTTTCATCACATATTTGAAACTTGTATCGGGTCTTAAGGTCGTTGTAAATCGCCCTGGAACCCCATAACTAAGGGCAATAGCTCAGGAAAACGGCCATAAAATGCAAAAGCGACGAGTTTTTGGTCATATATCTCAAACTTGTATCGGGTCTTACGGTCATTGTAAATTCCCCTAGAACCCCAAAACTATGGGCAATAGCTCATGAAACGCGAAAACGATGAGTTTTTGGTTAAATCTCTCAAACATGTATCGGGTCTTACGGTCGTTGTAAATCGCCCATGGAACCACAAAATTGTGGGCAATAGCTCATGAAAACGGCCAAAATACTCGGAAACGATGAGTTTTTGCTCATATCTCTCAAACATGTATTAATACTTACAGTCGATATAAATTGCCCTGGAACCCCAAAACTTTGGAAAAAGCTGATGAAAAAGGCCATAAAACCCGAAAATGACGTGTTTTTGGTCATATACCTCAAACATGTATCGGTTCTCACGGTCGTTGTAAATCAACCTGAAACCCCAAAACTATGGGCAATAGCTCATGAAAATGGCCATAAACACGAAAACGATGAGTTTTTGGTTGTATATCTCAAACTTGTATTGGGTCTTAAGGTCGTTGTAAATCACCATAGAATCCCATAACTAATGGTAATAGCTCATGAAAACGGCCATAAAATGCAAAAACGACGAATATTGGTCAAATATCTCAAACATGTATCGGGTCTTAAGGTCGTTGTAAATCGCCCCGGAACCCCATAAGTAAGGGATCATGAAAACAGTTATAAACCGCAAAAGTGGGCAATAGCTCGCGGAAACGATCATAAAATGCGAAAACAATGAGGCTTTGCTCTTATATATCTCAAACATGTATCGGTTCTGACGGTCGTTGTAAATCACCCTAGAACCCCAAAACTATGGTCAGTATTCATGAAAACGGCCATAAAACGCGGAAAGCACGAGTTTTTGGTCATATATATCTCAAACATGTATCGGTTCTGACGGTCGTTGTAAATCTCCCTCAAACCCCAAAACTGTGGACAATAGGTTATGAAAACAGCGATAAAATGCGAAATGATAAGTTTTTGGTCATATCTCTCAAACATGTATAGCTTCTCACGGTCGTTGTAAATTTCCCTAGAACCCGAAAACTTTGGGCAATAGCTCATGAAAATAGTCATAAAACGCGAATCGACGATTTATTGGTCATATAACTCAAACATGTATCGGATCTCACGGTCATTGTAAATCACCCTGGAACCCCAAAACTATAGGCAATAGCTCATGAAAACGGCCGCAAAACACGAAAATGATGACTTTTTCATCACATATTTGAAACTTGTATCGGGTCTTAAGGTCATTGTAAATCGCCCTGGAACCCCATAACTAAGGGCAATAGCTCATGAAAACGGCCATAAAATGCAAAAACGACGAGTTTTTGGTCATATATCTTTAACTTGTATCGGGTCTTACGGCCGTTGTCAATTCCCCTAGAACCCCAAAACTATGGGCAATAGCTCATGAAACGTGAAAACGATGAGTTTTTGGTTAAATCTCTCAAACATCTATCGGGTCTTACGATCGTTGTAAATCGCCGATGGAACCACAAAATTGTGGGCAATAGCTCATGAAAACGGCCAAAATACTCGGAAACGATGAGTTTTTGCTCATATCTCTCAAACATGTATTAATTCTTACAGTCGATGTAAATTGCCCTAGAACCCCAAAACTTTGGAAAAAGCTGATGAAAACGGCCATAAACCCCGAAAATGACGTGTTTTTGGTCATATACCTCAAACATGTATCGGTTCTCACGGTCGTTGTAAATCAACCTGAAACCCCAAAACTATTGGCAATAGCTCATGAAAATGGCCATAAACACGAAAACAATGAGTTTTGGTTGTATATCTCAAACTTGTATTGGGTCTTAAGGTCGTTGTAAATCACCATAGAATCCCATAACTGATGGTAATAGCTCATGAAAACGGCCATAAAATGCAAAAACGACGAATATTGGTCATATATCTCAAACATGTATCGAGTCTTAAGGTCGTTGTAAATCGCCCTGGAACCCCATAAGTAAGGGATCATGAAAATAGTTATAAACCGCAAAAGTGGGCAATAGCTCGCGGAAACGATCATAAAATGCGAAAACAACGAGTTTTTGCTCTTATATATCTCAAACATGTATCGGTTCTGACGGTCGTTGTAAATCAGCCTAGAACCCCAAAACTATGGTCAGTATTCATGAAAACGGCCATAAAACGCGGAAAGCACGAGTTTTTGGTCATATATATCTCAACCATGTATCGGTTCTGACGGTCGTTGTAAATCTCCCTCAAACCCCAAAACTGTGGACAATAGGTTATCAAAACAGCGATGAAATGCAAAATGATAAGTTTTTGGTCATATCTCTCAAACATGTATCGCTTCTCACGGTCGTTGTAAATTTCCCTAGAACCCGAAAACTTTGGGCAATAGCTCATGAAAACAGTCATAAAACACGAATCGACGATTTATTGGTCATATAACTCAAACATGTATCGGATCTCACGGTCATTGTAAATCACCCTGGAACCCCAAAACTATAGGCAATAGCTCATGAAAACGGCCGCAAAACACGAAAATGATGTGTTTTTCATCACATATATGAAATTTGTATCGGGTCTTAAGGTCGTTGTAAATCGCCCTGGAACCCCATAACTAAGGGCAATAGCTCAGGAAAACGGCCATAAAATGCAAAAGAGACGAGTTTTGGGTCATACATATCTCAAACTTGTATCGGGTCTTACGGTCGTTGTAAATTCCCCTAGAACCCCAAAATATGGGCAATAGCTCATGAAACGCGAAAACGATGAGTTTTTGGTTAAATCTCTTAAACATGTATCGGGTCTTACGGTCGTTGTAAATTGCCCATGGAACCACAAAATTGTGGGCAATAGCTCATGAAAACGGCCATAATACTCGAAAACGATGAGTTTTTGGTCATATCTCTCAAACATGTATTAATTCTTACAGCCGATGTAAATTGCCCTGGAACCCCAAAAATTTGGAAAAAGCTGATGAAAACGGCCATAAAACCCGAAAATGACGAGTTTTTTGTCATATACCTCAAACATGTATCGGTTCTCTCGGTCGTTGGAAATCAACCTGAAACCCCAAAACTATGGGCAATAGCTCATGAAAATGGCCATAAACACGAAAACGATGAGTTTTTTGTTGTATATCTCAAACTTGTATTGGGTCTTGAGGTCATTGTAAATCACCCTAGAATCCCATAACTAATGGCAATAGCTCATGAAAACGGCCATAAAATGCAAAAACGACGAGTTTTTGGTCATATATCTCAAACTTGTATCGGGTTTTAAGGTCGTTGTAAATCGCCCTAAAACCCCATAACTAAGGGGAATAGCTCATGAAAACTGCCATAAAATGCAAAAACGACGAGTTTTTGGTCATATATCTAAAACATGTATCGGCTCTTAAGGTTGTTGTAAATCGCCCAGGAACCCCATAAGTAAGGGATCATGAAAACAGTTATAAACCACAAAAGTGGGAAATAGCTCACGGAAACGATCATAAAATGTGAAAACAATGAGTTTTTGGTCTTAAGGTCGTTGTAAATCACCCTAGAACCCCAAAACTATGGTCAATATTCATGAAACGTCCATAAAACGCGAAAACGACCAGTTTTTGCTCATATATATGTCAAACATGTATCGGTTCTGACGGTTATTGTAAAGCTCCCTCAAACCCCAAAACTGTGGACAATAGGTTATGAAAACAGCGATAAAATGCGAAACGATAAGTTTTTGGTCATATCTGTCAAACATGTATCGGTTCTCATGGTCGTTGTAAATTTCCCTGGAACCCAAAAACTTTGGGCAATAGCTCATGAAAACAGGCATAAAACGCGAAAACGACGAGTTATTCGTCATATAACTCAAGCATGTATCGGTTCTCATAGTCATTGTAAATCACCCTGGAACCCCAAAACAATAGGCAATAGCTCATGAAAACGGCCACAAAACACGAAAACGATGAGTTTTTCATCACATATCTGAAACTTGTATCGGGTCTTAAGGTCGTTGTAAATCGCCCTGGAACACCATAACTAAGGGCAATAGCTCAGGAAAACGGCCATAAAATGCAAAAACGACGAGTTTTTGGTCATATATCTCAAACTT
This sequence comes from Avena insularis, assembly GCA_023614405.1. NCBI lineage: Eukaryota > Viridiplantae > Streptophyta > Magnoliopsida > Poales > Poaceae > Avena > Avena insularis. Next base: position 541,844,219 of record CM042692.1, read on the forward strand.
GTATCGGGTCTTACGGTCGTTGTAAATTCCCCTAGAATCCTAAAACTATAGGCAATAGCTCATGAAACGCGAAAACGATGAGTTTTCGGTTAAATCTGTCAAACATGTATCGGGTCTTATGGTTGTTGTAAATCGCCCATGGAACCACAAAATTGTGGGCAATAGCTCATGAAAACGCCCATAATACTCGGAAACGATGAGTTTTTGGTCATATCTCTCAAACATGTATTAATTCTTACAGCCGATGTAAATTGCCTTGGAACCCGAAAATGACGAGTTTTTGGTCATATACCTCAAACATGTATCGGGTCTCACGGTCGTTGTTTATCACTCTGTAACCCCAAAACTATGGGCAATAGCTCATGAAAATGGCCTTAAAACGCAAAAACAATGTGTTTTTGGTCGTATCTCCTAAACTTGTATTGGGTCTTAAGGTTGTCGTAAATCGCCCTGGAACCCCATAACTAAGTGCAATATCTCATAAAAACAGTTATAAAATGCAAAACCGATGAGTTTTTGGTCATATATCTCAAACTTGTATCAGGTCTTACGGTTATTATAAATTCCCCTAGACCGCGAAAACGACGTGTTTTTAGTCAAATCTCTCAAAACTTGTATCGGGTCATACGGTCGTTGTAAATCGCCCTGGAACCACAAAACTGTGGGCAATAGCTCATCAAAATGGCCATAAAACCCAGGAACGATGAGTTTTTGGTCATATCTCTCAAACATGTATCGGTTCTCACGGTCGTTGTAAATCGCCCTGGAACCCCAAAATTGTGGGCAATAGCACATGAAAACGGGTACATAACGCGAAAACGACGAGTTTTTGGTCATATATCTCAAACTTGTATCAGGATTTGATAGTCGTTGTAAATCGCCATGGAACCCCTAACCTATGGGCAATAGCTCATGAAAACGTCCATAAAACGCGAAAACCACAAGTTTTTGGTCATATATATCTCAAACATGTATCGGTTCTGAAGGTCGTTGTAAATCTCCCTCTAACACCAAAATTATGGACAATAGCTTTTGAAAATGGCCATAAAATGCGAAACGGTAAGTTTTTGGTCATATCTCTCATACATCTATCGGTTCACATGGTCGTTGTAAATTTCGTTGGAACCCCAAAACTTTGGGAACTCGCTCATGAAAACAGTCATAAAACGCGAAAATAACGAGTTTTTGGTCATATAACTCAAACATGTATCTGTTCTCATGGTCGTTGTAAATCAACCTGAAACCTCAAAACTATGGGCAATAGCTCATGAAAATGGCCATAAACGCGAAAACGATGAGTTTTTGGTCGTATATCTCAAACTTGTATTGGGACTTAAGGTCGTTGTAAATCACCCTGGAATCCCATAACTAAGGGCAATAGCTCATGAAAATGGCCATAAAATGCAAAAACGACGAGTTTTTGGTCATATATCTCAAACATGTATCGGTTCTGACGGTCGTTGTAAATCTCCCTCAAACACCAAAATTGTGGACAATAGGTTATGAAAACGGCGATAAAATGCGAAATGATAAGGTTTTGGTCATATCTCTCAAACATGTATCGGTTCTCACGGTCGGTGTAAATTTCCTTGGAACCCGAAAACTTTGGGCAATAGCTCATGAAAACAGTCATAAAACGTGAAAACGACGAGTTATTGGTCATATAACTCAAACATGTATCGATTCTCACGGTCATTGTCAATCACCCTGGAACCCCAAAACTTTAGGCAATAGTTCGTGAAAACGGCCGCAAAACACGAAAACGATGAGTTTTTCGTCACATATCTGAAACTTGTATCGGGTCTTAGGTCGTTGTAAATCGCCCTGGAACCCCATAACTAAGGGGCTCATGAAAACAGCCATAAAATGCAAAAACGACGAGTTTTTGGTCATATATCTCAAACTTTTATTGGGTCCTACAGTCGTTGTAAATCCCCCTAGAACCCCAAAACTATCGGCAATAGCTCATGAAAATGGCCATGAAACGCGAAAATGACGAGTTTTTTGTTAAATCTCTCAAACATGTATCGGGTCTTACGGTCGTTGTAAATCGCCCTGGAACCACAAAATTGTGGGCAATAGCTCATGAAAACGGCCATAAAACCCGGAAAGGATGAGTTTTTGCTCATATATCTCAAACATGTACAACCGATGTAAATTTCCCTTGAACCCCAAAACATTGGAAAAAGCTGATGAAAACGTCCATAAAACCCGAAAATGACGAGTTTTTGGTCATATACCTCAACCATTTATTGGTTCTCACGGTCGTTGTAAATCAATCTGAAACACCAAAACTATGGGAAATAGCTCATTAAAATGGCTATAAACGCGAAAACGATGAGTTTTTGGTTGTATATCTCAAACTTGTCTCAGGTCTTAAGGTCATTGTAAATCGCCATGGTGATGGGTTTGTAGCATGGAAAACAAAAAATTTCTACCGCAAGAACGAACAAAACCCAGGTCTAATCTAGAAAAAAGCCAAGATCTAATCTATTAGACATGTGCAACGAGATAGATCTGTACCAACCCTTGTGGCGCCGTCTGTGGGAACTGGGGCTGCTGATTGTGCGGTCGTGACGGTTCCGACCCGATCGATTTACAACTCCGCGGCGACGGAGAATCACCTCCTCTTCGGCGCTTTCGACTTCACCGCCCACCCGCCAGATACCATGAAGGATTTCGAGCCCGTAGGCGACGGACTCGAAATTCTGTTCGGGAGCTTCTGCTTCCAGGTGGGACAAACTGGCACCCTCCGCCTCCCTGAGCGGGTGCCCGTGCCGTCAATCAGGCCCGCTTCATGGGCTCCACACCCCGTGCTACGCACGTCACCATCAACAGATGAGTTCTACAGCAGCAGCAGCTGCAACTCCGATCTGTGCGATCCACCTTCGGATGAAGGGACCTACGGTTCCGGATCCGAAAGCTGCGGCAGCAGCCAACCAATCTGCAGGCGCTATCTGTGTGCCGCAGTCATCCAAACCGACGAGGAAACGCCTAACCCGCCGCCCAACCCCAACCCGCAGGACAAAAACGGCGAAAACGGTTGAAACGGCGAAAACGGGGAAAACAGGGGCCACCTCATCCAACTTAGCAAAGAAGGATGGGTCAAAGCATGCCGCGCCGTCGCAGGCGAAATAGTCCTACCTCTGGAATCCTCACGTGACCTACTGATGGCATACCACTACCTCCTCATCGAGGAGCACAAGAAACAAGTCAAGATGCAGGAGACGCTCGACAAATGCAAGCAAGCAGCCTCCGAGTCCAGCGCGCGACGAGCTGCGCTCTCCGCCCTGGTACCCGGCTCTAGCACAAACGGAAACCAGGGAAACAAGCACCGCTCTCGGGTGGAAAACATGGACCCGAAGGAACGGCGTGACGTGACCCGAACTCTCCATACATCGTTCATGGATATGGACGCCGACGGCAACATCATACCGAAGACGCCGCAAGCTGCGATCATGGCGGCCACTGCGTATATCGCGGCTCACCCACCTCCGGAGGGGGACCAGAAAAGGGCCATGCATAGGTCCGCACTCACCGGACTAGGACTAATCGGAGCTGCGCTCCACGAAGACGCTCCTACGGAGCCGAAGAAGAAAGCTCCGGCCAGGCGCGACCGGAGCCCCACTCCCTCATCCGAAGATGAAGAGGAACACGATCTTCCTCGAAGGAAGAAGAGCTCGCACCGCCATAAACGCGACTGCGACGCCAGAGACAAGCTTACACAGCGCAAGAACGACAAAGCACGCGCCAAACACGCATGCTCGTCTAAATCTGAGATGGATGAAGACGAAGGAGAACTCTGCGGGGCTCGATGCTTCAGCAGATCCGTCCGGCGAACACAGATGCCACGCAACTTCAAGCTTCCTTCGGATATTCCGAAGTTCAACGGCACGCAAGATCCAAAGTCCTGGCTCAGTGACCATCATCATCCGTCAAGCTTCACGGAGGCAACAAATAAACGCCATGCAATGCCTTCAGCTGCAGGTGACGGTAGCGCTGGTCTCAGCTTAGCAGCCTATCGCCGGATCCATCCGAAGGTGGGAGGCTCGCTTATAGCTTCATCCGAAATTTCAAAGGAACCAGCAAGAGGCCGCCTCAATCGAAGAGTTGCGAGCCTGCACTCAGAAACGGGTGAATCTATTCGCCAGACATACTACGCTGGTCTACAACCAAGAACTCCGCAGCACACATCTCCGAAGAAAAGGGCCATCGATGCCTTCCGGACGGCGTCAGCGCCCAGACTTCAAGGAGGAACTTGGCGTGTAAAGCCCAAGACACTCGACCACCTCATGGAAATCGCCAGCGATTGGGCGGCGAAGATTGCATCTAGCGGGCGCAATCAGATGAAGAGGACGACTACGGCAAGACGCGAACGCCGCAGAAGAGGAGATCACTGGCGTCTCGAGGACCGCGACGGACCCGACATGGTCGCAGCCACGCCGACCGCCGAACGCATTAACAACCGCAACAGCGGAGGATACCGCAGCGAAACTTCGCGACAATGGGCGACCAACGCAGTGCGTGGCAGCGACGCGACAACGGACCCTCAGCATTCGACAAACTTTCGGGTCCATGCACCATCCACTTCTACATCGACAAACAAGATGGCAAAAAGAAAGCTAGCCACATGCTCAAGGACTGTCGCGAGTTCCAGAAACTCAGCGAAGGCATGATGCAGATGAGGCAACAAGCTCCAATTCCTGCGTTCGGAAACGCACCTACGCCAGGTGAAATAGCACACGGAGCTCCTCCACCGCCGCCTATTGGAGGCCCAAATCAACCAGTCGCACCAGCGCAAAACAACGCCGGGGTCGCATACCCCCCACCAAAGGGATCGCTAAATATGATCCAGAAGGGACGCCCCACCAACAGGGTGCAGAAGAAAATCACCCGACAAATCAACTTGGCCGTGGCAACTCCGCCTGCAATCCCTGAGTACCTAAGCGGATCGGAGTCCTGCATCACATTCACTCGCGCGGATCACCCTTGCCAGATCAGTCGCCCAGGTCATGCTGCCCTGGTGCTGGACGCGCAGATCGGAGGCTTCGAGATGAGCCGCGTCTTCATGGACGGCGGCAGCGGCATCAACCTAATGTTCGCAAGCACTCTAGCAGCTATGCGGATCCCGCAATGCAGCCTGGAACAATCAGACACAACGTTCCACGGCATTGTCCCAGGGAAAGGCATCTCCCCCCTGGGCAAAATGGGGCTCGACGTCATCTTCGGGAGCGCCTAGAATTCGAAGTGGTGGACTGGCCATCGCAATACCATGCCATCCTGGGACGTGTAGCATTCGCAAGGTTCCTGGCCGTCCCACACTACGCATACCTACTACTCAAGATGCCAGGACCAAGGGGCGTCATCACAGTCCACGGGAGCTTCACCCGATCGGACCAATGCGACAAGGATTTCAACAAAATCTCCATCTTCGGCATGCAAGAAGAGCTTGTAAGGCTCCGCGAGGTGACGGACAATGGGCTACCCCCAGTCACAAAGCAGAACGCACCTGACATGTCTTTCGACTCCACCATCAACACCAAGAAAGTGCAGGTCCATCCAACGGATGCCTCCAAGACGGCGTTGATCGCCAACGACCTCAAGATCAAGATAGGAAGGCGTGCTCGAATTCCTCCGTGAGCACTGGAAATCTTACCGGTGTCCTCGGACATGCCAGAGTTCTGGAATTCGCCGAGCACGCACTCAATGTCTTCCTAGACACCAAGCCAGTCAAGCAGTCCATCCGAAGACTGTCGGAGCCACGAGCCGAAGCTATCGGCAAGGAGATCAACAGATTACTCGCAGCAGGCTTCATCCGGGAAATCAAGGAAAGCGAGTGGCTGGCAAACACGGTGATGGTCCCGAAGAAGGACACGGACATCCTGCGGATATGCGTGGACTTCACGTCACTAAATAAACATTGCCCTAAGGACCACTTCCCTCTTCCTCGGACCGACCAGATCATCGATTCGACTGCAGGTTGTGAGAAACTCTCCTTCCTCGACGCCTACTCAGGCTATAACCAGATTCGACTCAAGGTCGAAGATCAAGAGAAAACGGCGTTCATCACACCGTTCGGAGTATACTGCTACAACACAATGCCCTTCGGGCTAAAGAACGCGGGTGCCACGTACCAGCGATGCCTGCAGGCCTGCCTCAAGGACCAGATCGGTCGTAACGTCCAAGTCTATGTCGACGACATAGTCATAAAAACCAAGGAGGCAAGAACAATTATCGACGATCTCCGCGGGACGTTCGACAACCTTGATCGCTACAGGATCAAGCTCAATCCAGAAAAGTGCGCCTTCGGCGTCCACTCGGGTCAGCTGCTCGGGTACTTCATCTCTCAACGAGGGATCGAAGCAAACCCGAAGAAAATCAAAGCTATCATGACAATGGAGAAGCCGAAAAACCTCAAGGGCGTTCAGCAGCTTGCAGGGCGAGTAGCGGCACTAAGAAGGTTCATCAGCCGCATGGGCGAAAAGGCCCTACCATTCTACCAGCTGCTGCGCAAGGTAGACAAGTTTGAGTGGACACCCGAAGCCAACGACGCATTCGAAAGCCTCAAGCGGCTCCTCTCCACCTCGCCAGTTTTGGTCACGCCAAAAGAGCGCGAGCCCCTGCTGCTGTACATAGCAGCCACACACAGTGGTCAAGATAAGACTGTGGTCGAACGACCAAGAAGGCAAGACCCACGGGGTACAACGCCCAATTTACTACCTCAGCGAGGTTCTTTCTCCAACAAAACAGCGGTACCCGCTCTACCAGAAGCTGGCCTACGGCGTGTTCATGACGGCTCGATCGAGCCACTACTTCCAGGAGCATCGGTGATGGTCGTCAACGAGGCACCCCTAAACAGCATCCTGAATAACCCAGAGGCCACAGGACGCGTGGCCCTGTGGGGCATTGAACTATCACCCCTGGACATCATCTACGAGAAGCAACACGCAATCAAATCTCAAGTCCTTCCGGACTTCCTGGTGCACAGGATGGAGCTGCAGCTGCCTGACACCCCAGACATGTTGTAGTCCTGGACAATGCATTTTGACGGCTCCAAACGCGAAGCCGAAGCAGGGGCAGGAGTCATACTGACCTCCCCGCAAGGTGACAAGATGAAGTACGTCCTTCGGATGAAATTCAGAGCCTCCAACAACGAGGCCGAATACGAAGCCCTCATCCATGGCATGAAGATGGCAAAAATATGTGGCGCAACGCTCCTGGTCATCTACGGTGACTCCAACCTTGTTGTACAGCAGACGATGAATGAGTGCGACGCACACGCCGAAAACATGATCGTGTACCGCACGCTATACAACGCACTCGAAGGAGAATTCGACGGCTGCGAACTTCGGTACGTTGGAAGAGAGAGAAACGAGGAAGCCGATAGACTCGCCAACATCGGCTCCACTTGTGCAAAGGTACCACCAGGTGTGTTCCTCGAACAGATCTGCGTGCCATCCATCAAGCGGAAATTCCCAAGGATCACCAAGAAGCAGAACACTGGGGCTACGCTACCGAAGGTCATGACGGACCCGAAGTTGGATACCGGTTGCCATGGTCAACCTGATGCAGGTCATGGCGGTCGAAGAAACTTGACACGCCCATACCTCCGCCTCGATAAACGGAGAATTGCCAGACAGCCCGACAGATGCCCGGCGCGTATCTCGACGGTCAAAAGCCTTCACCATCATCAACGGCGAACTGTACAAACGCAGCATTACGGGCGTACTACAATGGTGCGTCACCATCAACGACGGCAAAGCCATACTCCAAGATATCCACGAGGGCATCTGCGGCCACCACGCAGGTAGCCGCTCCCTCGTCTCCAAAGTTCTGCGAGCAGGATTCTACTGGCCAACGGCCATAAGCGACGCGAAAGACATCGTCCGAAGATGCAACGGGTGCCAACGGTTCACCGACAAACCGCACACACCTGGGTCCGAACTTCGACCCATACCCATATCCTGGCCTTTTGCCCAATGGGGCCTTGACATGATCGGCAAACTGCCAAAATCCTCGAAGGGAGGACACGTCTTCCTCCTGGTCGCAGTCGACAAATTCACCAAGTGGATCGAAGCCATGCCAGTCACCAACCAGAAGGGCAAAACTGCCATCAAATTCTTCGAATCCATTGTCTACAGGTTTGGCGTACCGCACAGCATCATCACCGACAACGGATCGAACTTCATCTCCGAAGAATTTCAGGACTTCTGCGAAGGCCTCGGGATCAACATCACGTATGCCTCAGTGGCACACCCACAAACAAACGGGCAAGTGGAAAAGGCCAACGGTCTAATCGGCGCCGGCATCAAGAAGCGCCTCATGAGCTCACTCGAGCAAAAAACCGGAAACTGGACGAAAGAACTACCGTCTGTCCTGTGGAGCTTACGGACAACGCCAAACAGCTCCACCGGCTACACACCGTTCTTCATGGTGCACGGAGCTGAGGCCGTGCTACTGACCGGCAATCGCCACCAGGCTCCACGAGTCGTCGCGTACAGCGAAGCCGAATCCACGGCTGCAGTCGAAGATGTCGTCGACACACTCGACGAAGCACGGGATATAGCAGCAGCTAGATCAGCGGTGTACCAGCAAAGTCTCCGCAACTACCACAGCCGCCGGCTGCGCCCAAGGTCCTTCGTCGAAGGAGACCTCATCTTGTGACTTAAGCAAAAGCGACCGAATAAACTCGAGTCACCATGGGAAGGACCCTACGCCATCACCGAGGTCATCCCAGGTGGCGCCTATCGCCTCAAGCACGTGGAGTCTGGAGTCGCATACTCCAACCCGTGGAACATCTCGCACCTGCGACGATTCTACCCATATCAATGTACCCCCTTTTTTCGATAAGGCTTACAGCCAAGGCTACTCAGCCAAACCATGTACCTCCTCCATTACGATACAAATAAAGCTAAGTGTCTCGCCCCCAACCTTCGGTTGACTATTTCTCTGCAACTTTATTACATGCTACAAACGCACTCGGGGGCTTACCCCACCTCACGATTTCATCGACTGAGGACAAAATGTGTACACCTGAGTAGCTGACCACGTCAGGCAAATGAAAAGGGTACGTACTAAATCAAAGCACTGCGTGCTCGCCAACAGGCAAACCTTTACAACAAAGGGCACATACACGCCCAGCCGCAATATACAAATTTTACATCTATCTGTTTATTTTCAGGTCCTACCTATTCTGAAGAATACCCTGAGCACGCTGCTCAAACAAATCTACAATCTGTTCGTCATACTGCCTTACAGTCGCGTAATGCGGACGCATATTCCACTCACCACCATCTGGTCGAGGAGGTGGCCCAGTCGCCACAGCAGCCAAATCTACGTCAGGACGGTGCACCCTCACAAGAGACAAGACAACCTTCACCCCTGCGACGAGCTACTACCGCACCAGCTCCTTGACATTGCTGGCACTCCGAAACTTCGCCAGAAGACCTGCAAGGGTCGTTGGCACGGCATCCAACGGAAACATGACGTGCAACACCGAGGAAAGCGATGTCTACACCTGGCGGAGCACCCGCGAAACCTGGTAGACACGATCCTGCATCGTCGCCAGAACTATGGCACGATCACGATCCATCCAGAAGAAGCCGCCGGCCTCCATGTCCTTTTGAGTCAAGCAATTGACTCAAACAGCAATACGCTCCTTTTCTTCCCTCGGAGCAAGATTCGCACCTGCGACAATCACACAAAACAAGGATAAGGCCAGCAGGCTCACCCGAAGAACTGGGCTACAGCCCGAAAGAAGGATCAACTTACATCGCAGCTGCTCGGACAGCCGACCCAGCTCCGCCATCAAATACTCCTCTCTGGCTGCACCACGGTCTGCTTTGGACTTCCAAATTTCAGCGCGATCGCGTAACCCAAGCAAATCTCTCTCCAAGCTGCGCACGCGATCTCGAAGAAACGCGAGCTGCGAGGAATCATCCAATGATGCTCGCAAGGGCCTTTCGGATGAAGTGTCAACTGGGTCAGCACCCGAAGGAACCTATAGTAGCAGAAAAAAGAAGGCACACAGACATTCAGCAAAGGATAGAGCACAACTCGGAGGAATTCATTAAAGTATATAAGGCCACTACGTGGCACAAGGATGATACTACAAAAGATATTTACAACAAAAATAGACTACCCTACGTCTACTATGCCTAAGGCGGAGGACACTGAGTCGCCTCAGAACCAGACTTCCTAGCTTTAGCCTCGCCATGCTGCCGTAATGCATACTCAGACAGCAAGTCAATGAGCTTGGGCCCATATTGTCTGCAGCGAGCGGAGCAGGCGGCGAAGGCTACCTCGGATCCATATGCAGCCGTCGGCATCCGTGAAGTAATCTGGGGCAGGTCCAGCTCCGCCCCAGCCGCCATGGCCATCGCCAGCCCGACGGACGCGCCGATGCCCTTCGCTGGTTGTACGCTGCAGGCGCTTCGGCTGACAGAGCCTCTGCCAGAGCACCCACGTCTTCAAGGGATGCGCCCTTCGGGAAGAGCTCCTGGTAGAAGCGACCAAGGACCTCTTTCGCCTTGGCAAGGGAGTTGACGACGGTGCCGCAGCGGTCTTCGACCGCTACAGTGGCATCATCTAGAGCACTCCCGTGCCCCAGAGCACCGCGGTCGAGCTCAATGCCTGCGGCATCTGAGACAAAAAAGAAGAAAACATGAAGAAAGGCAACATAGAAGAAGATCCATAGAAAAAGGAGCAAGTACAAAAGCTAACCCTCACCCGAAATAGCCTTGGCAGCAGCCATGAGCTTCTCCGCCACCCCTTTTTCACGAGCATCCGCAACGGTGGCCAGCTGCTCCTCACGATCTGCGGCTTCCTGCTGCAGACGCTCTTTCGCTTCGGCTGCCTTCGTCAGCTCCAACTCAAGGCGCTCTCTACTTTGGGCAGCTTCGGCCTTCTGCTCCGATTGGCCAAGGCTCTTCTTCAGAGCATCGACCTCACGGAGAGAGTCGTTATGCTCCTCTGCATTTACAACAAGCAAGTGTCAAAGAACAGGACCAGGATAAGCAAGAAAAGTACTACAAAGTGGGGCGAATACCTTGCAAGCGATTTCGCCTCCAAAGGCGTTCCTCCACCAGCCGCTGGCCTCTTGGACAAAAGGCTGCAAACAAAGCAATAGTAGTAAGAGCAGGACTTGGGGGCTACGCCCAACACAAAGAAGCATAAACAACATCAGCATACGAAGACACTCGGGGGCTCCCCCCGTAACATCAAGCAGAAAAACTTACGTGCTCCGAAGGCGAACCTGCAGGCCCGCCTGCGAAATTCTGAGGTGCAACCACCAGCCTCTCCTGCACAGGAGGAACTGGCGCAGCGTCACCCGAAGTCGCCACCGTCTGAGGAGGAGGCGACACAATGTTCGACTCCCCCATCATCTCCCCCGCACCATCACTGGAGCTGTCAGAGGATTGCCTGCATACGAAGCCAATCAGCATAGGTGCAAACATCATAAAAAGAAAAGGACAACAGTGGCAACAAGAAAACTTACGAGCCCAACGCGCCTAGGTCGAAGATAGGAGAAGCCCTTCGGGCCCTCTTCTCCTCCTTCTTTTCTTCCTTCTTCTCCTCCTTCTTCTCTTCCTTCTTCCGCTTTGCTGGCGGGTGCGGAGCAACAGCTCGCACAGGAATGGCAGGAAGGGGAGAGGAAGAACCCCCATGAACATCATCATGACGCTCAAGGCCCAGAGGATTTATGGGAGTCGGAGGAGTTGAAGCATCCGAAGACTCGCTCGAGCTCCGCGAATGGTCCTCACTCGATTCGTCGGCATCCCCCGCTGGGGATCGCGCTGACGGTAGCTCGGACACGGAATCCACCACTTCATTATCCGGGGCATTCGGATACCTTTCGAGCAATGGTGGTGCCATGCCCGGCACTTTGAAGCTCTACAAGATGAGAAGAAACTTTGTTAGCAAACAAAGGACATAAATAAACACCCAACAAAAAAGGGGAGCACTACGTGCGCAAATCTACACCTTCGGTATGACCAACGTCGTAGAAAAGGGAGGAGTCAGTGACTTCCCCGGGATTTCTTCGTTGGCCTTGAACTTCAACAGGGCGCGAAGATCCTTGTCAAGTTCCACCTCGGAGATTTTCTCACTCGAAACCCTCGTCGGATCACGGCGTCCAGAGTAAAGAAACATCGGATGTGCCCTCGCTTGGAGAGGCTGCACCCGACGCTCAAGAAACGTCCGGATGATGTCGACACCGTTCACCTCCTTCTCAGGAATCAATTGGAGATCCTCCACCCGACGATACAGGGCCTCTACCTCCGCCACCTCACCATCCAAGATTTGGTTTTTCCAGGATCTTTTCTTCTCAATCAAATGGGAGGGATCAAAAGGAACGAGACCAAAATCTTGCCCAGGCAGTACGGAGTCACGGATGTAAAACCATTTCCTCCGCCAAGATCTTGGACAGTGGGACATGGAAAAGGAAAAGAATTGCACATTGGGACTGAGGGAGATGATGAAACCCCCAATGGGATACACACCATCCGAACCAGACTGCCTCTTCACGGAATAAAGCTTCCGGAAGAGGCCAAAGTGCGGCTCAATGCCAAGCCAAGACTCGCAAAGCGTGATAAAACACGCAATGTGGAGAAGTGAGTTGGGAGACAGATGATGGAGTTGAACCCCATAGAAAAAGAGCAGTCCACGAAGGAAGTCATGGACCGGAAAAGAAAACCCGCGAATCATGAAGGCAACAAACATAACCCGATACCCAGATGGGGGCAGGGGGATTACCTCATTGCCGGGGAGTATCATGGCCGTCGTGTCTTGTGGGATCAGGCTCCGCTCGTGCAGTTTGCGGAGATCGCTCTCCCGCGTTTCTGATCGCCGCCAGCCACCGTCGGTGACGCGAGCAGTGGCGGTGCCCTTCTTGCCTCCGGCGGTGCTGGTCCCAACTGCAGATGAGGACTTCTTTTTCCCCATGGCGCTACGGCGGTGGTGGTGTTACCAACGAAGAACGACAAAGGAAATGTGGAGGAAACTCTCAGCGCGCAGCAAGAATAGCTCAAGAACAAGGAGGCAGTGAATAGATGAACTGCTGCGGTGAAAAACAAACCACGATTTCACCAAGGATTATAACAGCGAAGACGACGCACGCTGGCCGTCCATCGAGAAGACCTAACGCCAACGGTAGATCTGGTCGTACACGTGTCAGCACCAAAACGAACCGTCGTTACCACGCCGTCCACTACGTGCGGAAATCGAGGAGACGCCGTAATCATCTCCACGCCGCGCGTGACCGGTCAATTCAAAGTCAGCAAGTGGGACCCACGCTTCGTCCAGTCAAGTCATCTCTGGCGTAGCAGACGCTTGAGGTCATCGATCGTAAGCACTGACGTCATCAAAAGCTATACTAGCACCACTTCGGCTCCACAGCTAAAAGTACTCACTCGAATCTACGATTCAACTAAATACTTGGGGGCTACTCCTATCAGGAGCGCTGGCCGCGCAACCGACAGACAAATGAGGACAAAATTATTTCTCTGAGTCCTACGTCGAGCTATTCTATCGGGTCCTCCAACAGGAGTCGACGAAACAACTGGCTACGCCATAAACTCAAGGCCCGAGTCGAAACCCTCCTCGGATGGTTGCATCACTTGATGCTACACAGGCGCGACGCTGACCCGATGTACTTCCGGATCAACGGTACGCTCAAGAGATTGTCGATTATAACTGCACAATACAAGACTCGAGTCTCTGCCCGAGTCTACGACTCCGCCAGACACTCGGGGGCTACTCCAAACTGGAGCGCTGGTCGCGCACACAAAAGATCTTCGAGTAGCACGCCAATGAACTACGCCATGGAACAATTTCTCTGAGTCCTACGTCGAGTTTACGACTCCACTACGGACTCGGGGGCTACTCCCATAGGGAGGATGGATTTAAGCATCCGAAAATTTTCGAGTCCTGCGGACTTATGATTGAAACAATGCTTGAACTAAAAGTCTTCGTTCGAGTCTACGACTCGAACAGACACTTGGGGGCTACTCCCATAGGGAGCGCTGGTCGCGCACCCTATGAAATCTTCGACTGCGATCTTTCGGATCAGCATGCAAAACTTTTCGGCAACTCTGCCCCAATTAATGCTAAGTGAGTAACATCCTCCTTGGCCACCCGAAACACCTCCGCGGTGATAAACATTCGGATGTTGCGTCTGCGACGCAAAGATAAGACCTACAGATATCATCTGATGGCCTGGCAACGCACCTGACTGCGCTCTGCTAGTATGAATCCGTACCAGTAGGTACGATGAAAAATCCCGACGGACGCGTTGGGTACACCAATTAAAATCACTGGAATTCCACTCCTGTAAGTCCTCCGCGGCCTGAGTCGAATTACGCCAGCATATGTTCCAGGTCCGGGTTGAGGGACCCGTACCTGAAGAAGATCGTGTTGTTTCGTCCTAAGAAAGTTAACTGACCCTGATCCGTCGGGTGAGTCAGGCACACGCATCAACAATCCCTACACACATATAACTGCTCCCGAAGGATGGAAGAGTCCTCAGCCGAATCTACGATTCGACTGATCACTCGGGGGCTACTGACATGGTTATACCCTACGGGTACGTAACTTCAGCATACCTAGTCCAGCCCAAGGAAGGCCCACGGCAGACATACGCTGGCCCATGAAGATTTTCGGGTGGCCAAGGCCCATGACGCCTTCGATCCTTGGAGAGCAAGACTAGCGGAGATAGGAAATTCAAAGGGGTAAAACCCTAGAACTTGTAACCGACTAGGACTACGCCCGGGACCTGCCTAAGTCTATATCAAGGCCAGGAGGGCATGTCCTAGATCGACCAGACTCATACTTTCGCACACGCATCCACGCCAGATCGAATCTGCGCACCCTGTAACTTTCGGTTCCGCCGTAATCAAAGAGCAGACAAGCAGGAGTAGGGTTTTCCCTCCGGGGGCCTGAACCTGGGTAAATCTCGTGTCCCCTGGTTGCTTGTCTGTTAACCGTGCCACGATCTCCAGCATCCCCATCTTCTCCAAAACCCAAGTCCATAACAATGGGCATTGACGAGATTAAACCTCGTCAGAAAGCCTTGGGCGAGATCGGATCTCGTGATTGATGTAGACGATCACTTGCCGATCTCAAGATCGAGTGGACAAGCCTTCCGGCGCCTCGTTCTGGCAGCGCTTCCGCAATCGGTCACACGTGCAGAGTCGAAGCAGACCTTCCTCTCCCCGTTCCAGCGGGCAGCGGAGGTAGTAGATCTCTCCACGGAATCCCAGCAGCAGCACGACGCCTAAGCCAGAGCAGAGGGAAGGAGGAGGAAGGAGGCGGCTAGGGCAAGGAGTGGAAGGGGCAAAGGGGGTGGTGCCTCCACCCCTCTTTATATACTGGGAGGGGAGGCACCCTAGGGCTCCCTCCCTAGGGCTGGCGCACAAGGGCTTGGGGGGAGAGCCCTTGCCCCCCAAGTTTCCCTTCCTTGCCCTCCAAGTTTCCCTTTATCCTTTCTTGGTTTTCAAGTAAACTCCAAAAAATCTTCTAGAACCTTCCGGAACATTCCGAAACCTTCTAGAATCCCCATATAAACACTCCGGAACATTTCCTAACTTAGAAAGTGATCTCCATTATATGAATCTTATTCTCCGGACAATTTCGGATCTCCTCATGATGTCCCGGATCCAATCCGAGACTCCGAACAACATTCGGTCTCCAACGCACATTCCATATCTACTTAAAACAACTTCGAACCTTAAGTGTTTCACCCTACGGTTCGTGAATATGTAGACATGATGGAAACACATCTCCGATCAATAACCATCATCGGGATCTGGAGATCCATAATGGCTCCCACATGCTCAACGATGACTTCGTGATCGATAGAACCATTAACATACGAAACCAATTCCCTTTGTCACGCGATACTCTACTTATCCGAGGTTTGATCGTTGGTATCTCCATACCTAGTTCTACCTCGTTACTGATAAGTACTCTTTACTCGTTCTGTGATATGTCATCCCTTGTGACCTAGTCACATGCTTGCAAGCTAACTAAATGACATTCCACCGACAGGGCCCAGAGCATATCTATCCGTCATATGGATGGACAAATCCCAATCTTTGGTCCATGCGCTTCAACACATACTTTCAGAATACCCAATGACACCTTTATAACCACCCAGTTACGAAGCGGTGTTTGATGTCATCAAAGTACCCATCCGGTGATGGTGATTAACATAACCTCATGGTCGAAGGATTAGGTTACTATGCATTTGAAAGCCTGTAGCAATACGAACTTAATGACCTGATCTTATGCTATGCTTACTATGGGTGTGTGTGTCCATCACATCATTCTCCTAATGATATAACCTTGGTATTACTGACATCCAATGTCCATGATCAGGAAATCATGATCATCTATTAATCAACAAGCTAGTTCAACAAGAGGCTTACTAGGGACTCTTTTATGTTTACAAAACACACAAGTATTAGTGTTTCCTAATAATACAATTATAGCATGGGATGTAAACATTCATCATAAACACAAAGATATAATAATAACAACTTTATTATTGCCTCTTGGGAATATCTCCAACAGTCTCCCACTTGCACTAGAGTCAATAATCTAGATTACATTGTAATATACCTAACACCCGTGGCGTTCTGGTGCTGGTCATGCTTTGCTCTAGGGAGAGGTTTAGTCAACGGATCTGCCACATTCAGATCAGTGTGTACTTTGCAAATCTTTATGTCACCATCTCGGACATACTCGCGAATAGCATGGAAATGTAGCTTGATGTGCTTCAGCTTGCTATGTGACCTTGGCTCCTATGCATTAGCTATGGCACCTGTGTTGTCACAATAGATGGCCATCGGGTCCAATGCACTAGGAACCACGCCAAGTTCAGTAATGAACTACTTCATCCATATGGCTTCTTGGGCAGCCTCCGAAGCAGCTATGTATTCCGATTTAGTTGAAGATTTCGCCACAACGCTTTGCTTGGCACTCCTCCAGCTCACTGCAGCACCATTCAAAATAAATATGTATCCTGACTGTGACTTCGAGTCATTTTGATCGGTGTTCCAACTAGCATCGGTGTAACTGTTTACAACAAGCTGTTTATCACCTCCATAAGAAAGAACCATATCCTTAGTCCTCTTTAGGTACTTTAGGATATTCTTGACCGCTGTCCAGTGCTCCATTCCAGGATCACTTTGATATCTGCTAGTCAAACTAACATCATGTGCTATATCCGGTCTTGTACACAGCATGGCATATATGATAGAACCTATGGTCGGGGCATAGGGAATATTACTCATTTTCTCTCTATCTTCTGCTGTAGCTGGACTTTGAGTCTTACTCAAGGTCTTACCTGGCAACATGGGCAAGAACCCTTTCTTGCTTTCTTCCATTCTAAACTTCTTTAGAACTTTGTCCAAGTATGTACTTTGTGAAAGGACTATTAGGCGTCTTGATCTGTCTCTATAAATCTTGATGCCCAGAATATATGCCGCTTCGCTAAGATCCTTCATTGAAAAACTATTATTCAAATAAGCCTTGACACTATTAACAAGTTCTATATCATTCCCAATCAACAATATGTCATCTACATATAGTACTAGGAATGTTATAGAGCTCCCACTTACTTTCTTCTAAATACAAGCTTCTCCATAAGTTTGTATAAATCCAAAGTTTTTGATTACCTTATCAAAACGTTGATTCCAACTCCGGGATGCTTGCTTCAGTCCATAAATGGAGCGCTGAATTTTGCATACCTTGTTAGCATCTTTAGGATCGACAAAACCTTTGGGTTGTACAATATACAACTCTTCCTCAATGTCTCCACTAAGGAACGCCGTTTTGACATCCACCTGCCAAATCTCCTAATCGAAATATCAAAATCCTCACAGACTTTAGCTTCCCTACTAGTGAGAATGTCTCATCGTAGTCAACTCCTTGAATTTGTCGGAACCCTTTCGCGACAAGTCGAGCTTTATAGACGGTAATATTACCATCAGCATATGTTTTTCTTTTGAAAATCCATTTGTTCTCGACAGCCTTACGGCCATCTGGTAAGTCCACCAAACTCCATACTTGGTTTTCGTACATGGATCCCATTTCGGATTTCATGGCTTCTTGCCATTTGTCGGAATCTGGGATCACCATAGCTTCTTCATACGTCACATGGTCATCAATGTTGTCCACCAACATGACGTTCAAAGCAGGGTCATACCAATCAAGAGTGGTACGAACCCTCATTGACCTGCGAGGTTCAGCAGCAACTTCGTTCGAAGTTTCATGATGATCATCATTTGCTTCCTCTCCAATTGGTGCAGGCGGCATAGAAACATCTTCCAGTGCTGCGCTACTCTCAATTCTAAGAGGAGGTTCAACAACCTCGTCGAGTTCTACTTTCCTTCCAGTCACTTCCTTCAAGAGAAACTCCTTCTCAAGAAAGGATCCATTCTTGGCAACGAAAACTTTGCCTTCGGATCTATGATAGAAGGTATACCCAATTGTTTCTTTAGCGTATCCTATGAAGACGCATTTCTCCGCTTTGGGTTCAAGCTTATCAGGTTCTAACCTCTTTACATATGCTTCGTAGCCCCAAACTTTAAGGAACGACAACTTAGGTTTCTTTCCAAACCACAATTCGTACGGTGTTATTTCAACGGATTTAGATGGTGCCCTATTTAAAGTGAATGCGGCTGTCTCTAATGCATAGCCCCAAAACGATAGCGGTAAATCTGTAAGAGACATCATAGAACGAACCATATCTAAGAGAGTTCGATTACGACGTTCGGACACACCATTACGCTGTGGTGTTCCCGGTGGTGTCAATTGTGAAAGTATTCCACATTTCTTTAAATGCATGCCAAACTCATAACTTAGATATTCACCTCCGTGGTCAGAACGCAGAAACTTAATCTTCTTTCTACGATGATTTTCCACTTCACTTTGAAATTCCTTAAACTCCTCGAAACTTTCGAACTTATGTTTCATAATGTAGACATACTCATATCTACTTAAATCATCCGTGAAAGTGAGAACATAACGATATCCACCACGTGCTACACTCATTGGCCACACACATCGGTATGTATTATTTCCAATAAGTCCATAGCTCGCTCCATTATACCAGAGAATGGAGTCTTAGTCATTTTTCCCATTAGACATGCTTCACATTTTTCAAGTGATTCAAAATCAAGTGATTCAAGGAGTCCATCAGAATGGAGTTTCTTCATACGCTTCACTCCAATGTGACCAAGACGACAGTGCCACATGTATGTAGAATTATCAATCTATTTTATTCGTTTAGCAGCTATGTTGTGAACATGTGTATCACTAATATCGAGATTCAATAAGAATAAACCATTTATCATAGGTGCATTACCATAAAAGATATTACTCATATAAATCGAACAACCTTTATTCTCGGACATAAAAGAGTAACCGTCTCGCAATAAACAAGATCCAGATATAATGTTCATGCTTAATGCAGGCACGAAATAACAATTATTTAAATTTAAAACTAATCTCGATGGTAGATGTAGAGGGAGCATGCTGACGGCGATCACATCAACCTTGGAGCCATTTCCAACGCGCATCGTCACCCCGTCTCTCGCCAGTCTTCGCTTATTCCGCAGCTCTTATTTCGAGTTACAAATATGAGCAACCAAACTAGTATCAAATACCCAGGCACTACTACGAATACTAGTAAGATACACATCAATAACATATATATCAAATATACCTTTCTTCTTGATGTTGCGATTCTTTAGATCCACCAGGTACTTGGGGCATTTATGCTTCCAGTGACCAGCACCCTTGGAGTAGAAGCATTCAGTTTCAGGCTTAGGACCATCCTTGGGCTTCTTAGCAGGTGCGGCAGCTTTCTTGCCGTCCTTCTTGAAGTTGCCCTTGTTATTAGGCTTGCCCTGCTTCTTGAAATTGGTGGTCTTATTGACCATCAACACTTGGTGCTCCTTCTTGATCAACACTTCAGCAGTTTTCAGCATGGACGATAGTTCAGGCAACGTCTTGTTCATGCAGTGCATATCGTAGTTCATCACAAAGTTCTTATAACTAGGTGGCAGTGATTGAAGGACACTGTGAATCCCTAACTCATTAGGAATTGTTATCCCCAACTCTTGGAGCTTGTTTGCGTGCCCCGACATGGTGAGCACGTGCTCGCTAATGGAGCTTCCCTCTTCCATCTTACAGTTAAAGAACTTTTCGGAGGCCTCATAGCTCTCCACGGCCGCATGTGTCTCAAAAATAAGCTTGAGCTCATTGATGATAGCATAAGGGTCGTGGTTCTCAAAGCGCTTCTTAAGATCCGTTTCTAAACCGTATATGATGGAACACTGAACTATGGAGTAGTGAGTTTTCCGAGTGGCGTAAACATTCTTTACGTCATCGGTGGCATCTGCTGCAGGTGGGTCACCTAGTGGTGCTTCGAGCACATAGGTCAACTGACCAGCCCTGAGTACAATCTTCAGGCCACGGAGCCAGTCCGTGAAGTTGCTTCCATTGTTCTTAAGTTTTTCTTTCTCTAGGAACGCATTGAAATTGATGGAGGGGGTCGCCATAATCTACAACAAATTTGCAAGTAGTTTAGACTAAGTTTATGATAAATTGAGTTCAAACTTAATTCTTAAATTAACTAGGTGAACTCCCACTCAAAACAACATTCCTCACGTTGTCTTAGTGATTACACGAACCAAATCCACTACACCAAGTCCGATCTTCACGAGAGAAGATGTAGTTTCAATGGTGAACAGTCAAGATGTTCATCAAATCATTTATTTGACTCATGCTCTACCTTTCGGTATTCCGTGTTCCGAGACCATGTCTGTACATGCTAGGCTCGTCAAGGTTAACCTTAGTTTCCGCATGTGCAAATCTGGCTTGCACCCGTTATATGCACACGTAGAATCTATCACACCCGATCATCACGAGATGCTTCGAAACGACGATTCTTAGCAACGGTGCCAACTAAGGACGAACACTTTATTACTTGATATTTAGTGAGAGGGATCATCTTATAATGCTACCGTCGTGATCTAAGCAATAGAAGATGCATAAAGGATTAACATCACAGGAAATTCATAATTAATGTGATATGATATGGCCCTTTCTTCTTATGCCTTTGATCTCCATCTCCAAAGCACTGACATCATCTTCATCATCACCAGCATGGCGTCAAGGTCAGTGGCGCCGCTTCATGGTTGTCCATCATTGCTAGTAACTATTACAACTACTTGGAATAAAGCTATTACAAGATGAATAGACACGCAGGTCTTAACAAAATTAAAGACAACCATTAGGCTCCTGCAAGTTGCCATATTACAACAAGGATCATTGCATACATCAAATATAATCACAATCACATGATGGCCATATCACATCACAAAACCCCTGCAAAAACAAGTTAGACGCCTCTAATTTTCTTTGCATGTTTTACGTGGTTTGGGGCTTTCGAATAAGAACGGATCTTACCTACGAAACTGAACCACAACGTTGATACAAGTCCTATCAAATGCAAAGTGTAGATTGGATCTATACTATGGTGGGAGAGACAGACACTCACAAAGCCACTTGTGCAAAGCAAGTTACACGTCAAGCGTGGAGTAAGTCTCATGTGTGATGACATGTAAGGTTAGCCCGAGCCGCTTCATCCCACCATACCGCAAGATGCAAAGTACACAAAAGCAAAAAGACGACACGAGCATCAACGCCCACAAAAACATTGTGTTCTACTTGTGCAACAGATCTACGCATAGATACGGCTCTGATACCACTGATGGGTTCGTAGCATGGAAAACAAAAAAATTCTACCGCAAGAACGAACAAAACCCAGATCTAATCTAGATAAAAGCCAAGATCTAATCTATTAGACATGTGCAACGAGATAGATCTGTACTAACCCTTGTAGATCCGAAAGCCTTGTGCGAGATCGGATCTCATTGTTGATGTAGATGATCACTTGCCGATCTCAAGATCGAGTGGACGAGCCTTCCGGCGCCGCGTTCCGGCAGCGCTTCCGCAATCGGTCACACGTGCGGAGTCGAAGCAGACCTTCCTCTCCCTGTTCTAGTGGGCAACGGAGGTAGTAGATCTCTCCATAGAATCCCAGCAGCACAACGGCGTGGTAATGGTGGTGGAGTAGAGAATTCTACAGGGCTTCGCCTAAGCCAGAGTAGAGGGAAGGAGGAGGAAGGAGGCGGCTAGGGCAAGGAGTGGAAGGGGCAAAGGGGGTGGTGCCTCCACCCCTCTTTATATAGGAGGAGGGGAGGCGCCCTAGGGCTCCCTCCCTAGGGCCGGCGCACAAGGGCTTGGGGGGAGAGTCCTCGCCCCCCAAGTTTCCCTTTATCCTTTCTTGGTTTTCAAGTAAACTCCAAAAAATCTTCTAGAACCTTTCGGAACATTCCGAAACCTTCTAGAATCCCCATATAAACACTCCGGAACATTTCGTAACTTAGAAAATGATCTCCATTATATGAATCTTATTCTCCAGACAATTCCGGATCTCCTCGTGATGTCCCGGATCCAATCCGAGACTCCGAACAACATTCGGTCTCCAACGCACATTCCATATCTATTTAAAACAACTTCGAACCTTAAGTGTGTCACCCTACGGTTTGTGAATATGTAGACATGATGGAGACACATCTCCGATCAATAACCATCAGCGGGATCTGGAGATCCATAACGGCTCCCACATACTCAATGATGACTTCGTGATCGATAGAACCATTAACATACGAAACAAATTCCCTTTGTCACGCGATACTCTACTTATCCGAGGTTTGATCGTCGGTATCTCCATACCTAGTTCTACCTCGTTACTGATAAGTACTCTTTACTCATTCCGTGATATGTCATCCCTTGTGACCTAGCCACATGCTTGCAAGCAAACTAGATGACATTCCACCGGGAGGGCCCAGAGCATATCTATCTGTCATCTGGATGGACAAATCCCAATCTTGGTCCATGTGCTTCAGAATACCCAATGACACCTTTATAACCACCCAGTTATGAAGCGGTATTTGATGTCATCAAAGTACCCATCCGGTGATGGTGATTAACATAACCTCATGGTCGAAGGATTAGGTTACTATGCATTTGAAAGCCTCTAGCAATACAAACTTAATGACTTGATCTTATGTTATGCTTACTATATGGGTGTGTGTCCATCACATCATTCTCCTAATGATATAACCTTGTTATTAATGACATCCAATGTCCATGATCAGGAAACCATGATCATCTATTAATCAGCAAGCTAGTTCACCAAAAGGCTTACTAGGGACTCTTTTATGTTTACAAAACACAGAAGTATTAGTGTTTTCTAATAATACAATTATAGCATGGGATGAAACATTCATCATAAACACAAAGACATAATAATAACAACTTTATTATAGCCTCTTGGGCATATCTCCAACAAATGGAACCCCATAACTAATGGCAATAGCTCATGGAAACGGCCATAAAATGCAAAAACGAGGAGTTTTTGGTCATATATCTCAAACTTGTATCGGGTCTTACGGTCGTTGTAAATTGCCCTAGAACCCCATAACGAAGGGCAATAGCTCATGAAAACGGCCATAAAACGCAAAAACGATGAGCTTTTGGTCATATATCTCAAACATGTATCGGGTCTTATGGTCGTTGTAAATCGCCTAGGAACCCCATAAGTTAGGGATAATGAAAACAGTTATAAACCGCAAAAGTGGGCAATAGCTCACGGAAACAGCCATAAAATGCGAAAACAACGAGTTTTTGGTCTTATATATCTCAAACATGTATCGGTTCTGACGGTCATTTTAAATCGCCCTAGAACCCCAAAACTATGGTCAATATCTCATGAAAACGTCCATAAAACGCGAAACCCATGAGTTTTTGGTCATATATATCTCAAACATGTATCGGTTCTGACAGTCATTGTAAATATCCCTCAAACCCCAAAACTGTGGACAATAGATTATGAAAACGGCGATAAAATGCAAAACGGTAAGTTTTTGGTCATATCTCTCAAACATGTATCGGTTCTCACTATCGTTGTAAATTTCACTGGAACCCGAAAACTTAGGGCAATAGCTCATGAAAACAGTCATAAAACGCGAAAACGACGAGTTATTGGTCATATAACTCAAAACATGTATCGGTTCTCACGGTCATTGTAAATTACCCTAGAACCCCAAAACTATAGGCAATAGCTCATGAAAACGGCCGCAAAACACGAAAACGATGAGTTATTCGTCACATATCTGAAACTTGTATCGGGTCTTAAGGTCATTGTAAATCACCCTAGAACCCCATAACTAAGGGCAATAGCTCATGAAAACGGCCATAAAATGCAAAAACGAGATGTTTTGGTCATATATCTCAAACTTTTATCGGGTCCTACAGTCGTTGTAAATCCCCCTAGAACCCCAAAACTATGGGCAATAGCTCATGAAAACGGCCATGACACGCGAAAACGATGAGTTTTTGGTTAAATCTCTCAAACGTGTATCAGGTTTTACGGTCGTTGTAAATCGCCCTGGAACCACAAAATTTGGCCAATAGCTCATGAAAATAGCCATAAAACCCGGAAACGATTAGTTTTTGCTCATATATCACAAACATGTATTAATTCTTACAGCCGATGTAAATTGCCCTAGAACCCCAAAACTTTGGAAAAAGCTGATGAAAACGGCCATAAAACCCGAAAATGGAGAGTTTTTGGTCATATACCTCAAACATGTATCGGTTCTCACGGTCGTTGTAAATCAACCTGAATCCCCAAAACTATGGGCAATAGCTCATGAAAATGGCCATAAACGCGAAAACAATGAGTTTTTGGTTGTATATCTCAAACTTGTCTCGTGTCTTAAGGTCATTGTAAATCGCCGTGGAACCCCATAACTAATGGCAATAGCTCATGAAAACGGCCATAAAATGCAAAAAAAGACGAGTTTTTGGTCATATATCTCAAACTTGTATCGGGTCGTAAGGTCGTTGTAAATCGCCCAGGAACCCCATAACTAAGGGCAATAGTTCATGAAAACAGCCATAAAACACAAAAACGACGAGTTTTTGGTCATATATCTGAAACATGTACCTAGTCTTAAGGTCGTTGTAAATCGCTCAGGAACCCCATAAGTAAGGGATCATGAAAACAGTTATAAACCGCAAAAGTGGGCAATATCTCACGGAGACGGCCATAAAATGCGAAAACAACGAGTTTTTGGTCTTATATATCTCAAACATGTATCAGTTCTGACGGTCATTGTAAATCGCCCAAGAACCCCAAAACTATGGTCAATATCTCATGAAAACGTCCATAAAACGCGAAAACGACGAGTTTTTGGTCATATATATCTCAAACATGTATCAGTTCTGATGGTCGTTGTAAATCTCCCTCAAACCCCAAAACTATGGACAATAGGTTATGAAAACGGTGATAAAATGCGAAACGATAAGTTTTTGGTCATATCTCTCAAACATGTATCGGTTCTCACTATCGTTGTATATAGTTCATGAAAACAGTCATAAAACGCCAAAACGACGAGTTATTGGTCATATAACTCAAACATGTATCGGTTCTCACGGTCATTGTAAATCACCCTGGAACCCCAGAACTATCGGCAATAGCTCATGAAAACGGCCGCAAAACACGAAAACGATGAGTTTTTCGTCACATATCTGAAACTTGTATCGGGTCTAAAGGTCGTTGTAAATCGCCCTGGAACCCCATAACTAAGGGCAATAGCTCATGAAAACGGCCATAAAATGCAAAAACGACAAGTTTTTGGTCATATATATCAAACTTTTATCGGGTCCTACAGTCGTTGTAAATCCCCCTAGAACCCCAAAACTATGGGCAATAACTCATGAAAACGGCCATGAAACGCGTAAATGACGAGTTTTTGGTTAAATCTCTCAAACGTGCATCGGGTCTTACGATCATTGTAAATCGCCCTGGAACCACAAAATTGTGGGCAATAGCTCATGAAAACGGCCATAAAACCCGGAAACGATGAGTTTTTGCTCATATATCTCAAACATGTATTACTTCGTACAGCCGATGTAAATTGCCCTGGAACCCCAAAACTTTGGAAAAAGCTGATGAAAACGGCCATAAAACCCGAAAATGACGAGTTTTTGTTCATATACCTCAAACATGTATCGGTTCTCACGGTCGTTGTAAATCAATCTGAAACACCAAAACTATGGGCAATAGCTCATGAAAATGGCCATAAACGCGAAAACGACGAGTTTTTGGTTGTATATCTCAAACTTGTCACGGGTCTTAAGGTCATTGTAAATCGCCGTGGAACCCCATAACTAATGGCAATAGCTCATGAAAACGGCCATCAAATGCAAAAAGGATGAGTTTTTGGTCATATATCTCATACTTGTATCAGGTCGTAAGGTCATTGTAAATCGCCCAGGAACCCCATAACTAAGGGCAATAGCTCATGAAAACGGCCATAAAACGCAAAAACGACAAGTTTTTGGTCATATATCTGAAACATGTATCGGGTCTTAAGGTCGTTGTAAATCTTCCAGGAACCCCATAAGTACGGGATCATGAAAACAGTTATAAACCGCAAAAGTGGGCAATAGCTCACGGAGACGGCCATAAAATGCGAAAACAACGAGTTTTTGGACTTATATATCTCAAACATGTATCGGTTCTGACGGTGATTATAAATCGCCCAAGAACCCCAAAACTATGGTCAATATCTCATGAAAGCTTCCATAAAATGCGAAAACGATGTGTTTTTGGTCATATATATCTCAAACATGTATCGGTTCTGACGGTCGTTGTAAATCTCCCTCAAACCCCAAAACTTTGGACAATAGGTTATGAAAACGGCGATAAAACATGTATGGGTTCTCACGGTCGTTGTAAATTTCCCTGGAACCCGAAAACTTTGGGCAATAGCTCATGAAAACAGTCATAAAACCCGAAAACGACGAGTTATTGGTCATATAACTCAAACATGTATCGATTCTCACAGTCTTTGTCAATCACCCTGGAACCCCAAAACTGTAGGCAATAGCTCATGAAAACGGCCGCAAAACACGAAAACGATGAGTTTTCGTCACATATCTGAAACTTGTATCGGGTCTTAAGGTCGTTCTAAATCGCCCTGGAACGCCATAACTAAGGGCAATAGCTAATGGAAACGGCCATAAAATGCAAAAACAATGAGTTTTTTGGTCATATATCTAAAACGTTTATTGGGTCCTACAGTCGTTGTAAATCCCCCTAGAACCCCAAAACTATGGGCAATAGCTCATGAAAACGGCCATGACACGCGAAATCGACGAGTTTTTGGTTAAATCTCTCAAACGTGTATCGGGTTTTACGGTCGTTGTAAATCGCCCTAGAACCAAAAATTTTTGGGCAATAGCTCGTGAAAACGGCCATAAAACCCGGAAACGGTTAGTTTTTGCTCATATATCACAAACATGTATTAATTCTTACAGCCGATGTAAATTTCCCTGGAACCCCAAAACTTTGGAAAAAGCTGATGAAAACGGCCATAAAACAAGAAAATGGTGAGTTTTTGGTCATATACCTCAATCATCTATTGGTTCTCATGATCGTTGTAAATCAACCTGAAACCCCAAAACTATGGGCAATAGCTCATGAAAACGGCCATAAAATGCAAAATCGACGAGTTTTTGGTCATATATCTCAAACTTGTATCGGGTCTTACGGTCGTTGTAAATCGCCCTAGAACCCCATAACTAAGGGCAATAGCTCATGAAAACGGCCATAAAACGCAAAAACGACGAGTTTTTGGTCAAATATCTCGAACATGTATCGGGTCTTAAGGTCGTTGTAAATCGCCTAGGAACCCCATAAGTAAGGGATCATGAAAACAGTTATAAACCGCAAAAGTGGGCAATAGCTCACGGAAACGGCCATAAAATGCGAAAACAACGAGTTTTTGGTCTTATATATCTCAAACATGTATCAGTTCTGACGGTCGTTTTAAATCGCCCTAGAACCCCAGAACTATCGGCAATAGCTCATGAAAACGGCCGCAAAACATGAAAACGATGAGTTTTTCATCACATATCTGAAACTTGTATCGGGTCTTAAGGTCGTTGTAAATCGCCCTAGAACCCCATAACTAAGGGCAAAAGCTAATGGAAACGGCCATAAAATGCAAAAATGACGAGTTTTTTGGTCATATATCTCAAACGTTTATCGGGTCCTACAGTCATTGTAAATCCCCCTGAACCCCAAAACTATGGGCAATAGCTCATGAAAACGGCCATGACACGCGAAATCGACGAGTTTTTGGTTAAATCTCTCAAACGTGTATCGGGTTTTACGGTCGTTGTAAATCGCCCTAGAACCAAAAATTTTTGGGCAATAGCTCGTGAAAACGGCCATAAAACCCGGAAACGGTTAGTTTTTGCTCATATATCACAAACATGTATTAATTCTTACAGCCGATGTAAATTTCCCTGGAACCCCAAAACTTTGGAAAAAGCTGATGAAAACGGCCATAAAACAAGAAAATGGTGAGTTTTTTGTCATATACCTCAATCATCTATCGGTTCTCATGATCGTTGTAAATCAACCTGAAACCCCAAAACTATGGGCAATAGCTCATGAAAACGGCCATAAAATGCAAAATCGACGAGTTTTTGGTCATATATCTCAAACTTGTATCGGGTCTTACGGTCGTTGTAAATCGCCCTAGAACCCCATAACTAAGGGCAATAGCTCATGAAAACGGCCATAAAACGCAAAAACGACGAGTTTTTGGTCAAATATCTCGAACATGTATCGGGTCTTAAGGTCGTTGTAAATCGCCTAGGAACCCCATAAGTAAGGGATCATGAAAACAGTTATAAACCGCAAAAGTGGGCAATAGCTCATGGAAACGGCCATAAAATGCGAAAACAACGAGTTTTTGGTCTTATATATCTCAAACATGTATCAGTTCTGACGGTCGTTTTAAATCGCCCTAGAACCCCAGAACTATCGGCAATAGCTCATGAAAACGGCCGCAAAACATGAAAACGATGAGTTTTTCATCACATATCTGAAACTTGTATCGGGTCTTAAGGTCGTTGTAAATCGCCCTAGAACCCCATAACTAAGGGCAAAAGCTAATGGAAACGGCCATAAAATGCAAAAATGACGAGTTTTTTGGTCATATATCTCAAACGTTTATCGGGTCCTACAGTCATTGTAAATCCCCCTGAACTCCAAAACTATGGGCAATAGCTCATGAAAACGGCCATGACACGCGAAAACGACGAGTTTTTGGTTAAATCTCTCAAACATGTATCGGGTCTTACGGTCGTTGTAAATCGCCCTGGAACCACAAAATTTTGGGAAGTAGCTCATGAAAATGGCCATAAAACCCGGAAACGATTAGTTTTTGCTCATATATCACAAACATGTATTAATTCTTACAGCCGATGTAAATTGCCCTGGAACCCCAAAACTTTGGAAAAAGCTGATGAAAACGGCAATCAAACAAGAAAATGGCGAGTTTTTGGTCATATACCTCAAACATGTATCGGTTCTCACGATCGTTGTAAATCAACCTGAAACCCCAAAACTATGGGCAATAGCTCATGAAAATGGCCATAAACGAGAAAACGATGAGTTTTTAGTCGTATATCTCAAACTTGTATTGGGTCTTAAGGTTGTTGTAAATCGTCCTAGAATCCCATAACTAATGGCAATAGCTCATGAAAACTGCCATAAAATGCAATAACGGCGAGTTTTTGGTCGTATAACTCAAATTTGTCTCGGGGCTAAAGGTCGTTGTAAATCGCCCAGGAACCCCATAAGTAAGGGATCATGAAAACAGTTATAAACCGCAAAAGTGGGCAATAGGTCACGGAAACGGCCATAAAATGGGAAAACAACAAGTTTTTGGTCTTATATATCTCAAACATGTATCAGTTCTGATGGTCGTTGTAAATTGCCCTAGAACCTCAAAACTATGGTCATTATCTCAGGAAAACGTCCATAAAACGCGAAAACAACGAGTTTTTGGTCATATATATCTCAAACATGTAACGGTTCTGACGGTCGTTGAAAATCTCCCTCAAAACCCAAAACTGTGGACAATAGGTTATGAAAACGGCGATAAAATGCGAAACGATAAGTTTTTGGTCATATCTCTCAAACATGTATCGGTTCTCACGGTTGTTGTAAATTTCCTTGGAACCCAAAAACTTTGGGCAATAGCTCATGAAAACAGTTATAAAACATGAAAACGACGAGTTATTGGTCATATAACTAAAACATGTACCGGTTCTCACGGTTATTGTAAATCACCCTGGAACCCCAGAACTATAGGCAATAGCTCATGAAAACGGCCGAAAAACACGAAAACGATGAGTGTTTCGTCACATATCTGAAACATGTATCGGGTCTTAAGGTCGTTGTAAATCGCCCTAGAACCCCATAACTAAGGGTAATAGCTCATGAAAACGGCCATAAATGCAAAATCGACGAATTTTTGGTCATATATCTCAAACCTTTATCGGCTCCTACAGTCATTGTAAATCCCCCTAGAACCCTAAAACCATGGGCAATAGCTCATGAAAACAGCCATGAAACGCGAAAACGACGAGTTTTTGTTTAAATCTCTCAAACATGTATCGGGTCTTACAATCGTTGTAAATCGCCCTGGAACCACAAAATTGTGGGCAATAGCTCATGAAAACGGCCATAAAACCCGGAAACGATGAGTTTTTGCTCATATATCTCAAACATGTATTAATTCTTACAGCCGATGTAAATTTCCCTAGAACCCCAAAACTTCGAAAAAGGTGATGAAAACGGCCATAAAACCCGAAAATGGCGAGTTTTTGGTCATATACCTCAAACATGTATCGGTTCTCACGGTCGTTGTAAATCAATCCGAAACACCAAAACTATGGGCAATAGCTCATGAAAATGGCCATAAACGCGAAAACGATGAGTTTTTGGTTGTATATCTCAAACTTGTTTCGGGTCTTAAGGTCATTGTAAATCGCCGTGGAACCCCATAATTAATGGCAATAGCTCATGAAAACGGCCATAAAATGCAAAAACATCGAGTTTTTGGTCATATATCTCAAACTTGTATCGGGTCGTAAGGTCGTTGTAAATCGCCCAAGAACCCCATAACTAAGGGCAATAGCTCATGAAAACGGCCATAAAACGCAAAAACGATGAGTTTTTGATCATATATCTGAAACATGTATTGGGTCTTAAAGTCGTTGTAAATCGCCCAGGAACCCCAAAAGTAAGGGATCATGAAAACAGTTATAAAATGCAAAAGTGGGCAATAGCTCACGGAGACGGCCATAAAATGCGAAAACAATGTGTTTTTGGTCTTATATATCTCAAACATGTATCGTTTCTGACGGTCGTTGTAAATCGCCCAAGAACCCCAAAACTATGGTTAATATCTCATGAAAACGTCCATAAAACGCGAAAACGACAAGTTTTTGGTCATATATATCTTAAACATGTATCGGTTCTCACGGTCGTTGTAAATCTCCCTCAAACCCCAAAACTGTGGAGAATAGGTTATGAAAACGGCAATAAAATGCGAAATGATAAGTTTTTGGTCATATCTCTAAAACATGTGTGGGTTCTCACGGTCGTTGTAAATTTCCCTTGAACCCGAAAACTTTGGGCAATAGCTCATGAAAAGAGTCATAAAACGCGAAAACGACGAGTTTTTGGTCATATAACTCAAACATGTACCGGTTCTCACGGTCATTGTAAATCACCCTGGAACCCTAGAACTATAGGCAATAGCTCATGAAAACGGCCGAAAAACAGGAAAACGATGAGTGTTTCGTCACATATCTGAAACATGTATCGGGTCTTAAGGTCGTTGTAAATCGCCCTAGAACCCCAAAACTAAGGGCAATAGCTCATGAAAATGGCCATAAAATGCAAAAACGACGAATTTTTTGTCATATATCTCAAACCTTTATCGGGTCCTACAGTCATTGTAAATCCCCCTAGAACCCCAAAACCATGGGCAATAGCTCATGAAAACGGCCATGAAACGCGAAAACGACGAGTTTTTGTTTAAATCTCTTAAACGTGTATCGGGTCTTACGATCGTTGTAAGTCGCCCTGGAACCACAAAATTGTGGGCAATAGCTCATGAAAACGGCCATAAAACCCGGAAACGATGAGTTTTTGCTCATATATCTCAAACATGTATTAATTCTTACAGCCGATGTAAATTGCCCTAGAACCCCAAAACTTGGAAAAAGGTGATGAGAAGGCCATAAAACCCGAAAATGGCGAGTTTTTGGTCATATACCTCGAACATGTATCGGTTCTCACGGTCATTGTAAATCAATCTGAAACACCAAAACTATGGGCATAGCTCATGAAAATGGCCATAAACGCGAAAACGATGAGTTTTTGGTCGTATATCTCAAACTTGTATCGGGTCGTAAGGTCGTTGTAAACCGCCCAGGAACACCACAAGTAAGGGATCATGAAAACAGTTATAAACCGCAAAAGTGGACAATAGCTCACGAAAACAGCCATAAAATGCGAAAACAACGAGTTTTTGGTCTTATATATCTCAAACATGTATCGGTTCTGACGGTCGTTGAAAATCTCCATCAAACCCCAAAACTGCGGACAATAGGTTATGAAAACAGCCATAAAATGCGAAACGATAAGGTTTTGGTTATATCTCTCAAACATGTATCAGTTCTCATGGTCGTTGTAAATTTCCCTGGAACCAGAAAACTTTGGGCAATAGCTCATGAAAACGGCCATTAAACGTGAAAACGACGAGTTTTTTGTTAAATTCCTCAGACGTGTATCGGGTTTTACGGTCGTTGTAAATCGCCCTGAAACCACAAAATTGTGGGCAATAGCTCATGAAAACGGCCATAAAAACCGGAAACGATGAGTTTTTGCTCATATATCACAAACATGTATTAATTCTTACAGCCGATGTAAATTGCCCTGGAACCCAAAAACTTTGGAAAAAGCTGATGAAAACGGCAATCAAATAAGAAAATGGCGAGTTTTTGGTCTTATACCTCAAACATGTATCGGTTCTCACGATCGTTGTAAATCAACCTGAAACCCCAAAACTATGGGCAATAGCTCATGAAAATGGCCATAAACGAGAAAACGATGAGTTTTTAGTCGTATATCTCAAACTTGTATTGGGTCTTAAGGTCATTGTAAATCGCCCTAGAATCCCATAACTAATGGCAATAGCTCATGAAAACGGCCATTAAATGCAATAACGACGAGTTTTTGGTCGTATAACTCAAATTTGTCTCGGGACTAAAGGTCGTTGTAAATCGCCCAGGAATCCCATAAGTAAGGGATCATGAAAACAGCTATAAACCGCAAAAGTGGGCAATAGGTCACGGAAACGGCCATAAAATGCGAAAACAACGAGTTTTTGGTCTTATATATCTCAAACATGTATCAGTTCTGACGGTCGTTGTAAATTGCCCTAGAACCCCAAAACTATGGTCATTATCTCATGAAAACGTCCATAAAACGCGAAAACGACGAGTTTTTGGTCATATATATCTCAAACATGTAACGGTTCTGACGGTTGTTGAAAATCTCCCTCAAAACCCAAAACTATGGACAATAGGTTATGAAAACGGCGATAAAATGCGAAACGATAAGTTTTTGGTCATATCTCTCAAACATGTATCGGTTCTCACGGTCGTTGTAAATTTCCTTGGAACCCGAAAACTTTGGGCAATAGCTCATGAAAACAGTTATAAAACGCGAAAACGACGAGTTATTGGTCATATAACTCAAACATGTACCGGTTCTCACGGTTATTGTAAATCACCCTGGAACCCCAGAACTATAGGCAATAGCTCATGAAAACGGCCGAAAAACACGAAAACCATAAGTGTTTCGTCACATATCTGAAACATGTATCGGGTCTTAAGGTCGTTGTAAATCGCCCTAGAACCCCATAACAAAGGGTAATAGCTCATGAAAACGGCCATAAATGCAAAATCGACGAATTTTTGGTCATATATCTCAAACCTTTATCGGGTCCTACAGTCATTGTAAATCCCCCTAGAACCCCAAAACCATGGGCAATAGCTCATGAAAACAGCCATGAAACGCGAAAACGATGAGTTTTTGTTTAAATCTCTCAAACATGTATCGGGTCTTACAGTCGTTGTAAATCGCCCTGGAACCACAAAACTGTGGGCAATAGCTCATGAAAACGGCCATAAAACCCGGAAACGATGAGTTTTTGCTCATATATCTCAAACATGTATTAATTCTTACAGCCGATGTAAATTGCCCTAGAACCCCCAAACCTTGGAAAAAGGTGATGAAAACGGCCATAAAACCCGAAAATGGCGAGTTTTTGGTCATATACCTCAAACATGTATCGGTTCTCACGGTCGTTGTAAATCAATCCGAAACACCAAAACTATGGGCAATAGCTCATGAAAATGGCCATAAACGCGAAAACGATGAGTTTTCGGTTGTATATCTGAAACTTGTCTCGGGTCTTAAGGTCATTGTAAATCGCCGTGGAACCCACAAGTAAGGGATCATGAAAACAGTTATAAACCGCAAAGTGGACAATAGCTCATGGAAACAGCCATAAAATGCGAAAACAACGAGTTTTTGGTCTTATATATCTCAAACATGTATCTGTTCTGACGATCGTTTTAAATCGCCCTAGAACCCCAAAACTATGGTCAATATCTCATGAAAACATCCATAAAACGTGAAAACGACGTGTTTTTGGTCATATATATCTCAAACATGTATCGGTTCTGACGGTCGTTGAAAATCTCCATCAAACCCCAAAACTGCGGACAATAGGTTATGAAAACAGCGATAAAATGCGAAACGATAAGGTTTTGGTCATATCTCTCAAACATGTATCGGTTCTCATGGTCTTTGTAAATTTCCCTAGAACCAGAAAACTTTGGGCAATAGCTCATGAAAACGGCCATGAAACGCGAAAACGACGAGTTTTTTGTTAAATCCCTCAGACGTGTATCGGGTTTTACGGTAGTTGTAAATCGCCCTGAAACCACAAAATTATGGGCAATAGCTCATGAAAACGGCCATAAAACCCGGAAACGATGAGTTTTTGCTCATATATCACAAACATGTATTTATTCTTATAGCCGCTGTAAATTGCCCTGGAACCCCAAAATTTGGGAAAAAGCTGATGAAAACAGCCATAAAACCCGAAAATGACGAGTTTTTGGTCATATACGTCAAACATGTATCGGTTCTCATGGTCGTTGTAAATCAACCTGAAACCCCAAAACTATAGGCAATAGCTTATGAAAATGGCCATAAACACGAAAACGATGAGTTTTTGGTTGTATATCTCAAACTTGTATTGGGTCTTAAGGTCGTTGTAAATCACCCTGGAATCCCATAACTAATGGAAATAGCTTATGAAAATGGCCATAAAATGCAAAAACGACGAGTTTTTGGTCATATGTCTCAAACTTGTCTTGGGTCTTAAGGTCGTTGTATATCGCCCAGGAACCCCATAAGTAAGGGATCATGAAAACAGTTATAAACCGCAAAAGTGGGCAATAGCTAACGGAAACGGCTATAAAATGCGAAAACAACGAGTGTTTGGTCTTATATATATCTCAAACATGTATCAGTTCCGACGGTCGTTTTTAATCGCCCTAGAACCCGAAAACTATGGTCAATATCTCATGAAAACGTCCATAAAACGCGAAAACGACGAGTTTTTGGTCATATATATCTCAAACATGTATCGGTTATGACGGTCGTTGAAAATCTCCCTCAAAACCCAAAACTGTGGACAATAGGTTATGAAAACGGCGATAAAACGTGAAACGATAATTTTTGGTCATATCTCTCAAACATGTATCGGTTCTCACGGTCGTTGTAAATTTCCTTGGAACACGAAAACTTTGGGCAATAGCTCATGAAAACAGTCATAAAACGCGAAAACGACGAGTTATTGGTCATATAACTCAAACATGTACCGGTTCTCACGGTCATTGTAAATCACCCTCGAACCCCAGAACTATAGGCAATAGCTCATGAAAACGGCCGAAAAACACGAAAACGATGAGTTTTTTGTCACATATCTGAAACATGTATCGGGTCTTAAGGTCGTTGTAAATCGCCCTAGAACCCCATAACTAAGGGCAATAGCTCATGCAAACGGCCATAAAATGCAAAAACGACGAATTTTTGGTCATATATCTCAAACCATTATCGGGTCCTAGGTCATTGTAAATCCGAGAACCCCAAAACCATGGGCAATAGCTCATGAAAACGACCATGAAACGCGAAAACGACGAGTTTTTGTTTAAATCTCTCAAACGTGTATCGAGTCTTACGATCGTTGTAAATCGCCCTGGAACCACAAAATTGTGGGCAATAGCTCATGAAAACGGCCATATAACCCGGAAACGATGAGTTTTTGCTCATATATCTCAAACATGTATTAATTCTTACAGCCGATGTAAATTGCCCTAGAACCCCAAAACTTGGAAAAAGGTGATGAAAACGGCCATAAAACCCGAAAATGGCGAGTTTTTGGTCATATACCTCAAACATGTATCGGTTCTCACGGTCATTGTAAATCAACTTGAAACCCCAAAACAATGGGCAATAGCTCATGAAAATGGCCATAAACGCGAAAACGATGAGTTTTTGGTCGTATATCTCAAACTTGTCTCGGGTCTTAAGGTCATTGTAAATCGCCCTGGAACCCCATAAATAAGGGCAATAGCTCATGAAAACGGCCATAAAATGCAAAAACGACGAGTTTTTGGTCATATATCTCAAACTTGTCTCGGGTCGTAAGGTCGTTGTAAATCGCCCAGGAACCCCATAAGTAAGGGATCATGAAAACAGTTATAAACCGCAAATGTGGACAATAGCTCACGGAAACAGCCATAAAATGCGAAAACAACGAGTTTTTGGTCTTATATTTCTCAAACATGTATCGGTTCTGACGGTCGTTTTAAATCGCCCTAGAACCCCAAAACTATGGTCAATATCTCATGAAAACATCCATAAAACGCGAAAAGGACGTGATTTTGGTCATATATATCTCAAACATGTATCGGTTCTGACGGTCGTTGAAAATCTCCATAAAACCCCAAAACTGTGGACAATAGGTTATGAAAAAGGCGATAAAATGCGAAACGATAAGTTTTTTGTCATATCTCTCAAACATATATCGGTTCTCACGGTCGTTGTAAATTTCCCTGGAACCCAAAAACTTTGGGCAATAGCTCATGATAACGGCCATGAAACGCGAAAACGACGAGTTTTTTGTTAAATCTCTCAAACGTGTATCGGGTTTTACGGTCGTTGTAAATCGCCCAGGAACCACAAAATTGTGGGCAATAGCTCATGAAAACGGCCATAAAACCCGGAAACGATGAGTTTTTGCTCATATATCACAAACATGTATTAATCCTTATAGCCGCTGTAAATTGCCCTAGAACCCCAACACTTTGGAAAAAGCTGATGAAAACGGCCATAAAACCCGAAAATGACCAGTTTTTGGTCATATACCTCAAACATGTATCGGTTCTCACGGTCGTTGTAAATCAACCTGAAACCCCAAAACTATGGACAATAGCTCATGAAAATGGCCACAAACGCGAAAACGATGAGTTTTTGGTTGTATATCTCAAACTTTTATTGGGTCTTAAGGTCGTTGTAAATCACCCTAGAATCCCATAACTAATGGAAATAGCTCATGAAAATGGCCATAAAATGCAAAAACGACGAGTTTTTGGTCATATGTCTCAAACTTGTCTCGGGTCTTAAGGTCGTTGTATATCGCCCAGGAACCCCATAAGTAAGGGATCATGAAAACAGTTATAAACCGCAAAAGTGGGCAATAGCTGACGGAAACGGCCATAAAATGCGAAAACAACGAGTGTTTGGTCTTACATATCTCAAACATGTATCAGTTCCGACGGTCGTTTTAAATCGCCCTAGAACCCCAAAACTATGGTCAATATCTCATGAAAACGTCCATAAAACGCGAAAACGACGAGTTTTTGGTCATATATATCTCAAACATGTATCGGTTCTGATGGTCGTTGAAAATCTCCCTCAAAACCCAAAACTGTGGACAATAGGTTATGAAAACGGCGATAAAACGCGACACGATAAGTTTTTGGTCATATCTCTAAACATGTATCGGTTCTCACGGTCGTTGTAAATTTCCCTGGAACCCGAAAACTTTGGGCAATAGTTCATGAAAACAGTCATAAAACGTGAAAACGACGAGTTATTGGTCATATAACTCAAACATGTATCGGTTCTCACGGTCATTGTAAATCACCCTGGAACCCCAGAACTATCGGCAATAGCTCATGAAAACGGCCGCAAAACACGAAAACGATGAGTTTTTCGTCACATATCTGAAACTTGTATCGGGTCTTAAGGTCGTTGTAAATCGCCCTGGAACCCCATAACTAAGGGCAATAGCTCATGAAAACGGCCATAAAATGCAAAAACGACAAGTTTTTGGTCATATATATCAAACTTTTATCGGGTCCTACAGTCGTTGTAAATCCCCCTAGAACCCCAAAACTATGGGCAATAACTCATGAAAAGGGCCATGAAACGCGTAAACGACGAGTTTTTGGTTAAATCTCTCAAACGTGCATCGGGTCTTACGATCGTTGTAAATCGCCCTGGAACCACAAAATTGTGGGCAATAGCTCATGAAAACGGCCATAAAACCCGGAAACGATGAGTTTTTGCTCATATATCTCAAACATGTATTACTTCGTACAGCCGATGTAAATTGCCCTGGAACCCCAAAACTTTGGAAAAAGCTGATGAAAACGGCCATAAAACCCGAAAATGACGAGTTTTTGGTCATATACCTCAAACATGTATCGGTTCTCACGGTCGTTGTAAATCAATCTGAAACACCAAACCTATGGGCAATAGCTCATGAAAATGGCCATAAACGCGAAAACGACGAGTTTTTGGTTGTATATCTCAAACTTGTCACGTGTCTTAAGGTCATTGTAAATCGCCGTGGAACCCCATAACTAATGGCAATAGCTCATGAAAACGGCCATAAAATGCAAAAAGGATGAGTTTTTGGTCATATATCTCATACTTGTATCAGGTCGTAAGGTCATTGTAAATCGCCCAGGAACCCCATAACTAAGGGCAATAGCTCATGAAAACGGCCATAAAACGCAAAAACGACAAGTTTTTGGTCATATATCTGAAACATGTATCGGGTCTTAAGGTCGTTGTAAATCTTCCAGGAACCCCATAAGTACGGGATCATGAAAACAGTTATAAACCGCAAAAGTGGGCAATAGCTCACGGAGACGGCCATAAAATGCGAAAACAACGAGTTTTTGGACTTATATATCTCAAACATGTATCGGTTCTGACGGTGATTGTAAATCGCCCAAGAACCCCAAAACTATGGTCAATATCTCATGAAAGCTTCCATAAAATGCGAAAACGATGTGTTTTTGGTCATATATATCTCAAACATGTATCGGTTCTGACGGTCGTTGTAAATCTCCCTCAAACCCCAAAACTTTGGACAATAGGTTATGAAAACGGCGATAAAACATGTATGGGTTCTCACGGTCGTTGTAAATTTCCCTGGAACCCGAAAACTTTGGGCAATAGCTCATGAAAACAGTCATAAAACCCGAAAACGACGAGTTATTGGTCATATAACTCAAACATGTATCGATTCTCACAGTCTTTGTCAATCACCCTGGAACCCCAAAACTGTAGGCAATAGCTCATGAAAACGGCCGCAAAACACGAAAACGATGAATTTTCGTCACATATCAGAAACTTGTATCGGGTCTTAAGGTCGTTCTAAATCGCCCTGGAACCCCATAACTAAGGGCAATAGCTAATGGAAACGGCCATAAAATGCAAAAACAACGAGTTTTTTGGTCATATATCTAAAACGTTTATTGGGTCCTACAGTCTATGTAAATCCCCCTAGAACCCCAAAACTATGGGGAATAGCTCATGAAAACAGCCATGACACGCGAAAACGACGAGTTTTTGGTTAAATCTCTCAAACGTGTATCGGGTTTTACGGTCGTTGTAAATCGCCCTGGAACCACAAAATTTTGGGCAATAGCTCATGAAAACGGCCATAAAACCCGGAAACGGTTAGTTTTTGCTCATATATCACAAACATGTATTAATTCTTACAGCCGATGTAAATTGCCCTAGAACCCCAAAACTTTGGAAAAAGCTGATGAAAACGGCCATAAAACAAGAAAATGGTGAGTTTTTGGTCATATACCTCAATCATCTATCGGTTCTCATGATCGTTGTAAATCAACCTGAAACCCCAAAACTATGGGCAATAGCTCATGGAAACAGCCATAAAATGCAAAATCGACGAGATTTTGGTCATATATCTCAAACTTGTATCGGGTCTTACGGTCGTTGTAAATCGCCCTAGAACCCCATAACTAAGGGCAATAGCTCATGAAAACGGCCATAAAACGCAAAAACGACGAGTTTTTGGTCAAATATCTCGAACATGTATCGGGTCTTAAGGTCGTTGTAAATCGCCCAGGAACCCCATTTGTAAGGGATCATGAAAACAGTTATAAACCGCAAAAGTGGGCAATAGCTCACGGAAACGGCCATAAAATGCGAAAACAACGAGTTTTTGGTCTTATATATCTCAAACATGTATCAGTTCTGACGGTCGTTTTAAATCGCCCTAGAACCCCAGAACTATCAGCAATAGCTCATGAAAACGGCCGCAAAACATGAAAACGATGAGTTTTTCATCACATATCTGAAACTTGTATCGGGTCTTAAGGTCGTTGTAAATCGCCCTAGAACCCCATAACTAAGGGCAAAAGCTAATGGAAACGGCCATAAAATGCAAAAACGACGAGTTTTTTGGTCATATATCTCAAACGTTTATCGGGTCCTACAGTCATTGTAAATCCCCCTAGAACCCCAAAACTATGGGCAATAGCTCATGAAAACGGCCATGACACGCGAAAACGACGAGTTTTTGGTTAAATCTCTCAAACATGTATCAGGTGTTACGGTCGTTGTAAATCGCCCTGGAACCACAAAATTTTGGGCAGTAGCTCATGAAAATGGCCATAAAACCCGGAAACGATTAGTTTTTGCTCATATATCACAAACATGTATTAATTCTTACAGCCGATTTAAATTGCCCTGGAACCCCAAAACTTTGGAAAAAGCTGATGAAAACGGCAATCAAACAAGAAAATGGCGAGTTTTTGGTCATATACCTCAAACATGTATCGGTTCTCACGATCGTTGTAAATCAACCTGAAACCCCAAATCTATGGGCAATAGCTCATGAAAATGGCCATAAACGAGAAAACGATGAGTTTTTAGTCGTATATCTCAAACTTGTATTGGGTCTTAAGGTTGTTGTAAATCACCCTAGAATCCCATAACTAATGGCAATAGCTCATGAAAACGGCCATAAAATGCAATAACGGCGAGTTTTTGGTCGTATAACTCAAATTTGTCTCGGGGCTAAAGGTCGTTGTAAATCGCCCAGGAACCCCATACGTAAGGGATCATGAAAACAGTTATAAACCGCAAAATTGGGCAATAGGTCACGGAAACGGCCATAAAATGGGAAAACAACGAGTTTTTGGTCTTATATATCTCAAACATGTATCAGTTCTGACGGTCGTTGTAAATTGCCCTAGAACCTCAAAACTATGGTCATTATCTCATGAAAACGTCCATAAAACGCGGAAACGACGAGTTTTTGGTCATATATATCTCAAACATGTAACGGTTCTGACGGTTGTTGAAAATCTCCCTCAAAACCCAAAACTGTGGACAATAGGTTATGAAAACGGCGATAAATTGCGAAACGATAAGTTTTTGGTCATATCTCTCAAACATGTATCGGTTCTCACGGCCGTTGTAAATTTCCTTGGAACCCGAAAACTTTGGGCAATAGCTCATGAAAACAGTTATAAAACGCGAAAACGACGAATTATTGGTCATATAACTCAAACATGTACCGGTTCTCACGGTTATTGTAAATCACCCTGGAACCCCAGAACTATAGGCAATAGCTCATGAAAACGGCCGAAAACACGAAAACGATGAGTGTTTCGTCACATATCTGAAACATGTATCGGGTCTTAAGGTCGTTGTAAATCGCCCTAGAACCCCATAACGAAGGGTAATAGCTCATGAAAACGGCCATAAATGCAAAATCGACGAATTTTTGGTCATATATCTCAAACCTTTATCGGGTCCTACAGTCATTGTAAATCCCCCTAGAACCCTAAAACCATGGGCAATAGCTCATGAAAACGGCCATGAAACACGAAAACGATGAGTTTTTGTTTAAATCTCTCAAACATGTATCGGGTCTTACAGTCGTTGTAAATCGCCCTGGAACCACAAAATTGTGGGCAATAGCTCATGAAAACGGCCATAAAACCCGGAAACGATGAGTTTTTGCTCATATATCCCAAACATGTATTAATTCTTACAGCCGATGTAAATTGCCCTAGAACCCCCAAAACTTGGAAAAAGGTGATGAAAACGGCCATAAAACCCGAAAATGGCGAGTTTTTGGTCATATGCCTCAAACATGTATCGGTTCTCACGGTCGTTGTAAATCAATCCGAAACACCAAAACTATGGGCAATAGCTCATGAAAATGGCCATAAACGCGAAAACGATGAGTTTTCGGTTGTATATCTGAAACTTGTCTCGGATCTTAAGGTCATTGTAAATCGCCGTCGAACCCCACAAGTAAGGGATCATGAAAACAGTTATAAACCGCAAAGTGGACAATATCTCATGAAAACATCCATAAAACGTGAAAATGACGTGTTTTTGGTCATATATATCACAAACATGTATCGGTTCTGACGGTTGTTGAAAATCTCCATCAAACCCCAAAACTGCGGACAATAGGTTATGAAAACAGCGATAAAATGCGAAACGATAAGGTTTTGGTCATATCTCTCAAACATGTATCGGTTCTCATGGTCGTTGTAAATTTCCCTAGAACCAGAAAACTTTGGGCAATAGCTCATGAAAACGGCCATGAAACGCGAAAACGACGAGTTTTTTGTTAAATCCCTCAGACGTGTATCGGGTTTTACGGTAGTTGTAAATCGCCCTGAAACCACAAAATTGTGGGCAATAGCTCATGAAAACGGCCATAAAACCCGGAAACGATGAGTTTTTGCTCATATATCACAAACATGTATTTATTCTTATAGCCGCTGTAAATTGCCCTGGAACCCCAAAATTTTGGAAAAAGCTGATGAAAACAGCCATAAAACCCGAAAATGACGAGTTTTTGGTCATATACGTCAAACATGTATCGGTTCTCTTGGTCGTTGTAAATCAACCCGAAACCCCAAAACTATGGGCAATAGCTCATGAAAATGGCCATAAACACGAAAACGATGAGTTTTTGGTTGTATATCTCAAACTTGTATTGGGTCTTAAGGTCGTTGTAAATCACCCTAGAATCCCATAACTAATGGAAATAGCTCATGAAAATGGCCATAAAAATGCAAAAACGACGAGTTTTTGGTCATATGTCTCAAACTTGTCTTGGGTCTAAAGGTCGTTGTATATCGCCCAGGAACCCCATAAGTAAGGGATCATGAAAACAGTTATAAACCGCAAAAGTGGGCAATAGCTGACGGAAACGGCCATAAAATGCGAAAACAATGAGTGTTTGGTCTTATATATATCTCAAACATGTATCAGTTCCGACGGTCGTTTTAAATCACCCTAGAACCCCAAAACTATGGTCAATATCTCATGAAAACGTCCATAAAACGCGAAAACGACGATTTTTTGGTCATATATATCTCAAACATGTATCGGTTATGACGGTCGTTGAAAATCTCCCTCAAAACCCAAAACTGTGGACAATAGGTTATGAAAACAGCGATAAATTGCGAAACGATAAGTTTTTGGTCATATCTCTCAAACATGTATCGGTTCTCACGGCCGTTGTAAATTTCCTTGGAACCCGAAAACTTTGGGCAATAGCTCATGAAAACAGTTATAAAACGCGAAAACGACGAATTATTGGTCATATAACTCAAACATGTACCGGTTCTCACGGTTATTGTAAATCACCCTGGAACCCCAGAACTATAGGCAATAGCTCATGAAAACGGCCGAAAACACGATGAGTGTTTCGTCACAGATCTGAAACATGTATCGGGTCTTAAGGTCGTTGTAAATCGCCCTAGAACCCCATAACGAAGGGTAATAGCTCATGAAAACGGCCATAAATGCAAAATCGACGAATTTTTGGTCATATATCTCAAACCTTTATCGGGTCCTATAGTCATTGTAAATCCCCCTAGAACCCTAAAACCATGGGCAATAGCTCATGAAAACGGCCATGAAACACGAAAACGATGAGTTTTTGTTTAAATCTCTCAAACATGTATCGGGTCTTACAGTCGTTGTAAATCGCCCTGGAACCACAAAATTGTGGGCAATAGCTCATGAAAACGGCCATAAAACCCGGAAACGATGAGTTTTTGCTCATATATCCCAAACATGTATTAATTCTTACAGCCGATGTAAATTGCCCTAGAACCCCAAAACTTGGAAAAAGGTGATGAAAACGGCCATAAAACCCGAAAATGGCGAGTTTTTGGTCATATGCCTCAAACATGTATCGGTTCTCACGGTCGTTGTAA
The DNA here is from genome assembly GCA_023614405.1 of Avena insularis. Lineage (NCBI taxonomy): Eukaryota > Viridiplantae > Streptophyta > Magnoliopsida > Poales > Poaceae > Avena > Avena insularis. Next base: position 541,888,895 of record CM042692.1, read on the forward strand.
ATCAATCCGAAACACCAAAACTATGGGCAATAGCTCATGAAAATGGCCATAAACGCGAAAACGATGAGTTTTCGGTTGTATATCTGAAACTTGTCTCGGATCTTAAGGTCATTGTAAATCGCCGTCGAACCCCACAAGTAAGGGATCATGAAAACAGTTATAAACCGCAAAGTGGACAATATCTCATGAAAACATCCATAAAACGTGAAAATGACGTGTTTTTGGTCATATATATCACAAACATGTATCGGTTCTGACGGTTGTTGAAAATCTCCATCAAACCCCAAAACTGCGGACAATAGGTTATGAAAACAGCGATAAAATGCGAAACGATAAGGTTTTGGTCATATCTCTCAAACATGTATCGGTTCTCATGGTCGTTGTAAATTTCCCTAGAACCAGAAAACTTTGGGCAATAGCTCATGAAAACGGCCATGAAACGCGAAAACGACGAGTTTTTTGTTAAATCCCTCAGACGTGTATCGGGTTTTACGGTAGTTGTAAATCGCCCTGAAACCACAAAATTGTGGGCAATAGCTCATGAAAACGGCCATAAAACCCGGAAACGATGAGTTTTTGCTCATATATCACAAACATGTATTTATTCTTATAGCCGCTGTAAATTGCCCTGGAACCCCAAAATTTTGGAAAAAGCTGATGAAAACAGCCATAAAACCCGAAAATGACGAGTTTTTGGTCATATACGTCAAACATGTATCGGTTCTGTTGGTCGTTGTAAATCAACCCGAAACCCCAAAACTATGGGCAATAGCTCATGAAAATGGCCATAAACACGAAAACGATGAGTTTTTGGTTGTATATCTCAAACTTGTATTGGGTCTTAAGGTCGTTGTAAATCACCCTAGAATCCCATAACTAATGGAAATAGCTCATGAAAATGGCCATAAAAATGCAAAAACGACGAGTTTTTGGTCATATGTCTCAAACTTGTCTTGGGTCTAAAGGTCGTTGTATATCGCCCAGGAACCCCATAAGTAAGGGATCATGAAAACAGTTATAAACCGCAAAAGTGGGCAATAGCTGACGGAAACGGCCATAAAATGCGAAAACAATGAGTGTTTGGTCTTATATATATCTCAAACATGTATCAGTTCCGACGGTCGTTTTAAATCACCCTAGAACCCCAAAACTATGGTCAATATCTCATGAAAACGTCCATAAAACGCAAAACGCATTTATTTTTGGTCATATATATCTCAAACATGTATCGGTTATGACGGTCGTTGAAAATCTCCCTCAAAACCCAAAACTGTGGACAATAGGTTATGAAAACGGCGATAAAACGCGAAACGATAATTTTTGGTCATATCTCTCAAACATGTATCGGTTCTCACGGTCGTTGTAAATTTCCTTGGAACCCGAAAACTTTGGGCAATAGCTCATGAAAACAGTCATAAAACGCGAAAACGACGAGTTATTGGTCATATAACTCAAACATGTACCGGCTCTCACGGTCATTGTAAATCACCCTCGAACCCCAGAACTATAGGCAATAGCTCATGAAAACGGCCGAAAAACACGAAAACGATGAGTTTTTTGTCACATATCTGAAACATGTATCGGGTCTTAAGGTCGTTGTAAATCGCCCTAGAACCCCATAACTAAGGGCAATAGCTCATGCAAACGGCCATAAAATGCAAAAACGACAAATTTTTGGTCATATATCTCAAACCATTATCGGGTCCTACAGTCATTGTAAATCCCGTAGAACCCCAAAACCATGGGCAATAGCTCATGAAAATGACCATGAAACGCGAAAACGACGAGTTTTTGTTTAAATCTCTCAAACGTGTATCGAGTCTTACGATCGTTGTAAATCGCCTTGGAACCACAAAATTGAGGGCAATAGCTCATGAAAACGGCCATATAACCCTGAAACGATGAGTTTTTGCTCATATATCTCAAACATGTATTAATTCTTACAGCCGATGTAAATTGCCCTAGAACCCCAAAACATGGAAAAAGGTGATGAAAACGGCCATAAAACCCGAAAATGGCGAGTTTTTGGTCATATAGCTCAAACATTTATCGGTTCTCACGGTCGTTGTAAATCAACTTGAAACCCCAAAACAATGGGCAATACCTCATGAAAATGGCCATAAACGCGAAGACGTTGAGTTTTTGGTCGTATATCTCAAACTTGTCTCGGGTCTTAAGGTCATTGTAAATCGCCCTGGAACCCCAAAACTAAGGGCAATAGCTCATGAAAACGGCCATAAAATGCAAAAACGATGAGTTTTTGGTCATATATCTCAAACTTGTCTCGGGTGTAAGGTCGTTGTAAATCGCCCAGGAACCCCATAAGTAAGGGATCATGAAAACAGTTATAAACCGCAGATGTGGACAATAGCTCACTGAAACAGCCATAAAATGCGAAAACAACGAGTTTTTGGTCTTATATATCTCAAACATGTATCGGTTCTGACGGTCATTTTAAATCTCCCTAGAACCCCAAAACTATGGTCAATATCTCATGAAAACATCCATAAAACGTGAAAACGACGTGATTTTGGTCATATATATCTCAAACATGTATCGGTTCTGAGGGTCGTTGAAAATCTCCATCAAACCCCAAAACTGTGGACAATAGGTTATGAAAACGGCGATAAAATGCGAAACGATAAGTTTTTTGTCATATCTCTCAAACATATATCGGTTCTCACGGTCGTTGTAAATTTCCCTGGAACCCAAAAACTTTGGGCAATAGCTCATGAAAACGGCCATGAAAAGCGAAAACGACGAGCTTTTTGTTAAATCTCTCAACGGTGTATCGGGTTTTACGGTCGTTGTAAATCGCCCAGGAACCACAAAATTGTGGGCAATAGCTCATGAAAACGGCCATAAAACCCGGAAACGATGAGTTTTTGCTCATATATCACAAACATGTATTAATCCTTATAGCCGCTGTAAATTGCCCTGGAACCCCAACACTTTGGAAAAAGCTGATGAAAACGGCCATAAAACCCGAAAATGACCAGTTTTTGGTCATATACCTCCAACATATATCGGTTCTCACGGTCATTGTAAATCAACCTGAAACCCTAGAACTATGGGCAATAGCTCATGAAAATGGCCATAAACGCGAAAATGATGAGTTTTTGGTTGTATATCTCAAACTTTTATTGGGTCTTAAGGTCGTTGTAAATCACCCTAGAATCCCATAACTAATGGAAATAGCTCATGAAAATGGCCATAAAATGTAAAAACGATGAGTTTTTGGTCATATGTCTCAAACTTGTCTCGGGTCTTAAGGTCGTTGTATATCGCCCAGGAACCCCATAAGTAAGGGATCATGAAAACAGTTATAAACCGCAAAAGTGGGCAATAGCTGACGGAAACGGCCATAAAATGCGAAAACAACGAGTGTTTGGTCTTATATATCTCAAACATGTATCAGTTCCGACGGTCGTTTTAAATCGCCCTAGAACCCCAAAACTATGGTCAATATCTCATGAAAACGTCCATAAAACGCGAAAACGACGAGTTTTTGGTCATATATATCTCAAACATGTATCGGTTATGACGGTCGTTGAAAATCTCCCTCAAAACCCAAAACTGTGGACAATAGGTTATGAAAACGGCGATAAAACGCGAAACGATAATTTTTGGTCATATCTCTCAAACATGTATCGGTTCTCACGGTCGTTGTAAATTTCCTTGGAACCCGAAAACTTTGGGCAATAGCTCATGAAAACAGTCATAAAACGCGAAAACGACGAGTTATTGGTCATATAACTCAAACATGTAGCGGTTCTCACGGTCATTGTAAATCACCCTCGAACCCCAGAACTATAGGCAATAGCTCATGAAAACGGCCGAAAAACACGAAAACGATTAGTTTTTTGTCACATATCTGAAACATGTATTGGGTCTTAAGGTCGTTGTAAATCGCCCTAGAACCCCATAACTAAGGGCAATAGCTCATGCAAACGGCCATAAAATGCAAAAACGACGAATTTTTGGTCATATATCTCAAACCATTATCGGGTCCTACAGTCATTGTAAATCCCGTAGAACCCCAAAACCATGGGCAATAGCTCATGAAAACGACCATGAAACGCGAAAACGACGAGTTTTTGTTTAAATCTCTCAAACGTGTATCGAGTCTTACGATCGTTGTAAATCGCCCTGGAACCACAAAATTGAGGGCAATAGCTCATGAAAACGGCCATATAACCCTGAAACGATGAGTTTTTGCTCATATATCTCAAACATGTATTAATTCTTACAGCCGATGTAAATTGCCCTAGAACCCCAAAACATGGAAAAAGGTGATGAAAACAGCCATAAAACCCGAAAATGGCGAGTTTTTGGTCATATAGCTCAAACATTTATCGGTTCTCACGGTCGTTGTAAATCAACTTGAAACCCCAAAACAATGGGCAATACCTCATGAAAATGGCCATAAACGCGAAGACGTTGAGTTTTTGGTCGTATATCTCAAACTTGTCTCGGGTCTTAAGGTCATTGTAAATCGCCCTGGAACCCCAAAACTAAGGGCAATAGCTCATGAAAACGGCCATAAAATGCAAAAACGATGAGTTTTTGGTCATATATCTCAAACTTGTCTCGGGTGTAAGGTCGTTGTAAATCGCCCAGGAACCCCATAAGTAAGGGATCATGAAAACAGTTATAAACCGCAGATGTGGACAATAGCTCACTGAAACAGCCATAAAATGCGAAAACAACGAGTTTTTGGTCTTATATATCTCAAACATGTATCGGTTCTGACGGTCATTTTAAATCTCCCTAGAACCCCAAAACTATGGTCAATATCTCATGAAAACATCCATAAAACGTGAAAACGACGTGATTTTGGTCATATATATCTCAAACATGTATCGGTTCTGAGGGTCGTTGAAAATCTCCATCAAACCCCAAAACTGTGGACAATAGGTTATGAAAACGGCGATAAAATGCGAAACGATAAGTTTTTTGTCATATCTCTCAAACATATATCGGTTCTCACGGTCGTTGTAAATTTCCCTGGAACCCAAAAACTTTGGGCAATAGCTCATGAAAACGGCCATGAAAAGCGAAAACAACGCTTTTGTTAAATCTCTCAACGTGTATCGGGTTTTACTCGTTGTAAATCGCCCAGGAACCACAAAATTGTGGGCAATAGCTCATGAAAACGGCCATAAAACCCGGAAACGATGAGTTTTTGCTCATATATCACAAACATGTATTAATCCTTATAGCCGCTGTAAATTGCCCTGGAACCCCAACACTTTGGAAAAAGCTGATGAAAACGGCCATAAAACCCGAAAATGACCAGTTTTTGGTCATATACCTCCAACATATATCGGTTCTCACGGTCATTGTAAATCAACCTGAAACCCTAGAACTATGGGCAATAGCTCATGAAAATGGCCATAAACGCGAAAATGATGAGTTTTTGGTTGTATATCTCAAACTTTTATTGGGTCTTAAGGTCGCTAAATCACCCTAGAATCCCATAACTAATGGAAATAGCTCATGAAAATGGCCATAAAATGTAAAAACGATGAGTTTTTGGTCATATGTCTCAAACTTGTCTCGGGTCTTAAGGTCGTTGTATATCGCCCAGGAACCCCATAAGTAAGGGATCATGAAAACAGTTATAAACCGCAAAAGTGGGCAATAGCGTGAAAACGCCATAAAATGCGAAAACAACGAGTGTTTGGTCTTATATATCTCAAACATGTATCAGTTCCGACGGTCGTTTTAAAACGCCCTAGAACCCCAAAACAATGGTCAATATCTCATGAAAACGTCCCAAAAACGCGAAAACGACGAGTTTTGGGTCCATATATATCTCAAACATGTATCGGTTATGACGGTCGTTGAAATCTCCCTCAAAACCCAAAACTGTGGACAATAGGTTATGAAAACGGCGATAAAACGCGAAACGATAATTTTTGGTCATATCTCTCAAACATGTATCGGTTCTCACGGTCGTTGTAAATTTCCTTGGAACCCGAAAACTTTGGGCAATAGCTCATGAAAACAGTCATAAAACGCGAAAACGACGAGTTATTGGTCATATAACTCAAACATGTAGCGGTTCTCACGGTCATTGTAAATCACCCTCGAACCCCAGAACTATAGGCAATAGCTCATGAAAACGGCCGAAAAACACGAAAACGATTAGTTTTTTGTCACATATCTGAAACATGTATCGGGTCTTAAGGTCGTTGTAAATCGCCCTAGAACCCCATAACTAAGGGCAATAGCTCATGCAAACGGCCATAAAATGCAAAAACGACGAATTTTTGGTCATATATCTCAAACCATTATCGGGTCCTACAGTCATTGTAAATCCCGTAGAACCCCAAAACCATGGGCAATAGCTCATGAAAACGACCATGAAACGCGAAAACGACGAGTTTTTGTTTAAATCTCTCAAACGTGTATCGAGTCTTACGATCGTTGTAAATCGCCCTGGAACCACAAAATTGAGGGCAATAGCTCATGAAAACGGCCATATAACCCTGAAACGATGAGTTTTTGCTCATATATCTCAAACATGTATTAATTCTTACAGCCGATGTAAATTGCCCTAGAACCCCAAAACATGGAAAAAGGTGATGAAAACGGCCATAAAACCCGAAAATGGCGAGTTTTTGGTCATATAGCTCAAACATGTATCGGTTCTCACGGTCGTTGTAAATCAACTTGAAACCCCAAAACAATGGGCAATACCTCATGAAAATGGCCATAAACGCGAAGACGTTGAGTTTTTGGTCGTATATCTCAAACTTGTCTCGGGTCTTAAGGTCATTGTAAATCGCCCTGGAACCCCATAACTAAGGGCAATAGCTCATGAAAACGGCCATAAAATGCAAAAACGATGAGTTTTTGGTCATATATCTCAAACTTGTCTCGGGTGTAAGGTCGTTGTAAATCGCCCAGGAACCCCATAAGTAAGGGATCATGAAAACAGTTATAAACCGCAGATGTGGACAATAGCTCACTGAAACAGCCATAAAATGCGAAAACAACGAGTTTTTGGTCTTATATATCTCAAACATGTATCGGTTCTGACGGTCGTTTTAAATCTCCCTAGAACCCCAAAACTATGGTCAATATCTCATGAAAACATCCATAAAACGTGAAAACGACGTGATTTTGGTCATATATATATCAAACATGTATCGGTTCTGACGGTCGTTGAAAATCTCCATCAAACCCCAAAACTGTGGACAATAGGTTATGAAAACGGCGATAAAATGAGAAACGATAAGTTTTTTGTCATATCTCTCAAACATATATCGGTTCTCACGGTCGTTGTAAATTTCCCTGGAACCCAAAAACTTTGGGCAATAGCTCATGAAAACGGCCATGAAACGCGAAAACGACGAGCTTTTTGTTAAATCTCTCAACGGTGTATCGGGTTTTACGGTCGTTGTAAATCGCCCAGGAACCACAAAATTGTGGGCAATAGCTCATGAAAACGGCCATAAAACCCGGAAACGATGAGTTTTTGCTCATATATCACAAACATGTATTAATCCTTATAGCCGCTGTAAATTGCCCTGGAACCCCAACACTTTGGAAAAAGCTGATGAAAACGGCCATAAAACCCGAAAATGACCAGTTTTTGGTCATATACCTCCAACATATATCGGATCTCACGGTCATTGTAAATCAACCTGAAACCCCAGAACTATGGGCAATAGCTCATGAAAATGGCCATAAACGCGAAAACGATGAGTTTTTGGTTGTATATCTCAAACTTTTATTGGGTCTTAAGGTCGTTGTAAATCACCCTAGAATCCCATAACTAATGGAAATAGCTCATGAAAATGGCCATAAAATGTAAAAACGACGAGTTTTTGGTCATATGTCTCAAACTTGTCTCGGGTCTTAAGGTCGTTGTATATCGCCCAGGAACCCCATAAGTAAGGGATCATGAAAACAGTTATAAACCGCAAAAGGGCAATAGTGAGAAACGGCCATAAAATGCGAAAACAACGAAGTTTTTGGTCCGATATATCTCAAACATGTATCGGTTCGACGGTCGCTTTAAATCGCCCTAGAACCCCAAAAACTATGGTCAATATCTCATGAAAACGCCCATAAAACGCGAAAACGACGAAGTTTTTGGTCATATATATCTCAAACATGTATCGGTTATGACGGTCGTTGAAAATCTCCTCAAAACCCAAAACTGTGGACAATAGGTTATGAAAACGGCGATAAAGCTAAACGATAATTTTTGGTCATATCTCTCAAACATGTATCGGTTCTCACGGTCGTTGTAAATTTCCTTGGAACCCGAAAACTTTGGGCAATAGCTCATGAAAACAGTCATAAAACGCGAAAACGACGAGTTATTGGTCATATAACTCAAACATGTAACGGCTCTCACGGTCATTGTAAATCACCGAACCCCGTAACTATAGGCAATAGCTCATGAAAACGGCCGAAAAACACGAAAACGATTAGTTTTTTGTCACATATCTGAAACATGTATCGGGTCTTAAGGTCGTTGTAAATCGCCCTAGAACCCCATAACTAAGGGCAATAGCTCATGCAAACGGCCATAAAATGCAAAAACGACGAATTTTTGGTCATATATCTCAAACCATTATCGGGTCCTACAGTCATTGTAAATCCCGTAGAACCCCAAAACCATGGGCAATAGCTCATGAAAACGACCATGAAACGCGAAAACGACGAGTTTTTGTTTAAATCTCTCAAACGTGTATCGAGTCTTACGATCGTTGTAAATCGCCCTGGAACCACAAAATTGAGGGCAATAGCTCATGAAAACGGCCATATAACCCTGAAACGATGAGTTTTTGCTCATATATCTCAAACATGTATTAATTCTTACAGCCGATGTAAATTGCCCTAGAACCCCAAAACATGGAAAAAGGTGATGAAAACGGCCATAAAACCCGAAAATGGCGAGTTTTTGGTCATATAGCTCAAACATGTATCGGTTCTCACGGTCGTTGTAAATCAACTTGAAACCCCAAAACAATGGGCAATACCTCATGAAAATGGCCATAAACGCGAAGACGTTGAGTTTTTGGTCGTATATCTCAAACTTGTCTCGGGTCTTAAGGTCATTGTAAATCGCCCTGGAACCCCATAACTAAGGGCAATAGCTCATGAAAACGGCCATAAAATGCAAAAACGATGAGTTTTTGGTCATATATCTCAAACTTGTCTCGGGTGTAAGGTCGTTGTAAATCGCCCAGGAACCCCATAAGTAAGGGATCATGAAAACAGTTATAAACCGCAGATGTGGACAATAGCTCACTGAAACAGCCATAAAATGCGAAAACAACGAGTTTTTGGTCTTATATATTTCAAACATGTATCGGTTCTGACGGTCGTTTTAAATCTCCCTAGAACCCCAAAACTATGGTCAATATCTCATGAAAACATCCATAAAACGTGAAAACGACGTGATTTTGGTCATATATATATCAAACATGTATCGGTTCTGACGGTCGTTGAAAATCTCCATCAAACCCCAAAACTGTGGACAATAGGTTATGAAAACGGCGATAAAATGCGAAACGATAAGTTTTTTGTCATATCTCTCAAACATATATCGGTTCTCACGGTCGTTGTAAATTTCCCTGGAACCCAAAAACTTTGGGCAATAGCTCATGAAAACGGCCATGAAACGCGAAAACGACGAGCTTTTTGTTAAATCTCTCAACGGTGTATCGGGTTTTACGGTCGTTGTAAATCGCCCAGGAACCACAAAATTGTGGGCAATAGCTCATGAAAACGGCCATAAAACCCGGAAACGATGAGTTTTTGCTCATATATCACAAACATGTATTAATCCTTATAGCCGCTGTAAATTGCCCTGGAACCCCAACACTTTGGAAAAAGCTGATGAAAACGGCCATAAAACCCGAAAATGACCAGTTTTTGGTCATATACCTCCAACATATATCGGATCTCACGGTCATTGTAAATCAACCTGAAACCCCAGAACTATGGGCAATAGCTCATGAAAATGGCCATAAACGCGAAAACGATGAGTTTTTGGTTGTATATCTCAAACTTTTATTGGGTCTTAAGGTCGTTGTAAATCACCCTAGAATCCCATAACTAATGGAAATAGCTCATGAAAATGGCCATAAAATGTAAAAACGACGAGTTTTTGGTCATATGTCTCAAACTTGTCTCGGGTCTTAAGGTCGTTGTATATCGCCCAGGAACCCCATAAGTAAGGGATCATGAAAACAGTTATAAACCGCAAAAGTGGGCAATAGCTGACGGAAACGGCCATAAAATGCGAAAACAACGAGTTTTTGGTCTGATATATCTCAAACATGTATCGGTTCTGACGGTCGTTTTAAATCGCCCTAGAACCCCAAAACTATGGTCAATATCTCATGAAAACGTCCATAAAACGCGAAAACGACGAGTTTTTGGTCATATATATCTCAAACATGTATCGGTTCTGACGGTCGTTGAAAATCTCCCTCAAAACCCAAAACTGTGGACAATAGGTTATGAAAACGGCGATAAAACGCGAAACGATAAGTTTTTGGTCATATCTCTCAAACATGTATCGCTTCTCATGGTCGTTGTAAATTTCCCTGGAACCCGAAAACTTTGGGCAATAGCTCATGAAAACAGTCATAAAACGCGAAAACGACGAGGTATGGGTCATATAACTCAAACATCTACCGGTTCTCAATACATTGTAAATCACCCTGGAACCCCAGAACTATAGGCAATAGATCATGAAAACGGCCGAAAAACATGAAAACGATGAGTTTTTTGTCACATATCTGAAACATGTATTGGGTCTTAAGGTCGTTGTAAATCGCCCTAGAACCCCATAACTAAGGGCAATAGCTCATGCAAACGGCCATAAAATGCAAAAACGACAAATTTTTGGTCATATATCTCAAACCATTATCGGGTCCTACAGTCATTGTAAATCCCCGTAGAACCCCAAAACCATGGGCAATAGCTCATGAAAACGACCATGAAACGCGAAAACGACGAGTTTTTGTTTAAATCTGTCAAACGTGTATCGGGTCTTACGATCGTTGTAAATCGCCCTGGAACCACAAAATTGTGGGCAATAGCTCATGAAAACGGCCATAAAACCCGGAAACGATGAATTTTGCTCATATATCTCAAACATGTATTAATTCTTACAGCCGATGTAAATTGCCCTGGAACCCCAAAACAATGGAAAAAGCTGATGAAAACGGCCATAAAACCCGAAAATGACAAGTTTTTGGTCACATACCTCAAACATGTATCGGTTCTCACGGTCATTGTAAATCAACCTAAAACCCAAAACTATGGGCAATAGCTCATGAAAATGGCCATAAACGCGAAAATGATGAGTTTTTGGTTGTATATCTCAAACTTGGAAAAAGGTGATGAAAACGGCCATAAAACCCGAAAATGGCGAGTTTTTGGTCATATACCTCAAACATGTATCGGTTCTCACGGTCGTTGTAAATCAACTTGAAACCCCAAAACAATGGGCAATAGCTCATGAAAATGGCCATAAACGTGAAAACGATGAGTTTTTGGTCGTATATCTCAAACTTGCCTCGGGTCTTAAGGTCATTGTAAATCGCCATGGAACCCAATAACTAAGGGCAATAGCTCATGAAAACGGCCATAAAATGCAAAAACGACGAGTTTTTGGTCATATATCTCAAACTTGTCTCGGGTCGTAAGGTCGTTGTAAATCGCCCAGGAACCCCATAAGTAAGGGAGCATGAAAACAGTTATAAACCGCAAATGTGGATAATACCTCACGGAAACAGCCATAAAATGCGAAAACAACGAGTTTTTGGTCTGATATATCTCAAACGTGTATCAGGTCTTACGATCGTTGTAAATCGCCCTAGAACCACAAAATTGTGGGCAATAGCTCATGAAAATGGCCATGAAACGCGAAAACGACGAGTTTTTTGTTAAATCTCTCAAACGTGTATCGGGTTTTACGGTCGTTGTAAATCGCCCAGGAACCACAAAATTGTGGGCAATAGCTCATGAAAACGGCCATAAAACCCGGAAACGATGAGTTTTTGCTCATATATCACAAACATGTATTAATCCTTATAGCCGTTGTAAATTGCCCTAGAACCCCAACACTTTGGAAAAAGCTGATGAAAACAGCCATAAAACCCGAAAATGACCAGTTTTTGGTCATATACCTCAAACATGTATCGGTTCTCACGGTCGTTGTAAATCAACCTGAAACCCCAAAACTATGGACAATAGCTCATGAAAATGGCCACAAACGCGAAAACGATGAGTTTTTGGTTGTATATCTCAAACTTTTATTGGGTCTTAAGGTCGTTGTAAATCACCCTAGAATCCCATAACTAATGGAAATAGCTCATGAAAATGGCCATAAAATGCAAAAACGACGAGTTTTTGGTCATATGTCTCAAACTTGTCTCGGGTCTTAAGGTCGTTGTATATCGCCCAGGAACCCCATAAGTAAGGGATCATGAAAACAGTTATAAACCGCAAAAGTGGGCAATAGCTAACGGAAACGGCCATAAAATGCGAAAACAACGAGTGTTTGGTCTTATATATCTCAAACATGTATCAGTTCCGACGGTCGTTTTAAATCGCCCTAGAACCTATGGTCAATATCTCATGAAAACGTCCATAAAACGCGAAAACAACGAGTTATTGGTCATATATATCTCAAACATGTATCGGTTCTGACGGTCGTTGAAAATCTCCCTCAAAACCCAAAACTGTGGAGAATAGGTTATGAAAACGGCGATAAAACGCGAAACGATAAGTTTTTGGTCATATCTCTCAAACATGTATCGGTTCTCACGGTCGTTGTAAATTTCCCTGGAACCCGAAAACTTTGGGCAATAGCTCATGAAAACAGTCATAAAACGCGAAAACGACGAGTTATGGGTCATATAACTCAAACATGTACCGGTTCTCACGGTCATTGTAAATCACCCTGGAACCCCAGAACTATAGGCAATAATAGCTCATGAAAACGACCGAAAAACACGAAAACAATGAGGTTTTTGTCACATATCTGAAACATGTATCGGGTCTTAAGGTCGTTGTAAATCGCCCTAGAACCCCATAACTAAGGGCAATAGCTCATGAAAACGGCCATAAAATGCAAAAACGACGAATTTTTGGTCATATATCTCAAACCATTGTCGGGTCCTACAGTCATTGTAAATCCCCATAGAACCCCAAAACCATGGGCAATAGCTCATGAAAACGACCATGAAACGCGAAAACGACGAGTTTTTGTTTAAATCTCTCAAACGTGTATCGGGTCTTATGATCGTTGTAAATCGCCCTGGAACCACAAAATTGTGGGCAATAGCTCATGAAAACGGCCATAAAACCCGGAAACGATGAGTTTTTGCTCATATATCTCAAACATGTATTAATTCTTACAGCCGATGTAAATTGCCCTAGAACCCCAAAACTTGGAAAAAGGTGATGAAAACGGCCATAAAACCCGAAAATGGCGAGTTTTTGGTCATATACCTCAAACATGTATCGGTTCTAACGGTCGTTGTAAATCAACCTAAAACCCCAAAACTATGGGCAATAGCTCATGAAAATGGCCATAAACGCGAAAACGATGAGTTTTTGGTTGTATATCTCAAACTTGTCTCGGGTCTTAAGGTCATTGTAAATCGCCCTAGAACCCCATAACTAAGGGCAATAGCTCATGAAAACGGCCATAAAATGCAAAAAGGACGAGTTTTTGGTCATATATCTCAAACTTGTCTCGGGTCGTAAGGTCATTGTAAATCGCCCAGGAACCCCATAAGTAAGGGAGCATGAAAACAGTTATAAACCGCAAAAGTGGACAATAGCTCACGGAAACAGCCATAAAATGCGAAAACAACGAGTTTTTGGTCTGATATATCTAAAACATGTATCGGTTCTGACGGTCGTTTTAAATCGCCCTAGATATGGTCAGTATCTCATGAAAACATCCATAAAACGCGAAAACGACGTGATTTTGGTCATATATATCTCAAACATGTATCGGTTCTGACGGTCGTTGAAAATCTCCATCAAACCCCAAAACTGTGGACAATAGGTTATGAAAACGGCGATAAAATGTGAAACGATAAGTTTTTTGTCATATCTCTCAAACATATATCGGTTCTCACGGTCGTTGTAAATTTCCCTGGAACCCAAAAACTTTGGGCAATAGCTCATGAAAACGGCCATGAAACGCGAAGACGACGAGTTTTTTGTTAAATCTCTCAAACGTGTATCGGGTTTTACGGTCGTTGTAAATCGCCCAGGAACCACAAAATTGTGGGCAATAGCTCATGAAAACGGCCATAAAACCCGGAAACGATGAGTTTTTGCTCATATATCACAAACATGTATTAATTCTTATAGCCGCTGTAAATTGCCCTGGAACCCCAACACTTTGGAAAAAGCTGATGAAAACGGCCATAAAACCCGAAAATGACCAGTTTTTGGTCATATACCTCAAACATGTATCGGTTCTCACGGTCGTTGTAAATCAACCTGAAACCCCAAAACAATGGGCAATAGCTCATGAAAATGGCCATAAACGCGAAAACGATGAGTTTTTGGTCGTATATCTCAAACTTGTATTGGGTCTTAAGGTCGTTGTAAATCACCCTAGAATCCCATAACTAATGGAAATAGCTCATGAAAATGGCCATAAAATGCAAAAACGACGAGTTTTTGGTCATATGTCTCAAACTTGTCTCGAGTCTTAAGGTCGTTGTATATCGCCCAGGAACCCCATAAGTAAGGGATCATGAAACAGTTATAAACCGCAAAAGTGGGCAATAGCTGACGGAAACAGCCATAAAATGCGAAAACAACGAGTTTTTGGTCTTAGATATCTCAAACATGTATCAGTTCTGACGGTCCTTTTAAATCGCCCTAGAACCCCAAAACTATGGTCAATATCTCATGAAAACGTCCATAAAACGCGAAAACGACGAGTTTTTGGTCATATATATCTCAAACATGTATCGGTTCTGATGATCGCTGAAAATCTCCCTCAAAACCCAAAACCGTGGACAATAGGTTATGAAAACGGCGATAAAATGCAAAACGATAATTTTTGGTCATATCTCTCAAACATATATCGGTTCTCACGGTCGTTGTAAATTTCCCTGGAACCCGAAAACTTTGGGCAATAGCTCATGAAAACAGTCATAAAACGCGAAAACGACGAGGCAATAGCTCATGAAAACAGTCATAAAACCCGAAAACTTTGGGCAATAGCTCATGAAAACAGTCATAAAACGCGAAAACGACGAGTTATTGGTCATATAACTCAAACATGTACCGGTTCTCACGGTCATTGTAAATCACCCTGGAACCCCAGAACTATAGGCAATAGCTCATGAAAACAGCCGAAAAACACGAAAACGATGAGTTTTTTGTCACATATCTGAAACATGTATCGGGTCTTAAGGTCGTTGTAAATCGCCGTAGAACCCCATAACTAAGGGCAATAGCTCATGAAAACGGCCATAAAATGCAAAAACGACGAATTTTTGGTCATATATCTCAAACCTTTATCGGGTCCTACAGTCATTGTAAATCCCCCTAGAACCCCAAAACCATGGGAAATAGCTCATGAAAACGGCCATGAAACGCGAAAACGACGAGTTTTTGTTTAAATCTCTCAAACGTGTATCAGGTCTTACGATCGTTGTAAATCGCCCTAGAACCACAAAATTGTGGGCAATAGCTCATGAAAACGGCCATAAAACCCGGAAACGATGAGTTTTTGCTCATATATCACAAACATGTATTAATTCTTATAGCCGCTGTAAATTGCCTTGGAACCCCAAAACTTTGGAAAAAGCTGATGAAAACGGCCATAAAACCCAAAAATGACCAGGTTTTGGTCATATACCTGAAACATGTATCGGTTCTCACGCAGTTGTAGATCAACCCAAACCCCAAAACTATGGGCAATAGCTCATGAAAATGGCCATAAAACGCAAAAAGATGAGTTTTTGGTGGTATATCTCAAAATTGTAGTGGGTATTAAGGTCGTTGTAAATCACCCTAGAATCCCATAACTAATGGAAATAGCTCATGAAAATGGCCATAAAATGCAAAAACGACGAGTTTTTGGTCATATGTCTCAAACTTGTCTTGGGTCTTAAGGTCGTTGTATATCGCCCAGGAACCCCATAAGTAAGGGATCATGAAAAGTTATAAACCGCAAAAGTGGGCAATAGCTGACGGAAACGGCCATAAAATGCGAAAACAACGAGTTTTTGGTCTTAGATATCTCAAACATGTATCGCCTGACGGTCTTTTAAATCGCCTAGAACCCCAAAACTATGGTCAATATCTCATGAAAACGCCCATAAAACGCGAAAACGAAGTTTTTGGTCATATATCTCAAACATGTATCGGTTCTGATCGCTGAAAATCTCCTCAAAACCCAAAACCGTGGACAATAGGTTATGAAAACGGCGATAAAATGCAAAACGATAATTTTGGTCATATCTCTCAAACATATATCGGTTCTCACGGTCGTTGTAAATTTCTCGAACCCAAAACTTTGGGCAATAGCTCATGAAAACAGTCATAAAACGCGAAAACGACGAGGCAATAGCTCATGAAAACAGTCATAAAACCCGAAAACTTTGGGCAATAGCTCATGAAAACAGTCATAAAACGCGAAAACGACGAGTTATTGGTCATATAACTCAAACATGTACCGGTTCTCACGGTCATTGTAAATCACCCCGAACCCCGTAACTATAGGCAATAGCTCATGAAAAGCCGAAAACACGAAAACGATGAGTTTTTTGTCACATATCTGAAACATGTATCGGGTCTTAAGGTCGCTAAATCGCCAGAGAACCCCATAACTAAGGGCAATAGCTCATGAAAACGGCCATAAAATGCAAAAACGACGAATTTTTGGTCATATATCTCAAACCTTTATCGGGTCCTACAGTCATTGTAAATCCCCCTAGAACCCCAAAACCATGGGCAATAGCTCATGAAAACGGCCATGAAACGCGAAAACGACGAGTTTTTGTTTAAATCTCTCAAACGTGTATCAGGTCTTACGATCGTTGTAAATCGCCCTAGAACCACAAAATTGTGGGCAATAGCTCATGAAAACGGCCATAAAACCCGGAAACGATGAGTTTTTGCTCATATATCACAAACATGTATTAATTCTTATAGCCGCTGTAAATTGCCTTGGAACCCCAAAACTTTGGAAAAAGCTGATGAAAACGGCCATAAAACCCAAAAATGACCAGGTTTTGGTCATATACCTGAAACATGTATCGGTTCTCACGGTCGTTGTAGATCAACCTGAAACCCCAAAACTATGGGCAATAGCTCATGAAAATGGCCATAAACGCGAAAACGATGAGTTTTTGGTTGTATATCTCAAATTTGTATTGGGTCTTAAGGTCGTTGTAAATCACCCTAGAATCCCATAACTAATGGAAATAGCTCATGAAAATGGCCATAAAATGCAAAAACGACGAGTTTTTGGTCATATGTCTCAAACTTGTCTTGGGTCTTAAGGTCGTTGTATATCGCCCAGGAACCCCATAAGTAAGGGATCATGAAAACAGTTATAAACCGCAAAAGTGGGCAATAGCTGACGGAAACGGCCATAAAATGCGAAAACAACGAGTTTTTGGTCTTAGATATCTCAAACATGTATCAGTTCTGACGGTCCTTTTAAATCGCCCTAGAACCCCAAAACTATGGTCAATATCTCATGAAAACGTCCATAAAACGCGAAAACGACGAGTTTTTGGTCATATATATCTCAAACATGTATCGGTTCTGATGATCGCTGAAAATCTCCCTCAAAACCCAAAACCGTGGACAATAGGTTATGAAAACGGCGATAAAATGCAAAACGATAATTTTTGGTCATATCTCTCAAACATATATCGGTTCTCACGGTCGTTGTAAATTTCCCTGGAACCCGAAAACTTTGGGCAATAGCTCATGAAAACAGTCATAAAACGCGAAAACGACGAGGCAATAGCTCATGAAAACAGTCATAAAACCCGAAAACTTTGGGCAATAGCTCATGAAAACAGTCATAAAACGCGAAAACGACGAGTTATTGGTCATATAACTCAAACATGTACCGGTTCTCACGGTCATTGTAAATCACCCTGGAACCCCAGAACTATAGGCAATAGCTCATGAAAACAGCCGAAAAACACGAAAACGATGAGTTTTTTGTCACATATCTGAAACATGTATCGGGTCTTAAGGTCGTTGTAAATCGCCGTAGAACCCCATAACTAAGGGCAATAGCTCATGAAAACGGCCATAAAATGCAAAAAGCAGCGATTTTTGGTCATATATCTCAAACCTTTATCGGGTCCTAGGTCATTGTAAATCCCCTAGAACCCCAAAACCATGGGAAATAGCTCATGAAAACGGCCATGAAACGCGAAAGCGACGAAGTTTTGTTTAAATCTCTCAAACGTATCAGGTCTTACGATCGTTGTAAATCGCCCTAGAACCACAAAATTGTGGGCAATAGCTCATGAAAAGCCATAAAACCGGAAACGATGAGTTTTTGCTCATATATCACAAACATGTATTAATTCTTATAGCATTGTAAATTGCCTTGGAACCCCAAAACTTTGGAAAAAGCTGATGAAAACGGCCATAAAACCCAAAAATGACCAGGTTTTGGTCATATACCTGAAACATGTATCGGTTCTCACGGTCGTTGTAGATCAACCTGAAACCCCAAAACTATGGGCAATAGCTCATGAAAATGGCCATAAACGCGAAAACGATGAGTTTTTGGTTGTATATCTCAAATTTGTATTGGGTCTTAAGGTTGTAAATCACCCTAGAATCCCATAACTAATGGAAATAGCTCATGAAAATGGCCATAAAATGCAAAAACGACGAGTTTTTGGTCATATGTCTCAAACTTGTCTTGGGTCTTAAGGTCGTTGTATATCGCCCAGGAACCCCATAAGTAAGGGATCATGAAAACAGTTATAAACCGCAAAAGTGGGCAATAGCTGACGGAAACGGCCATAAAATGCGAAAACAACGAGTTTTTGGTCTTAGATATCTCAAACATGTATCAGTTCTGACGGTCCTTTTAAATCGCCCTAGAACCCCAAAACTATGGTCAATATCTCATGAAAACGTCCATAAACGCGCAAACGAGTTTTTTGGTCATATATATCTCAAACATGTATCGGTTCTGATGATCGCTGAAAATCTCCCTCAAAACCCAAAACCGTGGACAATAGGTTATGAAAACGGCGATAAAATGCAAAACGATAATTTTTGGTCATATCTCTCAAACATGTATCGGTTCTCACGGTCGTTGTAAATTTTCCTGGAAGCCGAAAACTTTGGGCAATAGCTCATGAAAACAGTCATAAAACGCGAAAACGACGAGTTATTGGTCATATAACTCAAACATGTACCGGTTCTCACGGTCATTGTAAATCACCCTGGAACCCCAGAACTATAGGCAATAGCTCATGAAAACGGCCGAAAAACACGAAAACGATGAGTTTTTCGTCACATATCTGAAACATGTATCGGGTCTTAAGGTCGTTGTAAATCGCCGTAGAACCCCATAACTAAGGGCAATAGCTCATGAAAACGGCCATAAAATGCAAAAACGACGAATTTTTGGTCATATATCTCAAACCTTTATCGAGTCCTACAGTCATTGTAAATCCCCCTAGAACCCCAAAACCATGGGCAATAGCTCATGAAAACGGCCATGAAACGCGAAAACGACGAGTTTTTGTTTAAATCTCTCAAACGTGTATCGGGTCTTACGATCGTTGTAAATCGCCCTGGAACCACAAAATTGTGGGCAATAGCTCATGAAAACGGCCATAAAACCCGGAATGATGAGTTTTTGCTCATATATCACAAACATGTATTAATTCTTATAGCCGCTGTAAATTTCCCTAGAACCCCAAAACTTTGGAAAAAGCTGATGAAAACGGCCATATAACCCAAAAATGACCAGGTTTTGGTCATATACCTCAAACATGTATTGGTTCTCACGGTCGTTGTAGATCAACCTGAAAGCCCAAAACTATGGGCAATAGCTCATGAAAATGGCCATAAACGCGAAAACGATGAGTTTTTGGTTGTATATCTCAAACTTGTATTGGGTCTTAAGGTCGTTGTAAATCACCCTAGAATCCCATAACTAATGGAAATAGCTCATGAAAATGGCCATAAAATGCAAAAACGACGAGTTTTTGGTCATATGTCTCAAACTTGTCTTGGGTCTTAAGGTCGTTGTATATCGCCCAGGAACCCCATAAGTAAGGGATCATGAAAACAGTTATAAACCGCAAAAGTGGGCAATAGCTGACAGAAACGGCCATAAAATGCGAAAACAACGAGTTTTTGGTCTTAGATATCTCAAACATGTATCAGTTCTGACGGTCCTTTTAAATCGCCCTAGAACCCCAAAACTATGGTCAATATCTCATGAAAACGTCCATAAAACGCGAAAAGCGAGTTTTTGGTCATATATATCTCAAACATGTATCGGTTCTGATGATCGCTGAAAATCTCCCTCAAAACCCAAAACCGTGGACAATAGGTTATGAAAACGGCGATAAAATGCAAAACGATAATTTTTGGTCATATCTCTCAAACATGTATCGGTTCTCACGGTCGTTGTAAATTTCCCTGGAACCCGAAAACTTTGGGCAATAGCTCATGAAAACAGTCATAAAACGCGAAAACGACGAGTTATTGGTCATATAACTCAAACATGTACCGGTTCTCACGGTCATTGTAAATCACCCTGGAACCCCAGAACTATAGGCAATAGCTCATGAAAACGGCCGAAAAACACGAAAACGATGAGTTTTTCGTCACATATCTGAAACATGTATCGGGTCTTAAGGTCGTTGTAAATCGCCGTAGAACCCCATAACTAAGGGCAATAGCTCATGAAAACGGCCATAAAATGCAAAAACGACGAATTTTTGGTCATATATCTCAAACCTTTATCGGGTCCTACAGTCATTGTAAATCCCCCTAGAACCCCAAAACCATGGGCAATAGCTCATGAAAACGGCCATGAAACGCGAAAACGACGAGTTTTTGTTTAAATCTCTCAAACGTGTATCAGGTCTTACGATCGTTGTAAATTGCCCTAGAACCACAAAATTGTGGGCAATAGCTCATGAAAACGGCCATAAAACCCGGAAACGATGAGTTTTTGCTCATATATCACAAACATGTATTAATTCTTATAGCCGCTGTAAATTGCCTTGGAACCCCAAAACTTTGGAAAAAGCTGATGAAAACGGCCATAAAACCCAAAAATGACCAGGTTTTGGTCATATACCTGAAACATGTATCGGTTCTCACGGTCGTTGTAGATCAACCTGAAACCCCAAAACTATGGGCAATAGCTCATGAAAATGGCCATAAACGCGAAAACGATGAGTTTTTGGTTGTATATCTCAAATTTGTATTGGGTCTTAAGGTCGTTGTAAATCACCCTAGAATCCCATAACTAATGGAAATAGCTCATGAAAATGGCCATAAAATGCAAAAACGACGAGTTTTTGGTCATATGTCTCAAACTTGTCTTGGGTCTTAAGGTCGTTGTATATCGCCCAGGAACCCCATAAGTAAGGGATCATGAAAACAGTTATAAACCGCAAAAGTGGGCAATAGCTGACAGAAACGGCCATAAAATGCGAAAACAACGAGTTTTTGGTCTTAGATATCTCAAACATGTATCAGTTCTGACGGTCCTTTTAAATCGCCCTAGAACCCCAAAACTATGGTCAATATCTCATGAAAACGTCCATAAAACGCGAAAACGACGAGTTTTTGGTCATATATATCTCAAACATGTATCGGTTCTGATGATCGCTGAAAATCTCCCTCAAAACCCAAAACCGTGGACAATAGGTTATGAAAAACGGCGATAAAAATGCAAAACGATAATTTTTGGTCATATCTCTCAAACATGTATCGGTTCTCACGGTCGTTGTAAATTTTCCTGGAAGCCGAAAACTTTGGGCAATAGCTCATGAAAACAGTCATAAAACGCGAAAACGACGAGTTATTGGTCATATAACTCAAACATGTACCGGTTCTCACGGTCATTGTAAATCACCCTGGAACCCCAGAACTATAGGCAATAGCTCATGAAAACGGCCGAAAAACACGAAAACGATGAGTTTTTCGTCACATATCTGAAACATGTATCGGGTCTTAAGGTCGTTGTAAATCGCCGTAGAACCCCATAACTAAGGGCAATAGCTCATGAAAACGGCCATAAAATGCAAAAACGACGAATTTTTGGTCATATATCTCAAACCTTTATCGGGTCCTACAGTCATTGTAAATCCCCCTAGAACCCCAAAACCATGGGCAATAGCTCATGAAAACGGCCATGAAACGCGAAAACGACGAGTTTTTGTTTAAATCTCTCAAACGTGTATCAGGTCTTACGATCGTTGTAAATCGCCCTAGAACCACAAAATTGTGGGCAATAGCTCATGAAAACGGCCATAAAACCCGGAAACGATGAGTTTTTGCTCATATATCACAAACATGTATTAATTCTTATAGCCGCTGTAAATTGCCTTGGAACCCCAAAACTTTGGAAAAAGCTGATGAAAACGGCCATAAAACCCAAAAATGACCAGGTTTTGGTCATATACCTGAAACATGTATCGGTTCTCACGGTCGTTGTAGATCAACCTGAAACCCCAAAACTATGGGCAATAGCTCATGAAAATGGCCATAAACGCGAAAACGATGAGTTTTTGGTTGTATATCTCAAATTTGTATTGGGTCTTAAGGTCGTTGTAAATCACCCTAGAATCCCATAACTAATGGAAATAGCTCATGAAAATGGCCATAAAATGCAAAAACGACGAGTTTTTGGTCATATGTCTCAAACTTGTCTTGGGTCTTAAGGTCGTTGTATATCGCCCAGGAACCCCATAAGTAAGGGATCATGAAAACAGTTATAAACCGCAAAAGTGGGCAATAGCTGCTGACGGAAACGGCCATAAAATGCGAAAACAACGAGTTTTTGGTCTTAGATATCTCAAACATGTATCAGTTCTGACGGTCCTTTTAAATCGCCCTAGAACCCCAAAACTATGGTCAATATCTCATGAAAACGTCCATAAAACGCGAAAACGCAGCGAGTTTTGGTCATATATATCTCAAACATGTATCGGTTCGATGATCGCTGAAAATCTCCTCAAAACCCAAAACCGTGGACAATAGGTTATGAAAGCGGCGATAAAATGCAAAACGATAATTTTTGGTCATATCTCTCAAACATGTATCGGTTCTCACGGTCGTTGTAAATTTTCCTGGAAGCCGAAAACTTTGGGCAATAGCTCATGAAAACAGTCATAAAACGCGAAAACGACGAGTTATTGGTCATATAACTCAAACATGTACCGGTTCTCACGGTCATTGTAAATCACCCTGGAACCCCAGAACTATAGGCAATAGCTCATGAAAACGGCCGAAAACGATGAGTTTTTCGTCACATATCTGAAACATGTATCGGGTCTTAAGGTCGTTGTAAATCGCCGTAGAACCCCATAACTAAGGGCAATAGCTCATGAAAACGGCCATAAAATGCAAAAACGACGAATTTTTGGTCATATATCTCAAACCTTTATCGAGTCCTACAGTCATTGTAAATCCCCCTAGAACCCCAAAACCATGGGCAATAGCTCATGAAAACGGCCATGAAACGCGAAAACGACGAGTTTTTGTTTAAATCTCTCAAACGTGTATCGGGTCTTACGATCGTTGTAAATCGCCCTGGAACCACAAAATTGTGGGCAATAGCTCATGAAAACGGCCATAAAACCCGGAATGATGAGTTTTTGCTCATATATCACAAACATGTATTAATTCTTATAGCCGCTGTAAATTTCCCTAGAACCCCAAAACTTTGGAAAAAGCTGATGAAAACGGCCATATAACCCAAAAATGACCAGGTTTTGGTCATATACCTCAAACATGTATTGGTTCTCACGGTCGTTGTAGATCAACCTGAAAGCCCAAAACTATGGGCAATAGCTCATGAAAATGGCCATAAACGCGAAAACGATGAGTTTTTGGTTGTATATCTCAAACTTGTATTGGGTCTTAAGGTCGTTGTAAATCACCCTAGAATCCCATAACTAATGGAAATAGCTCATGAAAATGGCCATAAAATGCAAAAACGACGAGTTTTTGGTCATATGTCTCAAACTTGTCTTGGGTCTTAAGGTCGTTGTATATCGCCAGAACCCCATAAGTAAGGGATCATGAAAACAGTTATAAACCGCAAAAGTGGGCAATAGACAGAAACGGCCATAAAATGCGAAAACAACGAGTTTTTGGTCTTAGATATCTCAAACATGTATCAGTTCTGACGGTCCTTTTAAATCGCCCTAGAACCCCAAAACTATGGTCAATATCTCATGAAAACGTCCATAAAACGCGAAAACGACGAGTTTTTGGTCATATATATCTCAAACATGTATCGGTTCTGATGATCGCTGAAAATCTCCCTCAAAACCCAAAACCGTGGACAATAGGTTATGAAAACGGCGATAAAATGCAAAACGATAATTTTTGGTCATATCTCTCAAACATGTATCGGTTCTCACGGTCGTTGTAAATTTCCCTGGAACCCGAAAACTTTGGGCAATAGCTCATGAAAACAGTCATAAAACGCGAAAACGACGAGTTATTGGTCATATAACTCAAACATGTACCGGTTCTCACGGTCATTGTAAATCACCCTGGAACCCCAGAACTATAGGCAATAGCTCATGAAAACGGCCGAAAAACACGAAAACGATGAGTTTTTCGTCACATATCTGAAACATGTATCGGGTCTTAAGGTCGTTGTAAATCGCCGTAGAACCCCATAACTAAGGGCAATAGCTCATGAAAACGGCCATAAAATGCAAAAGCAGAATTTTTGGTCATATATCTCAAACATTTATCGGTTCCTACTGTCTTTGTAAATCGCCCTAGAACCCCAAAACTTTGGGCAATAGCTCATGAAAACGGCCATGAAACGCGAAAACGACGAGTTTTTGTTTAAATCTCTCAAACGTGTATCGGGTCTTACGATCGTTGTAAATCGCCCTAGAACCACAAAATTGTGGGCAATAGCTCATGAAAACGGCCATAAAACCCGGAAACGATGAGTTTTTGCTCATATATCACAAACATGTATTAATTCTTATAGCCGCTGTAAATTGCCCTGGAACCCCAAAACTTTGGAAAAAGCTGATGAAAACGGCCATAAAACCCAAAAATGACCAGGTTTTGGTCATATACCTGAAACATGTATCGGTTCTCACGGTCGTTGTAGATCAACCTGAAACCCCAAAACTATGGGCAATAGCTCATGAAAATGGCCATAAACGCGAAAACGATGAGTTTTTGGTTGTATATCTCAAATTTGTATTGGGTCTTAAGGTCGTTGTAAATCACCCTAGAATCCCATAACTAATGGAAATAGCTCATGAAAATGGCCATAAAATGCAAAAACGACGAGTTTTTGGTCATATGTCTCAAACTTGTCTTGGGTCTTAAGGTCGTTGTATATCGCCCAGGAACCCCATAAGTAAGGGATCATGAAAACAGTTATAAACCGCAAAAGTGGGCAATAGGCGTGAGCTTGACCATAAAATGCGAAAACAACGAGTTTTTGGTCTTAGATATCTCAAACATGTATCAGTTCTGACGGTCCTTTTAAATCGCCCTAGAACCCCAAAACTATGGTCAATATCTCATGAAAACGTCCATAAAACGCGAAAACGACGAGTTTTTGGTCATATATATCTCAAACATGTATCGGTTCTGATGATCGCTGAAAATCTCCCTCAAAACCCAAAACCGTGGACAATAGGTTATGAAAACGGCGATAAAATGCAAAACGATAATTTTTGGTCATATCTCTCAAACATGTATCGGTTCTCACGGTCGTTGTAAATTTTCCTGGAAGCCGAAAACTTTGGGCAATAGCTCATGAAAACAGTCATAAAACGCGAAAACGACGAGTTATTGGTCATATAACTCAAACATGTGCGGTTCTCACGGTCATTGTAAATCACCCTGGAACCCCAGAACTATAGGCAATAGCTCATGAAAACGGCCGAAAAACACGAAAACGATGAGTTTTTCGTCACATATCTGAAACATGTATCGGGTCTTAAGGTCGTTGTAAATCGCCGTAGAACCCCATAACTAAGGGCAATAGCTCATGAAAACGGCCATAAAATGCAAAAACGACGAATTTTTGGTCATATATCTCAAACCTTTATCGAGTCCTACAGTCATTGTAAATCCCCCTAGAACCCCAAAACCATGGGCAATAGCTCATGAAAACGGCAATGAAACGCGAAAACGACGAGTTTTTGTTTAAATCTCTCAAATGTGTATCGGGTCTTACGATCGTTGTAAATCGCCCTGGAACCACAAAATTGTGGGCAATAGCTCATGAAAACGGCCATAAAACCCGGAATGATGAGTTTTTGCTCATATATCACAAACATGTATTAATTCTTATAGCCGCTGTAAATTTCCCTAGAACCCCAAAACTTTGGAAAAAGCTGATGAAAACGGCCATATAACCCAAAAATGACCAGGTTTTGGTCATATACCTCAAACATGTATTGGTTCTCACGGTCGTTGTAGATCAACCTGAAAGCCCAAAACTATGGGCAATATCTCATGAAAATGGCCATAAACGCGAAAACGATGAGTTTTTGGTTGTATATCTCAAACTTGTATTGGGTCTTAAGGTCGTTGTAAATCACCCTAGAATCCCATAACTAATGGAAATAGCTCATGAAAATGGCCATAAAATGCAAAAACGAGTTTTTGGTCATATATCTCAAACTTGTCTTGGGTCTTAAGGTCGTTGTATATCGCCAGAACCCCATAAGTAAGGGATCATGAAAACAGTTATAAACCGCAAAAAGTGGGCAATATGACGTAAACGGCCATAAATGCGAAAACAACGAAGTTTTTGGTCTTAGATATCTCAAACATGTATCGATTCGACGGTCCTTTTAAATCGCCCTAGAACCCCAAAACTATGGTCAATATCTCATGAAAACGCCCATAAAAGCGCAAAAGCGAAGTTTTGGTCATATATATCTCAAACATGTATCGGTTCTGATGATCGCTGAAAATCTCCCTCAAAACCCAAAACCGTGGACAATAGGTTATGAAAACGGCGATAAAATCAAAAACGATAATTTTTGGTCATATCTCTCAAACATGTATCGGTTCTCACGGTTGTAAATTTCCACGGAACCCGAAAACTTTGGGCAATAGCTCATGAAAACAGTCATAAAAGCGCAACGACGAGTTATTGGTCATATAACTCAAACATGTACCGTTCTCACGGTCATTGTAAATCACCTGGAACCCCGTAACTATAGGCAATAGCTCATGAAAAGCGGCGAAAAACACGAAAACGATGAGTTTTTTGTCACATATCTGAAACATGTATCGGGTCTTAAGGTCGTTGTAAATCGCCGTAGAACCCCATAACTAAGGGCAATAGCTCATGAAAACGGCCATAAAATGCAAAAACGACGAATTTTTGGTCATATATCTCAAACCTTTATCGGGTCCTACAGTCATTGTAAATCCCCCTAGAACCCCAAAACCATGGGCAATAGCTCATGAAAAGCGGCCATGAAAGCAGCAGCGAGTTTTGTTTAAATCTCTCAAGCGTGTATCGTGTCTTACGATCGTTGTAATTGCCCTAGAACCACAAAATTGTGGGCAATAGCTCATGAAAACGGCCATAAAACCCGGAAGCGATGAGTTTTGCTCATATATCACAAACATGTATTAATTCGTATAGCCGCTGTAAATTGTCTTGGACCCCCAAACCTTTGGAAAAAGCTGATGAAAACGGCCATAAAACCCAAAAATGACCAGGTTTTGGTCATATACCTGAAACATGTATCGGTTCTCACGGTCGTTGTAGATCAACCTGAAACCCCAAAACTATGGGCAATAGCTCATGAAAATGGCCATAAACGCGAAAACGATGAGTTTTTGGTGGTATATCTCAAATTTGTATTGGGTCTTAAGGTCGTTGTAAATCACCCTAGAATCCAATAACTATTGTAAATTGATAATGAAAATGGCAATAAAATGCAAAAAGCAGAAGTTTTGGTCATATGTCTCAAACTTGTCTTGGGTCTTAAGGTCGTTGTATATCGCCCAGAACCCCATAAGTAAGGGATCATGAAAACAGTTATAAACCGCAAAAGTGGGCAATAGTCACGAAACGCCATAAAATCGAAAACAACGAAGTTTTTGGTCTTAGATATCTCAAACATGTATCGGTTCACGGTCCTTTTAAATCGCCTAGAACCCCAAAACTATGGTCAATATCTCATGAAAACGCCCATAAAAGCAAAAGCAGAGTTTTTGGTCATATATATCTCAAACATGTATCAGTTCTGATGATCGTTGAAAATCTCCCTCAAAACCCAAAACCGTGGACAATAGGTTATGAAAACGGCGATAAAATCCAAAAGCGATAATTTTGGTCATATCTCTCAAACATGTATCGGTTCTCACGGTCGTTGTAAATTTTTCACAGGCAAAACTTTGGGCAATAGCTCATGAAAACAGTCATAAAAGCGAAAGCAGCGAGTTATTGGTCATATAACTCAAACATGTACCGGTTCTCACGGTCATTGTAAATCACCCTGGAACCCCAGAACTATAGGCAATAGCTCATGAAAACGGCCGAAAAACACGAAAACGATGAGTTTTTCGTCACATATCTGAAACATGTATCGGGTCTTAAGGTCGTTGTAAATCGCCAGAGAACCCCATAACTAAGGGCAATAGCTCATGAAAACGGCCATAAAATGCAAAAACGACGAATTTTTGGTCATATATCTCAAACCTTTATCGAGTCCTACAGTCATTGTAAATCCCCCTAGAACCCCAAAACCATGGGCAATAGCTCATGAAAAGCGGCCATGAAACGCGAAAGCAGCGAGTTTTGTTTAAATCTCTCAACGTGTATCGGGTCTTACGATCGTTGTAAATCGCCTGGAACCACAAAATTGTGGGCAATAGCTCATGAAAACGGCCATAAAACCGAATGATGAGTTTTTGCTCATATATCACAACCCTGTTTTAATTCTTATCGCCGCTTTAAATTTCCCTAGAACCCCAAAACTTTGGAAAAAGCTGATGAAAACGGCCATATAACCCAAAAATGACCAGGTTTTGGTCATATACCTCAAACATGTATTGGTTCTCACGGTCGTTGTAGATCAACCTGAAAGCCCAAAACTATGGGCAATAGCTCATGAAAATGGCCATAAACGCAACGATGAGTTTTTGGTTGTATATCTCAAACTTGTATTGGGTCTTAAGGTCGTTGTAAATCACCCTAGAATCCCATAACTAATGGAAATAGCTCATGAAAATGGCCATAAAATGCAAAAACAGCGAGTTTTGGTCATATGTCTCAAACTTGTCTTGGGTCTTAAGGTCGTTGTATATCGCCCAGGAACCCCATAAGTAAGGGATCATGAAAACAGTTATAAACCGCAAAAGTGGGCAATAGCTGACAGACACGGCCATAAAATGCGAAAACAACGAGTTTTTGGTCTTAGATATCTCAAACATGTATCAGTTCTGACGGTCCTTTTAAATCGCCCTAGAACCCCAAAACTATGGTCAATATCTCATGAAAACGTCCATAAAAGCAGCGAAAACGAGTTTTGGTCATATATATCTCAAACATGTATCGGTTCGATGATCGCTGAAATTCACCCACAAAACCCAAAACCGTGGACAATAGGTTATGAAACCGGCGATAAACTGCAAAACGATAATTTTTGGTCATATCTCTCAAACATGTATCGGTTCTCACGGTCGTTGTAAATTTCCGAACCCGAAAACTTTGGGCAATAGCTCATGAAAACAGTCATAAAAGCGAAACGCAGAGTTATTGGTCATATAACTCAAACATGTACCGTTCTCACGGTCATTGTAAATCACCACGGAACCCCGTAACTATAGGCAATAGCTCATGAAAGCGGCCGAAAAACACAACGATGAGTTTTTCGTCACATATCTGAAACATGTATCGGGTCTTAAGGTCGTTGTAAATGCCGTAGAACCCCATAACTAAGGGCAATAGCTCATGAAAACAGCCATAAAATGCAAAAAGCGACGAATTTTGGTCATATATCTCAAACCTTTATCGGGTCCTACGGTCATTGTAAATCCCCTAGAACCCCAAAACCATGGGCAATAGCTCATGAAAACGGCCATGAAACGCAAAAAGCAGCGAGTTTTTGTTTAAATCTCAACGTGTATCGGTCTTACGATCGTTGTAAATCGCCCTAGAACCACAAAATTGTGGGCAATAGCTCATGAAAACGGCCATAAAACCCGGAAACGATGAGTTTTTGCTCATATATCACAAACATGTATTAATTCTTATAGCCGCTGTAAATTGCCTTGGAACCCCAAAACTTTGGAAAAAGCTGATGAAAACGGCCATAAAACCCAAAAATGACCAGGTTTTGGTCATATACCTGAAACATGTATCGGTTCTCACGGTCGTTGTAGATCAACCTGAAACCCCAAAACTATGGGCAATAGCTCATGAAAATGGCCATAAACGCGAAAACGATGAGTTTTTGGTTGTATATCTCAAATTTGTATTGGGTCTTAAGGTCGTTGTAAATCACCCTAGAATCCCATAACTAATGGAAATAGCTCATGAAAATGGCCATAAAATGCAAAAAGCAGCGAGTTTTTGGTCATATGTCTCAAACTTGTCTTGGGTCTTAAGGTCGTTGTATATCGCCCAGGAACCCCATAAGTAAGGGATCATGAAAACAGTTATAAACCGCAAAAGTGGGCAATAGCTGACGGAAACGGCCATAAAATGCGAAAACAACGAGTTTTTGGTCTTAGATATCTCAAACATGTATCAGTTCTGACGGTCCTTTTAAATCGCCCTAGAACCCCAAAACTATGGTCAATATCTCATGAAAACGTCCATAAAACGCGAAAACGACGAGTTTTTGGTCATATATATCTCAAACATGTATCGGTTCTGATGATCGCTGAAAATCTCCCTCAAAACCCAAAACCGTGGACAATAGGTTATGAAAACGGCGATAAAATGCAAAACGATAATTTTTGGTCATATCTCTCAAACATGTATCGGTTCTCACGGTCGTTGTAAATTTCCCTGGAACCCGAAAACTTTGGGCAATAGCTCATGAAAACAGTCATAAAACGCGAAAACGACGAGTTATTGGTCATATAACTCAAACATGTACCGGTTCTCACGGTCATTGTAAATCACCCGAACCCCGAACTATAGGCAATAGCTCATGAAAGCGGCCGAAAAACACGAAAGCGATGAGTTTTCGTCACATATCTGAAACATGTATCGGGTCTTAAGGTCGTTGTAAATCGCCGTAGAACCCCATAACTAAGGGCAATAGCTCATGAAAACGGCCATAAAATGCAAAAACGACGAATTTTTGGTCATATATCTCAAACCTTTATTGGGTCCTCGGTCATTGTAAATCCCCTAGAACCCCAAAACCATGGGCAATAGCTCATGAAAACCATGAAACGCGAAAAGCAGCGAGTTTTTGTTTAAATCTCTCAAACGTGTATCGGGTCTTACGATCGTTGTAAATCGCTAGAACCACAAAATTGTGGGCAATAGCTCATGAAAACGGCCATAAAACCCGGAAACGATGAGTTTTTGCTCATATATCACAAACATGTATTAATTCTTATAGCCGCTGTAAATTGCCTTGGAACCCCAAAACTTTGGAAAAAGCTGATGAAAACGGCCATAAAACCCAAAAATGACCAGGTTTTGGTCATATACCTGAAACATGTATCGGTTCTCACGGTCGTTGTAGATCAACCTGAAACCCCAAAACTATGGGCAATAGCTCATGAAAATGGCCATAAACGCGAAAACGATGAGTTTTTGGTTGTATATCTCAAAGTTGTATTGGGTCTTAAGGTCGTTGTAAATCACCCTAGAATCCCATAACTAATGGAAATAGCTCATGAAAATGGCCATAAAATGCAAAAAGCAGCGAGTTTTTCGTCACATATCTCAAACTTGTCTTGGGTCTTAAGGTCGTTGTATATCGCCCAGGAACCCCATAAGTAAGGGATCATGAAAACAGTTATAAACCGCAAAAGTGGGCAATAGCTGACGGAAACGGCCATAAAATGCGAAAACAACGAGTGTTTGGTCTTAGATATCTCAAACATGTATCAGTTCTGACGGTCCTTTTAAATCGCCCTAGAACCCCAAAACTATGGTCAATATCTCATGAAAACGTCCATAAAACGCGGAAACGACGAGTTTTTGGTCATATATATCTCAAACATGTATCGGTTCTGATGATCGCTGAAAATCTCCCTCAAAACCCAAAACCGTGGACAATAGGTTATGAAAACGGCGATAAAATGCAAAACGATAATTTTTGGTCATATCTCTCAAACATGTATCGGTTCTCACGGTCGTTGTAAATTTCCCTGGAACCCGAAAACTTTGGGCAATAGCTCATGAAAACAGTCATAAAACGTGAAAACGACGAGTTATTGGTCATATAACTCAAACATGTACCAGTTCTCATGGTCATTGTAAATCACCCTGGAACCCCAGAACTATAGGCAATAGCTCATGAAAACGGCCGAAAAACACGAAAACGATGAGTTTTTCGTCACATATCTGAAACATGTATCGGGTCTTAAGGTCATTGTAAATCGCCGTAGAACCCCATAACTAAGGGCAATAGCTCATGAAAACAGCCATAAAATGCAAAAATGACGAATTTTTGGTCATATATCTCAAACCATTATCGGGTCCTACAGTCATTGTAAATCCCCGTAGAATCCCAAAACCATGGGCAATAGCTCATGAAAACGACCATGAAACGCGAAAACGACGAGTTTTTGTTTAAATCTCTCAAACGTGTATCGGGTCTTACGATCGTTGTAAATCGCCCTAGAACCACAAAATTGTGGGCAATAGCTCATGAAAACGGCCATAAAACCCGGAATGATGAGTTTTTGCTCATATATCACAAACATGTATTAATTCTTACAGCCGATGTAAATTGCCCTAGAACCTCAAAACTTGGAAAAAGGTGATGAAAACGGCAATAAAACCCGAAAATGGCGAGTTTTTGGTCATATACCTCAAACATGTATCGGTTCTCACGGTCGTTGTAAATCAACCTGAAACCCTAAAACTATGGGCAATAGCTCATGAAAATGGCCATAAACGTGAAAACGATGAGTTTTTGGTTGTATATCTCAAACTTGTATTGGGTCTTAAGGTCGTTGTAAATCACCCTCGAATCCCATAACTAATGGAAATAGCTCATGAAAATGGCCATAAAATGCAAAAACGACGAGTTTTTGGTCATATGTCTCAAACTTGTCTCGGGTCTTAAGGTTGTTGTATATCGCCCAGGAACCCCGTAAGTAAGGGATCATGAAAACAGTTATAAACCGCAAAAGTGGGCTATAGCTGATGGAAACGGCCATAAAATGCGAAAACAACGAGTTTTTGGTCTTATATATCTCAAACATGTATCAGTTCTGACGGTCGTTTAAATCGCCCTAGAACTCCAAAACTATGGTCAATATCTCATGAAAACATCCATAAAACTAGAAAACGACGAGTTTTTGGTCATATATATCTCCAACATGTATCGGTTCTGATGATCGCTGAAAATCTCCCTCAAAACCCAAAACCGTGGACAATAGGTTATGAAAACGGCGATAAAATGCGAAACGATAATTTTTGGTCATATCTCCCAAACATGTATCGGTTCTCACGGTCGTTGTAAATTTCCCTGGAACCCGAAAACTTTGGGCAATAGCTCATGAAAACAGTCATAAAACGCGAAAACGACGAGTTATTGGTCATATAACTCAAACATGTACCGGTTCTCACGGTCATTGTAAATCACCCTGGAACCCCAGAACTATAGGCAATAGCTCATGAAAACGGCCGAAAAACACGAAAACGATGAGTTTTTCGTCACATATCTGAAACATGTATCGGGTCTTAAGGTCGTTGTAAATCGCCGTAGAACCCCATAACTAAGGGCAATAGCTCATGAAAACGGCCATAAAATGCAAAAACGACGAATTTTTGGTCATATATCTCAAACCTTTATTGGGTCCTACAGTCATTGTAAATCCCCCTAGAACCCCAAAACCATGGGTAATAGCTCATGAAAACGGCCATGAAACGCGAAAACGACGAGTTTTTGTTTAAATCTCAAGCGTGTATCGGGTCTTCGATCGTTGTAAATCATCTGGAACCACAAAATTGTGGGCAATAGCTCATGAAAACGGCCATAAAACCCGGAAACGATGAGTTTTTGCTCATATATCTCAAACATGTATTAATTCTTACAGCCGATGTAAATTGCCCTAGAACCCCAAAACTTGGAAAAAGGTGATGAAAATGGCCATAAAACCCGAA
Organism: Avena insularis; assembly: GCA_023614405.1. NCBI lineage: Eukaryota > Viridiplantae > Streptophyta > Magnoliopsida > Poales > Poaceae > Avena > Avena insularis. The sequence goes on from CM042692.1 coordinate 541,923,414, forward strand.
AATGGCGAGTTTTTGGTCATATACCTCAAACATATATCGGTTCTCACGGTCATTGTAAATCAACTTGAAACCCCAAAACAATGGGCAATAGCTCCTGAAAATGGCCATAAACGCGAAAACGATGAGTTTTTGGTCGTATATCTCAAACTTGTCTCGGGTCTTAAGGTCATTGTAAATCGCCCTGGAACCCCATAAATAAGGGCAATAGCTCATGAGAACGGCCATAAAATGCAAAAGCAGCAGTTTTGGTCATATATCTCAAACTTGTCTCGGGTCGTAAGGTCATTGTAAATCGCCCAGGAACCCCATAAGTAAGGGATCATGAAAATAGTTATAAACCGCAAATGTGGACAATAGCTCACGGAAACAGCCATAAAATGCGAAAACAATGAGTTTTTGGTCTGATATATCTCAAACATGTATCCGTTCTGACGGTAGTTTTAAATCGCCCTAGAACCCCAAAACTATGGTCAATATCTCATGAAAACATCCATAAAACGCGAAAACGACGTGATTTTGGTCATATATATCTCAAACATGTATCGGTTACGGGTCGTTGAAAATCTCCATCCAACCCTAAAACTGTGGACAATAGGTTATGAAAACGGCGATAAAATGCGAAACGATAAGTTTTTTGTAATATCTCTCAAACATATATCGGTTCTCACGGTCGTTGTAAATTTCCCTGGAACCCAAAAACTTTGGGCAATAGCTCATGAAAACGGCCCTGGAACGCGAAAGCGACGAGTTTTTTGTTAAATCTCTCAAACGTGTATCGGGTTTTACGGTCGTTGTAAATCGCCCAGGAACCACAAATTTGTGGGCAATAGCTCATGAAAACGGCCATAAAACCCGGAAACGATGAGTTTTGCTCATATATCACAAACATGTATTAATTCTTACAGCCGATGTAAATTTCCCTAGAACCCCAAAACTTGGAAAAAGGTGATGAAAACGGCCATAAAACCCGAAAATGGCGAGTTTTTGGTCATATACCTCAAACATGTATCAGTTCTCACGGTCGTTGTAAATCAACTTGAAACCCCAAAACAATGGGCAATAGCTCATGAAAATGGCCATAAACGCGAAAACGATGAGTTTTTGGTCGTATATCTCAAACTTGTATTGGGTCTTAAGGTCGTTGTAGATCACCCTAGAATCCCATAACTAATGGAAATAGCTCATGAAAATGGCCATAAAATGCAAAAACGACGAGTTTTTGGTCATATGTCTCAAACTTGTCTCGGGTCTTAAGGTCGTTGTATATCGCCCAGGAACCCCATAAGTAAGGGATCATGAAAACAGTTGACGGAAACGGCCATAAAATGCGAAAACAACGAGTTTTTGGTCTTATATATCTCAAACATGTATCGGTTCTGACGGTCGTTTAAATCATCCTAGAACCCCAAAACTATGGTCAATATCTCATGAAAACATCCATAAAACTAGAAAACGACGAGTTTTTGGTCATATATATCTCAAACATGTATCGGTTCTGACGGTCGTTGAAAATCTCCCTCAAAACCCAAAACCGTGGACAATAGGTTATGAAAACGGTGATAAAATGCGAAACGATAATTTTTGGTCATATCTCTCAAACATTTATCGGTTCTCACGGTCGTTGTAAATTTTCCTGGAACCCGAAAACTTTGGGCAATAGCTCATGAAAACAGTCATAAAACGCGAAAACGACGAGATATGGGTCATATAACTCAAACATGTACCGGTTCTCACGGTCATTGTAAATCACCCTGGGACCCCAGAACTATAGGCAATAGCTCATGAAAACGGCCGAAAAACACGAAAACGATGAGTTTTTTGTCACATATCTGAAGCATGTATCGGGTCTTAAGGTCGTTGTAAATCGCCCTAGAACCCCATAACTAAGGGTAATAGCTCATGAAAACGGCCATAAAATGCAAAAACGACGAATTTTTGGTCATATATCTCAAACCTTTATTGGGTCCTACAGTCATTGTAAATCCCCCTAGAACCCCAAAACCATGGGTAATAGCTCATGAAAAGCGGCCATGAAGCAGCAGCGAGTTTTGTTTAAATCTCTCAAACGTGTATCGGGTCTTACGATCGTTGTAAATCGCCCTGGAACCACAAAATTGTGGGCAATAGCTCATGAAAACGGCCATAAAACCCGGAAATGATGAGTTTTTGCTCATATATCACAAACATGTATTAATTCTTACAGCCGATGTAAATTGCCCTAGAACCTCAAAACTTGGAAAAAGGTGATGAAAACGGCCATAAAACCCGAAAATGGCGAGTTTTTGGTCATATACCTCAAACATGTATCGGTTCTCACGGTCGTTGTAAATCAACTTGAAACCCCAAAACAATGGGCAATAGCTCATGAAAATGGCCATAAACGCGAAAACGATGAGTTTTTGGTCGTATATCTCGAACTTGTCGCGAGTCTTAAGGTCATTGTAAATCGCCCTGGAACCCCATAACTAACGGCAATAGCTCATGAAAACGGCCATAAAATGCAAAAACGACGAGCTTTTGGTCATATATCTCAAACTTGTCTCGGGTCGTAAGGTCATTGTAAATCGCCCAGGAACCCCATAAGTAAGGGATCATGAAAATAGTTATAAACCGCAAATGTGGACAATAGCTCACGGAAACAGCCATAAAATGCGAAAACAATGAGTTTTTGGTCTGATATATCTCAAACATGTATCCGTTCTGACGGTAGTTTTAAATCGCCCTAGAACCCCAAAACTATGGTCAATATCTCATGAAAACATCCATAAAACGCGAAAACGACGTGATTTTGGTCATATATATCTCAAACATGTATCGGTTCTGACGGTCGTTGAAAATCTCCATCCAACCCTAAAACTGTGGACAATAGGTTATGAAAACGGCGATAAAATGCGAAACGATAAGTTTTTTGTAATATCTCTCAAACATATATCGGTTCTCACGGTCGTTGTAAATTTCCCTGGAACCCAAAAACTTTGGGCAATAGCTCATGAAAACGGCCCTGGAACGCGAAAGCGACGAGTTTTTTGTTAAATCTCTCAAACGTGTATCGGGTTTTACGGTCGTTGTAAATCGCCCAGGAACCACAAATTTGTGGGCAATAGCTCATGAAAACGGCCATAAAACCCGGAAACGATGAGTTTTTGCTCATATATCACAAACATGTATTAATTCTTACAGCCGATGTAAATTTCCCTAGAACCCCAAAACTTGGAAAAAGGTGATGAAAACGGCCATAAAACCCGAAAATGGCGAGTTTTTGGTCATATACCTCAAACATGTATCAGTTCTCACGGTCGTTGTAAATCAACTTGAAACCCCAAAACAATGGGCAATAGCTCATGAAAATGGCCATAAACGCGAAAACGATGAGTTTTTGGTCGTATATCTCAAACTTGTATTGGGTCTTAAGGTCGTTGTAGATCACCCTAGAATCCCATAACTAATGGAAATAGCTCATGAAAATGGCCATAAAATGCAAAAACGACGAGTTTTTGGTCATATGTCTCAAACTTGTCTCGGGTCTTAAGGTCGTTGTATATCGCCCAGGAACCCCATAAGTAAGGGATCATGAAAACAGTTGACGGAAACGGCCATAAAATGCGAAAACAACGAGTTTTTGGTCTTATATATCTCAAACATGTATCGGTTCTGACGGTCGTTTAAATCATCCTAGAACCCCAAAACTATGGTCAATATCTCATGAAAACATCCATAAAACTAGAAAACGACGAGTTTTTGGTCATATATATCTCAAACATGTATCGGTTCTGACGGTCGTTGAAAATCTCCCTCAAAACCCAAAACCGTGGACAATAGGTTATGAAAACGGTGATAAAATGCGAAACGATAATTTTTGGTCATATCTCTCAAACATTTATCGGTTCTCACGGTCGTTGTAAATTTTCCTGGAACCCGAAAACTTTGGGCAATAGCTCATGAAAACAGTCATAAAACGCGAAAACGACGAGATATGGGTCATATAACTCAAACATGTACCGGTTCTCACGGTCATTGTAAATCACCCTGGGACCCCAGAACTATAGGCAATAGCTCATGAAAACGGCCGAAAAACACGAAAACGATGAGTTTTTTGTCACATATCTGAAGCATGTATCGGGTCTTAAGGTCGTTGTAAATCGCCCTAGAACCCCATAACTAAGGGCAATAGCTCATGAAAACGGCCATAAAATGCAAAAACGACGAATTTTTGGTCATATATCTCAAACCTTTATTGGGTCCTACAGTCATTGTAAATCCCCCTAGAACCCCAAAACCATGGGTAATAGCTCATGAAAACGGCCATGAAACGCGAAAACGACGAGTTTTTGTTTAAATCTCTCAAACGTGTATCGGGTCTTACGATCGTTGTAAATCGCCCTAGAACCACAAAATTGTGGGCAATAGCTCATGAAAACGGCCATAAAACCCGGAAATGATGAGTTTTTGCTCATATATCACAAACATGTATTAATTCTTACAGCCGATGTAAATTGCCCTAGAACCTCAAAACTTGGAAAAAGGTGATGAAAACGGCCATAAAACCCGAAAATGGCGAGTTTTTGGTCATATACCTCAAACATGTATCGGTTCTCACGGTCGTTGTAAATCAACTTGAAACCCCAAAACAATGGGCAATAGCTCATGAAAATGGCCATAAACGCGAAAACGATGAGTTTTTGGTCGTATATCTCGAACTTGTCGCGAGTCTTAAGGTCATTGTAAATCGCCCTGGAACCCCATAACTAACGGCAATAGCTCATGAAAACGGCCATAAAATGCAAAAACGACGAGCTTTTGGTCATATATCTCAAACTTGTCTCGGGTCGTAAGGTCGTTGCAAATCGCCCAGGAACCCCATAAGTAAGGGATCATGAAAACAGTTATAAACCACAAATGTGGACAATAGCTCACGGAAACAGCCATAAAATGCGAAAACAACGAGTTTTTCGTCTTATATATCTCAAACATGTATCGGTTCTGACGGTCGTTTTAAATCGCCCTAGAACCCCAAAACTATGGTCAATATGTCATGAAAACATCCATAAAACGCGAAAACGACGTGATTTTGATCATATATATCTCAAACATGTATCAGTTCTGACGGTCGTTGAAAATCTCCATCAAACCCCAAAACTGTGGACAATAGGTTATGAAAACGGCGATAAAATGCGAAACGATAAGTTTTTTATCATATCTCTCAAACATATATCGGTTCTCACGGTCGTTGTAAATTTCCCTGGAACCCAAAAACTTTGGGCAATAGCTCATGAAAACGGCCATGAAACGCGAAAATGACGAGTTTTTTGTTAAATCTCTCAAACGTGTATCGGGTTTTACGGTCGTTGTAAATCGCCCAGGAACCACAAATTTGTGGGCAATAGCTCATGAAAACGGCCATAAAACCCAGAAACGATGAGTTTTTGCTCATATATCACAAACATGTATTAATTCTTACAGTCGATGTAAATTGCCCTAGAACCCCAAAACTTGGAAAAAGGTGATGAAAACGGCCATAAAACCCGAAAATGGCGAGTTTTTGGTCATATACCTCAAACATGTATCGGTTCTCACGGTCGTTGTAAATCAACTTGAAACCCCAAAACAATGGGCAATAGCTCATGAAAATGGCCATAAACGCGAAAACGATGAGTTTTTGGTCGTATATCTCAAACTTGTATTGGGTCTTAAGGTCGTTGTAGATCACCCTAGAATCCCATAACTAATGGAAATAGCTCATGAAAATGGCCATAAAATGCAAAAACGACGAGTTTTTGGTCATATGTCTCAAACTTGTCTCGGGTCTTAAGGTCGTTGTATATCGCCCAGGAACCCCATAAGTAAGGGATCATGAAAACAGTTGACGGAAACGGCCATAAAATACGAAAACAACGAGTTTTTGGTCTTATATATCTCAAACATGTATCGGTTCTGACGGTCGTTTAAATCGCCCTAGAACCCCAAAACTATGGTCAATATCTCATGAAAACATCCATAAAACTAGAAAACGATGAGTTTTTGGTCATATATATCTCAAACATGTATCAGTTCTGATGATCGTTGAAAATCTCCCTCAAAACCCAAAACCGTGGACAATAGGTTATGAAAACGGCGATAAAATGCGAAACAATATTTTTTGGTCATATCTCTCAAACATGTATCGGTTCTCACGGTCGTTGTAAATTTTCCTGGAACCCGAAAACTTTGGGCAATAGCTCATGAAAACAGTCATAAAAGCAGCGAGTTATGGGTCATATAACTCAAACATGTACGGTTCTCACGGTCATTGTAAATCCACAGGACCCCAGAACTATAGGCAATAGCTCATGAAAACGGCAGAAAAACACGAAAACGATGAGTTTTTTGTCACATATCTGAAGCATGTATCGGGTCTTAAGGTCGTTGTAAATCGCCCTAGAACCCCATAACTAAGGGCAATAGCTCATGAAAACGGCCATAAAATGCAAAATCGACGAATTTTTGGTCATATATCTCAAACCATTATCAGGTCCTACCGTCATTGTAAATCCCCGTAGAACCCCAAAACCATGGGCAATAGCTCATGAAAACGACCATGATACGCGAAAACGACGAGTTTTTGTTTAAATCTCTCAAACGTGTATCGGGTCTTACGATCGTTGTAAATCGCCCTAGAACCACAAAATTGTGGGCAATAGCTCATGAAAACGGCCATAAAACCCGGAAGTGATGAGTTTTTGCTCATATATCACAAACATGTATTAATTCTTACAGCCGATGTAAATTGCCCTAGAACCCCAAAACTTGGAAAAAGGTGATGAAAACGGCCATAAAACCCGAAAATGGCGAGTTTTTGGTCATATACCTCAAACATGTATCGGTTCTCACGGTCGTTGTAAATCAACTTGAAACCCCAAAACAATGGGCAATAGCTTATGAAAATGGCCATAAACGCGAAAACGATGAGTTTTTGGTCATATATCTCAAACTTGTCGCGGGTCTTAAGGTCATTGTAAATCGCCCTGGAACCCCATAACTAAGGGCAATAGCTCATGAAAACGGCCATAAAATGCAAAAACGACGAGTATTAGGTCATATATCTCAAACTTGTCTCGGGTCGTAAGGTCGTTGTAAATCGCCCAGGAACCCCATAAGTAAGGGATCATGAAAACAGTTATAAACCACAAATGTGGACAATAGCTCACGGAAACAGCCATAAAATGCGAAAACAACGAGTTTTTGGTCTTATATATCTCAAACATGTATCGGTTCTGACGGTCGTTTTAAATCGCCCTAGAACCCCAAAACTATGGTCAATATCTCATGAAAACGTCCATAAAACGCGAAAACGACGTGATTTTGGTCATATATATCTCAAACATGTATCGGTTCTGACGGTCGTTGAAAATCTCCATCAAACCCCAAAACTGTGGACAATAGGTTATGAAAACGGCGATAAAATGCGAAACGATAAGTTTTTTATCATATCTCTCAAACATATATCGGTTCTCACGGTCGTTGTAAATTTCCCTGGAACCCAAAAACTTTGGGCAATAGCTCATGAAAACGGCCATGAAACGAAAAGCAGCAGCGAGTTTTTTGTTAAATCTCTCAAACGTGTATCGGGTTTTACGGTCGTTGTAAATCGCCCAGGAACCACAAAATTGTGGGCAATAGCTCATGAAAACGGCCATAAAACCCGGAAACGATGAGTTTTTGCTCATATATCACAAACATGTATTAATTCTTACAGCCGATGTAAATTGACATAGAACCCCAAAACTTGGAAAAAGGTGATGAAAATGGCCATAAAACCCGAAAATGGTGAGTTTTTGGTCATATACCTCAAACATGTATCGGTTCTCACGGTCGTTGTAAATCAACTTGAAACCCCAAAACAATGGGCAATAGCTCATGAAAATGGCCATAAACGCGAAAACGATGAGTTTTTGGTCGTATATCTCAAACTTGTATTGGGTCTTAAGGTCGTTGTAGATCACCCTAGAATCCAATAACTAATGGAAATAGCTCATGAAAATGGCCATAAAATGCAAAAGCAGAGTTTTGGTCATATATCTCAAACTTGTCTCGGGTCTTAAGGTCGTTGTATATCGCCCAGAACCCCATAAGTAAGGGATCATGAAAACAGTTATAAACCGCAAAAGTGGGCAATAGGCATGAAGCGCCATAAAATGCGAAAACAACGAGTTTTTGGTCTTATATATCTCAACCATGTATCGGTTCTGACGGTCATATTAAATGGCCCTAGAACCCCAAAACTATGGTCAATATCTCACGAAAACGTCCATAAAACGCGAAAACGACGAGTTTTTAGTCATATATATCTCAAACATGTATCGGTTCTGATGATCGTTGAAAATCTCCCTCAAAACCCAAAACCGTGGACAATAGGTTATGAAAACGGCGATAAAATGCGAAACGATAATTTTTTGTCATATCTCTCAAACATGTATCGGTTCTCACGGTCGTTGTAAATTTTCCTGGAACCCGAAAACTTTGGGCAATAGCTCATGAAAACAGTCATAAAACGCGAAAACGACGAGTTATTGGTCATATAACTCAAACATGTACCGGTTCTCACGGTCATTGTAAATCACCCTGGAACCCCAGAACTATAGGCAATAGCTCATGAAAACGGCCGAAAAACACGAAAACGATGAGTTTTTCGTCACATATCTGAAACATGTATCGGGTCTTAAGTTCGTTGTAAATCGCCGTAGAACCCCATAACTAAGGGCAATAGCTCATGAAAACGGCCATAAAATGCAAAAACGACGAATTTTTTGTCATATATCTCAAACCTTTATTGGGTCCTACAGTCTTTGTAAATCCCCCTAGAACACCAAAACCATGGGCAATAGCTCATGAAAACGGCCATGAAACGCGAAAACGACGAGTTTTTGTTTAAATCTCTCAAATGTGTATCGGGTCTTACGATCGTTGTAAATCGCCCTAGAACCACAAAATTGTGGGCAATAGCTGACGAAAACGGCCATAAAACCCGGAAACGATGAGTTTTTGCTCATATATCTCAAACATGTATTAATTCTTACAGCCGATGTAAATTGCCCTAGAACCCCAAAACTTGGAAAAAGGTGATGAAAACGGCCATAAAACCCGAAAATGGCGAGTTTTTGGTCATATAGCTCAAACATGTATCGGCTCTCACGGTCGTTGTAAATCAACTTGAAACCCCAAAACTATGGGCAATAGCTCATGAAAATGGCCATAAACGCGAAAACGATGAGTTTTTGGTCGTATATCTCAAACTTGTCTTGGGTATTAAGGTCATTGTAAATCGCCCGGGAACACCATAAATAAGGGCAATAGCTCATGAAAACGGCCATAAAATGCAAAAACGACGAGTTTTTGGTCATATATCTCAAACTTGTCTCGGGTCGTAAGGTCGTTGTAAATCGCCCAGGAACCCCATAGGTAAGGGAGCATGAAAACAGTTATAAACTGCAAAAGTGGACAATAGCTCACGAAAACAGCCATAAAATGCGAAAACAACGAGTTTTTGGTCTTATATATCTCAAACATGTATCGGTTCTGACGGTCGTTTTAAATCGCCCTAGAACCCCAAAACTATGGTCAATATCTCATGAAAACATCCATAAAGCGTGAAAACGACGTGTTTTTGGTCATATATATCTCAAACATGTATCGGTTCTGAAGGTCGTTGAAAATCTCCATCAAACCCCAAAACTGTGGACAATAGTTTACGAAAACGGCGATAAAATGCGAAACGATAAGTTTTTGGTCATATCTCTCAAACTTGTATCGGTTCTCACGGTTGTTGTAAATCCCCCTAGAACCCCAAAACCATGGGCAATAGCTCATGAAAACGGCCATGTAACGCGAAAACGACGAGTTTTTGTTTAAATCTCTCAAACGTGTATCGGGTCTTACGATCGTTGTAAATCGCCCTAGAACCACAAAATTGTGGGCAATAGCTCATGAAAACGGCCATAAAACCCGGAAACGATGAGTTTTTGCTCATATATCACAAACATGTATTAATTCTTATAGCCGCTGTAAATTGCCCTGGAACCCCAAAACTTTGGAAAAAGCTGATGAAAACGGCCATAAAACCCAAAAATGACCAGTTTTTGGTCATATACCTCAAACATGTATCGGTTCTCACGGTCGTTGTAGATCAACCTGAAACCCCAAAACTATGGGCAATAGCTCATGAAAATGGCCATAAACGCAAAAACGATGAGTTTTTGGTTGTATATCTCAAACTTGTATTGGGTCTTAAGGTCGTTGTAAATCACCCTAGAATCCCATAACTAATGGAAATAGCTCATGAAAATGGCCATAAAATGCAAAAACGACGAGTTTTTGGTCATATGTCTCAAACTTGTCTTGGGTCTTAAGGTCGTTGTATATCGCCCAGGAACCCCATAAGTAAGGGATCATGAAAACAGTTATAAACCGCAAATGTGGACAATAGCTCACGGAATCAGCCATAAAATGTGAAAACAACGAGTTTTTGGTCTTATATATCTCAAACATGTATCGGTTCTGACGGTCGTTTTAAATCGCCCTAGAACCCCAAAACTATGGTCAATATCTCATGAAAACATCCATAAAACGCGAAAACGACATGATTTGGGTCATATATATCTCAAACATGTATCGGTTCTGACGGTCGTTGAAAATCTCCATCAAACCCCAAAACTATGGACAATAGGTTATGAAAACGGCGATAAAATGCGAAACGATAAGTTTTTTGTCATATCTCTCAAACATATATCGGTTCTCACGGTCGTTGTAAATTTCCCTGGAACCCAAAAACTTTGGGCAATAGCTCATGAAAACGGCCATGAAACGTGAAAACGACGAGTTTTTTGTTAAATCTCTCAAACGTGTATCGCGTTTTACGGTCGTTGTAAATCGGCCAGGAACCACAAAATTGTGGGCAATAACTCATGAAAACGGCCATAAAACCTGGAAACGATGAGTTTTTGCTCATATATCACAAACATGTATTAATTCTTATAGCCGTTGTAAATTTCCCTGGAACCCGAAAACTTTAGGCAATAGCTCATGAAAACGGCCATAAAATGCAAAAACGACGAGTTATTGGTCATATATCTCAAACTTGTCTCGGGTCGTAAGGTCGTTGTAAATCGCCCAGGAACCCCATAGGTAAGGGAGCATGAAAACAGTTATAAACTGCAAAAGTGGACAATAGCTCACGAAAACAGCCATAAAATGCGAAAACAACGAGTTTTTGGTCTTATATATCTCAAACATGTATCGGTTCTGACGGTCGTTTTAAATCGCCCTAGAACCCCAAAACTATGGTCAATATCTCATGAAAACATCCATAAAGCATGAAAACGACGTGTTTTTGGTCATATATATCTCAAACATGTATCGGTTCTGAAGGTCGTTGAAAATCTCCATCAAACCCCAAAACTGTGGGCAATAGCTCATGAAAACGGCGATAAAATGCGAAACGATAAGTTTTTGGTCATATCTCTCAAACTTGTATCGGTTCTCACGGTTGTTGTAAATCCCCCTAGAACCCCAAAACCATGGGCAATAGCTCATGAAAACGGCCATGTAACGCGAAAACGACGAGTTTTTGTTTAAATCTCTCAAACGTGTATCGGGTCTTACGATCGTTGTAAATCGCCCTAGAACCACAAAATTGTGGGCAATAGCTCATGAAAAGCATAAACCAAAACCGGAAGCGATGAGTTTTTGCTCATATATCACAAACATGTATTAATTCTTATAGTCAGTAAATTGCCCTGGAACCCCAAAACTTTGGAAAAAGCTGATGAAAACGGCCATAAAACCCAAAAATGACCAGTTTTTGGTCATATACCTCAAACATGTATCGGTTCTCACGGTCGTTGTAGATCAACCTGAAACCCCAAAACTATGGGCAATAGCTCATGAAAATGGCCATAAACGCAAAAACGATGAGTTTTTGGTTGTATATCTCAAACTTGTCTCGGGTCTTAAGGTCGTTGTAAATCACCCTAGAATCCCATAACTAAGGGCAATAGCTCATGAAAACGGCCATAAAATGCAAAAACGACGAGATTTTGGTCATATATCTCAAACTTGTCTCGGGTCGTAAGGTCGTTGTAAATCGCCCAGGAACCCCATAAGTAAGGGATCATGAAAACAGTTATAAACCGCAAATGTGGACAATAGCTCAGGGAAACAGCCATAAAATGTGAAAACAACGAGTTTTTGGTCTTATATATCTCAAACATGTATCGGTTCTGACGGTCGTTTTAAATCGCCCTAGAACCCCAAAACTATGGTCAATATCTCATGAAAACATCCATAAAACGCGAAAACGACATGATTTGGGTCATATATATCTCAAACATGTATCGGTTCTGATGGTCGTTGAAAATCTCCATCATACACCAAAACCGTGGACAATATGTTATGAAAACGGCGATAAAATGCGAAACGATAAGTTTTTTGTCATATCTCTCAAACATATATCGGTTCTCACGGTCGTTGTAAATTTCCCTGGAACCCAAAAACTTTGGGCAATAGCTCATGAAAACGGCCATGAAACGTGAAAACGACGAGTTTTTGGTTAAATCTCTCAAACGTGTATCGGGTTTTACGGTCGTTGTAAATCGGCCAGGAACCACAAAATTGTGGGCAATAGCTCATGAAAACGGCCATAAAACCCGGAAACGATGAGTTTTTGCTCATATATCACAAACATGTATTAATTCTTATAGCCGTTGTAAATTGCCCTGGAACCCCAAAACTTTAGAAAAAGCTGATGAAAACGGCCATAAAACCCGAAAATGACGAGTTTTTGGTCATATACCTCAAACATGTATCGGTTCCCACGGTCGTTGTAAATCAACCTGAAACCCCAAATCTATGGGCAATAGCTCATGAAAATGGCCATAAACGCGAAAACGATGAGTTTTTGGTCGTATATCTCAAAGTTGTCTCGGGTATTAAGGTCATTGTAAATCGCCCTGGAACCCCATAAATAAGGGCAATAGCTCATGAAAATGGCCATAAAATGCAAAAACGACGAGTTTTTGGTCATATGTATCAAACTTGTCTCGGGTCTTAAGGTCGTTGTAAATTTCCCTGGAACCCGAAAACTTTGGGCAATAACTCATGAAAACAGTCATAAAACGCGAAAACGACGAGTTATTGGTCATATAACTCAAACATGTACCGGTTCTCACGGTCATTGTAAATCATCCTAGAACCCCAGAACTATAGGCAATAGCTCATGAAAACAGCCGAAAAACACGAAAACGATGAGTTTTTTGTCACATATCTGAAACATGTATCGGGTCTTAAGGTCGTTGTAAATCGCCCTAGAACCCAATAACTAAGGGCAATAGCTCATGAAAACGGCCATAAAATGCAAAAACGACGAATTTTTTGTCATATATCTCAAACCATTATCGGGTCCTACAGTCATTGTAAATCCCCATAGAACCCCAAAACCATGGGCAATAGCTCATGAAAACGACCATGAAACGCGAAAACGACGAGTTTTTGTTTAAATCTCTCAAACGTGTATCGGGTCTTACGATCGTTGTAAATCGCCCTGGAACCACAAAATTGTGGGCAATAGCTCATGAAAACGGCCATAAAACCCGGAAACGATGAGTTTTTGCTCATATATCTCAAACATGTATTATGTCTTACAACCGATGTAAGTTGCCCTAGAACCCCAAAACTTGGAAAAAGGTGATGAAAACGGCCATAAAACCCGAAAATGGCGAGTTTTTGGTCATATACCTCAAACATGTATCGGTTCTCACGGTCGTTGTAAATCAACTTGAAACCCCAAAACAATGGGCAATAGCTCATGAAAATGGCCATAAACGCGAAAACGATGAGTTTTTGGTCGTATATCTCAAACTTGTCTCGGGTCTTAAGGTCATTGTAAATCGCCCTGGAACCCCATAACTAAGGGCAATAGCTCATGAAAACGGCCATAAAATGCAAAAACGACGAGATTTTGGTCATATATCTCAAACTTGTCTCGGGTCGTAAGGTGGTTGTAAATCGCCCAGGAACCCCATAAGTAAGGGATCATGAAAACAGTTATAAACCGCAAATATGGACAATAGCTCACGGAAACAGCCATAAAATGTGAAAACAACGAGTTTTTGGTTGTATATCTCAAACTTGTATTGGGTCTTAAGGTCGTTGTAAATCACCCTAGAATCCCATAACTAATGGAAATAGCTCATGAAAATGGCCATAAAATGCAAAAACGACGAGTTTTTGGTCATATGTCTCAAACTTGTCTTGGGTCTTAAGGTCGTTGTATATCGCCCAGGAACCCCATAAGTAAGGGATCATGAAAACAGTTATAAACCGCAAATGTGGACAATAGCTCACGGAAACAGCCATAAAATGTGAAAACAACGAGTTTTTGGTCTTATATATCTCAAACATGTATCGGTTCTGACGGTCGTTTTAAATCGCCCTAGAACCCCAAAACTATGGTCAATATCTCATGAAAACATCCATAAAACGCGAAAACGACATGATTTGGGTCATATATATCTCAAACATGTATCGGTTCTGACGGTCGTTGAAAATCTCCATCAAACCCCAAAACTGTGGACAATAGGTTATGAAAACGGCGATAAAATGCGAAACGATAAGTTTTTTGTCATATCTCTCAAACATATATCGGTTCTCACGGTCGTTGTAAATTTCCCTGGAACCCAAAAACTTTGGGCAATAGCTCATGAAAACGGCCATGAAACGTGAAAACGACGAGTTTTTTGTTAAATCTCTCAAACGTGTATCGCGTTTTACGGTCGTTGTAAATCGGCCAGGAACCACAAAATTGTGGGCAATAACTCATGAAAACGGCCATAAAACCTGGAAACGATGAGTTTTTGCTCATATATCACAAACATGTATTAATTCTTATAGCCGCTGTAAATTGCCCTGGAACCCCAAAACTTTGGAAAAACCTGATGAAAACGGCCATAAAACCCGAAAATGACGAGTTTTTGGTCATATACCTCAAACATGTATCGGTTCTCACGGTCGTTGTAAATCAACCTGAAACCCCAAATCTATGGGCAATAGCTCATGAAAATGGCCATAAACGCGAAAACGATGAGTTTTTGGTCGTATATCTCAAAGTTGTCTCGGGTATTAAGGTCATTGTAAATCGCCCTGGAACCCCATAAATAAGGGCAATAGCTCATGAAAATGGCCATAAAATGCAAAAACGACGAGTGTTTGGTCATATGTCTCAAACTTGTCTCGGGTCTTAAGGTCGTTGTATATCGCCCAGGAACCCCATAAGTAAGGGATCATGAAAATAGTTATAAACCGCAAAAGTGGGAAATAGCTGACGGAAACGGCCATAAAATGCGAAAACAACGAGTGTTTGGTCTTATATATCTCAAACATGTATCAGTTCCGACGGTCGTTTTAAATCGCCCTAGAACCCCAAAACTATGGTCAATATCTCATGAAAACGTCCATAAAACGCGAAAACGACGAGTTTTTGGTCATATATATATCTCAAACATGTATCCGTTCTGACGGTCGTTGAAAATCTCCCTCAAAACCCAAAACTGTGGACAATAGGTTATGGAAACGGCGATAAAACGCGAAACGATAAGTTTTTGGTCATATCTCTCAAACATGTATCGGTTCTCACGGTCGTTGTAAATTTCCCTGGAACCCGAAAACTTTGGGCAATAGCTCATGAAAACGGCCGAAAAACACGAAAACAATGAGTTTTTTGTCACATATCTGAAACATGTATGGGGTCTTAAGGTCGTTGTAAATCGCCCTAGAACCCAATAACTAAGGGCAATAGCTCATGAAAACGGCCATAAAATGCAAAAACGACGAATTTTTGGTCATATATCTCAAACCATTATCGGGTCCTACAGTCATTGTAAATCCCCATAGAACCCCAAAACCATGGGCAATAGCTCATGAAAACGACCATGAAACGCGAAAACGATGAGTTTTTGTTTAAACATCTCAAACGTGTATCGGGTCTTACGATCGTTGTAAATCGCCCTGGAACCACAAAATTGTGGGCAATAGCTCATGAAAACGGCCATAAAACCGGGAAATGATGAGTTTTTGCTCATATATCTCAAACATGTATTATGTCTTACAGCCGATGTAAGTTGCCCTAGAACCCCAAAACTTGGAAAAAGGTGATGAAAACGGCCATAAAACCCGAAAATGGCGAGTTTTTGGTCATATACCTCAAAAATGTATCGGTTCTCACGGTCATTGTAAATCAACTTGAAACCCCAAAACAATGGGCAATAGCTCATGAAAATGGCCATAAACGCGAAAACGATGAGTTTTTGGTCGTATATCTCAAACTTGTCTCGGGTCTTAAGGTCATTGTAAATCGCCCTGGAACCCCATAACTAAGGGCAATAGCTCATGAAAACGGCCATAAAATGAAAACACGACGAGATTTTGGTCATATATCTCAAACTTGTCTCGGGTCGTAAGGTCGCTAAATCGCCAGAACCCCATAAGTAAGGGATCATGAAACAGTTATAAACCGCAAATGTGGACAATAGCTCAGGGAAACAGCCATAAAATGTGAAAACAACGAGTTTTTGGTCTTATATATCTCAAACATGTATCGGTTCTGACGGTCGTTTTAAATCGCCCTAGACCCCCAAAACTATGGTCAATATCTCATGAAAACATCCATAAAACGCGAAAACGACATGATTTGGGTCATATATATCTCAAACATGTATCGGTTCTGATGGTCGTTGAAAATCTCCATCATACACCAAAACCGTGGACAATATGTTATGAAAACGGCGATAAAATGCGAAACGATAAGTTTTTTGTCATATCTCTCAAACATATATCGGTTCTCACGGTCGTTGTAAATTTCCCTGGAACCCAAAAACTTTGGGCAATAGCTCATGAAAACGGCCATGAAACGTGAAAACGACGAGTTTTTGGTTAAATCTCTCAAACGTGTATCGGGTTTTACGGTCGTTGTAAATCGGCCAGGAACCACAAAATTGTGGGCAATAGCTCATGAAAACGGCCATAAAACCCGGAAACGATGAGTTTTTGCTCATATATCACAAACATGTATTAATTCTTATAGCCGTTGTAAATTGCCCTGGAACCCCAAAACTTTAGAAAAAGCTGATGAAAACGGCCATAAAACCCGAAAATGACGAGTTTTTGGTCATATACCTCAAACATGTATCGGTTCCCACGGTCGTTGTAAATCAACCTGAAACCCCAAATCTATGGGCAATAGCTCGTGAAAATGGCCATAAACGCGAAAACGATGAGTTTTTGGTCGTATATCTCAAAGTTGTCTCGGGTATTAAGGTCATTGTAAATCGCCCTGGAACCCCATAAATAAGGGCAATAGCTCATGAAAATGGCCATAAAATGCAAAAACGACGAGTTTTTGGTCATATGTATCAAACTTGTCTCGGGTCTTAAGGTCGTTGTAAATTTCCCTGGAACCCGAAAACTTTGGGCAATAACTCATGAAAACAGTCATAAAACGCGAAAACGACGAGTTATTGGTCATATAACTCAAACATGTACCGGTTCTCACGGTCATTGTAAATCATCCTAGAACCCCAGAACTATAGGCAATAGCTCATGAAAACGGCCGAAAAACACGAAAACGATGAGTTTTTTGTCACATATCTGAAACATGTATCGGGTCTTAAGGTCGTTGTAAATCGCCCTAGAACCCAGTAACTAAGGGCAATAGCTCATGAAAACGGCCATAAAATGCAAAAACGACGAATTTTTGGTCATATATCTCAAACCATTATCGGGTCCTACAGTCATTGTAAATCCCCATAGAACCCCAAAACCATGGGCAATAGCTCATGAAAACGACCATGAAACGCGAAAACGACGAGTTTTTGTTTAAATCTCTCAAACGTGTATCGGGTCTTACGATCGTTGTAAATCGCCCTGGAACCACAAAATTGTGGGCATTAGCTCATGAAAACGGCCATAAAACCCGGAAACGATGAGTTTTTGCTCATATATCTCAAACATGTATTATGTCTTACAACCGATGTAAGTTGCCCTAGAACCCCAAAACTTGGAAAAAGGTGATGACAACGGCCATAAAACCCGAAAATGGCGAGTTTTTGGTCATATACCTCAAACATGTATCGGTTCTCACGGTCGTTGTAAATCAACTTGAAACCCCAAAACAATGGGCAATAGCTCATGAAAATGGCCATAAACGCGAAAAACGATGAGTTTTTGGTCGTATATCTCAAACTTGTCTCGGGTCTTAAGGTCATTGTAAATCGCCCTGGAACCCCATAACTAAGGGAAATAGCTCATGAAAACGGCCATAAAATGCAAAAACGACGAGATTTTGGTCATATATCTCGAACTTGTCTCGGGTCGTAAGGTGGTTGTAAATCGCCCAGGAACCCCATAAGTAAGGGATCATGAAAACAGTTATAAACCGCAAATATGGACAATAGCTCACGGAAACAGCCATAAAATGTGAAAACAACGAGTTTTTGGTCTTATATATCTCAAACATGTATCGGTTCTGACGGTCGTTTTGAATCGCCCTAGAACCCCAAAACTATGGTCAATATCTCATGAAAACATCCATAAAACGCGAAAACGACATGATTTGGGTCATATATATCTCAAACATGTATCGGTTCTGACGGTCGTTGAAAATCTCCATCAAACCCCAAAACTGTGGACAATAGGTTATGAAAACGGCGATAAAATGCGAAACGATAAGTTTTTTGTCATATCTCTCAAACATATATCGGTTCTCACGGTCGTTGTAAATTTCCTTGGAACCCGAAAACTTTGGGCAATAGCTCATGAAAACGGCCATGAAACGCGAAAACAACGAGTTTTTTGTTAAATCTCTCAAACGTGTATCGGGTTTTACGGTCGTTGTAAATTGCCCTGGAACCACATAATTGTGGGCAATAGCTCATGAAAACGGCCATAAAACCCCGAAACGATGAGTTTTTGCTCATATATCACAAACATGTATTAATTCTTATAGCCGCTGTAAATTGCCCTGGAACCCCAAAACTTTGGAAAAAGCTGATGAAAACGGCCATAAAACCCGAAAATGACTAGTTTTTGGTCATATACCTCAAACATGTATCGGTTCTCACGGTCGTTGTAAATCAACCTGAAACCCCAAAACTATGGGCAATAGCTCATGAAAATGGCCATAAACGCGAAAACGATGAGTTTTTGGTCGTATATCTCAAAGTTGTCTCGGGTATTAAGGTCATTGTAAATCGCCCTGGAACCCCATAAATAAGGGCAATAGCTCATGAAAATGGCCATAAAATGCAAAAACGACGAGTTTTTGGTCATATGTCTCAAACTTGTCTCGGGTCTTAAGGTCGTTGTATATCGCCCAGGAACCCCATAAGTAAGGGATCATGAAAATATGTATAAACCGCAGAAGTGGGCAATAGCTGACGGAAACGGCCATAAAATGCGAAAACAACGAGTGTTTGGTCTTATATATCTCAAACATGTATCAGTTCTGACGGTCGTTTTAAATCGCCCTAGAACCCCAAAACTATGGTCAATATCTCAGGAAAACGTCCATAAAACGCGAAAACGACGAGTTTTTGGTCATATATATATCTCAAACATGTATCGGTTCTGACGGTCGTTGAAAATCTGCCTCAAAACCCAAAACTGTGGACAATAGGTTATGGAAACGGCGATAAAACGCGAAACGATAAGTTTTTGGTCATATCTCTCAAACATGTATCGGTTCTCACGGTCGTTGTAAATTTCCCTGGAACCCGAAAACTTTGGGCAATAGCTCATGAAAACGGCCGAAAAACACGAAAACGATGAGTTTTTTGTCACATATCTGAAACATGTATCGGGTCTTAAGGTCATTGTAAATCGCCCTATAACCCAATAACTAAGGGCAATAGCTCATGAAAATGGCCATAAAATGCAAAAAACGACGAATTTTTGGTCATATATCTCAAACCATTATCGGGTCCTACAGTCATTGTAAATCCCCATAGAATCCCAAAACCATGGGCAATAGCTCATGAAAACGACCATGAAACGCGAAAACGATGAGTTTTTGTTTAAATCTCTCAAAC
The DNA here is from genome assembly GCA_023614405.1 of Avena insularis. NCBI lineage: Eukaryota > Viridiplantae > Streptophyta > Magnoliopsida > Poales > Poaceae > Avena > Avena insularis. The sequence goes on from CM042692.1 coordinate 541,943,522, forward strand.
GTGTATCGGGTCTTACGATCGTTGTAAATCGCCCTGGAACCACAAAATTGTGGGCAATAGCTCATGAAAACGGCCATAAAACCCGGAAACGATGAGTTTTTGCTCATATATCTCAAACATGTATTATGTCTTACAGTCGATGTAAGTTGCCCTAGAACCCCAAAACTTGGAAAAAGGTGATGACAACGGCCATAAAACCCGAAAATGGCGAGTTTTTGGTCATATACCTCAAACATGTATCGGTTCTCACGGTCGTTGTAAATCAACTTGAAACCCCAAAACAATGGGCAATAGCTCATGAAAATGGCCATAAACGCGAAAACGATGAGTTTTTGGTCGTATATCTCAAACTTGTCTCGGGTCTTAAGGTCATTGTAAATCGCCCTGGAACCCCAAAACTAAGGGCAATAGCTCATGAAAACGGCCATAAAATGCAAAAACGACGAGATTTTGGTCATATATCTCAAACTTGTCTCGGGTCGTAAGGTCGTTGTAAATCGCCCAGGAACCCCATAAGTAAGGGATCATGAAAACAGTTATAAACCGCAAATGTGGACAATAGCTCACTGAAACAGCCATAAAATGCGAAAACAACGAGTTTTTGGTCTTATATATGTCAAACATGTATCGGTTCTGACGGTCGTTTTAAATCGCCCTAGAACCCCAAAACTATGGTCAATATCTCATGAAAACATCCATAAAACGCAAAAACGACATGATTTGGGTCATATATATCTCAAACATGTATCGGTTCTGACGGTTGTTGAAAATCTCCATCAAACCCCAAAACTGTGGACAATAGGTTATGAAAACGGCGATAAAATGCGAAACGATAAGTTTTTTGTCATATCTCTCAAACATATATCGGTTCTCACGGTCGTTGTAATTTCCACGAACCCAAAAACTTTGGGCAATAGCTCATGAAAAGCGGCCATGAAACGTGAAAAACGCAGCGATTTTTTTGTTAAATCTCTCAAACGTGTATCGGGTTTTACGGTCGTTGTAAATCGCCCAGGAACCACAAAATTGTGGGCAATAGCTCATGAAAACGGCCATAAAACCCGGAAACGATGAGTTTTTGCTCATATATCACAAACATGTATTAATTTTTACAGCCGATGTAAATTGCCCTAGAACCCCAAAACTTGGAAAAGGGTGATGAAAACGGCCATAAAACCCGAAAATGGCGAGTTTTTGGTCATATACCTCAAACATGTATCGGTTCTCACGGTCGTTGTAAATCAACTTGAAACCCCAAAACAATGGGCAATAGCTCATGAAAATGGCCATAAGCAGCAACGATGAGTTTTTGGTCGTATATCTCAAAGTTGTCTCGGGTATTAAGGTCATTGTAAATCGCCCTGGAACCCCATAAATAAGGGCAATAGCTCATGAAAATGGCCATAAAATGCAAAAACGACGAGTTTTTGGTCATATGTCTCAAACTTGTCTCGGGTCTTAAGGTCGTTGTATATCGCCCAGGAACCCCATAAGTAAGGGATCATGAAAATATGTATAAACCGCAGAAGTGGGCAATAGCTGACGGAAACGGCCATAAAATGCGAAAACAACGAGTGTTTGGTCTTATATATCTCAAACATGTATCGTTCGGGGCCGTTTAAATCGCCCTAGAACCCCAAAACTATGGTCAATATCTCGAAAACGCCCATAAACGCGAAACGACGAAGTTTTTGGTCATATATATATCTCAAACATGTATCGGTTACGGCGGTCGTTGAAAATCTGCCTCAAAACCCAAAAGCGTGTACAATAGGTTATGGAAACGGCGATAAAACGCGAAACGATAAGTTTTTGGTCATATCTCTCAAACATGTATCGGTTCTCACGGTCGTTGTAAATTTCCCTGGAACCCGAAAACTTTGGGCAATAGCTCATGAAAACGGCCGAAAAACACGAAAACGATGAGTTTTTTGTCACATATCTGAAACATGTATCGGGTCTTAAGGTCATTGTAAATCGCCCTATAACCCAATAACTAAGGGCAATAGCTCATGAAAATGGCCATAAAATGCAAAAAACGACGAATTTTTGGTCATATATCTCAAACCATTATCGGGTCCTACAGTCATTGTAAATCCCCATAGAATCCCAAAACCATGGGCAATAGCTCATGAAAACGACCATGAAACGCGAAAACGATGAGTTTTGTTTAAATCTCTCAAACGTGTATCGAGTCTTACGATCGTTGTAAATCGCCCTGGAACCACAAAATTGTGGGCAATAGCTCATGAAAAAGGCCATAAAATCCAGAAACGAAGAGTTTTTGGTCATATATCTCAAACATGTATTATGTCTTACAGTCGATGTAAGTTGCCCTAGAACCCCAAAACTTGGAAAAAGGTGATGACAACGGCCATAAAACCCGAAAATGGCGAGTTTTTGGTCATATACCTCAAACATGTATCGGTTCTCACGGTCGTTGTAAATCAACTTGAAACCCCAAAACAATGGGCAATAGCTCATGAAAATGGCCATAAACGCGAAAACGATGAGTTTTTGGTCGTATATCTCAAACTTGTCTCGGGTCTTAAGGTCATTGTAAATCGCCCTGGAACCCCAAAACTAAGGGCAATAGCTCATGAAAACGGCCATAAAATGCAAAAACGACGAGATTTTGGTCATATATCTCAAACTTGTCTCGGGTCGTAAGGTCGTTGTAAATCGCCCAGGAACCCCATAAGTAAGGGATCATGAAAACAGTTATAAACCGCAAATGTGGACAATAGCTCACTGAAACAGCCATAAAATGCGAAAACAACGAGTTTTTGGTCTTATATATGTCAAACATGTATCGGTTCTGACGGTCGTTTTAAATCGCCCTAGAACCCCAAAACTATGGTCAATATCTCATGAAAACATCCATAAAACGCAAAAACGACATGATTTGGGTCATATATATCTCAAACATGTATCGGTTCTGACGGTTGTTGAAAATCTCCATCAAACCCCAAAACTGTGGACAATAGGTTATGAAAACGGCGATAAAATGCGAAACGATAAGTTTTTTGTCATATCTCTCAAACATATATCGGTTCTCACGGTCGTTGTAAATTTCCCTGGAACCCAAAAACTTTGGGCAATAGCTCATGAAAACGGCCATGAAACGTGAAAACGACGAGTTTTTTGTTAAATCTCTCAAACGTGTATCGGGTTTTACGGTCGTTGTAAATCGCCCAGGAACCACAAAATTGTGGGCAATAGCTCATGAAAACGGCCATAAAACCCGGAAACGATGAGTTTTTGCTCATATATCACAAACATGTATTAATTTTTACAGCCGATGTAAATTGCCCTAGAACCCCAAAACTTGGAAAAGGGTGATGAAAACGGCCATAAAACCCGAAAATGGCGAGTTTTTGGTCATATACCTCAAACATGTATCGGTTCTCACGGTCGTTGTAAATCAACTTGAAACCCCAAAACAATGGGCAATAGCTCATGAAAATGGCCATAAACGCGAAAACGATGAGTTTTTGGTCATATATCTCAAACTTGTATTGGGTCTTAAGGTCGTTGTAGATCACCCTAGAATCCCATAACTAATGGAAATAGCTCATGAAAATGGCCATAAAATGCAAAAACGACGAGTTTTTGGTCATATGTCTCAAACTTGTCTCGGGTCTTAAGGTCAGATATCGCCAGAACCCCATAAGTAAGGGATCATGAAAACAGTTATAAACCGCAAAAGTGGGCAATAGCTGACGGAAACGGCCATAAAATACGAAAACAACGAGTTTTTGGTCTTATATATCTCAAACATGTATCGGTTCTGACGGTCGTTTTAAATCGCCCTAGAACCACAAAACTATGGTCAATATCTCATGAAAACGTCCATAAAACGCGAAAACGACGAGTTTTTGGTCATATATATCTCAAACATGTATCGGTTCAGATGATCGTTGAAAATCTCCCTCAAAACCCAAAACCGTGGACAATAGGTAATGAAAACGGCGATAAAATGCGAAACGATAATTTTTGTTCATATCTCTCAAACATGTATCGGTTCTCACGGTCGTTGTAAATTTTCCTGGAACCCGAAAACTGTGGGCAATAGCTCATGAAAACAGTCATAAAACGCGAAAACGACGAGTTATTGGTCATATAACTCAAACATGTACCGGTTCTCACGGTCATTGTAAATCACCCTGGAACCCCAGAACTATAGGCAATAGCACATGAAAACGGCCGAAAAACACGAAAACGATGAGTTTTTCGTCACATATCTGAAACATGTATCGGGTCTTAAGGTCATTGTAAATCGCCGTAGAACCCCATAACTAAGGGCAATAGCTCATGAAAAGGGCCATAAAATGCAAAAACGACGAATTTTTGGTCATATATCTCAAACCTTTATCGGGTCCTACAGTCATTGTAAATCCCCCTAGAACCCCAAAACCATGGGCAATAGCTCATGAAAACGGCCATGAAACGCGAAAACGACGAGTTTTTGTTTAAATCTCTCAAACGTGTATCGGGTCTTACGATCGTTGTAAATCGCCCTAGAACCACAAAATTGTGGGCAACAGCTCATGAAAACGGCCATAAAACCCGGCAACGATGAGATTTTGCTCATATATCTCAAACATGTATTAATTCTTACAGCCGATGTAAATTTCCCTAGAACCCCAAAACTTGGAAAAAGGTGATGAAAATGGCCATAAAACCCGAAAATGGCGAGTTTTTGGTCATATACCTCAAACATGTATCGGTTCTCACGGTCGTTGTAAATCAACTTGAAACCCCAAAACTATGGGCAATAGCTCATGAAAATGGCCATAAACGCGAAAACGATGAGTTTTTGGTCGTATATCTCAAACTTGTCTCGGGTGTTAAGGTCATTGTAAATCGCCCTGGAACCCCATAAATAAGGGCAATAGCTCATGAAAACGACCATAAAATGCAAAAACGACGAGTTTTTGGTCATATATCTCAAACTTGTCTCGGGTCGTAAGGTCGTCGTAAATCGCCAAGGAACCCCATAAGTAAGGGATCATGAAAACAGTTATAAACCGCAAATGTGGACAATAGCTCACGGAAACAGCCATAAAATGCGAAAACAACGAGTTTTTGTTCTTATATATCTCAAACATGTATCGGTTCTGACAGTCATTTTAAATCGCCCTAGAACCCCAAAACTATGGTCAATATCTCATGAAAACATCCATAAAACGCGAAAACGACGTGATTTTGGTCATATATATCTCAAACATGTATCGGTTCTGACGGTAGTTGAAAATCTCCATCAAACCCCAAAACTATGGACAATAGGTTATGAAAACGGCGATAAAATGCGAAACGATAAGTTTTTTGTCATATCTCTCAAACATATATCGGTTCTCACGGTCGTTGTAAATTTCCCTGGAACCCAAAAACTTTGGGCAATAGCTCATGAAAACGGCCATGAAACGCAAAAACGACGAGTTTTTTGTTAAATCTCTCAAACGCGTATCGGGTTTTACGGTCGTTGTAAATCGCCTAGGAACCACAAAATTGTGGGCAATAGCTCATGAAAACGGCCATAAAACCCGGAAACGATGAGTTTTTGCTCATATATCACAAACATGTATTAATTCTTACAGCCGATGTAAATTGCCCTAGAACCCCAAAACTTGGAAAAAGGTGATGAAAACGGCCGAAAATGGCGAGTTTTTGGTCATATACCTCAAACATGTATCGGTTCTCACGGTCGTTGTAAATCAACTTGAAACCCCAAAACAATGGGCAATAGTTCATGAAAATGGCCATAAACGCGAAAACGATGAGTTTTTGGTCGTATATCTCAAACTTGTATTGGGTCTTAAGGTCGTTGTAGATCACCCTAGAATCCCATAACTAATGGAAATAGCTCATGAAAATGGACATAAAATGCAAAAACGACGAGTTTTGCTCATATGTCTTAAACTTGTCTCGGGTCTTAAGGTCGTTGTATATCGCCCAGGAACCCCATAAGTAAGGGATCATGAAAACAGTTATAAACCGCAAAAGTGGGCAATAGCTGACGGAAACGCCCATAAAATGCGAAAACAACGAGTTTTTGGTCTTATATTTCTCAAACATGTATCAGTTCTGACGGTCGTTTGAAATCGCCCTAGAATCCCAAAACTATGGTCAATATCTCATGAAAAGTTCCATAAAACGCGAAAACGACGAGTTTTTGGTCATATATATCTCAAACATGTATCGGTTCTGACGGTCGTTGAAAATCTCCCTCAAAACCCAAAACTGTGGGCAATAGGTTATGAAAACGGCGATAAAATGCGAAACGATAATTTTTGGTCATATCTGTCAAACATGTATCGGTTCTCACGGTCGTTGTAAATTTCCCTGGAACCCGAAAACTTTGGGCAATAGCTCATGAAAACAGTCATAAAACACGAAAACGACGAGTTATTGGTCATATAACTCAAACATGTACCGGTTCTCACGGTCATTGTAAATCACCCTAGAACCCCAAAACTATAGGCAATAGCTCATGAAAACGGCCGAAAAACATGAAAACGATGAGTTTTTCGTCACATATCTGAAACATGTATCGGGTCTTAAGGTCGTTGTAAATCGCCGTAGAACCCCATAACTAAGGGCAATAGCTCATGAAAACGGCCATAAAATGCAAAAACGATGAATTTTTGGTCATATATCTAAAACCTTTATCGGGTCCTAAGGTCATTGTAAATCCTCCTAGAACCCCAAAACCATGGGCAATAGCTCATGAAAACGACCATGAAACGCGAAAACGACGAGTTTTTGTTTAAATCTCTTAAACGTGTATCGGGTCTTACGATCGTTGTAAAGCGCCCTAGAACCACAAAATTGTGGGCAATAGCTCATTAAAACGGCCATAAAACCCGAAAATGGCGAGTTTTTGGTCATATACCTCAAACATGTATCGGTTCTCACGGTCGTTGTAAATCAACTTGAAACCCCAAAACAATGGGCAATAGCTCATGAAAATGGCCATAAACGCGAAAACGATGAGTTTTTGGTCGTATATCTCAAACTGGTATTGGGTCTTAAGGTCGTTGTAGATCACCCTAGAATCCCATAACTAATGGAAATAGCTCATGAAAATGGCCATAAAATGCAAAAACGACGAGTTTTTGGTCATATGTCTCAAACTTGTCTCGGGTCTTAAGGTCTTTATATATCGCCAAGGAACCCCATAAGTAAGGGATCATGAAAACAGTTATAAACCGCAAAAGTGGGCAATAGCTCACGGAAACGGCCATAAAATGCGAAAACAACGAGTTTTTGGTCTTATATATCTCAAACATGTATCGGTTCTGACGGTCGTTGAAAATCTCCCTCAAAAAATAAAACTGTGGACAATAGGTTATGAAAACGGTGATAAAATGCGAAACGATAATTTTTGGTCATATCTCTCAAACATGTATCGGTTCTCACGGTCGTTGTAAATTTCCCTGGAACCCGAAAACTTTGGGCAATAGCTCATGAAAACAGTCATAAAACACGAAAACGACGAGTTATTGGTCATATAACTCAAACATGTACCGGTTCTCACGGTCATTGGAAATCACCCTGGAACCCCAAAACTATAGGCAATAGCTCATGAAAACGGCCGAAAAACACGAAAACGATGAGTTTTTCGTCACATATCTGAAACATGTATCGGGTCTTAAGGTCGTTGTAAATCGCCGTAGAACCCCATAACTAAGGGCAATAGCTCATGAAAACGGCCATAAAATGCAAAAACGATGAATTTTTGGTCATATATCTAAAACCTTTATCGGGTCCTAAGGTCATTGTAAATCCTCCTAGAACCCCAAAACCATGGGCAATAGCTCATGAAAACGACCATGAAACGCGAAAACGACGAGTTTTTGTTTAAATCTCTTAAACGTGTATCGGGTCTTACGATCGTTGTAAAGCGCCCTAGAACCACAAAATTGTGGGCAATAGCTCATTAAAACGGCCATAAAACCCGAAAATGGCGAGTTTTTGGTCATATACCTCAAACATGTATCGGTTCTCACGGTCGTTGTAAATCAACTTGAAACCCCAAAACAATGGGCAATAGCTCATGAAAATGGCCATAAACGCGAAAACGATGAGTTTTTGGTCGTATATCTCAAACTGGTATTGGGTCTTAAGGTCGTTGTAGATCACCCTAGAATCCCATAACTAATGGAAATAGCTCATGAAAATGGCCATAAAATGCAAAAACGACGAGTTTTTGGTCATATGTCTCAAACTTGTCTCGGGTCTTAAGGTCTTTATATATCGCCAAGGAACCCCATAAGTAAGGGATCATGAAAAAGTTATAAACCGCAAAAGTGGGCAATAGCTCACTAAACGGCCATAAAATGCAAAACAACGAAGTTTTGGTCTTATATATCTCAAACATGTATCGTTCGACGGTCGTTGAAAATCTCCTCAAAAATAAAACTGTGGACAATAGGTTATGAAAACGGTGATAAAATGCGAAACGATAATTTTGGTCATATCTCTCAAACATGTATCGGTTCTCACGGTCTTTTTAAATTTCCCTGGAACCCGAAAACTTTGGGAAATAGCTCATGAAAACAGTCATAAAACACGAAAACGACGAGTTATTGGTCATATAACTCAAACATGTACCGGTTCTCACGGTCATTGGAAATCACCCTGGAACCCCAAAACTATAGGCAATAGCTCATGAAAACGGCCGAAAAACACGAAAACGATGAGTTTTTCGTCACATATCTGAAACATGTATCGGGTCTTAAGGTCGTTGTAAATCGCCGTAGAACCCCATAACTAAGGGCAATAGCTCATGAAAACGGCCATAAAATGCAAAAACGATGAATTTTGGTCATATATCTAAAACCTTTATCGGGTCCTAAGGTCATTGTAAATCCTCCTAGAACCCCAAAACCATGGGCAATAGCTCATGAAAACGACCATGAAACGCGCAACGCGAGTTTTGTTTAAATCTCTTAAACGTGTATCGGGTCTTACGATCGTTGTAAAGCGCCCTAGAACCACAAAATTGTGGGCAATAGCTCATTAAAACGGCCATAAAACCCGAAAATGGCGAGTTTTTGGTCATATACCTCAAACATGTATCGGTTCTCACGGTCGTTGTAAATCAACTTGAAACCCCAAAACAATGGGCAATAGCTCATGAAAATGGCCATAAACGCAAAACGATGAGTTTTTGGTCGATATCTCAAACTGGTATTGGGTCTTAAGGTCGTTGTAGATCACCCTAGAATCCCATAACTAATGGAAATAGCTCATGAAAATGGCCATAAAATGCAAAAACGACGAGTTTTTGGTCATATGTCTCAAACTTGTCTCGGGTCTTAAGGTCTTTATATATCGCCAAGGAACCCCATAAGTAAGGGATCATGAAAACAGTTATAAACCGCAAAAGTGGGCAATAGCTCACGGAAACGGCCATAAAATGCGAAAACAACGAGTTTTTGGTCTTATATATCTCAAACATGTATCGGTTCTGACGGTCGTTGAAAATCTCCCTCAAAAAATAAAACTGTGGACAATAGGTTATGAAAACGGTGATAAAATGCGAAACGATAATTTTTGGTCATATCTCTCAAACATGTATCGGTTCTCACGGTCGTTGTAAATTTCCCTGGAACCCGAAAACTTTGGGCAATAGCTCATGAAAACAGTCATAAAACACGAAAACGACGAGTTATTGGTCATATAACTCAAACATGTACCGGTTCTCACGGTCATTGGAAATCACCCTGGAACCCCAAAACTATAGGCAATAGCTCATGAAAACGGCCGAAAAACACGAAAACGATGAGTTTTTCGTCACATATCTGAAACATGTATCGGGTCTTAAGGTCGTTGTAAATCGCCGTAGAACCCCATAACTAAGGGCAATAGCTCATGAAAACGGCCATAAAATGCAAAAACGATGAATTTTTGGTCATATATCTAAAACCTTTATCGGGTCCTAAGGTCATTGTAAATCCTCCTAGAACCCCAAAACCATGGGCAATAGCTCATGAAAACGACCATGAAACGCGAAAACGACGAGTTTTTGTTTAAATCTCTCAAACGTGTATCGGGTCTTACGATCGTTGTAAAGCTCCCTAGAACCACAAAATTGTGGGCAATAGCTCATTAAAACGGCCATAAAACCCGGAAACGATGAGTTTTTGCTCATATATCTCAAACATGTATTAATTCTAACAGCCGATGTAAATTGCCCTAGAACCCCAAAACTTGGAAAAGGTGATGAAAACGGCCATAAAACTCGAAAATGGCGAGTTTTTGGTCATATACCTCAAACATGTATCGGTTCTCACGGTCATTGTAAATCAACTTGAAACCCCAAAACTATGGGCAATAGCTCATGAAAATGGCCATAAACGCGAAAACGATGAGTTTTTGGTCGTATATCTCAAACTTGTCTCGGGTATTAAGATCATTGTAAATCGCCCTGGAACCCCATAACTAAGGGCAATAGCTCATGAAAACGGCCATAAAATGCAAAAACGACGAGTTTTGGGTCATATGTCTCAAACTTGTCTCGGGTCGTAAGGTCGTTGTAAATCGCCCAGGAACCCCATAAGTAAGGGATCATGAAAACAGTTATAAACCGCAAAAGTGGACAATAGCTCACGGAAACAGCCATAAAATGCGAAAACAACGAGTTTTTGGTCTTATATATCTCAAACATGTATCGGTTCTGACGGTCGTTTTAAATCGCCCTAGAACCCCAAAACTATGGTCAATATCTCATGAAAACATCCATAAAACGAGAAAACGACGTGTTTTTGGTCATATATATCTCAAACATGTATCGGTTCTGACGGTCGTTGAAAATCTCCCTCAAAACCCAAAACTGTGGACAATAGGTTATGAAAACAGCGATAAAATGCGAAACTATAATTTTTGGTCATATCTCTCAAACATGTATCGGTTCTCACGGTCATGGTAAATTTCCCTGGAACCCGAAAACTTTGGGCAATAGCTCATGAAAACAGTCATAAAACGCGAAAACGACGAGTTATTGGTCATATAACTCAAACATGTACCGGTTATCACTATCATTGTAAATCACCCTGGAACCCAAGAACTATAGGCAATAGCTCATGAAAATGGCCGAAAAACACGAAAACGATGAGTTTTTTGTCACATATCTGAAACACGTATCGGGTCTTAAGGTCGTTGTAAATCGCCCTAGAACCCCATAACTAAGGACAATAGCTCATGAAAACGGCCATAAAATGCAAAAACGACGAATTTTTGGTCATATATCTCAAACCTTTATCGGGTCCTATAGTCATTGTAAATCCCCCTAGAAGCCCAAAACCATGGGCAATAGCTCATGAAAACGGCCATGAAACGCGAAAACGACGAGTTTTTGTTTAAATCTCTCAAACGTGTATTGGGTCTTACGATCGTTGTAAATCGCCCTAGAACCACAAAATTGTGGGCAATAGCTCATGAAAAAGGCCATAAAACCCGTAAACGATGAGTTTTTGCTCATATATCTCAAACATGTATTAATTCTTACAGCCGATGTAAATTGCCCTAGAACCCCAAAACATGGAAAAAGGTGATGAAAACGGCCATAAAACCCGAAAATGGCGAGTTTTTGGTCATATACCTCAAACATGTATCGGTTCTCACGGTCGTTGTAAATCAACTTGAAACCCCAAAACTATGGGCAATAGCTCATGAAAATGGCCATAAACACGAAAACGATGAGTTTTTGGTCATATATCTCAAACTTGTCTCGGGTCGTAAGTTCGTTGTAAATCGCCCAGGAACCCCATAAGTAAGGGATCATGAAAACAGTTATAAACCGCAAAAGTGGACAATAGCTCACGAAAACAGCCATAAAATGCGAAAACAACGAGTTTTTGGTCTTATATATCTCAAACATGTATCGGTTCTGACGGTCGTTTTAAATCGCCCTAGAACCCCAAAACTATGGTCAATGTCTCATGAAAACATTCATAAAATGCGAAAACGACGTGTTTTTGGTCATATATATCTCAAACATGTATCGGTTCTGATGGTTGTTGAAAATCTCATTCAAACCCCAAAACTGTGGACAATAGGTTATGAAAACAGCGAGAAAATGCCAAACGATAAGTTTTTGGTCATATCTCTCAAACATATATCGGTTCTCACGGTCATTGTAAATTTCCCTGGAACCCGAAAACTTTGGGCAATAGCTCATGAAAATGGCCATGAAATGCGAAAACGACGAGTTTTTTTGTTAAATCTCTCAAACGTGTATCGGGTTTTACGGTCGATGTAAATCGCCCTGGAACCACAAAATTGTGGGCAATAGCTCATGAAAACGGCCATAAAACCTGGAAAAGATGAGTTTTTGCTCATATATCACAAACATGTATTAATTCTTATAGCCGCTGTAAATTGCCCTAGAACCCCAAAACTTTGGAAAAACTGATGAAAACGGCCATAAAACACGAAAATGACGAGTTTTTGGTCATATACCTCAAACACGTATCGGTTCTCACGGTCGTTGTAAATCAACCCGAAACCCCAAAACTATGGGCAATAGCTCATGAAAATGGCCATAAACGCGAAAACGATGAGTTTTTGGTGGTATATCTCAAACTTGTATTGGGCCTTAAGGTCATTGTAAATCACCCTAGAATCCCATAACTAATGGCAATAGCTCATGAAAATGGCCATAAAATGCAAAAACGACGAGTTTTTGGTCGTATATCTCAAACTTGTCTCAAGTCTTAAGGTCGTTGTATATCGCCCAGGAACCCCATAAGTAAGGGATCATGAAAACAGTTATAAACCGCAAAAGTGGGCAATAGCTGATGGAGACGGCCATAAATGCGAAAACAACGAGTTTTTGGTCTTATATATCTCAAACATGTATCGGGTCTTACGATCATTGTAAATCGCCCTAGAACCACAAAATTGTGGGCAATGGCTCATGAAAACGGCCATAAAACCCGGAAACGATGAGTTTTTGCTCATATATCTCAAACATGTATTAATTCTTATAGCCGATGTAAATTGCCCTAGAACCCCAAAACTTGGAAAAAGTTGATGAAAACGGCCATAAAACCCGAAAATTGCGAGTTTTTGGTCATATACCTCAAACATGTATCGGTTCTCACGGTCATTGTAAATTAACTTGAAACCCCAAAACTATGGGCAATAGCTCATGAAAATGGCCATAAGCGCGAAAACGATGAATTTTTGGTCGTATATCTCAAACTTGTCTCGGGTCTTAAGGTCATTTTAAATCGCCCTGGAACCCCATAACTAAGGGCAATAGCTCATGAAAACGGTCATAAAATGCAAAAACGACGAGTTTTGGTCATATATCTAAAACTTGTCTCGGGTCGTAAGGTCGTTGTAAATCGCCCAGGAACCCCATAAGTAAGGGATCATGAAAATAGTTATCAACCGCAAAAGTGGATAATAGCTCACGGAAACAGCCAATAAAATGCGAAAACAATGAGTTTTTGGTCTTATATATCTCAAACATGTATCGGTTCTGACGGTCGTTTTAAATCGCCCTAGAACTCCAAAACTATGGTCAATATCTCATGAAAACATCCATAAAACGCGAAAACGACGTGTTTTTGGTCATATATATCTCAAACATGTATCGATTCTGACGGTCGTTGAAAATCTCCATCAAACCCCAAAACTTGGGACAATAGGTTATGAAAACGGCGATAAAATGCGAAACGATAAGTTTTTTGTCATATCTCCCAAACATATATCGGTTCTCACGGTCGTTGTAAATTTCCCTGGAACCCAAAAACTTTGGGCAATAGCTCATGAAAACGGCCATGAAACGCGAAAACGATGAGTTTTTTGTTAAATCTCTCAAACGTGTATCGGGTTGTTCGGTCGTTCTAAATCGCCCAGGAACCACAAAATTGTGGGCAATAGCTCATGAAAACGGCCATAAAACCCGAAAACGATGAGTTTTTGCTCATATATCACAAACATGTATTAATTCTTATTGCCGCTGTAAATTGCCCTAGAACCCCAAAACTTTGGAAAAAGCTGATGAAAACGGCCATAAAACCCGAAAATGACGAGTTTTTGGTCATATACCTCAAACATGTATCGGTTCTCACGGTCGTTGTAAATCAACCAGAAACGCCAAAACTATGGGCAATAGCTCATGAAAATGGCCATAAACGCGAAAACGATGAGTTTTTGGTTGTATATCTCAGACTTGTATTGGGTCTTATGGTCGTTGTAAATCACCCTAGAATCACATAGCTAATGGAAATAGCTCATGAAAACGGCCATAAAATGCAAAAATGACGAGTTTTTGGTCATATATCTCAAACTTGTCTCGGGTCTTAAGGTTGTTGTATATCGCCCAAGAACCCCATAAGTAAGGGATCATGAAAATAGTTATAAACCGCAAAAGTGGGCAATAGCTGATTGAAACGTCCATAAAATGCGAAAACAACGAGTTTTTGGTCTTATATATCTCAAACATGGATCAGTTCTGACGGTCGTTTTAAATCGCCCTAGAACCCCAAAACTATGGTCAATATCTCATGAAAACGTCCATAAAACGCGAAAACGACGAGTTTTTGGTTGTATATCTCAAACATGTATCAGTTCTGACGGTCGTTGAAAATCTCCATCAAACCCCAAAACTGTGGAGAATAGCTTATGAAAACGGCGATAAAATGCGAAATGAGAAGTTTTTGGTCATATCTCTGAAACACGTATCGGTTCTCATGGTCGTTGTCAATTTCCCGAGAACCCGAAAAGTTTGGGCAATAGCTCATGAAAACTGTCATAAAACGCGAAAACGACGACTTATTGGTCATATAACTCAAACATGTATCGGTTCCCACGGTCATTGTAAATCACCCTGGAACCCCAAAACTATAGGCAATAGCTCATGAAAACATCCGCAAAACACGAAAACGATGAGTTTTTCATCACATATCTGAAACTTGTACCGGGACTTAAGGTCGTTATAAATCGCCTGGGAACCCCATAACTAAGGGCAATAGCTAATGAAAACGGCCATAAAATGAAAAAACGATGAGTTTTTGGTCATATATCTACAACTTGTCTCGGGTCATAAGGTCGTTGTAAATCGCCCAGGAACCCCATAAGTAAGGGATCGTGAAAAAAGTTATAAACCGCAAAAGTGGGCAATAGCTCACGGAAACGACCATAAAATGCGAAAACAACGAGTTTTTGGTCTTATATATCTCAAAGATGTATCGGTTTTGACGGTCATTTTAAATCTCCCTCAAACCCCAAAACTTTGGACAATAGGTAATGGAAACAGTGATAAAATGCGAAACGATAAGTTTTTGGTCATATCTCTCAAACATGTATCGGTTCTCACGATCGTTGTAAATTTCCTGGAACCCGAAAATTTTGGGCAATAACTCATGAAAACAGTCATAAAACGCGAAAACGACGAGTTATTGGTCATATAACTCAAACATGTATCGGTTCTCACGGTCATTGTAAATCACCCTAGAACCCCTGAACTATAGGCAATTGCGCATGACAACGGCCGCAAAACACGAAAACGATGAGTTTTTTGTCACATATCTGAAACTTGTATGGGGTCTTAAGGTCGTTGTAAATCGCCCTGGAACCCCATAACTAAGGGCAATAGCTCATAAGAACGGCCATAAAATGCAAAAACGACGAGTTTTTGGTCATATATCTCAAACTTTCATCGGGTCCTACATTCGTTGTAAATTCCCCTAGAACCCCAAAACTATGGGCAATAGCTCATGAAAACGGCCATAAAACGCAAAAACAATGAGTTTTTAAACATATATGTCAACATTGTATCGGGCCCTAAGGTCATTGTAAATCACCCTGGAATCCCAAAACTATGGGCAATAGATCTTGGAATTGGTCATAAAACGCGAAAACAACGAGTTTTTGGTCATATATTTCTCAAACATGTATCGGTTCTGACGGTCGTTGTATATCGCCCTCAAACACCAAAACAATGGACAATAGCTCATGAAAACGACCATAAAATGCGAAAACGATGTGTTTTTTGGTCATATCTCTCAAACATGTATTGAGTCTTACAACCGTTGTATAATGCCCCAGAACCCCAAAACTTTGGAAAAAGGTCATGAAAATGGCCATAAAACCCGAAAATGATAAGTCTTTGGTCATATACCTGAAACATGTATCGGTTCTCACAGTCGTTGTAAATCAACCTGAAACCCCAAAACTATGGGCAATAGCTCATGAAAATGTCCATAAACGCGAAAACGATGAATTTTGGTCGTATATCTCAAACTTGAATTGGGACTTAAGGTCGTTGTAAATCACTCATGAAAACGGCCATAAAATGCAAAATTACGCCTTTTTGGTCATATATCTCAAACTTGAATCAGGATTTTATGGTCGTTGTAAATTGCCCTGGAACCCCAAAACTATGGGCAATAGCTCATGAAAACGGCGATGAAATGCCCAAACAACGAGTTTTTGATCAAATCTCTCAGACATGTATCAGGTCTTCTAGTCATTGTAAATTTCCCTAGAACCACAAAACTGTGGGTAATAACTCATGAAAACGGCCATAAAACTCGGAAACGATGAGTTTTTGGTCATATCTCTCAAACATGTATCGGTTCTCACGGTCATTGTAAATTGCCATCGAACCCCAAAACTGTGGGCAATAGCACATGAAAACGGCTATAAAACGCGAAAACGACGAATTGTTGGTCACATCTCTCAAACATGTATCGGGTCTTAAGGTCGTTGTAAATCGCCATGGAACCCCATAAGTAAGGTCTCATGAAAACAGTCATAAACGCAAAATTGGCGAGTTTTTGGTCATATATCTCAAACTTGTATCAGGAATTTACAGTCGTTGTAAATCGCTCTAGAACCCCAAAACTGTGGGCAATAGCTCATGAAAACATCCATAAAACACGAAAACAACGAGTTTTTGGTCCTATATATCTCAAACATGTATCGGTTCTGAAGGTCGTTGTAAATCACCCAAGCACCACAAAATTGTGGACAATAGCTTATGAAAACGGCCATATAATGCGAAACGGTAAGTTTTTGGTCATATCTCTCAAACACGTATCGGTTCACACAATCGTTGTAAATTGCCCTAGAACCCAAAAACTTTGGGATATAGCTCATGAAAATAGTTACAAAACTTAAAAACGACGAGTTTTTGGTCGTATACCTCACACATGAATTGTTTCTCACAGTAGTTGTAAATCACCCTGGAACCCCAAAACTATGGGAAATAGTTCATGAAAACTGACGTAAAACACAAAACCGACGAGTTTTTGGTCACATATCTCAAACTTGTATCGGTTCTTAATGTCGTAAATCGCCTAGAACCCCATAACTAAGGTCTCATGAAAAGAATCATAAAATGCAAAACGCCGAAGTTTTTGGTAATATATCTCAAACTTGTATCGGGCCCTAAGGTCGTTGTAAATCGCCCTGAAAACCTAAAATTGTGGACAATAGCTCATGAAAACGGCCATAATATGCGAAAACGATGAATTTTTGGTCATATCTCTCAAACATGTATCGAGTGTTACAGCCGTTGTAAATTTCCCTAGAACCCCAAAACCTTGGAAAAAGCTCATGAAATCGTCCATAAAATCCGTAAACGGCGAGTTTTTGGTCATATATTTCAAACATGTATTGGTTCTCATGGTCGTTGTAAATCAACCAGGAACCCCAAAACGAGGGGCAATAGCTAATGAAAATGGCATTGAAACACGAAAACGATGTGTTTTTGTTCGTATATCTCAATCTTCTATCGGGTCATAAGGTCGTTGTAAATCGCCTGGAACCCCATAACTAAGGGCAATAGCTCATGAAAACGGCAATAAAATGCAATAATGACAAGTTTTTGGTCATGCATCTCAAACTTGTATTGGGTCTTACGATCGTTGTAAATTCCCCTAGGGCCCCAAAACTACGGGCAATAGCTCATGAAACGGCCATGAAAAGCGAAAACGACGAGTTTTTGTCAAATATCTCAAACTTGTATCGGGTCTTAAGGTCACTGTAAATCGCCCTAGTACCCCATAACTAAGGGCCATGGCACATGAAAACGGCCATAAAACCCGAAAATGACGAGTTTTTGGTCATATACCTCAAACATGTATCGGTTCTCACGGTCGTTGTAAATCAACCAGAACGCCAAAACTATGGGCAATAGCTCATGAAAATGGCCATAAACGCGAAAACGATGAGTTTTTGGTTGTATATCTCAGACTTGTATTGGGTCTTATGGTCGTTGTAAATCACCCTAGAATCACATAGCTAATGGAAATAGCTCATGAAAACGGCCATAAAATGCAAAAATGACGAGTTTTTGGTCATATATCTCAAACTTGTCTCGGGTCTTAAGGTTGTTGTATATCGCCCAAGAACCCCATAAGTAAGGGATCATGAAAATAGTTATAAACCGCAAAAGTGGGCAATAGCTGATTGAAACGTCCATAAAATGCGAAAACAACGAGTTTTTGGTCTTATATATCTCAAACATGGATCAGTTCTGACGGTCGTTTTAAATCGCCCTAGAACCCCAAAACTATGGTCAATATCTCATGAAAACGTCCATAAAACGCGAAAACGACGAGTTTTTGGTTGTATATCTCAAACATGTATCAGTTCTGACGGTCGTTGAAAATCTCCATCAAACCCCAAAACTGTGGAGAATAGCTTATGAAAACGGCGATAAAATGCGAAATGAGAAGTTTTTGGTCATATCTCTGAAACACGTATCGGTTCTCATGGTCGTTGTCAATTTCCCGAGAACCCGAAAAGTTTGGGCAATAGCTCATGAAAACTGTCATAAAACGCGAAAACGACGACTTATTGGTCATATAACTCAAACATGTATCGGTTCCCACGGTCATTGTAAATCACCCTGGAACCCCAAAACTATAGGCAATAGCTCATGAAAACATCCGCAAAACACGAAAACGATGAGTTTTTCATCACATATCTAAAACTTGTACCGGGACTTAAGGTCGTTATAAATCGCCTGGGAACCCCATAACTAAGGGCAATAGCTAATGAAAACGGCCATAAAATGAAAAAACGATGAGTTTTTGGTCATATATCTACAACTTGTCTCGGGTCTTAAGGTCGTTGTAAATCGCCCAGGAACCCCATAAGTAAGGGATCGTGAAAAAAGTTATAAACCGCAAAAGTGGGCAATAGCTCACGGAAACGACCATAAAATGCGAAAACAACGAGTTTTTGGTCTTATATATCTCAAAGATGTATCGGTTTTGACGGTCATTTTAAATCTCCCTCAAACCCCAAAACTTTGGACAATAGGTAATGGAAACAGTGATAAAATGCGAAACGATAAGTTTTTGGTCATATCTCTCAAACATGTATCGGTTCTCACGATCGTTGTAAATTTCCTGGAACCCGAAAATTTTGGGCAATAACTCATGAAAACAGTCATAAAACGCGAAAACGACGAGTTATTGGTCATATAACTCAAACATGTATCGGTTCTCACGGTCATTGTAAATCACCCTAGAACCCCTGAACTATAGGCAATAGCTCATGAAAACGGCCGCAAAACACGAAAACGATGAGTTTTTTGTCACATATCTGAAACTTGTATGGGGTCTTAAGGTCGTTGTAAATCGCCCTGGAACCCCATAACTAAGGGCAATAGCTCATAAGAACGGCCATAAAATGCAAAAACGACGAGTTTTTGGTCATATATCTCAAACTTTCATCGGGTCCTACATTCGTTGTAAATTCCCCTAGAACCCCAAAACTATGGGCAATAGCTCATGAAAACGGCCATAAAACGCAAAAACAATGAGTTTTTAAACATATATGTCAACATTGTATCGGGCCCTAAGGTCATTGTAAATCACCCTGGAATCCCAAAACTATGGGCAATAGATCTTGGAATTGGTCATAAAACGCGAAAACAACGAGTTTTTGGTCATATATTTCTCAAACATGTATCGGTTCTGACGGTCGTTGTATATCGCCCTCAAACACCAAAACAATGGACAATAGCTCATGAAAACGACCATAAAATGCGAAAACGATGTGTTTTTTGGTCATATCTCTCAAACATGTATTGAGTCTTACAACCGTTGTATAATGCCCCAGAACCCCAAAACTTTGGAAAAAGGTCATGAAAATGGCCATAAAACCCGAAAATGATAAGTCTTTGGTCATATACCTGAAACATGTATCGGTTCTCACAGTCGTTGTAAATCAACCTGAAACCCCAAAACTATGGGCAATAGCTCATGAAAATGTCCATAAACGCGAAAACGATGAATTTTGGTCGTATATCTCAAACTTGAATTGGGACTTAAGGTCGTTGTAAATCACTCATGAAAACGGCCATAAAATGCAAAATTACGCCTTTTTGGTCATATATCTCAAACTTGAATCAGGATTTTATGGTCGTTGTAAATTGCCCTGGAACCCCAAAACTATGGGCAATAGCTCATGAAAACGGCGATGAAATGCCCAAACAACGAGTTTTTGATCAAATCTCTCAGACATGTATCAGGTCTTCTAGTCATTGTAAATTTCCCTAGAACCACAAAACTGTGGGTAATAACTCATGAAAACGGCCATAAAACCCGGAAACGATGAGTTTTTGGTCATATCTCTCAAACATGTATCGGTTCTCACGGTCATTGTAAATTGCCATCGAACCCCAAAACTGTGGGCAATAGCACATGAAAACGGCTATAAAACGCGAAAACGACGAATTGTTGGTCACATCTCTCAAACATGTATCGGGTCTTAAGGTCGCTAAATCGCCATGGAACCCCATAAGTAAGGTCTCATGAAAACTCGAAACGCATAAAATTGGCGAGTTTTTGGGTCATATATCTCAAACTTGTATCAGGAATTTACAGTCGTTGTAAATCGCTCTAGAACCCCAAAACTGTGGGCAATAGCTCATGAAAACATCCATAAAACGCGAAAACAACGAGTTTTTGGTCCTATATATCTCAAACACGTATCGGTTCACACAATCGTTGTAAATTGCCCTAGAACCCAAAAACTTTGGGATATAGCTCATGAAAATAGTTACAAAACTTAAAAACGACGAGTTTTTGGTCGTATACCTCACACATGAATTGTTTCTCACAGTAGTTGTAAATCACCCTGGAACCCCAAAACTATGGGAAATAGTTCATGAAAACTGACGTAAAACACAAAACCGACGAGTTTTTGGTCACATATCTCAAACTTGTATCGGTTCTTAATGTCGTTGTAAATCGCCCTAGAACCCCATAACTAAGGTCTCATGAAAAGAATCATAAAATGCAAAAACGCCGAGTTTTTGGTCATATATCTCAAACTTGTATCGGGCCCTAAGGTCGTTGTAAATCGCCCTGAAAACCTAAAATTGTGGACAATAGCTCATGAAAACGGCCATAATATGCGAAAACGATGAATTTTTGGTCATATCTCTCAAACATGTATCGAGTGTTACAGCCGTTGTAAATTTCCCTAGAACCCCAAAACCTTGGAAAAAGCTCATGAAATCGTCCATAAAATCCGTAAACGGCGAGTTTTTGGTCATATATTTCAAACATGTATTGGTTCTCATGGTCGTTGTAAATCAACCAGGAACCCCAAAACTAGGGGCAATAGCTAATGAAAATGGCATTGAAACACGAAAACGATGTGTTTTTGTTCGTATATCTCAATCTTCTATCGGGTCATAAGGTCGTTGTAAATCGCCTGGAACCCCATAACTAAGGGCAATAGCTCATGAAAACGGCAATAAAATGCAATAATGACAAGTTTTTGGTCATGCATCTCAAACTTGTATTGGGTCTTACGATCGTTGTAAATTCCCCTAGGGCCCCAAAACTACGGGCAATAGCTCATGAAACGGCCATGAAAAGCGAAAACGAAGTTTTGTCAAATATCTCAAACTTGTATCGGGTCTTAAGGTCATCAGAATCGCCCTAGTACCCCATAACTAAGGGCCATGGCACATGAAAACGGCCATAAAACCCGAAAATGACGAGTTTTTGGTCATATACCTCAAACATGTATCGGTTCTCACGGTCGTTGTAAATCAACCAGAACGCCAAAACTATGGGCAATAGCTCATGAAAATGGCCATAAACGCGAAAACGATGAGTTTTTGGTTGTATATCTCAGACTTGTATTGGGTCTTATGGTCGTTGTAAATCACCCTAGAATCACATAGCTAATGGAAATAGCTCATGAAAACGGCCATAAAATGCAAAAATGACGAGTTTTTGGTCATATATCTCAAACTTGTCTCGGGTCTTAAGGTTGTTGTATATCGCCCAAGAACCCCATAAGTAAGGGATCATGAAAATAGTTATAAACCGCAAAAGTGGGCAATAGCTGATTGAAACGTCCATAAAATGCGAAAACAACGAGTTTTTGGTCTTATATATCTCAAACATGGATCAGTTCTGACGGTCGTTTTAAATCGCCCTAGAACCCCAAAACTATGGTCAATATCTCATGAAAACGTCCATAAAACGCGAAAACGACGAGTTTTTGGTTGTATATCTCAAACATGTATCAGTTCTGACGGTCGATGAAAATCTCCATCAAACCCCAAAACTGTGGAGAATAGCTTATGAAAACGGCGATAAAATGTGAAATGAGAAGTTTTTGGTCATATCTCTGAAACACGTATCGGTTCTCATGGTCGTTGTCAATTTCCCGAGAACCCGAAAAGTTTGGGCAATAGCTCATGAAAACTGTCATAAAACGCGAAAACGACGACTTATTGGTCATATAACTCAAACATGTATCGGTTCCCACGGTCATTGTAAATCACCCTGGAACCCCAAAACTATAGACAATAGCTCATGAAAACATCCGCAAAACACGAAAACGATGAGTTTTTCATCACATATCTGAAACTTGTACCGGGACTTAAGGTCGTTATAAATCGCCTGGGAACCCCATAACTAAGGGCAATAGCTAATGAAAACGGCCATAAAATGAAAAAACGATGAGTTTTTGGTCATATATCTACAACTTGTCTCGGGTCTTAAGGTCGTTGTAAATCGCCCAGGAACCCCATAAGTAAGGGATCGTGAAAAAAGTTATAAACCGCAAAAGTGGGCAATAGCTCACGGAAACGACCATAAAATGCGAAAACAACGAGTTTTTGGTCTTATATATCTCAAAGATGTATCGGTTTTGACGGTCATTTTAAATCTCCCTCAAACCCCAAAACTTTGGACAATAGGTAATGGAAACAGTGATAAAATGCGAAACGATAAGTTTTTGGTCATATCTCTCAAACATGTATCAGTTCTCACGATCGTTGTAAATTTCCTGGAACCCGAAAATTTTGGGCAATAACTCATGAAAACAGTCATAAAACGCGAAAACTTGAGTTATTGGTCATATAACTCAAACATGTATCGGTTCTCACGGTCATTGTAAATCACCCTAGAACCCCGAACTATAGGCAATAGCTCATGAAAACGGCCGCAAAACACGAAACGATGAGTTTTTGTCACATATCTGAAACTTGTATGGGGTCTTAAGGTCGTTGTAAATCGCCCTGGAACCCCATAACTAAGGGCAATAGCTCATAAGAACGGCCATAAAATGCAAAAACGACGAGTTTATGGTCATATATCTCAAACTTTCATCGGGTCCTACATTCGTTGTAAATTCCCCTAGAACCCCAAAACTATGGGCAATAGCTCATGAAAACGGCCATAAAACGCAAAAACAATGAGTTTTAAACATATATGTCAACATTGTATCGGGCCCTAAGGTCGCTAGAATCACCCTGGAATCCCAAAACTATGGGCAATAGATCTTGGAATTGGTCATAAAACGCGAAAACAACGAGTTTTTGGTCATATATTTCTCAAACATGTATCGGTTCTGACGGTCGTTGTATATCGCCCTCAAACACCAAAACAATGGACAATAGCTCATGAAAACGACCATAAAATGCGAAAACGATGTGTTTTTTGGTCATATCTCTCAAACATGTATTGAGTCTTACAACCGTTGTATAATGCCCCAGAACCCCAAAACTTTGGAAAAAGGTCATGAAAATGGCCATAAAACCCGAAAATGATAAGTCTTTGGTCATATACCTGAAACATGTATCGGTTCTCACAACGTTGTAAATCAACCTGAAACCCCAAAACTATGGGCAATAGCTCATGAAAATGTCCATAAACGCGAAAACGATGAATTTTGGTCGTATATCTCAAACTTGAATTGGGACTTAAGGTCGTTGTAAATCACTCATGAAAACGGCCATAAAATGCAAAATTACGCCTTTTTGGTCATATATCTCAAACTTGAATCAGGATTTTATGGTCGTTGTAAATTGCCCTGGAACCCCAAAACTATGGGCAATAGCTCATGAAAACGGCGATGAAATGCCCAAACAACGAGTTTTTGATCAAATCTCTCAGACATGTATCAGGTCTTCTAGTCATTGTAAATTTCCCTAGAACCACAAAACTGTGGGTAATAACTCATGAAAACGGCCATAAAACCCGGAAACGATGAGTTTTTGGTCATATCTCTCAAACATGTATCGGTTCTCACGGTCATTGTAAATTGCCATCGAACCCCAAAACTGTGGGCAATAGCACATGAAAACGGCTATAAAACGCGAAAACGACGAATTGTTGGTCACATCTCTCAAACATGTATCGGGTCTTAAGGTCGTTGTAAATCGCCATGGAACCCCATAAGTAAGGTCTCATGAAAACAGTCGTAAAACGCAAAATTGGCGAGTTTTTGGTCATATATCTCAAACTTGTATCAGGAATTTACAGTCGTTGTAAATCGCTCTGGAACCCCAAAACTGTGGGCAATAGCTCATGAAAACATCCATAAAACGCGAAAACAACGAGTTTTTGGTCCTATATATCTCAAACATGTATCGGTTCTGAAGGTCGTTGTAAATCACCCAAGCACCACAAAATTGTGGACAATAGCTTATGAAAACGGCCATATAATGCGAAACGGTAAGTTTTTGGTCATATCTCTCAAACACGTATTGGTTCACACAATCGTTGTAAATTGCCCTAGAACCCAAAAACTTTGGGATATAGCTCATGAAAATAGTTACAAAACTTAAAAACGACGAGTTTTTGGTCGTATACCTCACACATGAATTGTTTCTCACAGTAGTTGTAAATCACCCTGGAACCCCAAAACTATGGGAAATAGTTCATGAAAACTGACGTAAAACACAAAACCGACGAGTTTTTGGTCACATATCTCAAACTTGTATCGGTTCTTAATGTCGTTGTAAATCGCCCTAGAACCCCATAACTAAGGTCTCATGAAAAGAATCATAAAATGCAAAAACGCCGAGTTTTTGGTCATATATCTCAAACTTGTATCGGGCCCTAAGGTCGTTGTAAATCGCCCTGAAAACCTAAAATTGTGGACAATAGCTCATGAAAACGGCCATAATATGCGAAAACGATGAATTTTTGGTCATATCTCTCAAACATGTATTGAGTGTTACAGCCGTTGTAAATTTCCCTAGAACCCCAAAACCTTGGAAAAAGCTCATGAAATCGTCCATAAAATCCGTAAACGGCGAGTTTTTGGTCATATATTTCAAACATGTATTGGTTCTCATGGTCGTTGTAAATCAACCAGGAACCCCAAAACTAGGGGCAATAGCTAATGAAAATGGCATTGAAACACGAAAACGATGTGTTTTTGTTCGTATATCTCAATCTTCTATCGGGTCATAAGGTCGTTGTAAATCGCCTGGAACCCCATAACTAAGGGCAATAGCTCATGAAAACGGCAATAAAATGCAATAATGACAAGTTTTTGGTCATGCATCTCAAACTTGTATTGGGTCTTACGATCGTTGTAAATTCCCCTAGGGCCCCAAAACTACGGGCAATAGCTCATGAAACGGCCATGAAAAGCGAAAACGACGAGTTTTTGTCAAATATCTCAAACTTGTATCGGGTCTTAAGGTCACTGTAAATCGCCCTAGTACCCCATAACTAAGGGCCATGGCACATGAAAACGGCCATAAAACAGAAAAACGACGAGTTTTTGGTCATATATCTCAAACTTGTATCGGTTCTTACGGTCGTTGTATATTCACGTAGAAACCAAAACTATGGGTAATAGCTCATGAAAACGTCCATGAAACGCGAAATCAACGAGTTTTTGGTCATATCTCTCAAACATGTATCGGTTCTCATGGTCGTTGTAAACCGTCCTGGAACCCGAAAAGTGTGGGAAATAGCTCATAAAAACGGCTATAAAACGCGAAAATGACGAGTTTTTGGTCACATATCTCAAACATGTATCGGTTCTTAAGGTCGTTGTAAATCGCCCTGGAACCCCACAACTAAGGGCAATAGCTCATGAAAATGGCCATAAAATGCAAAAACCGCGAGTTTTTGGTCATATATCTCAAAGATGTATCGGGTCTTAAGGTCGTTGTAAATCGCCTTGGAACCCCATCAGTAAGGGCTCATGAAAACAGTCATAAACCGCAGAAGTGGGCAATAGCTAACGGAAACGGCCTTAAAACACGAAAACAATGAGTTTTGGGTCATACATATCTCAAACATGTATCGGTTCAGACGGTCGTTGTAAATCGCCCTAGAACCCCAAAACAGTGGGCAATAGCTCATGAAAACGTCCATAAAACGCAAAAACAACGAGTTTTTGGTCATATATATCTCAAACATGTATCGTTTCTGACGGTCGCTGTAAATCACCCTCGAACCCCAAAATTGTGGACAATAGGTTATGAAAACGGCGATAAAATGCGAAAAGATAAGTTTTTGGTCATATCTCGCAAACATGTATCAGTTCTCATGGTCGTTGTAATTTTTCCTGGAACCCAAAAACTTTGGGCAATAGCTCATGAAAACAGTCATAAAACGCGAAAACGACGAGTTATTGGTGATATAACTCAAACATGTATCGGTTCTCATGGTCGTTGTAAATCACCCTGGATCCCCAAAACTATAGGCAATAGCTCATGAAAACGGCAGCAAAACGCGAAAACGATGAGTTTATGGTCACATATCTGAAACTTGTATCGGGTCTTAAGGTCGTTGTAAATCGCCCTGGAACCCCATAACTAAGGGCAATAGCTCATGAAAACGGCCATAGAATGCAAAAAATGATGAGTTTTTTGTCATATATCTCAAACTTTTATCGGGACATACATTCGTTGTAAATTCCCCTAGAACCCCAAAACTATGGGCAATAGCTCATGAAAACGGCCATGAAACGCGAAAACGACGAGTTTTTTGGTTAAATCTCTCAAACGTGTATCGGGTCTTACGGTCGTTGTAAATCGCCCTGGAACCACAAAATTGTGGGCAATACCTCATGAAAATGACCACAAAACTCGGAAACGATGAGTTTTCGGTCATATCTCTCAAACATGTATTAATTCTTACAGCCGATGTAAATTGCCCTGGAACCCCAAAACTTTGGAAAAAGCTGATGAAAACGGCCATAAAACCCGAAAATGACGAGTTTTTGGTCATATACCTCAAACATGTATCAGTTCTCACGGTCGTTGTAAATCAACATGTAACCCCAAAACTATGGGCAATAGCTCATGAAAATAGCCATAAATGCGAAAACGATGAGTTTTTTTGCGTATATCTCAAACTTGTCTTGGGTCTTAAGGTCATTGTAAGTCACCGTGGAACCCCCATAACTAAGGGCAATAGCTCATGAAAACGGCCATAAAATACAAAAACGACGAGTTTTTGGTCATATATCTCAAACTTGTATCGGGATTTTACAGTCGTTGTAAATCGCGTTCGAACCACAAAACTGTGGACAATAGCTCACGAAAATGGCCCTAAAACGCGAAAAGAACGAGTTTTTGGTCATATATATCTCAAACATGTATCGGTTTTGAGGGTCATTGTAAATCTCCCTCAAACCTCAAAACTGTGGGCAATAGATCATGGAAATGGCCATAAAACGCGAAAACAATGAGTTTTTGGTTATATATGTCTCAAACATGTATCGGTTCTGACGGTCGTTGTAAATCTCCCTGAAAACCCAAAATTGTGGACAATAGCTCATGAAAACCGCCATAATATGCGAAAACGTTGAATTTTTGGTCATATTTCTCAAACATGTATTGAGTGTTACAGCCGTTGTAAATTTCCCTAGAACCCCAAAACTTTGGAAAAAGCTCATGAAATCGGCCATAAAATCCTAAAACGACGAGTTTTTGGTCATATATTTCAAAGATGTATTGGTTCTCATGGTCGTTGTAAATCACCCAGGAACCCCAAAACTAGGGGCAGTAGCTAATGAAAATGGCATTGAAACATGAAAACGATGTGTTTTTGTTCATATATCTCAATCTTCTATCGGGTCTTAAGGTCGTTGTAAGTCGCCTGGAATCCCATAACTAAGGGCAATAGCTCATGAAAACGGCAATAAAATGAATAACGACGATTTTTTGGTCATGCATCTCAAACTTCTATTGGGTCTTATGATCGTTGTAAATTCCCGTAGGACCCCAAAACTACGGGCAACAGCTCATGAAACGGCCGTGAAAAGCGAAAACGACGAGTTTTTGTCAAATATCTCAAACGTGTATCGGGTCTTAAGGTCATTCTAAATCGCCCCGGAACCCCATAACTAAGGGCAATAGCACATGAAAACGGACATAAAACAGAAAAAACGAGTTTTTGGTCATATATCTCAAACTTGTATCGGTTCTTACGGTCATTGTATATTGACGTAGAAACCAAAACTATGGGCAATAGCTCATGAAAACGGCCATGAAACGCGAAAACAATGAGCTTTTGGTCATATCTCTATAACATATATCGGTTCTCACGGTCGTTGTAAACCGTCCTGGAACGCCAAAAGTGTGGGCAATAGCTCATGAAAACGGCTATAAAACACAAAAATGACGAGTTTTTGGTCACATATCTCAAACATGTATCAGGTCTTAAGGTCGTTGTAAATCACCCTGGAACCCCATAAGTAAGGGCAATAGTGAAGGAAATATGCCCTGAGAGGCAATAATAAAGTTGTTATTATATATTCCTTATACATGATAAATGTTTATTTTACATGCTAGAAATGTATTGATTCGGAAACATCAATACATGTGTGTTTAATAAACAAAAAGGGTTCCTAGTCATGCCTCTCTTATAGACTAGCTTGTTGATTAACAGGATGATCAAGGTTTCCTGATCATGGACATTGGATGTTGTTAATAACAAGGTCACACCATTGGTGGAATGATGTGATAAACATTCATCCGAAGTATAGCATTACGATCAAGTAATTATGTTTATATTGTTATAACATCATACGAAGTAATCTTTATCCTTAGACCATGAGATCATGTTAATTGCTGACACCGGAAGAGTATCTTGATAACATCAAAGGTCACACCGTAACAGGGTGACTATAAAGATGGGTTCAGTACTATGAAGGTGTTATGTTGAGGCTCATGGATCAAGAGTGGAATTTGTCAATCCAGATGACAGATAGATATACTCTGGGCCCTCTCGGTGATATCACATTAGGATAGCTTGCAAGCAAGTGATGTGATCACTAGAATGTTATATCACGGGAACAAGAAAAGAGTGCATGTCGGTAACGAGATCAAACTAGGTATGGAGATACCGATGATCGAATCTCGGACATGTAATATATCGAGAGACAAAGGGATTTAGCTACAAGCGTTAAAGGTTCTCACGATCACAGGAGTCATCATTGAATGTGTAGGAGTCAGTACGGATCTCCAGGTCCCGCTGCTGATTATTGATCGGAGAAGGGTCTCGATCATGTCTATATTATTCGCGAACCGTAGGGTGGCACACATAAGAGTTACCGGACACCATTTTGGAGCACATATGTTTCAGACGAAAGAATTGCAAAGCGCATGAATTGTTTCAATAGAAACCAGAAATTGTTTCAGGTGAAATTGCGGAAGGTGGTTCTGCATGTGATATTGAAATATTGCAAGGGGCTATATGTGAATGTTTGTTAATTAAAGTAATTAACAAAATTCTGAATAAATTTAATAAAAAGAGTTTTATTAAATGAGAGAGCATTAAATTTGGAGAAATTTAATGCATTTAAAGTGGAGACTTTAAAACGGAATGTGAAGAGGCATTTTAATGTGGGGGGGTTACCACCACATGAATGGGGGAGGTGAGGGGTCACCCCCATGCAACGGCCATGGAGAGAGGGGGCACCCCCCTCCTCCTATAAAAGGCCACCCATTCCCTCCTTCATCCTCACAACTCCTTGTGAAGGATCTCTCTCCCCCTCTAGAATTATTCCCCATGGTCTCGGATTAGCGAGATACATGTTCCTGGTGGCATTTCGTCTGGAAGGAGTTGCTGCTTCTGCTGGATCGCTAGAGCAAGGAGGTGGAGGTTGTCCGGTGGCTTGAACGTGTGTGCGAGTGCGGATGCGCTACTGAGTTGCGCCGCTCGGACTTCCTCACGATCTTGAGATCGGCAAGTGTACGACTACATCAACCACGAGTTCCTACTCTTAACAAAGCTTGTTGTCTACGAGGGTAAGTTCTTGTTGGATGTATGTCCACCCGTTGTTTTGTACCTAGTAGATAGATCTTGGCATGTAGTTCACACCGTAGGAAAATTTTTGTTTTCTATGTCATGACCCAACTTGGTATCGAGCCTGATCTATGCGTAGGTGCTTAGCACGGGTAGTACACATATGGTTGATATGTGGGCGATGATGATCATGTTATTGCATCTTCTATGTATTTTGGATATTGGTGGCATAGTGGGATGAAGCGGCCCGGACCAACCTTACATGTCATCGTACATGAGACCGGTTCCACGACTGACATGCAACTTGTTTTGCATAACTGGCTGGCAGGTGCCTGTCTCTCCTACAATAGTCAATATCTGATTTACAACGAGTTGCTAATAACTTAGTTATCCTCGTTGTGGTTCATGTTCGTAGGTGAGAACGGTTCTATCTCCGAAAGCCCTAAGCCATGTAAAACTTGCAATTGATAAATTAGAGGCATCTAGTTTAGATCATTGCTGGGCTAGTGTATTGATATGGTATTGTTGTAAGTAGATGTATGGTAGATACTCTTACAACACAGTCCACGTGTAAGTTCCATAGACCTTGGTCTTACACACAAAGGAATGATAGAGATCATACCATGATGCAAGTGATAGAGATCAAATGCATGGACCATATCATCTCACTTTACACATTAGATGTTAGCATCTTATACTACTAGTTTAGCACATTTGGTAGCATTATAAGATGATCCCTCATTTAGATATCAAGATAAAAATGTGTTCTTCCTTGAGTATGCACCGTTCTATAGATCGTGTTTCGAGACATCACGTGATGATCGGGTGTACTCGAATCTACGCTTTCATGGGAACGGGTGTAAGACAGTTTTACACACGCGAATACTAAGGTTCTTACTTAGCGAGCCTAGCATGTACAGACATGGCCTCGGAACACGGACCAAAAGGTTAAGCATGAGTCATATGGTTGATATGATTCCCATATAGATGATCGCCTTTGAAGCTATATGAACTCACGTGATGATCGGACTTGATACAGAGGATTTGGTTCATGTAATCACCAAAAGGACACGAGGGATGTCGTTTTTGAGTGGGAGTGCATTAGTAATTTGGACTAGTTCAACTCAATCTATCATAAACTTAGTCTAAATAAACTTTACAAATTCTGTTGTAGATGGCACCACCTGCTTTTAATTTCAATGTGTTCATGGAGAAAGAGAAACTTGCTGTGAATGGTAGCAACTTCACCAACTAGGCTATGAATTTGAGGATTCTCCTCACTGCTGCACAAAAGCAATATGTGCTAGATGCGCCGCTAGGCCCCCCACCAGCTCCTGATGCCCCTGACGAGGAAAAGAATGTCTATGTGACTCGTCAGGAGGACCACAACTTAGTTCATTGTGGCATACTGTATGGGCTAGAGGCAGAACTTCGAAAGCGTTTCGAAAATGGTAATGCTTTTGATACCATGGGAGAATTGAAAATGATTTTCGATACCCATGCTGCCGTAGAGAGTTATAATGCTACAGAAAAGTTCTTTAGCTGCATGATGGAGGAAAACAGCTCCGTTAGTGAGCACGTACTCAAAATGTCTGGGTACACCGATAAGCTTGTGTCCTTGGGAATAACGATTCCCATTGACTTAGGCATACATCATGTTCTCCAATCTCTGCCACCTAGCTACAAGAGCTTCGTGATGAACTATAATATGCAGGGCATGAAGAAGTCTCTTCCCGAGCTTCTGTCAATGCTTAAGACTGCAGAAGTGGAGATTAGGAAAGAACATCAAGTGTTGATGATCAATAGGACCACCGGTTTCAAGAAGGATAAGAAAGGCAAGCACAAGGGAAAGAAGGGTGGCAAGTCTGTTGCCACGCTTGAAAAGAAACCCCGGGCTGGCCCTAAGTCTGACACCGAGTGCTACTATTGCAAGGGGACTGTCCATTGGAAGCGCAACTGCCCCAAGTATTTGGCGGACAAGAAGTCCAGCAAGGCAAACAAAGGTATATGTGATATACATGTTATTGATGTGTACTTGACTAGTACTCGCAGTAGCACCTGGGTATTTGATACCGGATCGGTTGCTCATATATGTAACTCGGTTCAGGGGCTATGGAACAAGCGACAACTAGCAAGGGATGAGGTCAGGATGCGGGTCGGCAATGGATCAAGAGTTGATGTGATCGCTGTCGGGACGCTACCTCTCCATTTGCCATCGGGATTAGTTATAAACCTAAATAATTGTTATTTGGTGCCTACACTGAGCATGAACATTGTATCTGGATCGTGTTTGATGCAAAGTGGTCATTCCTTTAAATATGAAAACAATGGTTGTTCGATTTATAAGAATGATATCTTTTATGGTCATGCACCTATGTTGAATGGTTTATTTCTATTGGATCTCGATAGTAATATTACGCACATTCATAATGTTAATGCTAAAAAGATTAAACTTGATGATGATATGTCTACATATATGTGGCACTGCCGTCTAGGTCATATTGGCGTTAAACGCATGAAGAAACTCCATTCTGATGGACTTTTGGAATCACTTGATTTTGAATCATTTGATACATGTGAGCCATGCCTTATGGGCAAGATGACTAGAATGCCGTTTTCTGGTTCAATGGAACAGGCAACAGATCTATTGGAAATCATACATACTGATGTGTGTGGACTAATGAGTGTGTCGGCGTGAGGTGGATATCGTTATTTTGTTACTTTCACGGATGATTTGAGTAGATATGGGTATATCTATTTGATGAAACACAAGTCTGAAACTTTTGAAAAGTGCATGGAATTTTAGAATGAAGTGGAAAATCATTGTAATAGAAAGATCAAATTTCTACGGTCTAACCGTGGAGGAGAGTATCTAAGTTACGAG
The DNA here is from genome assembly GCA_023614405.1 of Avena insularis. NCBI lineage: Eukaryota > Viridiplantae > Streptophyta > Magnoliopsida > Poales > Poaceae > Avena > Avena insularis. The sequence goes on from CM042692.1 coordinate 541,976,912, forward strand.
TTTAGCACACACATGAAAGAGTGTGGAATAGTTTCACAACTCACGCCTGCCGGAACACCACAACGTAATGGTGTGTCGGAGCGTCGTAATCATACCTTATTGGATATGGTTCGATCTATGATGTCTCTGACTGACTTACCTCTGTCATTTTGGGGTTATGCACTAGAAACAACTGCATTCACTTTAAATCAGGCACCATCTAAATCCGTTGAAATGACACCGTATGAATTATGGTTTGGAAACAAACCTAAGCTGTCATTTCTTAAGGTTTGGGGATGCGATGTTTATGTGAAGAAACTTCAACCAGATAAACTCGAACCCAAAGCGGAAAAAATGCGTCTTCATAGGATACCCTAAGGAAACAATTAGGTATACCTTCTATCATAGATCCGAGGGCAAGGTTTTTGTTGCCAAGAATGGATCCTTTCTTGAGAAGGAGTTTCTCGCAAAAGGTGTGAGTAGTCGAAAGGTAGAACTCGAAGAGGTTATTGAACCTTCTCTTCATGGAATGGCGAGTGGCGCAGCACCGGAAGTTGTTTTGGAGTTGACTTCACCTGATGAAGAGAGAGCTAATGATAATGATCATGAAACTCCGAAAGAGGACACTACCGAACCTTGCAGGTCAAGCAGGACACGTGCAGCTCCTAAACTGTACGGCAATCATGTTGTGAATTTCATGGTTGATGAAATGGATGACCCTGTGACGTATGAAGAAGCGATGATGAGCCCGGATTCCAACAAATGGCTAGAAGCCATGAAATCCGAGATGGAATCCATGTACGAGAACCAAGTTTGAACTTGGTGGACTTACCTCATGACCGAAAGGCCGTGGAGAATAAATGGATTTTCAAAAGGAAAACTGATGCTGATGGTAATGTGACCATCTATAAGGCTTGACTTGTCGCAAAGGGGTTTCGACAAATTCAAGGAGTTAACTACGATGAGACATTCTCTCCCGTAGTGATGCTTAAGTCAGTTAGGATTATGTTAGCAATTGCTGCATATTTCGATTATGAAATATGGTAGATGGATGTCAAAACTGCGTTCCTCAATGGTAAGATTGAAGAAGAGTTGTATATGATACAACCTAAGGGTTTTGTCGATCCTAAGGATGCTAATAAGGTGTGGAAACTTCAGCGATCCATCTATGGACTGAAGCAAGCATCATGAAGTTGGAATCTCCGCTTTGATGAGGTGATCAAAGAGTTTGGATTTGTCCAAACTTATGGAGAGGCTTGTATTTACAAGAAAGTGAGTGGGAGCAATGTGGCATTTCTAATATTATATGTGGATGACATATTATTGATTGGAAATGATATAGATCTTTTAAACAGTGTTAAAAGTTATCTAAACAGCAAATTTTCGATGAAAGACCTTTGTGAAGCATCATATATATTAGGCATTAAAATCTATAGAGATAGATCAAGGCGCCTAATTGGGCTATCGCAGAGTACATACCTTGATAAGATATTAAAGAAGTTTAATATGGACGAAAGTAAGAAGGGGTTGTTACCTATGTTGCAAGGCAAGACATTGAGTAAGACTCAAAGTCCGGCTACGGTGGAAGAAAGAGAGATGATGGATAAGATCCCCTATGCCTCGGCCATAGGCTCTATTATGTATGCCATGCTATGTACAAGACCGGATGTGGCACATGCTATTAGTTTGACTAGTAGGTACCAATCGATCCAGTTCGAACACCGGATAGCGATAAAAACATCCTCAAGTACTTAAGAAGAACTAAGGATATGTTTCTTATATACGGAGGTGAAGAAGAGCTAGTCGTTAAGTGTTATGTCGATGCTAGCTTTGACACCGATCCGGATGACTCTAACTCTCAATCCGGATACGTATTTCTCTTGAACGGAGCAGCAGTTAGTTGAAGGAGTTCCAAACAACCTGTGGTGGCTGGATCAACAATGGAGGCGGAATATGTTGCTGCTTCAGAAGCGGCATAGGAAGCAGTTTGGATGAAAGAGTTCATTACAGAACTGGGTGTGGTTCCCAGTGCGTTGGACCCAATGGTGATCTATTGTGACAACAATGGATCCATAGCCAACGCAAAGGAACCAAGGTCTCACAAGAATTCCAAGCATATTAAGCGTCGGTTTCACTCCATCCGCGAGCATGTCAAGGATGGAGATATAAAGATTTGTAAAGTACACACGGACCAAAATGTAGCAGATCTGTTGACTAAAGTTCTCCCTAGGGAAAAACATGATCAACACCAGAACTCCATGGGTGTTAGATTTATCACTATGTGAACTAGATTATTGTCTCTAGTGCAAGTGGGAGACTGAAGGAAATATGCCCTGAGAGGCAATAATAAAGTTGTTATTATATATTCCTTATACATGATAGATGTTTATTTTACATGCTAGAAATGTATTGATTCGGAAACATCAATACATGTGTGTTTAATAAACAAAAATGGTTCCTAGTCATGCCTCTCTTATAGACTAGCTTGTTGATTAACAGGATGATCAAGGTTTCCTGATCATGGACATTGGATGTTGTTAATAAAAAGGTCACACCATTGGTGGAATGATGTGATGAACATTCATCCGAAGTATAGCATTACGATCAAGTCGTTATGTTTATATTGCTATAACATCATACAAAGTAATCTTTATCCTTAGACCATGAGATCATGTTAATTGCTGACACTGGAAGAGTATCTTGATAACATCAAACGTCACACCGTAACAGGGTGACTATAAAGTTGGGTTCAGTACTACGAAGGTGTTATGTTGAGGCTCATGGATCAAGAGTGGAATTTGTCAATCCAGATGACGGATAGATATACTCTGGGCCCTCTCGGTGATATCACATTAGGATAGCTTGCAAGCAAGTGATGTGATCACTAGAATGTTATATCACGGGAACGAGAAAAGAGTGCATGTCGGTAACGAGATCAAACTAGGTATGGAGATACCGATTATCGAATCTCGGACATGTATTATATCGAGAGACAAAGGGATTTAGTTACAAGCGTTAAAGGTTCTCACGATCACAGGAGTCATCGTTGAATGTGTAGGAGTCAGTACGGATCTCCAGGTCCCGCTGCTGATTATTGATCGGAGAAGTGTCTCGATCATGTCTGCATTATTCGCGAACCGTAGGGTGGCATACTTAAGAGTTACCAGACACCATTTTGGAGCACATATGTTTCAGACGAAAGAATTGCAAAGCGCAGGAATTGTTTCAATAGAAACTGGAAATTATTTCGGGTGCAATTGCAGAAGGTGGTTCTGCATGTGATATTGAAATATAGCAAGGGGCTATATGTGAATGTTTGTTAATTAAAGTAATTAACAAAATTCTGAATAAATTTAATAAAATGAGTTTTATTAAATGAGAGAGCATTAAATTTGGAGAAATTTAATGCATTTAAAGTGGAGACTTTAAAAGGGAATGTGAAGAGGCATTTTAATGTGGAGGGGGGTACCACCACATGAATGGGGGAGGTGAGGGGTCACCCCCCAATGCGCCGGCCATGGAGAGAGGGGGCACCCCCCTCCTCCTATAAAAGGCCACCCCTTCCCTCCTTCATCCTCACACCTCCTTGTGAAGGATCTCTCTCCCCCTCTAGAATTATTCCCCCATGGTCTCGGATTAGCGAGATACATGTTCCCGGTGGCATTTCGTCTAGAAGGAGTTGCTGCTTCTGCTGGATCGCTGGAGCGAGGAGGTGGAGGTTGTCCGGTGGCTTGAACGTGTGTGCGAGTGCGGATGCGCCACTGAGTTGCGGCGCTCGGACTTCCTCACGATCTTGAGATCGGCAAGTGTACGACTACATCAACCACGAGTTCGTACTCGTTAACAAAGCTCGTTGTCTACGAGGGTAAGTTCTTGTTGGATGTATGTCCACCCGTTGCTTTGTACCTAATAGATAGATCTTGGCGTGTAGTTCACACCGTAGGAAATTTTTTGTTTTCTATGCTGCGGACCCAACAAATAGCTCATGAAAATGGCCATAAAATGCAAAAACGGCGAGTTTTTGGTCATATATCTCAAACATGTATCGGGCCTTAAGGTCGTTGTAAATCGCCCTGGAACCCCATAAGTAAGGACTCATGAAAATAGTCATAAACCGCAAAAGTGGGCAATAGCTCACGGAATCAGCCATAAAACGCGAAAACAATGAGTTTTTGGTCATATATATCCCAAACATGTATCGGTTCTGACGGTCGTTGTAAATCGCCCTAGAACCCCAAAACTATGGGCAATAGCTCATGAAAATGTCCATAAAACGCGAAAACAACGAGGTTTTGGTCATATATAACTCAAACATGTATCGTTTCTGACGGTCATTGTAAATCATTCTCGAACCCCAAAATCGTGGACAATAGGCTATGAAAACAGCGATAAAATGCGAAACGGTAAGTGTTTGGTCATATCTCTCAATCATGTATCGGTTCTCACGGTCGTTGTAAATTTTCTTGGAACCCGAAAACTTTGGGCAATAGCTCATGAAAACAGCCATAAAACGCGAAAACGACGAGTTATTGGTCATATAACTCAAACATGTATCGGTTCTCATGCTCGTTGTAAATCACCCTGGATCCCCAAAAATATAGGCAATAGCTCATCAAAACGGCCACAAAACGCGAAAACGATGAGTTTTTGGTCACATATCTGAAACTTGAATAGGGTCTTAAGGTCGTTGTAAATCGCCCTGGAACCCCATAACTAAGGGCAATAGCTCATAAAATGCAAAAACGACGAGTTTTTGGTCATATATCTCAAACTTTTATCGGGTACTACATTCGTTGTAAATTCCCCTAAAACCCCAAAACTATGGGCAATAGTTCATAAAAACGGCCATGAAACATGAAAACGACGAGTTTTTGGTTAAATCTCTCAAACGTGTATCGGGTCGTACGGTCGTTGTAAATCGCCCTGGAACCACAAAATTGTGGGCAATAGCTGATGAAAACGACTATAAAACTCGGAAACAATGAGTTTTTGGTCATATCTCTCAAACATGTATTAATTCTTATAGCCGATGTAAATTGCCCTAGAACCGCAAACCTTTGGAAAAAGCTGATGAAAACGGCCATAAAACCCGAAAATGACGAGTTTTTGGTCATATACGTCAAACATGTATCGGTTATCATGGTCGTTGTAAATCAACCCGTAACCCCAAAACTATGGGCAATAGCTCATGAAAATGGCCATAAACGCGAAAACGATGAGTTTTTTGCGTATATCTCAAACATGTCTTGGGTCTTAAGGTCATTGTAAATCGCCGTGGAACCCCATAACTAAGGGCAATAGCTCATGAAAACGGCCATAAAATACAAAAACGACGAGTTTTTGGTCATATATCTCAAACTTGTATCGGGATTTTACAGTCGTTGTAAATCGCCCTGGAACCCCAAAACTATGGGCAATAGCTCATGAAAACGTCCATAAAACGCGAAAACGGCAAGTTTTTGGTCATATATGTCTCAAACATGTATCGGTTCTGAAGGTCGTTGTAAATCACCCTAGAACCCCAAAATTGTGGACAATAGCTTATGAAAACGGCCATACAATGCGACACAATAAGTTTTTGGTCATATCTCTCAAACAAGTATCGGTTCACACAGTCGTTGTACATTGCCCTAGAACCCCAAAACTGTGGGATATAGCTCATGAAAACAGTTACAAAACCCAGAAACGACGAGTTTTTGGTCGTATACCTCAAACATGTATTGTTTCTCACGGTAGTTGTAAATCTCCCTGGAACCCCAAAACAATGGGAAATAGTTCATGAAAACTGACGTAAAACGCAGAACAGACAAGTTTTTCGTCACATATCTCAAACTTGTATAGGTTCTTAAGGTTGTTGTCAATCGCCCTAGAACCCCATAACTCAGGTCTCATGAAAACAGTAATAAAACGCAAAAACGCCGAGTTTTTGGTCATATATCTCAAACTTTTATCGGGTCCTACATTCGTTGTAAATTCCCCTAAAACCCCAAAACTATGGGCAATAGCTCATAAAAACAGCCATGAAACACGAAAACGACGAGTTTTTGGTTAAATCTCTCAAACGTGTATCGGTTCGTACGGTCGTTGTAAATCGCCCTGGAACCACAAAATTGTGGGCAATAGCTGATGAAAACGACCATAAAACTCGGAAACAATGAGTTTTTGGTCATATCTCTCAAACATGTATTAATTCTTATAGCCGATGTAAATTGCCCTAGAACCCCAAAACTTTGGAAAAAGCTGATGAAAACGGCCATAAAACCCGAAAATGACGAGTTTTTTGTCATATACCTCAAACATGTATCGGTTATCACGGTCGTTGTAAATCAACCCATAACCCCAAAACTATGGGCAATAGCTCATGAAAATGGCCATAAACGCGAAAACGATGAGTTTTTTGCGTATATCTCAAACATGTATTGGGTCTTGAGGTCATTGTAAATCACCGTGGAACCCCATAACTAAGGGTAATAGCTCATGAAAACGGCCATAAAATACAAAAACAACGAGTTTTTGGTCATATATCTCAAACTTGTATCGAGATTTTACAGTCGTTGTAAATCGCCCTAGAACCCCAAAACCGTGGGCAATAGCTCATGAAAACGTCTATAGAACGCGAAAACGGCGAGTTTTTGGTCATATATATCTCAAACATGTATCGGTTCTGAAGGTCGTTGTAAATCACCCTAGAACCCCAAAATTGTGGACAATAGCTTATGAAAACGACCATATAATGCGACACAATAAGTTTTTGGTCATATCTCTCAAACACGTATCGGTTCACACAGTCGTTGCAAATTGCCCTAGAACCCCAAAAATGTGGGATATAGCTCATGAAAACAGTTACAAAACCCAGAAACGACGAGTTTTTGGTCGTATACCTCAAACATGTATCGTTTCTCACGGTAGTTATAAATCTCCCTAGAACCCCAAAACTATGGGAAATAGTTCATGAAAACTGACGTAAAACACAGAACCGACGAGTTTTTCGTCACATATCTCAAACTTGTATAGGTTCTTGAGGTTGTTGTAAATCGCCCTAGAACCCCATAACTAAGGTCTCATGAAAACAGTAATAAAACACAAAAACGCCGAGTTTTTGGTCATATATCTCAAACTTTTATCGGGGCCTAAGGTCGTTGTAAATCGTGTTGGAACCCCAAAACTATGAACAATAGCTCACGGAAATGGCCATAAAACGCGAAAAGAACGAGTTTTTGGTCATATATATCTCAAACATGTATCGGTTCTGAGGGTCGTTGTAAATCTCCCTCGAACCTCCAAATTGTGGGCAATAGATCATGGAAATGGCCATAAAACGCGAAAACAACCAGTTTTTGGTCATATATGTCTCAAACATGTATCGGTTCTGACGGTCGTTGTAAATCGCCCTGAAAACCCAAATTTGTGGACAATTGCTCATGAAAACGGCCATAATATGCGAAAACGATGAATTTTTGGTCATATCTCTCAAACATGTATTGAGTGTTAGAGCCGTTGTAAATTTCCCTATAACCCCAAAACTCTAGAAAAAGCTCATGAAATCGGCCATAAAATCCGAAAACTGCGAGTTTTTGGTCATACATTTCAAACATGTGTTGGTTCTCATGGTCGTTGTAAATCACCCAGGAACCCCAAAACTAGGGGCAATAGCTAATGAAAATGGCATTGAAACACAAAAACGATGTGTTTTTGTTCGTATATCTCAATCTTCTAACGGGTCTTAAGGTTGTGGTAAATCGCCTGGAACCCCATAACTAAGGGCAATAGCTCATGAAAACGACAATAAAATGTAATAACGACGAGTTTTTGGTCATGCATCTCAAACTTGTATTAGGTCTGACGATCATTGTAAATTCCCCTAGGAACCCAAAACTACGGGCAATAGCTGATGAAACGACCATGAAAAGCGAAAACGACGAGTTTTTGTCAAATATCTCAAACGTGTATCGGGTCTTAAGGTCATTGTAAATCGCCCTGGAACCCCATAACTAAGGGCAATGGTGCATGAAAACGGCCATAAAACAGAAAACGACGAGTTTTTGGTCATATATCTCAAACTTGTATCGGTTCTTACGGTCGTTGTATATTCACGTAGAAACCAAAACTATGGGTAATAGCTCATGAAAACGGCCATGAAACGCGAAAACAATGAGTTTTTGGTCATATCTCTCAAAAATGTATCGGTTCTCACGGTCGTTGTAAACCATCCTGGAACCCCAAAAGTGTGGGCAGTAGCTCATGAAAACGGCTATAAAACGTGAAAATGACTCACATATCTCAAACATGTATCGGGTCTTAAGGTCGTTTTAAATCGCCCTGGAACCCCATAACTAAGGGCAATAGCTCATGAAAACGGCCATAAAATGCAAAAACGACGAGTTTTTGGTCATATATCTCAAAGATGTATCGGGTCTTAAGGTCGTTGTAAATCGCCCTGGAACCCCATAAGTAAGGGCTCATGAAAACAGTCATAAACCACAAAAGTGGGCAATAGCTCACAAAGACGGCCTTAAAACGCGAAAACAATGAGTTTTTGGTCATATATATCTCAAACATGTATCGGTTCTGACGGTAGTTGTAAATCGCCCTAGAACCCCAAAACTGTGGGCAATAGCTCATGAAAACGTCCATAAAACGCGAAAACGAGTTTTTGGTCATATATATCTCAAACATGTATCATTTCAGACGGTCGTTGTAAATAACCCTCGAAACCCAAAATTGTGGACAATAGGTTATGAAAACGGCGATAAAATGTGAAAAGATAAGTTTTTGGTCATATCTCTCAAACATGTATCGGTTCTCACGGTCGTTGTAAATTTTCCTGGAACCCGAAAACTTTGGGCAATAGCTCATGAAAACAGTCATAAAACGAGAAAACGACGAGTTATTGGTCATATAACTCAAACATGTATCGGTTCTCACGGTCATTGTAAAGCACCCTGGATCCCCAAAACTATAGGCAATAGCTCATGAAAACGGCCGCAAAACGCGAAAACTATGAGTTTTTGGTCACATATCTGAAACTTGTATCGGGTCTCAAGGTCGTTGTAAATCGCCCTGGAACCCCACAACTAAGGGCAATAGCTCATGAAAACAGCCATAAAATGCAAAACGATGAGTTTTTGGTGATATATCTCAAACTTTTATCGGGTCCTACATTTATTGTATATTCCCCTAGAACCCCAAAACTATGGGCAATAGCTCATGAAAACGGCCATGAAACCCGAAAGCGACGAGTTTTTGGTTAAATCTCTCAAACGTGTATCGGGTCTTACGGTCGTTGTAAATCGCCCTGGAACCACAAAATTGTGGGAAATAGGTCATGAAAACGACCATAAAACTCGGAAACGATGAGTTTTTGGTCATATCACTCAAACATGTATTAATTCTTACAGCCGATGTAAATTGCCCTAGAACCCCAAAACTTTGGAAAAAGCTGATGAAAACGGCCATAAAACCCGAAAATGACGAGTTTTTGTTCATATACCTCAAACATGTATCGGTTCTCACGGTCGTTGTAAATCAACCTGTAACCCCAAACCTATGGGCAATAGCTCATGAAAATGGCTATAAACGCGAAAACAATTCGTTTTTTGCGTATATCTCAAACTTGTCTTGGGTCTTAAGGTTATTGTAAATCACCGTGGAACCCCATAACTATGGGCAATAGCTCATGAAACCATAAAATACAAAAACGACGAGTTTTTGGTCATATATCTCAAACTTGTATCAGGATTTTACAGTCGTTGTAAATCGCCCTGGAACCCCAAAACTGTGGGCAATAGCTCATGAAAACATCCATAAAACGCGAAAACGGCGAGTTTTTGGTCATATATAACTCAAACATGTATCGGTTCTTAAGGTCGTTGTAAAACACCCGAGAACCCCAAAATTGTGGACAATAGCTTATGAAAATGGCCATATAATGCGAAATGATAAGTTTTTGGTCATTTCTCTCAAACACGTATCGGTTCACACAGTCATTGTAAATTTCCCTAGAACCCCAAAACTGTGGGATATAGCTCATGAGTTTTTGGTCACATATCTCAAACTTGTATCAGTTCTTAAGGTCGTTGTAAATCGCCCTAGAACCCCATAACTAAGGTCTCGTGAAAACAGTCAGAAAACGCAAAAACGCTGAGTTTTTGGTCATGTATCTCAAACTTGTATCGGGCCCTAAGGTCGTTGTAAATCGCGTTGGAACGCCAAAACTGTGGATAATATCTCACGCCAAAACTAAGGTCTCACGCGAAAAGAACGAGTTTTGGGTCATATATATCTCAAACATGTATCGGTTTTGAGGGTCATTGTAAACCTCCCTCAAACCTCAAAACTGTGGGCAATAGATCATGGAAATGGCCATAAAACGCGAAAACAACGAGTTTTTGGTCATATATGTCTCAAACAGGTATCGGTTCTTATGGTAGTTGTAAATCGTCCTGAAAACCGAAAATTGTGGACAATAGCTCATGAAAACAGGCACAAGATGCGAAAACGATGCATTTTTGGTCATATCTCTCAAACATGTATTGAGTGTTACAGCCGTTGTAAATTTCCCTAGAACCCCAAAACCTTGGAAAAAGCTCATGAAATCGGCCATAAAATCCAAAAACGACGAGTTTTTGGTCATATATTTCAAACATGTATTGGTTCTCATGGTCATTGTAAATCACCTAGGAACCCCAAAACTAGGGGCAATAGCTAATGAAAATGGCATTGAAACACGAAAAAGATGTGTTTTTGTTCGTATATCTCAATCTTCTATCGGGTCTTAAGGCCGTTGTAAATCGCTTGGAACCCCATAACTAAGGGCAATAGCTCATGAAAACGGCAATAAAATGCAATAATGACGACTTTTTGGTCATGCATCTCAAACTTTTATTGGGTCTTACGATCGTTGTAAATTCCCCTAGGACCCCAAAACTATGGGCAATAGCTCATGAAACAGCCATGAAAAGCGAAAACGATTAGTTTTTGTCAAATATCTCAAATGTGTATCTGGTCTTAAGGTCATTGTAAAAGGCCTTGAAACCCCATAACTAAGGGCAATAGCACATGAAAACGGCCATAAAATAGAAAAACGACGAGTTTTTGGTGATATATCTCAAACTTGTATCGGTTCTTACGGTCGTTGTATATTCACGTAGGAACTAAAACTATGGCTAATAGCTCATGAAAACAGCCATGAAACGCGAAAACGACGAGTTTTTGGTCATATCTCTCAAACATCTATCGGTTCTCACGGTCGTTGTAAACCGTCCTAAAACCCTAAAAGTGTGGGCAATAGCTCATGAAAACGGCAATAAAACGCGAAAATGACGAGTTTTTGGTCACATATCTCAAACATGTATCTGGTCTTATGGTCGTTGTAAATCGCCCTAGAACCCCATAACTAAGGGCAATAGCTCATGAAAACGGCCATAAAATGCAAAAACGACGAGTTTTTGGTCATATATCTAAAACATGTATCGGGCCTTAACGTCGTTGTAAATCGCCCTGGAACCCCATAAGTAAGGGCTCATGAAAACAGTTATAAACCGCAAAAGTGGGCAATAGCTCACGGAAACGGCCATAAAACACGAAAACAATGAGTCTTTGGTCATATATATCTCAAACATGTATCGGTTCTGATGGTCGTTGTAAATCGCCCTAGAACCCCAAAACTATGGGCAATAGCTCATGAAAACGTCCATAAAACGCGAAAACAACGAGTTTTTGGTCATATATATCTCAAACATGTATCGTTTCTGATGGTCGTTGTAAATCACCCTCGAACCCCAAAAATGTGGACAATAGGTTGTGAAAACGGCGATAAAATGCGAAACGATAAGTTTTTGGTCATATCTCTCAAACATGTATCGGTTCTCCGATCGTTGTAAATTTTCTTGGAACCCAAAAACTTTGGGCAATAGCTCATGAAAACAGTCATAAAACACGAAAACGACAAGTTATTGGTCATATAACTCAAACATGTATTGGTTCTCATGGTCGTTGTCAATCACCCTGGATCCCCATAAATAAGGGCAATAGCTAATGAAAACAGCCATAAAATGAAAAAACGACGAGTTTTTGGTCATATATCTCAAACTTTTATCGGGTCCTACATTCGTTGTAAATTCCCTTAGAACCCCAAAACTATGGGCAATAGCTCATGAAAACAGCCATGAAATGCGAAAACGACGAGTTTTTGGTTAAATCTCTCAAACGTGTATCGGGTCTTACGGTCGTTGTAAATCGCCCTGGAACCACAAAATTGTGGGCAATAGCTCATTAAAACGACCATAAAACTCGGAAACGATGAGTTTTTTGTGATATCTCTCAAACATGTATTAATTCTTACAGTCGATGTAAATTGCCCTGGAACCCCAAAACCTTGGAAAAAGCTGATGAAAACAGCCATAAAACCCGAAAATGACGAGTTTTTGGTCATATACCTCAAACATGTATCGGCTCTCACGGTCGTTGTAAATCAACCCGTAACCCCAAAACTATGGGCAATAGCTCATGAAAATGGCCATAAACGCGAAAACGATAAGTTTTTTGCGTATATCTCAAACTTGTCTTGGGTCTTAAGGTCATTGTAAATCACCGTGGAACCCCATAACTAAGGGCAACAGCTCATGAAATCGGCCATAAAATGCAAAAACGAGGAGTTTTTGGTCATATATCTAAAACTTGTATCGGGATTTTACAGTCGTTGTAAATCGCCTTGGAACCCCAAAATTGTGGGCAATAGCTCATGAAAACGTCCATAAAACGCGAAAACGGCGAGTTTTTGGTCATATATATCTCAAACATGTATCAGTTTTGAAGGTCATTGTAAATCACCCTAGAACCCCAAAATTGTGGACAATAGCTTATGAAAACGGCCATATAATGCGAAACGATAAATTTTTGGTCGTATCTCTCAAACACGTATCGGTTCACACAGTCATTGTAAATTGCCCTGGAACCCCAAAATTGTGGGATATAGCTCATGAAAACAGTTACAAAACCCAATGAAGGGAATATGCCCGAGAGGCAATAATAAAGTGGTTATTATCTTATTCCATGTTTATGACAAATGCTTATTTTACATGCTAGAATTGTATTGATCGGAAACATCACTACATGTGTGTTTAATAAACAAAAAGGGTTCCTAGTTATGCCTCTCTTATAGACTAGCTTGTTGATTAACAAGATGTTCAAGGTTTCCTGATCATGGACATTGGATGTTGTTAATAACAAGGTCACACCATTGGTGGAATGATGTGATGAACATTCATCCGAAGTATAGCATTACGATCAAAGTCATTATGTTTATATTGCTAGAACATCATACGAAGTAATCTTTATCCTTAGACCATGAGATCATGGTAATTGCTAACACCGGAAGAGTATCTTGATAACATCAAACGTCACACCGTAACAGGGTTACTATAAAGGTGGGTTCAGTGCTACGAAGGTGTTATGTTGAGGCTCATGGATCAAGAGTGGGATTTGTCCATCCCGATGACAGATAGATATACTCTGGGCCCTCTCGGTGATATCACATTGAAATAGCTTGCAAGCAAGTGATGTGATCACTAGAATGTTATATCATGGGAACGAGAAAAGAGTGCATGTCGGTAACGAGATCAAACTAGGTATGGTGATACCGATGATCGAATCTCAGACATGTAATATATCGCTGGACAAAGGGATTTAGTTACTAGCGTTAAAGGTTCTCACGATCACAGAAGTCATCGTTGAATGTGTAGGAGTCAGTATGGATCTCCAGGTCCCGCTTCTGATTATTGATCTAAGAGGGGTCTCGATCATGTCTGCATTATTCGCGAACCGTAGGGTGACACACTTAAGGGATACCCACACCATTTGGAGCAAATATGTTTCAGATAAAGATCTAAGAAAGCGCTGGAATTATTTCAATAGACACCGAAACTGCTTCAGGTGAAATTGCTGAAATTGGTTCTGCATGTAATATTGAAATGTTGCAGGGGGTTTTATGTGAATGTTTGTTAATTAAAGTAATTAACAAAATTCTGAATAAAATTAATAAAAGTGTTTTATTAAATGAGAGAGCATTAAATTTGGAGAAATTTAATGCATTTAAAGTGGAGACTTTAAAAGAGAATGTGAAGGGGCAAATTTATGTGGAGGGAGTTACCACCACATGAATGGAGGAGGTGAAGAGGCACCTCCCCCATGCGCCGGCCATGAAGGAGGGGCACCCCCTCCTCCTATAAAAGGCCAACCCCTCCTCACTTCTCACACACACCTCCTTGCGAAGGATCTCTCTCCCCCTCTAGTATTATTTCCCCATGGTCTCGGATTAGCGAGATACATGTTCCCGGTGGCTTTATCTGGAAAGGAGTTGCTGCTTCCGCTGCTTTGCTGGAGCGAGGGACGGAGGTTGTCGGGGTACCGGATGTGTGTGCGATCACGGATGCACCGCTGCTTTGCGGTGCTGGACTTGGTGGTGCTGGAGCTGGATCTGATGGACGTGCTGGAGCCGGACCTGCTGGACTTCATCACGGTCTTGAGATCGGCAAGTGTACGACTACATCAACCACAAGTTCCTACTCGTTAACAAAGCTCGTTGTCTACGAGGGTAAGTTCTCTTTGGATGTATGTCCACCCGTTGCTTTGTACCTAGTAGATAGATCTTGGCATGTAGTTCACACCGTAGGAAAATTTTTGTTTTCTATGTTGCGAACCCAACACCCAAAAACAACGAGTTTTTGGTCGTATACCTCAAACATGTATTGTTTCTCACGGTAGTTGTAAATCACCCTAGAACCCCAAAACTATGGGAAATAGTTCATAAAAACTGACGTAAAATGCAGAACCGACGAGTTTTTGGTCACATATCTCAAACTTGTATCGGTTCTTAAGGTCGTTGTAAATCGCCCTAGAACCCCATAACTAATGTCTCATGAAAACAGTCATAAAACGCAAAAACGCCGAGTTTTTGGTCATGTATCTCAAACTTCTTTCGGGCCTTAAGGTCGTTGTAAATCGCGTTGGAACCCCAAAACTATGGACAATAGCTCACGGAAACGGCCATAAAACGCGAAAAGAACGAGTTTTTGGTCATATATATATCTCAAACATGTATCAGTTTTGAGGGTCGTTGTAAATCTCCCTCAAACCTCAAAACTATGGGCAATGGATCATGGAAATGGCCATAAAACGCGAAAACAACGAGTTTTTGGTCATATATGTCTCAAACATGTATCGGTTCTGACGGTAGTTGTAAATCGCCCTGAAAACCCAAAATTGTGGACAATAGCTCATGAAAACAGCCACAATATGTGAAAACGATGAATTTTTGGTCATATCTCTCAAACATGTATTGAGTGTTACAGCCGTTGTAAATTTCCCTAGAACCCCAAAACTTTGGAAAAAGCTCATGAAATCGGCCATAAAATCCGAAAACGACGAGTTTTTGGTCATATATTTCAAACATGTATTGGTTCTCATGGTCGTTGTAAATCACCTAGGAACCCCCAAACTAGGGGCAATAGCTAATGAAAATGGCATTGAAACATGAAAACGGTGTGTTTTTGTTCGTATATCTCAATCTTCTATCGGGTCTTAAGGTCGTTGTAAATCGCCTGGAACCCCATAACTAAGGGCAATAGCTCATGAAAACAGCAATAAAATGCAATAACGATGAGTTTTTGGTCATGCATCTCAAACTTGTATTGGGTCTTACGATCGTTGTAAATTCCCCTAGGACCCAAAAACTACGGGCAATAGCTCATGAAACGGCCATGAAAAGCGAAAACGACGAGTTTTTCTCAAATATCTCAAATGTGTATCGGGTCTTAAGGTCATTGTAAATCGCCATGGAACCCCATAACTAAGGGCAATAGCACATGAAAACGGCCATAAAACAGAAAAACAACGAGTTTTTGGTCATATATCTCAAACTTGTATCGGTTCTTACGGTCGTTGTATATTCACGTAGGAACCAAAACTATGGCTAATAGCTCATGAAAACGGCCAGGAAACGCGAAAACAACGAGTTTTTGGTCATATCTCTCAAACATGTATCGGTTCTCACGGTCGTTGTAAACCGTCCTAGAACCCCAAAAGTGTGGGCAATAGCTCATGAAAATGGCTATAAAATGCGAAAATGACGAGTTTTTGGTCACATATCTCAAACATGTATCGGGTCTTAAGGTCCTTGTAAATCGCCCTGGAACCCTATAACTAAGGGCAATAGCCTATGAAAACGGCCATAAAATGCAAAAACGGCGAGTTTTTGGTCATATATCTCAAACATGTATCGGGTCTTAAGGTCGTTGTAAATCGCCCTAGAACCCCATAAGTAAGGGCTCATGAAAACAGTCATAAACCGCAAAAGTGGGCAATAGCTCACGGAAACGGCCATAAAACGCAAAAAACAATGAGTTTTTGTTCATATATATGTCAAACATGTATGCATTTCTGACGGTCATTGTAAATCGCCCTAGTACCCCAAAACTATGGGCAATAGCTCATGAAAACGTCCATAAAACGCGAAAACAACGAGTTTTTGGCCATATATATCTCAAACATGTATCATTTTTGACGATCATTGTAAATCACCCTCGAACCCCAAAATTGTGGACAATAGGTTATTAAAACGGCGATAAAATGCGAAACGATAAGTTTTTGGTCATATCTCTCAAACATGTATCGGTTCTCAGGGTCGTTGTAAATTTTCCTGGAACCCGAAAACTTTGGGCAATAGCACATGAGAAAAGTCATAAAACGCGAAAACGACGAGTTATTGGTCATATAACTCAAATATGTATCGGTTCTCACGGTCGTTGTAAATCACCCTGGATCCCCAAAACTTTATGCAATAGATCGTGAAAACGGCCGCAAAACGCGAAAACGATGAGTTTTTGGTCACATATCTGAAACTTGTATCGAGTCTTAAGGTCGTTGTAAATCACCCTGGAACCCCATAACTAAGGGCAATACCTCATGAAAACGGCCATAAAATGCAAAAACGACGAGTTTTTGGTCATATATCTCAAACTTTTATCGGGTCCTACATTCGTTGTAAATTCCCCAAGAACCCCAAAACTATGGGCAATAGCTCATGAAAACGGCCATGAAACCCGAAAGCGACGAGTTTTTGGTTAAATCTCTCAAACGTGTATCGGGTCTTACGGTCGTTGTAAATCGCCCTGGAACCACAAAATTGCGGGCAATAGCTCATGAAAACGACCATAAAACTCGGAAACGATGAGTTTTTGGTCATATCTCTCAAACATGTATTAATTCTTACAGCCGATGTAAATTGCCCTGGAACCCCAAAACTTTGGAAAAAGCTGATGAAAACGGCCATAAAACCTGAAAATGACGAGTTTTTGGTCATATACCTCAAACATGTATCGGTTCTCACGGTCGTTGTAAATCAACCCGTAACCCCAAAACTATGGGCAATAGCTCATGAAAATGGCCATAAACGCGAAAACGGTGAGTTTTTTGCGTATATCTCAAACTTGTCTTGGGTCTAAAGGTCATTGTAAATCACCGTGGAACCCCATAACTAAGGGCAACAGCTCATGAAAACGGCCATTATATCTCAAACAAGTATCGGTTCTGAGGGTCGTTGTAAATCTCCCTCAAACCTCAAAACTGTGGGCAATAGATCCTGGAAATGGCCATAAAACGCGAAAACAACGAGTTTTTGGTCATCTATGTCTCAACATGTATCGGTTCTGACGGTCGTTTTAAATTGCCCTGAAAACCCAAAATTGTGGACAATAGCTCATGAAAACAGCCATAATATGCAAAAATGATGAATTTTTGGTCAGATCTCTCAAACATGAATTGAGTGTTACATCAGTTGTAAATTTCCCTATAACCCCAAAACTTTGGAAAAAGCTCATGAAATCGGCCATAAAATCCGAAAACGACTAGTTTTTGGTCATATATTTCAAACATGTATTGGTTCTCATGGTCGTTGTAAATCACCCAGGAACCCCAAAACTAGGGGCAATAGCTATTGAAAATGGCATTGAAACACGAAAACAATGTGTATTTGTTCGTATATCTCAATCTTCTATCGGGTCTTAAGGTCGTTGTAAATCGCCTGGAACCCCATAACTAAGGGCAATAGCTCATGAAAACGGCAATAAAATGCAGTAACGACGATGTTTTGGTCATGCATCTCAAACTTGCATTGGGTCTTACGATCGTTGTAAATTCCCCTAGGAACCCAAAACTACGGGCAATAGCTGATGAAACGGCCATGAAAAGCGAAAACGACGAGTTTTTGTCAAATATCTCAAACGTGTATTGAGTCTTAAGGTCACCGTAAATCGCCCTGGAACCCCATAACTAAGGGCAATAGCACATGAAAACGGCCATAAAACAGAAAAACGACGAGTTTTTGGTCATATATCTCAATCTTGTATCAGTTCTTGTATATTCCCCTAGAAACCAAAACTATGGGCAATAGCTCATGAAAACACCCATGAAACGCGAAAACGACGAGTTTTTGGTCATATCTCTCAAACATGTACCGGTTCTCACGGTCATTGTAAACCGTCCTGAAACCCCAAAAGTGTGGGCAATAGCTCATGAAAACGGCTATAAAATGCGAAAACGACGAGTTTTTTGTCACATATCTCAAACATGTATCGAGTCTTAAGGTCATTGTAAATCACCCTAGAACCCCATAAGTAAGGGCAATAGCTCATGAAAACGGCCATAAAATGCAAAAACGACGAGTTTTTGGTCATATATCTCAAACATGTATCGGGTCTTAAGGGCGTTGTAAATCGCCCAGGAAACCCATACATAAGGGATCATGAAAACAGTTGTAAACTGCAAAAGTGGGCAATAGCTCACGGAAACGGCCATAAAATGCGAAAACAATGAGTTTTTGGTCTTATATATCTCAAACATGTATCGGTTCTGACAGTCATTGTAAATCTCCCTCAAAACCCCAAAACTGTGGATAATAGGTTATGAAAACGGCGATAAAATGCGAAACGATAAGTTTTTGGTCATATCTCTCAAACATGTATCGGTTCTCACTGTCGTTGTAAATTTCCCTGGAACCCGAAAACTTTAGGCAATAGCTCATGAAAACAGTCATAAAACATGAAAACGACGAGTAATTGGTCATATAACTCAATCATGTATCGGTTCTCACGGTCATTGTAAATCACCCTGGAACCCCAAAACTATAGGCAATAGCTCATAAAAACAGCCGCAAAACATGAAAACGATGAGTTTTTGGTCACATATCTGAAACTTGTATCGGGTCTTAAGGTCGTTGTAAATCGCCCTAGAACCCAATAACTTAGGGCAATAGCTCATGAAAACGGCCATGAAATGCAAAAACGACGAGTTTTTGGTCATATATCTCAAACATGTATCGGGTCATAGGGTCGTTCTAAATCGCCCAGGAAACCCATAAGTAAGGGATCATGAAAATAGTTATAAACCGCAAAAGTGGGCAATAGCTCACGGAAACGACCATAAAATGCTAAAAACAACGAGTTTTTGGTCTTATATATCTCAAACATGTATCGGTTCTGACGGTCGTTGTAAATCGCCCTAGAACCCCCAAAACTATGGACAATAGCTCATGAAAACGCACATAAAACGCGAAAACGACGAGTTTTTGGTCATATATATCTCAAACATGCATCGGTTCTGACGGTCGTTGTAAATCTCCCTCAAAACCCCAAAACTGTGGACAATAGGTTATGAAAACGCCGATCAAATGCGAAACCATAAGTTTTTGGTCATATCTCTCAAACAAGTATCAGTTCTCACTGTCGTTGTAAATTTCCCTGGAACCCGAAAACTTTAGGCAATAGCTCATGAAAATAGTCATAAAACACGAAAACAACGAGTTATTGGTCATATAACTCAATCATGTATCGGTTCTCACTATCGTTGTAAATTTCCCTGGAACCCTAAAACTTTGGGCAATAGCTCATGAAAATAGTCATAAAATGCGACAACGACAAGTCATTGGTCATATAACTCAAACATGTATCGGTTCTCACGGTCGTTGTAAATCACCATGGATCCCCAAAACTATAGGCAAACATATCTGAAACTTGTATCGGGTCTTAAGATCATTGTAAATCGCCCTCGAACCCCATAACTAAGGGCAATAGCTCATGAAAACGGCCATAAAATGCAAAAACGACGAGTTTTTGGTCATATATCTCAAACTTTTATCGGGACCTACAGTCGTTGTAAATTCCCCTAGAACCCCAAAACTATGGGCAATAGCTCATGAAAACAGCCATGAAACGCGAAAACGACGAGTTTTTGGTTAAATCTCTCAAACGTGTATAGGGTCTTACGGTCGTTGTAAATCGCCCTGGAACCACAAAATTGTAGGCAATAGCTCATGAAAACAGCCATAAAACCTGGAAACGATGAGTTTTTTGTCATATACCTCAAACATGTATCGGTTCTCACGGTCGTTGTAAATCAATCTGAAACACCAAAACTATGGGCAATAGCTCATGAAAATGGCCATAACCGCGAAAACGATGAGTTTTTGGTTGTATATCTCAAACTTGTCTCGGGTCTTAAGGTCATTGTAAATCATAACTAATGGCAATAGCTCATGAAAACGACCATAAAATGCAAAAACGAGAAGTTTTTGGTCAAATATCTCAAACTTGTATCGGGTCTTACGGTCGTTGTAAATCGCCCTAGAACCCCATAACTAAGGGCAATAGCTCATGAAAACGGCCATAAAACGCAAAAAACGACGAGTTTTTGGTCACATATCTCAAACATGTATCGGGTCTTAAGGTCGTTGTAAATCGCCCAGGAACCACATAAGTAAGGGATCATGAAAACAGTTATAAACCGGAAAAGTGGGCAATAGCTCACGGAACGGCCATAAAACGCGTAAACAACGAGTTTTTGTTCTTATATATCTCAAACATGTATCGGTTCTGACGGTCGTTGTAAATTGCCCTAGAACCCCAAAACTATGGTCATTATCTAATGAAAACGGCGATAAAATGCGAAACGATAAGTTTTTGGTCATATCTCTCAAACATGTATCGGTTCTCACGGTCGTTGTAAATTTCCTTGGAACCCGAAAACTTTGGGCAATAGCTCATGAAAACAATCATAAAACGCGAAAACGACGAGTTATTGATCATATAACTCAAAACATGTATCGGTTCTCACGGTCATTGTAAATCACCTTGGAACCCCAAAACTATAGGCAATAGCTCATGAAAACGGCCGCAAAACACGAAAACGATGAGTTTTTCGTCACATATCTGAAACATGTATCAGGTATGAAGGTCGTTGTAAATCGCCCTGGAACCCCATAACTAAGGGCAATAGCTCAAGAGAACGGCCATAAAATGCAAAAACTACGAGTTTTTGGTCATATATCTCAAACTTTTATCGGGACCTACAGTCGTTGTAAATTCCCCTAGAACCCCAAAACTATGGGCAATAGCTCATGAAAACAGCCATGAAACGCGAAAACGACGAGTTTTTGGTTAAATCTCTCAAACGTGTATCGGGTCTTACGGTCGTTGTAAATCGCCCTGGAACCACAAAATTGTGGGCAATAGCTCATGAAACCGGCCATAAAACCCGGAAACGATCAGTTTTTGCTCATATATCTCAAACATGCATTAATTCTTACAGCCGATATAAATTGCCCTAGAACCCCAAAACCTTGGAAAAAGCTGATGAAAACAGCCATAAAACCCGAAAATGACGAATTTTTGATCATATACCTCAAACATGTATCGGTTCTCACGATCGTTGTAACTCAATCTAAAACACCAAAACTATGGGCAATAGCTCATCAAAATGGCCATAACCGCGAAAACAATGAGTTTTTGGTTGTATATCTCAAACTTGTCTTGGGTCCTAAGGTCATTGTAAATCGTCGTGGAACCCCATAACTACTGGCAATAGCTCATGAAAACGGCCATAAAATGCAAAAACGACGAGTTTTTGGTCATATATCGAAAACTTGTATCGGTCTTACGGTCGTTGTAAATCGCCCTAGAACCCCATAACTAAGGGCAATAGATCATGAAAACAGCCATAAAATGCAAAAAACGACGAGTTTTTGGTCATATATCTCAAACATGTATCGGGTCTTAAGATCGTTGTAAATCGCCCAGGAACCACATAAGTAAGGGATCATGAAAACAGTTATAAACCGCAAAAGTGGGCAATAGCTCACGGAAACGGCCATAAAATGCGAAAACAACGATTCTGGAACCCCATAACTATGGGCAATAGCTCATGAAAACGGCCATGAAACGCGAAAACGACGAGTTTTTGGTTAAATCTCTCAAACGTGTATCGGGTCTTACGGTCATTGTAAATCGCCCTGGAACCACAAAATTATGGGCAAAGGCTCATAAAAACGACGAGTTTTTGGTCATATCTCTCAAACATGTATCGGTTCTCACGGTCATTGTAAATTTCCCTGGAACCCAAAAACTTTGGGCAATATCTCATGAAAACGGCCATGAAACGCGAAAACGACGAGTTTTTGGTTAAATCTCTAAAACATGTATCGGGTCTTACGGTCGTTGTAAATCGCCCTGGAACCACAAACTTATGGGCAAAAGCTCATGAAAACGGCCATAAATCCCGGAAACGATGAGTTTTTGCTCATATATCTCAAACATGTATTAATTCTTACAGCCGATATAAATTGCCCTGGAACCCGAAATCCTTTCAAAAAGCTGATGAAAACGGCCATAAAACCAGAAAATGACGAGTTTTTGGTCATATACCTCAAACATGTATCGGTTCTCGCGGTCGTTGTAAATCAATCTGAAACACCAAAACTATGGGCAATAGCTCATGAAAATGGCCATAACCGCGAAAACGATGAGTTTTTGGTTGTATGTCTAAAACTTGTCTCGGGTCTTAAGGTCATTGTAAATCGTCGTGGAACCCCATAACTAATGGCAATAGCTCATGAAAACGGCCATAAAATGCAAAATCGAGGAGTTTTTGGTCATATATCTCAAACATGTATCGGGTCTTAAGGTCGTTGTAAATCGCCTAGGAACCCCATAAGTAAGGGATCATGAAAACAGTTATAAACCGCAAAAGTGGGCAATAGCTCACGTAAACGGCCATAAAATGCGAAAACTACGAGTTTTTGGTCTTATATATCTCAAACATGTATCGGTTCTGACGGTCGTTGTAAATCGCCCTAGAACCCCAAAACTATGGTCAAATATCTCATGAAAACGTCCACAAAACACGAAAACGACGAGTTTTTGGTCATATATATCTCAAACATGTATCGGTTCTGACAGTCGTTGTAAATCTCCCTCAAAACCCAAAACTGTGGACAATAGGTTATGAAAACGGCGATAAAATGCGAAACAGTAAGTTTTTGGTCATATCTCTCAAACATGTATCGGTTCTCACGGTCGTTGTAAATTTCCCCGGAACCCGAAAACTTTGGGCAATATCTCATTAAAACAGTCATAAAACCCGAAAATGACGAGTTTTTGGTCATATACCTCAAACATGTATCGGTTCTCACGGTCGTTGTAAATCAATCTGAAACACCAAAATATAGGCAATAGCTCATTAAAACGGCCGCAAAACACGAAAATGATGAGTTCTTCGTCACATATCTGAAATTTGTATCGGGTCTTCAGGTCGTTGTAAATCGCCCTGGAACCCCATAACTAAGGGCAATAGCTCATGAAAACGGCCATAAAATGCAAAAACGAGGAGTTTTTGGTCATATATCTCAAACTTTTATCGGGACCTACAGTCGTTGTAAATCCCCCTAGAACCCCAAAACTATGGTCAATATCTCATGAAAACGTCCATAAAACACGAAAACGACGAGTTTTTGGTCATATATATCTCAAACATGTATCGGTTCTGACGATCGTTGTAAATCTCCCTCAAACCCCAAAACTGCGGACAATAGGTTATGAAAACGGCGATAAAATACGAAACGGTAAGTTTTTGGTCGTATCTCTCAAACATGTATCGGTTCTCACGGTCATTGTAAATTTCCCCAGAACCCGAAAACTTTGGGCAATATCTCATGAAAACAGTCATAAAACGCGAAAACGACGAGTTATTGGTCATATAACTCAAACATGTATCGGTTCTCACGGTCATTGTAAATCTCCCGGGAACACCAAAACTATAGGCATTAGCTCATGAAAACGGCCGCAAAACACAAAAACGATGAGTTTTTCGTCACATATCTGAAATTTGTAACGGGTCTTAAGGTCGTTGTAAATCGCCCTGGAACCCCATAACAAAGGGCAATAGCTCATGAAAACGGCCATAAAATGCAAAAACGACGACTTTTTGGTCATATAGCTCAAACTTTTATCCGGACCTACAGTCGTTGTAAATCCCTCTAGAACCCCAAAACTATGGGCAATAGCTCATGAAAACGGCCATGAAACGCGAAAACGACGAGTTTTTGGTTAAATCTCTAAAACGTGTATCGGGTCTTACGGTCGTTGTAAATCGCCCAGAACCACAAAATTATGGGCAAAAGCTCATGAAAACGGCCATAAATCCCGGAAACGATGAGTTTTTGCTCATATATCTCAAACATGTATTAATTCTTACAGCCGATATAAATTGCCCTGGAACCCCAAAACCTTTGAAAAAGCTGATGAAAACGGCCATAAAACCCGAAAATGACGAGTTTTTGGTCATATACCTCAAAGATGTATCGGTTCTCATGGTCGTTGTAAATCAATCTGAAACACCAAAACTATGGGCAATAGCTCATGAAAATGGCCATAACTGCGAAAACGATGAGTTTTTGGTTGTATGTCTGAAACTTGTCTCGGGTCTTCAGGTCATTGTAAATCGTCGTGGAACCCCATAACTAATGGCAATAGCTCATGAAAACGGCCATAAAATGCAAAAACGAGGAGTTTTTGGTCATATATCTCAAACTTGTATCGGGTCTTACGGTCATTGTAAATCGCCCTAGAACCCCATAACTAAGGGCAATAGCTCATGAAAATGGCCATAAAACGCAAAAAACGACGAGTTTTTGGTCATATATCTCAAACATGTATCGGGTGTTAAGGTCGTTGTAAATCGCCCAGGAACCCCATAAGTAAGGGCAATAGCTCATTAAAATGGCCATAAAATGCAAAAACGAGGAGTTTTTGGTCATATATCTCAAACTTGTATCGGGGCCTAAAATCGTTGTAACTACCCCTAGAACCCCAAAACTATGGGCAATAGCTCATGAAAACGGCCATGAAACGCGAAAACAACGAGTTTTTGGTTAAATCTCTCAAACGTGTATCGGGTCTTACGGTCCTTGTAAATCGCCCTGGAACCACAAAATTGTGGGCAATAGCTCATGAAAACGGCCATAAAACCCAGAAACGATGAGTTTTTGCTCATATATCTCAAACATGTATTAATTCTTACAGCCGATATAAATTTCCCTGGAACCCCAAAACCTTAAAAAAGCTAATGAAAACGGCCATAAAACCCGAAAATGACGAGTTTTTGGACATATACCTCAAACATGTATCGGTTCTCACGGTCGTTGTAAATCAATCTGAAACACCAAAACTATGGGCAATAGCTCATGAAAATGGCTATAAACGCGAAAACAATTCGTTTTTGGTTGTATATCTAAAACTTGTCTCGGGTCCTAAGATCATTGTAAATCGTCGTGGAACCCCATAACTAATGGCAATAGCTCATGAAAACGGCCATAAAATGCAAAAACGACGAGTTTTTGGTCATATATCTCAAACTTGTATCGGTTCTTACGGTCGTTGTAAATCGCCCTAGAACCCCATAACTAAGGCTAATAGCTCATGAAAATGGCCATAAAAAACGACGAGTTTTTGGTCATATATCTCAAACATGTATCGGGTCTTAAGGTCGTTGTAAATCGCCCGGGAACCCCATAAGTAAGGGATCATGAAAACAGCTATAAACCGCAAAAGTAGGCAATAGCTCACGGGAACGTCCATAAAATGCGAAAACAACGAGTTTTTGGTCTTATATATCTCAAACGTGTATCGGTTTTGACGGTCGTTGTAAATCGCCCTAGAACCCCAAAACTATGGTCAAGATCTCATGAAAACGTCCAAAAAGCATGAAAACGACGAGTTTTTGGTCATATATATCTCAAACATGTATCGGTTCTGACGGTCTTTGTAAATCTCCCTCAAACCCCAAACCTGTGGACAATAGGTTATCAAAACGGCGATAAAATGCGAAACGATAAGTTTTTGGTCATATCTCTCAAACATGTATCGGTTCTCACAGTCGTTGTAAATTTCCACGAAACCCGAAAACTTTGGGCAATATCTCATGAAAACAGTCATAAAACATGAAAACGATGAGTTATTGGTCATATAACTCAAACATGTATCAGTTCTCAAGGTCATTGTAAATCTCCCTGGAACCCCAAAACTATAGGCAATAGCTCATGAAAACGGCCGCAAAACACGAAAACGATGAGTTTTTCGTCACATATCTGAAACTTGTATTAGGTCTTAAGGTCGTTGTAAATCCCCCTCGACCCCAAAACTATGGGCAATAGCTCATGAAAATAGCCATGAAATGCGAAAACGAGAAGTTATTGGTTAAATCTCTCCAACGTGTATCGGGTCTTACGTTCGTTGTAAATTGCCCTAGAACCACAAAATTGTGGGCAATAGCTCATGAAAACGGCCATAAAACCCGGAAACGATGAGTTTTTGCTCCAGGGCATGGTGTGGTGACCCCAGGCACCCCCTCGGTCTCCCTCTTCGCCTATAAGAAGGCTTCTGACCTAAAAACTCCGAGGGGTTCGAAGTTTTTCCACGAAAAGTTCCGCTGCGCCGCCGCCACCGAAGGGGAGATTCGGGTGACAGAAAGTCTCTGTTCCGGCACCCTGCCGAGAAAGGGAAGTGCCCCCGGAGCCATCTCCATCGATCTCCACCATCATCTCCATCGACCATCCATGTTTCCTCCATCTATGAGTGAGTAATCCCCCGCTGTAGGCTATGGGGATGGTAGGGATTGGATGAGATCGTTCATGTAATGGCATCAGATTGTTAGGGCATGGTGCCTAGTATCTTCTATTAGTGCTTTATGACTTTGTTGCGACTTTTTGTGCTTAATGCTTGTCACTAGGGCCCGAGTGCCATGATTTCAGATCTAAACATGTTATTGATTCATTATGATAGTAGTGTTCTTGGTCTTATCTACAAGTTGTATACACACGTTGTTGTCCGGAACCTATGGCCCCGAAGTGACAGAAATCAGGATAACCAGAAGGGAAAGGCTTTGATGTGAGGATCACATGTGTTCATGGAGTGTTAATTCTTTGCTCCGGTGCTCTATTAAAAGGAGCACCTTAATTGCTGGTAGGACAAAAGATGTTGTGCAAGTTCTCACTGCAAGCACGTATGACTATATATGGAACACATGCCTAGGATTGTCTAGTACTTGGATGCTTTATCTTATTTATCTGCAATTGCCCTATGTTCTGATTGCTATGTGGATTGTCTTGTCCATGCAACGCCCGTCCCTCCATCCCTATGCCTACCGCACTCGAATCCGGTTTACTGCTTTTGGTACTATTGTCTTTGCTTTACTACTGCTGCTACTTTACTATTCCTACTACAAAACTGTTGCTACTGATAAACTGCTGTGAGCAAGATTGTTTCTAGGTGCAGGTGAATTGACAACTCAATTGTTAAGGCTTATAAATATTCTTTGGCTCCCCTTGTGTGGAATCAATAAATTGGGTTTCACTTCCCTCGAAAATACCGATATACACCCCCTATACTTGTGGGTCATCACTGCTTCCCATCTAAATAACTTTGTTGAACTTTGTGATATTATTAAGCTGAAATTGTTTCCTTTCTCTTTGAGAGGAAAAACTAAAGAATGGTTGAATTCCTTAACTAGGAATAGTATTGATTCTTGGACTAAGTGCAAAGATGCCTTTATTGGAAAATACTATCCTCCTGCTAAGATTATATCCATGAGAAGTGAAATAATGAAGTTTAAACAACTTGATAATGAGCATGTTGCTGAAGCTTGGGAAAGAATGAAATCTTTGGTAAAGAATTGTCCCACTCATGGACTGACTGCTTGGATGATCATCCAAACTTTTTATGCAGGATTGAACTATTCTTCAAGGAACCTATTGGATTCAGCTGCTGGAGGGACCTTTATGACCATCACTTTGGGTGGTGCAACAAAACTTCTGGACAATATGATGGTTAATTATTCTGAATGGCATACTGAGAGAGCTCCACAAGGTAAGAAGGTAAATTCTGTTGAGGAAACCTCCTCCTTGAGTGATAAAATTGATATTATTATGTCTAAGCTTGTTAATGGGAAAGCCCATACTGATCCAAATAAAGTTCCTTTAGCCTCTTTGGTTGCTCAAGAAGAGCAAGTTGAGGTGAACTTCATAAGAAATAACAATTTTGGCAACAATGCTTATGGTAATAATGCTTATAGGAACAATTTTGGTAACAACAATTATAAGCCATATCCTCCCAACAATGGTAATGCTTATGGAAATTCTTACAACAATAATAAGAGTGCTCCCTCTGAACTTGAAGTTATGCTTAAAGAGTTTATTAGTAAACAAATTGCTTTCAATAAAACTATTGTGGAAAAACTCTCTAATGCTGAAAGAAATATAGCATCTTTGGCTGAAGCTCAATCTTCTTTGAATAAAATGGCTGCTAAACCTGAAACTAATGATAATCCCTTTGCAGCTACCAATGCTATACAAGTAAGAATTGATGAAAATGTTAGACTATTAGCTGAATTACATGCTAAGTGGGAAAGAGAAGATGAAATTGCTAGAAACATTAGTCTTTCTACTATCACCACCACTAGTGTTGAGGCTAGTAATACTTCTACTACTTTAGATGATAAAGTTGATTTTGATCTTGATGGTTGCAATATCTATGAAGTTATTAAGTTCCTACAAAAGCTTGCTAAAAGTCCTAATTCTAGTGCTATGAACATGGTTTTACAAAACACATTACTGATGCTCTCATAAAGATTAAAGATGAAAAGATGAAACATAAAGATTCTATTCCTATAAAACAAGAGGATGGTTGGGAACCCATCATTAATATGAAAGTGAATGACTTTGATTTCAATGCTTTGTGTGATCTTGATAGTAGTGTTTCTATTATGCCTAGAAAGATTTATGATATGCTTGATTTGCCTCCTCTTGAAGATTGTTATTTGAATGTCCCACTTGATGATAATGCTAAAAAGAAAATCATGGGGATTCTTAATGATGTTCTTATTATGGTTAACAAGTCCTATGTCCCCGTTGATTTCTATGTTTTAGATGTTGAATACAATGCTTCTCGTCCTATTACTTTGGGAAGAACTTTTCTTAGAACTGTTGGTGCCATCATTGATATGAAAGAAGGCACCATTAAATATCAACTCCCACTCAAGAAAGCTATAGAACACTTCCCTAAAAATAGAGAAAAGATTTATTTTGCTTCTCCTATGAAAACAAAATTTGGTCTTAATGCTTCTTCATTTGAGAACACTTGATTCTTTCTTTGCTTCTTATGCCTAACTTAAAGCCGTTAAAGAAAAGTACTTATTGGGAGATAACCCAAAAGTTTTAAATGAGTATTGGAAGTTATTACCTCTGTAATAACCTCTCCTTATCCTTTCTATTTGCTTTTTGTGCCAAGAGTAACCTCTAATGAGAGAGAAGTAATGATTGGGAAAGTTGCTGTCCCGAAACAGATTTTTGTGCTTTACCGTAAAAATTCGTGAGAGAGCTCTGTATGTCGGATTGATCTGTCATTTTTTGTTCTTCTGCCCCAGGTTGTTATCTAACTTTCGTTAGTTCAAAACTTTTTGATTTGAGCAACAGAAGGTCTTCGAAAAAAATTGTCTTGACCTGCTGGTCTGTTTTGACAGATTTCTGCCATTTTCTGCATTTGCTTCTTGTTGGTTCCTTTTTGAGTTCTTTTGGGGAATTGAGATTTTTGAGGGAAGTGCTGCAGTAGCTAGTGTTCTAATGGAAGTTTATTCGGTGTTAGAACTGAAACTTAAGACTTATTTATCTTAAGTGCACTAATATTGCTAATGAGATTGTGTGCAGTTTTGTATGAAGGAAAATTTTCAGGTGTGTGGAAGGAATGAGTAATGCGATGAAGGATGGACTAAAGCTCAAGCTTGGGAATGCCACGTGTGTCACCCCAAGAAATATCCAAGAAGTACAAGGGTCAAAGCTTGGGGATGCCCAAGGCATCCCCTTCTTCATCAATAAAAATTCCAAGTTTGTTCCAAACGCTTCATTTTTATTGTTTCATGCACAGTTGTGTTTTTCTTGGAGCGTCTTTTTTTTACTTTTCGTTTTGTTTTTTTAGTTTGCTTGGTTTTCTTATATTTCTGAATAAATTGGTTGGACCCCCTCTTTCATACATTGGTTTGCAAATAGTTTGGTTTGGTTTGGAAAAGAGTAGGAAAGTTCATGCTTATGTGGTAAAAAGAGCTCGTTTTTGACTGTGGCCTATGCTTTGTCATGCCATGCTTGATATTGTTTTGGCTTTATGCTTAGTATTATTTTCTATAGCATGGCTTGTTATAAACAATTGATATTGCTTAATGTGCCTTGGATGAATCATGTGTTGTTTTAGCATATTAAAGCATAGTATAGTGGTATTCTCCTTTGATGCTTTATTTGGGTTGACTTGGCGCATGCTTACACCATGTTATGACTATCCAAAGTCACCATATCCTTTATGATCCTTTAATTTTCAACTTGTAGTATCACTTTATGCTTCGATCAATGATGTTTTGTCGCTCTGCATGATTATGGCCATTAGTGCTCTCTTAGTTTCTCGCTCCCAGTATTTTGCTAGCCTCCACAACAAAGTATGAGTTCCACTCATGCATCCAACTCCCTAAACCAAGTTATTCCAAAGAGTCCACCATACCCACCTACTAGCTTATGCTATTCCAAGTATATTCATGCATTTGTTTACCTTCCACTTTTTATGAGAAAACTAGTGATTAAAGCTCTCACGAACTTGATGGCACACTTTACTTTATTGCCTCTAATAAACTTGAACCATTGGGTCCGTCTTTGTTGCGTATATGCTTGCGCTTTATAAGTTGAAATTATCAGAACCATGTACCATGGGGAACGCTTTCAACATTGCACTTGTACTTTGTACCCCGTTGATATCATGTTCTTTTGCTTACAGATCCCGGCGGTGTGAAATAAAAGTGGAACTTGTAAGATCATGGAGTTTGTATCTGTGTTAGAGAAACGCCTAGGCCACTAGCCTAAGCCATGCCTAATCATGGTGGAAACTGGCAGCATCACCATAATGAGCACTCTATGAAGCATCCTCAATAAAAACATATGCAAATCGCAAATAAAAAGATCGCTAAGATGCTCATTGTCTACTTGCCTTGTCATTTTGATTATGGGAAAGCTCCCGTATCATGTGCAAGGGGTACCCCGTTGGCGGTTCTTAATGATACACATATACTTACAATGACAAGATCTTACTCGTGACTAAAGTTGAGTAGCATGAGGATCGGTCTTCGTAAGTAAGGGGCATGAGATTTCGGTTTATAACTTGTCAAGCATATCCTCTTAGTTGTGTCACTTTAACCTTAACCACTTCAAGATGCTTATGATAGGAGCAATGAGAGCTAAAATCTATAAGTACCATAATTTTTGGAAGCTCTTTATGAGACTTGAATCCCTACTTCCTTTTACAAAAGGCCTTTCTTCCACCATTATATTGAGTCTCCACCTTCTATCTTTATGCACCTACTTTGAGAGCATAGTGGCCATTCTTAGTTCTATGTGCATTGTCCCAAGACTAGTTGATTGATGCATAACTTGTTATTGCTTGTTTTAAACTATTGTATCTAGTCACTCTTATGAACTTTGAAGGTGTCCTATGCATTTATATTTGCTACTCTATTGAGGGACAAGCTGAATACTATTATGCTATGTTTTCTTTATGTGAAACAAACAAACATCTTGCAAAGAATTGTTATTCATGAACCTTTTGTTTGTGCCTTTTCATGTTGCATCATAGTTTCTTTGCTAGAACCTTGTCTTTCATGTTATGATTTAAGTACTATGATCCTAGCTTTGAATGTTTTGCAAATACTTTGATCAAGTCTTTGATGTTGCGTGTCACCTTAAAAATTATTCTTTCTTTTTATCACTTACCTACTCGAGGACGAGCAGGAGTTAAGCTTGGGGATGTTGATACATTGCAAATGTATCTATAATTTTTGATGGTCCATGCTTGGTTTTATCCACTTTCTTGTGTTTTGTTCCAACTTTGGAGTACTTTTTATATGATTTCTTGGACTAACCTATTAACAAGAGCCACAGTGCCAGCTGCCTATTTTCTGCTATTTTTGGTTCCAAGAAAGTCAGAAAATGAATATTCTCGGAATTGGACGGGACAAAAGCCAAAGTGCCTATTTTTCCGGAAGGGATCAAGTGCCAGAATACGAGACGGAGAAGGGCCAGGGAGCCACCACACCACCTGGCCGCGCGGCCAGGCCTGGCCCACGCCAGGGGGTGGTGTGGCTGCTCCCGGCACCCCCTCGGCCTCTCCTTCCGCCTATATATTGCCCTCAGGACGAAAACCCTAAGGGCCCGATCAAAAATCCAAG
Organism: Avena insularis; assembly: GCA_023614405.1. Classification (NCBI taxonomy): domain Eukaryota; kingdom Viridiplantae; phylum Streptophyta; class Magnoliopsida; order Poales; family Poaceae; genus Avena; species Avena insularis. Next base: position 542,009,525 of record CM042692.1, read on the forward strand.
AAAGAGTCTGTTGTCGCCATCATCTCCATACCTAGATCAGGAGGGATCTGAAGCTCTTCCCGGCACCCTACCAGAGAGTGGAATTCACCCTGGAGGCCTTCTTCATCACCATGCAAGCCTCCGGTGTGATGCGTGAGTAGTTCATCCTTGGACTACGGATCCATGTCGTAGCTAGATGGTTGGTTCTTCTCCTTTGTGCTTTCATGTTTAGATCTTGTGAGCTCCGTTCATGATCAAGATCATCTATTTGTAATTCTGCATTGTTGTGTTTGCGGGGATCTGATGGATATTGAGATGCTATTTCAGACTGATTATTGATTCTATCATGTCTTTGTTATTTGTGATCTTGCATGCTTTTCGTTGTTAGTAGCTATCTTGGCCATGTAGATGCTAGCACTCCAAGAGTTAGTATTTATGCTCGATAGTGGGTTCATGCCTCTAGTAATCTGGGGAAGTGATAGAAATCTCTAAGGTACTAGATGTGCTGTTGCTACGAGGGAGAAAACAACAATCCTTTGTTCATAGAACAATCGTATTGTTTACTTTACAAGCAGTTCGTAAAGCAATAATCTATTGCTTGCAACTTAATACTTGAGGGGGTTCGGATGATATCCTGAAGGTGGATTATTAGTCATAGACGCAGTTGGATGGCAGTCTATGTATTATGTTGTAATGCCCAATCGAATCTCAAAGGAGTCAAGATGATTAGTATATGCATGTATTGCTTTCTCGGTGTTTGTCAATTGCCCCGCTGTAATTTGTTCACCCAGCATGTTATCTATCTTAAGGAGAGCCACCTCTAGTGAACTATGCATCCCTGTCCTTGTCTTTTACATACAACATATGAACTGTTTACTGCTTTGTGTTTACTTTCTGCAAACTTTTACTTCTTTCCATTCGATGCGTTTAATCCTTTGTTTTCCGCAAAACACGGTGAGATTGACAACCTCATCGCAAGTTGGGGACAAAGTTCTGTGGTTGTGTTGTCCAGGTCTCCACGTTGCTACTAGCACCGGTAGTGCGCCCTGCCAAAGCTCAGCTGAGTAACACCTTTGGGGTGTTTCCTTGGTCCTACTGGTTCGATTAAACCTTGGTTTCATAACTGAGGGAAAACTTGCTGCTATTCTCATCATACCTTCCTCTTGGGGTTCCCAACGAGCTCTACGTCGAACGACGAGCACATCAATCTCGAACATGTATTAATTCTTACAACCGATATAAATTGCCCTGGAACCCCAAAACCTTGGGAAAAGCTGATGAAAACGGCCATAAAACCCAAAAATGATGAGTTTTTGGTCATATACCTCAAACATGTATCAGTTCTTACGGTCGTTGTAAATCAATCTGAAACACCAAAACTATGGGCCATAGCTCATGAAAATGGCCATAAACGCGAAAACGATGAGTTTTTGGTTTTATATCTCAAACTTGTCTCGGGTCTTAAGGTCATTGGAAATCGCCCTAGAACCCCAAAACTATGGTCAATATCTCATGAAAACGTCCATAAACACGAAAACGACGAGTTTTTGTTCATATATATCTCAAACATGTATCGGTTCTAACGGTCATTGTAAATCTCCTTCAAACCCCAAAACTATGGACAATAGGTTATGAAAACGGCGATAAAATGCAAAACGATAAGTTTTTGGTCATATCTCTCAAACATGTATCGGTTCTCACTGTCGTTGTAAATTTCCCTGGCACCCAAAAACTTTGGGCAATAGCTCATGAAAACAGTCATAAAACACGAAAACGACGAGTTATTGGTCATATAACTCAAAACATGTATCGGTTCTCACGGTCATCGTAAATCACCCTGGAACTCCAAAACTATAGGCAATAGCTCATGAAAACGGCCGCAAACCACGAAAACGATGAGTTTTTCGTCACATATCTAAAATTTTATCGGGTCTTAAGGTCGTTGTAAATCGCCCTGGAACCCCATAACTAAGGGCAATAGCTCATGAAAACGGCCATAAAATGTAAAAATGACGAGTTTTTGGTCATATATCTCAATCTATTATCGGGTCCTACAATCGTTGTAAATCCCCCTAGAACCCCAAAACTATGGGCAAGAGCTCATGAAAACGGCCATGAAACACAAAAACGACGAGTTTTTGGTTAAATCTCTCAAACGTATCGGGTCTTACGGTCATTGTAAATCGCCCTCCACAAAATTGTGGGTAATAGCTCATCAAAATGGCCATAAAAACCTGGAAAGGATTAGTTTTTGCTCATATATCTCAAACATGTATTAATTCTTACAGCCGATGTAAATTGCCCTGGAACCACAAAACATTGGAAAAAGCTGATGAAAACGGCCATAAAACCCAAAAATGACGAGTTTTTGGTCATATACCTCAAACATATTTCGGTTCTCACGGTCGTTGTAAATCAATCTGAAACACCAAAACTATGGGCAATAGCTCTTGAAAATGGCCATAGACGCGAAAACGATGAGTTTTTAGTTGTATATCTCAAACTTGTCTCGGGTCTTACGCTTGTTGTAAACCGCCCTAGAACCCCATAACTAAGGGCAATAGCTCATGAAAACGGCCATATAACGCAAAAACGACGAGTTTTTGGTCATATATGTCAAACATGTATCGGGTCTTAAGGTCGTTGTAAATCGCCCAGGAACCCCATAAGGGATCATGAAAACAGTTATAAACCGCAAAAGTGGGCAATAGCTCACGGAAACGGCCATAAAATGCGAAAACAACGAGTTTTTGGTCTTATATATCTCAAACATGTATCGGTTCTGACGGTCATTTTAAATCGCCCTAGAACCCCAAAACTATGGTCAATATCTGATGAAAACGTCCATAAAACGCTAAAACAACGAGTTTTTGGTCATATATATCTCGAACATGTATCGGTTCTGATGGTCGTTGTAAATCTCCCTCAAACCCCCAAACTATGGACAATAGGTTATGAAAACAGCGATAAAATGCGAAACGATAAGTTTTTGGTTATATCTCTCAAACATGTATCGGTTCTCACGGTCGTTGTAAATTTCCCCGGAACCCAAAAACTTTGGGCAATATCTCATGAAAACAGTCATAAAACACGAAACGACGAGTTATTGGTCATATAACTCAAACATGTATCGGTTCTCACGGTCATTCTAAATCTCCCTAGAACAGCAAAACTATAGCTCATGAAAACGGCCGCAAAACACGAATACGATGAGTTTTACGTCACATATCTGAAACTTGTATCGGGTTATAAGGTCGTTGTAAATCGCCCTGGAACCCCATAACTAAGGGCAATAGCTCATGAAAACGGCCATAAAATGCAAAAACGAGGAGTTTTTGGTCATACATCTCAAACTTTTATCGGGTCCTACAGTCATTGTAAATCCCCCTAGAACTCCAAAACTATGGGCAATAGCTCTTGAAAACGGCCATGAAACGCGAAAACGACGAGTTTTTGGTTAAATCTCTCAAACTTGTATCGAGTCTTACGGTCGTTGTAAATCGCCCTAGAAACACAAATTTGTGGGCAATAGCTCATGAAAACGGCCATAAAATCCGGAAACGATGAGTTTTTGCTCATATATCTCAAACATGTATTAATTCTTACAGCTGATGTAAATTGCCCTGGAACCCCAAAACTTTGGAAAAAGCTGATGAAAACGGCCATAAAACCCGAAAATGACGAGTTTTTGGTCAGATACCTCAAACATGTATCGGTTCTCACGGTCGTTGTAAATCAATCTGAAACACCAAAACTATGGGCAATAGCTCTTGAAAATGGTCATAAACGCGAAAACGATGAGTTTTTGGTTGTATATCTCAAACTTGTCTCGGGTCTTACGGTCGTTGTAAATCGCCCTAGAACCCCATAACTAAGGGCAATAGCTCATGAAAACGGCCATATAACGCAAAACGACGAGTTTTTGGTCATATATCTCAAACATGTATCGGGTCTTAAGGTTGTTGTAAATCGCCCAGGAACCCCACAAGTAAGGGATCATGAAAACAGTTATAAACCGCAAAAGTGGGCAGTAGCTCACGGAAACGGCCATAAAATGCGAAAACAACGAGTTTTTGGTCTTATATATCTCAAACATGTATCGGTTCTGACGGCCGATGTAAATCGCCCTAGAACCCCAAAACTATGGTCAATATCTCATAAAAACGTCCATAAAACGCGAAAACGACGAGTTTTTGGTCATATATATCTCAAACATGTATCGGTTCTGACGGTTGTTGTAAATCTCCCTCAAACCCCAAAACTGTGGAGAATAGGTTATGAAAATGGCGATAAAATGCGAAACGATAAGTTTATGGTCATATCTCTCAAACTTGTATCGGTTCTCACGGTTGTTGTAAATTTCCCCGGAACCCGAAAACTTCGGGCAATATCTCATGAAAACAGTCTAAAACGCGAAAACGACGAGTTATTCGTCATATAACTCAAACATGTATCGGTTCTCACGGTCAATGTAAATCTACCTAGAAACCCAAAACTATAGGCAATAGCTCATGAAAACGGCCGGAAAACATGAAAACGATGAGTTTTTGTCACATATCTGAATCTTGTATCGGGTCTTAAGGTCGTTGTAAATCGCCCTGGAACCCCATCACTAAGGGCAATCGCTCATGAAAACGGCCATAAAATGCAAAAACAAGGAGTTTTTGGTCATATATCTCAAACTTTTATCGGGTCCTACAGTCGTTGTAAATCCTCCTAGAACCCCAAAACTATGGTCAATAGCTCATGAACGGCCATGAAACGCGAAAACGACGAGTTTTTGGTTAAACATCTCAAACATGTATCGGATCTTACGGTCGTTGTAAATCGCCCTAGAACCACAAAATTGTGGGCAATAGCTCATGAAAATGGCCATAAAACCCGGAAACGATGAGTTTTTGCTCATATATCTCAAACATGTATTAATTCTTACAGCCGATGTAAATTGCCCTGGAACCACAAAACTTTGGAAAAAGCTGATTAAAACGGCCATAAAACCCGAAAGTGACGAGTTTTTGGTCATATACCTCAAACAAGTATCGGTTCTCACGGTCGTTGTAAATCAATCTGAAACACCAAAACTATGGGCAATAGCTCTTGAAAATGGCCATAAACGCGAAAACGATGAGTTTTTGGTTGTATATCTCAAACTTGTCTCGGGTCTTACGGTCGTTGTAAATCGCCCTAGAACCCCATAACTAAGGGCAATAGCTCATGAAAACGGCCATATAACGCAAAAACGACGAGTTTTTGGTCATATATCTCAAACATGTATCAGGTCTTAAGGTCGTTGTAAATCGTCCAGGAACACCATAAGTAAGGGATCATGAAAACAGTTATAGTTATAAACCGCAAAAGTGGGCAATAGCTCACGGAAACGGCCATAAAATGCGAAAACAACGAGTTTTTGGTCTTATATATCTCAAACTTGTATCGGTTCTGACGGTCGTTGTAAATCGCCCTAGAACCCCAAAACAATGGTAAATATCTCATAAAAACGTCCATAAAATGCGAAAACGATGTGTTTTTGGTCATATATATCTCAAACATGTATCGGTTCTGACGGTCGTTGTAAATCTCCCTCAAACCCAAAAACTGTGGATAATAGGTTATGAAAACAGCGATAAAATGCGAAACGATAAGTTTTCGGTCATATCTCTCAAACATTCATCGGTTCTCACGGTCATTGTAAATTTCCCCGGAACCCGAAAACTTTGGGCAATATCTTATGAAAACAGTCTAAAACGCGAAAACGACGAGTTATTCGTCATATAACTCAAACATGTATCGGTTCTCACGGTCAATGTAAATCTCCAAGAACCCCAAAACTATAGGCAATAGCTCATGAAAACGGCCGAAAACACGAAAACGATGAGTTTTGTCACATATCTGAATCTTGTATCCGGTCTTAAGGTCGTTGTAAATCGCCCTGGAACCCCATAACTAAGGGCAATAACTCATGAAAACGTCCATAAAATGCAAAAACAAGGAGTTTTTGGTCGTATATCTCAAACTTTTATCGGGTCCTACAGTCGTTGTAAATCCTCCTAGAACCCCAAAACTATGGTCAATAGCTCATGAACGGCCATGAAACGCGAAAACGACGAGTTTTTGGTTAAATATCTCAAACATGTATCGGGTCTTACGGTCATTGTAAATCGCCCTAGAACCACAAAATTGTGGGCAATAGCTCATGAAAACAGCCATAAAACCCGGAAACGATGAGTTTTTGCTCATATATCTCAAACATGTATTAATTCTTACAGCCGATGTAAATTGCCCTGGAACCACAAAACTTTGGAAAAAGCTGATGAAAACGGCCATAAAACCCGAAAATGATGAGTTTTTGGTCATATACCTCAAACATGTATCGGTTCTCACGGTCGTTGTAAATCAATCTGAAACACCAAAACTATGGGCCATAGCTCTTGAAAATGGCCATAAACACGAAAACGATGAGTTTTTGGTTGTATATCTCAAACTTGTCTCGGGTCTTACGGTCGTTGTAAATCGCCCTAGAACCCCATAACTAAGGGCAATAGCTCATGAAAACGGCCATATAACACAAAAACGACGAGTTTTTGGTCATATATCTCAAACATGTATCGGGTCTTAAGGTCGATGTAAATCGCCCAGGAACGCCATAAGTAAGGGATCATGAAAACAGATATAGTTATAAACCGCAAAAGTGGGCAATAGCTCACGGAAACGGCCATAAAATGCGAAAACAACGAGTTTTTGGTCTTATATATCTCAAACATGTATCGGTTCTCACGGTCGTTGTAAATCGCCCTAGAACCTCAAAACTATGGTCAATATCTCATAAAAACGTCCATAAAACGCGAAAACGACGAGTTTTTGGTCATATATATCTCAAACATGTATCGGTTCTGACGGTCGTTGTAAATCTCCGTCAAACCCAAAAACTATGGACAATAGGTTATGAAAACAACGATAAAATGCGAAACGATAAGTTTTCGGGCATATCTCTCAAACATGTATCGGTTCTCACGGTCATTGTAAATTTCCCCGGAACCCGAAAACTTTGGGCAATATCTCATGAAAACAGTCATAAAACGCGAAAACGACGAGTTATTGGTCATATAACTCAAACATGTATCGGTTCTCACGGTCATTGTAAATCTCCCTAGAACACCAAAACTAGGCAATAGCTCATGAAAACGGCCACAAAACACGAAAACAATGAGTTTTTTGTCACATATCTGAAACTTGTCTCGGGTCTTACGGTCGTTGTAAATCGCCCTGGAACCCCATAACTAAGGGCAATAGCTCATGAAAACGGCCATAAAACGCAAAAGCGAGGAGTTTTTGGTCATATATCTCAAACATGTATCAGGTCTTAAGGTCGTTGTAAATCGTCCAGGAACACCATAAGTAAGGGATCATGAAAACAGTTATAGTTATAAACCGCAAAAGTGGGCAATAGCTCACGGAAACAGCCATAAAATGCGAAAACAACGAGTTTTTGGTCTTATATATCTCAAACTTGTATCGGTTCTGACGGTCGTTGTAAATCGCCCTAGAACCCCAAAACAATGGTAAATATCTCATAAAAACGTCCATAAAATGCGAAAACGATGTGTTTTTGGTCATATATATCTCAAACATGTATCGGTTCTGACGGTCGTTGTAAATCTCCCTCAAACCCAAAAACTGTGGACAATAGGTTATGAAAACAGAGATAAAATGCGAAACGATAAGTTTTCGGTCATATCTCTCAAACATGTATCGGTTCTCACGGTCATTGTAAATTTCCCCGGAACCCGAAAACTTTGGGCAATATCTTATGAAAACAGTCTAAAACGCGAAAACGACGAGTTATTCGTCATATAACTCAAACATGTATCGGTTCTCACGGTCAATGTAAATCTCCCTAGAACCCCAAAACTATAGGCAATAGCTCATGAAAACGGCCGGAAAACACGAAAACGATGAGTTTTGTCACATATCTGAATCTTGTATCCGGTCTTAAGGTCGTTGTAAATCGCCCTGGAACCCCATAACTAAGGGCAATAACTCATGAAAACGGCCATAAAATGCAAAAACAAGGAGTTTTTGGTCGTATATCTCAAACTTTTATCGGGTCCTACAGTCGTTGTAAATCCTCCTAGAACCCCAAAACTATGGTCAATAGCTCATGAACGGCCATGAAACGCGAAAACGACGAGTTTTTGGTTAAATATCTCAAACATGTATCGGGTCTTACGGTCGATGTAAATCGCCCTAGAACCACAAAATTGTGGGCAATAGCTCATGAAAACAGCCATAAAACCCGGAAACGATGAGTTTTTGCTCATATATCTCAAACATGTATTAATTCTTACAGCCGATGTAAATTCCCCTGGAACCACAAAACTTTGGAAAAAGCTGATGAAAACGGCCATAAAACCCGAAAATGACGAGTTTTTGGTCATATACCTCAAACATGTATCGGTTCTCACGGTCGTTGTAAATCAATCTGAAACACCAAAACTATGGGCCATAGCTCTTGAAAATGGCCATAAACGCGAAAACGATGAGTTTTTGGTTGTATATCTCAAACTTGTCTCGGGTCTTACGGTCGTTGTAAATCGCCCTAGAACCCCATAACTAAGGGCAATAGCTCATGAAAATGGCCATATAACGCAAAAACGACGAGTTTTTGGTCATATATCTCAAACATGTATCGGGTCTTAAGGTCGATGTAAATCGCCCAGGAACGCCATAAGTAAGGGATCATGAAAACAGATATAGTTATAAACCGCAAAAGTGGGCAATAGCTCAAGGAAACGGCCATAAAATGCGAAAACAACGAGTTTTTGGTCTTATATATCTCAAACATGTATCGGTTCTCACGGTCGTTGTAAATCGCCCTAGAACCTCAAAACTATGGTCAATATCTCATAAAAACGTCCATAAAACGCGAAAACGACGAGTTTTTGGTCATATATATCTCAAACATGTATCGGTTCTGACGGTCGTTGTAAATCTCTGTCAAACCCAAAAACTGTGGACAATAGGTTATGAAAACAACGATAAAATGCGAAACGATAAGTTTTCGGTCATATCTCTCAAACATGTATCGGTTCTCACGGTCATTGTAAATTTCCCCGGAACCCGAAAACTTTGGGCAATATCTCATGAAAACAGTCATAAAACGCGAAAACGACGAGTTATTGGTCATATAACTCAAACATGTATCGGTTCTCACGGTCATTGTAAATCTCCCTAGAACACCAAAACTAGGCAATAGCTCATGAAAACGGCCACAAAACACGAAAACAATGATTTTTTTGTCACATATCTGAAACTCGTATCGGGTCTTAAGGTCGTTGTAAATCGCCCTGGAACCCCATAACTAAGGGCAATAGCTCATGAAAACGGCCATAAAATGCAAAAGCGAGGAGTTTTTGGTCATATATCTCAAACATGTATCAGGTCTTAAGGTCGTTGTAAATCGTCCAGGAACACCATAAGTAAGGGATCATGAAAACAGTTATAGTTATAAACCGCAAAAGTGGGCAATTGCTCACGGAACCGGCCATAAAATGCAAAACAACGAAGTTTTGGTCTTATATATCTCAAACTTGTATCGGTTCTGACGGTCGTTGTAAATCGCCCTAGAACCCCAAAACAATGGTAAATATCTCATAAAAACGTCCATAAAATGCGAAAACGATGTGTTTTTGGTCATATATATCTCAAACATGTATCGGTTCTGACGGTCGTTGTAAATCTCCCTCAAACCCAAAAACTGTGGACAATAGGTTATGAAAACAGCGATAAAATGCGAAACGATAAGTTTTCGGTCATATCTCTCAAACATGTATCGGTTCTCACGGTCATTGTAAATTTCCCCGGAACCCGAAAACTTTGGGCAATATCTTATGAAAACAGTCTAAAACGCGAAAACAACGAGTTATTCGTCATATAACTCAAACATGTATCGGTTCTCACGGTCAATGTAAATCTCCCTAGAACCCCAAAACTATAGGCAATAGCTCATGAAAACGGCCGGAAAACACGAAAACGATGAGTTTTGTCACATATCTGAATCTTGTATCCGGTCTTAAGGTCGTTGTAAATCGCCCTGGAACCCCATAACTAAGGGCAATAACTCATGAAAACGGCCATAAAATGCAAAAACAAGGAGTTTTTGGTCGTATATCTCAAACTTTTATCGGGTCCTACAGTCGTTGTAAATCCTCCTAGAACCCCAAAACTATGGTCAATAGCTCATGAACAGCCATGAAACGCGAAAACGACGAGTTTTTGGTTAAATATCTCAAACATGTATCGGGTCTTACGGTCATTGTAAATCGCCCTAGAACCACAAAATTGTGGGCAATAGCTCATGAAAACAGCCATAAAACCCGGAAACGATGAGTTTTTGCTCATATATCTCAAACATGTATTAATTCTTACAGCCGATGTAAATTGTCCTGGAACCACAAAACTTTGGAAAAAGCTGATGAAAACGGCCATAAAACCCGAAAATGACGAGTTTTTGGTCATATACCTCAAACATGTATCGGTTCTCACGGTCGTTGTAAATCAATCTGAAACACCAAAACTATGGGCCATAGCTCTTGAAAATGGCCATAAACGCGAAAACGATGAGTTTTTGGTTGTATATCTCAAACTTGTCTCGGGTCTTACGGTCGTTGTAAATCGCCCTAGAACCCCATAACTAAGGGCAATAGCTCATGAAAACGGCCATATAACGCAAAAACGACGAGTTTTTGGTCATATATCTCAAACATGTATCGGGTCTTAAGGTCGATGTAAATCGCCCAGGAATGCCATAAGTAAGGGATCATGAAAACAGATATAGTTATAAACCGCAAAAGTGGGCAATAGCTCACGGAAACGGCCATAAAATGCGAAAACAACGAGTTTTTGGTCTTATATATCTCAAACATGTATCGGTTCTCACGGTCGTTGTAAATCGCCCTAGAACCTCAAAACTATGGTCAATATCTCATAAAAACGTCCATAAAACGCGAAAACGACGAGTTTTTGGTCATATATATCTCAAACATGTATCGGTTCTGACGGTCGTTGTAAATCTCCGTCAAACCCAAAAACTGTGGACAATAGGTTATGAAAACAACGATAAAATGCGAAACGATAAGTTTTCGGTCATATCTCTCAAACATGTATCGGTTCTCACGGTCATTGTAAATTTCCCCGGAACCCGAAAACTTTGGGCAATATCTCATGAAAACAGTCATAAAACGCGAAAACGACGAGTTATTGGTCATATAACTCAAACATGTATCGGTTCTCACGGTCATTGTAAATCTCCCTAGAACACCAAAACTAGGCAATAGCTCATGAAAACGGCCACAAAACACGAAAACAATGAGTTTTTTGTCACATATCTGAAACTCGTATCGGGTCTTAAGGTCGTTGTAAATCGCCCTGGAACCCCATAACTAAGGGCAATAGCTCATGAAAACGGCCATAAAATGCAAAAGCGAGGAGTTTTTGGTCATATATCTCAAACTTTTATCGGGTCCTACAGTCGTTGTAAATCCCCCTAGAACCCCAAAACTTTAGGCAATAGCTCATGAAAACGGCCATGAAACACGAAAGCGGCGAGTTTTTGGTTAAATATCTCAAACATGTATCGGGTCTTACGGTCGTTGTAAATCGCCCTAGAACCACAAAATTGTGGAAATAGCTCATGAAAACGGCCATAAAACCCGGAAACGATGTCGTTTTGCTCACAAATATCAAACATGTATTAATTCTTACAGCCGATGTAAATTGCTGTGGAACCACAAAACTTTGGAAAAAGCTGATGAAAACGGCCATAAAACCCGAAAATGATGAGTTTTTGGTCATATACCTCAAACATGTATCGGTTCTCACGGTCGTTGTAAATCAATCTGAAACACCAAAACTATGGGCAATAGCTCATGAAAATGGCCATAAACGCGAAAACGATGAGTTTTTGGTTGTATATCGCAAACTTGTCTCGGGTCTTACGGTCGTTGTAAATCGCCCTAGAACCCGATAACTAAGGGCAATGTCTCATGAAAACGGCCATAAAATGCAAAAACGACGAGTTTTTGGTCATATATCTCAAACATGTATCGGGTCTTAAGGTCGTTGTAAATCGCCCAGGAACACCATAAGTAAGGGATCATGCAAACAGTTATAGTTATAAATCGCAAAAGTGGGCAATAGCTCACGGAAACGGCCATAAAATGCGAAAACAACGAGTTTTTGGTCTTATATATCTCAAACATGTATCAGTTCTGACGGTCGTTGTAAATCGCCCTAGAACCCCAAAACTATGGTCAATATCTCATAAAAACGTCCATAAAACGCGAAAACGACGAGATTTTGGTCATATATATCTCAAACATGTATTGGTTCTGACGGTCGTTGTAAATCTCCCTCAAACCCAAAAACTGTGGACAATAGGTTATGAAAACAGCGATAAAATGCGAAACGATAAGGTTTCGGTCATATCTCTCAAACATGTATCGGTTCTCACGGTCATTGTAAATTTCCCCGGAACCCGAAAACTTTGGGCAATATCTCATGAAAACAGTCATAAAACGCGAAAACGACGAGTTATTGGTCATATAACTCAAACATGTATCAGTGCTCACGGTCATTGTAAATCTCCCTAGAACCCCAAAACTAGGCAATAGCTCATGAAAACGGCCACAAAACACGAAAACAATGAGTTTTTTGTCACATATCTGAAACTTGTATCGGGTCTTAAGGTCGTTGTAAATCGCCCTGGAACCCCATAACTAAGGGCAATAGCTCATGAAAACGGCCATAAAATGCAAAAACGAGGAGTTTTTGGTCATTAGTCTCAAACTTTTATCGGGTCCTACAGTCGTTGTAAATCCCCCTAGAACCCTAAAACTTTAGGCAATAGCTCATGAAAACGTCCATGAAACACGAAAACGATGAGTTTTTGGTTAAATCTCTCAAACATGTATCGGGTCTTACTGTCGTTGTAAATCGCCCTAGAACCACAAAATTGTGGGCAATAGCTCATGAAAACGGCCATAAAACCCGGAAACGATGTGGTTTTGCTCATATATATCAAACATGTATTAATTCTTACAGCCGATGTAAATTGCCGTGGAACCCCAAAACTTGGGAAAAAGCTAATGAAAACGACCATAAAACCCGAAAATGACGAGTTTTTGGTCATATACCTCAAACATGTATCGGTTCTCACGGTCGTTGTAAATGAATCTGAAACACCAAAACTATGGGCAATAGCTCTTGAAAATGGCCATAAACGCGAAAACGATGAGTTTTTGGTTGTATATCTCAAACTTGTCTCGGGTCTTACGGTCGTTGTAAATCGCCCTAGAACCCCATAACTAAGGGCAATAGCTCATGAAAACGGCCATATAACGCAAAAACGACGAGTTTTTGGTCATATATCTCAAACATGTATCGGGTCTTAAGGTCGTTGTAAATCGCCCAGGAACACCATAAGTAAGGGATCATGAAAACAGTTATAGTTATAAACCGCAAAAGTGGGCAATAGCTCACGGAAACGGCCATAAAATGCGAAAACAACGAGTTTTTGGTCTTATATATCTCAAACTTGTATCGGTTCTGACGGTCGTTGTAAATTGCTCTAGAACCCCAAACTATGGTAAATATCTCATAAAAACGTCCATAAAACGCGAAAACGACGAGTTTTTGGTCATATATATCTCAAACATGTATTGGTTCTGACGGTCGTTGTAAATCTCGCTCAAACCCAAAAACTGTGGACAATAGGTTATGAAAACAGCGATAAAATGCGAAACGATAAGTTTTCGGTCATATCTCTCAAACATGTATCGGTTCTCACGGTCATTGTAAATTTCCCTGGAACCCGAAAACTTTGGGCAATATCTCATGAAAACGGTCTAAAACGCGAAAACGACGAGTTATTCGTCATATAACTCAAACATGTATCGGTTCTCACGGTCAATGTAAATCTCCCTAGAACCCCAAAACTATAGGCAATAGCTCATGAAAACGGCCGGAAAACACGAAAACGATGAGTTTTTGTCACATATCTGAATCTTGTATCCGGTCTTAAGGTCGTTGTAAATCGCCCTGGAACCCCATAACTAAGGGCAATAGCTCATGAAAACGGCCATAAAATGCAAAAACAAGGAGTTTTTGGTCATATATCTCAAACTTTTATCGGGTCCTACAGTCATTGTAAATCCTCCTAGAACCCCAAAACTATGGTCAATAGCTCATGAACGGCCATGAAACACGAAAACGACGAGTTTTTGGTTAAATATCTCAAACATGTATCAAGTCTTACGGTCGTTGTAAATCGGCCTAGAACCACAAAATTGTGGGCAATCGCTCATGAAAACGGCCACAAAACCCTGAAACGATGAGTTTTTGCTCATATATCTCAAACATGTATTAATTCTTACAACCGATGTAAATTGCCGTGGAACCCCAAAACTTTGGAAAAAGCTGATTAAAACGGCCATAAAACCCGAAAATGACGAGTTTTTGGTCATATACCTCAAACATGTATTGGTTCTCACGGTCGTTGTGAATCAATCTGAAACACCAAAACTATGGGCAGTAGCTCATGAAAATGGCCATAAACGCGAAAACGATGAGTTTTTAGTTTTATATCTCAAACTTGTCTCGGGTCTTAAGGTCATTTTAAATCGCCGTGGAACCCCATAACTAATGGCAATATCTCATGAAAACAGCCATAAAATGCAAAAACGACGAGTTTTTGGTCATATATCTCAAACTTATAGCGGGTCTTACGGTCGTTGTAAATCGCCCTAAAACCCCATAACTAAGGGCAATAGCTCATGAAAACGGCCATAAAACGCAAAAACGACGAGTTTTTGGTCATATATCTCAAACATGTATTGGGTCTTAAGGTCGTTGTAAATCCCCCTAAAACTCCAAAACTATGGGCAATAGCTCATAAAAACGGCCATGAAACGCGAAAACGACGAGTTTTTGGTTAAATCTCTCAAACGTGTATTGGGTCTTACGGTCGTTGTAAATCGCCCTAGAACCAAAAAATTGTGGGCAATAGCTCATGAAAACGGCCATAGAACCCGGAAACGATGAGTTTTTGCTCATATATCTCAAACATGTATTAATTCTTATAGCCGATATAAATTGCCCTGGAACCCCAAAACTTTGGAAAAAGCTGATGAAAACAGCCGTAAAACCCGAAAATGACGAGTTTTTGGTCATATATCTCAAACATGTATCGGTTCTCACGGTCGTTGTAAATCAATCTGAAACACCAAAACTATGGGCAATAGCTCATGAAAATGGCCATAAACGCGAAAACGATGAGTTTTTGATTATATATCTCAAACTTGTCTCGGGTCTTAAGGTCGTTGTAAATCGCCGTGGAACCCCATAAGTAATGGCAATAGCTCATGAAAACGGCCATAAAATGCAAAAACGACGAGTTTTTGGTCATATATCTCAAACTTGTATCGGATCTTACGGTCGTTGTATATCGCCCTAGAACCCCATAACTAAGCGCAATAGCTCATGAAAACCGCCATAAAACACAAAAAACGACGAGTTTTTGGTCATATATCTCAAACATGTATCGGGTCTTAAGGTCGTTGTAAATCGCCCAGGAACCCCATAAGTAAGGGATAATGAAAACAGTTATAAACCGCAAAAGTGGGCAATAGCTCACGGAAACGGCCATAAAATGCGAAAACAACGAGTTTTTGGTCTTATATATCTCAAACATGTATCGGTTCTGACGGTCGTTGTAAATCGCCCTAGAACCCCAAAACTATGGTCAACATCTCATGAAAACGTCCATAAAACGCGAAAACGACGAGTTTTTTGGTCATATATATATCTCAAACATGTATCGGTTCTGACGGTCGTTGTAAATCTCCCTCAAACCCCAAAACTGTGGGCAATAGGTTATGAAAACGGCGATAAAATGCGAAACGATAAGTTTTTGGTCATATCTCTCAAACATGTATCGGTTCTCACTGTCGTTTTAAATTTCCCTGGAACCCAAAAATTCTGGGTAATAGCTCATGAAAATAGTCATAAAACGCGAAAACGACGAGTTATTGGTCATATAACTCAAAACATGTATTGGTTCTCACGGTCATTGTAAATCACCCTAGAACCCCAAAACTATAGGCAATAGCTCATGAAAACGGCCGCAAAACACGAAAACGATGAGTTTTTCGTCACATATCTAAAACTTATATCGAGTCTTAAGGTCGGTGTAAATCGCCCTTGAACCCCATAACTAGGGGAAATAGCTCATGAAAACGGCCATAAAATGCAAAAACGAGGAGTTTTTGGTCATATATCTCAAACTTTTATCGGGTCCTATAGTCGTTGTAAATCCCCCTAGAACCCCAAAACTTTAGGCAATAGCTCATGAAAACGGCCATGAAACACGAAAGCGACGAGTTTTTGGTTAAATATCTCAAACATGTATCGGGTCTTACGGTCGTTGTAAATCGCCCTAGAACCACAAAATTGTGGGCAATCGCTCATGGAAACGGCCATAAAACCCGGAAACGATGAGGTTTTGCTCATATATCTCAAACATGTATTAATTCTTACAACCGATGTAAATTGCCGTGGAACCCCAAAACTTTGGAAAAAGCTGATGAAAACGGCCATAAAATCCAAAAATGATGAGTTTTTGGTCATATACCTCAAACATGTATCGGTTCTCACGGTCGTTGTAAATCAATCTGAAACACGAAAACTATGGGCAATAGCTCATGAAAATGGCCATAAACGCGAAAACGATGAGTTTTTGGTTGTATATCTCAAACTTGTCTCGGGTCTTAAGGTCGTTGTAAATCGCCGTGGAACCCCATAACTAATGGAAATAGCTCATGAAAACGGCCATAAAATGCAAAAACGACGAGGTTTTGGTCATATATCTCAAACTTGAATCGGGTCTTACGGTCGTTGTAAATCGCCCTAGAACCCCATAACTAAGGGCAATAGCTCATGTAAACGGCCATAAAACGCAAAAAACGACGAGTTTTTGGTCATATATCTCAAACATGTATCGGGTCTTAAGGTCGTTGTAAATCGCCCAGGAACCCCATAAGTAAGGGATAATGAAAACAGTTATAAACCACAAAAGTGGGCAATAGCTCACGGAAACGGCCATAAAATGCGAAAACAACGAGTTTTTGGTCTTATATATCTCAAACATGTATCGGTTCTGACGGTTGTTTTAAATCGCCCTAGAACCCCAAAACTATGGTCAATATCTCATGGAAACGTCCATAAAACGCGAAAACGACGAGTTTTTTGGCCATATATATCTCAAACATGTATCGGTTCTGACGGTCGTTGTAAATCTCCCTCAAACCCCAAAACTGTGGACAATAGGTTATGAAAACGGCGATAAAATGCGAAACGATAAGTTTTTGGTCATATCTCTCAAACATGTATCGGTTCTCACTGTCGTTGTAAATTTCCCTGGAACCCGAAAACTCTGGGCAATAGCTCATGAAAACAGTCATAAAACGCGAAAACGACGAGTTATTGGTCATATAACTCAAAACATGTATCGGTTCTCACGGTCATTGTAAATCACCCTGGAACCCCAAAACTATGCGCAATAGCTCATAAAAACGGTCATGAAACGCGAAAACGACAAGTTTTTGGTTAAATCTCTCAAACGTGTATCGGGTCTTACGGTCGTTGTAAATCGCCCTGGAACCACAAAATTGTGGGCAATAGCTCATGAAAACGGCCATAAAACCCGGAAACGATGAGTTTTTGCTCATATATCTCAAACATGTATTAATTCCTACAGCCGATGTAAATTGCCCTAGAACCCCAAAACTTTGGAAAAAGCTGATGAAAACGGCCATAAAACCTGAAAATGACGAGTTTTTGGTCATATACCTCAAACATGTATCTGTTCACACGGTCGTTGTAAATCAATGTGAAACACCAAAACTATGGGCAATAGCTCATGAAAATGGCCATAAACGTGAAAACGATGAGTTTTTGGTTGTATATCTCAAAATTGTCTCGGGTCTTACGGTCATTGTAAATCGCCGTGGAACCCCATAACTAATGGCAATAGCTCATGAAAACGGCTGTAAAACGCGAAAACGACGAGTTTTTGGTCATATATGTCAAACTTGTATTAGGTCTTACGATCGTTGTAAATTGCCCTGGAACCCCATAACTAAGGGCAATAGCTCATGAAAACGGCCATATAACACAAAAACGACGAGTTTTTGGTCATATACCTCAAACATGTATCGGGTCTTAAGGTTGTTGCGAATCGCCCAGGAACCCCATAAGTAAGGGATAATGAAAACAGTTATAAACCGCAAAAGTGGGCAATAGCTCACGGAAACGGCCATAAAATGCGAAAACAACGAGTTTTTGGTCTTATATATCTCAAACATGTATCGGTTCTGACGGTCATTGTAAATCGCCCTAGAACCCCAAACTATGGTCAATATCTCATGAAAACGTCCATAAAACGCGAAAACGACGAGTTTTTGGTCATATATGTCTCAAACATGTATCGGTTCTGACGGTCGTTGTAAATCTCCCGCAAACACCAAAACTGTGGACAATAGGTTATGAAAACGACAATAAAATGCGAAACGATAAGTTTTTGGTCATATCCCTCAAACATGTATCCGTTCTCACTGTCGTTGTAAATTTCCCTGGAACCCGAAAACTTTGGGCAATAGCTCATGAAAACAGTCATAAAACACGAAAACGACGAGTTATTGGTCATAAAACTCAAAACATGTATCGGTTCTCACGGTCATTGTAAATCACCCTGGAACCCCAAAACAATAGGCAATAGCTCATGAAAACGGCCGCAAAACACAAAAACGATGAGTTTTTCGTCACATATCTGAAACTTGTATTGGGTCTTAAGGTCGTTGTAAATCGGCCTAGAACCCCATAACTAAGGGCAATAGCTCATGAAAATGGCCACAAAATGCAAAAACGAGGAGTTTTTGGTCATATATCTCAAACTTTTATCGGGTCCTACAATCGTTGTAAATCCCCCTAGAACCCCTAAACTATGGGCAACAGCTCATGAAAACGGCCATGAAACACGAAAACGACGAGTTTTTGGTTAAATCTCTTAAACGTGTATCGGGTCTTACGGTCGTTGTAAATCGCCCTGGAACCACAAAATTGTGGGCAATAGCTCATGAAAACGACCATAAAACCCGGAAAGGATGAGTTTTTGCTCATATATCTCAAACATGTATTAATTCTTACAGCCGATGTAAATTGCCATGGAACCCCAAAACTTTGGAAAAAGCTGATGAAAACGGCCATAAAACCCGAAAATGACGAATTTATGGTCATATACCTCAAACATGTATCGGTTCTCACGGTCGTTGTAAATCAATCTGAAACACAAAAACTATGGGCAATAGCTCTTGAAAATGGCCATAAACGCGAAAACGATGAGTTTTTTGTTGTATATCTCAAACTTGTCTCGGATCTTACGGTCGTTGTAAATCGCCCTAGAACCCCATAACTAAGGGCAATAGCTCATGAAAACAGCCATATAACGCAAACACGACGAGTTTTTGGTCATATATCTCAAACATGTATCGGGTCTTAAGGTCGTTGTAAATCGCCCAGGAACCCCATAAGTAAGGGATCGTGAAAATAGTTATAAACCGCAAAAGTGGGCAATAGCTCACGGAAACGGCCATAAAATGCGAAAACAACAAGTTTTTGGTCTTATATATCTCAAACATGTATCTGTTCTTAAGGTCATTGTAAATCACCCTGGAACCCCAGAACTATAGGCAATAGCTCATGAAAATGGCCGCAAAACACGAAAACGATGAGTTTTTCGTCACATATCTAAAACTTGTATCGGGTCTTAAGGTCGTTGTAAATCGCCCTTGAACCCCATAACTAAGGGCAATAGCTCATGAAAATGGCCATAAAATGCAACAACGACGAGTTTTTGGTCATATATCTCAAACTTTTATCAGGTCCTACAATCGTTGTAAATCCCCCTAGAACACCAAAACTATGGGCAATAGCTCATAAAAACAGCCATGAAACGGGAAAACGACGAGTTTTTGGTTAAATCTCTCAAATGTGTATCGGGTCTTACGGTCGTTTTAAATTTCCCTGAAACCCAAGAACATTGGGCAATAGCTCATGAAAACAGTCATAAAACGTGAAAACGACGAGTTATTGGTTATATAACTCAAAACATGTATCGGTTCTCACGGTCATTGTAAATCACCCTGGAACCCCAAAACTATAGGCAATAGCTCATGAAAACGGCCGCAAAACACGAAAACGATGAGTTTTTCGTCACATATCTAAAACTTGTATTGGGTCTTAAGGTCGTTGTAAATCGCCCTTGAACCCCATAACTAAGGGAAATAGCTCATGAAAAAGGCCATAAAATGCAAAAACGACGAGATTTTGTTCATATATCTCAAACTTTTATCAGGTCCTACAATCCTTGTAAATCCCCCTAGAACCCCAAAACTATGGGCAATAGCTTATAAAAACGGTCATGAAACGCGAAAACGACGAGTTTTTGGTTAAATCTCTCAAACGTGTATCGGGTCTTACGGTCGTTTTAAATTTCCCTGAAACCCAAAAACTCTGGGCAATAGCTCATGAAAACAGTCATAAAACGTGAAAACGACGAGCTATTGGTCATATAACTCAAAACATGTATCGGTTCTCACAGTCATTGTAAATCACCCAGGAACCCCAAAACTATAGGCAATAGCTCATGAAAACGGCCGCAAAACACGAAAACGATGAGTTTTTCGTCACATATCTAAAACTTGTATCCGGTCTTAAGGTCATTGTAAATCGCCCTTGAACCCCATAACTAAGGGCAATAGCTCATGAAAAAGGCCATAAAATGTAAAAACGACGAGATTTTGGTCATATATCTCAAACTTTTATCAAGTCCTACAATCCTTGTAAATCCCCCTAGAACCCCAAAACTATGGGCAATAGCTCATAAAAACGGTCATGAAACGCGAAAATGACGAGTTTTTGGTTAAATCTCTCAAACGTGTATCGGGTCTTACGGTCGTTGTAAATCGCCCTAGAACCACAAAATTGTGGGCAATAGCTCATGAAAACGGCCATAAAACCCGGAAACGATGAGTTTTTGCTCATATATCTCAAACATGTATTAATTCTTACGGCTGATATAAATTGGCCTGGATCCCCAAAACTTTGGAAAAAGCTGATGAAAATGGCCACAAAACCCGAAAATGACGAGTTTTTGGTCATATATCTCAAACATGTATCGGTTCTCACGGTCGTTGTAAATCAATCTGAAACACCAAAACTATGGGCAATAGCTCATGAAAATGGCCATAAACACGAAAACGATGAGTTTTTTGTTGTATATCTCAAACTTGTCTCGGGTCTTAAGGTTGTTGTAAATCGCCGTGGAACCCCATAACTAATGGCAATAGCTCATGAAAACGGCCATAAAATGCAAAAACGACGAGTTTTTGGTCATATATCTCAAACTTGTACCGGGTCTTACGGTCGTTGTAAATCGCCCTAGAACCCCATAACTAAGGGCAATAGCTCATGAAAACGGCCATAAAACGCAAAAAACGACGAGTTTTTGGTCATATATCTCAAACATGTATCGGGTCTTAAGGTCGTTGTAAATCGCCCAGGAACCCCATAAGTAAGGCATAATGAAAACAGTTATAAACCGCAAAAGTGGGCAATAGCTATGAGAATCACGAAGACAACGAGTTTTTGGTCTTATATATCTCAAACATGTATCGGTTCTGACGGTAGTTTCAAATCGCCCTAGAACCCCAAAACTATGGTCAATATCTCATGAAAACGTCCATAAAACGCGAAAACGACGAGTTTTTTGGTCATATATATCTCAAACATGTATCGGTTCTGATGGTCGTTGTAAATCTCCCTCAAACCCCAAAACTATGGACAATAGGTTATGAAAACAGCGATAAAATGCGAAACAATAAGTTTTTGGTCATATCTCTCAAACATGTATCGGTTCTCACTGTCGTTTTAAATTTCCTTGAAACCCAAGAACATTGGGCAATAGCTCATGAAAACAGTCATAAAACGTGAAAACGACGAGTTATTGGTTATATAACTCAAAACATGTATCGGTTCTCACGGTCATTGTAAATCACCCTGGAACCCCAAAACTATAGGCAATAGCTCATGAAAACGGCCGCAAAACACGAAAACGATGAGTTTTTCGTCACATATCTAAAACTTGTATTGGGTCTTAAGGTCGTTGTAAATCGCCCTTGAACCCCATAACTAAGGGAAATAGCTCATGAAAAAGGCCATAAAATGCAAAAACGACGAGATTTTGTTCATATATCTCAAACTTTTATCAGGTCCTACAATCCTTGTAAATCCCCCTAGAACCCCAAAACTATGGGCAATAGCTCATAAAAACAGTCATGAAACGCGAAAACGACGAGTTTTTGGTTAAATCTCTCAAACGTGTATCGGGTCTTACGGTCGTTTTAAATTTCCCTGAAACCCAAAAACTCTGGGCAATAGCTCATG
Organism: Avena insularis; assembly: GCA_023614405.1. Taxonomy (NCBI): domain Eukaryota; kingdom Viridiplantae; phylum Streptophyta; class Magnoliopsida; order Poales; family Poaceae; genus Avena; species Avena insularis. The sequence continues at coordinate 542,032,058 of CM042692.1, forward strand.
AAAACAGTCATAAAACGTGAAAACGACGAGCTATTGGTCATATAACTCAAAACATGTATCGGTTCTCACAGTCATTGTAAATCACCCAGGAACCCCAAAACTATAGGCAATAGCTCATGAAAACGGCCGCAAAACACGAAAACGATGAGTTTTTCGTCACATATCTAAAACTTGTATCGGGTCTTAAGGTCATTGTAAATCGCCCTTGAACCCCATAACTAAGGGCAATAGCTCATGAAAAAGGCCATAAAATGTAAAAACGACGAGATTTTGGTCATATATCTCAAACTTTTATCAAGTCCTACAATCCTTGTAAATCCCCCTAGAACCCCAAAACTATGGGCAATAGCTCATAAAAACGGTCATGAAACGCGAAAATGACGAGTTTTTGGTTAAATCTCTCAAACGTGTATCGGGTCTTACGGTCGTTGTAAATCGCCCTAGAACCACAAAATTGTGGGCAATAGCTCATGAAAACGGCCATAAAACCCGGAAACGATGAGTTTTTGCTCATATATCTCAAACATGTATTAATTCTTACGGCTGATATAAATTGGCCTGGATCCCCAAAACTTTGGAAAAAGCTGATGAAAATGGCCACAAAACCCGAAAATGACGAGTTTTTGGTCATATATCTCAAACATGTATCGGTTCTCACGGTCGTTGTAAATCAATCTGAAACACCAAAACTATGGGCAATAGCTCATGAAAATGGCCATAAACACGAAAACGATGAGTTTTTTGTTGTATATCTCAAACTTGTCTCGGGTCTTAAGGTTGTTGTAAATCGCCATGGAACCCCATAACTAATGGCAATAGCTCATGAAAACGGCCATAAAATGCAAAAACGACGAGTTTTTGGTCATATATCTCAAACTTGTACCGGGTCTTACGGTCGTTGTAAATCGCCCTAGAACCCCATAACTAAGGGCAATAGCTCATGAAAACGGCCATAAAAGCAGCAAAAAGCAGAGTTTTGGTCATATATCTCAAACATGTATCGGGTCTTAAGGTCGTTGTAAATCGCCCAGGAACCCCATAAGTAAGGCATAATGAAAACAGTTATAAACCGCAAAAGTGGGCAATAGCTAACGGAAACGGCCATAAATGCGAAGACAACGAGTTTTTGGTCTTATATATCTCAAACATGTATCGGTTCTGACGGTAGTTTCAAATCGCCCTAGAACCCCAAAACTATGGTCAATATCTCATGAAAACGTCCATAAAACGCGAAAACGACGAGTTTTTTGGTCATATATATCTCAAACATGTATCGGTTCTGATGGTCGTTGTAAATCTCCCTCAAACCCCAAAACTATGGACAATAGGTTATGAAAACAGCGATAAAATGCGAAACAATAAGTTTTTGGTCATATCTCTCAAACATGTATCGGTTCTCACTGTCGTTTTAAATTTCCTTGAAACCCAAGAACATTGGGCAATAGCTCATGAAAACAGTCATAAAACGTGAAAACGACGAGTTATTGGTTATATAACTCAAAACATGTATCGGTTCTCACGGTCATTGTAAATCACCCTGGAACCCCAAAACTATAGGCAATAGCTCATGAAAAGCGGCATAAAACCGAAAACGATGAGTTTTTCGTCACATATCTAAAACTTGTGTTGGGTCTTAAGGTCGTTGTAAATCGCCCTTGAACCCCATAACTAAGGGAAATAGCTCATGAAAAAGCCATAAAATGCAAAAACGATGAGATTTTGGTCATATATCTCAAACTTTTATCAGGTCCTACAATCCTTGTAAATCCCCCTAGAACCCCAAAACTATGGGCAATAGCTCATAAAAACGGTCATGAAGCAGCGAAAGCGAGTTTTGGTTAAATCTCTCAAGCGTGTATCGGGTCTTACGGTCGTTTTAAATTTCCTGAACCAAAAAACTGGGCAATAGCTCATGAAAAGCAGTCATAAAAGCGTGAAAAGCGACGAGCTATTGGTAATATAACTCAAACCTTGTATCGGTTCTCACGGTCATTGTAAATCACCCAGGAACCCCAAAACTATAGGCAATAGCTCATGAAAACGGCCGCAAAACACGAAAACGATGAGTTTTTCGTCACATATCTAAAACTTGTATCGGGTCTTAAGGTCGTTGTAAATCGCCCTTGAACCCCATAACTAAGGGCAATAGCTCATGAAAAAGGCCATAAAATGCAAAAACGACGAGATTTTGGTCATATATCTCAAACTTTTATCAGGTCCTACAATCCTGGTAAATCCCCTAGAACCCCAAAACTATGGGCAATAGTTAATAAAAACGGTCATGAAACGCGAAAATGACGAGTTTTTGGTTAAATCTCTCAAACGTGTATCGGGTCTTACGGTCGTTGTAAATCGCCCTAGAACCTCAAAATTGTGGGCAATAGCTCATGAAAACGGCCATAAAACCCGGAAACGATGAGTTTTTGCTCATATATCTCAAACATGTATTAATTCTCATAGCCGATATAAATTGGCCTGGAACCCCAAAACTTTGGAAAAAGCTGATGAAAATGGCCACAAAACCTGAAAATGACGAGTTTTTGGTCATATATCTCAAACATGTATCGGTTCTCACGGTCGTTGTAAATCAATCTGAAACACCAAAACTATGGGCAATAGCTCATGAAAATGGTCATAAACGCGAAAACGATGAGTTTTTTGTTGTATATCTCAAACTTGTCTCGGGTCTTAAGGTTGTTGTAAATAGCCGTGGAACCCCATAACTAATGGCAATAGCTCATGAAAACGGCCATAAAATGCAAAAACGACGAGTCTTTGGTCATATATCTCAAACTTGTATCGGGTCTTACGGTCGTTGTAAATCGCCCTAGAACCCCATAACTAAGGGCAATAGCTCATGAAAACGGCCATAAAACGCATAAAAAGCAGCGAGTTTTTGGTCATATATCTCAAACATGTATCGGGTCTTAAGGTCGTTGTAAATCGCCAGAACCCCATAAGTAAGGCATAATGAAAAGCAGTTATAAACGCAAAAAGTGGGCAATAGCTAACGGAAACGGCCATAAATGCGAAGACAACGAGTTTTTGGTCTTATATATCTCAAACATGTATCGGTTCTGACGGTAGTTTCAAATCGCCCTAGAACCCCAAAACTATGGTCAATATCTCATGAAAACGTCCATAAAACGCGAAAACAACGAGTTTTTTGGTCATATATATCTCAAACATGTATCGGTTCTGATGGTCGTTGTAAATCTCCCTCAAACCCCAAAACTATGGACAATAGGTTATGAAAACAGCGATAAAATGCAAAAACAATAAGTTTTTGGTCATATCTCTCAAACATGTATCGGTTCTCACTGTCGTTTTAAATTTCCCTAGAACCCAAAAACTCTGGGCAATAGCTCATGAAAATAGTCATAAAACGCGAAAACGACGAGTTATTGGTCATATAACTCAAAACATGTAGCGGTTCTCATTGTCATTGTAAATCACCCTGGAACCCCAAAACTATAGGCAATAGCTCATGAAAACGGCCACAAAACACGAAAACGATGAGTTTTTCGTCACATATCTAAAACTTGTATCGGGTCTTAAGGTCATTGTAAATCGCCCTTGAACCCCATAACTAAGGACAATAGCTCATGAAAACGGCCATAAAATGCAAAAACCACGAGTTTTTGGTCATATATCTCAAGCTTTTATCAGGTCCTACGGTCATTGTAAATCCCCCAAGAACCCCAAAACTATGGGCAATAGCTCATGAAAACGGCCATGAAACGCGAAAACGACGAGTTTTTGGTTAAATCTCTCAAACGTGTATCGGGTCTTACGGTCGTTGTAAATCTCCCTGGAACCACAAAATTGTTGGCAATAGCTCCTGAAAACGGCCATAAAACCCGGAAACAATGAGTTTTTGCTCATATATCTCAAACATGTATTAATTCTTACAGCAGATGTAAATTGCCCTAGAACCCCAAAACCTTGGAAAAGCTGATGAAAACGGCCATAAAACCCAAAAATGACGAGTTTTTAGTCATATACCTCAAACATGTATCGGTTCTCACAGTCGTTGTAAATCAATCTAAAACACCAAAACTATGGTAAAATAGCTCTTGAAAATGGCCATAAACGCGAAAACGATGAGTTTTTGGTTGTATATCTCAAACTTGTCTCGGGTCTTAAGGTCATTGTAAATCGCCGTGGAACCCCATAACTAATGGCAATAGCTCATGAAAATGGCCATAAAATGCAAAAACGACGAGTTTTTGGTCATATATCTCAAACTTGTATCGGGTCTTACGGTCGTTGTAAATTGCCCTAGAACCCCATAACTAAGGGCAATAGCTCATGAAAACGGCCATAAAACGCAACAAACGACGAGTTTTTGGTCATATATCTTAAACATGTATCGGGTCTTAAGGTCGTTGTAAATTGCCCAGGAACCCCATAGGTAAGGGATAATGAAAACAGTTATAAACTGCAAATGTGGGCAATAGCTCTCGGAAATGGCCATAAAGTGCGAAAACAACGAGTTTTTGGTCTTATATATCTCAAACATGTATCGCTTCTGATCGTAGTTATAAATCGCCCTAGAACCCCAAAACTATGGTCAATATCTCATGAAAACGTCCATAAAACGCGAAAATGACGAGTTTTTTGGTCATATATATCTCAAACATGTATCGGTTCTGACGGTCATTGTAAATCTCCCTCAAACCCCAAAACTGTGGACAATAGGTTATGAAAACGGCGATAAAATGCGAAACGATAAGTTTTTGGTCATATCTCTCAGACATGTATCGGTTCTCACGGTCGTTGTAAATTTCCCTGGAACCCGAAAACTTTGGGCAATATCTCATGAAAACAGTCATAAAACGCAAAAACGACGAGTTATTGGTCATATAACTCAAACATGTATCGGTTCTCATGGTCATTGTAAATCTCCCTGGAACCCCCAAACTATAGGCAATAACTCATGAAAACGGCCGCAAAACACGAAAACGATGAGTTTTTCTTCACATATCTAAAACTTGTATCGGGTCTTAAGGTCGTTGTAAATCGGCCTTGAACCCCATAACTAAGGGCAATAGCTCATAAAAACGGCCATAAAATGCAAAAACGACGAGTTTTTGGTCATATATCTCAAACTTTTATCAGGTCCTACAATCGTTGTAAATCCCCCTAGAACACCAAAACTATGGGCAATAGCTCATAAAAACAGCCATGAAACGCGAAAACGACAAGTTTTTGGTTTAATCTCTCAAACGTGTATCGGGTCTTACGGTCGTTGTAAATCGCCCTGGAACCACAAAATTGTGGGCAATAGCTCATGAAAACTGCCACAAAAACCCGGAAACGATGAGTTTTTGCTCATATATCTCAAACATGTATTAATTCTTACAGCCGATATAAATTGCCCTGGAACCCCAAAACTTTGGAAAAAGCTGATGAAATCGGCCATAAAACCTGAAAATGACGAGTTTTTGGTGATATACCTCAAACATGTATCGGTTCTCACGGTCGTTGTAAATCAATCTGAAACACCAAAACTATGGGCAATAGCTCATGAAAATGGCCATAAACGCGAAAACGACGAGTTTTTGGTTGTATATCTCAAACTTGTCTCGGGTCTTAAGGTCGTTGTAAATCGCCGTGGAACCCCATAACTAATGGCAATAGCTCATGAAAACAACCATAAAATGCTAAAACGACGAGTTTTTGGTCATATATCTCAAACTTGTATCGGGTCTTACGGTCGTTGTAAATCGCCCTAGAAGCCCATAACTAAGGGAAATAGCTCATGAAAACAGTCATAAAACGCAAAAAACGACGAGTTTTTGGTCATATATATCAAACATCTATCGGGTCTTAAGGTCGTTGTAAATCGCCTAGGAACCCCATTAGTAAGGGATAATGAAAACAGTTATAAACCGCAAAAGTGGGCAATAGCTCACTGAAACAGCCGTAAAATGCGAAAAAATGAGGTTTTGGTCTTATATATCTCAAACATGTATCGGTTCTGACGGTAGTTTTAAATCGCCCTAGAACCCCAAAACTATGGACAATAGGTCATGAAAACATCCATAAAACGCGAAAACGACGAGTTATTGGTCATATAACTGAAGCATGTATCGGTTCTGACGGTCGTTGTAAATCTCCCTCAAACCCCAAAACTGTGGACAATAGGTTATGAAAACGGCGATAAAATGCGAAACGATAAGTTTTTGGTCATATCTCTCAAAGATGTATCGGTTCTCCCTGTCGTTTTAAATTCCCCAGGAACCCAAAAACTCTAGGCAATAGCTCATGAAAACAGTCATAAAACGTGAAAACGACGAGTTATTGGTCATATAACTCAAAACATGTATCGGTTCTCACGGTCATTGTAAATCACCCTGGAACCCCAAAACTATAGGCAATAGCTCATGAAAACGGCCGCAAAACACGAAAACGACGAGTTTTTGGTCATATATCTCAAACTTGTATCGGGTCTTACGGTCGTTGTAAATCGCCCTAGAACCCCATAACTAAGGGCAATAGCTCATGAAAACGGCCATAAAATGCAAAAACGACGAGTTTTTGGTCATATATCTCAAACATGTATCAGGACTTAAGGTCGTTGTAAATCGCCCAGGAACGCCATAAGTAAGGGATCATGAAAATATTTATAAATCGCAAAAGTGGGCAATAGCTCACGGAAACAGCCATAAAATACGAAAACAACGAGTTTTTGGTCTTATATATCACAAACAAGTATCGGTTCTCATGGTCATTTTAAATCGCCCTAGAACCTCAAAACTATGGTTAATATCTCATGAAAACGTCCATAAAAAGCGAAAACGACAAGTTTTTGGTCATATATATCTAAAACATGTATCGGTTCTGACGGTCGTTGTAAATCTCCCTCAAACCCCAAAACTATGGACAATAGGTTATGAAAACGGTGATAAATGCGAAACGATAAGTTTTTGGTCATATCTCTCAGACATGTATCGGTTCTCACGGTCGTTGTAAATTTCCCTCATGAAAACAGTCATAAAACGCGAAAACTACGAGTTATTGGTCATATAACTCAAAGATGTATCAGTTCTCACGGTCATTGTAAATCTCCTTGGAACCCCAAAACTATAGGCAATAGCTCAAGAAAACGGCCGCAAAACACGAAAACGATGAGTTTTTCGTCACATATCTGAAACTTGTAACGGGTCTTAAGGTCGTTGTAACTCGCCCTGGAACCCCATAACTAAGGGCAATAGCTCATGAAAACGGCCATAAAATGCAAAAACGAGGAGTTTTTGGTCATATATCTCAAACTTTTATCGGGTCCTACAGTCGTTGTAAGTCCCCCTAGAACCTCAAAACTATGGGCAATAGCCCATGAAAACAGCCATGAAACGCGAAAACGACGAGTTTTTGGTTAAATCTCTCAAACGCGTATCGGGTCTTACGGTCGTTGTAAATCGCCCTGGAACCACAAAATTGTGGCCAATAGCTCATGAAAACGGCCATAAAACCTGAAAACGATGAGTTTTTGCTCATATATCTCAAACATGTATTAATTCTTACAGCCGGTGTAAATTGCCCTGGAACCCCAAAACTTTGGAAAAAGCTAATACAAAATTGTATTGGGTGTTAAGGTCATTGTAAATCACCCTAGAATCCCATAACTAATGGCAATAGCTCATGAAAACAGCTATAAAACGCGAAAACGATGAGTTTTTGGTCATATATCTCAAACTTGTATCGGGTCTTAAGGTCGTTGTAAATCGCCCTAGAACCCCATAACTAAGGGCAATAGCTCATGAAAACGGCCATAAAACACAAAAACGAGGAGTTTTTGGTCATATATCTCAAACATGTATCGGGTCTTAAGGTCGTTGTAAATCGCCCAGGAACCCCATAAGTAAGGGATCATGAAAACGGTTATAAACCGCAAAAGTGGGCAATAGCTCACGGAAACGGTCATGAAATGCGAAAACAACGAGTTTTTGGTCTTATATATCTCAAACATGTATCGGTTCTGATGGTCGTTGTAAATCGCCCTAGAAAACCAAAACTATGGTCAATATCGGTTATGAAAACGGCGATAAAATGCGAAACGATAAGTTTTTGGTCATATCTCTCAAACATGTATCGGTTCTCACGGTTGTTGTAAATTTCCCCGCAACCCGAAAACTTTGGGCAATATCTCATGAAAACACTCATAAAACGCGAAAACGACGAGTTATTGGTCATATAACTCAAACATGTATCGGTTCTCGCGGTCATTGTAAATCTCCCTGGAACCCCAAAACTATAGGCAATAGCTCATGAAAATGGCCGCAAAACACGAAAACGATGAGTTTTTCGTCACATGTTTGAAACTTGTATCGGGTCTTAAGGTTGTTGTAAATCGCTCTGGAACCCCATAACTAAGGGCAATAGCTCATGAAAACGGCCATAAAACGCGAAAACGACGAGTTTTTGGTCATATATATCTCAAACATGTATCGGTTCTGACGGACGTTGTAAATCTCCCTCAAACCCCAAAACTGTGGACAATAGGTTATGAAAACGGCGATAAAATACGAAACGATAAGTTTTTGGTCATATCTCTCAAACATGTATCGGTTCTCATTGTCGTTGTAAATTTCCCTGGAACCCGAAAACTTTGGGCAATATCTCATGAAAATAGTCATAAAACGCAAAAACAACAAGTTATTGGTCATATAACTCAAACATGTATCGGTTCTCACGGTCATTGTAAATCACCCTGGAACCCCAAAACTATAGGCAATAGCTCATGAAAATAGCCACAAAGCACGAAAACTATGAGTTCTTTGTCACATATCTGAAACTTGTATCGGGTCTTAAGGTCATTGTAAATCGCCCTAGAACCCCATAACTAAGGGCAATAGCTCCTGAAAACGGCCATAAAATGCAAAAACAACGAGTTTTTGGTCATATATCTCAAACTTTTATCATGTCCTACAGTCGTTGTAAATCCCCCTAGAACCCCAAAACTATGGGCAATAGCTCATGAAAACGGCCATGAAACGTGAAAACGACGAGTTTTTGGTTAAATCTCTCAAACGTGTATCGGGTCTTACGGTCGTTGTAAATCGCCCTGGAACCACAAAATTGTGGGCAATAGCTCATGAAAACAACCATAAAACCCGGAAAGGATGAGTTTTTGCTCATATATCTCAAACATGTATTAATTCTTAAAGCCGATGTAAATTGCCCTGGTACCCCAAAACTTTGGAAAAAGCTGATGAAAACGGCCATAAAACCAGAAAATAACGAGTTTTTGGTCATATACCTCAAACATGTATCGGTTCCCACGGTCGTTGTAAATCAACCTGAAACCCCAAAACTCTGGGTAATAGCTCATGGAAATGGCCATAAACGCGAAAACGATGAGTTTTTGGTTGTATATCTCAAACTTGTATTGCGTCTTAAGGTCGTTGTAAATCACCCTAGAATCCCATAACTAATGGCAATAGCTCATGAAAAGGGCTATAAAACGCGAAAACGACGAGTTTTTGGTCATATATCTCAAACTTGTATCGGGTCTTAAAGTCACTGTAAATCGCCCTAAAACCCCGTAACTAAGGGCAATAGCTCATGAAAACAGCCATAAAACACAAAAACGACGAGTTTTTGGTCATATATCTCAAACATGTATCGGGTCTTAAGGTCGTTGTAAATCGCCCAGGAACCCCATAAGTAAGGGATCATGAAAACGGTTATAAACCGCAAAAGTGGGCAATAGCTCACAGAAACGGCCATGAAATGCGAAAACAACGAGTTTTTGGTCTTATATATCTCAAACATGTATCGATTCTGACGGTCGTTGTAAATCGCCTGGAACCCCAAAACTATGGTCAATATCTCATGAAAATGTCCATAAAACGCGAGAACGACGAGTTTTTGGTTATATATATCTCAAACATGTATCGGTTCTGACGGTCGTTGTAAATCTCCCTCAAACCCCAAAATTGTGGACAATAGGTTATGAAAACGGCGATAAAATACGAAACGATAAGTTTTTGGTCATATCTCTCAAACATGTATCGGTTCTCATGGTCGTTGTAAATTTCCCTGGAACCCGAAAACTTTGGGCAATATCTCATGAAAACAGTCATAAAACGCGAAAACGACGAGTTATTGGTCATATAACTCAAACACGTATCGGTTCTCACAGTCATTGTAAATCACCCTGGAACCCCCAAAACTATAGGCAATAGCTCATGAAAATGGCCGCAAAAGACGAAAACTATGAGTTCTTCGTCACATATCTGAAACTTGTATCGGGTCTTAAGGTCGTTGTAAATCGCCCTAGAACCCCATAACTAAGGGCAATAGCTCATGAAAACGGCCATAAAATGCAAAAACGACGAGTTTTTGGTCATATATCTCAAACTTTAATCGGGTCCTACAGTCGTTGTAAATCCCCCTAGAACCCCAAAACTATGGGCAATAGCTCATGAAAACGGCCATGAAACGTGAAAACGACGAGTTTTTGGTTAAATCTCTCAAACGTGTATCGGGTCTTATGATCGTTGTAAATCACCATGGAACCACAAAATTGTGGGCAATAGCTCATGAAAACAGCCATAAAACCCGGAAAGGATAAGTTTTTGCTCATATATCTCAAACATGTATTAATTCTTACAGCCGATGTAAATTGCCCTGGAACCCCAAAACTTTGGAAAAAGATGATGAAAACGGCCATAAAACCCGAAAATAACGAGTTTTTGGTCATATACCTCAAACATGTATCGGTTCCCACGGTCGTTGTAAATCAACCTGAAACCCCAAAACTCTGGGTAATAGCTCATGGAAATGGCCATAAACGCGAAAACGATGAGTTTTTGGTTGTATATCTCAAACTTGTATTGCATCTTAAGGTCGTTGTAAATCACCCTAGAATCCCATAACTAATGGCAATAGCTCATGAAAAGGGCTATAAAACGTGAAAACGACGAGTTTTTGGTCATATATCTCAAACTTGTATCGGGTCTTAAAGTCACTGTAAATCGCCCTAAAACCCCGTAACTAAGGGCAATAGCTCATGAAAACAGCCATAAAACACAAAAACAACGAGTTTTTGGTCATATATCTCAAACATGTATCGGGTCTTAAGGTCGTTGTAAATCGCCCAGGAACCCCATAAGTAAGGGATCATGAAAACGGTTATAAACCGCAAAAGTGGCACACAGTTATAAACTACAAAAGTGGGCAGCTCACGCCATAAAAATCAAAAACAACGAGTTTTTGGTCTTATATATCTCAAACATGTATCGATTCTGACGGTCGTTGTAAATCGCCTGGAACCCCAAAACTATGGTCAATATCTCATGAAAATGTCCATAAAACGCGAGAACGACGAGTTTTTGGTTATATATATCTCAAACATGTATCGGTTCTGACGGTCGTTGTAAATCTCCCTCAAACCCCAAAATTGTGGACAATAGGTTATGAAAACGGCGATAAAATACGAAACGATAAGTTTTTGGTCATATCTCTCAAACATGTATCGGTTCTCACGGTCGTTGTAAATTTCCCTGGAACCCGAAATCTTTGGGCAATAGCTCATGAAAACAGTCATAAAACACGAAAACGAGGAGTTATTGGTCATATAACTCAAACATGTAATGGTTCTCAGGGTCATTGTAAATCACCCTGGAACCCCAAAACTGTAGGAAATAGCTCATGAAAACGGCCACAAAACACGAAAACGATGAGTTTTTCATCACATATCTGAAACTTGTATCAGGTCTTAAGGTCGTTGTAAATCGCCCTGGAACCCCATAACTAAGGGCAATAGCTCATGAAAACGGCCATAAAATGCAAAAACGACGAGTTTTTGGTCATATATCTCAAACTTTAATCGGGTCCTACAGTCGTTGTAAACCCCCTAGAACCCCAAAACTATGGGCAATAGTTCATGAAAACAGCCATAAAAGCAAAAGCAGCGAGTTTTGGTTAAATCTCTCAAACGTGTATCGGGTCTTACGGTCGTTGTAAATCGCCCTGGAACCACAAAATTATGGGCAATAGCTCATGAAAACGGCCATAAAACCCGGAAAGGATGAGGTTTTGCTCATATATCTCAAACATGTATTAATTCTTACAACCAATGTAAATTGCCCTAGAACCCCAAAACTTTGGAAAAATCTGATGAAAACGGCCATAAAACCCGAAAAACAAGAGTTTTTGATCATATAAATCAAAAATGTATCGGTTCCCACGGTCGTTGTAAATCAACCTGAAACCCCAAAACTATGGGCAATAGCTCATGGAAATGGCCATAAACGCGAAAACGATGAGTTTTTGGTTGTATATCTCAAACTTGTATTAGGTCTTAAGGTCGTTGTAAATCACCCTAGAATCCCATAACTAATGGCAATAGCTCATGAAAAAGGCTATAAAACGCGAAAACGACGAGTTTTTGGTCATATATCTCAAACTTGTATCGGGTCTTAAGGTCATTGTAAATCGCCCTAGAACCCCATAACTAAGGGCAATAGCTCATGAAAACGGCCATAAAACACAAAAACAACGAGTTTTTGGTCATATATCTCAAACATGTATCGGGTCTTAAGGTCGTTGTAAATCGCCCAGGAACCCCATAAGTAAGGGATCATGAAAACAGTTATAAACCGCAAAAGTGGGCAATAGCTCACGGAAACAGCCATAAAATGCGAAAACAAAGAGTTTTTGGTCTTACATATCTCAAACATGTATCGGTTTTGACGGTCGTTTTAAGTCGCCCTAGAACCCCAAAACTATGGTCAATAGCTCACGGAAATGGCCATGAAATGCGAAAACAACGAGGTTTTAGTGTTATATATCTCAAACATGTATCGGTTCTGACGGTCATTGTAAATCGCCCTAGAACCCCAAAACTATGGTCAATATGGGTTATGAAAACGGCGATAAAATGCGAAACGATAAGTTTTTGGTCATATCTCCCAGACATGTATCGGTTCTCAAGGTCGTTGTAAATTTCCCTGGAACCCGAAAACTTTGGGCAATATCTCATGAAAACAGTCATAAAACGCGAAAACGACGAGTTATTGGTCATATAACTCAAACACGTATCGGTTCTCACAGTCATTGTAAATCACCCTGGAACCCCCAAAACTATAGGCAATAGCTCATGAAAACAACCGCAAAACACGAAAACGATGAGTTTTTCATCACATATCTGAAACTTGTATCGGGTCTTAAGGTCGTTGTAAATCGCCCTGGAACCCCATAACTAAGGGCAATAGCTCATGAAAACGGCCATAAAATGCAAAAACGACGAGTTTTTGGTCATATATCTCAAACTTTAATCGGGTCCTACAGTCGTTGTAAATCCCCCTAGAACCCCAAAACTATGGGCAATAGCTCATGAAAACGGCCATGAAACGTGAAAACGACGAGTTTTTGGTTAAATCTCTCAAACGTGTATCGGGTCTTATGATCGTTGTAAATCACCATGGAACCACAAAATTGTGGGCAATAGCTCATGAAAACGGCCATAAAACCCGGAAAGGATGAGTTTTTGCTCATATATCTCAAACATGTATTAATTCTTACAGCCATTGTAAATTGCCCTAGAACCCCAAAACTTTGGAAAAAGCTGATGAAAACGGCCATAAAACCCGAAAATAACGAGTTTTTGGTCATATACCTCAAACATGTATCGGTTCCCACGGTCGTTGTAAATCAACCTGAAACCCCAAAACTATGGGCAATAGCTCATGGAAATGGCCATAAACGCGAAAACGATGAGTTTTTGGTTGTATATCTCAAACTTGTATTAGGTCTTAAGGTCGTTGTAAATCACCCTAGAATCCCATAACTAATGGCAATAGCTCATGAAAACGGCTATAAAACGCGAAAACGACGAGTTTTTGGTCATATATCTCAAACTTGTATCGGGTCTTAAGGTCATTGTAAATCGCCCTAGAACCCCGTAACTAAGGGCAATAGCTCATGAAAACGGCCATAAAACACAAAAACAACGAGTTTTTGGTCATATATCTCAAACATGTATCGGGTCTTAAGGTCGTTGTAAATCGCCTAGGAACCCCATAAGAAAGGGATCATGAAAACAGTTATAAACCGCAAAAGTGGGCAATAGCTCACGGAAACAGCCATAAAATGCGAAAACAACGAGTTTTTGGTCTTACATATCTCAAACATGTATCGGTTCTGACGGTCATTGTAAATCGCCCTAGAACCCCCAAACTATGGTCAATATGTCATGAAAACATCCATAAATCGCGATAACGATGAGTTTTTGGTCATATATATCTCAAACATGTATCGGTTCTGGCTGTCGTTGTAAATCTCCCTCAAACCCCAAAACTATGGTCAATATCGGTTATGAAAACGGCGATAAAATGCGAAACGATAAGTTTTTGGTCATATCTCACAGCCATGTATCGGTTCTCACGAACGTTGTAAATTTCCCCGGAACCCGAAAATTTTGGGCAATATCTCATGAAAACAGTCATAAAACGCAAAAACGACGAGTTATTGGTCATATAACTCAAAACATGTATCGGTTCTCACGGTCATTGTAAATCATCCTGGAACCCCAAAACTATAGGCAATAGCTCATGAAAACAACCGCAAAACACGAAAACGATGAGTTTTTCATTACATATCTGAAACTTGTATCGGGTCTTAAGGTCGTTGTAAATCGCCCTGGAACCCCATAACTAAGGGCAATAGCTCATGAAAACGGCTATAAAATGCAAAAACAACGAGTTTTTGGTCATATATCTCAAACTTTTATCGGGTCCTACAGTCGTTGTAAATCCCCCTAGAACCCCAAAACTATGGGCAATAGCTCATGAAAACGGCCATGAAACGCGAAAACAACGAGTTTTTGGTTAAATCTCTCAAACGTGTATCGGGTCTTACGGTTGTTGTAAATCGCCCTAGAACCACAAAATTGTGGGCAATAGCTCATGAAAACGGCCATAAAACCTGAAAATGACGAGTTTTTGGTCATATACCTCAAACATGTATCGGTTCTCACGGTCGTTGTAAATCAACCTGAAACCCCAACACTATGGGCAATAGCTCATTAAAATGGCCATAAACGCAAAAACGATGAGTTTTTGGTTGTATATCTCAAACTTGTCTCGGGTCTTAAGGTCGTTGTAAATCGCCGTGGAACCCCATAACTAATGTCAATAGCTCATGAAAACGGCCATAAAATGCAAAAAATGACGAGTTTTTGGTCATATATCTCAAACTTGCATCGGGACTTATGGTCGTTGTAAATCGCCCTAGAACCCCACAACTAAGGGCAATAGCTCATGAAAACGGCCATAAAACATAAAAACGACGAGTTTTTGGTGATATATCTCAAACATGTATCGGGTCTTAAGGTCGTTAAGAACCCCATAAGTAAGGGATCATGAAAACAGTTATAAACTACAAAAGTGGGCAATAGCTCACGGAAACGGCCATAAAATGCAAAAACAACGAGTTTTTGGTCTTATATATCTCAAACATGTATCGGTTCTGACGGTCATTGTAAATCGCCCTAGAACCCAAAACTATGGTCAATATCTCATGAAAACGTCCATAAATCGCGAAAACAACGAGTTTTTGGTCATATATATCTCAAACATGTATCGGTTCTGGCGGTCGTTGTAAATCTCCCTCAAACCCCAAAACTGTGGACAATAGGTTATGAAAATGGCGATAAAATGCGAAACGATAAGTTTTTGGTCATATCTCTCAAACATGTATCGGTTCTCAGGGTCGTTGTAAATTTCCCTGGAACCCGAAAACTTTTGGCAATAGCTCATGAAAATAGTCATAAAACGCGAAAACGACGAGTTATTGGTCATATAACTCAAGCATGTAACGGTTCTCACGATCATTGTAAATCACCCTGGAACCCCAAAACTGTAGGAAATAGCTCATGAAAACGGCCGCAAAACACGAAAACGATGAGTTTTTCATCACATATCTGAAACTTGTATCGGGTCTTAAGGTCGTTGTAAATCGCCCTGGAACCCCATAACTAAGGGCAATAGCTCATGAAAACAGCCATAAAATGCAAAAACGACGAGTTTTTGGTCATATATCTCAAACTTTTATCAGGTCTTAAGGTCGTTGTAAATCCCCCTACAACCCCAAAACTATGGGCAATAGTTCATGAAAACGGCCATGAAACGCGAAAACGACGAGTTTTTGGTTAAATCTCTCAAACGTGTATCGGGTCTTACGGTCGTTGTAAATCGCCCTGGAACCACAAAATTGTGGGCAATAGCTCATGAAAACGGCCATAAAACCCGGAAAGGATGAGGTTTTGCTCATATATCTCAAACATGTATTAATTCTTACAACCAATGTAAATTGCCCTAGAACCCCAAAACTTTGGAAAAAGCTGATGAAAACGGCCATAAAACCCGAAAATGACGAGTTTTTGGTCATATACCTCAAACATGTATCGGTTCTCACGGTCGTTGTAAATCAACCTGAAACCCCAAAACTATGGGCAATAGCTCATGAAAATGGCCATGAGCGCGAAAACGATGAGTTTTTGGTTGTATATGTCAAACTTGTATTGGGTCTTAAGGTCGTTGTAAATCACCATAGAATCCCATAACTAATGGCAATAGCTCATGAAAACGGCTATAAAACGCGAAAACGACGAGTTTTTGGTCATATATCTCAAACTTGTATCGGGTCTTAAGGTCGTTGTGAATCGCCCTAGAACCCCATAACTAAGGGCAATAGCTCATGAAAACGGCCATAAAACGCAAAAACGACGAGTTTTTGGTCATATATCTCAAACATGTATCGGGTCTTAAGGTCGTTGTAAATCGCCCAGGAACCCCATAAGTAAGGGATCATGAAAACAGTTATAAACTACAAAAGTGGGCAATAGCTCACGGAAACGGCCATAAAATGCAAAAACAACGAGTTTTTGGTCTTATATATCTAAAACATGTATCGGTTCTGACGGTCATTGTAAATCGCCCTAGAACCCCAAAACTATGGTCAATATCTCATGAAAACGTCCATAAATCGCGAAAACGACGAGTTTTTGGTCATATATATCTCAAACATGTATCGGTTCTGGCGGTCGTTGTAAATCTCCCTCAAACCCCAAAACTGTGGACAATAGGTTATGAAAATGGCGATAAAATGCGAAACGATAAGTTTTTGGTCATATCTCTCAAACATGTATCGGTTCTCACGGTCGTTGTAATTTTCCCTGGAACTGAAAACTTTGGGCAATAGCTCATGAAAACAGTCATAAAACACGAAAACGACGAGTTATTGGTCATATAACTCAAACATGTAACGGTTCTCACGGTCATTGTAAATCACCCTGGAACCCCAAAACTGTAGGAAATAGCTCATGAAAACGGCCGCAAAACACGATGAGTTTTTCATCACATATCTGAAACTTGTATCGGGTCTTAAGGTCGTTGTAAATCGCCCTGGAACCCCATAACTAAGGGCAATAGCTCATGAAAACGGCCATAAAATGCAAAAACGACGAGTTTTTGGTCATATATCTCAAACTTTTATCGGGTCCTACAGTCATTGTAAATCCCCCTACAACCCCAAAACTATGGGCAATAGTTCATGAAAACGGCCATGAAACGCGAAAACGACGAGTTTTTGGTTAAATCTCTCAAACGTGTATCGGGTCTTACGGTCGTTGTAAATCGCCCTGGAACCACAAAATTGTGGGCAATAGCTCATGAAAACGGCCATAAAACCCGGAAAGGATGAGGTTTTGCTCATATATCTCAAACATGTATTAATTCTTACAACCAATGTAAATTGCCCTAGAACCCCAAAACTTTGGAAAAATCTGATGAAAACGGCCATAAAACCCGAAAATGACGAGTTTTTGGTCATATACCTCAAACATGTATCGGTTCTCACGGTCGTTGTAAATCAACCTGAAACCCCAAAACTATGGGCAATAGCTCATGAAAATGGCCATGAGCGCGAAAACGATGAGTTTTTGGTTGTATATGTCAAACTTGTATTGGGTCTTAAGGTCGTTGTAAATCACCATAGAATCCCATAACTAATGGCAATAGCTCATGAAAACGGCTATAAAACGCGAAAACGACGAGTTTTTGGTCATATATCTCAAACTTGTATCGGGTCTTAAGGTCGTTGTGAATCGCCCTAGAACCCCATAACTAAGGGCAATAGCTCATGAAAACGGCCATAAAACGCAAAAACGACGAGTTTTTGGTCATATATCTCAAACATGTATCGGGTCTTAAGGTCGTTGTAAATCGCCCAGGAACCCCATAAGTAAGGGATCATGAAAACAGTTATAAACTACAAAAGTGGGCAATAGCTCACGGAAACGGCCATAAAATGCAAAAACAACGAGTTTTTGGTCTTATATATCTCAAACATGTATCGGTACTATCGATCATTGTAAATCGCCCTAGAACCCAAAACTATGGTCAATATCTCATGAAAACATCCATAAATCGCGAAAACGACGAGTTTTTGGTCATATATATCTCAAACATGTATCGGTTCTGGCGGTCGTTGTAAATCTCCCTCAAACCCCAAAACTGTGGACAATAGGTTATGAAAATGGCGATAAAATGCGAAACGATAAGTTTTTGGTCATATCTCTCAAACATGTATCGGTTCTCAGGGTCGTTGTAAATTTCCCTGGAACCCGAAAACTTTGGGCAATAGCTCATGAAAACAGTCATAAAACACGAAAACGACGAGTTATTGGTCATATAACTCAAACATGTAACGGTTCTCACGGTCATTGTAAATCACCCTGGAACCCCAAAACTGTAGGAAATAGCTCATGAAAACGGCCGCAAAACACGAAAACGATGAGTTTTTCATCACATATCTGAAACTTGTATCGGGTCTTAAGGTCGTTGTAAATCGCCCTGGAACCCCATAACTAAGGGCAATAGCTCATGAAAACGGCCATAAAATGCAAAAACGACGAGTTTTTGGTCATATATCTCAAACTTTTATCGGGTCCTACAGTCGTTGTAAATCCCCCTACAACCCCAAAACTATGGGCAATAGTTCATGAAAACAGCCATGAAACGCGAAAACGACGAGTTTTTGGTTAAATCTCTCAAACGTGTATCGGGTCTTACGGTCGTTGTAAATCGCCCTGGAACCACAAAATTGTGGGCAATAGCTCATGAAAACGGCCATAAAACCCGGAAAGGATGAGGTTTTGCTCATATATCTCAAACATGTATTAATTCTTACAACCAATGTAAATTGCCCTAGAACCCCAAAACTTTGGAAAATGCTGATGAAAACGGCCATAAAACCCGAAAATGACGAGTTTTTGGTCATATACCTCAAACATGTATCGGTTCTCACGGTCGTTGTAAATCAACCTGAAACCCCAAAACTATGGGCAATAGCTCATGAAAATGGCCATGAGCGCGAAAACGATGAGTTTTTGGTTGTATATGTCAAACTTGTATTGGGTCTTAAGGTCGTTGTAAATCACCATAGAATCCCATAACTAATGGCAATAGCTCATGAAAACGGCTATAAAACGCGAAAACACTGAGTTTTTGGTCATATATCTCAAACTTGTATCGGGTCTTAAGGTCGTTGTGAATCGCCCTAGAACCCCATAACTAAGGGCAATAGCTCATGAAAACGGCCATAAAACGCAAAAACGACGAGTTTTTGGTCATATATCTCAAACATGTATCGGGTCTTAAGGTCGTTGTAAATCGCCCAGGAACCCCATAAGTAAGGGATCATGAAAACAGTTATAAACTACAAAAGTGGGCAATAGCTCACGGAAACGGCCATAAAATGCAAAAACAACGAGTTTTTGGTCTTATATATCTCAAACATGTATCGGTTCTGCCGGTCATTGTAAATCGCCATAGAACCCCGAAACTATGGTCAATATCTCATGAAAACGTCCATAAATCGTGAAAACGACGAGTTTTTGGTCATATATATCTCAAACATGTATCGGTTCTGGCGGTCGTTGTAAATCTCCCTCAAACCCCAAAACTGTGGACAATAGGTTATGAAAATGGCGATAAAATGCGAAACGATAAGTTTTTGGTCATATCTCTCAAACATGTATCGGTTCTCACGGTCGTTGTAATTTTCCCTAGAACCGAAAACTTTGGGCAATAGCTCATGAAAACAGTCATAAAACACGAAAACGACGAGTTATTGGTCATATAACTCAAACATGTAACGGTTCTCACGGTCATTGTAAATCACCCTGGAACCCCAAAACTGTAGGAAATAGCTCATGAAAACGGCCGCAAAACACGAAAACGATGAGTTTTTCATCACATATCTGAAACTTGTATCGGGTCTTAAGGTCGTTGTAAATCGCCCTGGAACCCCATAACTAAGGGCAATAGCTCATGAAAACGGCCATAAAATGCAAAAACGACGAGTTTTTGGTCATATATCTCAAACTTTTATCGGGTCCTACAGTCATTGTAAATCCCCCTACAACCCCAAAACTATGGGCAATAGCTCATGAAAACGGCCATGAAACGCGAAAACGACGAGTTTTTGGTTAAATCTCTCAAATGTGTATCGGGTCTTACGGTCGTTGTAAATCGCCCTGGAACCACAAAATTGTGGGCAATAGCTCATGAAAACGGCCATAAAACCCGGAAAGGATGAGGTTTTGCTCATATATCTCAAACATGTATTAATTCTTACAACCAATGTAAATTGCCCTAGAACCCCAAAACTTTGGAAAATGCTGATGAAAACGGCCATAAAACCCGAAAATGACGAGTTTTTGATCATATACCTCAAACATGTATCGGTTCTCACGGTCGTTGTAAATCAACCTGAAACCCCAAAACTATGGGCAATAGCTCATGAAAATGGCCATGAGCGCAAAAACGATGAGTTTTTGGTTGTATATGTCAAACTTGTATTGGGTCTTAAGGTCGTTGTAAATCACCATAGAATCCCATAACTAATGGCAATAGCTCATGAAAACGGCTATAAAACGCGAAAACGACGAGTTTTGGTCATATATCTCAAACTTTTATCGGGTCTTAAGGTCGTTGTGAATCGCCCTAGAACCCCATAACTAAGGGCAATAGCTCATGAAAACGGCCATAAAACGCAAAAACGACGAGTTTTTGGTCATATATCTCAAACATGTATCGGGTCTTAAGGTCGTTGTAAATCGCCCAGGAACCCCATAAGTAAGGGATCATGAAAACAGTTATAAACTACAAAAGTGGGCAATAGCTCACGGAAACGGCCATAAAATGCAAAAACAACGAGTTTTTGGTCTTATATATCTAAAACATGTATCGGTTCTGACGGTCATTGTAAATCGCCCTAGAACCCCAAAACTATGGTCAATATCTCATGAAAACGTCCATAAATCGCGGAAACGACGAGTTTTTGGTCATATATATCTCAAACATGTATCGGTTCTGGCGGTCATTGTAAATCTCCCTAAAACCCCAAAACTATGGACAATAGGTTATGAAAATGGCGATAAAATGCGAAACGATAAGATTTTGGTCATATCTTTCAAACATGTATCGGTTCTCATGGTCGTTGTAAATTTCCCTGGAACCCGAAAACTTTGGGCAATAGCTCATGAAAACAGTCATAAAACACGAAAACGACGAGTTATTGGTCATATAACTCAAACATGTAACGGTTCTCACGGTCATTGTAAATCACCCTAGAACCCCAAAACTGTAGGAAATATCTCATGAAAACGGCCGCAAAACACGAAAACGATGAGTTTTTCATCACATATCTGAAACTTGTATCGGGTCTTAAGGTCGTTGTAAATCGCCCTGGAACCCCATAACTAAGGGCAATAGCTCATGAAAACGGCCATAAAATGCAAAAACGACGAGTTTTTGGTCATATATCTCAAACTTTTATCGGGTCCTACAGTCATTGTAAATCCCCCTACAACCCTAAAACTATGGGCAATAGCTCATGAAAACGGCCATTAAACGCGAAAACGACGAGTTTTTGGTTAAATCTCTCAAACGTGTATCGGGACTTACGGTCGTTGTAAATCGCCCTGGAACCACAAAATTGTGGGCAATAGCTCATGAAAACGGCCATAAAACCCGGAAAGGATGAGGTTTTGCTCATATATCTCAAACATGTATTAATTCTTACAACCAATGTAAATTGCCCTAGAACCCCAAAACTTTGGAAAAAGCTGATGAAAACGGCCATAAAACCCGAAAATGACGAGTTTTTGATCATATACCTCAAACATGTATCGGTTCTCACGGTCGTTGTAAATCAACCTGAAACCCTAAAACTATGGGCAATAGCTCATGAAAATGGCCATAAAGCGAAAAGCGATGAGTTTTTGGTTGTATATGTCAAACTTGTATTGGGTCTTAAGGTCGTTGTAAATCACCATAGAATCCCATAACTAATGGCAATAGCTCATGAAAACGGCTATAAAACGTGAAAACACTGAGTTATTGGTCATATAACTCAAACATGTAACGGTTCTCACGGTCATTGTAAATCACCCTAGAACCCCATAACTAAGGGCAATAGCTCATGAAAACGGCCTTAAAACGAAAAAACGACGAGTTTTTGGTCATATATCTCAAACATGTATCGGTCTACGGTCATTGTAAATCGCCTAGAACCCCAAAACTATGGTCAATATCTCATGAAAAGCGCCCATAAATCAGCAAAACGACGAGTTTTTGGTCATATATATCTCAAACATGTATCGGTTCTCATGGTCGTTGTAAATTTCCCTGGAACCCGAAAACTTTGGGCAATAGCTCATGAAAACAGTCATAAAACACGAAAACGACGAGTTATTGGTCATATAACTCAAACATGTAACGGTTCTCACGGTCATTGTAAATCACCCTAGAACCCCAAAACTGTAGGAAATATCTCATGAAAACGGCCGCAAAACACGAAAATGATGAGTTTTTCATCACATATCTGAAACTTGTATCGGGTCTTAAGGTCGTTGTAAATCGCCCTGGAACCCCATAACTAAGGGCAATAGCTCATGAAAACGGCCATAAAATGCAAAAACGACGAGTTTTTGGTCATATATCTCAAACTTTTATCGGGTCCTACAGTCATTGTAAATCCCCCTACAACCCCAAAACTATGGGCAATAGCTCATGAAAACGGCCATAAAATGCGAAAACGACGAGTTTTTGGTTAAATCTCTTAAACGTGTATTACGGTCGTTGTAAATCGCCCTAGAACCACAAAATTGTGGGCAATACCTCATGCAAACGGCCATAAAAGCCGGAAAGGATGAGGTTTTGCTCATATATCTCAAACATGTATTAATTCTTACAACCAATGTAAATTGCCCTAGAACCCCAAAACTTTGGAAAAAGCTGATGAAAACGGCCATAAAACCCGAAAATGACGAGTTTTTGATCATATACCTCAAACATGTATCGGTTCTCACGGTCGTTGTAAATCAACCTGAAACCCCAAAACTATGGGCAATAGCTCATGAAAATGGCCATGAGCGCGAAAACGATGAGTTTTTGGTTGTATATGTCAAACTTGTATTGGGTCTTAAGGTCGTTGTAAATCACCATAGAATCCCATAACTAATGGCAATAGCTCATGAAAACGGCTATAAAACGCGAAAACGACGAGTTTTGGTCATATATCTCAAACTTTTATCGGGTCTTAAGGTCGTTGTGAATCGCCCTAGAACCCCATAACTAAGGGCAATAGCTCATGAAAACGGCCATAAAACGCAAAAACGACGAGTTTTTGGTCATATATCTCAAACATGTATCGGGTCTTAAGGTCGTTGTAAATCGCCCAGGAACCCCATAAGTAAGGGATCATGAAAACAGTTATAAACTACAAAAGTGGGCAATAGCTCACGGAAACGGCCATAAAATGCAAAAACAACGAGTTTTTGGTCTTATATATCTAAAACATGTATCGGTTCTGACGGTCATTGTAAATCGCCCTAGAACCCCAAAACTATGGTCAATATCTCATGAAAACGTCCATAAATCGCGAAAACGACGAGTTTTTGGTCATATATATCTCAAACATGTATCGGTTCTGGCGGTCGTTGTAAATCTCCCTCAAACCCCAAAACTGTGGACAATAGGTTATGAAAATGGCGATAAAATGCGAAACGATAAGTTTTTGGTCATATCTCTCAAACATGTATCGGTTCTCACGGTCGTTGTAATTTTCACGAAAACAGTTATAAACCGCAAAATTGGGCAATAGCTCACGGAAACGTCCATAAAATGCGAAAACAACCAGGTTTTGGTCTTATATATCTCAAACATGTATCGGTTTTGACGGTCGTTGTAAATCCGGTGGTCCCTCTTGATCTTGGAGACCAGAGGCTCGTACTGCCATGCGTTCTTGAAGCAGTGGATCGCCGTGTCGGGGTGGATGCCCGAAGCATTGATCCACAGATCTTGCCACCGCTGCACCCAGCGGCGGGTCAACTCGCGTGATCCCTGGACGCATCGGTCCAGGTCTTCGATGGTGGTGGCGCGGGTGTAGGAGCCCTCGAAATTCTTGATGAAGGCATATCGCATGTCCTCCCACGAGTCGATGTTGTTTGGTGGGAGGGTGTTGATCCATTGGCGGGACGATCCCTCCATCATCAGGGGGAGGTAGCGAGCCATGAGCAGGTCGGTGTGACCGGCTATCCCCATTGCCATGAGGTACGTGTCCATCCACAACCTCGGGTCGTACTTTGGGTCGTACTTCTCAATCTCTTTTGACGCCTTGAAGTTGGTGGGGTAGTGCTCGCCGCGGACCATTGGCCCGAAGCACTGCGGGCCGATTCGGCTGAGGGAGCCCCGCGGCTCGGTGCGTGGCTCAGGGTCGCCATCACCGCGGTTGCTGAGGGTATGCCTCAGGTCATTGGGCTGGCGTGCTTGCCAGGCCTGGTTTTTGATGATGTGGGTTCGCGCTTCGATTGGCTAACCGTTGGCGGCAACCATGTTGTTGTCGGGTCGCGGCCGGTTGGTGGAGAGTGCGGGGTTCGCGGCCCGCGGCTAAGGGGGCTCGGGTAGTGGACAGGTGATGGCGTTGGCGGGGTTGGCGACGTTGGCGATGGTGCCGCGGCCACTGGAAGCCGCACCGCTTCCGGACGAGCGGGAGTACATCCGACCACCCGGGTCGACTCCCGCGACTTGTTGCTCAACCGCCCGGGCGAGCAGGGCCTGGGCGTACTTGACCTGCAACGCGCCTTCCTGGTGATGTTGAGGTTGGCGACCGCAGCTTGACTCGTGATGACATTGTCCATCGGAGTCGAGTAGAAGAGGATCCCGTTGGGGTCACGGGCTTGTGGCGAGATGATGACCCGGGGATGGTCCGGCGGAGGTGCGTGGCCTAGGGGTGGTGGTGGTTCTCCTGTCGCGGGCGCCCCAGCTGGTGGGCGGTTGCTTCCGCCCGACGGTGCGTTTTCGCAGAGCTCACGCTCCGCCACACGGGCAGGGTCGTTGTCGTCGTTGAAGTTCAGGACGCGGCCCTGAACGTCGAGGTTGAGGGGGGATCTGATGCGGCGCTGGTGATAGAACGATAGCTCCTGCGACGTTTGCCGCTCGTGGTGGAAGTTTGCTCGCTCGGCCTGCTCCTTGCATGTCGCCGCCTCCAGACATAGGCGAGCTTCCTCCACCTCCGCCGCCGTCGTGGTTGGCGAGATCGGCGTGGAGAGAGGATCTGGCGGGGCGGTGATACTACCCGCCATGTAGATCACGTTGAAGCGCTTTTATCTGGTGCGGAAGTCGTCGGGTGACTTTGATCCGGAGTCGGAGTCGAAGAGCCCGAGGATGGAGGGGTCCTCGAAGCCTTCTGCATTGGAGACTCGCGTGATGGAGTCCTCGTGCGAAGCGGTGGTGATGGAGCCGGCGATCAAGGCAGGGGTCGCCGAGTCGGCGTCGTCACGTAGAGCAGCATCGTCGTTGGCCGCGTCGGTGGCAGCCGAGTCGTACTGGGAGACAAGGCGGGTGATGGATCGGACCTACTCCTGCGAGATCCGATCATGCGGGGGTGATCCACCGACCACCAAGGTCGGGTCGACGGTGTTGGTGAACCCGATGAAGAAGTTGATGGAGCCGACCGGCATCACCGCTGCGTGGGTGATTGGCCGTGAGGCCGGGACGTAGCTCCCCGGAAGGACGTGGAGAAAGCCGCCGGTGGCGATCACGCGGCCGGTGGCGAGTGTCCGGTTGATGGGAGAATATGGTCTCGCCACAGATCACAGGCGTGACCTGCTAGGCCCCACGGTGGGCGCCACTATCGTGGAAATGTCCACGCCAGGCACTACCAGGGGTAGCGCTTCGAGTGAGTTGGGGCAAGAGCGAGTCGCCATCCGCGGGTCGAGATTGGAGCACGAGACACAAGGATCACCCAGGTTCGCCCCCCGGAGGGTAAAGACCTACTCCTGCTAGATTGGTTGATATGCGAGTGGATTACAGTGAAGGCGAGCTCGGCGGCTAGGTGGCTAGTAGCTTCGATGGGGTATCTGGTAGAGCGTAAGTCTAAAACTAGCACTAGGGAGGTTTATATAGAGGCACCTCGCTAGGGTTTACAAGCTATAACCGAGTCAGATAAGGACTCGGAGGTTCTGACCTAATCCGACTGGGCCTAACTACGCTTCTGGGCCTTCAACTTCCAGTCGCTAGGCTTCACTTCAATCGCTTTCCAGTCGCCATACTCATAGGCCCATTCGCCTCGGGCATGGGCCAGTCGCTGGCGACCGGCTGGGTATACCCCGATCGGCATATCCCCGTCAGGTAAGTTTTTCGTCATATCTCTCAAACATGTATCGGTTCTCACGGTAGTTGTAAATTGCCCTGGAACCCCAAAACTTTGGGCAATAGCTCATGAAAACGGCCATAAAACCCAGAGAGGATGAATTTTTGGTCATATCTCTCAAACATGTATTGAGTCTTACAGCTATTGTAAATTGCCCTGGAACCCCAAAACTTTGGAAAAAGCTAATGAAAACGGCCATATAACCCTAAAATGACGAGTTTTTGGTCATGTACCTCAAACATGTATCGGTTCTCATGGTCGTTGTAAATCAACCTGAAACCCCACTATGGGCACTAGCTCATGAAAATGGCCATAAACGCGAAAACGATGAGTTTTTTGTCGTATATCTCAAACCTGTCTTGGGTCTTATGGTCATTGTAAACTACCCTGGAACCCCATAACTAAGGGCAATAGCACATGAAAACGGCCATAAAACGCACAAACGACGAGTTTTTGGTCATATATCTCAAACTTGTATCGGGTCTTACGGTCATTTTATATTCACCTAGAAACCAAAACTATGGGCAATAGCTCATGAAAACGGCCATGAAACGCGAAAACGTCGAGTTTTTGGTCATATCTCTCAAACATGTATCGGTTCTCATGGTCGTTGTAAAATGCCCAAAAACCCCAAAACTTTGGAAAAAGCTCATGAAAATGGCCATAAAACCAGAAAATGACAAGTCTTTGGTATATACCTCAAACATGTATAGGTTCTCATGGTCGTTGTAAATCAACCTGAAACCCCAAAACTATGGGCAATAGCTCATGGAAATAGCCATAAACGCGAAAACGATGAGTTTTTGGTTGTATATCTCAAACTTGTATTGGGTCTTAAGGTCATTGTAAATCACCCTAGAATCCCATAACTTATGGAAATAGCTCATGAAAACAGCCATAAAATGCAAAAATGACGAGTTTTTGATCAAATCTCTCAAACATTTATCGGGTCTTACGGTCGTTGTAAATTTTCCTAGAACCACATAACTGTGGGCAATAGCTCATGTAAACAGCCATAAAACCTGGAAACGATGAGTTTTTGGTCATATCTCTCAAACATGTATCGGTTCTCATGGTCATTGTAAATCGCCCTGGAACCCCAAAACTTTGGGCAATAGCTCATGAAAACGGCCATAAAACCCGAAAATGACGAGTTTTTGGTCATATACCTCAAACATGTATCGGTTCTCACAGTGGCTGTAAATCAACCTGAAACCCCAAAACTATGGGCAATAGCTCATGAAAATGGCCATAAACGCCAAAACGATGAGTTTTTGTCGTATATCTCAAACATGTATCGGTTCTGACGGTCGTTGTTAATCGCCCTGGAAACCCAAAACTATGGGCAATAGCTAATGAAAACGTCCATCAAATGCGAAAACGATGAGTTTTTGGTCATATATATCTCAAACATCTATCGGTTCTGAAGGTCATTGTAAATCACCCTCAGACTCAAAAATTGTGGACAATAGCTTATGAAAACGGCCATAAAATGCGAAACGGTAAGTTTTTGGTCATATCTCTCAAACATGTATCGGTTCTCACGGTAGTTGTAAATTGCCTTGGAACCCCAAAACTTTGGGCAATAGCTCATGAAAACGGCAATAAAACCCAGAAACGATGAAGTTTTGGTCATATCTCTCAAACATGTATTGAGTCTTACAGCCATTGTAAATTGCCCTGGAACCCCAAAACTTTGGAAAAAGCTCATGAAAACGGCCACAAAACCCAAAAATGACGAATTTTTGGTTATGTACCTCAAACATGTATCGGTTCTCACGGCCACTGTAAATCAACCTGAAACGCCAAAACTATGGGCACTAGCTCATGAAAATGGCCATAAACGTGAAAACAATGAGTTTTTTTGTTGTATATCTAAAACTTGTCTCGGGTCTTATGGTCATTGTAAATTGCCCTGGAACCCCATAGCTAAGGGCAATAGCACATGAAAACGGCCATAAAACGCACAAACAACGAGTTTTTGGTCATATATCTCAAACTTATATCAGGTCTTATGGTCGTTTTACATTTACCTAGAAACAAAATGTATGGACAATAACTCATGAAAACGGCCATGAAACGTGAAAACGACGAGTTTTTGGTCATATCTCTCAAACATGTATCGGTTCTCATGGTCGTAGTAAAATGCCCTAGAACCCCAAAACTTTGGAAAAAGCTCATGAAAACGGCCATGAAACCCGAAAATGACAAGTCTTTGGTCATATACCTCAAACATGTATCGGTTCTCATGGTCATTGTAAATCAACCTGAAACCCCAAAACTATGGGCAATAGCTCATGGAAATGGCCATAAACGCAAAAACGATGTGTTTTTGGTTGTATATCTCAAACTTGTATTGGGTCTTAAGGTCATTGTAAATCACCCTGGAATCCCATAACTAATGGCAATAGCTCATGGAAACGGCCATAAAATGCAAATACGACCAGTTTTTGATCAAATCTCTCAAACATTTATCGGGTATTACGGTCGATGTAAATTTCCCTAGTACCACATAACTGTGGGGAATAGCTCATGTAAACAGCCATACAACCTAGAAACAATGAGTTTTTGGTCATATCTCTCAAACATGTATTGGTTCTCATGGTCATTGTAAATCGCCTTGGAACCCCAAAACTGTGGGCAATAACACATGAAAACGGCTACAAAACGCGAAAACGACGAGTTTCTGGTCACATATCTCAAACATGTATCAGGTCTTAAGGTCGTTGTAAATCGCCCTGGAACCCAATAAGTAAGTGCGCATGAAAACAGTCATGAACCACAAAATTGACGAGTTTTTGGTCATATATCTCAAACTTTAACAGGATTTTACGGTCGTTGTACATTGCCCTGGAACCCCAAAATTGTGGGAAATAGCTCATAAAAACGTCCATAAAACGCGAAAATAGTGAGGTTTTGGTCATATATATCTCAAACATGTATCGGTTCTGAAGGTCGTTGTAAATACCCTCGAACCCCAAATTTGTGGACAATAGCTTATGAAAACGGCCCTAAAATGCGAAACGATAAGTTTTTGGTCATATCTCTCAAACATGTATCGGTTCTCACGGTCATTGTAAATTTCCCTAGAACCCCAAAACATTGGGATATAGCTCATGAAAACAGTTAGAAAACCCGAAAACGATGAGTTTTTGGTCGTATACCTCAAACATGTAATGTTTCTCATGGTAGTTGTAAATCACCATGGAACCCCAAAACTATGGGCAATAGTTCATGAAATCTACTACAAAACGCGAAAAATCTAAGTTTTTGGTCATATATCTCAAACTTGTATTGGTCCCAAAGGTCGTTGTAAATCGCGTTGGAACCCCAAATCAGTGGACAATAGCTCACGGAAATGGCCATAAAACGCGAAAACAACGAGTTTTTGGTCATATATGTCTCAAACATGTATCGGTTCTGACGGTCGTTGTAAATTGCCCTCAAACCCCAAAATTGTTGACAATAGCTCATGAAAACGGCCATAAAACCCGAAAATGACGAGTTTTTGGTCATATACCTCAAACATGTATTGGTTCTCACGGTCATTGTAAATCAACCTGAAACCCCAAAACTATGGGCAATAGCTCATGAAAATGGCCATGAACGCGAAAACGATGAGTTTTTGGTTGTATATCTCAAACTTGTATTGGGTCTTAAGGTCGTTGTAAATCACCCTAAAATCTCATAACTAATGGCAATAGCTCATGAAAACGGCTATAAAACGCGAAAACGACGAGTTTTTGGTCATATATCTCAAACTTGTATTGGGTCTTAAGGTCGTTGTAAATCGCCCTAGAACCCCATAACTAAGGGCAATAGCTCATGAAAACGGCCTTAAAACGCAAAAACGACGAGTTTTTGGTCATATATCTCAAACATGTATCGGGTCTTAAGGTCGTTGTAAATCGCCCAGGAACCCCATAAGTAAGGGATCATGAAAACAGTTATAAACTACAAAAGTGGGCAATAGCTCACGGAAACGTTCATAAAATGCAAAAACAACGAGTTTTTGGTCTTATATATCTCAAACATGTATCGGTTCTGACGGTCATTGTAAATGGCCCTAGAACTCCCAAACTATGGTCAATATCTCATAAAAACGTCCATAAATCGCGAAAACGACAAGTTTTTGGTCATATATATCTCAAACATGTATCGGTTCTAGCGGTCGTTGTAAATCTCCCTCAAACCCCAAAACTATGGACAATAGGTTATGAAAATGGCGATAAAATGCGAAACGATAAGTTTTTGGTCATATCTCTCAAACATGTATCGGTTCTCAGGGTCGTTGTAAATTTCCCTGGAACCCGAAAACTTTTGGCAATAGCTCATGAAAATAGTCATAAAACGCGAAAACGACGAGTTATTGGTCATATAACTCAAGCATGTATCCGTTCTCATGGTCATTGTAAATCACCCTAGAACCCCAAAACTGTAAGCAATAGCTCATGGAAACGGCCGCAAAACACGAAAACGATGAGTTTTTCATCACATATCTGAAACTTGTATCGGGTCTTAAGGTCGTTGTAAATTGCCATGGAACCCCATAACTAAGGGCAATAGCTCATGAAAACGGCCATAAAATGCAAAAACGACGAGTTTTTGGTCATATATCTCAAACTTTTATCGGGTCCTACGGTCGTTGTAAATCCCCATACAACCCCAAAACTATGGGCAATAGCTCATGAAAACACCCATGAAACGCGAAAACGATGAGTTTTTGGTTAAATCTCTCAAACATGTATCGGGTCTTACGGTCGTTGTAAATCTCCCTGGAACCACAAAATTGTGGGCAATAGCTCATGAAAACGGCAATAAAACCTGGAAAGGATGAGCTTTTGCTCATATATCTCAAACATGTATTAATTCTTACAGCCGATGTAAATTGCCCTGGAACCCCAAAACAATGGAAAAAGCTGATGAAAACGGCCATAAAACCCGAAAATGACAAGTTTTTGGTCACATACCTCAAACATGTATCGGTTCTCACGGTCATTGTAAATCAACCTAAAACCCAAAACTATGGGCAATAGCTCATGAAAATGGCCATAAACGCGAAAATGATGAGTTTTTGGTTGTATATCTCAAACTTGTATTGGGTCTTAAGGTCGTTGTAAATCACCCTAGAATCGCATAACTAATGGCAATAGCTCATGAAAACGGCTATAAAACGCGAAAACGACGAGTTTTTGGTCATATATCTCAAACTTGTATCGGGTCTTAAGGTCGTTGTAAATCGCCCTAGAACAACATAACTAAGGGCAATAGCTCATGAAAACGGCCTTAAAACGCAAAAACAACGAGTTTTTGGTCATATATCTCTAACATGTATCGGGTCTTAAGGTCGTTGTAAATCGCCCAGGAACCCCATAAGTAAGGGATCATGAAAATAGTTATAAACTACAAAAGTGGGCAATAGCTCACGGAAACGGCCATAAAATGCAAAAACAACGCGTTTTTGGTCTTATATATCTCAAACATGTATCGGTTCTAACGGTCATTGTAAATCGCCCTAGAACCCCAAAACTATTGTCAATATCTCATGAAAAAGTCCATAAAATGCGAAAACGACGAGTTTTTGGTCATATATATCTCAAACATGTATCGGTTCTGACGGTCGTTATAAATCTCCCTCAAACCCCAAAACTATGGACAATTGGTTATGAAAATGGCGATAAAATGCGAAACGATAAGTTTTTGGTCATATCTCTCAAACATGTATCGGTTCTCACGGTCGTTGTAAATTTACTTGGAACCTAAAAACTTTGGGCAATAGCTCATGAAAACAGTCATAAAACACGAAAACGACGAGTTATTGGTCATATAAGTCAAACATGTATCGGTTCTCACGGTTATTGTAAATCATCCTGGAACCCCAAAACTGTAGGCAATAGCTCATGAAAACGGCCGCAAAAAACGAAAACGATGAGTTTTTCGTCACATATCTGAAACTTGTATCGAGTCTTAAGGTTGTTGTAAATCGCCCTGGAACCCCATAACTAAGGGCAATAGCTCATGAAAACGGCCATAAAATGCAAAAACGATGAGTTTTTGGTCATATATCTCAAACATGTATCGGGTCTTAAGGTCGTTGTAAATCGCCCAGGAACCCCATAAGTAAGGGATCATGAAAACAGTTATAAACCGCAAAAGTGGGCAATAGCTCACGGAAACGTCCATAAAATGCGAAAACAACCAGGTTTTGGTCTTATATATCTCAAACATGTATCGGTTTTGACGGTCGTTGTAAATCCGGTGGGCCCTCTTGATCTTGGAGACCAGAGGCTCGTACTGCCATGCGTTCTTGAAGTAGTGGATCGCCGTGTCGGGGTGGATGCCCGAAGCATTGATCCACAGATCTTGCCACCGCTGCACCCAGTGGCGGGTCGACTCGCGTGATCCCTGGACGCATCGGTCCAGGTCTTCGATGGTGGTGGCGCGGGTGTAGGAGCCCTCGAAATTCTTGATGAAGGCATATCGCATGTCCTCCCACGAGTCGATGTTGTTTGGTGGGAGGGTGTTGATCCATTGGCGGGACGATCCCTCCATCATCAGGGGGAGGTAGCGAGCCGTGAGCAGGTCGGTGTGACCGGCTATCCCCATTGCCATGAGGTACGTGTCCATCCACAACCTCGGGTCGTACTTTGGGTCGTACTTCTTGATCTCTTTTGACGCCTTGAAGTTGGTGGGGTAGTCTCGCCGCGGACCATTGGCCCGAAGCACTGCGGGCCGATTCGGCTGAGGGAGCCCCACGGCTCGGTGCGTAGCTCAGTGTCGCCATTACCGCGGTTGCTGAGGGTATGCCTCAGGTCATTGGGTTGGCGTGCTTGCCAGGCCTGGTTTTTGATGATGTGGGTTCGCGCTTCGATTGGCTAACCGTTGGCGGCGACCATGTTGTTGTCGGGTCGCGGCGGGTTGGTAGAGAGTGCGGGGTTCGCGGCCCATGGCTAAGGGGGCTCGGGTAGTGGACAGGTGATGGCGTTGGCGGGGTTGGCGATGTTGGCGATGGTGCCACGGCCACTGGAAGCCGCACGGCTTCCGGACGAGCGGGAGTACATCCGACCACGCGGGTCGACTCCCGCGACTTGTTGCTCAACCGCCCGGGCGAGCAGGGCCTGGGCGTACTTGACCTGCAACGCGCCTTCCTGGTGATGTTGAGGTTGGCGACTGCAGCTTGACTAGTGATGACATTGTCCATCGGAGTCGAGTAGATGAGGATCCCGTTGGGGTCACGGGCTTGTGGCGAGATGATGACCTGAGGCTGGTCCAGCGGAGGTGCGTGGCCTAGGGGTGGTGCTGGTTCTCCTGTCGCGGGCGCCCCAGCTGGTGGGCGGTTGCTTCCGCCCGACGGTGCGTTTTCGCAGAGCTCACGCTCCGCCACACGGGCAGGGTCGTTGTCGTCGTTGAAGTTCAGGACGTGGCCCTGAACGTCGAGGTTGAGGGGGGATCTGATGCGGTGCTGGTGATAGAACGATAGCTCCTGTGCCGTTTGCCGCTCGTGGTGGAAGTTTGCTCGCTCGGCCTGCTCCTTGCGTGCCGCCGCCTCCAGACGTAGGCGAGCTTCCTCCACCTCCGCCGCCGTCGTGGTTGGCGAGATCGGCATGGAGAGAGGATCTGGCGGGGCGGTGATACTACCCGCCATGTAGATCACGTTGAAGCGCTTTTATCTGGTGCAAAAGTCGTCGGGTGACTCTGATCCGGAGTCGGAGTCGAAGAGCCCGAGGATGGAGGGGTCCTCGAAGCCTTCTGCGTTGGAGACTCGCGTGATGGAGTCCTCGTGCGAAGCGGTGGTGATGGAGCCAGCGATCGAGGCAGGGGTCGCCGAGACGGCGTCGTCACGTAGAGCAGCATCGTCGTTGGCCGCGTCGGTGGCAGCCGAGTCGTACTCGGAGACGAGGCGGGTGATGGATCGGACCTGCTCCTGCGAGATCCGATCATGCGGGGGTGATCCACCGACCACCAAGGTCGGGTCGACGGTGTTGGTGAACCCGATGAAGAATTTGATGGAGCCGACCGGCATAACCGCTGCGTGGGTGATTAGCCGCGAGGCCGGGACGTAGCTCCCCGGCAGGACGTGGAGAAAGCCGCCGGTGGCGATCACGCGGCCGGTGGCGAGTGTCCGGTTGATGGGCGAATATGGTCTCGCCACAGATCACAGGCGTGACCTGCTAGGCCCCACGGTGGGCGCCACTATCGTGGAAATGTCCACGCCAGCCACTACCAGGAGTAGCGCTTCGAGTGAGTTGGGGCAAGAGCGAGCCGCCATCCGCGGGTCGAGATTGGAGCACCAGACACAAGGATTACCCAGGTTCGCCCCCCAGGAGGGTAAAGACCTACTCCTGCTAGATTGGTTGATATGCGAGTGGATTACAGTGAAGGCGAGCTCGGCGGCTAGGCGGCTAGTAGCTTTGATTGGGTATCTGGTAGAGCGTAAATCTAAAACTAGCACTAGGGAGGTTTATATAGAGGCACCTCGCTAGGGTTTACAACCTACAACCGAGTCAGATAAGGACTCGGAGGTTCTGACCTAATCCGACTAGGCCTAACTACGCTTCTGGGCCTTCAACTTCCAGTCGCCAGGCTTCACTTCAATCGCTTTCCAGTCGCCGTACTCACAGGCCCATTCGCCTCGGGCATGGGCCAGTCGCTGGAGACCGGCTGGGTATACCCCGATCGGCATATCCCCGTCAGCTAAGTTTTTCGTTATATCTCTCAAACATGTATCGGTTCTCACGGTAGTTGTAAAATGCCCTGGAACCCCAAAACTTTGGGCAATAGCTCATGAAAACGGCCATAAAACCCAGAAAGGATGAATTTTTGGTCATATCTCTCAAACATGTATTGAGTCTTACAGCTGTTGTAAATTGCCCTGGAACCCCAAAACTTTGGAAAAAGCTCGTGAAAACGGCCATAAAACCCAAAAATGACGAGTTTTTGGTCATGTACCTCAAACATGTATCGGTTCTCACGGTCGTTGTAAATCAACCTGAAACCCCAAAACTATGGGCACTAGCTCATGAAAATGGCCATAAACGCGAAAACGATGAGTTTTTTGTCGTATATCTCAAACTTGTCTTGGGTCTTATGGTCATTGTAAATTACCCTGGAACCCCATAACTAAGGGCAATAGCACACGAAAACGGCCATAAAACGCACAAACGACGAGTTTTTGGTCATATATCTCAAACTTGTATCGGGTCTTACGGTCATTTTATATTCACCTAGAAACCAAAACTATGGGCAATAGCTCATGAAAACGGCCATGAAACGCGAAAACGACGAGTTTTTGGTCATATCTCTCAAACATGTATCGGTTCTCATGGTCGTTGTAAAATGCCCAAAAACCCCAAAACTTTGGAAAAAGCTCATGAAAACGGCCATAAAACCAGAAAATGACAAGTCTTTGGTCATATACCTCAAACATGTATCGGTTCTCATGGTCGTTGTAAATCAACCTGAAACCCCAAAACTATGGGCAATAGCTCATGGAAATAGCCATAAACGCGAAAACGATGAGTTTTTGGTTGTATATCTCAAACTTGTATTGGGTCTTAAGGTCATTGTAAATCACCCTAGAATCCCATAACGTATGGCAATAGCTCATGAAAACGGCCATAAAATGCAAAAATGACGAGTTTTTGATCAAATCTCTCAAACATTTATCGGGTCTTACGGTCGTTGTAAATTTTCCTAGAACCACATAACTGTGGGCAATAGCTCATGTAAACAGCCATAAAACCTGGAAACGATGAGTTTTTGGTCATATCTCTCAAACATGTATCGGTTCTCATGGTCATTGTAAATCGCCCTGGAACCCCAAAACTTTGGGCAATAGCTCATGAAAACGGCCATAAAACCCGAAAATGACGAGTTTTTGGTCATATACCTCAAACATGTATCGGTTCTCATGGTCGTTGAAAATCAACCTGAAACGCCAAAACTATGGGCACAAGCTCATGAAAATGGCCATAAACGTGAAAACAATGAGTTTTTTTGTTGTATATCTAAAACTTGTCTCGGGTCTTATGGTCATTGTAAATTGCCCTGGAACCCCATAGCTAAGGGCAATAGCACATGAAAATGGCCATAAAACGCACAGACGACGAGTTTTTGTCATATATCTCAAACTTGTATCAGGTCTTATGGTCGTTTTATATTTACCTAGAAACAAAAACTATGGACAATAACTCATGAAAACGGCCATGAAACGCGAAAACGACGAGTTTTTGGTCATATCTCTCAAACATGTATCGGTTCTCACGGTCGTAGTAAAATGCCCTAGAACCCCAAAACTTTGGAAAAATCTCATGAAAACGGCCATAAAACCCGAAAATGACAAGCCTTTGGTCATATACCTCAAACATGTATCGGTTATCATGGTCGTTGTAAATCAACTTGAAACCCCAAAACTATGGGCAATAGCTCATGGAAATGGCCATAAACACAAAAACGATGTGTTTTTGGTTGTATATCTCAAACTTGTATTGGGTCTTAAGGTCATTGTAAATCACCCTGGAATCCCATAACTAATGGCAATAGCTCATGAAAACGGCCATAAAATGCAATTACGACAAGTTTTTGATCAAATCTCTCAAACATTTATCGGGTATTACGGTCGATGTAAATTTCCCTAGAACCACATAACTGTGGGGAATAGCTCATGTAAACAGCCATACAACCTGGAAACAATGAGTTTTTGGTCATATCTCTCAAACATGTATTGGTTCTCACGGTCATTGTAAATCGCCTTGGAACCCCAAAACTGTGGGCAATAACACATGAAAACGGCTACGAAACGCGAAAACGATGAGTTTCTAGTCACATATCGCAAACATGTATCAGGTCTTAAGGTCGTTGTAAATCGCCCTGGAACCCCATAAGTAAGTGCGCATGAAAACAGTCATGAACCACAAAATTGATGAGTTTTTGGTCATATATCTCAAACTTTAACAGGATTTTACGATCGTTGTACATCGCCCTAGAACCCCAAAATTGTGGGAAATAGCTCATGAAAACGTCCATAAAACGCGAAAACAGTGAGGTTTTGGTCATATATATCTCAAACATGTATCGGTTCTGAAGGTCGTTGTAAATACCCTCGAACCCCAAATTTGTGGACAATAGCTTATGAAAACGGCCCTAAAATGCGAAACGATAAGTTTTTGGTCATATCTCTCAAACATGTATCGGTTCTCACGGTCATTGTAAATTTCCCTAGAACCCCAAAACTTTGGGATATAGCTCATGAAAACAGTTATAAAAACCGAAAACGATGAGTTTTTGGTCGTATACCTCAAACATGTATTGTTTCTCATCGTAGTTGTAAATCACCATGGAACCCCAAAACTATGGGCAATAGTTCATGAAATCTACTGCAAAACGCGAAATCTCTAAGGTTTTGGTCATATATCTCAAACTTGTATTGGTCCCAAAGGTCGTTGTAAATCGCGTTGGAACCCCAAAACTGTGGACAATAGCTCACGGAAATGGCCATAAAACGCGAAAACAACGAGTTTTTGGTCATATATGTCTCAAACACGTATTGGTTCTGACGGTCGTTGTAAATTGCCCTCAAACCCTAAAATTGTGGACAATAGCTCATGAAAACGGCCATAATATGCGAAAACGATGAATTTTTCGTCATATCTCACAACATATGTATTGAGTCTTATAGACATTGTAAATTTCCCTAGAATCCCAAAACATTGGAAAAAGCTCATGAAATCGGCCATAAAATCCATAAACGATGAGTTTTTGGTCATATATTTCAAACATGTAATTGTTCTCATGGTCGTTGTAAATCACCCTAGAATCCCAAAACTAGGGGCAATAGCTCATGCAAATGGCATTGAAACACGAAAACGTTGTATTTTTGTTCGTATATCTCAATCTTGTATCGCGTCTTAAGTTCATTGTAAATCGCCTGGAACCCCATAACTAAGGGCAATAGCTCATGCAAACAGCCATAAAATGCAATAACGACGAGTTTTTGGTCATGCATCTCAAACTTGTATTGGGTCTTACGGTTGGTGTACCCCTAGAACCCCAAAACTATGGGCAATAGCTCATAAAACGGCCATGAAACGCGAAAACGATGAGTTTTTGTCAAATTTCTCAAACATGTATCGGGATACGGTTGTTGTAAATCGCCCTGGAACCACAAAACTAAGGGCAATAGCTCAAGAAAATGGCCATAAAACCCGGAAACGATAGTTTTTTGATCATAAATTTTAAACAGGTATCGGTTCTCACGGTTGTTGTAAATCACCATGGAACCCCAAAAGTGTGGGCAATAGCTCGTGAAAACGGCTATAAAATGCGAAAATGATGAGTTTTTTGGTCACATATCTCAAACATGTATTGGTTCTTAAGGTCGTTGCAAATTTCCCTAGAACCCCATAAGTAGGGGTTCATGAAAATAGTCATAAAACAAAAAATGACGAGTTTTTGGTCATATATCTCAAACTTGTATCAGGATTTTATGGTCATTGTAAATCGTCCTGGAACCCCAAAATTATGGGCAATATCTCATGAAAACATCCATAAAATGCGAAAACGATGATTTTTTGGTTATATATATATCTCAAACATGTATCAGTTCTGAAGGTCGTTGTAAATCACCCTCGAACCCCAAAATTGTGGACAATAGCTTATGAAAATGGTCATAAAATACAAAACGATAAGTTTTTCCTCATATGTCTCAAACATGTATCGGTTCTCATGGTCGGTGCAAATTACGCTGGAACCCCAAAATTTTGGGCAATAGCTCATGATAGCAGTCATAAAACGCGAAAAGGACGAGTTTTTTGTCATATAACTCAAACATGTATTTGTTCTCACGGTCATTTTAAATCACCCTGGAAGCCCAAAAAGGCAATAGCTCATGAAAACGGCCATAAAACGCGAAAACGACGAGTTTTTGGTCAAATATCTCAAACTTGTACCGGGTCTTAAGGTTGTTGTAAATTGCCCTAGAACCCCATAACCAAGGGCTCATTAAAACAATCACCAAATGCAAAAACGACAAGTTTTTGGTCATATATATGAAACTTATATCGGGCCCTAAGGTCGTTGTAAATCGCGCTGGAACCCTAAAACTATGGACAATAGCTCACGGAAACGTCCATAAAACGCGAAAACAACGAGTTTTTGGTCATATATATCACAATCATGTATCGATTCCTAAGGTCGTAGTAAATCTCCCTCAAACCCCAAGACCATGGACAATAGCTCATGGAAACGGCCATAATTTCTAGGGCAAGTGGAAGTACCAAATAACCTCCCAAACACACCCTAGACAACCTTGGCAATGGAACAAGAGAAGAACAAGTGATTCAAAGTCTCCACTTGATTGCAAAAGGAACAAACAGGGTTCCCAGGACAATTCCTCCTATGCATATTGTCTCTAGAAGGAATAGCATTTCTAAGTAGCTGCCAGCTAAAAATCTGGATTTTAAGGGGAAGCTTAGCATTCCATAGGATCTTGTTATTAGGCCCAGCAAGGTTTCTTTCCAAATACTCATACACATATTTAGTAGAAAAATAATTATTTCCAATAAGAGTCCACACCACCTCATCAGATTTACCTACCAGATGCATATTATTAGATTTCATCAAGATAGAAAACCATTGTTCTATACGAGCTCCATGGACCCTTCTTCTAAAAGCAAAGAAAAGCCATGGTCCACTGAATATTTGATAGTGCAGTCAGGAAGTTTGCAAAGATTAAAAATATTAGGAAACTGATTACACTAAGCCCCCGGATCCCAAGGATCCTTCCAAAACCTCATCAAATCACCACTTTTAAGTAAAAGCCCACTCCCATCCAAATACACATCTTTAACCTGAAGCAGAGATTTCCAATAGGGGAATCATTAAACCTAGGAACCACATAATTAACATTTTTATTTCTCAAGTATATAGCCTTGGCAATTCTTTGCCACATGCCATCCTGCTTTTCTAATTTCCACCACCATTTCACAAGCAAGCTACTATTTTGCCTCCTCAAATCTTTAATGCCCAAACCACCCTTATTTTTGGATCTAGAAACTTTATCCCATCTCACCATATAATAGGTTTTCTTATCTCTCAGCTTTTTCTAGAGGAATCTCTTAAAGTGTTTATGCACTTTTTCAATGAAGCTTTTTCTCAGGAGGAACATAGACATAGGATAGTAGAGAATAGTAGACAAGGAAGAATCAATCAAAAATTTCTTTCCCCTAGATGACATAGAATTTCCCACCCAAGCATCCAATTTCTTAACCACTTTGGCATTAGTGAAATCCCAATCAGCATTTTTAAGAGCCAAATCAGAAATGGGTACCCCCAAATATTTCATATGAAAAGAACCAACTTGGAAGACAAACAAATTGGAGTAAAAATAATCTAAATCATTATCACCCTAATGGTATAAATCTCACTCAAATCAAAATTAATCTTCAAATCAGACATCAACTCAAATGTATACAAAAGAAGCTTAAGATTAACAGCTGTCTCAAGGTTATGAGAAATGCACAATACAGTATAATCAGCATACTACAAAATGGCAATACAATATCATCAGCATACGGCAGAATAGCAACACGCTTATCAATCAAATCAGGAGCAAACCCTTCAAACATGACATTAGACTCTATTTTTAACACCATCTTAGTTAGACACTTAGCAGCAAAGTTAAACAGAGTAGGAGAAAGAGGATCCCCTTGTCTCACACCTTTGGCACTAGTAAAGTAGGGACCCATCTCATTATTGATCTTCACACTAACAGTGAATTCCACCAAAGCTTTTTTGACCCAAGAACAGAAAGTATCATTAAAACCTCTAAGATGCAAACACTCCACCAAGAAATCCCAATTCACTATCATATGCCTTTTCAAAATCAATTTTAAGCATCACCCCACATTGTTTAGTGACATGAACATAGTTCAGTAATTCATGAAGAGAAAGCACCCCACATATAATGTTTGTTTTCTTAATGAAAGCATTCTGTTAAGTGGTAAACAACTTGTAAGCATAAGGTTCCAATCTAATGGTCAACGTTTTAGTGATCAGCTTATAGATGCATCTTAACAGACAAATAGGTCAAAATTGAGTAATCTTCTCAGCCCCCACCACCTTAGGAAGCAAGATGATCACACCATAATTCAACCGTTTCAAGTCCAAATCCCCCAAGTAGAAACAATGGAAAATGTAAATGATCTCAGGCTTGAGCAAATCCTAGCAGTGTTGAAAAAATTCAATTGGTATATTGCGAGGCCCAAGTGACCTATTCACTTCCATTGAAAATAAAGCCTCCTCCACTTATTTCACATAAAAAGGTTTAGTTAACTCCTCATTCTCATCATTAGTGATTGTTTCCTCTATAGACCACAAATTAGTAGACATATGAAACAAGTTACCAATAGCCAGCCCGAATAGATTTATATAATAATCAGTAGCATGCTTAAGGATATTCTCAATACCTTCAATCAACACTCCACCATCCTTCAACAAATGAATAGTATTTTTTCTCTTCTTACCATTGGCCACTCTATGAAAATCAGTATAATTATTGTCTCCTTTTAATAACCACCTCTCATTAGACCTTTGCAACCAAAAAAGTTCCTCATCAGCATAAATCTCATGAAGCTCAAACAAAATATTAGTTTTCCTAATATAATCATTAGGAGAGAAAGGATGAGATTCCTCAACCACTTCAAGATTACCTAGCTCCTATTTCAACTATTTTTTTCCTTTTCCTCACATGTCCAAATAAGTTGGACCCCCAACCCTTGAAATGTTTTTTAAATCTCTTTGATTTGATATTTAAAATATCAATAGGATCCACACTATGGACAGGTTTCTTCCATATCTCCTCGACTTTACCAAGAAACTCATATTTTTTTTAACCAAGCAACATCAAACCTGAATTCTCTATTCTTAGGAGCCACATTATTACAATCACCACATATGAGAGGTAAGGGACAATGATCAGACATAGTAGAGACCAATTTTCTAACTTGAACAAGAGGAAAAATTATCTTCCCAACTAGAAAACATGAGCAACCTATCCAGTTTTTCCAAAGTAGGAGATTTTTGTTTATTTAACCAAGTAAAAGCACCACCATGCATATGAATTTCTCTCACCGAAAGAACATGGATAACAGAATTAAACACATTCGAAAAATGAGACAAAGGAGTCTTTTTATTCTTTTATCTAGAGTGTATTAGAATATTAAAATCCCCCAATGATATAAGGAGAATCCATGGCATTAGAAAAAGCAGATATCTCTGCCAGAAATTTGTTACTAAACTCATCATGGGAAGGACCATACACAACCAAAAGGGACCACTTGCATTTCTCAATATTGCCCGAGAGATCACATCTCAGAACATAGTCCCCTATCTTAAAACCCAACACTCCTAGAGTCTCCTGCCTGACCTCGCAAAGGATACCCCCAAGTTCCCCCACAGAAGGAATCCATTTGCAAAAGAAAAGCACACTAGGATCAATTTTCCTAAAGAAACCATCGGAATAAGTTTTTTCATAGTTTCTTGAAAAGCAAGGAAATCAAGAGCATGGTCAATAATAAGTTCATTTAAGCAAGAAGACATATTCTTCTTGCCCACACCCCTTCTATTCCAAAAGGCTCATTTCATTTAAATTTATCAGGTTTCCTTCTCTGCCTACAGCTACCAGGAGTATTGGTAGAGATGTTATCTTTCTGTTGGCTTCTAGTTAGAGGTCGATGATTCACCACAATTTTTTTGTTAGTTTCCTACTTTTCCTATTTTATACCACATCAAAATCACTTTCCTCTTCCTCTCTAAGCACCCAATCCAAATCCATAGGGGTTTTAGCACCAGACACATCCTCAATATGAAGATTAACCAACACATTAGCCTGTTTATTACATAAATTTTCCCTAGAGATCTCAAGCTCTCTAATAAGATTATCAGATTAAAAGTTATCATCATGAACTATAACACCCATCAAAGAAGTTGTAAGCATGATTTGCTGGTCAGACAAAACAACAAAAGCATTGGATTAACGGTTTTTAGGAGATTTACCTTATAAATTCCTCTTTTTGCACAGGTTAGTAGCTTTCTCCAGGATACTGTCATGAATCATAGAAGAATTCCTCTTTCTAAAACTTCTAGGCTCGTCCACCTCAGCATCAAGAATATATGAGAAGGAACATCCTCCACACCAGAGGAGCTATCACGTGATTGTAAAGTGTATGCCTGAAGATCAGTGTCCTAGGCCAGACCTTTACTTTCAACTTCCAACACTTGTGGCAAAAGGAGGCCATATCTCTTTACATAAACTCTGACAATAAGGGGCCATCATCATAGAAATCATTCTTGGGTGCAAATCAGGAGAATGCAGGTCCCTACTAACAACAGGGGTCCCAGGAGGAATAACACATGTGTTCCATGTAGATTTGTGCAACACCATA
Source organism: Avena insularis (assembly GCA_023614405.1). Lineage (NCBI taxonomy): Eukaryota > Viridiplantae > Streptophyta > Magnoliopsida > Poales > Poaceae > Avena > Avena insularis. The sequence continues at coordinate 542,076,232 of CM042692.1, forward strand.
GTTTTATTAGTGTTCACCATCGCAGTCCTATCAACCAATCTAACACCATTTTCTCTATATTTCTCACCATCCTCCTCCACCATGTTAGCAACCACAACATCCTCTATGTCAGGTTCTTCAGAGTTCTTTTTTTCCATACTGTTTTCCTTAATTATCTGATCAATCAGCAAACCTTGATCATCTTCACTATCCTCCTCAAATTCATGTTCTTGCATAGTTTCCAACCCAGGGGTATATGATTTTCCATAGTTCTCAGAAGTAGAATGTTGAACGCCAGTAGTATTCGCAGAAGAATCCTGAGTTATATTATCCATTCTAGCCCTTTTAGGAGAAGGAGCATCAGCTCCATGACCAACACTGACCAAGGAATGATTCCTAGTAGAACCACCAATGACCACTTTATCTAGCTCATAGTAAAACAAGTAGAAATTATCCCAGGCACCCTTCAGCTTTTTCAGGAAGCTTGTCAACATTTCTGCATCCAATGAGTACATTAACATATTCAGGGCGGTGCAAGGTAGATGCATCAATGCCCAAAGGGACACCAACCAATGAAGCAGCATAATAAGCATGAGCCTCACATCTCTTCTCAGAAGGGATATTTTTCACTCTCACCCACGCTTTTTGAAGTTGAGCCATAGCCCAACAGAATCAGACCAAGGAGATAAATTGACAACATCATCTTTAGTTTTCATTTCCATCCTTTTACACCGGTAACAAGCCCTCTCAACCTCTTTAGGATTAGGAAATCTCACCGTGAAATTCTTCAAACTAATGGATCTCGTAGTACACTGACCACACCTTCCACCACAGTAATGATAATCGTACTGGCTTTCTCTTTCAATTGCTTAGGAGTACTGGTATCAGGGAAATAAAAAACCGTTGCCCAGGAGACTGGAATCCACACATGGAGGCAACACATTGCCAAGGAAGGATCGTCTGACATACATGAGAAGTATGCCCCAGTTCCTCACAACAAGCATAGTGAATAGTAGGACAATGAGCCACAAGATGTCTAGAAATGTTACAGTTATGACATGGACCAGGATCGTCACGATTTCCATGGATCCCAAGATTTCTAGGATCCATAATAGGGGCATGTCAAGATTCATTACCTCCAGAAGCTTCCGCGGCGGCCTCCCGGCGATGTCGCTTAGAGATCTGTTGCATGGCACCGATTCCCCCTCCTGTAGGTGAATTCTGCCTCAGAGCATCATGTGGCCCGCGATTGCAAACATAGTTGCGGCCACGACCACGACCACCACCTTGATCTCCACGGGCCCCAAATCCTCTTTCGCTACCGCACATCTGTTGGCCTCGAGAACCCCCATCGCTGCCCTGATCCACCATCGATCTCGCGAAGCTATTTAAGGGATAAGACGAGACTACAACTTGCGCAAAGGATCTAGAATCAAAGGAAACTTTCCTCGGACACCAACCGAAAGATTCAGAGGTCGGCGGCAGCGAAACCCTAGGCAACTCCTAGAAGTGATGGATATCATTTTCTAGCTTTTTTTTGCTTGTTGTAGGCTTTTTCTCTGTATTTTTTGGGCGATGTTCTTCTCTGTCTGAGTCTTTATTGTAAGCTGGAAACCCAGCGTGACTTCCATTTGTAATCCTGGCCGTTTGAGGGCTTTGTTAATTCAAAGTCGGGATCTTTGAGCCTTCAGTCTAAAATAATCTTTATATGTCTTTGGTTCTTGTTAGGTTGGATCTTTGTTTTGGCATCATGAAAGGTACAACATGGAATCCAACAAATAATGAAATAGAAACTTTGATAGTAAACATCTTAAGGTCAATATCAGATATTCTCGGGGTGACAAATGGGTGCAAAATATCGCATACTGGCAACTAGAAGAGCCAAAAAAGAGTAAGTCTATTAACTTTGTTTGGGTTCGCTTCCAAAATAATATGTCATCTCTTATTTAGTACGTAATAGTATCTATTTAGGCCAGCTTTCTCCTTAAGATGCCATACTTCCAGGAAAACTATTGAGCCATGCAACCGACTTCTCAAGACAACCTCCATTATGTATAAAGGCCTGATCAGGTGAGTAACAGATTGCAACGCTCATGTAATTATTCCTTGGACCGTCTTCTTCTTTTCATGATTCTTCTCATTCTTTTGCTGTTATTCTCACGTCTATTCAGGAATAGAGTCCCTTTGCTAGCGGAGGTGGCTATTTGGCTCACGGGTGTATTTCCACCCATTGTGAGAAAACATATTTTAAAATTTTAAAAAATTGAAAAAAATATCTACATATACATTCGAATATTTTATGTTCGTTCACAAGTTTTCGGGATGAAAGAACATTCTACTTGTCCCATGTAAAAAGACAAAATATGTCATGTGAATAGTCCTATGTACGTGATATTTTTATATTTTTTATACATGACACATAAAATGTTCTTCAATCCCAAAAACTTGTGAACGAACATATATAAAAGATTGGAATGTACATTTAGATAGCTTTTTCGAATTTTTGACATTTTAAAATATGCTTGCACATAATGGGTGCAAATGCACCCGTAAGCCAAAAGAGATTTCACCTTTTGTAGCATCATATATACCATTATCATAATTTGTTTATTTCTTCAGGCATGAGGTATGAAAAGAAACAATGGCCTATAAAGACATCCAGATGCATATAGCATGTGTCCTTCAACAGTCAAGTGAGAGACACAATAGAGGAACGAATGCTGATTAGTTGTATGTTGCTGCTCTTCATGCAACAGGATGAGATGCGGTGGGAATTGAGAGCACTCTCGGAATGTTTATGATTTAAAACACAACTTCTTGTAGATGTACTTGTAGGTAGCATCAATATTACACTTCAAAAAGTGGGTGCCGTTCGTGCCCTTGTGCTATCTTAGGATGCCGGCACGGCCTAGGCCTCCTCGATCTTGACACCCGATGGCAGAGGGAGTGGTGGGCTGCCGCCCTGGACCACGTTGAGCATGAAACCCACAATTAAGTGATTGGGGGTATTGCCTCCCGATGTGTTATGCAACAATAAGGAGGATCTTCGCGTCCGCTAGCAGGTACCCCTGCTCGACATAGTTCGTCGGTGTGGAGGAATATGAGATCCCCATTAGGATAGGTTCAAACACAATAAATGTACACTGCCAGTACTATTTAAATTGTATTATAGGTTCTCGGGTATATATGTGGGCAATAGAGTGTTTTTTGGGAGATTGGCTAGCATATGCTCAGGTATTACAAGCTCAACGCAAATCCAATGATTTGATCAAGAATTTGAATGTATGCATGGTAATTGCTCCATTCCTAGGATTGTCATTTTCCTTTTCTGAATTTATGTTGGAGATATATTTACCAGTATTGCCGGTGTTTGTTAGGTCCTTAAATGGAGTATGTACCCCATTAGACCGAGAGGATGTCATGTGCAACACAAAGCTTTGCCTATTATGTTATCAATTCATGAGAACAATCAGAAACCAAAGAACAATGCTACATAAGCTGTTCAGTTTTCATGTAGAGAAGGAGAAATGAATTTTTGTTCACTGTCGAGATAGGAGCTAGGACAGTGTGGCGCCCTGAGCACGAGGACGCCGTCGAGATCGGATCTAGGACAGCGTGGCTATGACGCGACGTCGGAGACAGGCGGCGTGACCAGAGGGCGGCGGCGGCGTTCCGCTGTGGGTGATCATGGAGGAGGTCGTGGATGTAGTTATTGTCTTTTCGTGTTACCAGGTGGTGATTGTTTTGGTAGCTATTGATTGGTTAGGGATTTCATTGTGGGCTGGGAAGGGGTTCCTGTGCGTCTGAGTGGCAGTCCGTCAAAACTATTTGCTAAATGCACCAAAGAAAAAGATTGGCATAATAAGAGCCGTTAGGTTGTGTTAACCGGGCCTGATCGTGCGGTTGTAGTTAGTCCCTGTATATTTAACGGGGTATTCGTAGAGAAATTCAAGTTCCCTTTTTTATAAGTAAGTAGAAATAGAAATGCATGGTTAGGAGAGCTGCCGCTTGGATATTTGTTTTTTGACGGATGAATGGTACACGGTAGACTAAAACTGTAACAATGGGCTGTCAGAGCTGGGCCAAATCAGCCGAAACCAATCACATCGCTCTTCAATCACATCTGATTTGAGATCCGGATGTTTTCTTGAGGTGATTAGCAACGTGCGCACAATAGACGACGGACGAAACCTAACGAACCATGGTTTCCTAGACATTTATAATAAGTAGTAAAAAAAGAAGAAGATAATTTTTTTTTGAATAAGGCAGAAAGCCATTTATTATGTCAAACCAGCCCTTATGCAAATATCCTTACAGAAAGAAATTAAAAAAAAATGTCCATAAAAGTTCTTGCACCATATACCTTCTGCATCCGTCGACGGCGCCTCAGGAGCTAGCTAGAAAATCCCGATGCCGCCTCTTGGCCTGGGACAATACAAAGTTGGCCTTAAGAATTACTAGTGGTACGGTCAAGAAGCCGTCGAGTCGATGTAAAACAGTAGCAATAGCAGACGTGTATGCCCAAACTTAAATGAATAACTGAGACCGATAATAAAAGAACACCATCGATCTCGGCATGCAAAACCTTACTTACATCCATCATGCTACCGAATAATAGTTCATGTCAATGGTAGAAAATGAGTTCCAGAATTCGGTACTCGCCGGTAGGGCTGTGCCGATACATCCCCAAGAGGATGAAGTCATCGAGATGCTGGAGGGGAGCATGCGGACGAGATAGATAATTGGCCATTGAATTCGGAGAGGATGAGGAGGCCATCGCAGGAGGCCTCGAGATAGACTGAGGGGTTGTCAAGTTGGAAGACATGCTGGAGCTGGTCGTCGGCCGCTACCCCTACGATACCCCGGTGGTCGAAGAGGAAGACGTCGATACCGCTTCTATGATAGCCGCAAAGGAGGGGGAGGGTGGGCTGACGGGCGTGGTGGGCGAGGAGGAATTCGCCGGTGGCAGACGAGGCGACAAGGTTGAAGGGGTTTGGGAGGAAGGCTGACAAGGATGTTCCATATCACGATCTCGTCTGGTAATCTCCTCGGCCTTCCCGCCCTTTTCCTCCCAAATCCTAGCCACACGCCTCCCTGGGGCCATGAGCCGCGTACAAATCTCCCAACGCCATAGCCTCGCCGCTCACACCTTGTCTCTGTATCACTCATCCAGGTGCGAGCTATGGGTCGTCAAGATCCCTACAGAAAATCAGCGCCTCTAAACAGCGGGCATGCGCAAGAGATCACTGACGCCTCATGCTCACTATACCGGAAATCCAGCCGCAAAAGGATATTCAAATGCTCTGCTTATAGATTTGAGCAAAGCTTACGGATTCGGTGGTGCAGGAAAGCACATGAAGAACAGGAAGAGCAGTGCTTCAGGGATACCAAACATGTTCCAAAGAAAGATAACAAATGTGTGGTGAAAATATAGCCTGTTGATCAATCTAGATAAACAAGCACGCTCGAAAAGTCTTATGGCCAAGGGCACGTGGCGTGGCTGTTCTTTTTCTTTATTTCTTCTCAATCTTGCGGTTTTTACAGACTCACGTAGACGTCCATGTATATATACACGGACTACCCAAACAAAAAACTAACCGACTCAACTAATACTATCTTGACTTAGACTAGGACACATGCTCAACACTCCCATGAACCTATTTCTTTAACACTCTCATGAACCTCTCAAAGAAAAACATATTGTGTAGAAATATAGGACCGAGAATGAAAATCTCTTCGACTAGGTGAACCAGGAGATGCGTCATAATGTTGAAGAAGGATGGTGGGAACACCAACTCAAAACTAACAAGACAATAGACCACATCCTTTTGTAACCTTGTCAGAATATCTTGATTGATCACCTTCTACGATATTGCACTGAGGAATGCATATAGTCTCATAATGGGTACTTGAACATTTTCCGGTAGAAGCCCCCTCAATACAATCGGAAGCAACTGTGTGATAATCACGTGACAGTCATCAGACTTCAGATTTTGGAATTTTTTCTCTCCCATATTATTATCCCCTTTATGTTAGACGAGAATCCAAACGGCACCTTGATACTGTAAAGAATTTCAAAACAGATTTCCTTCTCTGTTTTCGTAAGAGCGTAGTTGGCAGGGCTGAAGTGACGCCCTTTATCCGTCTAGTTCTCTGCTTAACCGTACATAGATAGTTGTATGGTTTGAAATATACTAGTAGCTCTCAAAGACTCAAACGGCATGGACTTAACCACGGAAGGAGGCTTTTTTGAGTCTTCTTTATTTACTACTCCCTCCGATTTATCTATCTAGATTCAAATGTAGGATGGTTGTACCCCTAGTCCACCGGAGTTCAAAACCTAGGTTTGACACTGTGTGTTGCATAAACCATGAATATTCTTTCAGTTGGAGGCGACTTCATGTTGATAGCGAGGTGGCCGTGATGACTTTGTCAATCTCAAGGCCCGATTTGCCGACTCAGTCTCTCGAAGATGCTCATAGGGGTGGGGTGTGCATGTGTGCGTTCATATGGATGGATGCACGTGCGTTTTGTGAGTGTCTACGATTGCAATGTGTTTTTAAAAAAAAAAGATATATTTGAATCTAGATAAATCTGACAATATTAATTTGGCTTGGAGGGAGTATTAAAAGGGTTACGGTCCTGATGGTCTGGTACGTCTTCTTGATTTCCGATTCTGCTCTTAGAGTGTTAGGCTGAATTAGGAAATATTAGTACGTACCGGTTCAATATTCCATGAAAAATAAAAGAATTCCAGTTGTGCTAATCCCCGAGCTCTTGGTTAACAATCGAATCCTGAGTACACATCGAACAGCGGTGCAGTAATCTCCTCGTCCTTCCCGCCCTTTTCCTCCCAAATCCTAGACACGCGCCTCCTTGGGGCCACGACCCGCGTACAAATGCTAGTATCACTTATCCAGGTGCGAGCTATGGGTCGTCAAGATCCCTACAGAAAATCAGCGCCGGCCGCGAAAGCATATTCACTTATCCAGGAGCGAGCTATGTGTTGCCACCGCTAAGTCAACTGCTGGATTGGTTCGTTTCTGTCGTAGAGAGAAGTGGGAGGCAATGTCGGGGAAGAGCTGGCGGGGCGAGCTCGAGCGAGTGGTGCCCCCACCTTCGATCCCTCACCGGATGCCGTTTCTCCGATGCGAACCATGCACCCCTTCTGGTAGTAGGCACAACCCCATAATATACATAGGTAAGCTAGATAGGCATGAGTCGATGAGGATCGTCTTGCTACCTTTCGAGGTGAACTTGCCACACCAAGGTTCTGCTTTCGGTCTCACCTTGGCCACAAGGGGGTCTACGTCCCAAAAGAGGATCCTAGTATCCTTGACCGGCATCCCTAGGTAGTCGGCTATCCTCTGCTGGTCCTCCTGAGCGAAGCCCAGAGCAATCACCTTGCTCTTGAAAAAGTTAATCCTTAATCCCGACATCTGTTGGAAGCAGAGAAGTAGGAATTTCAGGTTAGCGATGTCCATGTCCGACCCTTCTATCATGATTATTGTGTCGTCCACGTACTGTAGGTGGGTTACTCCCCCACCTGGGATCAGGTGCCTCACCACCCCAGTGATGTGGCCGGTACACTTAGCCTTCTCTAAGATCTCCACGAGAGCATCCACATCTGTGTTGAACAGGAGGGGGAAATGGGGTCTCCCTATCGCACACCACAAGAGGGGTGAAAATAGGGGCCCACCTCACCATTTACATTGATCGCGTTGTTGCCAGTCATAACAAATTGCTTGATCCACGTGATCAAATGGTCATCCAAGACCCTCATGATCACAACTTGTCTCAGGAACTGCCAGTCTAGGCGATCATATGCCTTTTGAGAATCTAATTTCCGAAAGACCCCCGTCGTCCTCTTGGTTTTCACCTCATGGACGATCTCATGGAAGGCAGGATGATAAGGATGGGTCAGGCACTCCATAACCGGGGGAATCCTTAAGGAACACACCTTGGCTAAGATGCGTTGGATAACATTGATCATTGTGATCGGCCAAAAGTGACGGATGTTCGTGGCTCCCACTACTTTGGAATCAAGGTGATCACGCTAAAGTTCAGGAGAGACATGACTAGCATTCCAATATAGGACTCCTGGAACATAGGCATAACAACCTCCTGAACTGCCCCCTAGAAGGTCTGGAAGAAGGCCATCGCCAGGGCATCTAGGCCTGGAGCCGAGTTGGCTTTCATCACTCAAACTACCCTTTCTACCTCTTCCGAAAGAAACGGGAGGGTGAGCTCCGCACTCTCATTGGCGATGACTCTCGCATTGCCTGTCAAAAAGTCCTTTGCTAATGCAACCCCCGAGCGAGTGGTTCCCGAGAAGATCTCCTTGTAGAAGGAATATATATGGGACGAAAGGTCCCTCAGGTCTTCAATGAGTCTCTCATTGTCCCACAGGAAAGGGATGGAACCTTTCCGATGTCTGCTATTGGCAATCGCATGGAAGTAGGCCCTGTTGGCATCCCCTTTGAGTAACAAGTTTTGTCCTCTTCTTTGGCGCCAAAATGTCTCCTCCCCTTTATAAATCTCCATCAATGAAGATTGCAGGTTGTAGCGGTGTGCCCAATCATCAGCTGAGATCCCCTATACGTCAGCAAGGCTATCGAGGGTCTGAATCTCGTTCAGAATGGATGCCTTCTGTCGTGGTAGGGACATCAGGGCATAGTGGTGTCACACATCCATAGCGCAGTATCAGCGCGGAGGAGCCGCCGCCGCTGCAGTCCACTTTGCCTTAACCGCTTCCACAAAACCTGGGTGGTCTAGCAAGAAGTTTTCGAAGTGGTATCTGTGTAGGCATGGTGTGTTGTCCCCTCCAGAATTAAGTAGGAGGGGTGCATGATCAGAGCCTATCCTGGTAAGAGCCCGGAGTGAGCAGAGGGGGAATGCCACTTCCCACTCTACTGGGACCAAGACTCGATCCAAGACACTCTGAATCAGTGTCAACTAGTTGTTGGTCCAGGTGAACCTATCGACAACTCTAGATCTCTCTCTAAGGGCAAGATCTACAATACAATCATTAAACATCTGCATCCTTGGGATGAGGTGTGAGACATGAGGATTTCTGGAACGGGAAGCACACAAGTTTACCCAGGTTCATATCCGACTGCGGTGGTCGGATCCTACTCCTGCTATCAATCCACTATAATCAGAAAAGTAGAAGGTTGTAGAGGGTTTGACTATTTCTCCAGTGCGAGTTGAGATTTCTCTTGTCCTAAGGGCTGCCCATATGCCCGCTTATATAAACATCCGACATAAGAGACATAAGAGCTATAGGGAGGAATCCTATCCGGCTACCGTACATATTACGACATAGTCATTAATTATTACATATCATACTCCAAGTCTTCTGGATTCAAGCCCAAGTCGGTAACTCCACTAGGCCTTCTCGTAGTCAAACAGGCCTCCATATGTCTCGTTGACTGGACCGCCCGTGGAGTCGTAGGCTCTAACCACTGGCGGGCCACTTTGGTCTCCGTGTATAATTGTTGGACGTGGGTATACACAGAAAGTATAACCCCGACACATAGCATCAAGATAAACTTATCAACTTCTTGAAAATGTATTGTCAAACTCTAGCCTTGCCGTGATATAAACAGGAAGTCGACCAACTACTAAGATGTGCATTTAATTAATTTGATCTCTTATTCCACCATTTAAACTGTTGTCATATTCTTAGTGTTGCCACTTTCATTCAACAACTATATCCCGTCCAAATAATTGCAGACAAGTTGGAAAAGAGCATATTATGCCATACAATAAACTTGAACTTCACTCGGTGGCTAATGTATGGCCCCATCATTCCTCTTTTTAATGCAGATATAATCATAACGGAACTTGGCAATTTTTCACATGTCTCCTCCTAGTCCTTCACTCTGCTAGCGCAGTCCACCGCCTCCACTAAATTGTGACTGTCTTTCCCAAGCCGTATATCACTAGATAGCCTTTTTTCAGATCTGGGCATCATCAAACCGCCACTTATGGACGGTCTCGGAAACTAAAGACAAGGCAAAGGTGGCATGCACATAAGGTATTTTTTAGGCGGGGATGCCCATAAGTTTCTTAGTCCATCCATGGATTGCAATGTCAAATAAGGTATTTTTGATAAGCGTAGCTTGTACAATGCAATGCTATGTGGAACTAGACAAATGGATCTCTAGTCAAATAGTAATACCCAACTAATTTGTTCTAGCTACGTGACGATAACCTATTTAATGTGCAAGTTATATCTAATTGCATGCTCGCTTGAATTGCATGCCTAGGTATATCATCACTTGGGATAATACATAAATGTAGAGTATAATCTGCATGGGGCCCTCCAGATTAATTCGATCTCCATGATTATGGCACCTGCTAGAGACTAATGATGCATACGTAACATAGGTGGACACCTATCAATACTTAAAATTATCTAACGGACCCATAACATCAAGAAAAAACTTATCTAACTATTGCTAATGGATTAACAAACAACCTGGAAGTGTTTACTTCCACGCTTGCTTTCATCTGTGAAATGCTTGGATGGCGACGCTGAATGTTTCAAGTTTCTGTATTCATTAATTAGTCAGGATCCAGCTGGTTGACATAATTGTTGTTCCATCAAGCACACATCATCACTAGCAACAACATTATCTCTCCTCAATTAGTTCCACGACGAGGCCGGTCACCTAGTGAACATGAGGCAAGTGTACCTCATGCTGCTGACAAAGAATTATTGTGGTTCCACCCAATCGCTTCACTTGGAGAACAAGAAACTCGACTAAGGATCCCCAATCAAAATATCCGTATAATTTTTAAAACATGATGATCATCTTTCTATATTTTAGAAATTACTAGTACAATGTTGTTTCTATGGCTAAGGCTAGGATCCCATCTTAGTTGATATGTGATCATGTCTTATCAATAAATGATATTTGTATGAATACTTAATATTTGTTGACAGTTGGGTCGGGACATGTCAGTCCACCATTGTATTGGGACTCGTCAAGATATCACTAGGGTGGCCGGCTGCAGCCATCACAAAGGCCTTATTTCCTAGAGACTAATGATGGCCTTTGTTAAAGAAGCCCTCAATAGCCTATATCGGAAAACCCTTTCTGTATTAGTGATACAGATATTTAAGCTTGCAAATGTCACATTCGCTCCATCCAAACGTTCATCATAAGATAAATGAGGTGACTAGCTAGTGTGTGTATGGCTTGTGGCGATAGAGTGCATGAACATTGTATCGTCCATGTAAATCATGTAGATTTGAGTTCCAAGCCTAGAGTGGCTGAATTCAAGGATATACCTGCTCCCTTGAGTAACTTGCTTTTTTACTTTATTTGTTGTTACTTTACTTACACTAGTTCTACTTGTCAGCACTTTATAGTTTTCTAGTTAGAATTAAAAGTATCTTACAAGCTCTAGTCTATTGCTTTGTACGAAAGGCCATATAAGTGTGCTATATGGATTTAGAGAATAGATAATTTACCTTTGGCTCCTCGTGGGTTCGAAACACAAATACTTATCGAATTGTACTACGGTGATTCCTTGCACTTGGGGATTATCAGCAGCGTGCAGTGCCCTATCGAGAGGGCATGAATTGTTTCATCAGTCCGTCTCAGGACTAAGAGGTGATCGCTAGTTATTACCCTTTTGAGTGGACCGGTTGCCGGGTCCTAGGGAACACTCCTGATTGCATCCCTTTCAAGGATCTTCCTTTTCTCCGAGGTGTCGCGGCCCACAAAATAGGAACCGAGGGAACACTTTTATCACAAAGACAGCAGCAGCCCAAGGACATGGGTCCGGCTGAACTATCTACCATTGCAAGGGTCATTCCTCATTATCTAATGGGATAGTGACACAGAGGATATCCTCGAACTACTAGTCTCAATGGGTCGAGGCTTTTTGGTACCCAAGAAAACGTCCTTGCTCTGTGCTTGGCGTGAAATATGATTGGTCATGCAGCCCTAGGGAAAGTGTGTTAGTTATTGCATTGTGGGAAGTGGGAGTGGGGGTGAGTTTCCTAGGCGAAGGCATATAGGGATATCCCTGGGGATTCTGCTTTCTTCTTCATGTTTCTTCAAGCTTCCTCTCCATGATCCATGATGTCGTCTCAGACTATCCTCATCGGTGCTTGGCGACATTGCAGAGGAGGTCACATCTAGCATGGGCGTAATAGGGTCGTAATGACTTGACGCGCCTTCAGCCCGGAAAGGACCAAGATCTATCCCGTGCAAAGTATGTCGACTTGATTTAGAAGCTCCTTACTCCTGTGCCTAGCGAAGACTGTCTGAGCGGAGGGAGCGAGGTATCCTGTGATGCACATAGAGATGAGGTACTGACCACCCTCCATGTTCGCAATGGACGACGGGAGTCTGGCTATGAATCAGAGACGGCGGGCTCTTAAGTCCGTGGATCATGGTTGGCGGGATTGCTTTTCCCCCGGTGAGGATGAGGATGTCGAAGATCTAGTAGAGGGGTTCATCCGGTCGTCCGGTTCATCTCAGGCGGTCAAGATGGGAATGGGTCGGGTCGACCTGCAGGGTCACTGACCCGGCCCAAAATTTCGGGGCCATTGGGGCTCATGGGTCGGCCTTGCGTGTAGTTTGGGCCAATGGGGCCGGCTTTGATTGACCCACTGGGTCGATAGGGTTGACCCAAACATCTCGCACAACAGTCGAACAGGTCAGCCCTCACACCGTCGTAAGCACGACACGGTGCCCTAGTCGCTGCCCCCATCCCCGCCACTTCTGCCGCTGGCAGCGCTGCCCTTGCTCGCCATCTCGCTCCTAGTGCTCTATTCTATACTAATAATTGCCTCTATTCTATACTAATAATTACTGCAGCTTCTCAATTGCCTCTATTCTATACTAATAATTTCTGATAAATGCAGATGATGAGGAATCTTAAATACGTTGGTACAATGGGCCATAACCTTCGATGGATGATGCGGCAAAGTCGTGAAAGTCCTGTCAATTTGGATCACCAATTCTTGGTGTTTGCTCTTACATGCTTGTAAATTTGCCCTGAATGTTTTCACTAGAGAATTTTTCTGCTGGTAACTTTGTCCAGACTAGATTGTGTTGTATGACTCATTGAATCCTCGGTAAATTTGATGTGCTGATGTCCTGTCGTACTTTTGTTCATATCGTTGTGTAAACACAGCTGAAAGGATATTTTTATACATATGTATGCAGCTAACATATCCAGAATGCTTGTATTACATCTTGTTTTGGGTTGGCCCTGGGGTACCCAATGGGCCAGCGAGGCCACTGGGTTTTCTCGGAATGGGTCGGCCCGTAGCCCCTGATATTGGCCTTGAGGCCATAGGGCTAGGTCCAAGGCTAGGTCCAGGCCGGCCCATTTCAATCTTGATCAGGCGGTCTCCCCTATCGCAGAGTGAAAGCGTTAGTAGGTTTACCAATGCTATATGAATCTCCAGGAATGAAACTCTGGTAAAATAGTACTCCCTCTGATCCAAATTAGTTGACTTATGTTTTTCTAGATTCAAACGTATCTAGACTTGTTTTAGTGCTAGATACATCTGAATCTAGATAAAACCAAATCAACTAATTTGGATCGGAGGGAGTAATAACTAAGTAAACTGTCCTTGCGATGTGAGAATAACCGAATTATCTTTTAGTTTATATTTAATAGTATGCTAGCTTGACTTGACTAGATCTATCATCACTTGGACGGATATATAAGCGTACAACGAACGTGATCCGCATGGGACCTTCTGGATTAAATACCACTAGTCAGAGTCCAATGGTCCATACGATAACAGAGGTGGACTAGCAGCATCAAGAAAAACTTATCGACTTCTTGGAAAGGATTTAACAAACCACATAGGTGGGAACTGTTAAACGTAACCTAGTCTAACACGTGTTCCCGTAGACTTGGTGTATACGGATTGGTCTCCTGTACGTCCTGTATGTTCTACTGCTATATATATGTCATAGGTCGGCCCTATTGAGGTAACGACACAGCCCTCAATTGTCTATACTATTAAATGTCTTGTGGCGTCCGGGACAGAGGTGGGCAGCGAGTCCAGATCAAACTCACGGGTCACGGCGGCCGAGTCCCTCTAGAAAATGATTTGGTACAGTCCACGGAGTGCAAGTGTTCGGTTCTTGAAGAAAAATTGGGCAGCCTCGTGTGCGCGTATAGGAGCAGGACTTTCCAAGATAGAAAAATTGGACAGCCTATAGGAGCAGGAGTTCATGTCCGCGTACAGGAGCAGGACTTTCCAAGATATCAACCAGCCGAAGTAGAAAAACATGCATCGTCTTCGTCAGCGTCCGTTCCCAGCAGTAGATGCGCAGCTGCAGACAGGTCGAGGGCCATGGACACTGGAAGCTTAGAAGGAGCGTTCATGACTGAGGAGCAAATCACAGTGAATCGCGCGTTAGCGCCAACGCCGTCAGCCACTTTAGATGCGCTTTCTTCTTCAATGTCCGTTCTCAGCAGGAACCCAGGAACGAGATATTGCACCACTGTAGGCATGTTGAGCGTCGCCATCTCGAAGGCAAGCAAGGCTCCGGTGATGGTGGCGGCGGCTTCGACAACCGCGCGTTCGAGCTGCCACGGTCAGGGTCGACAACCACACGTTCAAGCAGCCACGTTCGAGGTCGACATACACCCTGGAAGATCAGAGTGTCTGCCAGCCAGAAAGCCGACCGTGTTCTTCGTGCCGGTCAGCCGGAGGGAAGCGTCGTTCCGGGCCAGCATATCACCATCATCCCCACTCGGCGTTTCTTCTTGCAGCAACATAAGGCCTGAAGGCTGGCTTGCCTGGCAGGAAATGAGGAGAACTCCGGCAAAGCCTGATTTTGCTAACCTTATACGCCGCTATTTCCTGCCGTACTAATAATAAGCGTGCTACTAGACGTGTTGTGTGGAGTAATAATGGAATAATGCACACATTTGGTGTACTAGCAGCATGTTCTTCTCCCCAGAAAAGAACATGTGATCCACTTCCATGTACCTCGTGATATGGAAAGTAAGAGCATAGATTTTCTACCTTGTTGCCATGTGCATATGTTTATCAAGTTCTTTTTTTAATAAAATTGTTGTGACCACATGGAAAGTGTAAGTTATAAATCTTAATTAAGGTTTATCTGATGCCAAAGTCTGATCATCAAAATTTAGTCTAGAATGCTCTTTATTCATTTTGTGCAACAAATGCATGTTGCTGTCCATCACACTATGTTTTACTGCACTGCAACCTCTCAGTTCATTTTTTTTCTAGATGTTGTCAATTAGAAGTGCGTACCAATTAGAACCCGTAGAATCAATTTTATCCACGTCTACATCCTACATCCAAATAGAATCCGCGGACAATAAGGACAGTGCAAAAAATGTAAGTTGGTGCTAGCTCCATATCCGCATAGATCGGACCGTTTGAGATAAGAAAAATGCCAATTTTGAATGGATGTTACTTGGCAAGATAAAAAAAACATCACGTGTCTTAGATCGACCATGATCATTTGATCGAGGATTAGCTCATTGTCACCCAGCGAGAAATGTCACCAAGAAAAAAAAAACCTAAGGCATGCCGGCAGTGTGCCATCGATTCCCAAGAAAAATTGACAACATTTTCCAATAAGAAAAAATGATTCCTAGGGAAACCGACGACCAAATATTTTTATTAATTTTATTTGTGCAAGGCTTATTTATTAACCAGTTGCAACGCACGGGCATTGGGCTAGTGTTTTATTATATGGTATCAGAGCGACGCTTCTTCTGAAAAATCGCATCTAGCTGCCATGAGCTTCGGAGCTTCATCCTCTGGAGGATCGCTTGGTGAGGCCGTCTCGAAAAAGCTGACAGGCGAGAATTTCATGATCTGGAAGGCCCAGGTGATGCCGACGATCAGAGGTGCGCAGCTGGCAGGATGCCTTGACGGTTCGATCGAGGCACCAGACGTAGAGATTGTCACCAAGGATGACAAAGGGAAGGATGTCAAAATTCCAAACCCCGCCTATGCACGATGGATCTCTCAAGACCAATCTGTGCTTGGTTACCTCCTTCGAAACATGACAAGGGAGGTTCTGATCCAAGTTGCTGGGCTCGACAGCACTGCAGAAGTCTGGGCATCAATTTCAGAGATGTTCTCGTCGGTGTCCCAGAGCCGGATTGTGCAGCTACAGACTGATTTGGCGAAAACTCGCAAGGAAAACATGACAGGGAAGGCCTACTTTGGTCGAATCAAAACCCTAGCCGATGAGATGGCTAATGCTGGAAAGAAACTGGATAATGAGGACATTATTTCCTATATCCTGGCTGGTCTAGATGATCAGTATGATGGTTTCGTGGCCTCAATCACGGCACTGCTAAAAACAGAGAAGAAACTCTCTATCAGCGAGCTCTACTCCATGTTCTTGCCGTATGAAGCCCGTCTGGAAGGAAGAAACCCTGGCAATGGGTTTGGCGATCTCTCTGCCAATACAACGTCGCGTGGTGGCGGTTTTGGAAATAACCGTGGTGGCGGTGGAGGATTTGGACAGCGAGGGGGTCGGGGTGGTGGCGGGCGAGGACCCAGCGAAGGCCGTGGTAGTGGCTCGCAAAATACCAATGGAGGAGGCTATTATCCTCAAGGTAGCGGCAGTGGGCAATTTCAGCCGCGTCAAGGTGGTGGCGGGCCGTATCAGCAGCGCCAAGGAGGATATTCTGGCATCATCTGTCAAATTTGCGGCAAAGAGGGGCACCCGGCATTCCGGTGTTGGAAACGCTTCAACAAAAAAATTCAGCAACCAGAAAGATCTACGGGTACTGTGACAAGTTCCTATGGCGTCGACACAAATTGGTACAATGATTCAGGGGAACCAGATCATATTACGGGTGAGCTTGATAAGCTGACCGTGCGAGATCGGTACCAAGGCCAAGATCAAGTCCACAACGCCAATGGGTCAGGTATAGATATACATCACATTGGTCACTCCTTACATCGTACCCCCAATCATGATCTTTGTATTAATAATATTCTTCATGTGCCCCAAGCCACCAAATGTCTTCTTTCTGCACATCAACTTACAAAAGATAATAATGCTTTTATCGAATATTGGCCTAATCATTTTTTTATTAAGGATCAGGGCACGAAGAAAATTCTTCTGGAAGGTAGATGCGTGGGTGGCTTTTATCCACTACCTCCTTCATCCTCGACATCTGGGAGACAAGCCTTTGGTGTCCAGTCTTCTTCTCATTGGCATAGGCGTTTAGGGCATCCTTCATCAGCTGTAGTTTAGCAAATTCTTCGAGACAATAATATTCAGTTTAGGGAGTCCAATAAAGAGTCAGTTTGTGATGCTTGTCAAAAGGCTAAGAGTCATCAGTTACCCTATCCTAAGTCCTCAAGTGTATATTCTCGTCCTTTAGACCTTGTGTTTTCTGATGTTTGGGGCCCTGCCCCAGCCTCAGTTGGTCGCAATAAATATTATGTCAGCTTTATTGATGATTATAGCAAGTACACTTGGATATATCTGTTGAAAAATAAATCTGATGTTTTTCAGAAGTTTTATGACTTTCAGCATCATGTAGAACGACTCTTTGACAAGAAAATTCTTGCACTTCAATCTGACTGGGGGGTGAGTATTAAAAACTCAATTCTTTTTTCCAGAAGGTTGGGATCTCTCACCATGTTTCATGTCCCCACGCTCATCAACAGAATGGCTCTGTTGAACGCAAACATAGGCACATTGTCGAGGTTGGGCTCTCTCTTCTTGCTCATGCGTCCATGCCCCTCAAATTTTGGGATGAGGCATTTTCCGCAGCAGTCTATTTAATTAATCGTCTTCCCAGCAAACTTATTGCTTCTCAGTCTCCGCTTGAGCGTCTTTTTAAAACCAAACCTGATTATTCGTTTTTACGTATTTTTGGGTGTGCGGTTTGGCCCAACCTCTGTCCCTACAATACTCGTAAGCTTCAATTTCGCTCTAAACAATATGCCTTCCTTGGTTATAGTAGTGTTCACAAAGGCTATAAGTGTCTCGATATTTCCACCGGCCGTGTACACATTTCGCGTGATGTTGTGTTTGATGAAACAGTTTTTCCATTTGCTGCTCTTCATCCTAACGCAGGTGCCCAATTACGGGCTGAAATTTCCCTTCTTTCACCTGATCTGCATTTACCTTTGATTGGGGGTCATGATTTAGGAGCTAATGTTGTACAGGAATCAGACACTATTTTGTCAGATAACAGCTTTGGGGCAGATTCTGGTGAGGCTTCCTCTGCAGGGACAAAATCTACCTCTGGATCCGCACCTCCTAGCGCGGAGTTGTTTCCCGACGACCGTGTGGTGTTGTCTCGTTCGCCCGCTCCAGCTTCCCCGGGTCCTGCCAGTCATGTGGACTCGCCCTACTCGTCCGCGCGTGATTCTCCAGGGCCCACGACGGCGACAGCGTCTGCTCTTGGCGCGCATTCCACCGGGCCTCTGTCTGCCCGCTCCGGATCTGCTGTGGCGGAAACCACGCCGTCGCCCTCGAACAGATCTTCTTTGCCTGCTTTGTCTGACCTGTCTGCCGGCTTGGGATCTGCTGCTGCTCTTCCTGGATCTTCTGGGTCTTCTGTTCCTGCTGCACTTCGCCCGGTTAGTCGTTCCCAGCATGGTATTTTTCAACCCAAGATTGTTACTGATGGTACTATTCGGTATGATAAAGGTCATTTTGCCAATTTTTCTGCTACCGGGGAACCGACTAATTTGCAGGAAGCTTTGAGTTCACCTAATTGGAAGGCTGCTATGTATGAAGAGTTCTCTGCTCTCATGCGCAATGAGACTTGGCATCTCGTTCCTTCTTCTCCTGGCCGCAATGTTATTGATTGCAAGTGGGTCTATAAGGTGAAAAAGAAGGCTGATGGTACTGTTGATCGTTTTAAGGCTCGCCTTGTTGCTAAAGGCTTTAAGCAACGATATGGTATTGATTACGAGGATACGTTCAGTCTGGTTGTTAAGGCTGCTACTAATTGTTTGGTGCTTGCTCTGGCTGTTTCTCGTAATTGGCAGATGCGTCAACTAGATGTGAAGAACGCGTTTTTACATGCTGTTCTAGAAGAAGAGGTCTATATGCGACAACCTCCTGCATATGAGGATCGTTTTCGCTTGGGACATGTTTGCAAGCTTGACAAAGCTCTTTATGGTTTGAAGCAGGCTCCCCGTGCTTGGTATGCACGTCTTAGTTCTAAGCTTAATGCTCTTGGTTTTTTAGCCTCTAAAGCGGATACCTCGCTATTTTTCTATAATAAAGGGGGAGTGTCTATCTACATGCTTATTTATGTTGATGATATTGTTGTAGTCAGCTCCTCCGGTCCAGCAGTTGATGCCCTGCTTTATGATCTTGGTATGTCCTTTGCTCTTAAGGATCTTGGTAGTCTTCATTATTTTCTGGGGATCGAAGTACAGAAGACTTTAGATGGTATAATTCTCTCTCAACAGAAATATGCACATGATTTACTTGCTCGAGTCAATATGCAGTCTTGCAAGGTTGTTGATACTCCTTTATCAGTATCTGAGAAACTGTCCGTAGTAGGTGGAGACATTTTGAGTAGTGATGATTCTACTCGATACAGGAGTATTGTTGGAGCATTGCAGTATCTTACTCTTACAAGACCTGATATAGCTTTTTCAGTTAATAAGGTCTGTCAGTTCTTGCATGCGCCTACTACACTCCATTTGACAGCAGTAAAAAGAATCTTGAGATATTTGAGAGGTACTATATCTATAGGCTTACAACTGAGTAAGTCTGAGTCTATTCTTGTCAGCGCATTCTCAGATGCTGACTAGGCAGGTAGCCTAGATGATAGACGGTCTACAGGTGGCTTTGCGGTATTTTTGGGGTCAAACTTGATCTCATGGTGTGCCAGAAAGCAAGCTACGGTTTCTCGCTCTAGTAAAGTGGCAGAGTATAAAGCATTAGCAAATGCAACTGCTGAAGTTATATGGGTGCAAACTTTGCTAAAGGAGCTGGGAATTCCATAGCCTCGAGCTGCATGTTTATGGTGTGACAATATTGGAGCTACGTATCTCTCTGTCAATCTGGTGTTTCATGCGAGAACTAAGCACATTGAAGTTGATTATCACTTCGTTCGTGAGAGGGTAGCTCAGAAACTTTTGGATATACGGTTTATACCGTCAGGAGATCAACTAGCTGATGGCTTCACCAAGTCACTTTCTACTAGACAGTTAGAGATGTTTAGACGCAATCTTAACTTAGATAAGTTATGATTGAGGGGGAGTGCTAAACGTAACCTAGTCTAACACGTGTTCCCGTAGACTTGGTGTATACGGATTGGTCTCCTGTACGTCCTGTATGTTCTACTGCTATATATATGTCATAGGTCGGCCCTATTGGGGTAACGACACAGCCCTCAATTGTTTTTTATTATAGGAACATACCAATACTTAAAATTATCATTGGTTTTCACACACTTTTTATGGTCTATGTACGTGTCTAATGAATGTGCCAGTAATACGCCTTCACGACTTGCATATGCTCAGCTGCTCTATAAATAGTTTGGCATACACAAATTGATCCTAATACCAGCTAGAAACCCAACGCGCGAGCTAGCAATGGTAGGAGACCAGCTTTTGCTGATCACTGATTACATATACATTCATCATTAGCTAGCATCATCTCTTTGTTTCATCGTACATGTGATCTAACTACTATATTTTTGCATGTATTAACTATGTCCAGGAAACACTCACCAAGATTGGCCCGTATGGTTGTGACGAAGGCGCTGCTTTTGACATCGACATCCAAAAATTGCCCAAACAACTCTTGAACATCAATGTTTGGAGCAGTGATGGCCCCCATGGGAAAATCAATGCCATATCCTTCATGTATCGTGATGAGAAAAATGATCTAATCCAGATATGTCCACATGGCACCACAGATGGTACAAAGCACATGGTACATAACTGCGTTCATATGTTCATATATGTTGGGTGCATGCCGCCCCCATAAGTTTCATACACACTATATAACGCGTGCGGTTTATTTCTGTCATACATGTTTTTCTCTCTCTTCAATTAATGTTGAAATTTGTAGGAAGTCTTGAAGGGGTATATATTAACTAACTAATTAATAAATAACACTTATGGTTTCTTTGTTCAGATCTCCATTAATCAAGGTGAGTATTTGACCGTGCTCTCCGCCCCTGCATCACTGCTCTCAACTTCAACACCTCCGCGGATGCTATGTATGGGCAGTTTGGCAAGTACCCAACCATTGGTGACAATTCTTTCACCATTGATGTGGGTCACAACTCCATTGTCGCCCTCTTTGGCCGATGTGATGATCAAATCAGGTCCATCGGTGCCTATTCTGGTCCCCGGGCTTAATTGATCAGTCACTTGTCTCTATCTCTCTCTACATATATAATATAAATAAAGAGAGAGTCTCCCTATATATATGTAAATAAAATGTGCATCCTACCATGAGACTGGAGTACGTGCCACACACTAGGCACTCCATGCGATGGAAGGATCCATGGCCTTTGCTTGATCCATGTACTATATTGTATTGTATAACGTTTAATGTATGTGTGGTATGTGTGGTTTGTATCGTCCAGCCACTGGCATGCTTGTAATAATAATGAATAAATCTTTTGAAAACTGCGTGTTTTCCCCATGAATAAAAGGGCTACCGTTAGGGAAACACGTTATTGCAAAAAGCAACAAACAATCTTTTTCCATGTATTTTTTATTTTGATTGACTAATTCCTTGATATGTGTTGGCAAGTTGGCCAATATTCTTATCGGTGAGAGCTAGCACATTGATGAACCCCAATACTCGTCCACCACTGCATGTTCCATGATCAGGTGTCCATGTCCCACCGACATGGTTCGCCCGACCCCATAGGATCACTCGCCGTGTGGTTATGGTTGTGGTACAACCGGATTAGTGTTCAAGATCTAGTGTACCCCTCTCTCTTCAATGTGTTAGGGTTTAGGGTATGGTTTCATCTGATCCCCTTCTTTCCGACCTTTGATGCAAGTATTTTCATGCATCTCAAAGAAAACATTGTCAACTTTTGTATTGTGATGGAAACATACTGAAACTTCTGTTTTTGATGTTTTGATGAAATGGGATAAAATTAGTATTTTTGATGTTTCGTTGAAATAAAATGAAATTTATTTGTGCCACTTCTTATTAGTTAGGCACTAGAGAAATATCACTAATGTGCAGGATCGTGAGAGCACATCATTGTGCTGGCCCTGGACAAAGAACCAATGACAAGTTCCGATAAGCCTTATTGTTGGTGCTATGTGGCGGTAAGCCTTATCGTCGGTGCTAGAAAGTTAAGAGTTATGTGTGGGTTTCTCGTCACCTATGGATAATTTGGACCATCACTGGTAGTAGTTAGTCAAAGCTAAAAAAGTCTATGTGTTCAAAATATGGTTGATATATAAAGTGGCAACACTAAGTTTGGTAATAATCCTGAAAATGAAATTTCAACAAACTAAACATCTCTAACAAAAATTAGTATTGTTGGCCAATGTACGAGGCAACGTGTTGGTCGCCCGGCTCTTGTGGGCTGCTTGATCTTCTGCATATTTGTAGCATCATAGTCAATCACCGGGTCATGTTTCCCTCTTGACTAGGTGACGTGTCTTAGGGGTAGGACATCTACCAGGTCATGTTTCCCTTTCTGTTGTGAATAAAACGAATAAAGAACGATAGAAGCCATAAGCAATTACATGGCAAAAAATCTTTAGTGTTCATCCTCTATGAATTTGCATTTGTAAGTGTTGGGTTCAAGTCTAGAGCAGTCATCTGATATCACAACATTCTTTCGAGACATTGGGGACCATGGCGGGTGGAGGTGCTGGGGTGAGCGGATCGAAGACGCCCGAGGGCACACCGCATACGACGACCCGCTCTGAAACTCTGCAGAGACACGGCAGTAAATCCATGGTCGGAGTCGAGAGCGCAAGTCACTACTAGAAAAAGGGCTAATACTAAGAAACTTAATAGAGATAGATCCAAAACACCCCGGTCAATTAGTTTCCAACATGCTCAATTCGTGGCCAGAGATGAAGCACCGGCAATTCATGGTGGAGATACTGCTCAAACCAAACATAGAGCACATGGTTTTTTTACATTGAGTATCAAGACAGGTGGAGTGGAATCAAATTTATTTGAGTGGAGGTATTTAAGGGAGCAGAAAGCACTTAGAACCTTGATATTGGTTGGAAGATTCAAAATGCAATTTGGTGATTCCTTGATTTCCTTCTCGTGTCTACGAGATCTTCATGTAGAGCACGCAGATTTTTCTGGATTGGTTGAATCATTGTGTCAGCCGGAGCAATTGATGTATTTGTCACTAAAACATTAAACTGATATATTTCGACTGCTGGAGAAGATCCAGGTGGATTATGCTTTTTAATTAAAGGTTATGTGCATCAACCGGTGTAGGGGCCGGAGTTTTATTCACCTTTTCGAGAAAACTTCCTGACAAAATTGTTAAGTTACAGGAATTCAGATTGTAAAACAAGAGGGTGGAATATTTTGGGGAATATCACCAACCCACACAAGGCGTGGGATCGCATCTCATATATGTGTATATATATATATATATATATATATATATATATATATATATATATATATCGACGCAGATTTGCTACACACAGGTATAGCTATGCATAGGCCTAGGACCGTTGGATATAGAGATCACATGCATGTGCTCTTATAGATGCTTGTGGCTCGGTATTTCATTGCATAAACGGCGTGTCTAACGGTGTCTATTTGACTATCCATGTATGGAATGCTAGGGTTTTGGACAAACCCTAAAACTTTTAGAGTGTTGTTTGGCCTAGAAAATTTTTGAAGCTAAAAGAGGAATGTAGTGAGAACAAGGCTTATAATAGGTTTGCATGCAAATGCTTCATGGCAAAGTTGTTGTGCTAGTATGGAAACACTAATTATCCGGCTGTAAAGTGTACACCCTTATTTGGCTAAAACAAGTGTTGTTTCAGTTAGGGTTATGCATTCACCTCAAGCTGGGCATCAAAAAATCAATAGTTGTTTGAGTTAGGATTAGGCATGCAACTCATGTAGGGTATCATAAATAAAACGGTCAGCATGCATGATTAATTGTTCTCTCTCCTCGCATGCAACATGCAAAGCCAATAAAAACTAAACATTAATTTGTGTGGTCTCTTTTTCTGCTCTCCAGAACATGCAGCCATGCACTACAACTCTTAGCAATAATTGCCTGGGAGTTTTGAGGAGCCGAGAACAAAGGACTGGAGGGCAGTTTTTGAACATTAGCTGAGTGACTCACACCTGACTGTGTATGCGCCTCATGCCCTGGGAAAATTCGAAAAAAATTATACGCCTTGAGCCTTGGGATGGAGGGAGTAGTTGTTTTCCTTAGGGTTTTGGAGGACACTTAATGGAAAAGTCAAACAACCGTTGTTTTGATTCGTGTGGCTGTACTACATGTATGACCGCAATATTTTATGCATGGGTCTAACTCCGATTTGTTTAGTCCGCACATTTAAATCATTTACTTGTAAATTGTATCATGAGGTTGAAACAGGATTAATCTTCAAACAATAAATTTGAGATTTGTCATTTTTTAGTTTGATCATTTGGAATAGGTGTAGTGAAATGAAAATGCGGTTATTTTTTGGTATAATTTGATACTTTGATATGTTGGGACCATAAAAAATTCCGAAGAATTGCGGCAAATTGTGATAGAACGAGGTTTTCACGTAAGTGAATGATAGAGTACCGAGATATGCAAAACTTCGATTACAACATACAGTTTATCAAGCAAAACATTGCTAATTTAAAATTTTAAAATTTACATGTTGGAATGAAAAACAACTAGTTGTCCAATTCTTCGACAAATTGTGACGGGAGGCTTCCTGAATTGTTCTTAAGGTGTAGCATGTCGAATAACAAGTCCGTCGATGTTGGACAATCCTTAGATGGCTGAAAGTAAGCATTTAAAAAAAAGGGAATGTGATTAGTAATTAATTTTCATATTGACATTCATATTATGGGGTGATGGTAGACATTCAAATTAATGGCATGTAATGCTCACAGCAGTCAGTCGACCTCCTGTCGATTCAGCAAGTAGTCTCTGCTTCTCGGTGAACTTGCTTACAACGTCGTTCAACTCAAAAAGCAAATGTGAACTGGCATATGCTGATGGATTCGCAGCTAGACGAGAAGATGATATGCCGGCACAAATGTCTTTCACCGAGCGGCTCTTGCGATCGATCCATGAGCCGTTTCCGCTGCTCATACTCGCTATACATGAAATGAAACCATGGGAAACAAAAAATGAAAAAGTTGGTATGAAGTGAGTAAGAAAGTCATAAAGAAATTTCTTGTGATTGGGGAAACAATGGTACATACCAAAAATAGTAGGCCGACGACAGCGGCCGATACCAACTTGTCTATCCAATAATCAAGGAAATGGCGATGAAGGAATGACTAAGACGGTTGTGGCTAAATGAGTAGCTAGTAGCCTCGTTTTTGGTTGTTGCTACTTTAACTAAAAGCAAGAACGGTTAGGGTTTGTGTGCATGCAACTTTTCTGTAGGTGCTAATTTGATGAAAGAATGAATAAGGCTTATTTGGCTTAGGGTTTTGTGCATGTAGCTAGTAGCCTCGTTTTTGGTTGTTGCTACTTTAACTAAAAGCAAGAACGGTTAGAGTTTGTGTGCATGCAACTTTTCTGTAGGTGCTAATTTGATGAAAGAATGAATAAGGCTTATTTGGTTTAGGGTTTTGGGCATGTAGCTGGCTAATTTGGCTTAGGGTAGTAATGACGTTAGAATACTCATATGGGGTTCAAGTCTTTTGGGTATGGTAACATGTGCTCCCTATTTCAAAAGTGGAGAGAATCAACGGTGGATACCTTATGCGCAGCTATGGCCGTGTTTAGCTGGCTATTTCCCATATATATATATACATATATATATATATACGCTATTTGACATCCAGGGTGTAGAATAGTTATTCTTCATCCACCCCCTATCTTTCAAACCGTACATGATTTTTACGTCACGTAAATTTTCTCTTATCCCGGAAGTTAAGAAGAACATAAAAAAATTTAGACATGTCGTAAAAAAAGTATCTACATGCCGTAAAAAATACGGCGTAAAATGCAATTTTTCTATGTTTTTTACACTATAATGACTCATAAATCATATTTTTATGTCGATTTTTTTGCGTTTCTGATAAATATGAACATAATTATTAGTATACAAAACATAAATTTATGTATGTGAAAACATAAAAATATGTGGGGTGCAAAATAACTATTCTGCACCCTAGATGCTGAATAGGGTTTCTATATATATATATATATATATATATATATATATATATATATATATTCCAATGGTTAAGGATAGAATAGGAAAATATCCTTACTACGGTAAACAACACTTATAGAACTTGTTATTTGATATATACAAACAAGTACGATATCAGCCCCCTCAATCACAACAGTAGACATGTTGAGATTGCGTTTACAATCCTCAAACAACGAAAGTGACAGCGGTTTGGTGAAAACATCAGAAAGTTAGTCTTTAGAAGTCACAAAAAAACTTGTAGCAACTTTGGAGCCACCCTCTCATGAACAAAGTGAAAATCTTGCGGTTTTGCTACACACAGGTATAACTATGCATAGGCCTAGGACCGTTGGATCTAGAGATCACATGCATGTGCTCTTATAGATGCTTGTGGCTGGGTATTTTATTGCATAAACGGCGTGTCTAACGGTGTCTATTTGACTATACATGCATGGAATGCTAGGGTTTTGGACAAACCCTAAAACTTTTAGAGTGTTGTTTGGCCAAGAAAATTTTAGAAGCTAAAAGGGGAATGTAGTGAGAACAAGGCTTATAATAGGTTTGCATGCAAATGCTTCATGGCAAAGTTGTTGTGCTAGTATGGAAACACTAATTATCCGGCTGTAAAGTGTACAGCCTTATTTGGCTAAAACAAGTGTTGTTTCAGTTAGGATTATGCATTCACCTCAAGCTGGGCATCAAAAAATCAATAGTTGTTTGAGTTAGGATTAGGCATGCAACTCATGTAGGGTATCATAAATAAAACGGTCAGCATGCACGATTAATTGTTCTCTCTCCTCGAATGCAACATGCAAAGCCAATAAAAACTAAACATTAATTTGTGTGGTCTCTTTTTCTCCTCTCCAGAACATGTAGCCATGCAATACAACTCTTAGCAATAATTGCCTGGGAGTTTTGAGGAGCCGAGAACAAAGGACTGGAGGGCAGTTTTTGAACATTAGCTGAGTGATTCACACCTGACTGTGTATGCGCCTCATGCCCTGGGAAAATTCAAAAAAAATTATACGCCTTGAGCCTTGGGATGGAGGGAGTAGTTTTTTTCCTTAGGGTTTTGGAGGACACTTAATGGAAAAGTCAAACAACCGTTGTTTTGATTCGTGTGGCTGTACTACATGTATGACCGCAATATTTTATGCACGGGTCTAACTCCGATTTGTTATGTACGCACATTTAAATCATTTACTTGTAAATTGTATCACGAGGTTGAAACAGGATTAATCTTCAAACAATAAATTTGAGATTTGTCATTTTTTAGTTTGATCATTCGGAATAGGCGTAGTGAAATGAAAATGCGGTTATTTTTTGGTATAATTTGATACTTTGATATGTTGGGACCATAAAAAATTCTGAAGAATTGCGGCAAATTGTGATAGAACGAGGTTTTCACGTAAGTGAATGATAGAGTACCGAGATATGCAAAACATCGATTACAACATACAGTTTATCAAGCAAAACGTTGCTAATTTAAAATTTTAAAATTTACATGTTGGAATGAAAAACAACTAGTCGTCCAATTCTTCGACAAATTGTGACGGGAGGCTTTCTGAATTGTTCTTAAGGTGTAGCATGTCGAATAGCAAGTCCGCCGATGTTGGGCAATTCTTAGATGGCTGAAAGTAAGCATTTAAAAAAAAGGAATGCGATTAGTAATTAATTTTCATATTGACATTCATATTATGGGGTGATGGTAGACATTCAAATTAATGGCGTGCAATGCTCACAGCAGTCAGTCGACCTCCTGTCGATTCAGCAAGTAGTCTCTGCTTCTCGGTGAACTTGCTTACAACGTCGTTCAACTCAAAAAGCAAATGTGAACTGGCATATGCTGATGGATTCGCAGTTAGACGAGGAGATGATATGCCGACACGAATGTCTTTCACCGAGCGGCTCTTGCGATCGACCCATGAGCCCTTTCCGCTGCTCATACTCGCTATACATGAAATGAAACTATGGGAAACAAAAAATGAAAAAGTTGGTATGAAGTGAGTAAGAAAGACATAAAGAAATTTCTTGTGATTAGGGGAAACATGGTACATACCAAAAATAGTAGGCCGACGACAGCGGCCGATTCCACCTTGTCTATCCAATAATCAAGGAAATGGCGATGAAGGAATGACTAAGGCGGTTGTGGCTAAATGAGTAGCTAGTAGCCTCGTTTTTGGTTGTTGCTACTTTAACTAAAAGCAAGAACAGTTAGGGTTTGTGTGGATGCAACTTTTCTGTAGGTGCTAATTTGATGAAAGAATGAATAAGGCTTATTTGGCTTAGGGTTTTGTGCATGTAGCTAGTAGCATCGTTTTTGGTTGTTGCTACTTTAACTAAAAGCAAGAACGGTTAGAGTTTGTGTGCATGCAACTTTTCTGTAGGTGCTAATTTGATGAAAGAATGAATAAGGCTTATTTGGTTTAGGGTTTTGTGCATGTAGCTGGCTAATTTGGCTTAGGGTAGTAACGGCGTTAGAATACTCATGTGGGGGTTCAAGTCTTTTGGGTATGGTAATATGTGCTCCCTATATCAAAAGTGGAGAGAATCAACGGTGGATACCTTATGCGCAGCTATGGCCGTGTTTAGCTGGCTATTTCCCATATATATATATATATATATATATATATATATATATATATATACGCTATTTTACACCCAGGGTGTAGAATAGTTATTCTTCATCCACCCCTTATCTTTCAAACCGTACATGATTTTTACGTCACGTAAATTTTCTCTTATGAAGAACATAAAAAAATTTAGACATGTCAAAAAAAGTATCTACATGCCGTAAAAAATACGGCGTAAAATGCAATTTTTCTATGTTTTTTACACTATAATGACCCATAAATCGTATTTTTATGTCGATTTTTTTGCGTGTCTGATAAATATGAACATAATTATTAGTATACAAAACATAAATTTATGTATGTGAAAACATAAAAATATGTGGGGTGCAAAATAACTATTCTGCACCCTGTATGCTGAATAGGTTTTCTATATATATATATATATATTCCAATGGTTAAGGATAGAATAGGAAAATATCCTTACTATGGTATACAACACATATAGAACTTGTTATCTGATATATACAAACAAGTACGATATCAGCCCCCTCAATCACAACAGTAGACATGTTGAGATTGCGTTTACAATCCTCAAACAACGGAAGTGACAGCGGTTTGGTGAAAACATCAGAAAGTTAGTCTTTAGAAGTCACAAAAAAACTTGTAGCATCTTTGGAGCCACCCTCTCATGAACAAAGTGAAAATCAATCTCAATATGCTTTTCCCGTGCATGAAAAACATGATTCGGCGAGATATATGTAGCTCCAATATTATCACACCACAAAATAGGTGGAGAATCATGTCGAATACCAAGTTCCTTCAACAATTCTTCAACCCATATAATCTCAGGAGACAATGTAGTCTGTTTATGAGCACTGCAGTTAACCAAGTTTCCACCATAAAAGACTGCATATCCCCTCGTGGATCGCCTGTCATCAACTTCGCCTTCCCAATCAAAATTAGAGAAGGCGTACAGAGTATTGGAAGTGGTAGGTTGAAGAAGCAGCCCATGGCCAATAGTGTACTGTACATAGCAAAGAATACGCTTAACAACACTCATATGTTCCTCGGTAGGAGAATGAATGAACTGACAAACCCGGTTGATGGCAAAAGAGATGTCTGGACAACTCAACGTGAGATATTGTAGCCCACCAATAAGACTTCTGTACCGAGTTGCGTCATCATGCTGAAGAACTAGACTGTTCGCAGCAAACAATTTAACAAACGCTGACATGGGAGTTGTGGCAGGAGCACACTTAAGCATACCTGCACGGCCCAGGAGATCAGAAGCATACTTGCGCTGAGTAAGAGAGAGACCTCGTTGACAATGATAAACTTCCAAACTAAGGAGAAAATGGAGAGGGCCAAGATCCACTAGTACAAACATGTTATTTAGAGACGGTGATTGCCCATGGGCCTTAGTCGGTTTCTCGCTCCGGCTCAAGCGCATAGTCTTTAAGAGCACACCACCTGAGCTGGTTTTTCTTTGCGGCTCTAAGATACACGACCTCGGGCGGTTCACAAATGTAAACGTCTCTAAGGAGTATGACATGGAGACGACTATTAGTCTTGACCATTTGGAAGAACTCCTCACCCTGAGACAATTTTTATTATGGACCATCTCCAAGATTAAGAGACCGAGAGTCAAATTCAAATTAGGATCGTCTCCAAAACAAGGACGACGAGAAGTAGTTATTCATGAACGTCGTCTCCAACCATACTGATAATTCAAACTCAATCATAGCAGACATGACACACAATCATGATTCAGGCAAGAAAATGAATAGAGAAAGATTATTATATATAGCTCAAGTACTTACTAAAATTATTCTTAGATACGGGAAATACATACGAATTTAGCCATTTCGTTATGGCAGTACGTACAAAGTGGAGTCCACACATTAAATAGCTAGCATAATTAGTACTCTCTAACAAACCATCATTGCATTTATAATGGACCGCCTGGTGGAAGTTGCTGAACCAAAATATATACCTGTCCATTATCTTTTTCATAAAAGAAGAAAAGGACAATGCTATGCTGCTTCAAGTTGAAGCTTCTCATGACCTTCTCCCATCCAGTCATCAAGATTGCATTTGATCCAGCTCCCGTCTTCATCCTAACAATCTTTGGCTTCTTGCTGTTTGTTTCCCGAACATGGACATCAATAGGTTCATCAAGGTGATTCTTTAGATATTTTCTTGTAAACTCAGCTCCAAATGTTTGCGCAAGTAAAAAGAATTGAAGAATTAGCATTGTTATGTTTACTGGAAGTAATTAAATATCACATGATAACTTTTTGATCACTTGTTCAAGAATATATTATCTTACCAGTTAGCACTTCTTCTTCATGACAGATGAATAGGGCAACCTGTAGACGTAGTACTTGATTTTTGGTAGAAATTCGGGTTCAAACCAGTCTAAGAGGTAATCTACCTGAACTTCTTTTAGATACATGTCATTCTGAAAAGGCTCTGCTTATCAAAATCAATGTCCCCCGTGTGTTGAGGCCCTAAAGCAACAACACATAAATTTTTCAATACGGTGGAATATTCATATCTACCGTATAAATGCATACAAAACAGATGACTGCAATTTTGATGTTCTTTCATACCTCTAAACTCAATCCTCTCAATGGACTCTTCATCTGATTACTGGAATTCAAAACTGCCAAAGCTAATGCAAAAATTGTCATCGCTAGAGAGCATTATTGTATCATTACTACAGGTTCCCATCTGTTAAATAGATACATCCAGAGAGCATCTTAATATTGTCAAGACAGAGACTAATGAAGTGATACTTAAAATAGATACAGAAAAATGAAGTAACAATTAAATCGATCTATTGCAAGAAGGGCAATGAACAACGAGTAATCAATAAAGAATTAGAGATTTTGAGATTTTGAAAAGGGGAAAAGAGCTGGGATGGTTGGAGGATGGCCGGGGGACGCTCCCCTGAATCGAAGAAAAATGGTAAATTCCATGCCAAAAATCCTAAATCGAAGCTCTACCTTAGGGTTTTGGGGGTTTGGTTTTCACGCATACCTACCTGGACGGCGAAGGGGTACTTGGAGGCGAGGGAGAGCATACCATAGGGGACCGGAGGCCGCACGGAGGAGAGGCAGGGGACCACAGGAGGAGGTGGTGGAGGGCGGCAGTGGTGGACAGTGGTCTAGGTGCGCGGGAAAAAATGTGCCAAAGATCTGAAATATTTGTCCAAAACTTTGATAAGTAATTGGATCGGTATTAGTTGATAATTTATATTATCATGCATATCTCATAATCATTAGTTCATAAAGTAAAGTGTCCAGGATAGTGCAACTGAAGAAAGAAACAAATATATTCAGATACATGTAGAACAAATTTTGGGCCTCATAAGTTTTTTAGAGATGACGTAAGATAACCAAGTACAATTTGATCAACCTATTCGTGTACATCGCCCCAGGCTCGCTAACCCATCTCAAAAAAAATCTAACACCAATGTGTGTCTGCCTTGCACCCTTTTAGAAAATTTGAATCATTGGCTATAGTAAGAAATTAAAATGTAATCCTTCTTATACACTATGAATGCATATGTTTCATAAATATTGTAATTATAATAAAAAACCAAACAATATTCATAGGTACATAAAGAAACGGCTTATTATCAAACAATTCAAAGGTCATATATAATTCCATATATATGAATGTAGAATAAATCTGGGGCCTTATGAGTTTTTACCATTGTTTTTCCTTTTGTTTATTGCCGGATTTCACCGATTTTCACCCTTATCACTAATGTTAACATCGCAATTAGCGAAACCTTAGTTTCTTGTGATGGTTTTTAGGCAACAAACATTTTTGGAAGATCTTATGGCATTTATGGGCTAATTACACCTGAAGAAGCAAATCCACAATTGAAGCTCCTTTCATTAGAGGTCTCCTGAGCGCATAACGACCGCTAGTTCGGTCGGGATGCGCGCATAACGTCCTCCCGTACTACCCTCCCTCAGCTCTGTTATATCAATACAAGCAACGTGTGTGAAGGGGAGGCGACGAAAAACAGAACACAACCGCCAGAAAGTCATCAAGGAGAGGGGAGATCAGGTCTAAAGAAGGAGAAGAACACCGTATCATTCTTCGACGATCTCTAGCCTCTACACCATCCACTCGACAATCATCCCCAATTGTACTTAAAGAGAGAGAGATATTGGCACTTGTAAGATTACAGTTTGATACTTTGATCGACCTTGGTTTGTATTTGATTCGGTCTTCACACGGTATTGTGGCTTCCTACGTTAACTTTGAGATGATTTTCATTTTCAATACAATTATGTCTTTGATCTATCTTCCTCTCATGTCTGAGTAAATTCCCATAGGCATGGGAGATGTATGGTACTGTTGAGATGTGTTGTGTCTTATTTATTTCCATCCGTTTGTGATTGTTGTAGTGTTTATTAAATTATGAGAATGAATATCTATATGTGCCTAATGCTTGTTATCCAATTTAAGGCCCCAAGTAATACGATCCAGAGATCTCATAGGTATGAATTTGTATGCTAGCGGATCGGCGACACCCGAGTGACACGGCCGATATCAATGAGGAGCTAGTACTACTCGAGGACAACAAGGAACCATCAAGATTAAATCCTTGATCTGGTTGTAAGACCTTGGTTACCATTACTGTGGTAATGGGAAGATGGATCATTCGGACTGGAAAGAATTGGCCATGAGGACTCCAAGTCGGTATATGGGTTTCTTACCTACTCACTTATAAATAAGAAATTTCACAATCACTTATTCCATTTTATTTATCTGGCACCTTCACTATTACAATGAACCGTTTCTTTTCGTGCCTATCTTCTCATCTGAAGGAACCTCGAACAACTTTCTCGCCTTTACTTTTACGTTATTTAATTCTCGCTTTTTCATTTACGCAAGTTTCCTCTATTATTTACTCACTTCTTCCACCTTAAACAATTGCAGTCAATTCACTCAAGACATGTAACAACTTGAGTGTGATAGAAACGCCGCATAAAAACACCTACCTAGAGTACTTATTGGGACCGATATAAAAATTGAAATGATACTTTCGTGAAAACATGCTCTGACGAATCTGTGCACTTGCAGGCCATCAGCATGCCACTAAGCGAACGTAGCTTTAAGATCGATGAATGCTTAGTGGCGACAATGAGATGTATCAAGCGAATACAGGTCGCCCCGACACCGTCCTCTAAGGATGATGGACCCCGTGAGAAGATCCTTAAAAAATACTGTTAGGGTGGAACTCAACATAAACATTATTATCAGAAGCAAGTCTACTGACAGATAGAAGGGTTTTGGTGACATGGGGAACATGGAGGACATTGCGAAGGTGAAGTGGTTTGGGCGAAGGAGTAGGAAGGATTGCATGACCAATGTGAGATATGGACATACATGCACCTTGGCGGTGTATAATTGATCCTTGCCGTGATAAGGCTCCTGCACGTGTAGTTTATCTAGTCACCTAGCGAGATGTACGTTGTCGCACCAGTATCCATGTACTA
Organism: Avena insularis; assembly: GCA_023614405.1. Classification (NCBI taxonomy): domain Eukaryota; kingdom Viridiplantae; phylum Streptophyta; class Magnoliopsida; order Poales; family Poaceae; genus Avena; species Avena insularis. The sequence continues at coordinate 542,110,614 of CM042692.1, forward strand.
GTGCAGATCGATGGGGAGTGAAGATTTCTGACCTTGAGGTTCAGTGAAGGCACGGTTGGCTTGGTTTGATTGGCGATCGAGGAAGCGACTATCATTGCCCATGCCTACAAAGCTCTTGTTGAAGCGCTTGAAACAGTGGGAAGCCATGTGCCCTTGACCGTCGCACAGCTGACAGATGATGGAGTCACGACCAGCGCCGCGACCAGAGGAGGCCGAGTCATGCCCGCCAATAGCGATGGGGAGAGGAGTGGGGCGAGGAGCATACCCCTGCCTTGTCGGTGGAAAACCAGGACGAGGAGAGGTACCGAAAGGAGAAACAAGAGTCGGCGGATGGTAGATCTTCGCACCACCCGACTTATGAGCTAGGTTTGCCGATTGAATATGCTGATCAGAGGACCGATGCCCCTCCGTACGCTGCTCCGTAGAGAGCATGCACACATGGAGATCATGGGGAGGCATCAGCGTTTCTCGATTCTTGACGGTCTCAACGAGAGAATCACACTCCTCATCAAGACCTTGCAGAATAAATGATTGAAATTCCTCTGGGCGCAGGGGCTGACCAATGGAAGTCAGCGTGTCAGAGAGCGCTTTGATCTTGTTGTAGAAGACAACGGTGGAGGAATCCAGCTTCTTGGTGTCACGGAGTTCATCACAGAGCTACATCGAGCACGTGGAGCATTGCGACGCAAAGCTTCTCTAAATGATCGTCTTGGCCTCATGGGAGTTCTGTGCAAACATGATCATCTTGGCGACCTCGATTGTTGAAGTAGAGAGGATCACCGAGAGAAGAGCTTGATATTGTTGAACCCATCCGCATAGGCGGGATTTACTTGACTCACGGGAGCACCACCCGACGCATAGAATTAGCTTCATATACCCAAGATCAAGCTCCATGAACAATATGGTATCATCCGCATATTGTAAAATGGACACTCCTCCATCAACCAGATGAGGAACGAGACTACCAACTTGACCATCTGCCTTGGCTCGAGCAAAAAGAATATCCAACATATCAGGTATAATATTGAAAAGGATTGGAGACAGGGGATCACCTTATCTCAAACCTTTTCGTTTTAGAAAATAATGACCAATATCATCATTGACCCTTATCCCGACACTCCCACCTTGTACAAATTGTTTAATCCATTCACACCATTTAGGATCAAAGAATTTCATCCATATAACTTGTTGTAGAAAAGGCCATTTCACCTTATTGTATGGTTTCTCAAAGTCAATTTTGAAAAGCACACGATCTAACTTCTTTCGATGAAGCTCATGTATAGTTTCATGCAGAATAATAACCCCTTCAAGGATGTGTCATCCCGGCATAAAAGCGGTATGGGTGGGACTAATAACCTTCTTTGCCACAGCCGAGATGCGATTAGTAGCCACCTTATTGAAAATTTTGAAGATCACATTTAGAATACAAATTGGTCTATATTGTTGTATTTGAACCGCATTCTCGTTTTTAGGTAGAAGAGTAATAACCCCAAAATTCCGTTTGAATATGGGTAAATCTCCCTCATAAAATTTCGTAAAAAGAGCAATGAGATCATTCTTAATAACATCCAAAAATGTTTAATAGAACTCAGCCGGAAAGCCGTTAGGGCCAAGGGCTTTATTATGTTCCATTTGCGAAATAGCTTCATGTATCTCTTTCTCAGTAAACTCAGTTGTAAGAATATCATTTTCTTCATTTGAGATTTGTGGGATGTCATCAGTTTGGTCCATTCTCAACGAGAAACTGCTGAAATTAGGCTCACCGAATAGCCTTTTGTAATATTAAAAAATGTAGACTTTTAAGTTGTCATACGTCCATTTTGCATCACTATTCTATATCATAATTTACTGTTATTCATTGATATATTCCATATTAAGAGATGATACTTATGTAATTTCATCTGTTTTTGCATGGTTGATGACTTTTGGAGCATGGACTGCTGCAGTCAGGATTCTGATGGAAAAGGGGTTGTTTGGAGGCGAAATTCGCGAAGATCATGCACCCAAAAAACTGCAGATCAGTACGACGTTGTGCGATTTTTAACGATTTTTTATAGCGAGGCACAAAAATCTATTTTGGCACAACAACTTCCCCAAATCTTACTTCTATCTCATTATGGGCTAATCTTGACACAAAGACCAAACAAAAAGGATAAGGAGAGGTTATTGGAGAAGCGATAACTTCCAAGAGTCAAACAAACAAAAAGCAAACTGAAAGCAAAAAAAGGGTTGTCTTCCAAGAAGCTCTTTCTTTATTACCATTAAGATAGGCATGATGAAAACTTTCTGCATAAAACGGGGAAGCTTCATATTAATGAGATGCATAAAAACATTTTTCCCTCTCTCATAATAACTTTCAGCATCATGAGTGAATTTGACAATATAACTATCATCTGAACCATAGCAATGATCACTGATCCAAACAGAAAACAAAGAGACAATAGAATGTGAAACAATATTAGAAGTATCCTTACAGAGGATAGAGTGTCCATTCTCTATATTCTTAGTGAAAAGATCTTTCACAATTGCTACTGTAGGTTCAACATTTATTTGCTCATCATGTTCTACAACTTTCTTTATACTTTGATCACCGATACTAGCTATCATAGAGTGTTCCTTTACCTTAACTAGGAAAGGTATTTTCTCAATGTAAGGCTCAGGCAAAATATGATTAGTAGTATAAACTTCAGTATTTTTGGAAGGAACACAATTAATAGCATCTTTATATGGATCATGGTACTTGTTCCATTTCTTTTTAGGGAGTTTAATATAGGAGGCAAAGGCCTTAAAATAATTTGCAATCACTTGAGAATCAAGACTATAAGCATTCTCAATATCACGAAAGGCGTCAGTTCCCATAAAAGATTTAATGCATTCATAATCATGATTTATACCTGACTTTCTTCCTTTATTATTCTCCCAAGCTTCAGCATTGTCTTGAATACGGTCTAGAAGGTCCCGTTTATCTTCTCCCATCATTCTTGTAAATGATCCAGCAGATGAAGCATCCAATAAATCTTTATCATGAAGAGGTAGCCTTGCAAAAAAGTTATTGATAATAATATTTTTGGGGAGCTCATGAATAGGACATTTGAGCATCAGCAACTTCAATCTCCCCCAAGCTTGAGCGGTACTCTTTCCATCAAAAGGCCAAAAGTTATATATTTGATTCCGATCTTTATGAATCTCACTTGGAGGATAAAATTTAGAATAGAAAAGAGGTACTATTTCCTCCCAATCAAGAGATTGGCCATTCTTAATAGCTTTAACCATTCCTTAGCTCCGCCCTTCAACGATACAGAGAATAGCTTTTTCTTCACCTGTTCTGTTGTAATACCTACACACTTGAACAATCTGCATAATTCGTGTATAAAAAGCAAATAATCACCAGGATGGACGGTTCCATCTCCAAAATAGTAGTTATCCATAACACGATCAACAATTTTTGTAGGTATCTTAAAAGCATCACTTTCATCAAGTGGTGGTTCATCTACTACCTTAGCAGTGGTTGTGGTTGTAGCATTACGAAATAAGAAACCGAGTGAAGTATCCATAATGAAAACAAAGTAAAAAATACTCATAGTAGAAGTTTCCTTTACTAGTTCCACTCTCCAATAGCGCTTCACTTCCCGGCAACAGCGCCAGAAAATAGTCTTGATGACCCACAAGTATAAGGGGTCTATCACAGTATTTTCGATAAGTAAGAGTGTCAAACCTAATGAGGAGGAGAGGTGTTGACTAGTGGGTTGGATCAGGAATACTCTGCAAATACTGGCAAACGGATTTTTAGGGGGTTTTGATAGTGCAAACAAATAAAGTACGAGGAAATAAAGACCTAACCACACTCTAAGAACCTGCACTCCCTTTTGCAAAGGTTTCCTAACGGGGGTTCAGGTTTCTGTCACTCCGGCAACCCCTCGATTAGTAGCCAAATACACAATGCATTCCCCTAGGCCCATAAAGGTGAAGTATCATGTAGTCGACGTTCACATGACGCCACTAGAAGAATAACACCACAACTTAAATAACAACCATTGAATCTTCCTCAACACAATTCCACTACTAACAACATGACTACTCCCATGTCCTCAAGAACTAACCGAACTACTCATGAGACATCATATGGATCAAGATCAGAGATGAAATAATGATGAGTAACAATCTGAACATAAACAATAATTCGATGGTTCCACTCAATAGCATCAACTACAATAAGTAATCAACATCGGGAAAGTTTCCCCTAAGAACTATGCAAGATTCAACCCAATTATTACAGTGGTATGAGGTGGTGGTGATGGTGCTGATGTAGATGGTGGTGGAGATGATGATGATAATCCCGATAAAGTCTAGCTTGATGGTGGTGTTGATGGCGACGATCTCCCCTCTCCGGGAAGGAATTTCTCTGACAGATTTCTGCCCGCCAGAGAGCTCTTTCTCTCTCTGTAGTTTCCGCCCCGCAGAGGTGGCGGAATCTTTCTGTGGTCGCTCTCCTAGTCTAGGTTTTCCGAGGGGAATATGTACGCGAAAGGGGAGAGCCCGAGGTGGGCCAGGGTGGCCACACCACCTAGTGGCACGGCCAAGGAGGGCCCGCGCCAGGGGGTTGTGTGGGCCCCATGTGGCCCATCTCCTCTCCCCCTTCTGGCATCCTTCGTCTTCAGGAAAAATAGGAATGTCCATCTATTTTCTAGGATATTTCTGATCTTCGCAAAATTGCATCCGTACGGTGCTTTTTCCATGAGAACCTTGACTTCAACGGTCCATCCTCCATCAATCATCAAACATGCAAAAGTAGATGAAATAATATATGTATCATCTCTTACTATGAAATATATCAATGAATAAGAGTGAATTATGATATAAAATAGTGATGCAAAATGGACGTATCAACTCCCCCCAAGTTTAGACCTCGCTTGTCCCCAAGCGAAAACTGAGCTCGATAAACATGTCCACAAGTTTATGGAGTGAAGCGTCGATAAAAGGGATGAACAATGACATGGATCTCCTTTGATGGTGTTGTGATGCAATCTAAGAATGGCGGCTCTCTGGGCGGCGCTTGGAGCCTGAAAATATATAGACATTTTCACGAAAGTTATAGGGTTTCACGAGACCGAGTTGTGCCACATGGTACGGGCGTACCCTACCCGTACTAGTGGTCGCTATGCTTTCAGACGCCTGGAACTTTCTTCCCAATTACTTGGTCGTGTATACTTCCTCAAAAACCGTCATTATGACTCTTGATTTTGCATTAAAAAAGTGTGATTTCCTGCACAACATAATTCAAAGCAAGTTTTTGCATACCTTTACAATTATTAGTCATTAATGGCAAGTCTAGAGAGTTTCTTATCAATTTCCTTAGTAAAAATAATGTTTAAACGCGGTGAAAGATGGCTATTTTTGGAGCCGTCATGCAATCCTTCCAAGGCGCTACATTTCCTTCTATTATTTTGTTTTATGCATCCTCCATTGGCTTTGATTTAGAAGATATATTCATCCATAACATCATGTGCTAACCTATAGTATTTCTTCAATCTTATCATTGAATCTATGATGAAAGCTAGGCAAGCATGTGGGTGCAAAATAATGAGAACCAGGTGATCTGATGAAATCTAGGCAAATAGTTCAACAAACCAATCATATAATTTGAAATATATATGGGGAATGAATATCTTAGCAGATGACTAATATACTGACTTACAAGGGACCATAATGTGGCCTTGATCAATGGTGCCTTGCAGGCATGCTGCCACCCATTGCCAACTTGTCCTTCACTGCGCTGGCCACCCCTCCACCTCGGTCACTAATATGTGACCATCTCTGATATTTCAGGTTCTGAGATGGCTTCTTCTGCCAAGCCTGATCCACCGCCCTTTCCCAAGACATACAACCCTGGATAGCCTATTACTGATGTGGGCATCATTAATCCGCCACTCATGGACGGTCTCGGAAACTAGAGAGTAATATTGTTTCTTAAGAAATTTGTAGGAGAACTTTATCTTTATTTAGAACTGAAGGACTTAGATATGTTACTTTGATATGCACATACACACCAAAACCCCAAGGGAAAATGTTTTACTCTCCAGATACACGAGTAGGGTGGATCTGATAAAAATTTTCTCAAGCACTACATCTACAACCTCTCTATAGTTTAGTGTCGTCCCACAAAAGATGCATCGATATCGGTCCTTCTAGACATTCCTCATATGTTAGAAGAGGTGACATCTTCATGCATGGATTCTGGCATCTGAATGCATACGGACATGGTGTCCTCCATTGCAGGGGTCTGAACGAATGCTGGACCGCTGGGTGAATGGACATACCTTTCATAGGTGAAACCCGTCTCGTTGACGAAACGGCAAAGCTGGCGCACACATAATGTATTTTTTATGCGCGCCTGCACATAAGTTTTGTTAGGCTATCCATGGATTGACATGTTCTCGGTGGATTAAAGTCAAATAATCGAAGGTACCTATTTGATAGACTTGACGGTAGCTTGTACAGCGCAATGCTATGTGGAACTAAACAAATGGATCTCTTGTAAAATAGTAATACCCAACTAATTTATGCTAGCTAGGTGATGATAACCTTATTAATGATCAAGTTATATCTAATGACACGCTTGCATAACCTGACTTGATATACCATCACTTGTGATAATATATAAATGTACAATGTGACCTGCATGAGCTATTTTTTTTAAATAATACATTTTTTTAATCAATTCCAAGAATAATACTTGATTTGAGGAATTAACGAAAATAGCACGGTCTCGTCTTTTGAATAACCGACCAGCTAGTGTCGTCTTTTGAATAACCGACCAGCTAGTGTCGTCTTTTGATGCGCCGAAAGGTGCACGACGGGCCCCACCCGGCCGGGCTGTCGGCCGACAAAGCGCGCGTCGTTGTTCGAAAAGCCGATAGGGTGCGTCGTCGCCTCAAAAGCCGACCAGGCTCGGCGCTTCGTCTTTTGAGAAGCCGACCAGCAGCATCGGTTGTTGAATAGCCGACCGGTCCCCTTCCTATCCCCGCGCCCGCCCATCCTCGCCCTACGCTCTGCTTCTTCCTCCTTCGCTCTATCTTTCTCGCGCGTTTTGCTGTTCTTTAGGCCACGCGAGCTGCACCGATTTTGAGCTCGGTTTTGCTGTTCCATGAAAATAGGGAAGGTTGGTTATAACCAATAAACTATATCAAATGGTACGCTATCTTGACTTGACTAGATCTATGATCACTTGGACGAATATATAAACCTACAACAGACATGATCTGCATGGGGCCCTCCAGATTAAATGCCACCGGCCAGAGTCAAATGTTCCATAGGACATGTATGAATATTTCAAATGAACCACAAGACTAGCAACATCAAGAAAAACTTATCGTCGTCTTGCAAATGGATTAGTAAACCATGGAGGTGGGCACGTCCCAATACTTAAAATTAGCATTGGTTTTTATACAGTTTCCATGGTTTACATAATTGTCTAATCAATGTGGCAGTTATACCTCCACGACTTGCATACTCTCAGCTGCTCTATAAATAGTTCGGCATACCGGTTCATGGAACATAAATCAAGAAAAACTGCCGTTCCCTAGAAAGACTTCCAACACAAATTCATCCTACTACTAGCAATGGTAGGATACCAGCTTTTGCTGATCAGTGATTACATACATTCATCATTAGCTAGCATCGTATTTCTATTTCATTGTACATGTGAGCTAGCTTACTATATATTTGTATGTATTAATTGTGTCCAGGCAATGCCCAAGAAGATTGGCCCGTATGGGTGTAAGGAAGACGCTGCTGTTGACATCGATTCCGTCAAAAAACCACCCAAACAACTCTTGAACATCACTATTTGGAGTAGTGATGGCCCGGATGGGCAAATTAGGGCCATATCGTTCATATATCGTGACGAGAAAAATGGTCTAGTCGAGATAGGTCCATATGGCACCATGGATGGTACAAAGCACATGGTATGTAACTTCGTGTTCATAAGTTAATATATGTGGGGTGCTTGCCGCCCAACATAAATTTCGTACACAGTATATAACACGTGCGGTTTATTTCTATCCTACATGTTTTTCTCTCTCTTCAATTTGTTGGATTTTTAGGAAGTATTTATGATGTATATATTAATCAACTAATTAATAAATAGCACTTCTGGTTTCTTTCTGTATCATTGTAATTTGTAGTATGTTTTGCAGATCTGCATTAACCAAGATGAGTATTTGACCGTGCTCTCCGGCTACCTCAACCCCTGCATCACTGCACTCAACTTCAGCACCTCTAAGGATGCTACGTATGGGCAGTTCGGCAAGTATCCAAACATTGGAGACATTTATTTCTCCATTAATGTGGATCATGACTCCATTGTCGCCCTCTTTGGCCGAAGTGACGATAAGGTCAGGTCCATCGGCGCCTATTCTGGTCCAAGGACTTGATCGATCAATCCTTTAGTGCCAACATGTCATGCATGTGATCGCGTGCTCTCTCTCTCTCTCTACATATATATATATATATAAAGAGATATATATCTCTCTCTCTATATATAGGACATATTCATACTATACCCAGGTGTAGTTACACCCACACGTGTTTCACACTATATAGGCAGTATCTACCATACCGGAAGGTATGTACGCGTAGTATGAAGTATATAAGAATATTTGGGCAGTATATATACTAGGTTTTTGGTAGTATGTAATTTTTATTCACATACTCCTTTTATACGCACAAATATGACGGTATTTTACATATATAGTGCAAACTATGGGTGCACTTGCAATTTTTTCACCTAACTTGATTGGAAGTATCTTAGATATCGTATATGAACATACTCAAACAGATAAAATATTACAAATACTTCTGTAAGGTAGTATATGAGACGTGGGTGTAGTTACACCTGAGAGTAAGAACTATTTTTCATATATATATATATATATATATCATGTATGTGTGACCTACATACCTAGAACCTTCTTGTACACACCGGTAAATAAATGTGCATCCTGCCAGCAAAGTCGAGTACATGACACACAATAGGTATTCCATGCGATGGAAGGATCCATGGTGTTTTCTTGATCTATATACTATATTGTATTGTATAATGTGTCATGTATGCGTGGTTTGTATCGTCCTGGCACTGGCATGTTTGGTACAATAATAAATAAATATTTTGCAAACTACGTGTTTTCCCTATTGACTAAACGGCTACCGATTTATTGTACGGAAACCAATTGTTGCAAGAAGAAACAAACAGGAAAAAGTCCATTTCTAACCCTGAACTTGTAGAGGTTCGGCGGTTTGAACCCCGAAGTCAAAATCCCGGTCCGAATCGAACCCTGAAACTGTTTGGCACACCGGGAAATGAAAAATCCCGGTCGAGATTACAGGGTACTCTCACTGATAGTGTGGCCCATATGTCATATTCATCTTCTTTCATGCCTACACTAACTTTTGGGTTTATTTATTAAGAATTAGAGCAGTCGAGTCACCTGGTGTGGTTGAGGCGGAGCGTGAGGACGAGGCCACCGCACAGCAGTCGAGTCTCACCTGGTGACCATGATAGAACATTGGCATATTGTTTGGCGCATGTATGCGTAGAAAAATTACTACTAGATAGTACACTAAACACCAGCACTACGTATACTTGGATGAGCAGCAACGGGCAGTCGAGCACGCCGCTGGAGCCCTCCACGTCGAAGAACTTTTGGGTTTTGGGTTTATTTATTAAAAAATTAGTGGCGCCACGGTCCACTAATTAAGGTTCATGCCTACACTAACTTTTGGGTTTATTTATTAAAAAATTAGAAACACCGGCAAGGAGAGACCCGATCCGATCCGACCCACCCCTGCCCAACCCCAGCCAGTGGCGATGTCTAAGAAGCCGGACAAATCCGACGGCGACAACTGACGGGAGCGGCTGGCGCTTTTGAACGTGTTATGAATTCTGTAGATTTGTTCAGAAATTTTGGTTCCTAAAGTCATGTCGTTGTTGTGGGAGACGGTGGACCAGTGAGAGCGGCCGGCGATGGCGACGGTGACTCTGCTGCCTGTAATTTTGGCTGCGACCCGTGCTCGCTGTTACATCAAATAATTTGAACAGTTTGTTCCGATCACTCTATCTCATCACGTACTCTCTTTCCCTCTACTCAATCTAGTACATTCTGTACAGCTCGTAGCTACTTAGTATTGGGATTAGGAGTATGACATTCAGCTGGCTGTTCGAGCAGCCAGAAATATAATGCCATACTGGTTCGTCCATCGGAAGCAGGCCGGGCGCGCTGAAAGAAAGCTTCCAGAAAAACACCTGCACTACCAACAAAGCGTGGGAATACGTATCTTCATCGGTTTAGCAAATGCTTAGCGCAAAAGGAGATTTAAGCTCATAAAAAACTGCGGGCATGAGTGTGTGATGCGACTGAAAACCATGGAACATATTTGGCTAATCGAGTCACGGACCACGCAACTGAAATAAATAGTTTATTTAGGGTTTTTTTCTAAAAATTGTCTACGTGACATCAGTCAATTTGGTCAAACAGGCTCGAGGTTCGGATTAGACCGGGATTGAATAGTTCAGGGTTTGAACGGCCGGGATTTTGACTTTAGGGTTCAAACCGCCGAACCTCTACGAATTCAGGGTTGAAAATGGACTTTTTCCCAAACATATAAGATTTTTCCAAGCATATGTTTATTTTTATTGACTAATTCCTTGAGATGTGAGGGCAAATTCGTCAACACTGGGATTAATGAGATCCAGCATATTAATGAACCCTAATACTTTGCCACTGTTGCATTTGCCATGATCCGATGGCCAAGTCGTCCCACTGACCTGGTTCAGCCATTCCTGTAGGATCACTCTCCACGTGGTTGTAGTTGTGGTAAAGACAAATTAGAGTTCATGATCGAGGGTATGGTTTCGTTCCGGTTCCCTTCCCTCCTATTTGTGTGCTCATAATATGGTTGAGGACATAAAGTGGTAACACTCACCACATTGGTAATAATAATGAAAGTGAAATCTCAACAGACTAAATATCTCCACAAAAGTTAAGATTATTGAATTACATGCACGCACTAGCCAACGCAACCAATAGTCTGAACTGATTGAAAGTATTATGCAATATATTTCAACACTCACCCTATGTCTTTGTCCTTTGGCCTATTGTGATATGTGTTTGGGGAGCCGCAATATTTTTTTTTATTCTTGCGTTGGCCAGGATTTGATCCTAGGACCTCCTGCTCTGATACCATATTGAATTGCATGCACTAGCCAACGGTCCAAACTTACAGAAAGGGCTAGACTATTTATTTCAACAAAAATTTGCTAGCTCACGTGCGAGGCAACGTGCTGGTTGTCCGGCTCTTGTTTGCTGCTTGGGCGCTCGCCCTAAGTGAGGGGAGATGGAAGAGGAATGTTGACGCGGTCGGGGTGAAGAGGCACAACTGTGTTTGTGGGCTGGAGGCATGGATGCGGCGATATGCAGCACGACCAACTTCTTGCCACTTACACATGCGGGGATGGAGAGTGGGTGCGGCGGCCAATGCTAGGAAAGTTGATCGATCTACAATAATCAAATGAATTTGAACTTTTTCACGCCAGCGATCCACGACGCGTCGCCTTCGACCAATTACAAAAAAGCAAATGGATCATGTCTTTCTTTGGTGGGGGACTTTGTAAATTACTACGTCAGTAATTGTTTGTTCTTATTTCCTAATTAATAAGGTTTGCATCAAAAATTATTACACAAGTAAAAAAAAAAATTATCCCTCCCAAGGTGGACACTTTGCCTACATCCAAACGATAGGATTTTGTAGAAGTAATGAGCAGTAATTTTTCCATCACCCGCGATGAGCATGACCCCTGTCCACCTTGCATTGTCTGCCGGGAGTGCTTATTGCCTAGTGGCTATTTGTATTGGCACCATGGATGTAGTATTATGCAAATAATTTTTGGAAACATGGTTAGTTGGATACTTGGATTTGCTGCCTATAATTGTTTTCATGTTTGTATGACACATGTCCAAGATTATCTTTTTGGTGGACACGTGGCAACCTATGATGCATGCATACATGCTGTTCAGCCGTCATGTGGGGTGCATTTTTGTTTTCAAATTTCAATGTTTTATATCCTGAACCGTAAGTCGAAACTTAGATCTGTTTTCATGATTAGCTTTTTCACGACGAGACTTTCGAAGCAAGATCCCATGTTCAAAAGTTTTGGTAAAACAATTTCGATCCTATTTACCATATTTCAGTCACATGGTCAGCGGGTAAAGTCAAGCTGGCAACAGGTTAAAATCAATAGGTTTTTGAACTAATCAAGGCCATGCATGCGTTGCAACTCGTGGTATTAGGCCAGGAACACTTGTCCTAGTTTATTAGCGTCATCATTGACCACAAGATCTGGCCTTTGACCCTCACAGGGAGGACATCATGGAGGCAGGCTCCAACAACTTGTCAGGCAGAACCGCAAAATCAGGGGGGCTCGCTCCTTGATAATGCCTTCACCACAGCCAGGCTCTCGTTGAGTAATACATACTTCTAGAGCCAATGGCTACGGTCAGATAGATGATTCTAAGATAGCTTGACAACCACGGATTGGAAGATCTAGACGCTATGATGAAAATGAGTAAGGAAATAGCTAGGCAAAAACGTCTCAGGACACAGGATAAAGACCTTCCAGGAGAGTAAGGGAACACCAACTTAGACACTTCTTCAGGGCCTCCCCTGCCCGCCGCTACCCCGCGGAAATTTGGGAGCCAGACCTCTAGCGAGATTAGACTCCTTTTCGAGGCTACGTAATCACATGGACCACGGTATCCCCTTATACCAATCCTGGACTGGACCATGATGGTGGATTATATTGAGCAACACTGTCGAGCTAGGACCCTCAAGTATCCCATTTTGCGTGGGTGTAGTCAGTCCAAGCGGCTTGTACCAGATATATTCATTCAGGACATAACCCTCCCGGGGTGCTTCGAGGAAACTAATCTCAGGAAAAGGTCAAAAAATTGACAAACTCCATGACATGAAGCTCCATAAACAGCCCTGGCTCAAGCAAGGACGCAAGATCAAGTACTAGCACCAGTTCAAGCGCGGGCAGTAGAAGCTCTGCTCCAGAACAGGATTCTACTCTCCCCATAGCAAGGACTGTGACATACACAAGAAGATGGTGTCCTCCCATTTGTGAAGGACACCATACTAGTGTATACAAAACTATTAGTATTGGAGACCAGCAAGCCTAGTATAGGTGGGTTAGATTACAATGCTAATCAACGAAATATATCCCTATTTCAAAGACTTTGTTCCCATTTCTCACGGATATGGCCAAAGACTTGTTTAAAAGGTGGGTTAGAGTCAAAACTAGTGCTTTGTTTATGGGGTTGGTTTCCTTGTGTTTAGACATGTAAACATTAGTATACACAAGAGCTTATTTGTGGCGTTTGAATTAGGAGGTTAGTGAACTAATCTTGCCTCAGTAATACTTGTTCCAGGTGGCGTTTGACTCGAACACTACCATCACTAATCTTGCGGCAGTAATTATCACTATGTGATGAAGAAGACCAGGCTAAGGAAGAGCTTAGCTTATTCGTAATTATCACTATGTGATGTATTCCAGACAGAGTTCATTGCTAGCTAATACTAGCTCTCTCAGGCTGCAGGCTCTGCCATCAGTGGTCAATGGATGTTGTAGTATTCGGGTAAGAGAATCTCTAGCAGATACCACAAACCCGCGTACTACAAACGTGGTTTGCGGTATATACGAAAATAGTTAGCGTAGAACATATGCACTAAAAACGGAACTGCATATTTAAAAACATCAAATGGCGCCAGATTCATACATACAAGGAAGGTTTTGATCAAGATCTACATATTTACAAACAAAAATCGATGATGCGCCCTGCATCTAGCCTAGCATCTACCGGCGGTACCTACTCACTGAAGCTTCTACGCGGTTCCGACCGAGTTGAACTTCGCCTCATAGACTCCATTGTCCTAATCCACGATGTCGTCGTCCTCTTCCTCGCTATTTTCATCGGAGACGTGGCCCCACCGAGCCGGCGTGGGATTGGGAGCCTGCGCACTAACCAGCGGCGACGGCGCGCGGAGGCGCGGGGTAGCGCTCGCCACCGCTCGGGAGCTTCCCGCCTCCCCATCGTGCGCAGCTGTCCCAAACCCGAACCCATCCCACACTGGGGAGGTCGAGTGGATGCGCGAGCGGGCCCCGCGCGTGCGCGTCTACCCGAATAGGCGCCGGCGCACCTCCTCCTCGCTCGGCGTTGGCGCGGAAGCTCGGGTGCCGGAGCTCCCTCCACGCCGCGCCCAACCGCCGCCTCGTCCGGCCATATTCCGGCACAATTGGCCAGCCATGGCTAGGAGAGTGGATGGGAGGTGGTGGACGGCGGCGATTTGGCGGCCGACGACAGAGGTGGCCAGAATCGGAGTGGGTCGGCAGCGGCGGCGAGGGTTGCTACGGGTAGGTTTCTCCGGTACCGAATATATGCGATGTGGACCGGCTGTTCTGCGCGAAACTACAAAAAAAATTGCGGCTTGGCCCCGTTTACAATATCAGGAAAGGCCATTTCCGGCCTTGATACAGCATATCGGCCCAAAATTTTGGAGATAGATAGATAGATAGATTTCCTAGATTGTCCAACCTTCTTTTTCGGCGCGAGCATGCGACCCGAGTGGCGAGGGGGCTCCCAGGAACGACTCTCAATGGTGGAGTGGGAAGAGAATCCGAGAAAGGGGACGAGTTTTCCCCCTTAATTGTTTACCACTACAAAAAGGAGTCCTTTTTTTGCAGGATCGGATCTTATATATTTGTATATATACTAATTGAGTGATATAGTTGTTCTTATTTTGGTAAAGGTAAAGGGATACAGTACTACTAATTGGTGGTAAACCACTAATGAACATACTGCACGCGCGCACACAAACAAACACTTATACAAACACATAAGACACTTGCACCTGCCTTTTTCTTCTTGACGAGCGCGATGATCCCAGCAGCAGTCTTTTTTATCCTTGATGCCTATCGCCTCCATGTCGGGATCTTGGCCCATGTGAATACCGCGTCTGAAATCTTTTCCCATTTTCTCAAGTGGATGGCCTCCATCTTGGTGATTGCCATTTTCCCAAGTCGTCATTGAACTTTTTGTCCACCGTGAGGAAGCGCAGCCCATCAGGAAGTTAACTAGCATAGAATGCGGAGTTAACTTGTACACATGGAAAAAGTTAAGATGGTCGCGGAAGTTAACTAGCACAGGCGAAAATTATTAACTGTCGAGCGGAAGTTAACATGCACACATGGGGAAGTTAATAAAGTGGAGGAGGTTAAGTTGAACAAGCAGAAATTAAGTTGCACAGTCTGCAAAAAAAAAAAAAAGGGTGCTCCGTCAGGAAGTTAACTAGCCTAGAAAAGAGACAGGATAGTTAAGAAATTTGTGAAAGTTAACTTACACATGTAAAAGTTAACATTCAATATTACTGTTATAGACTGGAAGTTAACTTGAAAAGAAAAAATTAGTTAACTCATGTTCTCGTGGAAGTTAACAAAGGGTTCCCGGTGTTCGTGAAAAATAAAATAGGTACTCCGTCAGGAAGTTAACTAGCTTAGAAAGGGGGAGTTAACTTGCACACACAGGAGAGTTAAAAACATCGCGGGTGTGTGTTTCATACTATATAGGCAGTATCTACCATAGCGGAGGGTATGTACATGTAGTATGTAGTATATAAGAATATTTAGACAGTATACTTACTATTTTTTTACCTACAAATATAACGGTATTTTACGTATATAGTGCAAACTATGAGTGCACTTGCAATTTTTTCACCAAACTTGTTTGGAAGTATCTTAGATATAGTATATGCACATACTCAAATAGATAAAGTATTAAAAATACTTTCATAAGATAGTATACGAGACGTGGGTGTAGTTACACCCAGGAGTAAGAAGGATTTTTCTCTCTGTATATATATATATATATCTATACAGAGAGTCGCGTTATTTGACTCCCAGAGCGTAGAATAGTTATTCTACACCCATCCTCTATCTTCTAAACCGTATATTATTTTTACGTCATGTAAATTTTGTCTTACATCATAAGTCAAGAAGAACATAAGAAAATTTAGAAATGACACAATTTTTTTGTTTACATGCCGTATAAAATATGACGTAAAATACGTAATTTTGGTGTTTTTACACTATAATTACTCATAAACTCAATATATAAACATAATTATTCGTATACAAAACATAATATTTTGAATCTAAGGACGTAAAAATATGTTGGGTGTAAAATAACTATTCTGCACACTGGGTGCTGAATAGGATTTCTATATATACTCTCTCCATCCAAAGGCTTAAGGCATATAACTTTTTTGAAAACTCAAGCCATGTAAAGTTTGACCAAACTTTTAGAAAAAACTATCAAGAACTATTATATTATATAGATACCATGTGAAAATATGTTTCATGATGTATGAAAAAGTATGGATTACGTAGTGTAAATATTAATATTTTTCTCTAAAAACTTGGTCAAACTTTACTTTGTTTGACTTTTGAAAAAAGTTATATGCCTTAAGCCTTGGGACGGAGGTAGTATACAGGTATGTCGAGGGATCCCAGAAACATAGGGGAGGAAGGAGGCCAGAAAGGTAGGGGAGGAAGGCAATCGATTTCTACTGGGATTTTCTCGAAATGGGATTGACCCCGGCCTCTGCATCCTCGGATGCACACAACCATTTATTAAAAGGGATTTCTATTTTCTTGCCCCTGGTTCGTTAGTTGTACTTAGTTTTCCCCAGCCTCTTAGTTTTTTCTCACTTTTCTCCTCCCTCTATTCCGAAACCCTCGTAGGCGCTCGGATGGGGGATGCCGTCAGGTCAAAGGCTTGAGTGTTACATGCTGACAGGTGGCACTGCGTTGGGGCGGGTCATGCGTTGAGCGTTACATTATGTCGCCTCGACCGTTATGCGCTGACCGGTGGGGCTGTGTTGGGACGTGTCCTACATACGTGGTGAAGGGGGAGGCCGCGTTGGGACGGGTCCTGCAAACGTGATGAAGGGTGGGCCGCATGGAGACACGCCAGACCAGCCATTCTGGCTCCGAGCCTGAAACAGCTCCCATACCGCCCCTCCACTCCCCGCCATCGTGCCCTCCTACCTGAGAGCCCATCCTACCTTATGTCGTCCTTGGCCCCCGAGCCACCCCCTAGACGCGGAGCGCACTACGGCTCCGCTTCCGCCCTACTAGATCTATCCCTTTCATGGAACAGTATGCAACACCAGCGGGTGTACCGGTCCTCCCCGTCGAGCGCGGAGAAGATTGGGTGGAATCGGAGGGATCTAATGCATCGATTCCATTTGGGTAAGTATCCTTTCCCTTTGTGGATTGATTATAGGCAGTAATTGAGCGTGAATCACCGGTGCTCAGCTAACTGCCTTGCTTTTCGAATATGATTGATCAGCATTGGCATTTCGGCTAGCGGTTAAACTGGATACTAGCGTAATTCGTGGTTGTGAACATTATCTCTCTGAATTTTACTTCCCAGCAGTGGTTGCAACCTCCATAACTCTCAGATATTTGAAAGGTAAAATATATTCTAAATTTCCCTAGAGCGGTGGCGATTCAGTTGATTTGCAATATTTCAACATTAGCGAGCAAAAATTGCTACCACTAACTAGCGAAGCTGATCTGGTAATGCTTTTCTCTTTGAATATTGCCAAACGTTTTGGTCGAATTCGTCTCCATGTGCAACCTAAAGTACCATCTTGTGGTCAGGCATCATCTGGTGGTCAGAAATCATGTGTCTATGTTGTCTACTAATACTGTGAGCCCCGCGCTCCTTGTAGGTTCACATCAGTACCATATGTTCGCACAGCGTGTGTAAGCCAAATCACTCGTGCGGCCGATGTGAAGGACGAAGCAGAGCCTGCCGAGGGAGCGCCTCCACTAGATGACGAGGATGAGTTGATGTTTCCTGAATTGGGAGATAGATTCAATAAACAAGCACTAGAGGATCAATACATGGAGGAATTGGCCCACAGTGCCAGATTTGATGACCCTGATGAAGAAGAGAACAAGGAGAACAATGACGGTCTCGTTTTAGCCGAGTAAGATGGTGAGGACTAGCTAGTAATTGAGTGGGATAGGAACAATCCTAAGATTTCAGAAGGCATCGTATTTGAAACGATGCGGGACTATCGTAATGCCCTTACTACATATTGCATCTGCACCAATAATGATTATATTGTTATTAAGAGTGAGCAAGCAAGGTTCACAGTGAAGTTCCCATACAAGAGGTGCAGGTGGAGGATGCATGCATCCACTATGCTCAGGAGCAGTTTGGTTTAGGTATTACAACCAGTTGTGTATGTTAGATCATTGTTTAGAATTTGTTTACTATATCTAACATTTTCATTATGTTTCATATAAATGGTAACCGGTTCAAACATTCTTGTCCACATCGAGGGGGACACCAAAGGACAAAACAAAACTGGCAAAGACTAGGTGGTTGGCAGATGCAATCATGGATTGGCTGAGAGAAAACCCATCATTTGGTGCAACAACACTCATAAAAGAAGTTTCTGTAAAGTTTAATATTATATTACCTTACATGACGATGTTCTATGCAAAGGAAATGGCTCTTGATAGGATCAATAGCCAATGGAATGAAAGTTTTTAGTTGTTTTACAGCTTCAAAGCTGAAGTGGAGATGGATAGTCCAGGTAGTGTTGTACAAAAGACAAGCATGCAGTTCAGTACAAAATAAGAGGGAATGCAACGGAGAAGGAGTGCTTTTGTTTGTTTCAAAGCTTATTGGCAAGGGTTTCTGGACGGTTGTAGGACTTATTTGGGCGTGGATGCAGTAGCTCTTCATGGCAAATTTAAAGGACAGCTAGTAGCTGCTACTGCAGTTGATGGCCACAATTGGATGTTCCCAGTTGCTTTTGGAGTTTTGGAGATTGAGTCATAGGAAAGTTGGACTTGGTTTCTGGAGAATTTCCCCAACCTTACAGGTCATCCACTAGGACTTACTATCCACACGGACGCTTGCAAAGGTTTGGAGAAAGCTGTAGAAGTAGTATTCTCTAGAGTGGAGAATAGGGAATGTATGCGACACTTAGTGTGCAAAATTTTACAAAGAAATTGAAGGGTAAAGTTAATACTGACAACCAATGGCCAACTTCATACACATGTAGTTTGAGGAAACATCAGTATCATTTGGAAGTGTTGTATAAACAAAAACCTGCGGTGAAGGATTACTTGGATGCACATCATGGAATGGTGTGGTCAAGAAACCAATTCAATGAAATTTGCAAGGTAGACTATATGACAAGTAACCTTGCAGAAAGTTTCAATGCAAAGGTCAAGTCATTGAAAGGGCTTATGTTGTGGAAAATATTTGATAAGATTAGGTAGATGATCATGATAAAGATCGATTTGCGTCAAGGAATTGCATCAACAGTATATGTTGGCCATCTCATCCTCCCATCGATGATTAAGGCTATGCGTGCTAGGGAAAAATAATTGAAGATGAATGCATTAGAAGAGGAATGGAGACTGAGATAACGTACACTGACAGTAAAGATAGGCAATGGAGGTATCCAGTGAGTTTGGTTGATAGGACATGCCATTGCAGTCAATGGCAACTCCGTGGGACACCCTGCATACATGCGTTGTTTTTCATGGGTGTTCTAGGAGCTGAAGAGGGTGAAGTTGATCAGTACGTGTCGGAGTATTTCTTCATTGCCAAATTTAGGGCAGCATATGCTCGAAATGTTCCAGCCTTGTTGGGAAAAGACCAATGGATGGAAATGGATCCAGGCTTCAAGCTATACCCTCCAGTTTTTACTAGACCAACTGGTAGGCCAAAGAAGAATAGGATGAGAGATAGTGCAGAGGGTGGTGCACCACCTCGACGACGTCAGTGCAAACATTGTGGGATCCTAGGGCACATTGCTAGGCTTTGTAAAAATGCAGTGGACCTAGCTTATGGAATGGATGATTAGGCAAGAGCAGCAAATGCAGATGAGAATGACGTATTTGAACGGGAGGTGAATGAAGCAATGGATACATTGCAGATTGAACCAATGGATCGAGATGAGATTGAACCAAATGGAGATGAGATTGAACCAAATGCAGGGGAGATTGAACCAAATGCAGAGGAGATTGAACCAAATGCAGGGGATATTGAACCAATGGAGCAAGAGGAGATTGAACCAAATGAAGGGAGATTGCACTGAATACATGGGAGATTGAAGCAATTTATTCATTGGAAGCAAAGTTCAAAAGTAAAGGAATTACACAAGAGGATATTGAAGAAATGATGCCAATGCATTTTGAACCGTATGAACCAATGAATCGAAACGTGGTTGAACCAATTGTACGACAGACTGAAGCAATTAATTCATTGGATGCAGAGAAAAAGAACAAACGGAACAAACGGAAGAAGCTGATGGTGGACTCCGAGAATATTCCAACCAGGATCACCCGGAGCAAGGTGGTGAACTCCAAGAATATTCTAGCAAAAAACACTAGGAGCAAGAAAAAATGTATTTGAATTATTAATTTTAATTTGTATAATGAATTTGCACTATTATCAATGTTTTGACTGAATTCGAACTAGAGTGACGCTCCCAAGTTTGTATGTTCGATAATCCCATAATGTATGTGTTATTGCAAGTTTATATTGTCATCCACCAATTCTTAGAACTACTCAGTTTTGCTCACGACATGTGGTCAACACATGGGGTTTAGCTAGTTGATGGCTTAAACCATAGCAAACATTGACCAATTGATCCAAAATTTGGCAAACTTGTGTATCCTGAATTGATTTACCATATGAAATTGGAAATGTTGGATTTACTTGTAATCAGCCACATTTTTATTTTTCTAAGTGATTCAATTCAAATAAATGGTTTTAGGGTTAGTTTAGTTCAAAAAAGAAGTAAAAACTTAGTGCAACCTTCGCATGGAGTCTTGTTATGTTACCTAAAACCTAGCATGGATAATAAAGGAAATGGAAATAAAGAGAAATGGACTTCTCCCCTAAACCACTTCTTAAACCCTTCTTCGAACGAGCTACTAGCTATGAATATGCATGGCTTTCTACTCAATCAATCTCCAAAATAACCCATCCCAAAACATACTTTGTCTAAATGAGGTCAAATTTGGAACACTTGTGTATCTTTGAGTTGGAAACAATATAATGTCGGCCAAGATGGATTATTTTCTTCAAATAACACATTTTCCATTTGTTATGCCAAAAGCTTGAATTTCCCTTAGCCATTTTTTTATCTGAGCACCCTTGTTTTCCTTAGCTCTACTTGGTTTTCTCCTCCCGGTAAAGTTTTCCTCACTTTTACCCTCTCTCATGTCTCAGTGTGGTTGTGCTTTGATTGGTCGAGATGTATGTCACATGGATCTTTGCCCACCACCGTTGGATACATCATGATTCAATAGGCTGGAGGTCTCTCTCTCCCGATGGGCACACCTAACCTTGTACGACGAGGAGAGCCCGACATGCTGGATGTCTCTCTCTCGCTTTCCCCGATGCACATATACCAGCCGCATCAACTAGTGCTCAATTTGGCTGTGCTCTGATTGATCGGGATGTATGTCACACGGATCTTGCCCAACCACTATTGGATACTTCATGATCCGACAGGCTGGAGTTCTATCTCTCCCGTTGGGCTACAGAGAGGTGAGCCCGACGAGCTGGATGTCTCCCCCCTTCTTTTCGCTGTCGCACGTATACCAGCGACATCTTCCTCCCCTCCTATTGACGTACGGCGACGCGACAGTGCAAACGGCATGCGGCGGGGCGGATCTAAGCGTGGCGGTCCGAACGGCGTGCACAGGCGCAGACCTAAGCGTGGCAGTCGGAACAGCGTGCGGCAGCGCTGACCTACGCGTGGGGGTCAGAACGGCTTGCGGCAGCACGTTTCTAAGCGCGGCTGGTAGAACAGCGAGCGGTGGTGAGGATCTAACCGTCTGAAATTTCTGTCTCTGTCTGTCTCACTTCCATTCACATCCTCGGATCCGTTGCTGATGAAAGACACTAATGGAAGCCATCATCCGCAACATCAGTGCAACGACGGTGGTGCCGATAGTGGTCATCGATGAAAGACAACGATGGAAGCCATCATCTGCAACGTTAGTGCGACGATGGTGGTGCTGACAGTGGTCATCGATGAAAGACACTGATGGAAGCCATCATCTGCAACATCATTGCGTTTGCGGTGGTGCTGATAGTGGTCATCGATGCGAAGACGATTGAAGCCATCATCTGCAACATCACTGCGACGACGCAGATCAAGCCCTCGTGAACCGAAGCTGTGGGAGGCAGGCCATGGTCGCGACTGGCATGTCGAGGTGCACTTCGACGGTGAAGGCCAGATGTACCTTGATGCCGGATGGGAGAAATTTGCCTGTACTTCTTGGAGTACACATACGGTGGGCAAGGCGGCTAGCTCACTGTCCACTTAAAATTGGGACAAATTTAGGTCCAATTTGAACAAAAATTTTGTGGCTTAAAATATATGTATGATTTGAGCCATGAGACCGGTGAATATGCTCTAAAGCTAATTCATAAGTAGTAGTAATTGCTTCGACAATCTCCGGTGGGCTTGTATAAATTTGATCGAATTATGTATGATTTGAATCAAAATTGATATGTATTTGAGCAGTGAGGACGGTGGATATGCTCTAAAGCTGATTCATAAGTAGTAGTCATTCTGACTCAAATTAGTTGATTTAGATTTTTCTAGATTCAATTGTATCTTGACGACTTTGAGTCAACTAACTTGGATTGACAATCTTAGACACTAATTTGGAACGGGGAATGGATGCTGCCGCCAATGCTACAACTCTACATGGCAGCCACGATGACAGCGACAGAACAGTCAAAACTAATAGACCCCTACTTGACCCTCTAAGCACTTGGCATGCCAATTATGGGCAACTAGATCCAATGGCAAGCAACTCAGGCCCCGCAATGCATTCTCTTGACAACTTTGGGACCTCTAGATCCAATGGCAAGCAACTCAGGAACCGCAATGCATTCTCTTGACTATGTTGGGACCGCTAGATCCAATGGCAATCAACTATGGCCCCGCAATGCATTCTCTCGACAACTTTGGGACCGCAAAATGACTAAATTAGCAGGAACTCACAACCATCCATTGCATAATAATTCTACTCTCTAAATTAGCTATCTATTCAACTAATCATTACGAGTGACACCCCTCACCACAACCGCATACTGTAACTTCCAGGAGGTGGATGACAACTATAAAACTGCCCACATGGCTCTACTATTCTCCTCCCCCTTCACTTGAAGTTCATATTTTAGATTTTCTACCAGATGATCAGGCACATCAAGATCAGCCTCAAGTGTCATCTTCTCTTTGCAAATAAGCTCTAAATTCTTCCTTGACAGTACGCTTCAGCTCGAATATCAACAGGTTTTTACGGGCCAATTCATCACCTAACTTGGCAAGCATCTCCTCCAAATCCATCCTATGGCTAGACCACTAGGTTGATTCATCTTGGTATGCAATGTACCATGGATCATTGGCCTGCATAGCACACTGTAACAATCCCCAAACAAATCAAATTGGAATCAGTCCGACAGGCCTTGTCAGCACTTCAAATTCAACGGTAGTATAAAGGGAAGGAGCTACATGCACTTCCGACATGGTAGGAGAAGGAGAATGTGGCCATGACATGATCGATCCCCCACCCTCGTCGGTGTACCCGCTATGGCCAGACATCAATTTGCACCTATAATATCAAGGAAATGACGGGAACCGAATAGATTAGGGTGGGTGGAGAAGGAGCGGAGGTCTTACCAAGCACTACTAGAGAGCTATGGAGGCGGAACCAAATCCCGATCGTCGTCGGAGGTAGACCTTCCTGCGGTCGGTACTGCCTCAACGTACAATGCGTGTGGTCGAAACAGGTGTCGGATTTGTGGTTGAGGTGCAGCGCGACAATTCGTTCGATACTGCCGTAGGACAGATCCGACGACGCGCCAACGCACCAACGATGGCTTCTCTGTCCGCCGATGCGATAGGAGCTGCTCGGGGCTGGGGGATGAGAGCGGATGAGATAGAGAGATGATGTGTGATACACGACCCCACCTGTTAATTTTTGCATATTTGCCAATTTTGCATATCTGCCAAACTTTTTCTTGGAAATTTGCATATTTGGCACATGACCACCACATGTTAGTGACACACAAAATGGTAAATATGCAAGTTGCAAAGTAAAACGTGGGAAATATGCAAACCCCCTCCAGCCCCACATGACGGCCCCACTGGTCATTGGCTACGACGGCCCCATAGAACGGCCCCATCGTTCATTGGCTTCGACGGCCCCACAGAACGGCCCCATTTGTCATTGGCTGCACCGACCTTACATTCAGGAAAAATGGGGCCCACAAGTCAGCGAGAGATGGATGGATGGTCCGCCGTGTATCCTGGCCCCACCCGTCAGCATGTAACGGTCGAGGCGACATAGCGTAACGCTCAACGCATGAGCCGCCCCAACGCGGTCCCACCAGTCAGCATGTAACAGTCAAGTCTTTGACCTGGCGGCATCCTCTTGTCCGAGCGACTGTGAGGGTTTCAGAATAGAGGGAGGGGAAAAGTGAGGAAATACTAAGCGGCTGGGGAAAACTAAGTACAACTAACAAACCGAGGGCACGAAAACAGAAATCCCTTATTAAAAAGAGTGTCGAGTACCAAGAGTACCAAGAGTACCAATTAGTTTGAGACAAACACCAACCATCTGAAGAAACCAGAAAACCTCACAAGAGGATGCATACTAAGACTAGACATCTATCAATCTACTATTATGCCGCCACGAAGCCTGGCTGAAAATATCCGATGTGTCTGACACAAGACGGTTGCATCTAGTAACCATAGATTGCCGCTGATTCGCTAGGAGGAGGAAAGCCCAAAGCTGAATCTAATGCGCCACCATATGAATAACCTACAAAATATGGAACTTTTGCCTTGTTAAAAATAATATTATTTCAGCATTTCCAAATGGACCAACATAAAGCTGAAACGTCTATATGAATTCTAGCTTTATTTGTCCTATCCACTCTATTAAGACAATTCTCAAACATATTAGTGATATTGGTTGGAGGAGGAAGATCATATATGAAGAAAACAATACGCCATAGAATTCTATCAAAGGGACATGAAAGAAACAAATGTTCAATTGATTCGTCCTCGTCACAAAAACAACATTTTTACATCCAAGTCCACTTTATTTTCGCAAGATTATATTTAGTTAACAAAACTTTACTATTAAGAAACCACATAAAGATTTTATTTTTTTTAGGTATTTTTAATTTCCATAAATAACGAGATGGAAATCTTGGATGTCCATTCGGAAGATCTTCATACATAGACGTAATAGAGAAAACCCCGTTTTCTGTCAACTTCCATATAAAAGAATTTGAATTTCTGACAAAGTAATATACATCAATCTCTGCACAAGATGCAACCATGCAACCCATTTTTCTCCGATTAAACTTCTTCGGAAACCCAGACTAAGTGGGCTACGAGATAACACATCGTGAGCAGAAACATTTTTTCTATTCACAATATTGTAGAGAGAAGGATATTGCTGATCCAGAGACCTCTCCCTAGACAATATTTGTTTTGTAGTAACTCTTGCCACACCCCTTCTTCCATTAGTAGTTTGTAAAGCCATTTTCTCAATGACGAGGGTTTAACTCGTCAATGCCCATTGTTATGGACTTGGGTTTTGGAGAAGGAGGGAGCACTGAAGACATCTATCGGCTAGCAAACAAGCATACAGGGGACAAAGGATTTACCCAGGTTCAGGCCTCGTAGAGGTCCCTACTCCTGCTTGTCTGCTCGTGGAATTATTGAGGGAGTCGAAAGTTACAATGGTGCGCAGATGTAATCTGGCGAAGGTTGTGGAAACTAGGGTTGCGTGCGTCCGTCTCGCCGCCCCCTCCTAGCCTTTATATAGATAGGCTAGGTCTCGGGTAGCAGGTCGAGTCGGTTATAAGTTAGGGTTTTCCCTTTAATCTTTCTATCTTTAGCTTCTTCTTGTTCTTCAAGCAATCGAGAGTCCCTCTATTCGGGCCTTGGTGACACCGTGGGCCTATATGTATTTGGACCGTATATACCAAGCTCGAGTACCTGTAGGGTATGCCCATGTCAGTAGCCCCCGAGTGTCCAGTGGAATCACAGATTCGGCTGGGGACTTTTGAAGCCTTCGAGTGCCTAAATGAGTACATTTCGATTGCTTTTATTTGTGTCATAGGAATTGTTGATATACGTGCCTGATATAACCGAAGTATCGGTATCAGTTAACCACCTTAGGGTGAAACAACGCAATCTACTTAAATTTGAGTCCCCGGACTCGAATCCGGAAAAGTGCTGGTGTAATTCGACTCAGGCCACGGAGGTCTTACAGGAGTCGAATTCCAGTTATATGGGTGTGAGCACTCGACGCGTCCGTCAAGGCATGTTCATCGTGCCTGTAGGCACGGATACATTTCTGGTAGTGCGCAGTTAAATGCGTTGCCAGGCCTTATTCAGGTCTTACCTTCACGCCGTAAGCACGACATCTGAATTTTATCACCGTGGAGACGATTCGGGCGTCCCAGCAGACGTAGTCTCTTTGTAGGGAAAATTTGTGAGGCGGTGTCGCCAAGGGTTGCGAGTGCGGATGTTATCAACACACAATTTTTGTGCCAATAATCATAGGGTGCATGACCAGCGCTCCCTATGGGAGTAGCCCCCGAGTGCCTGGTTGAGTCGAAGACTCAGGTAGGGACTAAAGAATTTTTGCGACTGATGTCGTCTTTTGCTTGCTTGTTTTAGTCGAAGACTCAGGCAGGGACTGAAACACTTTTACGACTTCTGTCGTCTCTTGCCTGCTTGTTTCAGTCGAATTTGTTTCCGGCGCTCCCTATGGGAGTAACCCATGTCCGTAATCGAACTGTGTTTCGAGTGGTTGGGTTTGCTTTGTGATTGTCCACGTTCCTGCAACAAGAAAAGAAAAAGTCGTAGGGTGGGCGGCCAGCGCTCCCTATGGGAGTAGCCCCCGAGTGCTTGGTGGAGTCAAAGACTCCAGCAAGGACTAAAAATAGTCGAAGTTTTCCACTGCGTAGCCTTGGTGATGTCAGTGCTGACGCTTGTATGACCTCAGTTGCCCGCGTGAGCGAGTTTGACGGGACGTGAGGAGCGGTGGCTCCCACTTTCTTACTTTGATTTGACTGGGCCTGCGTAATCTTATTTTTAACTGCGCCTCCTCGATTTCCGCGCGTAATGGTAGAATTGGGGGACGGTTCGCGCTTCCTCTTCTCCACGTGTACAACGCGATGCGTGCCACGCGTCCAATAGTGTTTTTGTCAGCCATTGGATTGCATCTCCCGGGGGTTAAGTAGCGGTGCTGCGGCGGTAATTTTCCATCTGCGCTCTTTCTTCCTTGCTGCCATCGCCATTGCTACTATTCTTCTGCTTTTCCTTGCGCTCATCTCTTCCACGGCGCTGGACCACCTTCGCTCGTTTCCAAGCTACTTTCTGCGCTCTCATCACCGCCGCGCAATGGGGAAAAAGAAAGGAGGTGCACCGCTGATTCTGCGGCCACCGTCGCCGCGACGTAGAAGAAGGGTGGCTCCGCTGCTGCGGGCACCAGCGCCGCCGCCGGCGTGAAGAAGAAGGTCGCGGGCACTCGCGTGACCAATGGTGCATGGCGTCCCTCCATTATCAAGGCGTCGGATCTCCGTCTTCTTTGCCAGGATGGAGTTATCTCCGCGGCAGTCGCCGATGCGCGCGTCCCCAGTGGTGAGACCATTCCTGCTCCTCCCGCTGGTTTTCGAGTGATGTTTCTCGCATTCGTCATTCGCGGTCTCTCCTTGCCTCTCCACCCCTTTCTTAGGGGTCTTCTTTGCTTCTACGGGCTCCAACTCCATCAGCTGTCCCCAAATTCGATTCTCCACATCACCTGCTTCATCACCCTTTGTGAGTGCTGGCTCGGAATCGAGCCACACTTTGGTCTTTTAAAGCGCTTGTTTAAATTGAAGCGGCAGTCCGCATCTGGCTCTTTAGTCTATGACGTAGGTGGTTGCGGCATCCATGTCGACCCATTCGCCACCTACTTCGACATCAAGCTTACCAAGTCCGTCCAGGGATGGAGGGACAACTGGTTCTATGTCCGCGATCAGAAGGCCAAAGATGAGCACTTTGGACTCGCACCCTTCGATCCAGCGACTCCTTGCAAGAAGATGCGTTCTTGGAAGAACGTAGTTATGCCTGGAAAA
The DNA here is from genome assembly GCA_023614405.1 of Avena insularis. Taxonomy (NCBI): domain Eukaryota; kingdom Viridiplantae; phylum Streptophyta; class Magnoliopsida; order Poales; family Poaceae; genus Avena; species Avena insularis. The sequence goes on from CM042692.1 coordinate 542,138,927, forward strand.
CTTGCGGAGACGGACGTGATGTATCAGCGCGTCTGCGACCTCGAGAGTCGCATAGGAGCAGAAGAGGTAGGCTCCGCTCTTATCAGAACTTGGTTGTGCTGTTGCGTCCAACCTCTCCAAGCTAGAGTCCATCCCATGTTTCAATGGAGTGGCGCTGATGATGCCACTCGCGTGTCTGTCCGATGGCATGTCCGCGAGTGAGGTGGATAAGAGGATTCAACTGGTCATGAAGTGCACTGTCAAGGATGTGCTTCCGAGTGATCCAGTTGTTCCTCCTTTTGATGCTTCGAATCCTCCTCCTGAGGTATAGTTGTGCTACGCAATAGCTTATTTTCATGATTGCTTTTCTGTTTGCTTACTTGTTCTGTTTGTATTCAAGATTGGGTGGTGTCGCCTTGTATGCCTCCTCTCCCTGAGGGGATTATTCCTCGCGAAGCTTTGGAAGAGGACGAGTCTGAGTCAACTGTCCCTTCTGATGTGTAAGAGGAAGCCCCCGAGTCCGAGAGCCTGGATACTCATAAGCGTTCGCGCAGCGTGGATTCCGACGCGTCGAATCCTTCGACTCCTGGAGGCACGGCTGTTGGCGCGTAGTCGCCAATTCTAGCTGTTCCTGTGAGGGCTGTGGCACCGTCTTCTCGCAAGAAGATGTGATTGCCCAAGGAGTCTTCGTCGGAGTCGGTGGCGGCCACGTTTGATCTTGACAAGTTTGACTGGTAAGTTTGCTAGATCATTCATTCTTTTCTGTTTTCTTCTTGTTGACTTTGCCCTGGAGTTTGCCATTTCTCAATGTGGATTTGATCTTGTAGTCAAGAGGCGTCGTCATCTTCTGGTGACATCGAGTTTTTGAAAGAATCGAGAGTCGCGACCTCAAGGGCCAAGGTAGAGGTCGTGCGCGCTCCTTCCCCTCCAGCGGCGGCCCACTCCGGGCACAACTCTTCGAGCTCCCCTCACATAGGGGAACATCGAATGGTTGCTCGGATGACCGTTCAACAAACTTCTTCGGAGTCGCTGGAGGATCATGTCAGTATATCTTTCCTTCTTTTAGTATGGCAGTCGACGCTCTCTGTTGCTCTCTTTGATTCCTTGTTTGTGCGACAGCTCCTTGTAAAGCCAGACGCGCAAGTGGCGGAGCAGGTGATGGCGATTGGTCGCCAGCATGCAATGCTAGAAACGTGTCACCGCGTGGTCGAAAGTGAGTGTTCTACACTTATTCTTTTCGTCTCCTCCTTCTTGGTATAGTCGACTGATAGTCAACTTTTGGTTGCCATGTAGCTGAGCATAACGCTTTACTGCGCAATGTCGCCACCTTGGATAAGACATTAGCCGCGGCTGTGAAGGGGCGCGACGAGGCAATCGCGGCTCGTGATGATGCACGGAAGCGCGAAGAGGATCTGCGTGCCTCCTTTGCAGCTAGGGAAAAGTTGTTCGAAGAGCAACTGTTCTTAGTCGCCAAGGCCCTCTCAGGTACCTTTGCTGATAGATGTTTTATTATTGTTCTTCTCTTCATCTGGAGTTTTGCCGGTGGCGCTAGATATTTCATCCATGTGTGGGTTTTCTGTGCAGATGCTGGCGATTTGAGCTTTGGCCCGCAGGCCCTTCGTCGCGATGATGCTCTAGCAGGCGCGGTGTCTGCAGTCGAGGACCGTAGCGCCGCTGTCCAAAGTACATTGTCCAAGGCCAAGGTCACCCTTAATCGCCTCTGGGAGGAGTTGATGCCGAAGGCGGAGCTGGTTGATAATGTGGACGAGCTGGTAGAGTCACTCGCCGGGGGTGTGCCTGCCACCTACAAGAACTCCCTCCGCGCGGCTGGCGCGACCATGTCACTTGCCATGGTGCAAGCCCACGGAGTCGAGATAGATCCCTCTGTAGTGTCGAAAGTGATGCATGTTGGCACGGACGGTCAGCAAGTAGTATTCGCTCCTTTCACGACTGCCTGTGCCAAATATGGCCATTCCTTGATAAATACCGTTTCCAAGTATTCAGAGGAGTTCCAACGTGCGAAGAAGGCAGCGAAAGATTCGGCCTCAGGGGCCAGCAGGAAGTCAGTGGCGTCTGATACTGCCACGGACTTGGTGAAGCCCCCGAGGCCATCGAAGTCGAAGAAGCCAGCTGCTCCGTAGTTAGCTTTTTTTGTAATAGTTAATGAATTGTCCTTTTGGTCAGAGAACATGCCTGCTGGCGAGTGTGTTTGTGAATATTTTATGCTGATCTTGAATGCATCTGTTACTTTTGCCTTTGTCTTAAGTTGGTCGCCTTATTTGCCTCTGTCTTGACTTTGTGGTAGGGTACATCAAGTGATCCTGTGGGGGGAACCCGGGACTCGCCATTTCTTGAAGATACAGTGGCACCTCCGCGCTCCAGGGTAGAGGAGCTGTCCTTGCTTTTGTGACTTCGTGATCGCGTTAAGCAGCTGGAACGTGAGTTGCCCGTGATCCGTGGTAGCGCGGACGTGTGGAAGTCGAAGGCTGAAAAATCCGCCACCTGCGAGCAATATATGCTTCGCGAGGTGACGCAGCTGGGCGACCAGTTTAAGTGTTAGTTTGCTTTTTCCTTGTCTTTTCCTTTGTAGTCACTTGCATAGGTACGTTGTACTCATGCTATTGATGCTGCTTCGTGTAGTTGTTAGCGCACGCCATCCGCAGGAGGAGAGGGATAGAATTGCCATCCGCCTTCATGATCTCACCCAGGAACAACTTCAAGAGAGTGGATACTTCTGGGTAGATCATGATCGTGCGACTGCATTGGTGACCGCAGGATCGCGCATCGCGAGTGCTGCTCTTCCTGAAGAACTCGCGGTCGTGCTTGAAAAGCATTTATCGGGCTATGTTCCCGCTGGACGACGCTCCGTCAAGCCTGCTGGCTCTTCTTGACAAATTTCAAGATCTGTCCATGGTTCACGAGTGCGTGAGGCAGCAGTTGGTAGCTGGTGCCAAGGCTGCCCTCTCGATGGTGCATTTGCACAGGCCTGACGTGGATATTGCCGACATTGCCTCTGGGCCACCGGCGCCACCAGCAGGATCTTCCTGGAATATGGTGCCGCACTATCAGGCGGTGGACCGCCCAGCCGAGGAGATTGTCGACTTCTTCGAGGAACAAACTAATGTTCTTCTATTGTAAGGGTAGCCAAATATGTATCCAGCACATAAGTGTACTTGTGTTGTAAAGTTCGTATAGATGTTGTATATAATTTATCGTCGAATGTGCATAAGGAGCTTTGTGAGCGTGAGGTGCGTTGCACATAAGTCCTTTTCGTTAGCATGGCCATCCTTTTATCTCACTTCCTTGTCAACCTATCAGGTGCGTTGCGGCTGGGTTGAGTTTGTGTTAAGGGGTTTGATTGATGTGCCAGCTACTCAGGATGTCGCTTTTTGGTTCGAAGAACATATGTGTATAGGGTGGCGCAGCCCCCGAGTATGAAAATTGAAAAAGTAAAAGAGAACACAGAGTTTCGGGGCACTTAGCTTTTATTTATTCGAAGAATAGTACGAAGTACAATGTGTGGCTAAGTAGCCTTGGCTGAGTAGCCTTATTTGCAATGTAAAAGTAAAGAGAACGACTAAGGGTAGAAGCATCGCAGTTGTGCGACATTCCAAAGGTTGGAGTATGCGACTCCTGTCTCTAAATCTTGAAGGCGATAGGTGCCGCCTGGGATTACTTCTGTAATCACGTACGGTCCTTCCCAGGGGGACTCGAGCTTGAGATATCCTTGCTGTTTCAGTCGTAGGACCAGGTCGCATTTGACGAAGGATCTAGGGCGAAGACTTCTACTGTGGTAGTTGCGTAGGTTCTGCTGGTAGATCGTAGATCTTTCTGCGGCGATTTCTCTTGCTTCGTCAAGGAGGTCGACGGAGTCTTCGAGTGCAAGGGATGACTCTTGTTCGCTGTAGGCAACCACGCGCGGCGCCTTGTACCGCACTCGTGGTAGTACTGCTTCTGCTCCGTGCACCATAAAAAATGGCGTGTAGCCCGTGGCGCTGTTTGGAGTTGTACGTAGACTCCAGAGTACGGATTGCAACTCATCTGGCCAGCAACCCGCCGCTTGTTCGAGTGGTCGCAGGAGTCGCTTCTTGATGCCGCTGCAGACGAGCCCATTTGCTTTTTCCACCTGACCATTGGTTTGTGGATGCACTACTGAGGCATAGCTGATGTTGATCCCCAGGTTCTCGCAGAATTCTTGGAACTCCTTGGATGTGAAGTTCCTCCCGTTGTCAGTAATAATGCTGTGCGGCACGCCGAAGCGGTAGACAATGGACTCGAAGAACTTGACTGCGCTGTGCCCTGATTGGTTGGTCATTGGCATGGCCTCGATCCACTTGGTGAATTTGTCGACTGCCACCAAGAGGTAACTTTGTTGGAATTAACAATTGTTATAGTAAAACACAAAAGCAGTCTGCAGGAAAGTATAGAGAAATAAGAACAGAACACTAGTAAGACTAACTTTTTATTGGTTTTCCACATAAGTAGGACCCACTGCGAGTAAAAAACAAGGCTTGTATGCTTAAGTTGGGTGGTAATCTACCCAGATTAAGTGTTTCGAAGTCAACAGAATCTATCTTAACTTTGTAGTGTTCTCTACAATAATTGGCTTTGCAATATCCTGCACCATTCTGCAGACAGACTATTGGATAAGTAAACCATATAGCACACAGAACATAGTTTCAGTCAAAAATAAACATCTCATACTCAGAGACATCAACAATATCAAGTATACCTTCTCAACATACTGTTCTATCAAGCATACCTCGGGAATTAACCATATATATTAGTGAACATATAAAACAACAGATGAACAACACAGCTACCAGCCTCCTTTTATTGAACGGATAAGAGGCATGAACCAGCCTGCAGAACAGAGGAACACACATCAAGTAAGTAAAATATACAGCAGGTATTGAGCATGGAAAATATACAAAATAAAAGGGGAAGTACAATATGGCACATAATAAACACTTTGCTTTAACAGATGCAAGGTGCTACTGCAGCAGTAACACTACCTTTACCTATTAAGATGGAAATGAACAAACCAAGCTGTGGCCAGTGATACGTCCATTTTTCATCACTATTCTATATCATAATTTACTGCTATTCATTGATATATTTCGTATTAAGAGATGATACTTATGCAATTTCATCTGTTTTTGCATGGTTGATGACTTTTGGAGCATGGACCGCTGTAGTCATGATTCTGATGGAAAAGGGGCTGTTTGGAGGCGAAATTTGAGAAGATCAGAAAATCTGGGAAAATACATGGAAAATCCTATTTTTTCAGAAGACGAAGGAAGCCACAAGGGGGAGTGGAGATGGGCCAAAGGGGGCCCACACAACCCCCTGGCGCGGGCCACCCCAGGCCGCACCTGCAGGTGGTGTGGCCACCCTGGCCCACTCCAGCCTCTCCCCTTTGGCGTATATTTATCCCCACGAAAACCTAAGACTCGGGGGGAGCGACCACAGAAAGATTTTGCCGCCTCTACGGGGCGGAAAACACCGAGAGAGACAGATCTCTCCGACAGACAGAATTCTGCCAAGGGAATTCCTTCTCAGAGAGGAGAGATAGGGATCGTCATCACCACCACCATCATCATCTCCATCAGCACCATCATCACCACCATCATACTGCTGTAACAATTGGGTTGAATCTTGCATAGTTCTCAGGGGAAACTTTGCCAGTGTTAATTACTCCTTGTAGTTGATGCTATTGTGTGGAACCATTGAATTATTGTTTATGTTCAGATTGTTGCACACCATTATTTCATCTCTGATCATGATCCACATGATGTCTTGTGAGTAGTTCGTTTTGTTCTTGAGGACATGGGAGAAGTCATGTTGTTAGTAGTGGAATTGTGTTGAGAAAGATTCAGTGGTTTGTTAATTAAGTTGTGGTGTACTTCTTCTAGTGCTGTCATGTGAACGTTGACTACATGACACTTCACCTATATGGGCCTAGAGGAATGCATTATGTATTTGGCTACTAATCGTAGGGGTTGCCGAAGTGACAGAAACCTGAACCCCCGTTAGGAAACCTTTGCACAAGGGACGTCAGGGTCTTAGAGTTTAAAGTTGTGGTTAGGTTTCTACCTGAAATGATTTCTTGTACTTGCGGATGCTAGCAAGGGGTTTAATCACAAGTATGTATTAGTCCTAGGAAGGTCGATACATTAGCATAGGTTCACCCACACAACACTTACAAGCTAAAGAAGATTAATCAGCTACATGAAGCGAAAGCACTTGACAATCCTCCTGTGTGTCCTCGAGAACGTTTGGTCATCTTAAGTATTACATCTGGCTTGTCCTTTGCTGAAGAAAGGATTGGGCCACTTGCTGCATTTATTATTACTGTCTTTATTTACTCGTACTTTATTACTTGCATTATCAAAAACCTCTAAAAATTCGTTTGCTAAGTATTTGCAGAGAATTCCTGATCCGTACCACTAGCCAGCACCTTCTGCTCCTCGTTGGGTTTGACACTCTTACTTATCGAAAATACTGTGATACACCCCTATACTTGTGGGTCATCAAGACTATTTTCTAGCGCCGCTGTCGGGGAGTGAAGCGCTATTGGAGAGTGGAACGATTTTCTACTGTGAGTATTGTTTACTTTGTTTCCATTATGGAAAATTCGATGAGTTTCTTATTTCATAATGCTACTGATGGGTTCGTAGCATGGAAAACAAAAAATTTCTACCGCAAGAACGAACAAAACCCAGATCTAATCTAGATAAAAGCCAAGATCTAATCTATTAGACATGAGCACCGAGATAGATCTGTACTAACCCTCGTATAACTGAAAGCGTTTCGAGATTAGATCTCGGGGTTGATGCAGTCGATCACTTGCCGATCTCAAGATCGTGTGGACGATCCTTCCGGTGCCGTGTTCCGGCAGCACTTCCGCAGTCGGTCACACGTGTGGAGTCGAAGCAGACCTTCCTCTCCCCGTTCCAGCGAGCAGCGGAGGTAGTAGATCTTCTCCACGGAATCCCAGCAACACGACGGTGTGGTGGTGGTGGTGGAGGAGAGAATTCTGCAGGGCTTCGCCTAAGCCGGAGCAGAGCGAAGGAAGAGGAGAGAGGCGGCGGCTAGGGATTGTTATGGGAGAGTTCTAGGAGGGGGGCGCCCCCTCCCCTCTATTTAAAGGAGGGAGGCGCGCCATGGGAGGGGGAGTCCTAGTAGGACTCCCCTCCTTGGCCGGCGGGTTGGGATGGGGGGGAGGAGTCCTCCTCCCCCACGAATCCGTGTCTAGCCCCCACAAGGTTTCCTTGACCCTTTCTTGGTTTTCAAGCAAACTCCAAGAACTCTTCTAGAACCTTCCAGAACATCCCGAAACCTTCTAGAATCTCCATACAAACACTCCGGAACATTCCCTAACTTAGAAAATGATCCCCAATATATGAATCTTATTCTCCGGACAATTCCGGATCTCCTCGTGATGCCCCGGATCCAATCCGAGACTCCGAACAACATTCGGTCTGCAACGCATATTCCGTATCTACTTAAAATAACTTCGAACCTTAAGTGTGTCACCCTACGGTTCGTGAATATGCAGACATGATGAAGACACCTCTCCGATCAATAACCATCAGCGGGATCTGGAGATCCATAACGGCTCCCACATACTCAACGATGACTTCGTGATCGATAGAACCATTAACATACGAAAACCAATTCCCTTTGTCACGCGATATTCTACTTATCCGAGGGTTAATCGTCGGTATCTCCATACCTAGTTCTACCTCGTTACGAATAAGTAGTCTTTACTCGTTCCATGTTATGTCATCCCTTGTGACCCAGTCACATGCTTGCAAGCTAACTAGATGACATTCCACCGAGAGGGCCAGAGCATATCTATCCGTCATATGGATGGACAAATCCCAATCTTGGTCCATGCGCTTCAACACATACTTTCAGAATACCCAATGACACCTTTATAACCACCCGATTCTGAGCGGTGTTTGATGTCATCAAAGTACCCATCCGGTGATGGTGATTAACATAACCTCATGGTCGAAGGATTAGGTTACTATGCATTTGAAAGCTTACAGCAATACGAACTTAATGACTTGATCTTTTGCTACACTTACTATGGGTGTGTGTCCATCACATCATTCTCCTAATGATATAACCTTGTTACTAATGACATCCAATGTCCATGATCAGGAAACCATGATCATCATTTAATCAACAAGCTAGTTCTACAAGAGGCTTACTAGGGACTCTTTTATGTTTACAAAACACACATGTATCAGTGTTTCCTTATAATACAATTATAGCATGGGATGTAAACATTCATCATAAACACAAAGATATAATAATAACCACTTTTATTATTGCCTCTTGGACATATCTCCAACAGTCTCCCACTTGCACTAGAGTCAATAATCTAGATTACATGGTAATATACCTAACACCCATGGCGTTCTGGTGTTGGTCATGCTTTGTTCTAGGGAGAGGTTTAGTCAACGGATCTGCCACATTTAGATCAGTGTGTACTTTGCAAATCTTTATGTCACCATCTTGGACATACTCGCGAATAGCATGGAAACGTAGCTTGATGTGCTTCAGCTTGCTATGTGACCTTGGCTCCTGTGCATTAGCTATGGCACCTGTGTTGTCACAGTAGATGGCCATCGGGTCCAACGCACTGGGAACCACGCCAAGTTCAGTAATGAACTCCTTCATCCATATGGCTTCTTGTGCAGCCTCCGAAGCAGCTATGTATTCCGATTCAGTTGAAGATTTCGCCACAATGCTTTGCTTGGCACTCCTCCAGCTCAAAGCACCATTCAAAATAAATACGTATCCAGACTGTGACTTCGAGTCATCTGGATCGGTGTTCCAACTAGCATCAGTGTAACCGTTTACAACAAGTTGTTCATCACCTCCATAAGAAAGAACCATATCCTTAGTCCTATTCAGGTACTTTAGGATATTTTTGACCGCTGTCCAGTGTTCCATTCCAGGATCTCTTTGATATCTGCTAGTCAAACTAACAGCATGTGCTATATCCGGTCATGTACACAACATGGCATACATGATAGAACCTATGGCCGAGGCATAAGGAATATTATTCATCTTTTCTCTATCTTCTGCCGTAGCCGGACTTTGAGTCTTACTCAAGGTCTTACCTGACAACATGGGCACCAACCCTTTCTTGCTCTCTTCCATTCTAAACTTCATTAGAACTTTGTCTAGGTATGTACTTTGTGAAAGCGCTATTAGGCGTCTTGATCTATCTCTATAAATCTTGATGCCCAGAATATATGCCGCTTCGCCAAGATCCTTCATTAAAAAACTATTATTCAAATAGGTTTTGACGCTATTAAGAAGTTCTATATCATTCCCAATCAACAATATGTCATCTACATATAGTACTAGGAATGCTACAGAGCTCCCACTCACTTTCTTGTAAATACAAGCTTCTCCATAAGTTTGTATAAATCCAAAGTTTTTGATTACTTTATCAAAACGTTGATTCCAACTCCGGGATGCTTGCTTCAGTCCATAAATGGAGCGCTGAAGTTTGCATACCTTGTCAGCATCACTAGGATCGACAAAACCCTTGGGTTGTACCATATACAACTCTTCCTCAATGTCACCATTAAGGAACGCCGTTTTGACATCCATCTGCCAAATTTCATAATAGAAATATGCAGCGTTTGCTAACAAAATCCTCACAGACTTTAGCTTCGCTACTGGTGAGAAAGTCTCATCGTAGTCAACTCCTTGAATTTGTCGGAAACCTTTCATGACAAGTCGAGCTTTATAGATGGTAACATTACCATCAACATCTGTTTTTCTTTTGAAAATCCATTTGTTCTCGACAGCCTTACGACCATCCGGTAAGTCCACCAAAGTCCATACTTGGTTTTCGTACATGGATCCCATTTCACATTTCATGGCTTCTAGCCATTTGTCAGAATCTGGGCTCACCATAGCTTCTTCATACGTCGCAGGGTCATCAGTGTTGTCCACCAACATGACGTTCAAGGCAGAGTCATACCAATCAGGAGTGGTACGAACCCTCGTTGACCTGCGAGGTTCAGCAGTAACTTCGTTCGAAGTTTCATGATTAGCATCATTAGCTTCCTCTCCAGTTGGTGCAGGCGGCACAAAAATATCTTCCGATGCTGCGCTACTCTCAACTCCGAGAGAAGGTTCAATAACCTCGTTGAGTTCTACTTTCATTCCAGTCACTTCTTTCGAGAGAAACTCCTTCTCAAGAAAGGATCCATTCTTGGCAACGAAAACTTTGCCTTCGGATCTATGATAGAAGGTATACCCAATTGTTTCTTTAGGGTATCCTATGAAGACGCATTTCTCCGCTTTGGGTTCAAGCTTATCAGGCTGTAACTTCTTTACATACGCTTCGCAACCCCAAACTTTAAGGAACGACAACTTAGGTTTCTTACCAAACCACAATTCGTATGGTGTCGTTTCAACGGATTTAGATGGTGCCCTATTTAAAGTGAATGCGGCTGTCTCTAATGCATAGCCCCAAAATGATAGCGGTAAATCTATAAGAGACATCATAGACCGAACCATATCTAAGAGAGTTCGATTACGACGTTCGGACACACCATTACGCTATGGTGTTCCCGGCGGTGTCAACTGCGAAAGTATTCCACATTTCTTTAAATGCATGCCAAATTCATAACTCAGATATTCACCTCCGCGGTCAGAACGCAGAAACTTAATCTTCTTGTTACAATGATTTTCCACTTCACTTTGAAATTCCTTAAACTTCTCGAAAGTTTCGGACTTATGTTTCATAAAGTAGATATACCCATATCTACTCAAGTCATCTGTGAAAGTGAGAACATAACGATATCCACCACGCGATGCTACACTCATTGGACCGCACACATCGGTATGTATTATTTCCAATAAGTCCATAGCTCGCTCCATTATTCCAGAGAATGGAGTCTTAGTCATTTTTCCCATTAGACATTCTTTGCATCTTTCAAGTGATTCAAAATCAAGTGATTCAAGAAGTCCATCAGAATGGAGTTTCTTCATACGCTTCACTCCAATGTGACCAAGACGACAGTGCCACATGTATGTAGAATTATCATACAATTTTATTCGTTTAGCATCTAAGTTGTGAACATGTGTATCACTACTATCGAGATTCAATAAGAATAAACCATTTATCTCAGGTGCATTACCATAAAAGATATTACTCATATAAATTGAACAACCTTTATTCTCAGACTTAAAAGAGTAACCGTCTCGCAATAAACAAGATCCAGATATAATGTTCATGCTCAACGCAGGCACCAAATAACAATTATTTAAATTTAAAACTAATCCCGAAGGTAGATGTAGAGGGAGCGTGCCGACGGTGATCACATCAACCTTGGAGCCATTTCCAACGCGCATCGTCACCTCGTCTCTTGCCAGTCTTCGTTTATTCCGCAGCTCCTGTTTTGAGTTACAAATATGAGCAACCGAACCAGTATCAAATACCGAGGCACTACTACGATTACTAGTAAGATACACATCAATAACATGTATATCGAATATACCTTTCTTCTTGATGTTGCCGTTCTTCAGATCTGCCAGGTATTTGGGGCAGTTACGCTTGCAGTGACCAGCACCCTTGCAGTAGAAGCACTCAGTTTCAGGTTTAGGACCAGCCTTGGGCTTCTTAGCAGGTGCGGCAGCTTTCTTGACGTCCTTCTTGAAGTTGCCCTTTTTCTTAGGCTTTCCCTGTTTCTTGAAATTGGTGGTCTTATGGACCATCAACACTTGGTGCTCCTTCTTGATCTCCACTTCAGCAGTTTTCAGCATGGACGATAGTTCAGGCAACGTCTTGTTCACGCAGTGCATATTGTAGTTCATCACAAAGTTCTTATAACTCGGTGGCAGTGATTGGAGGACACGGTGAATCCCTAACTCATTAGGAATCGTTATCCCCAAATCTTGGAGCTTGTTTGCGTGCCCAGACATGGTGAGCACATGCTCGCTAACGGAGCTTCCCTCTTCCGTCTTGTAGGTAAAGAACTTCTCGGAGGCCTCATAGCTCTCCACGGCCGCGTGAGTCTCAAAAATGAGCTTGAGCTCCGTAATGATCTCGAATGGGTCGTGGTGCTCAAAATGCTTCTGGAGCTCCGTTTCTAAACCGTACAGGATGGCACACTGAACTGTGGAGTAATGATTTTTCCGAGTGGCGTAAACATTCTTTACGTCATCGGTGGCATCATCTGCAGGTGGGTCACCTAGCGGTGCTTCGAGCACATAGGTCATCTGACCAGCCCTGAGGACAATCTTCAGACCACGGAGCCAGTCCGTGAAGTTGCTTCCATTGTTCTTAAGTTTTTCTTTCTCTAGGAACGCATTGAAATTGATGGAGAGATTCGCCATAATCTACAACAAATTTGCAAGTAGTTTAGACTAAGTTTATGATAAATTGAGTTCTACTTTAATTCTTAAATTAACTAGGTGAACTCCCACTCAAAACAACATCCCTCACATTGTCTTAGTGATTACACGAACCAAGTCCACTACACCAAGTCTGATCTTCACGAGAGAAGATGTAGTTTCATCGGCGAACAATCTTCATGTTCATCATATCACTTATATGATTCATGCTCTACCTTTCGGTATTCTGTGTTCCGAGACCATGTCTGTACATGCTAGGCTCGTCAAGATAAACCTTAGTTTCCGCATGTGCAAATCTGGCTTGCACCCGTTGTATGCACACGTAGAATCTATCACATCCGATCATCACGAGATGCTTCGATACGACGAGTCTTAGCAACGGTGCCAACTAAGGACGAACACTTTATTACTTGATATTTAGTGAGAGGGATCATCTTATAATGCTACCGTCGCGATCTAAGCAATACAAGATGCATAAAGGATTAACATCACAGGCAATTCATAATTAGTGTGATATGATATGGCCCTTTCTTCTTATGCCTTTGATCTCCATCTCCAAAGCACGGACATGATCTCCATCATCACCAGCATTGCGTCAAGGTCAGTGGCGCCGCTTCATGGTTGTCCATCATCACCAGCAACTATTACAACTACTTGGAATAAAGCTATTAAAAGATGAATAGACACGCAGGTCTTAACAGAATTAAAGACAACCATTAGGCTCCTGCCGGTTGCCATATTACGACAAGGATCATTGCATACATCAAATATAATCACAATCACATGATGGCCATATCACATCACAAAACCCCTGCAAAAACAAGTTAGACGCCTCTAATTTTCTTTTGCAAGTTTTACATGGTTTGGGGCTTTCGAATAAGAACGGATCTTACCTACGAAACTGAACCACAACGTTGATACAAGTGCTATCAAGTGCAAAGTGTAGATTGGATCTATACTATGATGGGAGAGACAGACACGCGCAAAGCCACTTGTGCAAACCAAGTTACACGTCAAGCGTGGAGCAAGTCTCATGTGCGATGACATGTAAGGTTAGCCCGAGCCACTTCATCCCACCATACCGCAAGATGCAAAGTACACAAAGCAAAAGACGGCACGAGCACCAACGCCCACAACATCATTGTGTTCTACTCGTGCAACAGATCTAAGTATAGACAAGGCGCTGATACCACTGATGGGTTCGTAGCATGGAAAACAAAAACTTTCTACCGCAAGAACGACCAAAACCCAGATCTAATCTAGATAAAAGCCAAGATCTAATCTATTAGACGTGAGCAACGAGATAGATCTGTACTAACCCTCGTAGAACCGAAAGCGTTACGAGATGAGATCTCGGGGTTGATGTAGTCGATCACTTGCCGATCTCAAGATCGTGTGGACGATCCTTCTGGCGGCGCGATCCGGCAGCGCTTCCGCAGCCGGTCACACGTGCGAAGTCGGAGCAGACCTTCCTCTCCCTGTTCCAGCGAGCAGCGGAGGTAGTAGATCTTCTCCACGGAATCCCAGCAGTACGACGGTGTGGTGCTGGTGGTGGAGGAGAGAATTCAGCAGGGCTTCGCCCAAGCCGGAGCAGAGCGAAGGAAGAGGAGAGAGGCAGCGACTAGGGATTGTTATGGGAGAGGTCTAGGAGGGGGCGCCCCCTCCCCTCTATTTAAAGGAGGGAGGCGCGCCATGGGAGGGGGAGTCCTAGTAGGACTCCCCTCCTTGGCCAGCGGGTTGGGATGGGGGGGAGGAGTCCTCCTCCCCCACGAATCCGTGTCTATCCCCCACAAGGTTTCCTTGACCCTTTCTTGGTTTTCAAGCAAACTCCAAGAACTCTTCTAGAACCTTCAAGAACATCCCGAAACCTTCTATAATTTCCATACAAACACTCCGGAACATTTCCTAACTTAGAAAATGATCCCCAATATATGAATCTTATTCTCCGGACAATTCCGGATCTCCTCGTGATGTCCCGGATCCAATCGGAGACTCCGAACAACATTAGATCTCCAACGCATATTCCATATCTACTTAAAACAACTTCGAACCTTAAGTGTGTCACCCTACGGTTCGTGAATATGCAGACATGATGAAGACACCTCTCCGATCAATAACCATCAGCGGGATCTGGAGATCCATAACGGCTCCCACATACTCAACGATGACTTCGTGATCGATAGAACCATTAACATACGAAAACCAATTCCCTTTGTCACGCGATATTCTACTTATCCGAGGTTTGACCATCGGTATCTCCATACCTAGTTCTACCTCGTTACTGATAAGTACTCTTTACTCGTTCCATGTTGTGTCATCCCTTGTGACCCAGTCACATGCTTGCAAGCTAACTAGATGACATTCCACCCAGAGGGCCCAAAGCATATCTATCCGTCATATGGATGGACAAATCCCAATCTTGGTCCATGCGCTTCAACACATACTTTCAGAATACCCAATGACACCTTTATAACCACCCAGTTATGAAGCGGTGTTTGATGTCATCAAAGTACCCATCCGATGATGGTGATTAACATAACCTCGTGGTCGAAGGATTAGGTTAATATGCATTTGAAAGCTTACATCAATACGAACTTAATGACTTGATCTTATGCTACGCTTACTATGGGTGTGTGTCCATCACATCATTCTCCTAATGATATAACCTTGTTATTAATGACATCCAATGTCCATGATTAGGAAACCATGATCATCATTTAATCAACAAGCTAGTTCCACAAGAGGCTTACTAGGGACTCTTTTATGTTTACAAAACACACATGTATCAGTGTTTCCTTATAATACAATCATAGCATGGGATGTAAACATTCATCATAAACACAAAGATATAATAATAACCACTTTTATTATTGCCTCTTGGGCATATCTCCAACAGCTACTACCCCTGCTAAGGTAGTAGATGAGCCACCACCTGATGAGAGTGATGTTATTGATCGTGTTATGGATAACTATTATGTTGGAGATGGAATTGTCCATCCCGGTGATCATTTGCTCTTTATACACGAATTATGTGGGTTGTTCAAGTGTGTAGGTATTACAATCGATCAAGTTAAGAACAAGTTATTCTCATTATCACTGAAAGGAAGAGAGGAGGAATGGTATAAGCTGCTAAAGCATGACCAATCTCTTGAATGGGAAGAAACAGTGCCTCTCTTCTATTCTAAATTTTATCATCCTAGTGAGATTCATAAAGATCGGAATCAAATATATTACTTTTGGCCTCTTGATGGAGAAAGTACAGCTCAAGCTTGGGGGAGATTGAAGTTATTGATGCTCAAATGTCCTATTCATGAGCTCCCCAACAATATTATTATCAATAACTTTTATGCAAGGCCATGTCATCATGATAAGGATTTATTGGATGCTTCTTGTGCCGGATCATTCACTGGCATGGAAGAAGAAGCTAAATGGGATCTTCTAGACCGTATTCAAGATAATGCTGAAGCATGGGAGAATGACAAAGGAAGAAAGTCAGGTATAAATTATGATTATGAATGCATTGAATCTTTTATGATAACTGATGACTTTCAAAGCATTAATAATTCTTATGGCCTTGATCCTCAAGTTATTATAAATTGTCTTAAGGGTTTTGCTTCTTATATTGAGATTCCAAAAAGGGGATGGAGTAAGTATCATGCGCCTTATAAAGATATCGCTGATAGTGTTCCTGTTAGAAGTACTCAATTCTGCACTATTGATCATATCTTGCCTGGACTTTATATTGAGAAAATACCTTTCCCAGATAAGGTAAAGGAGCATCCTATGATAACTAGTGTAATCAGTAAAAGTGCAACGAGAACTGCTAAACCTGATGAACAAATAAGTATTGAACCTACTGTAGCAATTGTAAAGGACCTTGTCACTAGAAATGTGGAAGATGGACACATAGTCTTCTGTGAGGATGCTTCTAATATAGTCTCGCATCCTAAACTAAAAAAGGCTAGTGTCCCTGTGCTTTCTGTTAGAATAGGTGGCCATTGCTATTATGGTTTATGTGATATTGGTGCAAGTTCGAGTGCTATTCCTTATGAGCTTTATAGGGAAATTATGCATGAAATCAGCCCCTGTGAACTAGAAGAAATTGATGTGGTTATTCATCTTGCTAATAGAGAGACCATCTCTCCAATTGGTATTGTGCGGGATGTAGAAGTTCTTTGTGGTAAGATTAAATATCCTACTGATTTCCTAGTGCTAGGTTCAGCTGCTAGTAAAACCTATCCTATCATTTTTGGTAGACCTTTCTTGAACACTTGCGGAGCCGTTATTGACTGCAAAAGGGAGAAAATTTTAACTAAATTTGATGGGGATCCTTACGAGTTTAATTTTTTGAAATTTGCTAAAGAACCTTGTGAAAAGGAAACTCACAATGACGATTTTAGAGCTGCACAGCTTGCTTCTATTTCTCTTGCTCCTAACAATGCTTTGCAGCAATTTATGGAAGATCACGAAAGTGAAATCTTCATGGAAGAAAGGAATGAGATTGACGAGATTCTCCGTCGTCAACCCCATATGCTTAAACATAACTTGCCTATGGAAGATTTGGGTACCACGTTGACACCTAAGAAGGATCCGGTCTTCGATCTAAAACCTTTACCTGATGATCTTAAATATGCTTACATTGATGATAAAAAGATATATCCTGTTATTATTAGCTCTAAACTTTCAGGAAAGGAAGAGGAAAGATTACTTGAGGTACTGAAGAAGCACCGAGGAGCTATGGGTTATACTCTGGACGATTTAAAAGGGATTTCTCCAACTATATGCCAACATGCTATCAATATAGAACTAGATGCAAAGCCGGTGGTAGAGCATCAGTGTCTCTTGAATCCTAAGATGAAGGAGGTGGTAAGAAATGTGGTATTAAAACTCCTCGATGCTGGTATTATTTATCCTATTGCTGATAGTGAATGGGTTAGTCCTGTTCATTGTGTCCCTAAAAAAGGGGGAATTACCGTTGTGCCCAATGATAATGATGGGATTATTCCCCAAAGAATAGTAGTAGGATATAGGATGTGCATTGATTTCAGGAAGGTTAACAAGGTAACTAAGAAAGACCATTACCCACTTCCTTTTATTGATCAAATGTTAGAAAGATTGTCTAAAAAGAATCATTTTTGTTTTCTTGATGGTTACTCTGGGTTTTCTCAAATTGCTGTTAGGCAACAAGATCAAGAAAAGACTACTTTTACTTGCCCTTAAGGAACCTATGCTTATAGACGTATGCCTTTTGGTTTGTGTACTGCTCCTGCTACTTTTCAAAGATGCATGTCTGCTATCTTTCATGGATTTTGTGAGGAAATTGTGGAAGTTTTCATGGATAACTTCTTCGTCGATGGAACTTATTTTGATAATTGTCTGCACAACCTTGATAAAGTTTTGTAGAGATGCGAATAAACTAATATCGTCCTTAATTGGGAAAAGTGCCACTTCATGGTGAACGAAGGGATTGTGCTTGGACACAATGTTTCTGAAAGGGGCATAGAAGTTGATAGAGCTAAAGTTGAGGCAATTGAGAAAATGCCCTGCCCAAGAGACATCAAAGGTATTCGTAGTATCCTTGGTGATGCTAGTTTTTATAGAAGGTTTATTAAAGATTTCTCTAAGATATCAAAGCCCCTCACTAATCTTCTTCAAAAAGATGTGCCCTTTTGTCTTTGATGATGATTGTGAGGAGGCTTTTGAAACTCTTAATAAAGCTTTAACTACAGCTCCTATTGTTCAACCACCTGATTGGAGTTTGCCCTTTGAGATAATGTGTGATGCTAGTGATTTTGCTATAGGTGCTGTCCTTGGGCAACGAATTGATAAGAAATTAAATGTTATTCATTATGCTAGTAATACTCTTGACGCTGCTCAAAGGAATTATGCTACTATTGAAAAAGAATTCCTAGCCGTTGTCTTTGCTTGTGATAAGTTTAGACCTTATATTGTAGACTCGAAAGTTACCATGCATACTGATCATGCTGCTATTAGGTATCTTATGACAAAAAAAGATGCTAAGCCTCGGCTTATTAGATGGGTACTGCTTTTACAGGACTTTGATCTACATATTGTAGATAGGAAAGGTGCTGAAAATCCTGTTGCTGATAATTTATCTCGGTTGGAAAACATCTCTTTTGATCCTGTGCCTGTTAATGATAGTTTCCCTAATGAACAGTTGGCAGTAGTAGGGCTAAGCTCGCGAGGGAGCCCTTGGTATGCTAATTATGCTAACTTTATTGTCTCCAAGTATTTGCCTCCAACTTTTACAGCTCAGCAAAGAAAAAAATTCTTTTATGACTTGAGACATTATTTCTAGGATGACCCACACCTATATAAAGAAGGAGTGGATGGTATTATGAGAAGATGTGTTCCAGAATATGAACAAAAGGAGATATTGCGGAAATATCATGGCAGTGCCTATGGAGGACATCACGTAGGAGATAGAACCGCATAGAAGGTATTACAATCAGGTTTTTACTGGCCTACTCTTTTTAAAGATGCAAAAAATATTGTCTTATCCTATGATGAGTGTCAGCGTGTTGGTAATATTTCTAGACGCAATGAAATGCCTATGAATTCCTCTTTATTTATTGAGCCCTTTGACTGTTGGGGATTTGACTTTATGGGTCCTTTTCCTCCTTCAAAAGAGTACACTCATATTCTTGTTGCTGTTGATGATGTCACTAAGTGGGTGGAAGCCATACCTACGAAGAATGCTGATTAGGAGACCTCACTAAAAATGCTTAAGGACGTTATCTTTCCTAGGTTTGGAGTGCCCAGGTACCTTATGACTGATGGAGGTTCTCACTTCATCCATGGTGGTTTTAGAAAAACCCTTGCTAAGTATGATGTTAATCATAGAATCGCTTCAGCTTATCATCCCCAAACTAGTGGACAAGTAGAGTTATCAAATAGAGAAATTAAATCCATTTTGCAAAAGACTGTTAAAAGATCTAGAAAGAATTGGGCTAAAAAGTTGAACGATGCGTTATGGGATTATAGGACTGCCTATAAGAACCCTATGGGGATGTCTCCTTGTAAAATGGTTTGTGGGAAAGCTTGTCACCTGCCTTTAGAATTAGAACACAAAGCTTATTGGGCAGTTAAAGAACATAATAGAGACTGTAAGCTAGCTGGTGAAAAAAGATTATTTGACTTAAGTTGGAGGAGTGAAGCATATGAGAATGCTAGAATTTTTAAATAAGAAGTTAAAAGATGGCATGGCAAGAGAATACTTAAGAGAGAATTCCATGTCGTTGAGAAAGTTCTATTGTATAGGTCTCGTCTCAGATTTTTTGCAGGAAAACTACTGTCAAAATGGGAAGGACCTTTTGTTATTGAAGAAGTGTACCGTTCAGGAGCAATAATTTCTTCTTTAAAGTATAACACTACACAAGTGGTGAATGGGCAGCGACTCAAGCACTATATTGCTAGAGATTCTTACAATGAAGATGTCGATGCTTTTCAAGTTATAACTCTGGAAAGGTTTATCAAATACCAAACCAAGAGTCCTGCAGAGTTCGTTTTTGAATAGGTAACAGGTCTGGTAAGAAAAGCTCCACGAAAAATCTGTCCAGTTATATATTTGAAGTTTTTATCCAACAAGGAAAGCAACGAAGCGAAAGAGGGATGGAAACGGAGCCTGGGTGGCTCACACCACCTGGTGGCACGGGTCCACCCCAGGCCGCGCCACCCTATGGTGTGTCCACCCCGGTTTCCATCTCCGACTCGTTTTCTTCCAGTACCTTTCTTTTGGTTTAAAAACTCATAATATATAATCCCCCGGATCCCCCGAGGTTCGTATATCGTGTTCCCATCGTGTTTTTGTTTCGATCTGTTTCTGACAGGGAGATTCTCAAAATTGGAGCCGCAATGTCTTCCTATGGATCACCCAAGGAGGATTCCTCCGCGGACATCATCAACTCGTACATGTTTGAGTTGAAGATCCATCCCACGGAGTTATCTCTCGTGGAAGGGAAGCTACAGATACAGGAGGTCCAAGGTCCTAAAGGAGAAGGTAGTCTGGAGGATAGGATGAAAGCTCTGGAGCAATAGGTCTTTAGATACAAGAAGATGGCGGAACGCGAAGTGGACATCATCAATAAGATTAGTTCAGAACTCATCGCCAAGTACAAGGGGGAGACTGATGAGCTTAAGGATGACATCCTCTCGCTCATCGCCAACTACAAGCACAACTCTATGACATGCAAAATCAAAACTGTGAGTATGTAGCCAGGTTTAAACAAATGAGTTCTGTTGCAAGTTTCAGGTTATTGGGAACCGAGCTATCTCTTGTTGATGCGAAGCCTTTACCTTGGAAGTCTGACAACATCGAGAGAATACCACCACCACCGGAGGAGTAATTCGTCATCAGGTTTTGGCATCCCCTTGGTTTGTTCCAAGCTTGGGGGAGTGCCGCGGTATCATATCACTATCTTCTTTCTTTTTACCTTGTTAGTAGAGTCATATCATGAATAGAGAAGTTATTATGTAGGATGGTTTGCATTATGGAAGTGTCCCCTCTCTCGTTAGATTGTATCACTTGGTGTGATTTGTCCTTATGGAATATTAATGAGAAGTTCTATCGTTTACTCTTTTGCATAACTTATATTAGTTTTCAATTGCTTTTATATGATTGATCTTGTTGTTAGTATTGGTTTCACTTTGGGATCATTGAGTTAATTTAGTTGGTTTTGGCAAACCTGGCTCGGTCATCCGTGTTTTTGAGAGTTGAGTAAAAAGGCAAAAGTACTCTTAAAGGAAAATATATTTTCATCATCTTTCTTTCTTGATTTGCTCATAATCTTAGTATTCTCTAGTTAAGATCTTTTGTGCTTCCAAGGAAGATTGCATGTTTGGTTTTTATCACTTGTATGTTTGTTTGTTTCCTTCAACTCTTATACTTGCTACCCAGCCTTGCTAGCCAAAAACCTGTACCGAGAGGGAATTCTTCTCGTGCATCCACTCCTTAAACCAAACCTTCGCCTTTTGTGTCCACCATACCTACCTACTAGCATTATTGCTATTCCAAATAAATTCTTGTTTTCATCTACCTTCCAAATTAAACTTTGTGTTATGGGAAAATTAGTGACTAAAGCTCTCACAAACCTGATGGCACACTTACTTTCTTTCATCTAATAAACTTGAACCATTGTGCCCTTCTAAGTTGTGTATATGCTTGCGCTTTGTAAGTTGTGAATTAGCAGAACCATGCTGTCATGTGGAACACTTTCAACATTGCACTAGTACTTTGTACCTAGTTGATATCATGTTCTTTTGTCTATGGATGTCCTCGGTGTGAAATGAAAGGGGAGCTTGTAAGTCCATGGAGTTATGTATGTGCGTTAGAGAAACGCCTGGGCCGCCGGTTTAATCCATGATGTCATGGTGGAAACCTGCAGTGTAACCATAATGAGCATCTATGAAGCTTTCTTCTTAAAAAAAGAGAAAAGAGAAGAGTTAGAAAAAGAGAAAAAGAAAAAAGAGATATGAGAAAAGAGGAAAGAAAGAAAAAAAGAACCATATTCCCATGGTAAATAAGAAGATTGCTGAGATGCTTGTTTTCTGCTTGCCTTGTCATTTTGATATGGGGATTCTTCCGTATCATCGGGCAAGGGGTACCCCGTTGGCAGTTCTCTATGATACGCATGTACTTACGATGCCAAGAACTTACCTGTGACTAAACTTGAGTAGCATGAGGAGCGGCCCTCGTATTCAAGGGACATGAGATTTTCAACTTGTAACTTGTCAAGCATACCCTCTTAGTTGTGTCACTTTAACCTTAATCACCTAAAGATGCCTATGATGGGGCAATGAGAGATGAAAGCTAGTAAGTATCATAATTTTTGGAAGCTCTTTTTGAAACTTGAAATCCCTACTTCCCTCTATGAAGGGCCCTTTCTTTTACCTTTTAGTTGAGTCAGTAAATCTATTCCCTTCTATCTCAGCAAGTATTTTGAGTTGTTGTGTTTCATTCATTCATTTGGTGATTTATTCAATCATGTTTCTTATGTTCCTTGTGTTGCACTTTGCTCTTATCTTGGTGAGTATTACTTTGAAAGCTATCTTTGAAAACCAGTTATTTGTGAACTCCTGCAAATTGTCAACTATTCTTTGACCAAGAGCTAAGTTGGCCATTACCAATTATGATTTACTTTATGTGTCTTTATTATGTTTCCTTTACCTATTGCAAGTTAAGTTATATAATAGTGAGTTGTCTTCTATTATGAGTTATGTATTGATGAATGTCATGCTTCTTGTCCGTATTCTTCTATCCACTCTTCACCCATAAACATGAGGTCATGTTTATTGAGCTCAGTTTCGCTTGGGGACAAGCGAAGTCTAAGCTTGGGGGGAGTTGATACGTCCATTTTGCATCACTATTCTGTATCATAATTTACTGCTATTCACTGATATATTTCATATTAAGAGATGATACTTATGCAATTTCATCTGTTTTTGCATGGTTGATGACTTTTGGAGCATTGACCGCTGCAGTCAGGATTCTGATGGAAAAGGGGCTGCTTGGAGGCGAAATTCGCAAAGATCAGAAAATCCGGGAAAATACATGGAAAATCCTATTTTTCCAGAAGACGAAGGAAGCCCAGAAGGGGGAGTGGAGATGGGCCACAGGGGGCCCACACCACCTGGCCACCCAGTCAAGGCCAGTGGTGTGGCCACCCTGGCGCACTCCAGCCTCTCCCCTTTGGCGTATATTATCCCCATGAAAACCTAAGACTCGGGGGCCACAGAAAGATTCTGCCGCCTCTGCGGGGCGGAAAACACCAAGAGAGAAAGATCTCTCCGACAGGCAGAATTCTGCCGAGGGAATTCCTTCCCGGAGAGGGGAGCTCATCGCCATCAACACCACCATCAAGATGGACTTCATCGGGATCATCATCATCATGACCACCTTCATCATCTCCATCAGCACCATCATCACCACCATCATACCGCTATAACAATTAGGTTGAATCTTGCATAGTTCTCAGGGGAAACTTTCCCGGTGTTGATTACTCCTTGTAGTTGATGCTATTGAGTGGAACCATTGAATTATTGTTTATGTTCAGATTGTTGCACACCATTATTTCATCTCTGATCATGATCCATATGATGTCTTGTGAGTAGTTCGTTTTGTTTTTGAGGACATGGGAGAAGTCATGTTGTTAGTAGTGGAATTGTGTTGAGAAAGATTCAATGGTTTGTTAATTAAGTTGTGGTGTACTTCTTCTAGTGGTGTCATGTGAACGTCGACTACATGACACTTCACCTATATGGGCCTAGGGGAATGCATTGTGTATTTGGCTACTAATCGTAGGGGTTGCCGGAGTGACAGAAACCTGAACCCCCGTTAGGAAACCTTTGCACAAGGGACGCCATGGTCTTAGAGTTTAAAGTTGTGGTTAGGTTTCTATCTTAAATACTTTCTTGTACTTCCGGATGCTTGCAAGGGGTTTAATCACAAGTATGTATTAGTCCTAGGAAGGTCGGTACATTAGCACAGGTTCACCCACACAACACTTAGCAAGCTAAAGAAGATTAATCAGCTACATGAAGCAAAAGCACATGACAATCCTCCCGTGTGTCCTCGAGAACGTTTGGTCATCTTAAGTATTACATCCGGCCTGTCCTTTGCTGAAGAAAGGATTGGGCCACTTGCTGCATTTATTATTACTGTCTTTATTTACTCGTACTTTATTAGTTGCATTATCAAAAACCCCTAAAAATCCGTTTGCTAAGTATTTGCAGAGAATTCCTGATCCGTACCACTAGCCAACACCTTTTGCTCCTCGTTGGGTTCGACACTCTTACTTATCGAAAATACTGCGATACACCCCCCATACTTGTGGGTCATTAGCCACATATCTCAAAATGAAATGCTAATATACCGAAGCAAGTGAGAGGTCTCCGATGCAAGCAGCCAAACACTAAAATTGTAATATACACTAATATTTAATACTATGGTAAAACATATGTTTCTAATAGAATGTCATGTGTTGTTTATCACGAAAGGGGATTGATTAGCTAATTATGCTAATTATGGGTGTCACCCATTTCTAATCCGAAGTACAGAGAACAGAGAGCAATCAACTATAATATGGTACTAGCTAGCATCAAGGTTGGACACGATTTTATCAACTGCTAGTGATTTAAATAACATTAAGTAAAGGAACAAAAAAAAGCTACAACGGTTTCTAGACAGACCTAATCACCACTTAAAATCAAAAAAAAACTTGAGATTGTTGCTGGAGATGTACGAGTACCAAGACAAAAGAAGATTGAACCTTGCAGAGAAGGTGGGGTTACGACGACGTGTAGATCTGGCGGCCGTCGAATCTGTAGAGGATCGTGGGGATGCTTCAACCTTCTCACAGTTGGAGATATGCCCAAGAGGAGATAATAAAGTGGTTATTATTATATCTTTGTGTTTATGATGAATGTTTACATCCCATGCTATAATTTTATTATTAGGAAACATTAATACTTGTGTGTTTTGTAAACATAAAAGAGTCCCTAGTAAGACTCCTGTGGAACTAGCTTGTTGATTAATAGATGATCATGGTTTCCTAATCATGGACGTTGGATGTCATAAATAACAAGGTTATATCATTAGGAGAATGATGTGATGGACACACACACCCATAGTAAGCATAGCATAAGATCAAGTCATTAAGTTCATTTTGCTACAAGCTTTCAAATACATAGTAACCTAATCCTTCGACCATGAGGTTATGTTAATCACCATCACCGGATGGGTACTTTGATGACATCAAACACCGCTTCGTAAATGGGTGGTTATAAAGGTGTCATTGGGTATTCTGAAAGTATGTGTGGAAGCGCATGAACCAAGATTGAGATTTGTCCATCCATATGACGGATAGATATGCTCTGGGCCCTCTCGGTGGAATGTCATTTAGTTAGCTTGCAAGCATGTGACTAGGTCACAAGGGATGACAAATCTCGGAACGAGTAAAGAGTACTTATCAGTAACAAGGTAGAACTAGGTATGTAGATACCAACGATCAAACCTCGGATAAGTAGAGTATCGCGTGACAAAGGGAATTGGTTTCGTATGTTAATGGTTCTATCGATCACGAAGTCATCGTTGAGTATGTGGGAGTCGTTATGGATCTCCAGATCCCGCTGATGGTTATTGATCAGAGATGTGTCTCCATCATGTCTGCGTATTCACGAACCGTAGGGTGACACACTTAAGGTTCGAAGTTGTTTTAAGTAGATATGGAATATGCGTTGGAGACCGAATGTTGTTCGAAGTCTCGGATTGGATCCGAGACATCACGAGGAGCTCCGAAATTGTCCGGGGAATAAGATTCATATAATGGGGATCATTTTTTAAGTTAGGAAATGTTCCGGAGTGTTTATATGGGGATTCTAGAAGGTTTCAGAATGTTTCGGAAGGTTCTAGAAGATTTTTTGGAGTTTACTTGAAAACTAAGAAAGATAAAGGGAAAACTTGGGGGGCAAGAAAGGGAAACTTGGGGAGCAAGGACTCTCCCCAAGTCCCTTGTGCGCCGGCCCTAAAAGGGGAGGCCTAGGGCGCCTCCCCTGCCCCTATATAAAGAGGGGTGGAGGCACCACCCCCTTGCTTCCTTCCACTCTTTGCCCTAGCCGTCTCCTTCCTCCTCCTTCCCTCTGCTCTGGCTTAGGCGAAGCCCTGCATAATTCTCTACTCCACCACCACCACCACGCCGTCGTGCTGCTGGGATTCCATGGAGAGATCTACTACCTCCGCTGCCCGCTGGAACAGGGAGAGGAAGGTTTGCTTCGACTCCGCACGTGTGACCGATTGCGGAAGCGCTGCCGGAACGCAGCGCCGGAAGGCTCGTCCACACGATCTTGAGATCGGCAAGTGATGATCTACATCAACCACAAGATCCGATCTCGAACAAGGCTTATCGAATCTACAAGGGTTAGTATAGATCTATCTCGTTGCACATGTCTAATAGATTAGATCTTGGATTTTATCTAGATTAGATCTGGGTTTTGTTCGTTCTTGCGGTAGAAATTTTTTGTTTTCCATGCTACGAACCCATCACTCACTTGAGTGTGCTGCTGTAGTTGGAGGCAAGTAGCAACATGGGAAGGGAGGCGAGCCGCTGAAGTTGGAGGCGAGCAACAGCAGGGCATGGGAGCGGAGCCGCTGCAGTTGGAGGCGAGCAGCAGCGTGCCTCTGCAATTGGAGGCTCCACCTGTCCTCCATGGTTTTCTGCGCCGGTCAAGCCTCCCTCGTTTTTGTCGCTGAGAAGTATGGGGAGGGACAAGGGTCAGTATTGGGATCTTGCAGCGGTAGGAGTTCGGGGAGTAGCAGGAGAAGCCGGGAGGGGAGGGCAAGCTCACCATGGCCGGTCTTGCGAGCCCCGCCACTGGTTCCTTGCCCAACATCCCGAACACCGTCGTCGGCTCGTCCGAGCTCGCGAGCACCACACACATCACAGGTGCTGCTGATCTTGGATGAACGGTGAGGGTTGTAGCTTATCGGAGGTGGCTTCTGTGGCATCAGCATCGGCTTTAGGTGGGGAGGAGGGAGGGAGGCCGCTTGGGCGGCGCAAGGGAAGTTGGTGGTGGCGAGTGGAGACACGTCTAGTGTCGATCTAGGGTTTTTCTGGCTTGGTGGCGGCGGCGCCGCGAGTGAAGTTAGCGTGGAGTAGTGGTGACGAGGTGCTCTTCTTTGGACGAGCGTGGAGGCGTTGGATGAGTGATCAATGGTTCGGATCAGACCGATATTGCCGATCCGTGGGAGTCTGGTTCTCGTGATTTCATTGGTTGTAGACAGAAAAATCAATTTTGATTTACCAAATGTCAATATCGGGGTGTTTTGTAAAGCAACCACCAAACGAAAGTTTACAAACGCCACCATCCTATTTAAAAAAAAATACTAGAAACTGTTTCATCGACAATGTCACAACTAGGGTACGGAAAAACTCTCCGTCGACCCCTCGCGTAAAAGACAAATGTCCGCCGAATCGGCAGGAAGTGGGTCCGATTTGACCTACAAGTACATGATATAATGCTTATGATTTTTTGAAAAAATTATTTTTATACTTATAATATGATGTGTCTTTAGAGATCCAATGAAAGTTTAGTGAGGCCCAACCCCTAGCTAAGAACCTTTATGCCTGTCATTTCTACCATAGTTTGAAACGGGCATAAATTTTTTAAAAACGGTCCAAACAACGTAAATCCTTCGCATGGTTTCATATCATGTGGTATAGTTGCAAGAAAAAACACCAAACTTGGTATATTGATTGCATCTCGAAAAATCTTCACATAAATGACCTATCTTTTTCGAGGTTTCATGGCTTTCCACTATTGCAGAAAGGCTTATAGCCACCAGGTGTTTAGTGACGGGCAAAATTGTGTCTGTCACTAGTAAGTATTACTAGCGACAGGTAAGAATAAGCCTGTGACTAGTACAAAATAGTGGTGATGGACATACAAAAGTGGAGACCGGCTGAATGGTTAGTGACATACTTAAAATATGCCTATCATTAGTATTTTTGTGGAGGCCGGCTGAAAGGGCAATTTTCTTAGTAACGGGCATTTCTAAAGGTTTGTCACCGGTATCAGGAACATTTTTTTGTCTAGCCCGTGCCAACCAGATGAATGCCATCCGTGTGCCTCCAGCAGTCTGCTGGGCCGTTCCACCGAGTTGCGCACTCCCTGCGTCTCCTCTCCCTTGGCCGGGCGAATCCAATGGATCCCTCTTATATCCTATTTAATCTAGAGTTATTTTAGGGGTGTAAAAGTGGGATATCCCGCTTCTACATCCTTAATAGGTTGTATTTTCTCCGCTAAACCACGTTTAGTGGTTGGTTGGATACGAGTATTTGGCACAAGTTCTACATGAACAGGATTAATTTAGGAGAAATTTTAAGAAAACTAGTTTTAAAAAGTTATAAGTTTTTGTTTTTTAGAACTAGCTAGATTACGTAGTACTCTGCTTGCACTAGAAGCTGATTCACACGGCCAACATATTTTAGCCGTTTGGATAGGGGAGCGCTCTGCAGAGCTAGCTGAGTCTGATGATCTCACTGTAGAGCACTGCCGTGGCTGCTGCCGGAGTTCCGGTCGAACGAGCGCGAGGAGAAATTTTGGAGGAACTCTGCCTTGGAACAAATTTTAAGCTATTGTCCCCGCGAACCGGGCTATCCAACTGCACGCGCGCGAGCTAAAAAATAAGTTGTGAATAATTTTATCTGTAGAGGCGTGCTTCTTACTTTATCAGACCTCCTTCGAATTCTCCTCTTCATATTTTCAAGCAGAAATATCCCTATGCATGTCTAATATTATATCTGTTCTATTTCAGTTCTCCCTAATGTCTTTTCAGTTCTCTGCATATTTTCTTTCCCAGTTTGCATTTGTTTGTGATCGTCTCTCTTCATATACCACTCTCACATTTTTTTCAGGGAAAACAATGATTAGTCTTACTTCATTCATATTTTAATTTTGACCCACACAACCCCTTCTCCCTCTTTATTGGGGAATGTGCACAAAACAATTGCATTGAGTTTTTTACCTTCTTAAGAACCTGATTAGTTTACTAGCTTCAATGTGAAGGCCTAATATTATATTTCCAGGTTGCAAATAGTATGAATCCAGGTGACATTAGAAATGGAACATCTGAGATTGCAGGCTTCCTTTTCTTTCTATAAACAAGATTTATAACCATGCAAATACTTATTATTTCTCAGGTTAATTAGGTAATCATTGGTTATATAAAAATATGACAGCTAATTGCAGATGTGAACATGGATTATACATTCAGGTCAAGTGAGTACTCTGTTCTGGCAAAAGACTTCACTCAAGGAAAATGATGGTTTGGCTACATCGGGTGAGGAAATTCATTTTTCTATGTATATGCCATATGACTAGATGTTTTGAAATTCTTTGTCTCATAATGAGATTGTGAACCAAGGCCAATGCATAGTCATGATTCTCTTGTTATTTTTGAATAGGCTCTGTCGAGCCAGCGCATGTTATTAGAATAAGCTTTAGTTTAGTATCTATGAACCTCACATCATTGTCTTAACAACCATTGTCAGAAGCTGCGGGTACATTTTCTCCCTGTGTGATTCTTTGAATTGAAACTAAAAACTGTAACATTTTGAAATTCAAACCTCTCATGTTTTTGTAGATAAAACCTGAGTAGCCTAATGTGCACACGCATAGGCAAGATATAAGAGGCTACTGAGATCCATCCAAGTTACATCCATCACTGCACCTAAAGGACGTTCCAGCAGGTTAGATCATTTTATTTTGTTCACAACTATTACCATGTTCCAGGTGGTAGTTTTCCTGAACAACTGCCACGTTCCATCCATTGGTAGCTAGCATATACATTTTTTTAGCCAACACCAAAATATATATGTTTTGAACTTGAGAACTGATCAAGTAAATATGAGAGACCAGTCCGACACATGGAACAGCTAGACGTGATTGGGACCACAGGTTTGCAATCCAACGGCACTACTTTGATGCTTTCCTTGGCAGGATGTCATGCATTACTTGTACTTAGCTTTTGGTTGTTAGAGATGGTTCAAAATAAATTAAGGTTATCAAAGTTGCTATGCTAAACATTGAAAAAAACATGGCTATATTTATTGCACATGGAAGCAGAATTCTGAATTCTTCAAGTGTTCTATGTCCTGCTCAATATCACTTCTTGAATCTTGATTAATATACATGTGATATTTGTACACTTGATTTCGTCTTGGTCATGTTTGCTAATCCACCACTATTTTGGTTGTCTAATGCTCACTTAGATGCATCTTTTCTTGCAGGAAGCATGCTGAGAGGAACCAGTAGCACCGGCCATCTCCGAAACTATCTTCCAACTTCTACTAAAACTATCTTCTAGCAAACTTGTTTTGGATATCTTGTTATCTTTGTAATTCTACCTTGTAGTACTTATGATGGTATATTGTATCTATGAGTGTGGTGCATTCTGTGTTATCGATGTGCAAATGCAATATTATTTTATTCTTAAATATTTATATTTTTTTATTTCTAAAATATTTATTAGTGACAGGCAAACTATGAAAGGATGTCACTGCTAAGCTCGTACTAATGACAGGGTAGAAGCATTACCCGTCACTGGTAAAAACTAAACAGCGACAAGCATGAATAAAAGACTGTCACTAGTAAACAAATACTAGTGACAGGCGCTTGCCTGTCACTAGTAATATGTTACCAGTAACACATTACTAGTGACAGGCGTCTTACAGTCACTAATGAGCCTTTTGAGCATGTCACTAGTAGACTATTCTGCAGTAGTGTTCGAGTCAAATGTCCAATATTATGGTAAGAATTGCGACATAGTTTGTTATAGTGTGTCCATAGTATGCATGCATGTGCATCTTGGGATGGTGAAGGAGGAAATTTTCCTTTTCGTCGCATAGAAAATTCATTTTTTTATTTTCTAAATGCCAAAAACGGAGCGTTTTGTGAAGCAACCACCAAAGTGCTCATTCAAAAGGCTACCACCATATTTTTCAACAATACTAGACCATATTACATGGACAATGTCCGAACCGGGGGATCTCAAATCTTTCCGTCCACCCCTCGCATAAAAGACAAATGTCTACCGAATCGGTAGGAAGTGGGTCTGATTTGAACTACAGGTACATGATACAATGCTTATGATTTTTTGCAAAAATTAATTTTTAGACTCACAATATGATGTTTCTTCGGAGATCCAATGAAAGTTTAGTGAGGCCCAACCCCTAGCTAAGAACCTTCATGCCCTCCATTTCGACCATAGTTTGAAACGGGCATAAAAATTTAACAAACGGTCCAAACAAGGTAAATCCTTCGCATGGTTTCATATCATGTGGTATAGTTTCAAGAAAAATACCAAACTTGGTATATTGATTGAATCTCGAAAAACCTTCACAGAAATGACCGATCTAGTTCGAGGTTTCATGGCTTTTGGGTCAAAGGACCAATATTACGGTAAGAATCGTGACATAGTTTGTGATGATGTGCCCATAGTATGCATGCATGTGCATCTTGGGATGGCGAACAATGTTGAACGAGGAAGTTTTCCTTTTCGTCGCACATAAAATGCATTTTACATTTTCCGCCTGTCAGTTCCGAACAATGGGTCCCGCCTGTCAGTTCAAAACGGTGGTTGTAGGTGGGTCCTACTTGTGATTGAAAATGAGCACGTGGTGCAGTTGCCCCTCCTAGTCAACAAGTCAAATCCAACGTGGCAAGAAAGCCCCACATATCATTGGATAGGAGTGTAATTGCTAGTCCACATGTTAACGCCATATGGACAGGACATATAAGTGTAATTTGACACATAGATATGACACGTGTGCAAACATGTTAGCGAAAATTGACACATGGACGCGACACCTAGATCAACTACTGAGGTGTCCATTAGTCTTTCTTAAGTAATCAGGAATAGTACCCACGGCCATTTAAATTGGCCGTAGTTGTCCAAACTTAAGGTCATAAACTAGTCATGTCCATGCTATGCCCAATTGGTGTAAGCAAGCTATGACCTTCCCAACAAAAAAGGTCATAGTTTTTCAGGGTTTATACCCTCCCAAATGGCCTATGACCAGTTGGTTCAAAATGGTCATAAATATATGACCAAAAAACTCAAGGTCGTTAATAAAAGGTCACTAGTCAACACATTTTTTGTAGTGTCAGGTCCATGACGATATAGATACAGATCATCCCAAAAGTCATAC
Source organism: Avena insularis (assembly GCA_023614405.1). NCBI lineage: Eukaryota > Viridiplantae > Streptophyta > Magnoliopsida > Poales > Poaceae > Avena > Avena insularis. The sequence continues at coordinate 542,171,026 of CM042692.1, forward strand.
TAGGAGGCATACATTTTCCCACGGGATAGTTAGCATAATCTGCATACCAAGGGTCAGCAATTTCAACATTTTCTAAATATTCTCCTAGAAATGATTCATTTATAGGTACGGGGTTAGTAATTATTCCCTCCATCCTAGAGAGATGATCTGTTGCTGGATTATTCTTACTCCTCCTATCTACTATTTGCAGATCATATTCTTGTAGTAATAGAACCCACCTAATCAACCAGGGATTCACATCCTTTTTCACAAGGAGGTGACGCGAAGCTTGGTGATCTATATGAACTATTACCTTAGAATTTATGATGTAAGATCTAAATTGTCGCAAGCAAAAATTATAGCTAGGAACTATTTTTCTGTAGTAGCATAATTTTTCTGGATCTTATTAATAGGTCTACTAGCGTAATAAATAACATTTAAATTCATTCCACCTTGCTGTCCTAACACAACTCCTAAAGCATAGTCACGAGCATCACACATGATTTCGAAAGGTTCGTCGAATTTTGGAGATTGCATGATGGGTGCTGAAACTATTTTGTTTTTAAGGTTCTCAAAAGATGCAATGCAGTTATATATGGTCAAAGTAGAAAGGAGTTCTTTATCAAGAAGGTTAGTGAGAGGCATAGCTATTTTAGCAAAATCTTTTATGAAATGCTTATAAAAACCTGCATGACCCACAAATTTTTTTATGTTTTTTATGTCCTGAGGTATGGGAAGGTTTTCTATAGAACTTATATTAGTTTTATCTATTTCTATACCCTTCTCCGAAACCTTATGCGCGAAGACTTTACCTTCTCTTTCCATCAAATTACATTGTTCCCAATTCAAAACCAATTTTGATTGCCTGCATCTCTGTAAAACTTTGGTTAAATTATAGAGGCAATTATCAAATGTTGTTCCACAAACAAAAAATCATTTGTTAGAACTTCCATAGTCTTTTCAACAAGATCATCAAAGATTTTTAAAACACATTCTTGGAAGGTTGCAGCGGCATTACATATGCCAAACGAAATTAATATATAAGCATATGTGCCATAAGGACAAGTGAAAGTCGTTTTCTCTTGATCTTCCGGTTATATATCAATTTCAGAATAGCCAGAATAACCATCAAGAAAACAAAAGTAAGGATTATTAATAAGTCTTTCTACAATTTTATCCATAAATGGTAATAGTGTTACTAAGAACGTACCACAAAGACTTACAATTCACAACGATCTCGAACTATCAAGGTCACTAGAAACTCGAGCTTGCCATATCTCATATGGTGTTATTTCCGTGAAGCTTTTAGATGTTCCTAATACTTTTGAGTATTTAATAATTCAAACTTTAACTCTAATTACTAATGCTAAACCATTCGAATATCATATGGACCATATGTATCTTATATACTATGATTATGATGTTTTAGACATATCAACACAATTTGATTAGTCCAATCACCATAATCTGTGAAATCGTTCTTCACAAGTCCCTTATATGCTAATTTGCTATTAACTTGAATTCGAAATTACTTGGATCAAATCGTCCAAACTTTGAATTCTTGTTAATCTTATATCCATTACATTTTGAAATCATTTGAACATTTAAAATCAGTTCAAACTGGTGTTCCTTTAATTAAATACATATATTTACTTAATATCACCATGAAGTTTTCAAAAATACCGATTTCCACTATGTGTTGAAAATACGATACATCATATGTATAAAATTCAATACTTCTTTGCATATCACCGTTTTACCACAATGCGGAGTTTTGGTCATTCTGCCCAACGAGGCATGGTTCTGCAAGGTCTCTAGATGAAATATCTAAGACCTCGATCTTCATTAACATGAAGAAAATGCAGTAACCATAAGGACATAAGCAATAGTGTTTTTCAATATTTAAACTTGAATATCGTTTGGCAACTTTCATAAATGCCCTTTTATCATTCTGATAAAGACTAGAATAACATGTTCATAATCCCAATGTGAATTATAAAAGATATAATTTACAAAAACAGAACAAACGAATTGTTTCTTATTAATATGAATAACCGTCTCGCAACAAGCAAGACAAACTCATAAGATTCACAAACTCGATTACAAAGCTTTTATTCAAATCTACTAATCCTAATGATAAACTTCGAGGGAAGAAGTGTTGTAGGCCATCAACCAGCTTGCTTGCTGTCATCACGGCATATGCGCCTCGTTCCATCATGTAACTATCACGTAGAGGGTCATGTTTATACTAAAACAAGGTTAAGTTTCCAATACTTGAAACCTGCATAAGCGTTTCATGGAAACGTTCATTCCTTGTATATCCCATATAGACTTTTCGTTGATGACTATACCATCTTTTAGGTTCGACGTTGGCGAAGGTATCACGGCGGTCACGAAGAGTCGTATCTTCTCTACTATTGGATTCATCAGGGGAAATCTTCTAGGAGTTCAAAAAGGACATAGAGGAGATGGTTTTCTATGAGGATCCTACCTATGAGGATTCTATGATTTTGTATCAGTCGGTGAAATTCGACCCATCTAACTTTAAGTTTATTCCCATCCAGTAATGGACTATATATGTCCCGAACTAAGGGAATGGCCATAATCTACAAGATATTTTCAAAAGGACTTAGACTAAGTTCATAATATGGGGTTCAAACAAACTCCCAGTTAAACTATCATCCCTAAATACAGTTTAGTGATTACACGACCCTTTTTCTCCACATCATCCCCGATCATCATGGCCTTTGATGCGGGTGCTAGGGTGGACTTTCCCGGTTGATCACATCATCCATGTGAATCGTGCTTGATCTTTCGATCATTGTGTTCCTGAGGCCATATCTACATATGCTAGGCTCGCCAACTCAACCTTAGTGTATTCGCAGTGCAACATGGCTTACACCCACCGTATGCGAACATAGATATGTCTAGCCCCCGATTGTCACAGTCAGCTTCATATCGACGAACTTTCTTAGTGGTGCACACTAAGGGAGAACACTTTCGTTGGTATTAATTTAGGGATCATCCTATTTAATGGCTACCGTTGTGTATCTAATGATAGCACTCAAACAACACGAAAACAAAGATTAAATCAAATATAATCATATGCGATGTGACATGGTTTTCTTCCTACTCCATGATCTCCATAAGGTGCTCCAGCTTGGTGCCAAGTCCATGACTCCATTAGTCTTGTTGTTCATCGTCGCGATGATTACTACTACATGACATAGCAACAGGAAAAGTAAACTACCTTACCTTTCACGACTTGTAACCAAATCACATCACAAAGCCTTCTTTGCAACATAAAGTTAGACGCTTCTACTCTATCTCTTGCAGATTTTACGTGTCTGTTAGGCTTTCGTGACAGAACTGTTTCTACCTACGAACTTCCAACCACAACATGGATAAAATAGGTATCGCTACTACACCCCTTTTGGGGCCTTCCCTTGTAGATGCCATATCAACTACTGTGAGAGATATAGACACCTGCTAGCTACTTATACTGTACAAGACATATGTCGAGCGTGGAACCAGTCTCCAATAGCATTACGCGTTAGGTCGGTCCGGGCCGGTTCATCTCATAGTACCGGCATACGGAAGCTTCAATAGCCCCATCGAGTTATCACATGCATACGGTGTTGGGTTCACAGCATAAAAAACAAAAAATTCCTATGATGGGAACTACTAAGCACCAAGATCTATCTATCTAGATACAATCAACGGGTGAATTTACATCCATAGAGAACATACCCTTGAAGAGCGACAAAACGTTACGAGGTTCCATCCATTGATGACATAGTCGTACACTTGCTGATCTCAAGATCGTGATGAAGTCCAGCAAGTCCATCACCACGAAGTAGCGGTGCATCCGTGATCGCACACACGTCCGGTCCACCGAACAACCTCTGCCTCCTCGCGCTAGCGATGCAACGGAAGCAGCAACTCCTTTCAGAGAAAGCCACCAGGAGGATATAAATCGCTAATCCGAGACCATGGGGAATAATTCTATAGGGGGAGAGATATCCTTCACGAGGAGGTGTAAGAGTGGAGGAGGAGGAGGTGCTCCTTTTATAGGGGTGGGGGATGCCCAAGGGGCATGGCCGCCAGCCATGGTGGGTGCCCCCTCCTCTCCCTCATTCATGTGGGTGGAGCTCCCACTCACATAAACACACCTCCACTCACTTGTCCACTCACAATTTCACCAAATTTAATGCAACTCTCATTTAATAAAACTTATTTATTAATTTTATTAAGAATTTTGTGAATTACTTTAATTAACAAACTTTCACAAAAAAACTTGCAACATTTCAATATCACATGTAGGACCAGTTTATGCAATTTCACCCAAAACAATTTTGGTTTGTATCAAAATGATTCCAGCTCTTTCGTAATCTTTATATGAAACATATTTGCTCCTAAATGGTGTCAGTATCCCTTAAGTGTGTCACCCTATGGTTCGCGAATAATATAGACATGATCGAGACCCTTCTTCGATCAATAACCAGTAGTGGGACCTGGAGAGTTGCACTGACTCCTACACATGCAATGATGACTTATGTGATTGTGAAAACCTTTTACGCATGTAACTAAATACCTTTGTCTCGCGTTCCCTCTCAACTGTGGGACTAAACTTAAAGTAAAATACAGAAATCAGAACATAGGCAGATGAGCTAAAAGACCAATCCCAACTGCTCCAACAGGCGGCCAGCCGGGTGGGCTTGGGCACCACCCGCGCGACCCAGCTTGCCCTCCAGCGGCGGCAACCAGTCAGCAGCCCAGGTAGGCCTTAGTGCCCCTAGCGGCCTAGGCGCGCACTGCCGAAGCGGCGACTGCCACTCGAACCGGGTGGGCCGCCTGCCCCCGTGGCCCATGTGGGCCTTGATGCATGGCGTGGCCTGGCTTGCCTGTAAGGTCCACCTTCCTGGCAGCTCCCCTGCCCGCTCGAGTAGGGCCGGGGTTGAGCTGGCCCGCTGCGGTGGGCGGTGGCTATGGTCTACAATATGCGGTAGCCGCTATCTGCCGCCCATTTCGGCTGGGCTGTTCAAACCAGCCCCATTTTACTGTCTTTTCCTTGTGGCCTTTTCTTAGGCCAATTTCCTACGGGATTTTGGCCTAATGATAAAGTCACTTTATCAATTTGAATTTAAATATTTATCTAGAATATATTAATTCACAATTAACCTATAATAAATGCATATTGTAAATTGCCATCTACCCGAAACTCCTTTCGGCCCTTTTCCTCCTTTCCCCAAACAACTTCAGATCTCTTCGAAATGATTCCGATTTTTCTCTCTTCTATGATTCCATCTAGCAGGACGATCTCCAAGCGTCGTATCGCCCTTTTGCGTGTTTCCCTCGATTCGGGAATTCTATAGACATGACCTATATGAATGATCAACAACGGGACCGGGATGCCCATGTTGACCCCTATGCACTCCACAAATCTCCATCGTGGTCAAACCTGAAACGATATATCCAACTCCCTTTTTCGCGATACAAGACTTGTCCGAGACTTGATCATCAGTATTATGATACCTTGTTCAATCTCATTTCCAATAAGTATTGTTTTACTAACTCCCATGAAATACCAGCTCCATGACCTAGTCAGGTGTTGCCCAACATAGATGTAATTCACCGAATGGGCCTAGTTGTATCTTCCTGTCACATAGGAGAACAATTCCCGATCTTGAAGCATATTGCCTCTACGTGCTCCTTCGGATACCCAACGTGTATCTTTAAGATCACCCTATAGCGAGATGATGGTTGATACAGTTAAAGAACCCTCCGGTAATAGTGATTGATATGATCTCACGGTCTAAGGATTAAGACAGTCTGTTTCTGACAATTGCAATGTGAACTAAGTGACATGATGATGTTGCAACAATCATTGGTGGGAAAATGTCCATCACATCATTCTAGATGATATGACTTCATTGTCAGCGACTTTTGTTAGCCCATGATCAGGAAACCTTGATCATCGTCTAGGACATATCTCCTTCAAGAAATACCCCTACGCACTCGAAGGCTTCATAGTCTCCACCCGAATCTATGATTTGCATGAACACTTGGGGGCTACTGACGTGGGTATGCCCTATTGGTACCTAGGTTTCTCCTATACGGTTCGGCCCAAGGGAAGCCCACGGTGAATATGGATCCCATGAAAGTGTGACCCATTAAAAGACACAACAAGGAATAGATAGGAAATTCAAAGGGTGAAACCCTAATATGTAACTGACTCAGCATGTTATCCTGAGACCTGACGCCTATATAAATGCCAAGCGTGAGCAGCGACAAGGATCATCAAAAACCCTATTTCACACACCGCCAGATTGCATCTGTGCACCCCTATAAACTTTCGGTTCTTCCATTAAACAAGAGCAAACAAGAAGGTGTAGGGCTCCTTCTGAGGACCTGAACCTGGGTAAACCTTGTGTCCCAGATGTGTTTGTTTGATAGCCGATCGAAGCCTCCGGCACTCCCCTTTTCCTCAAACCCAAGTTCATCAACTATGGGCATTGATGTGTTAACACCACATCATTGATACATAAGCCTCAAAAGTTCCTCTGGAACACCCAATATACACCTTTATAGTTACCTAGTTACGGTCATGATGGTTGATGTGATCAAAGCAGCCTCAGGAGGCAATGATTAATATAAGTAGGCCACTAGATAATCTTTTTTGGGAAACCAAGACTAGCTATACTCAACACTCTTCATATAAAAGGTGAACCGTTCATAGCATATACCTCAAGTGTTTGAAACAAGACAGTATGTGACATAAGACATTGTTTTATACAAAAGAATGCTGTTATCATTTGGCTAGTATACCAATGTAGGCTACCAAGAAACAAGGCAAGTGCGACATGTATCTATTCCCATGCATCAGGTGCCTTGGCGGGTCGGTGGAGCCTAGTGTGAAGGTGTAGAAGACATGTTCGCTGGAGACGAAGAAGCCATGTTCATGGTCACTAGTTCCAGGAAGTCATTACCCGCTGGTTCTCGGAAACGTGAGGATTGGTGGGTTTTCCTTTTTGAGGTTGTGTGTCTAATTGATGAAGGCTGAACGACATGGGGGAATCAACGGTCACGATCCAACCGTTTCCGGCAGCACGATGCCTCAGCCACATGCTCCCCTGAATGTCGCCCTGGGAAGTGATGGCGAAACACGCTGGAAGTTTCACCCTAATAGAATAGTCGTCACCTCGGAGGACGAGGACAAAGTCAGTAACCTGGGTAGGCCCGAGTTCGTCCTCGGCCTAGGGCACACCCACGTGGCAAGCCTGAGGTAAGGTTCCCGAACAGCAACCAGCCCCTCTCCATGTCCTCCACGCCGCAAGGGCAACCTTGGCCCCGCCTAGCCGACGCCTCCGCATAGGCTGCCACGGTAGCTCCGGATGAGGTAGTGGGGGAAAATGTGGCAACGCAACTGCCACCATGGCTGCTCCCGCTGGTCATCCCCGGCCACGCTTCGCCTGCGGGATCTCTACCGCCACCACCACCGCAGACTTGCCTTTCCCATCGACCAAGAAGCGTTTGAGTGCCATGGGTGGAGCAGAGCGCTGGATTTGAGGAACAGGGTCGGAAAAGCAATGTATTGGCGTTGGAAAGAAGTCACCTAGCATGTGCTCTGATTTAAGGAGACAGGGTGAGGGGACACATCGCTGTGGTGGGAACATGACATTGAATGAAGGTTCACCCTATGCACTATCACATCATGGGAACGCCTCCCAAGGCGGGGCGGCCGCTTTGGCACCCGACGGTGGAGGAGCAACGGACATTCACGTACAAGGCTAGGATGGAGGCAGAGCAGACCCGGGATGACCACAAGCATATTGGGGCCCATCGGCCATTTGGGGCCCTTTCCCCTTCATGTCCTACATGTGCCCGGCAAGCACCCGGGGGATACTGTCGGAGTCCTGGCACTGGGGGTACCCCGATTCTTCAGCCTCCGGGCCCGCCTACCGATCGATAGAGTCCCTTGGAAGGTGCGGGGAGCGCTGCTTCCCGACGTTGCGTTGATGACCCACAAGTATAGGGGGTGTATCGTAGTATTTTCGATAAGTAAGAGTGTCGAACCCAACGAGGAGCAGAAGGTGTTGACTAGTGGTCTGGATCAGGAATTCTCTGCAAATACTTAGCTAACGGATTTTTAGGGTTTTTTGATAATTCAAACAAATAAAGTACGAGGAAATAAAGACAGTAATAATAACTGCAGCAAGTGGCCTGATACATTGCAAATGTATCTATAATTTTTGATGTTCCATGCTTGGTTTTATCTACTTTCTTATGTTTTGTTCCAACTTTGGAGTACTTTTCATACACTTTCTTGGACTAACCTATTAACAAGATGCCACAAAGCTGCCATTGTTTTTACGCTGTTTTTGGTTCCAAGAAAGTCAGAAAATGAATATTCTCGGAATTGGACTGGACAAAAGCCAAAGTCGTTATTTTTCTGGAAGAGTCACAGAGCCAGAAGGAGAGACGAAGGGGGGCTACACTACCCCTTGGTGCGGGTCCCCTGGCCGCGCTAGGGCATGGTGTGGCCCCCCTGGCCGGCCACCGACCTTGCCCCTTCGCCTATAAAATCCTCCCGATGTAAAAACCCTAAATAGTCAAGCCTCCAGCCACAAAAAGTTCCACAGCACCGCCACCACCGAAGGGGAGATTTGGGGGACAGAAAGTCTCTGTTCCGCCACCCTGCCAGAACGGGGAATTGCCTCCGGAGCCATCTCCATCGACTCCACCGCCATCTCTATCGCCGTTGCTGATTCAAATGATGAGGAGGGAGTAGTTCTCTCTCGAGGCTAAGGGTTCTACCGGTAGCTATGTGTTCATCTCTCTCTCTATGCATGATCATATTGTGATCATGAGCTTTGTAATCAAGTAGATCTACCTTGCTACTCAAGTTCTTTAATAGATCTCTTCTCTCCCCATGTCTATGAAAGTGAAAGTGTGCACATCATGGTGGCACTTAGGCTAGAGATTACAAATACTTGTTATGAGTTATATTTGGAGTTGGATGTCTTTATGAAATTTTGGTGTTTGTTGGAACCATCTAGTGCTCAGGGTGACAATGTGGGGTTATATAGATGGGAAAGGCTTAGTTTGAGGTGTGTTGTTATAGCCCTACCATGGATTAGAGTGTCCAACCGGAGAGTAGTTTAGAGTAGTATCAGGAAGAAAAGATATTTATATGAGAGTGTTCACTTGTGAAAGTATAATCCTTAGGCCTTGTTTCTAAGCACTAAACACCGTTTGCAATTAGATCTATTACATGTTTGCTTGCTTCCATCTTTATTTGAGTTTGCCTTTAGTCACTTCCACGCTATCAAGCTATTTTCTAGCACCGTTGTCTTATATCCATACCACTTGTATTTCATTATCTCTTTGCTGAACTAGTGCACCTATACACCCGACAAGTGTATTGGGTATGTTGGGGACACAAGAGACTTCTTGTATCTTGATTGCAGGGTTGCTTGAGAGGGATACCTTTGACCACTTTCTCCTAGAGTTCGATAAACCTTGGGTGATCCACTTAAGGAAAACTTGCTGCTGTTCTACAAACCTCTGCACTTGGAGGCCCAACAACTATCTGCAAGAATAGAAGTGCGTAGACATCATGGCCCAATCCTTTCTTCAGCAAAGGACAAGCCGGGTGTAATACTTAAGATGACCAAACGTTCTCGAGGACACGCGGTAATATTGTCAAGTGCTTTCGCTTCAGGTAGTTGATTTATGCTCTTTGGTTGATAAGTGTTGTGTGGGTGAACCTGTGCTGATGTACCGACCTTCCTAGGACTAATACATACTTGGGATTAAACCCCTTGCAAGCTTCCACAACTACAAGAAAGTAATTAAGGTAAGACCTAACCACAACCTTAAACTCTAAGATCCTACGCTCCCTTGTGCAAAGGTTTCCTAACGGGGGTTCAGGTTTCTGTCACTCCGGCAACCCCTCGATTAGTAGCCAAATACACAATGCATTCCCCTACGCCCCTAAAGGTGAAGTATCATGTAGTCGACGTTCACATGACACCACTAGAAGAATAACACCACAAGTGAAATAACAACCATTGAATCGTCCTCAACACAATTCCACTACTAACAACATGACTTATCCCATGCCCTCAAGAACTAAACAAACTACTCATGAGACATCATATGGATCAAGATCAGAGATGATATAATGATGAGTAAAAATCTGAAGATAAACAATAATTCGATGGTTCCACTCAATAGCATCAACTACAATAAGTAATCAACACCGGGAAAGTTTCCCCTAAGAACTATGCAAGATTCAACCCAATTGTTACAGCGGTATGAGGTGGTGATGATGGTGATGATGTAGATGGTGGTGGAGATGATGATGATCCCGATGAAGTCCCGCTTGATGGTGGTGTTGATGGCGACGTTCTCCCCTCTCCAGGAAGGAATTTCCCCGACAGATTTCTGCCTGCCGGGGAGCTCTTTCTCTCTCTATAGTTTCCGCCCCGCAGAGGCGGCAGAATCTTTCTATGGTCGCTCTCCCCGATCTAGGTTTTCTATGGGGAATATGTACGCGAAAGAGGAGAGTTAGAGGTGGGCCAGGATGGCCACACCACCTGGTGGCGTGGGCAAGGGTGGCCGGCGCCAGGGGGTGGTGTGGGCCCCCTGTGGCCCATCTCCTCTCCCCCTTCTGGCATTCTTCGTCTTCAGGAAAAATAGGAATTTCCATGTACTTTCTAGGATTTTTCTGATCTTCGCCAAATTGCCTCCAAACGGTTGTTTTTCCATCTGAATCCTGACTTAGGTGGTCCATCCTCCATCAATTATCAAACATGCAAAAATAGATGAAATAACATAAGTATCACCTCTTACGACGAAATATATCAATGAATAAGTGTGAATTACGGTATAAAATAGTGATGAAAAATGGACGTATCAACTCCCCCAAGCCTAGACCTCGCTTGTCCCCAAGCGAAAGCTGAGCTCGATAAACATGTCCACAAGTTTATGGACTGAAGTGTCGATAAAAGGAATACAGACAAGAAGCATCACGTTCATCAATACATAAATCATAATAGAAGACACCTCACTATTATAAGACTTACCTTGCAATAGTAAAGGAAACACAATAAATATACACAAAGTAAATCAAGATCGGTAATGGCAAACCTTGTTTTTGTTTGGAGAAAGGTTAACAACTGCAGGAGTCAAACAAAAAAAAATTATGATAGCTTTGAAAGTAAGATTCATCAAGATAAGAACAAAGTGCTACACAAAGAATATTAGAAACATGATTGAATAAATCACCATATGAATGATTGAAACACAACAACTCAAATGCTTGCTTGAGATAGAAAGGAATAGGTTTACTGACTCAGTTGAAAAGTGGAAGAAAGGCCCTTCCTAGAGGGAAGCAGGGGTTTCAAGTTTCAAGAAGAGCTTCCAAAAATTATGGTACTTAAAGGCTTTATGTTCTCATTGCCCCTATCATAAGCATCTTGAAGTGATTAAGATTAAAGTGACATAAGTATGAGGATCTAATGGTTCCTTACGGACCGGGACATAGTGCCTCGGCCTCCTCGGGCCGTCTGGTTCGGACCATTAGTCCCGGCTCCAGCCACGGCCGGGACTAATGGCCCGAACCAAATGCCCATTTTCTACTAGTGTGAAGATAAGTCATTATGAGCATCCCACTCAGAACAAATTCTGAAGTTTTGATTACTCGGCACTTTGACAATAAGGGGATGTTTTTCAGGTAAATCATGGGGAATAGAGGAAGACCGACGAATACGTACCTGCACTTGAGCTTGATCCCCGTTTTCAACATAAATGGAGCTAAGGAAGACTTCCGATATGTTTCAGATGATAGATAGCATGTTCTTGTTGTTTCCAGCTCTAGACGACGCCACACGCGGATGAATAACAACCAATTAATGCTCTGTTTGTAGTTGCAACAAAAACCACAGCTCGGATGCAAACATGCAAATACTGTACTCCAAGTATGGTTAATGGCCAGACACTACATCATTCGGAATGGCGGATCTGTTTGAAAGACAACATTTAGCGCAACTAGAAGCTGAATACGCTAAGCTCTTCTTTGGGCTAGCCTCCTTCATCGTGCAGTGATAACTAAAGCCATCAATCACACACCCCCAAGTTTTCTCGAATCTTCCATTTTTTGGTGCATGTTCCTCTTGGTCATCCCAGCCAGTCCGATGATACATGAATCACATCGCATCTTATTTCCATAATGGCCATTAACCAATACACGAAAATTTGACCATGTTTAGCTCCAACGGTAATAATGAATTTCTTCACATGTCGCTTTTTTGTTTCGCAGCTCAAATTTCATTGTATGTTAAAACTCTAATTTCTTATTTTTCGATTGAATCCATGACGCATTGGGATATTTTTTGGTTTCTACTTTTAAACACGAGGTTCAATCCCCTGGTGTGCCAGCACACATCCTTTTCCTAAATTAAATAAGAGGCAACACCATCAACAAGCACAATACACACTAGTACAGATCAGGTCATCCCACACGGCTGAAATCATACATCCTCTTAGAAATAAATAGGCTAAATACTTTGACCCATGTAATATTTCAGATTTTCCATAAATCTCAAATCATATCTGTGTGGAAGCCCACATGTGATTTGACCCAAGTCAGTGGAAGCTCACACATGTGTATGTGGCCAGAGGAGTGGGAACTAAACTTTACTCCCACACGGAAAGTTGGAGGAGAGTTAAACAACCTTATAAGATGGAGTGTCTCACCACCCTGTAAGTGAGTGAAAAGAGATGTGCTACACGCGCTCCTCCTCCTTCGACGCCAGCCCGCCATGATGTGCGCCGTGGGAATCTCACCGAGCCGAGCTTTATTTTGCTGCTCAGGAAAATGTGTGCGGTTTGACAGACGTGTCAATATTTAGTGGGTTCGAGTCCCTCCTGGATCGTGGGATATATGTACCCGACCTGAACAAGCATGACTTGGGTTTGGTCCACACCGTGTCTTGTACGGGATTTTCCAAGTTGCGGCCTCCACCACAATACACCAAACCAATCTCGGGCTTTTCAGCCTCTGTGTTTGTGCCGCCACCGTAGTCTACTCCACTCCGCGTGCTGGCGTGCACCAGAGAACGGGAGAGAAGGTCTCCAGAACCAGTCGTCTTTGTGATCATGTACGGGAGAGGGCGGATACCTTTTTGGGAAGCGCTTCACGCGATTGCTCAAATTCGTCATCACAACGCGTCTTCCTGGGCGATCTCTAGTCCACAGGGCGACTTGTCTTCAACGCCCTATGGTCGTGAATTATCAGAACGACCCTATGGTTGTAAATCTACGGGCTGTAAATGGTTGTTCAAAAAGAAGCTAAGACATGGTGGCATTTAAGATCTTCAAATAGGCATTTAAGATCTGGTGGGGATTGTTTAAAATATGGGCTAAATACTTTGTTCCATGTGATATTTCAGAATTTTCTAAAAATCAAAACCCATGTGTGTGGAAGCCCATATGTGATTTGGCCCAAGTTGGTGGTAGCTCACATGTGTGTGTGGCAAGAGGTGTGGGAACTAAAGTTTAGTTTCACATAGAAAGTTGGAGGATAGTTACACCAGCTTATAATATGGAGTAAAATATTTGACGTGTGGGGTCTGGTACAAGTATAAACATCTGGGAAGATCACTAGATCCCTACTAGTCCGACAAGGAAGGTAATAACAACGAGAGGTCAAGTTTTGTTGAAAACAGTGGATAAACTAATTGACCCGATTACAAACAGTTGGGATGAGACAATTATCAGAGAAATTTTCTCAAAACCGGATGCTGAAAGGATCTTGTCTATTCCATTGAGCCAGTACCTTACGAATGATTTTGTTGCGTGGCACAAGACAAAAACATACAATTTTACGGTCAGATCAGCATACCACGTTGAATGGGAACATCAATTTGGTGCAAAGATTAGGAGAAGCGATGGAAAAGGGTCGTCAAAGGTAAACCCAGTGTGGGATCTGTTATGGAAACAAAATGTTCCTAGCAAGGTTAAATTTTTTCTTTAGACATCGTTGCATGGAGTGGTTTGTGGTATGGCAATTCTTGCGGCAAGACATATAAAGGTGCACCCTCAATGTCCAATCTGTAATCTTGGGCCAGAAGATATTAATCACTTATTGTTCTCGTGTACAAGAGCAAAGGAGGTTTGGCCTGAACTCGGGCTGACTGATATAATTGATAGAGCTTTAGCTGTGGATATGTCCGGTTCTGTTGTGCTGGAATTTCTTATATGTGAATCAAAAAAGGAAGCACCGGTAATCAACTGAATCGGATTAGTTGAAACTATTGATGTAGGCTATTGGTGCATCTGGTGGCAAAGAAGAGAAGTTGTTAATGGTTCCCAGGTGGCGACAACGGCGAGCTTAGCTTTTTCTATTAATGCTCTAACTTCAAACTTTTGTGTAGTTACCCAATCATCGAAGCTAAAAGAATCTATTTGGGTTAAGCCAGAGAGTGGTACACTTAAGATGAACATAGATGCGACATTTCATGTGGATGGATCGGGTGTCGCAGGAGCGGAACTTCGAACCTCTCGTGGAGAAGCAATTGCAGGGATGGCTTGCCCAATGGAAAAAATATTAATGCGACTACGGCTTAAGCAATGGCTCCCCTAAAGTGTTTGGAATTTCTAGAGAAAATGGGGTGTGAAAAGGTGACAACTAAGTCAATTCTCTTGAACTCATCCAAGCTTGCAATCGAATTGACGAAATTTGGAGTCCTTATGCTGAAACCATGGCCGAGTGTTCCTTAAAGATTAGATTTATGAAGGAGATAGTTCTTAAGCATTGCCCAAGGGAGGTTAATCAAGTGGCTCATAATTTAGCTAGATATCCTTATGAAATCATGTCTACTTTGTATTGGGACGATGACCCCCCTAGCTTCCTACTTAGCTCGCTCCCGAATGATGTAACAATTGTTTGATTTGGAGGCTACAAGTTTCAGATGTACTTTCTTACCAGGGTACCTAAGGGGACTCGATGGTTTTAATGAGGCGCCTTACAGACCTAATATATTTTGATTCAAAAAAACCTTATAATATGGAGAGTTTCACCACTTTGTAAGTGAGTGAGAAGAGAAGTGCTACACGCGTGCTCCTCCTCCTCTAACATATTTCCTTCGCCCTTCGCCTCATGTAGTATCACAATAAGTATCGCCTCCGGTTGCGGGTTGTGGGAATCTCGCCGAGCCAAGCTTTATTTTGCTTCTCGGGAAAATATGTGTGGTCTGACAGACGTGACAACACTTAGTGGGTTTGGGTTGCTCCCTGATCATGGGCTATCTGTAACAATCCCGAACTTGCAGGACGTGGGTTTGGTCCACACCGTGTATTGTATAGGATTTTCCGAGTTACTCTATATAAGGTCTTGTGCAGCCTCCAGCACAATACACCGTGTCTGCCACAACCGTAGCCTACTCCATCCCGCACACCGTTGTGCACCTGCAAACGGGAGAGCATGTCTCTGGAACAAGTCGTCTTTGTGATCCTGTATGGGAGAGGGAGAATAAGAATTTTGGCAAGCGCTTAGCGTGACTACTCAAGTTCGTAATCACGACGCATCTTCCTTCGCGATTTCCGCAAAGACCTTCGTAAAGAGTCCTTGATCGTCCACACGTTACAGTGGAGGCCATAACCGGAGCGTAGGAAAAGTCTTGTAGATAACCTTCATAAGAGGCAATTTTTTGTTATTAAACACCTCATCATTTCTACATAGCCAATGTGACCAAATCATAGCTAACGTTCCCACCCTTAGAAGAATTCTAAACCGGTAATCTATTCTATGTAACCAGTTTCCAAATATATTGGTAACACGACGTGTAGGAGATAAGTCAGAAAGGCGTGTTGATGTTTAAATGATATTATTTTCTATATTACAAACTTGGTTTCTCTGTAGCTTGCTCTTAGAAAGTATTTTGGCTTGTGAAGGCCTTTGGATTTTGTACTAGCCAAAGAGGCCATGCCCCAAACAATATTTTATGGAACATTACACAATGACGAAATATGTAATGGGTTGTAAAATCTGGAAAGATACAAAAAATGTAAATAGGACAGAGCCCAAAAATAAAATGGACTATAAATGAGAAGGCCCGAACAGAAATGCATAGTTAAAGGATAAAATCTAAATAAAAAGGCTCAAATGTTGTGCTTGACCCATTTAGAATGCTAACTGGACAGGAATAAATGTTATCT
Organism: Avena insularis; assembly: GCA_023614405.1. NCBI lineage: Eukaryota > Viridiplantae > Streptophyta > Magnoliopsida > Poales > Poaceae > Avena > Avena insularis. Next base: position 542,187,229 of record CM042692.1, read on the forward strand.
ACAACCAATTGGTTTGGTCATACAAATATGCCACGTCAGATTTGGTGAGATAGACGGGCTAGATAGGTTAGATTACAAACGTAATCAACCAAATATAGTCTACCAGAAATATTATCTTAAACATCTAGACTAGATGCTATGCTGGTAGATAACAGAAAGAATGACTTGCAAAGTCAGTCATGCAAAAAAAATCCATTCAAACGAGTCATTATTGGCAATTACGTGCGCATATCATTATACAATTTCACAGTCTGACCAATGATTTTGTTCCCATGTCTCACAGATCATGGGAAAGACTTGTTTAAAAATGTTAAACTATTCATTATAACCCAAATTTGGATGCTCGACTACTAAAAGATGCCTTGTTTGTAGGGGATTATAAATTAAGGAAGCAACTAGATCGGCAGAAGTAGTTGAGAGGACACTGTCCAAAGGTCAAGAAATGATATATGTACAAGAAAAATGGGACGATGAGCATGAAAACTAGTGTTTTGTTTAAGGGGTTGCTTTCCTTGTGTTTTTTTGTGCAAACGTATAGAAGATTAGTGGTGTTTGAAATAGGAGGTTAGTGACGTTTAAGCGACACATCACTAGTCTTGTGTCAATAATAAATGTTACTGTCGGTTTTTGCTCGAATGCCACAATTAAGTTGTGCACTGCTGACATTTGAGTCGAACATCACCGTTATATTATCTGTTGGTAGCATTCGCCGGGGGTGTGGGTTTAATTGTCACTAGCAACTTTTCAAAAAAAAAATTAAAAAATTGCAACTTTATTATTGAGTTTCACAACAAATTTATATTAGGAACTAGATATTCATATCACTACGGGGAAGAACAATGTTGTTGTGTGTGCAAACCACATGGCATAGGATCCTCTAACACGGCAAAGCTGTTACCATGCCACGACACATGACAATAATGAAATGAATTTAACGTTTCCATGCTAGCGATCCGCGGCACCTTGTCATCGACCAATTACATAAAAGCATACGGATCATGTGTGTCTTTTGTGGGGCGCTTTCTCAAGTAATTTGCTCGGTAATTTTTTTCTTATTTTCTATTTAATAACATCTTCATAAAAAATTATCACACTAGTAAAAATAGTTTTTATCCCTGAATAGAGGAACTCTCGGAAAAAGTGGGCAGTTTGCCTATAACCAAAAGATTTAATTTTGTAAAGATGACGAGCAGTCATATTTCCATCACCCGTTACGAGCATGCCCCTTGTCGACCTTGTTTGCGGGAGTGCTTATTTCCCGTTTTCCTCTAGTGTGGCTATAGGTATTGGAACCATGGATGTAGTATTAATCAAACAATTTTTTAGGACAGGCTTAGTTGGATACTTGGACCTGCTGCGTATAATTTTTTGATGCAATTATTTTAAGACTATGCTATTTAGGGAACATGTCTAAGATTAGTTTTTCATGGACACGGATTTAATATGGCAACCCAATCATGCATGCATGCGGTTCTGCCATCATATGGGATTCATTTTAGTTTTCAAATTTTAAATTTTTTATCTCTTGAACCATAAGTCGAACCTTAAATTTGTTTTCATCATTAGATTTTTCGCAACAAACTACCTCTCACTAGTGCACAAACCCCCCCCCCCCCTCTAACACCGGTTTGGAGGGCCCTCTAACAGCGGTTGTAGAACCGCTGTTGAGGGTTCGGTGTTAGAGGGGCCACCCCTTTAACACCGGTTCTTATACGAACCGGTGTTAAAGGGTGGCGCACGTGGGGCTGCCGCAGGGCTCAGGGCCCCCCCTTTACGAACCGGTGTTAAAGGTTCTGTGCGGCGGCAGGAAAAGGAGATAAATCTCTGCCGCGGAAGGAAAACGACCTAAATCTCTGCCGCGGCAGAGTTCTGCCCCGCCTGCTCTGGGCGATTTCTGTGGCGCCAGGGGAGGGGAGGGGGGGAGGGGGAATCGATCGGGAGCGGTATACACATACATTGTCATCGGTACATACGAGTACATGAATAATTAAGCAACTATTATTATACACAACATCGTCATTGTGTGGTATTCTCCGTAAACGTTTAAGCATCAAGTACAAGACAAACACGTTCAAGCATATATACAACGTTCATTTTGGTGGATATCTAAATAGTTCTCTGCCAGGCGTGACGACCTCATCAAGGATGAACCCCGCCAATTCCTCTTGAATGGCTCGTATGCGGTCAAATGGTAGGAGTTGCTCCCGCATCCGTTCGATCTGAATATATATGAAGAATGGGGTCAATATATATATAAGAATAAAACTCAACAGAATTGATGGTAATAAAATAATATTGTGTACTTTGTTTACTTACTCTAAGTTGTTCTAGTGCGGCTTGGGCCGTCGCACATATCGTGTTGCGAATGAACTCGCAAACATAGTACCCACATAAGTTATTGCCGTGTCCCTGATGCGCGCACTTTACGAGAATAGAGAGTTCAATCAAAATAATAATCAATAAAGCATGATATAATGGAATTGGAAGCAGAATCAAAGAGATACGCAGACCTAGCTAGCTAGTATTACTTACATTTTGGTCTACAAATTTTAGTTCTTCTGACCATTCACCCACGGCCCCGCCCGTGAACCTTTCCAAACCCTGTCCCGCAAAGAAAATGGATAAAGGAGTAAATAATTACTTGTTGTCACGAAAGTTGCCGATCTAGTTCGATAATATTATTGAAATTACCTCTGGAGCATCTCTCTAAAGTCTGCCCATAGCTCTTTTTCTTTTTGTAACGAGTCCATGACAAGGACTTTTCCTGAGTCAGGTTGAATGACTAGCAGAATAAAGTGGAACCTCACGCATAACTCATCATCAGTTACACTTAACATCGAGTAAGCGAAACAAATGTGTACAAGAGAGGGTAACAAGACTCACGAGAAGTTGTAAGGCAATAGTATTTCCTTTTGGTTTGTTGTCTCGGTAAAGACCTTAGCAATAAATCTTACATTTGCCCGGGTTTGGTTCTTACCACTTCATGAACTCTATTTGGGCCAACGAACCCAATGTCAAAAGGTCCTCCTTTCATGCATTCCATAACCTTTTTCCTACATAATAGTATATACATATATGGTGAGCATATATATATACATGCAATTAATGAAGTGAATGAGATGAGATAGAAAATACAGAAATAGTACTTACACACAATAAAGGCTGATGGCAGCTTTGTCGAGTTCCTTCTGATTGAATAGAAAATGCAAGTCTTGAATGTTGAAGGCGATCTAAATCGTCTCCGCTAAGAAAATCTGATCTCTTATATGCGCCGTGATCCATTCTTCCTTTCTCGTCTTGCAGAAATCAAGGTACCACTTGTGCAATCTTCGCATCTTTGTTGGTAGATTCTTGAGCTCCTCTTTCTTGACGAGATTCTTCTCATACTTCCATGGCTGTATGGGGTTGGCATCGCATTTGGGCAAGTTGTCTCCCATGATGTTCAAGTATGCAATGTAAGTCATCCCCATCTCATTGGCCTTTCTTTGTAGCTCTGCCTCGTAATCATTTACGGGAGGAGCGTCCCGTGTGTCGAACACTTGGATCGGGGCGCATGATTGGTTTTCCTGCTCTCCGAGCATGGGAACTGTTTTCTGGGGTGCCGCACGACTTCTACTTTCAGTCTCCCTATGGCGCCTTGCATCCGCCTTCAAAATCTGGCGCTCGTAGTCCGGCACAAGTGGGGTTTCAGGTTTCAAAAGATTTTTGTAAAACTTCTCCACCACCGCCGGATCTATTTTCTCCTTTGGCTCGGCCCGTCTAGGTGCAAAGAATTTCTTGACCTCTTCTTCCGAGATCCTATTGGTCTCCTCGTCGCTGCGATTCCACGGTAAAACCGGTAATGGCTTGGCGGAAGGCTGCGGGACGTAGTTTTTTGAACTCTTTCTGGTAGTGCTAGTGATGCTCTTCGTGGCAGTGCTCTTCCGCTTACGCTGAGGAGATGGCTGAAGCGCTGGAGATGGCTGACGGGCAGGAGATGGCTGGCGCGCCGGAGATGGCTAGCGCGCCGGAGATGGCTGCCGAGCAGGAGATGGCTAAAGCGCCCGAGATGGCTGCCACGCAAGAGATGGCTGAAGCGGCTCGGGCAGCTGGCCGAGGCGGGCGGGGTGCAGTGGCCTCCAATTTGGAAGCACGGTGTGTTCCTTCTTCCAAAGAATGGTTGTTTTCACTGCAAATTTGAGTTGAGTTTCCCCTTCACCTGTAGCATGGTCAAGCTGTGCTTCCTCATGTTCCTTCACAACCTCATCCACCCCGACAATAGCATAGCCATCTGGAATCGGTCGGCAGTGGTAAGTTCCACCAGCTACAGGAGGTAAGGCATAGCCGACAGCCACCTTAATGGATAAGCCCATTAATCTCACATGCAGCTCAGCGTGTTCGTTCTCCGTGATCTCATCCACGGGGTATCGAGGACCCGCCATTTCAACCGTGGGCTGCACGTTCTCCGTGGAAGCCACGCTGCTTTTCATGTGAGTGCGGGCCGTCAGCTTCCAATGCAGGCTCTTCGTGCCGCTGAGATGGACCGGTAGCTTGATGGCTCTGTTGTGCATTCACTTGCGCCTTCAGCGCCACAAGTGCATGTTCTATCTGTGTCATCTGCTCTGTACGCTCTTTTTCTTTTCTGCCGCGCCATCTGTAAGAGTCGCTCCACTCGGTGCATGTCCATCCTTCCACGTCATACCCCCTGTGCGTCGTGCATGTCCAGGGTGTTCTTTTTTACCGATGGCGCGTGTGAGCTGGTCATTCTCTCTGTCGGGATGGAAGGTCCTGGCGGCTGTTTCCTCGTATGTCGTGATGAGTTCGATGTGGGTTTGGCAAGGAGGCGGGTTGGGAAGATACACAATCCTGTTTACGGGTCCAACCTTGCCCGATTCCGTAGAACCAAGTCTTTGCACATAGGTCCCACCCATGTGTGCAGGGTGTGATCCTCTCTGTCATGCAGGGCCTTCTCAGCTTCCTCCCACTTAGGCCTCTCGAGATATGTAGCCACGACCACATCCTCTGGTGATATTCCTTCTTCTGGGCATTTAGCATATTGGTTTCTGACCTCTTTGTAGCTATAGCACCTTCCTTGTATGCCACAAATTCGCGCCCGTGAGGTCTTATCTTCGCATAATATGCGTCATTGAAATCTGGAGTCTCATGAGCTTTGACAAATTTGTTCAATTTTGTCTTCCGATTCTGAAGCGTCAGCCATCTTCTTTAGAGTCCACTCTTTGATCTTTTCCTTTATAACGGTTTGTTTTCATCCTCCTCTGGCGGAAGGGTGAAATTTACCAACAGCCAATTCAAAGCGTTTCTTTGGATCTTTCGTCGACAAAAGGCGTCGCCCTTCTTTGGCTTATTCCAATATTCAATTATGATTGGGATTTGGTCCCTAACAACAACTCCAGCCCGACGTACAAATTTGTCTGCGGCGTTCTTGGGCTCCATCGGCCTGCCATCAATACGGACTGCTTCGATCGTGAACTTTGCACGATCTTTCAACCGATGCCTCGCGCCTCGCTTGCTCTTTTTCGTAGAAGAAGATGGTTGCTGGCTGGTCGATCCAGAGGGCTAAAAGAAGAAAGAAGCGTTAATTAATACATGTAGAAGAAGATTGTTGGTGGAAGTCAGCAGAGGCTTAATCAATGCATATACCTCGCCAGACTTTGTAATCACTAAATTGCGTTCACCGGAGTCTTCATCTTCTCCATGACTACTTGAGTTGTCATCATGTCCCTCCAAGTCTAGATATTGTGAGCTGTCCTCATCAATAATGTTCTCCATTATTTCTTCTTCTTCAAGGTTTCTACTAAGTGGATCCATAGTTTCTAAAACAATAATATTATCTAGAGTAAGAGAGTAAACATTCAAGTGAACTTGGATTCATACGCGACAACTCGGATACAGTACTTAGTGATTAAGATAAAGTACAATAGTATAAGATAAAGTACATTATTAGTACATCACCGGAGAATAGCTCGGGTGCATTATAGGATAAAGTATAAGATAAAGTACATTATTAATACATCACCGGAGAATAGCTCGGGTGCATTATAGGATAAAGTATATTATTAATACATCACCGGAGAATAGCTCGGGTGCATTATAGGATAAAGTATAAGATAAAGTACATTATTAAGATAAACTAGCGAACGCGGCTGACGCGTTCTGTGCTGCGGGAGCTCTGCAGCCCCAGAAGAGGAACCATCACTAGAGAATAGCTCAGGTGAGATCCGTTAACCTGCCAGATATTGGAGAACCTAGTCTCCAAAAGATACATGTATCGCCGTACATGCTCGTCCTCCTCCCTGATACGACAACGTACCACCTCCTCGGGGGCTGACTCCCTCTGCACCGCTCCTGGACCTCATGGACGCCACCAAAGAAGCTCTGGGTCGACGATGATACCCGGATTCCTCACCAAGGTACAAGTCCCGACAGGTAGCACCTCCTAGTGCCAACCCGACGGAGCCCAGACTCGGACATCCCCGACGGAGTCCAGTAGGCTCGGACGAGATGGACGCGGCATAACTAAATAATAGCAATAAATAATCATAAAACATAAACAGTAACTAAATCACTAAGTATATACTGCCCTAATAACAATAACCCTAAACCTATCACTAACTAAACTAAACCTCATTAACTAAGTATTCTAACTAAACCTAATTCCTAATAAACCCCAATCCCTAGTAAAACCCTAAGCCCTAATAATAAACTAACTAAAATCCCTAACTAAATCACTACTAAAATTCCTAACTAAATCACTACCTAAATCACTACTAAAATCCCTAACTAAAATCCCTAACTAAATCACCACTAAAATCCCTAACTAAAATCCCTCACTAAATCACTACTAAAATCCCTAATTAACTAAATCCCTAATTAACTAAAATCCCTAACTAAAATCCCTAACTAAATCACTACTAAATCCCTAATTAACTAACAAAATCACACTAATTAACTAACAAAATCACACTAATTAACTAACAAAATCACACTAAAATCCCTAACTAAATCACTACTAATCCCTCGCCTCCCTTCTCCTCTTCCGCTTCCTCGTCGTCGTCGGCAAGAAGAAGAACATAATAATAAGGGTCCCGCCGAGCCCGAGGGCCATCCCCTTCTTCCGCCATCTCCACCTCCTCGACAAGACCTTCCACGCCACGCCACTCTGTGCCGCCTCGCCGCGCGCCACGGTCCCGTCTTCTCGCTGCGCCTCGGCTCGCGCAACACCGTCGTCGTGTCCTCGCCGGCAAAGGCGAGGCCATCAAGCAGGCTTAAACAGGCTGAAGCCTGCCCTCCGATATTGTAAACAAAAAATTTACTACTAATAATCTTGTGGTAGGAGGCCCATTAGCTTATAAAATAATCTTGTGTAAACAAAATCGAATTAGAAACAGATACGCTATATTCGATTGCCGCTTCATCTCCTCGCATTCTGCCGCCGTTCTGACCTCGCCCGCAGCACGCACAGATGCGCCTCCCACACGTCCCTCGAGAGCCCATCCGCTCGCGGCCTCGGCTGGTGTGGCGGCACCCGCCTCAGCTTGGCATCGATGCAGGAGAGGGACGGAGGCTCAGCCACCTCGGCCGCCCTCAGCCCATCCGCCCGCAGTATGCACCCTCTTGAATCCAACCGAAGCTGATGGGGAGAGGGACGGGAGGCTCACCTTGCGGAGGTCCGCTGGGGAGGAGCGGCGGAGTCGAGCTCGGCCTAGGAGGGCGTATTCCGGCAAGACGGGGGCGGCGGATGATCAAGTGTGGCTAGGGAACTGCTTGTCTCCCTCGTAGGGCTAGGGGAAGAATCAATCTGGCTGGGGGAAGAAGGAAGGGATGGCGCGCGCATTATAACCCCCCCTTTAACACCGGTTCGTGGCTGGAACTGGTGTTAAAGGGGGGCAATTTCGTTTCGCGCCCACACCTCCCCCTTTAACACCGGTTCTAGCCACGAACTGGTGTTAAAGAGATGTGCTGTAACGAATAATGCGCTTTTAACACCGGTTCGTGGCTGGAACCGGTGTTAAAGGGGAGGCATTTATTTCATGCATTAAAGGGGTGGGGGTATTTATAATTCAAAAAATAGGATATGAATTTAGAAAATTCATATCTTATTCATTTCAACTCAGAAAAATATGAATAATATATCATAATTTTCAGAAAAATAATATCTATCCATTCATGTAAAAACATTTTATATTTACTTTAGATGAAAATTTTCAAAATGATTAAAACACTTACATATAAATTTTGATTATTCAATTCAAACAAAAATAAATTGTCAAATCCTAAAACTTTGAACATAAGAAATATTAAGCATCTAAAAAGGAATCTAACCCTATTTTATTAGATAAAATCATATTTTATTTTGTATTAACATTTTTGAATTGATTGGATATTTAAATGCCGCATCTTTTGTATACACTTGAATCTGACAAAGCCTCGCTCAACTTGCATTGGATTTTTGATAAAATAGCATATTGTGAACCTAAAAATGATTTTTGTAAAAAATCATGAGTATCGTATCATGTACCTGTAGTTCATATCTGGCCCACTTCCTACCGATTAGGCAGGAATTTGACTTTTTCACCAGAGGTGGACGGAAAGGTTTCAGATCCCCCTGTTGGTACATAGTCCATATAAGGTGGTCTAGTATTTTTGTAAAATGTGGTGGTGGTTTTTTGAATTAGCCATTTGGTGGTTGCTTCATAAAACCGTCCTTTTTTATGCTCGGAAAATGGAAAATGCCTTTTTGGTGCGATAAAAAGGAAAACTTCCTCTTGCAACATTGTTTGCCATGCCATGATGCACATGTATGCACAATATGGCCATATTATCACAAACTATGCCTTGATTCTAGCCATAACATTGGTCATTTGACCCGAAAGCCAAGAAACCTCGAATGAGATAGATCATTTTGTGAAGGAGATGGAATTGGAATTAAAATACAGAATGCAACTAATAGTAAGTTACATAAAGCACGACTGAAAATTATGATACATAAAAGAACTGAAAATTAAGATACATGGCCAGATTAAGTAACAATCGGCCGAACTTGTTTCGGAATGTTGGAGTGATTCAGTCATGCTCCAGCCTACACCTGTAATACTCGCCACTGTAGTCGTCGTACTCACCGCTGCCGTCATCGCTATCATCGTCGGGGTCGCCGTAATTGAACCTTGAAGGCTGAGTACGCGTGGGCTGGACTTGAGGGTAGCGCAGACGGGGGTTAGAGTCGGCGGCGGTGTCATAGGCCATGACGCTCTGGAGAGTCCGACCGTGCCACCATAGCTGACGGCCGGCCTCGTTGAAGTTCGGAGGAGGTGGGCCGTCCTCCTCGTTCCTGGCGAGCGTCCTCTCACGCCGATCCACGAAGAAGGCTTCCCAAGTAGGGAAATAGTCGGGATGCCATCTGGGATTCCTCCGCTGCTCCGGCGTGAGCTCGAAGTAGTAGTGGTTCGTGATGGCCATCCGGCGTGCCACACCTAGAGGGACAGGAGGAACCGGCACGCCTCCGGCGCTCGAGATCCAACCGACGGGGACACGATGATGGCGGGCAGGGGTAGTTCGAGGCGCAAAGCGCCTCCGCCTCCCTAGGGGTTAGTGCTACAGTGGAAGCCATGGGAAAGAGTGATGAGGTTGCAGATATGAGTCTAGAGATGTGCAATGACAATGGAGGCCAACCCTACATATATATATATATATAGTGAAGAACTGGCGGGAAAAATGGCGGGAAGAAAAATGGCGGGAAGAAAAATGGAGGAAAGAAATAGAAGGAAGAAAAATGGCTCATTTAATACATATACTGTTAACAGAAGAAATATGACATTGATTTCCATGTTGAGATACATATGTGTGCCAAAAATGGCTCAATTAATACATATAGTCAATCTTTTGATCGCGTCGGCCGTAACCATGGAGTATCAACACCGTTTAACAGGATGGTTGGGTCAGTCTTCACTCTGAAGGGCGGAATTTCATCAAACTTATTATAATCTTCTGACATGTCTGTCTTGTCCTCCACTCCCACAATGTTTCTTTTCCCTGAAAGAACTATGTGACGCTTTGGCTCATCGTGTGATCTATCTGTTTGCTTATTTTGCCATTTTGCCATTTTCATGTGATTCCGACGCTCCGGTGGTCTTCCTCCGGTGAAACCCTAGACCGGGGGCCTCGGATCGTCTACCCTTGTAGCTTTCTCCGTACGAGGGTAGCCCCTTTAGGGTTTAGGGTTTAGGGTTTAGGCTTGGTCATTGCCATAGCACATCTAGACTTATATCTGCCGCCTCTCTCCACTCTATCCCATGGCTTTCACCATACCCCTAACCCCAGGGAGGCGGAGATGGAGTCTTTCATGGGCTAGCAGGAAAATATTTTCCGAGGCGGAACTTCCGAAGATGCCATAAGGCGTGTGCACCAAGGGCATCATCGAGAAATTCCGCCATGGGAGATTTCCAAACCCTCTCCTCCATCCATGGGGATGAAACTCTCCATCCATGTTGGCTTGGTCGTTGCCATAGCACATCTACACTCATATCTGCCGCCTCTCTCCACTCTATCCCATGGTTTCCACCATACCTCTAACCCCAGAGAGGCGGAGATATAGTCTTTCGCGGGCTAGCAGGAAAATATTTTCCGAGGCGGAACTTCCGAAGATGCCATAGGGCGTGTGCACCAAGGGAATCTTCGAGAAGTTCCGCCACGGGAGATTTCCCAACCCTTTCCTCCATCCATGGGGATGAAACTCTCCATCCATGTTGGCTTGTTGAGTTTCTTGCCATGGCGTATCGATGCTCCTTTTATAGGCACGGCGTCGCTTCTACTTTGTCTTCTTCCTCTGACAGGGCGTTGTGCGCTACATCGAGCAGTGTAGTCCACCCACGCGTCCTTATCCTACCGACAGCTTTAGTCCCGGTTTGAGCCCCCACCCGGTACTAAAGGTTACCCACGCGTCCTTATCCCACCGACAGTTTTGTTAGATGACACAAAAACCACCTTTAGTCCCGGTTGCACCCACCAACCGGTACTAAAGGTTAGCCACCCCCCAGATAAGTCCCTCCCAGATAAGCCTCCCCAGATAAGGCCCCCCATCTTTTGGCCCACAATTGTAGAAGTTCATCAACTAATGGCCTTAGGTACACATCAATGTCGTTTCCGGGTTGCTTCGGGCCTTGGATGAGCACTGGCATCATAATGAACTTCCGCTTCATGCACAACCGAGGAGGAAGGTTGTAGATACATAGAGTCACGGGCCAGGTGCTGTGACTGCAGTTCTGCTCCCCAAAAGGATTCATGCCATCGGTACTTAGACCAAACCATAAGTTCCTTGCGTCACCAGCAAAGTCCGGGAAGTCTCTCTCGATTTTTCTCCACTGCCGACCATCAGTAGGGTGCCTCAACATCCCGTCTTTCTTACGGTCTTCCATGTGCCATCGCAACAACTTGGCATGCTCTTTATTTCTGAACAAATGTTTCAACCGTGGTATTATAGGAGCATTCCACATCACCTTGGCAGGAACCCTCTTCCTGAGTCTTAAAGAAAAATGGTGGGAAGAAAAATGGCGGGAAAAATGCTGGGAAAAATGGCGGGAAGAAATATGACAGTGATTTCCATGTTGAGATACATATGTGTACCAAAAATGGCTCAATTAATACATATAGTCAATCTTATGATCGCGTCGGCCATAACCATGGAGTACCAACACCGTTTAACAGGATGGTTGGGTCAGTCTTCACTCTGAAGGGCAGAATTTCATCAAACTTATTATAATCTTCTGACATGTCTGTCTTGTCCTCCACTCCCACGATGTTTCTTTTCCCTGAAAGAACCATGTGATTCTTTGGCTCATCGTGTGATGTATCTGTTTGCTTATTTTTTCTTTTTTTCGGTTTGGTAGACATGTCCTTCACATAGAAAACCTGAGCCACATCATTGGCTAAGACGAATGGTTCGTCTAAGTTCTTGTCTACCTTCATAAGATTGTTGAGATCCACCGTTGTCATTCCATACTTCTTGTCTACCTCAACCCCCCTCCTGTTAGCTTGACCCATTTGCATCGAAACAAGGGGACCTTAAAATTAGGTCCATAGTCAAGTTCCCATATCTCCTCTATGAACCCATAATATGTGGTCTTTTGCCCATTGTCTTCTGCTGCATCGAAGCGGACACCACTATTTTAGCTGGTGCTCTTTTTATCTTGGCCTATCGTGTAAAATGTATTCCCATTTATCTCGTACCCTTGGAAAGTACATATAGTCGAAGATAGTGTCCTTGGCAGGAACCTTCTTCCTAGGGGCCTCGCCCTCAACATCGCCAGGATCGTCTCGTCTGATCTTATACCGCACTGCAGTGCATACCGGGCATGCATCCAAATTCTCGTACTTCTCACCGCAGTAGAGGATGCAGTAATTAATGCAGGCATGTATCTTCTGCACGTCTAATCCTGGAGGGCAGACAACCTTCTTTGATTGGTATGTACTGTCGGGCAACTCATTATTTCTTGGAAGAAGATTCTTCATTTTTACCAACAACTTTGAAAATGCGCTGTCAGTCACACCGTTCTCTGCCTTCCATTGCAGCAAATCCAGTGTGGTACCTAGCTTTTTGTGGCCATCTTCGCAAGTTGGGTACAACAATGTTTTGTGATCCTTTAACATCTGCTCCAGCTTCTCCTTCTCCTTTTCAGTTTCACATTCTTCCTTTGCATCAGTAATGGCCCGACCAAGATCGTCATCAGCGGGCCCATCTGCTGCCTCTTGATCTTCATTATCTACCCCCGTTGCAGTATCATCATATTCAGGATACATATTATGATAGTTGTCATCATCCTCTTCTTCGTTGTCTTCCATCACAACCCCTTTTTCTCCGTGCTTGGTCCAACAATTATAGCCGGGCATGAAACCGGATCGAAGCAGGTGGGCGTGAATGGTTCTGGTATTTGAGTAGTCTTTCTTGTTCTGACAGTGAACACACGGAAAGCACATAAAACCATTGTGACCACGGTTTGCATTAGCCACAACGATGAAATTTTGGAGGCCCGTAATGTACTCGGAAGTGCAGCGGTCACCGTACATCCATTGCCGGTTCATCTGCATTAATATATAGTATATATCAAAAAATAATAGGGACATGACCATTTATATATATAGTACACCAATGACACATGAAAGGATAGTTGCCGACCTCGACCGAGAAGGAAAGAGCAACGAGAAAACTTATTTTGAGCTCTCGGGCATTTCACCGAACACCTCTTGTGCATACGAAAAAAACACAAACTAGCACACTTCACACCCTCTTGCTAGGATCCAAAATGAGATAGTGAAAAAATGGAAGAGTGGGGTGTGGGCTACGGTGTCTTATATAGCCCCCCCTTTAACACCGGTTTAAGCCACAAACCGGTGTTAAAGGGGGGGGGGCTACACGGGCCACTGGTGCAGGGGCCTTTAACACCGGTTTGTGCCACAAACCGGTGTTAAAGGGGGGCTCCTTTTTGCTGCACGGGCCACGCTGGTACAGGCCCCCCCTTTAACACCGGTTCATAGAAGAACCGGTGTTAAAGCCTATTTCCAGGCTCAACCAAAGGCCTCGTTTCCACTAGTGTCTACGTTCTAGTCACCGCTATGTTCTACGGACGTGGCAAATGCAAAAGGTTGAATTTCACACATTTTTTAGCCACCAGGTCCACCAACAAACACGTTCGAACGAAGGGTCTTTTCTTGTGCTTGTTAGTAGTAAGCCCTACGGGGATTAGTTCGCGACCTACAGGTGACTGTCTTTTCCTGGCTCGCTGGGGTAAACATTACCACTGGTGTAATTACGCGCTTCCACCAGTAAGGATGCTGCGACGCTAAGCCTTTTTCTGGTAGTGTCAATATCCCATTGAGAGAAGATGCACATAATTGTTGTAAGGCCGTGCCTCTGCCCACAACTTGTAAGGACTACTCACTCATGATTAGATCAACAATCATAAACATTGTATAGAAATTATTAAGAAAAATAGTAAATAGTCTTACACTACCGCAAATCAGGATTACAAGTATAGGACTATGGCAATGGAGTGGGGATGGTGGTTAGATACGAAAATGGCTTCAAATGTTTAGTTAGGGTTTCTAATGGCTCGGAGATAAATCTTACATAGCTCCTTCACGAAAGTTTCTTGTGTTGACTGCGCAAAGGAGGTGGCACCTGGAACGGGCACGCGGTATGGGCGGGTGCAACACATACTAATGCTCTTTAAACCTTCCGGTGATTTTCTTAATGGCCTCTTTGACTTGGGATTATTGGTAACTCGTGATTCTTCATTAGTTGCTATTTATTTCGCCATAACTGTACGCAATTCTAAGTAGAATGATCAAAGAAAGGATAAGCACATATTTGCAAAACTTAGTCATTACCTAGGGTCGAACATGGGAAACTCGCGTGTACCAATCTCGTCCCTGATTCTCCCTATGTCTCTACGCTCGACGTCTCCGGTCCCTCGTGCGAAGCTACCCGCCCTAGTATTCCCACCTCAATAACCTAATTAATGTTCAAGTTATATCTAATGGCACGCTTGCTTGACCTTACTTGATAGATCATCAGTTGGGATAATATATAAATATACACTGTGACGCACATGGGGCCCTCCAGATTATTTTGATTGATCCTTGATTATGCCACCTATCAGAGTCTAATGATGCATACGTAACAGAGGTGGACACCTATAAATTCTTAAAATTATCTAAGGATCTCATAAGAATAAGAAAAAACGATCTATTTTTTCTAATGGATTAACAAACAATTGGGAAGTGATTACTTCCACGCTTGCTTTCATCTTTGAAAGGCTTGGATGTTGACATTGACTGTTTCAAGTTTCTGCATTCATTAATTAGTAGGCATAAAAGTTGTTCCATGAAGCACACATCAACACTAGAAACAACATTATCTTTGCTCAATTCTTTCCACGACGAGGCAGGCCACTTAGTTAACATGAACCAAGTGTATCTCATAATGCTGACAAAGAATGATTTTGGTTCCACCCGATCACTTCACACGGAGAACAGGAAATAGGACTAAGGACCCGACTCAAAATATCCATATAATTTTAAAAAGCAATGTGCTTTCTATGGCTAAGGCTAGGATCCCATCTAACTCGTATCTTTATATGTTATCATATGTTACTCATAAATGATATTTGTATGAATACTTATATATTTGTTAACAGTTGGGTCAAGACGTGTCGATCCACAGTTGGATTGGGAATTGTCATGGCATCGCTAGGGTGGCCGGGTACAACCTCCGCAAAGGCCTTATTGCTTAGATGAAACAAGCACTGCCATGCTAAGAAGAGGTGGGAACTCTTGAATAATGGGACCATCATGGATCACAGGACAAGGATATGGTTGTAAAATTCCAATTGCCCATGAAAATAGGGAGGGTAGGATCCTAATTTTATACTTCAAGTTCCGAGATGGCATGTTTTCCCAAGTCTGATCCGCAACCCTAGTCCAAACTTAATCGTGTCGTATAGCCCATTTTTTGTGTCAGCCACTGTTAAAAATGGCTTCAATGGCCGATATAGGATAATTAAGCATGCAAATGTCACATTCGCTCCTTCCACACGTTCACCATAAGATACATGAGGTGAACAATCCATGTATGGGTTGTGGGGTTCGAATGTGTGGACATTGTACCATCCATGCTAACCATGTAGGTTTGAGCGCCAAGACCAACGTGGCTGAATTCCAGGATACACAGGTGAATGGATCATTGTTTCACATGTGGCAAACCATCTCGACGAAAGGAAGAGTAAGCTGGCATGCACCTAAGATTATGGGGTCGTCCATGGATTCCCAAGATCTCGATGGATGTCATAGTCAGTTAATCGAACATACCAGCTCGGTAAACATGAGTTTGGAGTGTAGAACTCAATCCTATGTGAATCTCAACGAATGAAACTCTATTAAACTAGTAATAACCAAGGAACTATGCTACCAATGTGAAAATAACCGAACAATCTTTCAATTTCTATCTAATGGTATGCTAGCTTGATCTATCATCAATTGGACGAATATATAAAATTATAAAGAACGTGATCCACATGGGGCCCTCCAGATTAAATACCAACGGTCAGAGTCGAACGTTCTATACGTAATAAAGGTGGATATGTATGAGTACTACAAATGAAATAACAGCCTAGCAGCATCAAGAAAAACTTAGCGTCTTCTTGCAAATGGATTAACAAACCACGGAGGTGGGCACATCCCAATACTTAATATTAATATTGGTTTTCGTACGGCTTGCCAAGGTTGACGTAAGTGGCTAATGAATGTGGCAGTAATACACCTGCATGACTTGCATACTCTCATCTGCTCTATAAATAGTTGGGCATACCAGTTCATGGATCATAAAGCAAGCAAGCAACTGTCATTTCCTGCAAATACGGCCCACATAAATTCATCCTACTACTAACAATGGTAGGCGACAGCTTTTTCTTATCACTGATTACATACATCCATCATCGTCTATCTATTTCATCTTACATTTGAGCTAACTTACTATATATGTGCATGTATTAATTGTGTCCAGGCGACGCCCAAGAAGATTGGCCCGTATGGTTACGGGCAAGGCGCTGCTTTTGACATCGATGGCAAAAAATCGCCCGAACAACTCGTCAACATCACTATTTGGAGCACCGATGGCCCTAATGGGCAAATCAATGCCATATCCTTCATATATTGTGACGATAACAATGATCTAGTCGAGATAGGTCCATATGGCACCATAGGTGGTACAAAGCACACGGTATGTAACTTCGCATTCATATATGTTAGGTGCTTGTGGCCTGGCACAAATTTCATACACACTATATAACACGTGCAGTTTATTTCTGTCTTATATGTTTCTCTCTCTCTTGAAGTAACGTTGGAATTTGAATGAAACCTTTAAGGGTATATACCAATTAATTAATAAACAACACTAATGGGTTCTTTCTGCATTCATTGTAATATCGCGCAGATATCCATTAAACAAGGTGAGTATTTGACCGTGCTCTCCGGCTACTTCAACCCATCCATCACTGCACTCAAACTTAACCACTTCTGCGGATGCTACGTATGGGCAGTTCGGCAAGTGCCCAAACATTGGAGACACTTCTTTCTCCATTGATGTGGATCACGACTCCATTGTCACCCTCTTTGGCCAAAGCGACGACAAGGTTAGGTCCATCGGCGCCTATTCTGGTCCCCGGGCTTGATCGATCAATCCTGGCATGTCATGATATATATATCCTATAGGTGTGACCTACATACCTACCAACTGCTTGCTGTTAAATAAAATTTGCATCCTGCTAAAAAACTGGAGTACATGCCACAAAGTAGGTACTCCATGCGATGGAAGGATCCATGGCCTTTGCTTGTTCCATGTACTATATTGTATTGTACAATGTATCATGTATTTGTGGTTTGTACCGTCCTCGCACTGGTATGATTGTTATAATAATAAATAAATATTTTGGAAACTATGTCTTTTCCTTACTAAATGGCTGCCAGTTTATTCTATGGAAACTAATCATTGCAAGAAGCTGTTGGGAATATGCCCTAGAGGCAATCATGTATGATATTATTTCCAATGTATTCATAAAGTTGTTGTCCATGTATGAACTACTGATATATATCATTGAATATGTGATTCGATTGTAGAACTATATATTCATGTTGTTTATACTGATTGTCCTTGGTCGTTGAGGTTGTGCTGGACACACAAATTAGACTAATGTGAAAGTCGGTTGATGACTCGGTTCCACTTGTCATGGGCATAGAGATGCTATTCCGACTTACACAGATTCGGCTAAAGAGTTTAGCGAGTCGGACTGACCCATATTGAGATGCAACGATCAAGTCTTCGTTTGCATGTCTCAATCAATGTAATCCTTAGAACTGAGGTTATTGCACAGTCCGAGTTGAGGATCACCGGCTTAGGTTCTGCCAAACGATGTTTCGTCACTAGGTAGTTATAAAGGCGGAGTTCGGGTCGACTGAGAATCAAGCTGCATGATGTGAATAACCAAGATGGGATTTTGCCCCTTCGTCTGGAGAGATATTCTCTAGGCCCTCTCGGAAGATATGAATTGGAAAGCATGGCCATGCGTGACTCGGTTAAGTGTTAACCGAGGCGACCGACTAAGAGTTAGTCGGATGAATCACTTATCTCGGATCGAGAAAGAGAGTCGAACTATTTAAGGGATGATGATTATTCGCCTATAGTTCGACAAGGTATATCGTGAGGCAAAAGGGAGTCAGACGCAAGTCGCATTGGAAGGTATGTCGTCATGACTCTTTAGTACTTGGGAGTTGGCACGTTCTGCTAGGAGGCGCTACCAACTGATCGGTCACGAGTGAGACTCGGATCGTGTCCGGGTCACCATGAGTCTGTCGGGTCACACACTTAAGAGCAGGAGCATATTTGGGTTGGACCCAAAAAGTAAACGGATAGAGTCAGTGAGTTGGACTCGCAATGACTAATATAGGACTTTTAGTGAATGGGACACAAGTGAGTGGAGTCCACTTTTACTCCCTATATAAGATGGGGCGCAAGTGCTTAGAGCACGCGGTTAGGTCACTACATGTGTTGGAAACCCTAGCTTCAGTCCAGTCCAATCCTGTCGCCACCATACCGGACCTAGCAGTCCATCGCTGGCGCTCCTCCTTGTACGTGTGGATACTGGCGGAGGTGTTGTACGTTCAGCACTTCGACGATCGTGGATCGGAACGGATCGTGAGGACTGCACTGCATCAAGCGACGTGCTTCATCGATTCCACAACCGCGCGTCTAGTGGTAATTCTCGTGGCCTACTACCTCAGCTAGATCTTGGGATCACCACGTAGGAAAACATTTTGTTTTTCTCTGCGTGGCCCAACAGTGGTATTAAAGAGTTAGCTTCTAGTTTTAGGCTCGAGATCATGCATATGTGATTATGCGGTTGGCATTAGATTGGATCTAATTACAGTTTGGTTGGTCGATCTATGAGATAGATCGGTTTTGTACAAAGTTGATTGGATCAACTGTACTCGGGGGAATGGATGATCTGGTTTCCGTGATCTAACTGCTAAGGTCGTGGAACGACATACCCCTACTGGTCGGCTTCCGCCATCGGGGTAGACTGTGACACGTAAACCCGGATGCGGTGATCGAAGATCAAAGAGTTTGGTCGAATTGGAGTCCGAATCGGATTTGGGTAAAATTGTTTTATCCGATGACGAAATCGGAGTCTGGATGCAGGACCGCCGGCTTCGCCCTGTCGTAGCGCCTTAGATGTCGTTGCGAGTTTCACAACGCTGGTAGATATCATATCTATGCATAACTTGTTTTTCAGGATGATGTTGTGAATGGTATGGCTTATGTGCATGTGATGTGTGTAATCCATACATGATCTGCGTATCACGGTTTTTGTCAGCCGGCTGGAGCCTTGGTGCTGTCATCTTATTGTATAACGACATGCGTGTCAGATTCTCTATGTAATTTACATTACTAGCTAGTGTAGCTGTTTGGAGAACCCGGATGGCATGCAAGTCGGTGTACAAGTCGGCTACATGGAGTAAGACGGCAAGTGACAAGAGTTGACACGAGTCGGATTACAGGTTTTGTGGAGATGGAGTTCACCATGAAGAGAGCCATACCATACCATTTCACATTATAATTGCTTTATTTTGTGTTATTGTTATGTCTCTGTTTTACCTCTATTAGATAGTTGGTAGAAAGTAATTCCTCAAAGAAGGTCTAGTCGGTTTCCCCCCAATGCTGCACCATCACAAGTCAGACATTTTTGGTAGTGGGCTCATAAAATTGAGGTGCTATCAATTCTTTCCGACTAGGTGGGTTCGAGTCGGACTCTTACAGCAGAAGCACTTGGTAATCTAGATGGGTCTATCACAACGGTTGTGGGACTCGGGGAAAGGTCGGATGGGAGCGGGGGCATGTGATGCCACCCATCCAACAGGAGTCGTATGAGATACGATTGACATCACCGATTAGCCCACCTCTAGTAGAGAAAATGACTATTACCCTGATTAGCACCCCTTGTTAAGTGACACTATCCTTGATAGATGTTAGTGCTAAGCTACTACTGATCACTTAGATGGGAATACTTGGAGAAAATGATTATGAAAACCTTGGAATGATGACTCATTCTATTGCAATGTTTTGACATGTGTTGTGAGACACAATGGTTTGATGAATGAAACTACTTGAGGCATGAGCCTTGGTTTTGATAAAAACTGATGGTTGTGTTCGGATGCGATACCATTCCAATTTTACCGTACAACCACAATACCTGAATTGGATAGGACTTGACTGGAAGTTTATATGCCTTAGTACAGATTCCCACGCAGAAAGAGGTGAGCTGAGGCTACCTCGTGAGTGAATGTCCACCTATGTAGTGCCCAGGATGGCAGATGGCCATGGCCGGGAGGCCAAGCTCATAGGGGAGGTGCCTATACTAGAGTGTGTAATTGAGAGGTTATGATTGATTATTCGCATACTAAGTATGGTGATTCAGGGTTATCCCTAGCGAATGTATCAAATGTTGTGGTGAAAGTGTACCACCTCTGTAGAGTGTCAAACTATTCGAATAGCCGCGTGCGCGGTTATGGACAGTTGGAGTGGCCATACTATTCCATCGTCAGATGTTTTCCAAATGACTTGTGATTTGAAATATGACTTTGACTTGACCACAACAGGGTCGTGGACATGAAATCTAGTTTCCCCCTTAAGTGTGATAGAGAATTAAACTAGGACTTTACTCTTGAACTCTTATGAAATAAACCTGGCTTTTTGCAAATAAACCAAGAGCTTAAGGTTCCTACTAGAACTACTTTACTTGTTAGTGATAGTTTGCGAGTACTTAAAGAGTACTCATGGCTTTGTCCCTGGCTATTCCCATGGCCAGACTATGAAGAAGACTACCAGGATGATGGATAGTAGGAGGTCTATACAACTAGGATCATCTCCCATCGTCAGCATTACCTGTGACTTTGAAGATGGAGACACTACTACACTTATTATTTCGCTGCTTTGATTGTATGAAGACTGGATCATGAGATCCTTTAGTTGTAAGACCTTTATTATGGTTTGTAATGGATGATGTACTGTGGTACCAATTATGTTATGTCTTGCAAAAATGGTAATCCTGGGATTGCGAGGTATGGCATAATAGGCATCTTGGATTAAAAATCCGGGTGTTCACACATACTCCTCAGCAAGGGCTCTCCTTGAATCTTGGCGACACCAACACATTGTAGGGCCCGGGAATACATGAGTTGTGGTAACCTAGTTTCCACTGGCCCGACATTTATGTAGGTTTAATATATTCAGAGATTCTTCTCTGCCTCTCCATTTTCCTCCTTAGGCACGGTGATCATATGATCTTATCCAGCGAAGAAAATGTAGATGCAAGTTTTAAGTTCTTAAATTGTTTCATCATGCTTATTAGGATGTGCCATATTAATCTATTGGCATGGCATTGTGGTGTTCTTCAACAATGGAGATGCATAGATGATAGCCCTAGTTAGTCTAGCTAATTCACTCCCTCTACTTAATCCTATGCTAAAGTTTAGCTATAAATCTTTGAAGATTCAAAAGCGAGATTGAGAAAGATGTGATGTAGTTCTTCGCTCTCCTTGCTCCTGCTCTTGCTTCTTTCTCCTCTCTAGATCTCTGTCTATCTCTAGTGAGTGTGGAAGCTGTTTTTCCTCTCTCTCAGCCTCTAGGCTATGACTAATTCTTATGAGTTGTGCTCTAAGGTTTTATGAGCTTTTGGGTTGGGTCTGGGTGCTATTTATAGTAATCAACGATTCACCTAGTGTTGACACCTGATGGCTTAGGATACTTTGAGATCGTTGGGAACCCCAAGAGGAAGGTATGATGAGCACAACAGTAAGTTTCCCTCAATCATGAAACCAAGGTTAACGAACCAGTAGAAGCAAGGAAACAACTCGAAGGTGTTGCCAACTGGCTTTTGGCAGGGCGCACTACCGACGCCAGTAGCAACGTGGAACTATGCACAACACAACCACATAACTTTGCCCCAACTTACAATGAGGTTGTCAATCTCACTGGTTTTGCTGAAACAAAGGATTAAGCATATCGTGTGGAAGATATTAATTGCTTGCAGAAAGTAAACAGTAAAACAATAAACGGTAGATGGTAGATTAATGATAAAGGCATGGACCGGGGTCCATAGTTCACTAGACGTGATTCTCCTTAAGATAATAGCGTGTTGGGTGAACAAATTACAGTGGGGCAATTGACAGACTTGAGAAAGCATACATGCATATACTAGTCATCTTGACTCCAATGATATATGATTGGGCATTACAACAATATACATAGACCATAATCCAACTTCATCTATGACTAATAATCCACCTTTAGGTTATCATCCGAACCCCTTCTAGTATTAAGTTGCAAGCAACAGATAATTGCATTAAGCAAAGTGTGTAAAGTAAACAATACAATTGTTCTATGAACAAAAGATCGTTGTTTTCTCCCTAGTGGCAACAGCACATCTATAGCCTTAGAGATTTCAAGCAACTACTTGGCCAAGATAGCTACTAGTAACAGAAAGCATGAACTCACTATCGAGCATAAATACTCCCTCTTAGAGTTACAAGCAACTACTTGGCCAAGATAGCTACTAGTAACAGAAAGCATACATGATCACAAATAACATAGACATGATAGAATCAATAATCAATCTGACATAGCATCTCAAAATCCATCGGATCCCCACAAACACAACACATAGGATTACAAACAGATGATCTTGATCATGAATGGAGCTCACAAGATCTAAACATGAGAACACAAAGGAGGAGAACCAACATTCTAGCTACTGTATGGACTCGTAGTCCAAGGATGAACTAGTCACGCATCACTCCGGAGGCTTGCATGGTGATGAAGAAGGCCTCTAGGGTGATCTCTCCCCTCCAGCAGGGTGCCAGGAAGAGCTTCAAAATCCCTTCCGATCTAGGGATGGAGATGGCGGCGGCTACAGACTCTTTCGTGGATTTTTGATCGGGTACTTAGGATTTTCGCATCAGGAAGCTTTTATAGGCGAAGGGGCGAGGTCGCTGGAGTACCAGGGGCCCACACCCGTGGTGGCGCGCCCTAGGGCTGGCCACACCGCCACCAGATGTGGCTGCCCTGGTGCCCCCCTTCGTATCTCCTTCGGACTCCTTGTGTCCCATAGTAAAATATTAACTTTGGCTTTTGTCCCGTCCAATTCCGAGAATATTACTTTCCTGACTTTCTGGAACCAAAAACAGCAGAAAACAGGCAACTGGCACTGTGGCATCTTGTTAATAGGTTAGTTCCAGAAAATGTAAAGAAACACTTCAAAACATGAATAAAACACAAGAAAGATGATATAAAACAAGCATGGAGAATCAAAAATTATAGATACGTTTAGGACGTATCAAGCATCCCCAAGCTTAACTCCTTCTCTTCCTCAAGTAGGTAAGTGATAAAAAGAATAATTTTTGAGGTGACAAGCATCATCAAAAACTAGGTACTTGCAAAGCATTGACAGCTGGGATCAAAGTACTCTAAACACGATCACGAAAGATAGAGTTCTAACAATAAGACAAAGCAACTATGCTATAACATGAAAAGATACAAACCAAGGATCATGGATAATATGTATTGAAAGACGTTTGTTTGTTTCACATATAGAAAGCATAATAAGAGTGGCATTCAGCTTGTCCCTCATGGTGGAGAAAAACATAAATGCATAGGATACATTTGATGTTCATAAGGACAACTAGATACAAATAGTTAAGAACAAGCAATATCAAGCTATGCATCAATCAACAAAGTTTTGGGACAATGCACATTAAAATAAGAATGGCCACTATGCTCTCTCAACCAGTGCATAAAGATAGAAGATGGAGACTCAACATAAAAGTAAAAGAAAGGCCCTTCAAAGAGGGAAGCAGGGATTTCAAGTTTCAAAAAGAGCTTCCAAAATATTATGGTACTTATTAGCTTTAAGCTCTCATTGCCCCTATCATAGGCATCTTGAAGTGATTAAGGTTAAAGTGCCCAACCAAGAGGATATGCTTGACAAGTTATAAGTTGAAATCTCATGCCCCTTACTTACGAGTACCGGACCTCAAACTACTCAACTTCAGGAACAAGTAAGCTCTTGTCATTGTAAGTACAGATGTATCATAAAGAACCGCCAACGGGGTACCCCTTGCCCCATGATACAGGAGCTAACCCATATCAAAATGACAAGGCAAGCAGATAGTGAGCATCTCATCGATCTTTTTTTCTATTTGCATAGTTTTTTATTGGAAAAGCTTCATAGAGTGCTCACTATGGTTATGCTGCAAGTTTCCACTATGATTAGGAATGGCTTAGGGTAGCGGCCTAGGCATTTCTCTAACACACATATGAACTCCAAGATCTTACAAGTCCCATTTTTATTTCACACCGCCAGGATCCATAAGCAAAAGAACATGATATCAACTGAATAAATAGTGCAATGTCGAAAGTGTTCGACATGATACATGGTTCTGCTAATTTCAACTCATAAAGCGCAAGCATATACGCAACAAAGATGGAAACAGTAGCTCGAGATTATGAACTGCAAGCAAGTAAAGTTTGCCATCAAGTCTGTGAGAGCTTTAATCACCATTTTTCACATAACACAAAGTTTAATTCGAAAGGTAGATGAAAAAATGAATATACTTGGAATGGTGTAACACACCATGCATAGGAATTTATGGTGGACTCTTTGGAATAACTTGGTTTAATTGGGAGTTGGATGCATGAGTGGAACTCATACTTGGTACATGTGGAGGCTAGCAAAAGACTAGGAGCGACCAACTAAGAGAGCAATAATGGCCATAATCATGCAAAGCGATAAAACATTATCAATCAAAGCATAAAGTGATATTACAAGTCAAAGACTAAATGATCATAGAGGCTAGGTGACTAGTATAGTGTTAACATGGTGTAAGCATGTGCCAAGTCAATCCAGACAAACATCAAAGGAGAATACCATAATATTATGCTTTTGTATGCTAAAACAATGCATGATTCCTTCAAGGCACACTAAGCAATCTCAATTATTAGGAACAAGTCGTTCTACAGCAATAATTACTAAGCATAAGGTTGAAACAAAATCAAGAATGACAAGTTAAAGTCTAAACCACAGTCAAAAACAAACTCCTTTTGTACCAAACATAAGCATGAAACTTCAAATTATTTTCCAACACCAATAAAACTAATGAATGGAGTGGTCCAACCAATTTATTGAAGCAAACTAAACAAAGGAAAACTAAAAACAAAAACGAAGACGCTCCAAAAATAACACAACTGTGCATGAAACAATAAAAACGAAGTGTTTGGAAGAAACCTTAGATTTTTATTGATGAAGAAAGGCATCCCCAAGCTTTAACGCTTGTACTTATTGAATATTTCTTGGGGTGACATGGGTGGCATCCCCAAGCTTGAGCTTTTGTCCATTCTTCATCTCATTACATAATCCTTCCATACACCTGAAAAATTTACTTCATACAAAACTTCACACAATCTTTATTAGCAACATTAGTGTATTCAAGATAATAAGTATTTGGGTTTAGTTCAAAAGGATGATAAACTTACATTTAAACACAAGCTACTGTAGAAATTTCTTCTAAAAGTTCAAATGATGAAAGAGAACTGAAAGAGAAAGAGATTAAGAGGCAAATGCAAAAAATGGCAGAAATCCTCAAAACAGACCAGCAGGTAAAAACCAATTTTTTCGAAGCCCTTGTATTGCTCAAATCAAAGAGTGCTGAACTAACGAAAGTTATATAATAACCTGGGTCATAAGCACGAATATTTTTAGCTCAATCCGACATACAGGGATTTTTAAAGATTTTTTACAGCGAAGCACAAAATTTTTGTTTTGGGACAACAACTTTCCCAAGTCTTACTTCTCTCTCATTAGAGGTTATTCTTGGCACAAAAACCAAACAAAAAGGACAAGGAGAGGTTATTACTGAAGCAATAACTTCCAAGACTCAACAAAAGATTCCTAAAGAAATTTGGGTTATCTCCCAATAAGTGCTTTTCTTTAGTACCTTTAAGCTATGAAAAGGAGCGAGATTCAAGTATTTTCAAATGAAGAAGCATTAATAGTGAATTTTGTTTCAATAGGAGAGGTAAAAGGTATCTTCTATATCTTCCTTGGGAAGTGTTCTATACCTTTATTAAGTGGGAATGTATATTTAATAGTGTCTTCCTTCGTATCAATAATGGCACCAACAGTTGTAAGAAAAGGTCTTCCCAAAATAATAGCATAAGAAGCATTGCATTCAACTTCCAAAACATAGAAATCAACGGGAACATAGGTATTGTTAACCATAATAATAATATCATTAATACTTCTCATGAGTTTCTTTTTAGCATTATCATCAAGTTGGACATCTAAATAACAATCTTCCAAAGGTGGCAAATCAAGCATTTCGTAAATCTTTCTAGGAATAATAGAGACACAACTACCAGGATAACATAAATCTTTAAGATCAAAATCATTCACTTTCATATTGATGATGGGTTCCCAACCATCTTCTAATTTCCTAGGTATAGAAGCTTTATGTTTCAATTTTTCTTCCTTAATCTATATGAGAGCATATGTAATGTGTTTTGTAAAGGCCATATTCATAGCACTAGCATTAGGAATTTTAGCAAGATTTTGTAAGAACTTAATCACTTCCGAAATATTGCAACCTTCAAGATCAAAATCAAAGTTACCATCAAAGGTAGTAGAGATATTGTTTCCCATATTTTGAGGAGTAGGGGTTTCATGTAGTTTATTAGCATCAATATTGGTGGTGGTAATAGTGCGAACACTATGATTTCTAGCAAATTCATCTTCTCTTTCCCACTTAGCATGCAATTTAGCTAATAGTCTAACATTCTCATGAATTCTTACTTGTATGGCATTAGTATCAGCAAAGGGGTTTTCTATAGTTTCAGGTTTAGAAGCCATTTTATTAATCAAAGAGGATTGTGCTTCAGACAAAGATGATATTTTTTTTCAGCGTTCGAAAGTTTTGCCTCAATAGTTTTATTGAAAGCAGTTTGTTTACTGATAAAATCCTTAAGCATAACTTCAAGTTCAGAGGGTGCACTTCTATTGTTGTTGTAAGAATTTCCACAAGTATTACCATTATTGGAAGGATATGGTATATAATTGTTATTATTACCATAAGCATTTTTGCCAAAATTATTATTTCTAATGAAGTTCACACCAACTTGCTCTTCCTGAGCAACCAAAGAGGCTAAGGGAACATGATTTGGATCAATATGAGCTTTTCCATTAACAAGCATAGACATAGTAACATCAATTTTATCACTCAAGGAGGAGGTTTCTTCAACAGAATTTACCTTCTTACCTTGTGGAGCTCTTTTAGTGTGCCATTCAGAATAGTTAACCATCATATTATCAAGGATCTTTGTTACATTACCCAAAGTAATTGTCATAAAGGTACCTCCAGCAGCAGAATCAAACAGATTTCTTGAAGAGTAATTCAGCCCTGCATAAAAATTTGTATAATCATCCAAGCAGTAAGTCCATGAGTGGGGCAATTCTTTACCAAAGATTTCATTCCTTCCCAAGCTTGAGCAACATGTTCATTATCAAATTGTTTAAATTTCATTATTTCACTTCTCATAGATATAATCTTAGAAGGAGGATAGTATTTTCCAATAAAAGCATCTTTGCGTCTAATCCAGGAATCAATACTGTTTCTAGGTTGGGATAGCAACCATCCTTTCTCTTTTCCTCTCAAGGAGAAAGGAAATAATTTAAGCTTAATAATATCTCCATCAACATCCCTATGTTTTTGCATCTCACAAAGTTTAACAAAGTTATTAAGGTGAGCAGTAGCATCATCAGTACCAGCACCAGAGAATTGTTCTTTCATGACAAGATTCAACAAAGCAGGTTTAATTTCGAAGAAAGCAGCTTCAGGAATAGGTGGAGCAATAGGTGTGCACATGAAATCATTGTTGTTGGTGCTAGTGAAGTCACACAACTCAGTGTTTTCAGGAGCATTCATTTTTCAGATTTGAAGCAAGCCAACAGAAAAAGGAACTAATTTTTTTGTGTTTCTGAAAAAGGAGAAAACAAAGAAAACAAAAGAAACTAAGCAAAAACAAAAACAAAGGAGATTGGTTGTGAAAGACCCTCTTGCGAAGATGTCCTTAACTCCCCGACAACGGCGCTAGAAAAAGGCTTGATGGCTCAGGATACTTTCAGCTCGTTGGGAACCCCAAGAGGAAGGTATGATGAGCAGAGTAGCAAGTTTCTCTCAATTATGAAACCAAGGTTATCGAACTAGTAGGAGCAAGGAAACAACTCGAAGGTGTTGCCAACAGGCTTTTGGCAGGGCGCACTACCGGCGCCAGTGGCAACGTGGAACTTGCACAACACAACCGCGGAACTTTGCCCCAACTTAAAATGAGGTTGTCAATATCACTGGTTTTGCTAAAAGAAAGGATTAAACGTATCGAGTGGAAGATAGTAAACAGTAAAACAGTAAACAGTTGATGGTAGATTAATGATAAAGGCATGGACCGGGGTCCACAGTTCACTAGAGGTGATTCTCCTTAAGATAATAGCAGGACTAACACTTAAGACATTTATTGTTATTAAAAAGATGGGACTACGTAATCGGGACTAAAGGCCCCCCATTAGTCATACTCATGTCTAGCCCTATAGTACACAACATCAGGGTCGTGTTCGTCTTCGTCATCATCATCATCATCGTCGCTAGGCACATGCGATTGGATCCTAAGCCCAGCCAGGTCATATTCCGGGGGCACCTGCCACCCCGGCCTCGGATTCACGATGCATGAAGGAGGGGGCTCCTGGATGACGACGCCGCTACGCCCGTGGCCTTCACCACCGACAACCTTCTTGTGGCTTTGTGGAGGGTCAAAGTGCGGGCACCGCAGGCGAGGATGATCTCCCTTGGCAATGTAGCGCATCACCGACTATAGTCCGGTTTGCCCACCACAGGCGGCGACCGGCTTTGTTGTGGTTCACCGGGGGTGGGCCATCACCCTCATACTTGGCGAGCTCCCTTTCCTGCCGTTTAGCGAAGAAGGGATTCGAGGTGTCGTAGTTGTCGGGATCCCAACGGGGATCCATCCGCTGCTCCGACGTGAGCTCGAGGTAGAAGTGGTTCGTGATGGCCGTCTGGCGGGCGGAACCTTGAGGCATAGGAGGGACAGGGGCTCCTCCAGCATTCAGCATCCAGTCGGCGGGCAACCGGTAGCCTGCCGGGCATGGGTAGCTGGAGGCCCACAGCGCCTCGGTCTCCTCGAGGGTCAGAATGGCCCAGTATCCGGTGTCCATTGTTGTGAGAGGGGAAAATGTGGATGTGTGGATGGCCATGGCGGCCGACCTAGATATAGAGGGATATGGCAAGAAATATCTTTAGTCCTAGTTAGTGGCTCAAACCGGGACAAAAAGCCCCGGGTTAGAGGGAAAGGGCGGGAAGCGATGGAAAGTTTAGTGAGATTAAATTATGGTTAATAGTTGGACTAGTTAGAATAATTATTTTAAAAAACAGAAAATAGATTTGGATTACTTATTCAAATTCAAGCATTTTTTATGTTGAAAGTTTAGTGAGATTCAAAAATATGCAAACTATAATAGTTAATGCATTTTTAAATTGAAAATGGCAAAATGGTTAATAGTTTGGCAAGTTAAAATAATTATTTATAAAATCGAAAATAGATTTGGATTACTTATTTAAATTTAAGAACTATTCATATTATAAAGTATGCAAAAACTATATAATTCAAATGTTCAAAAAATATAATAGTTACAAATTGAAATATTTGATAAAACAGGCGCTAACTTAGGCCCAGCGTGCGCAACTTTGGGCCTTTAGTCCCGACCCAAAACACCAGCCGGGACTAAAGGCTCTGCAGCCGAAAGGCAGCCAAAGCCTTTAGTGCCGGTGCGTTGCTGGAACCAAGACTAAAGACCCCCCCTTTAGTCCCGGTTTGTTCCACGCACTGGACTAAAGGGTGGGGGGTATTTAGAGTACTCTTCTTCCCCCGATCGAATCCATCGCCCGGGAGCACATCGCGAGGAGCTAGCATATGCCGCCAGGCTTCCAAATCACCACCATCGCTCCTCCCTCTCGCCGGCCGCCACGAGCCCCGCCGCCATCACCCAAGCCGCGCGCGCCTCAGCCACCGCCCCGGCCACACCACCACCCCGGCCCGGCCGCGCCACCTCCCCCGCCACGGGCTCCGCCACCGCCCCGGCCACCGCCACGAGCTCCGCCGCCATCGCCCCTGCATGCCACCGCCGGTACATGTTGTAATTTTTTTGTGTTTGTATATATTTGTATATGTATAGGAAATATTTTTTTTATGTATTTGTATATATTTTTATATGTATAGGAATTTTTTTATATATATAGGAAATATATTTTTGTGTATATGTAGGAAATATTTGAATTACATATAGGAATTATTTGTATATATATGAGAAATATAATTTTTTGTACATGTATGAAATATTTGTATTATATAGGAAATATTTGTATATATATAGGAGATATTTGTATATATATAGGAAATATATTTTTTTGTATATGTGTGAACTATTTGTATTATATAGGAAATATTTGTATTATATAGGGAATATATATTTGTATATATATAGGAAATATATTTTCGTGTATATGTACGAAATATTTGTATTATATAGGAAATATTTGTATTATATAGGTAATATATATTTGTATATATATAGGAAATATATTTTTGTGTATATGTAGGAAATATTTGTATTATATAGGAAATATTTGTATTATATAGGTGCTCGCGGGCGACCGGACATAGGGTTAGGGTGGTGGTGTTCGCGGGCCCCCCAGAGATAGGGTTAGGGAGGTGGTGCTGGCAGGCGATCGGACTTAGGGTTAGGGTGGTGGTGCTGGCGGGCGACCGGACTTAGGGTTAGGGTGGTGGTGCTCGCGGGCGACCAGACTTAGGGTTAGGGTGGTGGTGTTTGCGGGCAACCGAACTTAGGGTTAGGGTGGTGGTGCTCGCGGGGGACCGAACTTATGGTTAGTGTGGTGGTACTCGCGGGCCCCCGGACTTAGGGTTAGAGTGGTGGTCCTCGCGGGCCCCCGCATTTAGGGTTAGGGTGGTGGTGCTCGCGGACCCCCCTAGAGATAGGGTTAGGGTGGTGGTGCTCGCGGGCCCACGGAGATAGGGTTAGGGTGGTGGTGCTCACGGTCCCCCGGATCTAGGGTTAGGGTGGTGGTGATCGCGGGTGACCAGACGTAGAGTTAGGGTGGTGGTGCTCGCGGGCATCACTAGAATTTTACTATTGTTTAGTATTATTGTAGCAAATTACTTGTACATATTATTGGTTTAGTATTATTTTATGCATCAATATTGAATGCAAAAATGTTATTGTGTGCATTTTGTAGAAAACTATGGATCGAATCCAGAGAGACCTAGCACAGGAAGAAATTCTCGAGGATATGATCAACGATACCCCCCATGTTGATGTACCCAAATCTCCGTCGATTTATCTGAACCCCTCCGATGAGGGTGAGGAGGTCGACCGAAATGATCAAGGAGAAGCCGACGGCTCCGATGATGGAGAAGCCGATGGCTCCAGTGGACCCTAACGAAGTCCGACGAGGTATTATGAAGTCCGGTGATTAGTAGATGCATTAGTTGAGTTGTATATATATAAATTGACGAATGTTTCTTCTCTTAGGCCTCCACATCGAGAAAAAAATATTCCAAACGATGCCCAGCCAAAAAGTTCGACGCATCTACGCGTTATACAATTATGCTGGTATCAGCACGGGGTGAACCGTTGCAACCCAAAAAGGCTAAAAGTGTATTTTTACAACAATGCGGAGTTATGGTTAGGGATCGCATCCCGATCACCGTTCGAGAGTGGAATAATACCAAAGGGGCGCAAGAGGGTGAGTATGTCGCCGACAGGTGCAAAGAGGGTCTTTGGAATGACCTCATGACACATTTCACCCTGCCAGAATGAGAGGATGATGCCGACACAGCTACATTGAGGAAGAAAGTCAAGCAGTGGACTCTTACGAAGATGGACGAACTATTCAAGAACTGGAAGAAAGCATTATGGCAAAAGTATTAGAAGACGAAGACTCCTCCTAAATTTGAATGCTATCTAACGAAGCAACAGGCTAATTCAGATGCATTTGTGAAGTACAAGGAGTCACAACCTGCTATGGAAATGTCGGAAAAAACAAGAAAAATGCCGCGATGAAGAAATATCACCATCACCTGGGGCCAGGGGGCTACGCGGCTGCCATACCTGGGGCCAGGGGGCCTGAGGATGATCACCGTTCGAGAGTGGAATAAGACCAAAGGGGCAGAAGAGGGTATGTCGCTGACAGGTACAAAGAGGGTCTTTGGAATGACCTCATGGCACATTTCACCCTACCAGAATGTGAGGATGATGCCGACACAACTGCATTGCGGAAGAAAGTCAAGCAGTGGACACTTACGAAGATGGCCGAACTATTCAAGAACTGGCAGAAAGCATTATGGCAAAAGTATCAGAAGAAGAAGAAATATCACCATCACCTAGGGCTATGAAGAAAAGTCAGAAAAAACAAGCAAAATGCCGCGATGAAGAAATATCACCATCACCTGGGGCCAGGGGGTTACGCGACTGCCATGCCAAAGTGGGATGCTAAAGAGAGTGAGCTTCTTGCTAAAGGGATCACTCTAGAACCAATGTGTGAAAAATGGGATATGAGGGCAAGAAATTGGTTCCTTGGGCATGGGAGTGAGTATGACGAAAGTACAGAGGACCTTAGTTGCAGTGATGGGATTAGGATACCCCGGGAGACATGGCAGAAACTGGTGAAGGAAATTAAAGAGGGGACAACAAAGTTCCGTCCTGATAGAGAGAAAGACTTGCTGACAAAGAACCTCAGGAATAAAGAACACGGAGGACGAGTACGAGGCCATGGCCATAGTTATACGTGGGTGATGGGGTTTCCCAAAGACAGAGATACTTATAAGAGCCGAGAGAGAGCAAAGAGGCGACGGCAAGAGGAGGAGGGAGACATGTTCAACGAGTTGCAAGGAAGACTTGAAAAGCACCAACAATAGATTGACGAACTTCGAGGAGTAGCGTGCCTGCAAGATCCTGCACTCGATATTACTGCCGTCCCATCTCAGCGGAGAAGCAGCGTGGCTGAATTGGAGGTCCCGTTTGATGATGCACGGATGGTAGATGGTGGTCCCAACTACCCCGTGGTTGAAATCAAGGAGCAGCCATCTTGTGAGCTCCATTAGAAGGTGAAGAACATATCCATCAAGGTGGCGGTCGGATGTGCTTTACCTTGTCCACCTGACGCACGCTGGCATGGCCGTGAGATTCCAGCTGGCTATGCTAAAGTCGTTGTGGATGAAATCGCAACGGGGTGGGACTCAATGGAGCTTGACATGCCTGGACCAGAAGGTGAGAGGACAACCAGAGAAGTACTGGGTGGTATCATTCTATGGGACAAGAACAACATCAAGCTTCCAGGCTCGACGCCAAGGCCAACACCGCCTCCGAGTCGTCGCATGTCACCTTCACCTCCAATAAGCCCACCCCATGACTACGACCACCACAGCGCGAGTCCATCTCGATCGCCGCCGCAGCATCAGCTGTCTTTGCCGCCTGCTAAGGACAATAAGTGGAAGCGTGCTCCGTTGATGAGTACTAAACGACGCAGCAGCCCAAAACGACAAATGTCGCCCCTCCCAAGAGTACCTCATAAGAAACTTCCCATCAGACCTTATGACTGTACTGATGAGGAAAACGACATGATCGCAAAGGCCGAATGTGTTGTGCAGCTTCAAAAGAAGAAACTCGAGCCTGCCCAGGTATACACCAAGAAGCAAAAAGCCAGATGACTATCTACGCAAAAAGCCAGATGACTGTACAGTTGGTTTTCTGAACACAAAATCGCAGTATGAGTTGCACCATAAGCCATATGACTATCTACGCACACTTTAGAATGAAGTGAAGAAGGGCAAATCAAGTAGAAGTGCAAGTGGGAGCAAATCATCAAGTAAAAGTGCAACCGGAAAAAGAATGGACGTCCCCCAGCTCGGGAAACAGGCCAAAAAATCTATCCCACCTCTCGAGGTGGTATCCCATGACATTCTCCAACTGAATGTGGAAGAAGCTGTGAAGCTTGCGGCCACTATGAATGTGACTGTAGCCCCTAAATATGTCCCAGTGATACCTTTGGTCAGCTTTGAGCAGTTCCAACAACTGTCAATACAATTGTGGAGTTGACATAAATGGTACTTGAAAGCCATAAAGGAGGACATAATAATGATCGTGGCGAAAGTCCCACATGACTACTACTTCCGAGCCGACGAGTTCCATGTTGAGTTTCCAGAACTCTCCCAGTTATACAATTTCTATGCCTCGACAAAAATCTCATGAGGTGCTATTGTTTGTATGTTGTTGAATTCATTGTCAATATATAAGTTGTTCATTTTTTCAGTTGTTCAGTTCATTGCATGTATTTATCCTCATTATACCTTTTTGTACTCTGTTATTATGCAGAATGAAGATCATGAAATGTAAAAAAAGGTCACTCTTTAGTGTTGGGTTAATTGACCCAGATAAAATACATTATAAGACGCTAACGGATAACCCGAGGAGACGCAGAAAAACCTTCTAAGGTTTCTAACGGAGCAAAAAAATTGTGACCACGTACTGTTTTCTTACAATTTCAGGTGAGGATCTTACTCTGTTGTACACATTCACTTTTTCTTAGTCGATGTTAAATGTAATTGATGAGTTACTGATGTATATATAATCGTGTGTATTTTCCACTGGATTCTACTAGACGTTCAACTTGATACGGGAAGAGTTGAAGTCATGGAACCATTAAAGAGACCCCTGGAACAGTTTAGGGACATACAGGACATGCTCCAGAGGTAATTTCCGCGCTACATCAGTCTCTTTCGTTGATTTCCTAAAATATCACGTAACAAATAACTCATTCATTTTCTCTACTGGGCAGGGTTTGGAACCAGTTCAAGAGTGCGATTACGAGTGAATTTAGTGAGAAGCTGACGTTTAAGTCGGTCTCGGTAAGTAGTACGCGCATCTCTTTACTCTAGTTTCAATACAATTATGATGCTAGATTATTATTTTGATGGAATTCTATTCTCGTAAAGTGCGTGAAACAGCCACTAGGGTCGAATCTATGTGGATTCTATGTTTGAGAGTTCATTCGCACGTTTACCACTGAGCACAATGATTATAGAGTCGATGTAAGCAATACATTGACAACATTATTTTATTACCGTCATTTTTTGTTATCATGATTGATATTCATATTGATCTTATTTTCTTATATAGTTCGAGAGAATGCGGGATCAACTCGTACCAGAGCAACGCGTACTAGGAGTTGCTGAAGAACTGGTAGGATTCTTAATGAACGAGATGATAGATGACGCCGGAGAATTTAGCGTGAATAGGCGCTACCGATGATCCCTGACCGTGTAATTGATTAGACGGGCTCTAGTCCCGGTAATTGTGATCTCTATGTGTAACTATCATGTATATATTTGTATGCTCGATCTTAAGAGAAGTTATCTTATGTATGCACGAATGTGTACGGTATGTGGTAGCGTACAAAACTATTTTTAAATGAAAAAGAAATAAATAAAAGGATATAAAATGAATTCTCTGCCGCGGCAGAGAACCACTTGTCCCGGTTCGTAATAGGAACAGGGACTAATGGGGAGCACCCCGCGCGCGTCGCGGCGGCCATGTGGACGCCCTTTAGTCCCGGCTGGTAACCGGGCCGAGACTAAAGGGGTGGGCCTTTAGTCTAGCCTCTCTAGTCCAGGTTACCAGAACCGGGACTAAAGGGCCTTACGGGCCGGGACTAGAGGGCCGTTCTCCACTAGTGACACCAAATCATCATCATCATCATACCTCAACTAGGACCACTCCCTCATACCCTGAGAAAGCATCCTTAAGCACACATTGAATGCCAAGTTTTACGACCTGGTCACCAAGTTGTTCATAATTGTGAACACGGCTTTTCGAAACGATTTTACCCTGCAGGGGTGTACAACTTTACCCACATGTACGAACCGACTCTTAATGTCAGATCATAATCCTCTTACTTGGACGGCCGACAGAGGGTGGTTAGACACAACCTTTACCTTGCTTTCTTCGAGACCATGCGTCACACCCTAGGGATGGTTCCTTCATAACGGGTCAAGTCCCGAAGTCAGTCCCTTGGGATTTGAGGCGAGGTTTCGCCTCAAGCAACCCCGGCAACGCCCTATATGATGCACCTCCTCCTCGACCTTTTAGAACAAACAAAGTGCATATGCCAAATGGATGCTCGAACTATCTAACTGATGGAATGTACTCCCTCCATTTCAAAATATAAGATGTTTTAGCTTTGTGAATGAAATCTATCTAGATTTCTTTTAGTGTGTAGGTTGATCTAGATTTTGAGTGAACCTATATACTAAAAGTGGTGTGGATACACTTCTTTCACAAAGCTAAAACATCTTATATTATGAAGCGGAGGGAGTAGTAGACAAGTTAGTGAGTGTAGGGGTTTTCCAAGTCCCTATGGTTGTACGCTCAGTCTTTGTTCTAAAGGCAAGAACTCGTGTCCTAGTGCTAGCGAGTATAGAACTACAAAAAACACATCTCATCGTGGCCTCCTATACAATCTTTTTCCATGTTTACCTCACTTCAGAGTACGGGAACACTTTAGAGATAATGAGTCAGTTTATACTGGTAAAAGATGAGAAGTTGTGAAGGTCAGAAACATGCCGGCAAAATATACCAGTGCACAGGTGGACCTCACCAGCAGGCCCATGCGGTAAAACAGGTCGCAAAATCACGGAATTACTGGACAAATTTAGACAAATTTCACTGGATTACTGGACTAATCCGGTCAAATCTCAACTAAACCAAACAATTTAGTGTAGAAATTATATGCCTATATATGGGATGCAATGGAATTCACTAGAACTTACAAGACATGTCCTTGTCGTACACATATTGTTCAAAATATGTTGTGTGCAAGGAAGTTGAGTAAACAAGATACATAGTGCTATAACACAGTAGTGAAATTTAAGATCAACTCATTCCCAAATTCTCAACTAATTAATATTAGCTAGATAAAATAGGCCGAATGACTCAACTCTGCGCTTTCTTATTATGTTGTGGAAGGACTTCAGATCTGCTTCAGACCATGCA
Organism: Avena insularis; assembly: GCA_023614405.1. Classification (NCBI taxonomy): domain Eukaryota; kingdom Viridiplantae; phylum Streptophyta; class Magnoliopsida; order Poales; family Poaceae; genus Avena; species Avena insularis. The sequence goes on from CM042692.1 coordinate 542,224,515, forward strand.
GTTGTTAGTACAAGTTCTAGAACAGGTCACCCACGAATGAAAAACTGATTCACTGTTTGTAATTGCACGAAATACAAGTTCTTAGAGCATCTATAGCAGATCGCATATCGGCCGGCCCGCAAAATGGCCTTTCCAGATACTGTAAACGGAGCCAAAACGCAATTTTTTTATGGTTTCCCACAAAACGGCCCGTCTATCCCGCATATATTCGGGACGGGAGAAACCCACGCATAGAAACCCTTGCCGCCGCCACTGACCAACTCCGATTCTGGCCACCTCCGTTGCCAACCATCAAATCGCCGCCGCCCAGCACCTCCCAGCCACCCCTCCTAGCCATGGTTGGACAATCGTGCAGGAATATGGCCGGACGAGGTGGCGATTGGGCGCGCCGTGGAGGGAGCTCCCACGCCCGAGCTCATGCGCCACCGGCGGGAGAGGAGGAGGTGCGTCGGCGCCGGTCCGAGCAGGAGCACGTGCATCCGCTCGACCTCACCAGTGTGGGCCTGGTTCGGGTTTTGGACCGCCGTGCACGATGTAGAGGCGGGAAGCTCTCGTGCGGCTGCGAGCTCTAGCCCGCGCCATTTCCGTTTGTGGGAGTTCCAGCTCCCGCACCGGCTCGGTGGGGACATGTCTCCGACGATGACAGCGAGGAGGAGGATGACGACAACAGGGAATAGGACGACAGGGTCCGCGAGGCGAAGTTCAACCCGCTTGGGACCCTCGCCTCCGATGTGTGGGAGGGCGCGAAACGCCGCCGCGACGAGCACGGCACTGAGCAGCGCGAGCTCCGCCACGTCTATCGCGGCTCCTCACGCGAGCACGAGGCCCGGCTGGGCTTCTTTGTCATCGACTATTACGACGACACCATCGACTCTGACGAGGAGTAGGCCTCCGCCGCCATAGATTCTCCGGTGAGTAGGTACCGCCAGTAGATGCTAGGCTAGATGCAGGACGCGACATCGATTTTTGTTGTAAATATGTAGATCTTGATGATCAAAACTTCGTTCATATGTATAAATCTGGCGTCATTTGATGTTTTGAAATATGCAGTTCCGTTTTTAGTGCATCTGTTTGGCGCTAACAATTTTCGTACAACAAACATGGTTTTGTGGTATCTGCTAGAGATGCTCTTACCCAGATGATCCTGCGTCATCCATTGACCACTCATGGCGGAGCCTAAAGCCTGAGAGATCTAGTATTAGCTAGCAATGAACTCTGCCAGGAATACATCACTTAGATCTGGAAGATGAATAAGCTAAGCTCTTCCTTAGCCTGGTCTTCCTCATTACGTAGTGATAATTACTGACACAAGATTATTGCTGGTGGATTTCGAGTAAAACGCCACCTGTAACAGGTATTACTGACGCAAGATTAGTTCACTAACCTCCTATTTCAAACGCCACTAATAAGCTCTTCTATACTAACGTTTACATGGATAAACACAAGGAAACCAACCCCATAAACAAAGCACTATTTTGTACGCTAATAATTGTCCCATTTGTCTTGTAGACATAGAATCTTTTGACCTTTGGACACCGCCCCCTCAACTACTCCTATTGATCCAGTTGCCTCCTCGAGTAGTTGAGCATCAATGGTTTTAAACAAGTCTTTGGTTGGACTCTGAAATTGTATAATCACCTGTGCGCGGAACTTCCAATAATGGCTCATTTGAATGATCTAATTTTTGTTTGCATGACTGACCATTATTTCTCTTATTATTTACAAGTCATTATTTCTCTTATTTTTTACTACTATAGCGTCTAGTTGAGAGTTGTTAGAGAATATCGCTGCTAGAGTATATCTAGTTCATTACCATTGTAATCTAACCTACATCTACTAGGCTTCCTAGTCTCCAAATCTAATACTTTTGTATAAACTAGTAAGATGGCCTTCACAAATGCAAGGGCATCATCTTCTTATGTAAGGGTCGATCTTCTAGATGTGGTCTATTTCTATCGGGGGAGTAGAATCCTGTTCTAGAGCAGCGCTTCTACCGTTGTGGGTGTCGCGGGTCGCTGGCGTGAAAAAGTTCAAATTCATTTGATTATCGCAGATCGAACAACTTTCCTAGCCTTGGCCGCCGCACCCACTCCCCCAACCCCGCATGTGTAAGTGGCACGAAGTTGGCCTTGCTGCATATTATTATTATTATTATTATTATTATTATTATTATTATTACCAATGTGTTGAGTGTTACCACTTTATGTCCTCAACCATATTATGAACACACAGATTCTTTTAGCTTGGACGAACTATTACCAGTGATGGTCCAAATTGTCCATCGGTGACGAGCAACCAACCCATCACTCGTAATAATTGTCCCGCTATGTACTATCGTAGTAGTGAGTGGTGCTTTTGTCGGACCTGTCATTTGTTCTTTGTCCAGGCCCAGCCCAATGATGTGCTCTCACGTTCCTACACATTAGTGATATTTCATTGGATTGGAAGATTACAATAGTTCATAACTAAGAAAAAGTAGCACAAATAATTTTTAGAGTAAATTCCGATTTTTATCCTCTACTTTGACAATTTTGACACTAATTACCCTATTTCAAAAGTTTTTATCCTAATTACTCCATTTAGCAAAAGTTGTGTAAACTTTTACCCCTTCTGAAATTTCGTGAGCATTTTTATTATATGTGGGTCCCTAGTGTCCGGTACCCATCACGTACCAATTGGTTTAATTCTGTAATTATCATATAAAAAAATAAAATCAAGCAATGACCACTGTGCCGTTGTGCTTAAGAATAATTTATACTACAATCAAGCTGTGCTCTTTCCCATAGAGTACGCCTAACGTGATTTATTATACAATAGAATAATCACGGTCTATCCACAAAAAATAAATAACAGCTTGAGCCGATCAAAACGTATATATGCATGCTAGTACGTGCGTCAAACTGAATACCACTCCTGACCTATTTATCCTTTAAGCAAGAGCCAATAACTGAGTTCTTATTCATATAACACCGAGCGAACTTGCGCACAGACTTTCTTATCTCCAATATAGACCGGTAGACATACGATGCCTCGACGGTTCGATCGCTGGATCAATGTGCTGAATCTCATTAATCCGAATGTTGGCAAACTTGCCCTCACATCTCAAGGAATTAGTCAATCAAAATAAACACATGCTTGGAGAAAGCTTATCTGTTTATTCTTGCAATAATTGGTTTTCGTACAATAAACTGGTAGCCGTTTAGTCATGGGAAAACACGATAGTTTGCAAAATATTTATTTATTATTGTACCAAGCATGAGAGTGCCAGGACGATACAAACCAAACATACATAACACATTATACAATACAATATAGTACATGGATCAAGCAAAGACCATGGATCCTTCCATCGCATGGAATACCTACCGTGTGTCATGTACTCCACCTTGCTGGTAGGATGCACATTTATTCACCAGCGTGTACAAGAAGTTGCTAGGTATGTAGCTCACACATACATGATATATATAGAGATAGAGAGAGCACGCGATCACATGCATGACATGCTGGCACTAAAGGATTGATCGATCAAGTCCTTGGACCAGAATAGGCGCCGATGGACCTGACCTTATCGTCAGTTCGGCCAAAGAGGGCGACAATGGAGTCATGATCCACATTAATGGAAAAATAAATGTCTCCAATGTTTGGATACTTGCCGAACTGCCCATACGTAGCATCCTTAGAGGTGCTAAAGTTGAGTGCAGTGATGCAGGGGTTGAGGTAGCCGGAGAGCACGGTCAAATACTCATCTTGGTTAATGCAGATCTGCACAACATACTACAAATTACATTGATACAGAAAGAAACCAGAAGTGCTATTTATTAATTAGTTGATTAATATATACATCATAAATACTTCCTAAAAAATCCAACAAATTGAAGAGAGAGAAAAACATGTAGGATAGAAATAAACCGCACGTGTTATATAGTGTGTATGAAATTTATGTTGGGCGGCAAGCACCCCACATATATTAACTTATGAACACGAAGTTACATACCATGTGCTTTGTACCATCCATGGTGCCATATGGACCTATCTCGACTAGACCATTTTTCTCGTCACGGTATATTAACGATATGGCCCTAATTTGCCCATCCGGGCCATCACTACTCCAAATAGTGATGTTCAAGAGTTGTTTGGGTGGTTTTCTGACGGAATCGATGTCAAAAGCAGCGCCTTCCTTACACCCATACGGGCCAATCTTCTTGGGCGTTGCCTGGACACAGTTAATACATACAAATATATAGTAAGCTAGCTCACATGTACAATGAAATAGAAAAACGATGCTAGCTAATGATGAATGTATGTAATCAGTGATCAGCAAAAGCTGGTGTCCTACCATTGCTAGTAGTAGGATGAATTTGTGTTGGAAGTCTTTCTAGGGAACGGCAGTTTTTCTTGATTTATGTTCCATGAACCGGTATGCCGAACTATTTATAGAGCAGCTGAGAGTATGCATGTCGTGCATGTATAACTGCCACATTCATTAGACACTTATGTAAACCATGGCAGGTGTATGAAAACCAATGATAATTTTAAGTATTGGGACATGCCCACCTCCGTGGTTTATTAATCCATTTGCAAGACGACGATAAGTTTTTCTTGATATTGCTAGTCTTGTGGTTCATTTGAAATATTCATTGGACTCTGTCCGGTGGTATTTAATCTGGAGGGCCCCATGCGGATCACGTCCCTTGTAGGTTACCGAGCAATCATAGATATAGTCAAGTCAAGATATTCATCCAAGTGATCATAGATCTAGTCAAGTCAAGATAGCACACCATTAGATATATATTACAGGATAATTACAAGATAGCAAAGTGTACTTGGTTATTAATATTTTTCCAGATTTTCATTCATCGAAATTCACAGTGCATTGGGTTGTACACTCCACACTCATGTTTACTGTAACAACCCGGCCTCCCCGGAGCAGCGGCTATCACTCCAGGCAGTTTAATAGGATATCTAGACTCGCCTCACAGACCAACACTAGTCTTTTCTGTGCACTTTGTCCTCACGGGTGCGCACCCTGTACCCAATTCCCAGTCGGACACACATCCTAGTCGTACTATAGGCCAAACACGTTTAACCTTAGAGTTCTTTTAGATGAACTTCCGGAAAAGAAGTTGCAACTTGTTGATATGATATCCTATCAATCCTATTAAGACATGTGCCTGGATCTCACATACACCCACCCCTAGAAGATCGACGCCTTCGTCGATCAACCACAAGCCAAGAACGTCTCCTTTTGGTACACGCCTGTCTGTCTAGTGCCGGCACATGTGTCATGCCGTGTCCACTCAGGGTCACACGCGCCATGTGCCACATTCCATGTAACCGCGAGGGTTGGCTCTGATACAACTTGTAACACCCCGGCGTCCCCGGACCGACGGCTGTCACTCCTTGCAGCTTAATAGGATATCTAGACTGGCCCCACATACCAACACTCATGTTTACCGAGCTGGTACGTTCGATTACGTGACTATGCAATCGATTGAGATATTGGCAATCCATGGACAGCTCCATGACCTTACGTGCATACCATCTTTCTCTTTTTTACATCTAGTTGGTTTGGCACATGTGCAACGACGATCAATTCACCGGTGTGTCATAGAATTCAGCCACATTGGTCTTGGCACTCAAACCTACTTGATTTCCATGGACAATATAATGTCCACGTATTCTAACGCCACAACCCATACATGCACTATTCACCTCGTATATCTTATGATGAAGGTCTGTAAGGAGCTAATGTGACATTTCCAAGCTTAAATATATGTATCACTAATACAGAAAGGGCTTTCCGATATGGGCCATTGATGCCATTTTTAACAAAGGCTGACACTAGAATTGACTATCTGACACAATTAGGTTTGGTCTAGGGTTGTGGATCATACATGGCCAAATATGTCATCTCAGAACTTGAACTATCAAATTAGCAACCTACCCTCCCTGTTTTCATGGAAAGTAGAAATTTTACAACCGTATTTGAATGCCCAGAATATCCACGCTGCCCTCCTCTCCTCGTCTTGTGACCCATGATGGTCCCATCATTGAAGAGTTCCCACCTCTTATTCCCATGGAAGAGTTTGTCTGGTTTAGGCAATAAGAATTTTGTGGCGGTTGCACTCGACAACCCTAGCGATGCACTGACGAGTCCCGCTACAATGGTGGATTGACACGTCCCTAACCAACAGTCAACAATTATATAAATATTCATACAAATATCATTTATGAATAAGATATGATGAGATATCAACATACGAGTAAGATGGGATCCTAGCCTTAGCCATAGAAAACACATTGTAGTAATTTCTATAATATAGGAAGATCATCATCATGTTTCAAAAATTATGTGGATATTTTTATTCGGGATCCTTAGTCCAGTTTCTTCTTCTCCCTGTGAAGTGAACGGGTGGAACCACAACCATTCTATTTTAGCGGCATGAGGTATGCTTGGTTCATGTTAACTAGGTGGCCGGCCTCGTCGTCGAGCTAATTGAAGAGAGATAATGTTGTTGCTAGTGATGATGTGTTCTTGATGGAATAACATTGATGTCAACTATTTAATGAGTACAAAAACTTGAGACATTTAACGTAAACATCAAACCATTTCACAGATGAAAGAAAGCTGGAAGCAATCACTACGCAATTGTTTGTTAATCCATTAGAAAGAACTAGATAATTCTTTCTTGTTGTTATGAGTCCACTAGGTAATTTCAAGGAGGAAACTAACGCTTAAGCCCATGACTTGCTAGCTCTATGGATTCTTGAAATTATCCATAGAGTGCTTTTGCAACAATGCAATGCCACTACCAAGATCAGCATCACCATTACAAACTTAACCTTATTTTATCCCCCCCCCCCAGGATAATTATACGTCTCGTGTATCTCGAACTCACCCACCATACCACCAACATCAAAGAATTCCACGGCCAAAACAGGGTCCTCCGAGTCGGCGTCGTCGCATAGGGTCGCGTTGCTCCCGGCCGCGTCGCTTTTGGCCGAGTCGTACTCGGATGCGAGGAGGGTGATGGAGCGGACATGCCCCTCCGAGAGCAGATCACGTGGGGTTGTTCTGTTGGCCGCAGGGTCGACGATGTCCGTGAACCCAACGAAGAGGTTGATGGAGCCGATCGGCATCATCGCGGTGTGGGTGACTAGGCACGACGACGGGATGTAGTTGCTCGACGGGATCTGGAGGAATCATCCACTTGCGACTATGCGACCGGTGGCAATCGGCTGATTGTTGGATAGTATGGTCTCACCGTAGATCTCAGGCTTGACCGGCCGTGCTCCTATGGTGGGAGCCACTATCGTGGGAATCACCATGACATTCGCTACCAAGGGTAGCGATTGATATGATTGGGGGCAAGGGCGAGTTGGGAACAAACACAAGGGATTTACCCAGGTTCGGCCCCCATAGGGTAAAGGACTACTTCCTGCTAGGTTGTATTGCTGGTGAATGGATTACAAGATCGGCGGCTAGGCAGCGAGTCGCTTGGAGGGGGTAGCTAATAGCACGTAAGTTTATAGAGTACCCTAGAGAAGTTTATATAGCACGTAAGATCTGGTGGGGATTGTTTAAAATATGGGCTAAATACTTTGTTCCATGTGATATTTCAGAATTTTCTAAAAATCAAAACCCATGTGTGTGGAAGCCTATATGTGATTTGGCCCAAGTTGGTGGTAGCTCACATGTGTGTGTGGCAAGAGGTGTGGGAACTAAAGTTTAGTTTCACATAGAAAGTTGGAGGATAGTTACACTACCTTATAATATGGAGTAAAATATTTGACGTGTAGGGTCTGGTACAAGTATAAACATCTGGGAAGATCACTAGATCCCAACTGGTCCGACAAGGAAGGCGATAACAACGAGAGGTCAAGTTTTCTTGAAAACAGTGGAAAAACTAATTGACCCGATTACAAACAGTTGGGATGAGACAATTATCACAGAAATTTTCTCAAAACCGGATGCTGAAAGGATCTTGTCTATTCCATTGAGCCAGTACCTTACGGATGATTTTGTTGCATGGCACAAGACAAAAACATACAATTTTACGGTCAGATCAGCATACCACGTTGAATGGGAACATCAATTTGTTGCAAAGATTAGGAGAAGTGATGGAAAAGGGTCGTCAAAGGTAAACCCAGTGTGGGATCTGTTATGGAAACAAAATGTTCCTACCAAGGTTAAAAATTTTCTTTGGAGATCGTTGAATGGAGTGGTTTGTGGTATGGCAATTCTTGCGGCAATACATATAAAGGTGCACCCTCAATGTCCAATCTTTAATCTTGGGCCAGAAGATATTAATCATTTATTGTTCTCGTGTACAAGAGCAAAGGAGGTTTGGCCTGAACTCGGGCTGACTGATATAATTGATAGAGCTTTAGCTGTGGATAGGTCAGGTTCAGTTGTGCTAGAATTTCTTATATGTGAATCAAAAAAGGAAGCACCGGTAATCAACTGAATCAGATTAGTTGAAACTATTGTTGTACGCTACTGGTGCATCTGGTGGCAAAGAAGAGAAGTTGTTAATGGTTCCCAGCTGGCGACAAGGGCGAGCTTAGCTTTTGCTATTAATGCTCTAACTTCAAACTTTTGTGCAGTTACCCAATCATCGAAGCTAAAAGAATCTATTTGGGTTAAGCCAGAGAGTGGTACAGTTAAGATGGACATAGATGCGACATTTCATGTGGATGGATCGGGTGTCGCAGGAGCGGTACTTCGAACCTCTCATGGAGAAGCAATTGCAGGGATGGCTTGCCCAATGGAAAAAATATTAATGCGACTACGGATGAAGCAATGGCTCTCCTGAAGTGTTTGGAATTTCTTGAGAAAATGGGGTGTGAAAAGGTGACAACTGAGTCAATTCTCTTGAACTCATCCAAGCTTGCAATCGAATTGACGAAATTTGGAGTCCTTATGCTGAAATCATGGCCGAGTGTTCCTTAAAGATTAGATTTATAAAGGAGATAGTTCTTAAGCATTGCCCAAGGGAGGTTAATCAAGTGGCTCATAATTTAGCTAGCTATCCTTATGAAAACATGTCTACTTTGTATTGGGACGATGACCCCCCTAGCTTCCTACTTAGCTCTCTCCTGAATGATGTAACAATTGTTTGATTTGGAGGCTACAAGTTTCAGATGTACTATTTTCCTTACCAGGGTACCTAAGGGGACTCGATGGTTTTAATGAGGCGCCTTGCAGACCTAATATATTTTGATTCAAAAAAACCTTATAATATGGAGAGTTTCACCACTTTGTAAGTGAGTGAGAAGAGAAGTGCTACACGCGTGCTCCTCCTCCTCTAACATCGCTCGCCCGCTCGTCTCATCTAGTCTCGTCACGAAGCGCGCGCCTCCGGTTGCGGGTTGTGGGAATCTCGCCGAGCCAAGCTTTATTTTGCTTCTAGGGAAAATATGTGTGGTTTGACAGACGTGACAACACTTAGTGGGTTCGGGTTGCTCCCTGATCATGGGCTATCTGTAGCAATCCCGAACGTGCAGGACGTGGGTTTGGTCCACACCGTGTATTGTATAGGATTTTCCGAGTTACTCTATATAAGGTCTTGTGCAGCCTCCAGCACAATACACTGTGTCTGCCACAACCGTAGCCTACTCAATCCCGCACACCGTCGTGCACCTTTAAACGGGAGAGCATGTCTCCTGAACAAGTTGTCTTTGTGATCCTGTATGGGAGAGGGAGAATAAGATTTTTGGCAAGCCCTTAATGTGACTACTCAAGTTCGTCATCACGACGCATCATCCTGCGCGATCTCCGCAAAGACCTTCGTAAAGAGTCCTTGATCGTCCACACGTTGCAGTGGAGGCCATAACCGGAGCGCAGGAATAGTCTTGTAGATAACCTTCATGAGAGACAATTTTTTGTTATTAAACACCTCATCATTTCTACATAGCCAATGTGACCAAATCATAGCTAAAGTTCCCACCCTTAGAAGAATTCTAAACCGGTAATCTATTCTATGTAACCAGTTTCCAAATAGATTGGTAACACGACGTGTAGGAGATAAGACAGAAAGGCGTGTTGATGTTTAAATGATATTATTTTCTATATTACAAACTTGGTTTCTCTGTAGCTTTCTCTTAGAAAGTATTTTGGCGTGTGAAGGCCTTTGGATTTTGTACTAGCCAAAAAGGCCATGCCCCAAACAATATTTTACGGACCATTACACAATGACGAAATAAGTAATGGGTTGTAAAATCTGGAAAGATACAAAAAATGTAAATAGGACAGAGCCCAAAAATAAAATGGACTATAAATGAGAAGGCCCGAACAGAAATGCATAGTTAAAGGATAAAATCTAAATAAAAAGGCTCAAATGTTGTGCTTGACCCATTTAGAATGCTAACTGGACAGGAATAAATGTTATCTACAACCAATTGGTTTGGTCATACAAATATGCCACGTCAGATTTGGTGAGATGGACGGGCTAGATAGGTTAGATTACAAAAGTAATCAACCAAATATAGTCTACCAGAAATATTATCTTAAACATCTCGACTAGATGCTATGCTGGTAGATAAGAGAAATAATGACTTGCAAAGTCAGTCATGCAAAAAAATTCCATTCAAACGAGCCATTATTGGCAATTACGTGCGCATATCATTATACAATTTCACAGTCCGACCAATGATTTTGTTCCCATGTCTCGCAGATCATGCGAAAGGCTTGTTTAAAAATGTTAAACTATTTATTATAACCCAAATTTGGATGCTCAACTACTAAAAGATGCCTTGTTTGTAGGGGATTATAAATTAAGGAAGCAACTAGATCAGTAGAAGTAGTTGAGAGGACACTGTCCAAAGGTCAAGAAATGATATATGTACAAGAAAAATGGGACGATGAGCATGAAAACTAGTGTTTTGTTTAAGGGGTTGCTTTCCTTGTGTTTATTTGTGCAAACGTATAGAAGATTAGTGGCGTTTGAAATAGGAGGTTAGTGACTTTTAAGCGGCACATCGCTAGTCTTGTGTCAATAATAAATGTTACTGTCGGTTTTTGCTCGAATGCCACAATTAAGTTGTGCACTGCTGACATTTGAGTCGAACATCACCATTATATTATATGTTGGTAGCATTCGCCGGGGGTGTGGGTTTAATTGTCACTAGCAACTTTTCAAAAAATAAAAAAATTGCAACTTTATTATTGAGTTTCACAACAAATTTATATTAGGAACTAGATATTCATATCACTACGGGGAAGAACAATGTTGTTGTGTGTGCAAACCACATGGCATAGGATCCTCTAACACGGCAAAGCTGTTACCATGCCACGACACATGACAATAATGAAATGAATTTAACGTTTCCATGCTAGCGATCCGCGGCACCTTGTCATCGACCAATTACAGAAAAGCATACGGATCATGTGTCTTTTGTGGGGCGCTTTCTCAAGTAATTTGCTCGGTAATTTTTTTCTTATTTTCTATTTAATAACATCTTCATAAAAAATTATCACACAAGTAAAAATAGTTTTTATCCCTGCATAGAGGAACTCTCGGAAAAAGTGGGCAGTTTGCCTATAACCAAAAGATTTAATTTTGTAAAGATGACGAGCAGTCATATTTCCATCACCCGTTACGAGCATGCCCCTTGTCGACCTTGTTTGCGGGAATGCTTATTTCCCGTTTTTCCTCTAGTGTGGCTATAGGTATTGGCACCATCGATGTAGTATTAATCAAACAATTTTTGAGGACAGGCTTAGTTGGATACTTGGACCTCCTGCGTATAATTTTTTGATGCAGTTATTTTAAGACTATGCTATTTAGGGAACATGTCTAAGATTAGTTTTTCATGGAAACGGATTTAGTATGGCAACCCAATCATCCATGCATGCGGTTCTGCCATCATATGGGATTCATTTTAGTTTTCAAATTTTAAATTTTTTTATCTCTTGAACCATAAGTCGAACCTTAAATTCGTTTTCATCATTAGATTTTTCGCAACAAACTACCTCTACGTTCTAGTCACCGCTATGTTCTACGGACGTGGCAAATGCAAAAGGTTGAATTTCACGCATTTTTTGGCCACCAGGTCCGCCAACAAACACGTTTGAACGAAGGGTCTTTTGTTGTGCTCGTTAGCAGTGAGCCCTACGGGGATTAGTTCGCGACCTACAGGTGACTGTCTTTTGCTGGCTCGCTGCGGTACACATTACCACTGGTGTAATTACGCGCTTCCGCTAGTAAGGATGCTGCGACGCTAAGCCTTTTTCCCGTAGTGTGAATATCCCATTGAGAGAAGATGCACATAATTGTTGTAAGGCCGTGCCTCTGCCCACAACTTGTGAGGACTACTCACTCATGATTAGATCAACAATCATAAACATTGTATAGAAATTATTAAGAAAAATAGTAAATAGTCTTACACTGCCGCAAATCAGGATTACAAGTATAGGACTACGGCAATGGAGTGGGGATGGTGGCGGTTGATCTCCTCACGTTAGATACGAAAATGGCTTCAAATGTGTAGTTAGGGTTTCTAATGGCTCGAGGATAAATCTTACATAGCTCCTTCACGAAAGTTTCTTGTGTTGACTGGGCAAAGGCGGTGGCTCCTGGAACAGGCACGCGGTATGGGCTGGTGCAACACATACTAATGCTCTTTAAACCTTCCGGTGATTTTCTCAATGGCCTCTTTGACATGGGATTATTGGTAACTCGTGATTCTTCATTAGTTGCTATTTATTTCGCCATGATTGTACGCACTTCTAAGTAGAATGATCAAAGAAAGGATAATCACATATTTGCAAAACTTAGTCATTACCAGGGTCAAACATGGGAAACTCGCGTGTACCAATCTCGTCCTTGATTCTCCCTATGTCTCTACGCTCCACGTCTCCGGTCCCTCGTGCGAAGCTACCCGCCTTGGTATTCACACGTCAATAACCTAATCAATGTTCAAGTTATATCTAATGGCACGCTAGCTTGACCTTACTTGATATATCATCAGTTGGGATAATATATAAATATACACTGTGACGCACATGGGGCCCTCCAGATTATTTTGATTGATTGATGATTATGCCACCTATCAGAGTCTACCACTAGTGCACACCCCCCTCTAGCACCGGTTTGCAGGGCCCTCTAACAGCGGTTGTAGAACCGCTATTGAGGGTTCGGTGTTAGAGGGGCCCCCCTTTAACACCGGTTCTTATACGAACCGGTGTTAAAGGGTGGCGCACGTGGGGCTGCCGCAGGGCTCAGGGCCCCCCCTTTAACACCGGTTCGTAAACACGAACCGGTGTTAAAGGTTCTGTGCCGCGGCAGGAAAAGGAGATAAATCTCTGCAGCGGCAGAGTTCTGCCGCAGCAGGAAAACGGCCTAAATCTCGCCATGGCGAAGTTCTGCCCTACCCGTTCTGGGCGTATTTCTGGCCAGGGGACGGGAGGGGAGGGGGAATCGATCGGGAGCGGTATACACATAATCGTCATCGGTACATACGAGTACATGAATAATTAAGCAACTATTATTATACACAACATCGTCATTGTGTGGTATTCTCCGTAAACGTTGAAGCATCAAGTACAAGACAAACACGTTCAAAGCATATATACAACGTTCATTTTGGTGGATATCTAAAGAGTTCTCCGCCAGGTGTGACGACCTCATCAAGTATGAACCCCGCCAATTCCTCTTGAATGACTCGTATGCGGTCAAATGGTTGGAGTTGGTCCCGCATCCGTTCGATCTGAATATATATGAAGAATGGGGTCAATATATATATAAGAATAAAACTCAACACAATTGATGGTAATAAAATAATGTTATGTACTTTGTTTACTTAGTCTAAGTTGTTCTAGTGCGGCTTGGCCTTGCGAATGAACTCGCAAACATAGTACCCACATAAGTTATTGCCGTGTCCCTGATGCGCACATTTTACGAGAATAGAGAGTTCAATCAAAATAATAATCAATAAAGCATGATATAATGGAATTGGAAGCAGAATCAAAGAGATATGCAGACCTAGCTAGCTAGTATTACTTACATTTTGGTCTACAAATTTTAGTTCTTTTGACCATTCACCCACGGCCCTGCCCGTGAACCTTTTCCAAACCCTGTCCGGCAAAGAAAATGGATAAAGGAGTAATTAATTACTCGTTGTCACGAAAGTTGCCGATCTAGTGCGATAATATGATTGAAATTACCTCTGGAGCATCTCTCTAAAGTCTGCCCATAGCTCTTTTTCTTTTCGTAACGAGTCCATGACAAGGACTTTTCCTGAGTCAGGTTGAATGACTAGCAGAATAAAGTGGAACCTACGCACGCATAACTCATCATCAGTTACACTTAACATCGAGTAAGCCGAAACAGAATTTGTACAAGAGAGGGTAACAATACTCACGAGAAGTTGTAAGGCAATAGTATTTCCCTTTTGGTTTGTCGTCTCAGTAAAAACCTTAGCAATAAATCTTCTGTTTGCCCGGGTTTGGTTCTTACCACTTCTTCATGAACTCTATTTGGGTCAACGAACCCAATGTCAAAAGGTCCTCCTTTCATGCATTCCATAACCTTTTTCCTACATAATAGTATATACATATATGGTGAGCATATATATATACATGCAATTAATGAAGTGAATGAGATGAGATAGAAAATACAGAAATAGTACTTACACACAATAAAGGCTGATGGCAGCTTTGTCGAGTTCCTTCTGATTGAATAGAAAATGCAAGTCTTGAATGTTGAAGTCGATCTCGTCGTCTCTGCACAAGAAAATCTGATGTCTTATATGCGTCGTGATCCATTCTTCCTTTCTCGTCTTGCAGAAATCAAGGTACCACTTGTGCAATCTTCGCATCTTTGTTGGTAGATTCTTGAGCTCCTCTTTCTTGACGAGATTCTTCCCATACTTCCATGGCTGTATGGGGTTGGCATCGCATTTGGGCAAGTTGTCTCCCATGATGTTCAAGTATGCAATGTAAGTCATCCCCAACTCATTGGCCTTTCTTTGTAGCTCTGCCTCGTAATCATTTACGGGAGGAGCGTTCCGTGTGTCGAACACTTGGAGCGGGGCACATGATTGGTTTTCCTGCTCTCCGAGCATGGTAACTGTTTTCTGGGGTGCCGCATGACTGCTACTTTCAGTCTCCCTACGGCACCTTGCATCCGCCTTCAAAATCTGGCGCTCGTATTCCGGCACAAGTGGGGTTTCAGGTTTTAAAAGATTTTTGTAAAACTTCTCCACCACTACCAGATCTATTTTCTCCTTTGGCTCGGCCCGTCTAGGTGCAAAGAATTTCTTGACCTCTTCTTCCGAGATCCTATTGGTCTCCTCATCGCTGCGATTCCATGGTAAAACCGGCAATGGCTTGGCGGAAGGCTGCGGGACGTAGTTTTTTGAACTCTTTGTGGCAGTGCTAGTGATGCTCTTCGTGGCAGTGCTCTTCCGCTTACGCTGAGGAGATGGCTGAAGCGCCAGAGATGGCTGACGGGCAGGAGATGGCTGCCGCGCAGGAGATGGCTGAAGCGCCGGAGATGGCTGCGGAGCAGGAGATGGCTGAAGTGGCTCAGACTACTGACGCTATGGAGACAGCAGGGGAGCCAGGGGCCTCCAATTTGGAAGCACGATGTGTTCCTTCTTCCAAAGAATGGTTGTTTTCACTGCAAATTTGAGTTGAGTTTCCTCTTCACCTGTAGCATGGCCAAGCTGTGCTTCCTCATATTCCTTCACAACCTCATCCACCCCGACAATAGCATAGCTATCTGGAATCGGTCGGCAGTGGTAAGTTCCACCAGCTACAGGAGGTAAGGCATAGCCGACAACCACCTTAATGGATAAGCCCATTAATCTCACATGCAGCTCAGCGTGTTTGCTCTCCGTGATCTCATCCACGGGGTATCGAGGACCCGCCATTTCAAGCGTGGGCTGCACGTTCGTGGCTGGAACCGGTGTTAAAGGGGGGCATTTATTTCATGCATTAAAGGGGTGGGGGCATTTATAATTCAAAAAATAGGATATGAATTTAGAAAATTCATATCTTATTCATTTCAACTCAGAAAAATATGAATAATATATCATAATTTTCAGAAAAATAATATCTATCCATTCATGTAAAAACATTTTATATTTACTTTAGATGAAATTTTTTAAAATGATTAAAACACTTACATATAAATTTTGATTATTCAATTCAAACAAAAATAAATTGTCAAATCCTAAAACTTTGAACATAAGAAATATTAAGCATCTAAAAAGGAATCTAACCCTATTTTATTAGAGCAAATCATATTTTATTTTGTATTAACATTTTTGAATTGATTGGATATTTAAATGCCGCATCTTTTGTATACACTTGAATCTGACAAAGCCTCGCTCAACTTGCATTGGATTTTTGATAAAATAGCATATTGTGAACCTAAAAATGGTTTTTGTAAAAAATCATGAGCATCGTATCATGTACCTGTAGTTCATATCTGACCCACTTCTTGCCGATTCGGCAGGAATTTGTCTTTTTCACCAGAGGTGGACAGAAAGGTTTCAGATCCCCCTGTTGGTACATTGTCCATATAAGGTGGTCTATTATTTTTGTAAAATGTGGTGGTGGTTTTTTGAATTAGCCATTTGGTGGTTGCTTCACAAAACCGTCCGTTTTTTATGCTCGGAAAATGGAAAATGCCTTTTTGGTGCGATAAAAAGGAAAACCTCCTCTTGCAACATTTTTTGCCATGCCATGATGCACATGTATGCACAATATGGCCATATTATCACAAACTATGGCTTGATTCTAGCCATAACATTGGTCATTTGACCCGAAAGCCAAGAAACCTCGAATGAGATAGGTCATTTTGTGAAGGAGATAGATCTGGAATTAAAATACAGAATGCAACTAATTGTAAGTTACATAAAGCACGACTGAAAATTAAGATACATAAAAGAACTGAAAATTAAGATACATGGTGAGATTAAGTAACAATCGGCCGAACTTGTTTCAGAATGTTGGAGTGATTCATTCATGCTCCTGCCTACACCTGTAATACTCGCCACTGTAGTCATCGTACTCGCCGCCGCCGTCATCGTTGTCGTCGTCGGGGTCGCCGTAATTGAACCTTGAAGGCTGAGTATGCGTGGGCTGGACTTGAGGGTAGCGTAGACGGGGGTTAGAG
The DNA here is from genome assembly GCA_023614405.1 of Avena insularis. Lineage (NCBI taxonomy): Eukaryota > Viridiplantae > Streptophyta > Magnoliopsida > Poales > Poaceae > Avena > Avena insularis. The sequence continues at coordinate 542,241,641 of CM042692.1, forward strand.
TCGGCGGCAGTGTCATAGGCCATGACGCTCTGGAGAGTCCGACCGCGCCACCATAGCTGACAGCCGGCCTCGTTGAAGTTCGGAGGAGGTGGGCCGTCCTCCTGGGTGCTGGGCAAGCCCTCTCACGCCGATCCACGAAGAAGGCTTCCCAAGTAGGGAAATAGTCGGAATGCCATCTGGGATTCCTCCGCTGCTCCGGCGTGAGCTCGAAGTAGTAGTGTTTCGTGATGGCCATCCGGCGCGCCACACCTAGAGGGACAGGAGGAACCGGCACGCCTCCGGCACGCCTCCGGCACGCCTCCGGCGCTCAGCATCTAGCCGACGGGGAAACAGTAGCCCGGCGGGCAGGGGTAGTTCGAGGCGCAAAGCGCCTCCGCCTCCCTGGGGGTTAGTGCTACGGTGGAAGCCATGGGAAAGAAGTGATGAGGTTGCAGATATGAGTCTAGAGATGCGCAATGACAATGGAGGCCAACCCTACATATATATATATAGTGAAGAACTGGCGGGAAGAACTGGCGGGAAAAAATGGCGGGAAGAAAAATGGCAGGAAAAATGGCGGGAAAAAATGGCGGGAAGAAAAATGGCGGGAAAAAATGGCGGGAAGAAAATGGAGGGAAGAAATAGAAGGAAGAAAAATGGCTCATTTAATACATATACTGTTAACAGAAGAAATATGACATTGATTTCCATGTTGAGATACATATGTGTGCCAAAAATGGCTCAATTAATACATATAGTCAATCTTATGATCGCGTCGGCCGTAACCATGGAGTATCTACACTGTTTAACAGGATGGTTGGGTCAGTCTTCACTCTGAAGGGCAGAATTTCATCAAACTTATTATAATCTTCTGACATGTCTGTCTTGTCCTCCACTCCCACGATGTTTCTTTTCCTGAAAGAACTATGTGACGCTTTGGCTCATCGTGTGATGTATCTGTTTGCTTATTTTGCCATTTTGCCATTTTCATGTGATTCCGACGCTCCGGTGGTCTTCCTCCGGTGAAACCCTAGACCGGGGGCCTCGGATCGTCTACCCTTGTAGCTTTCTCCGTACGAGGGTAGCCCCTTTAGGGTTTAGGGTTTAGGCTTGGTCGTTGCCATAGCACATCTAGACTTATATCTGCCGCCTCTCTCCACTCTATCCCATGGCTTTCACCATACCTCTAATCCCAGGGAGGCGGAGATGGAGTCTTTCATGGGCTAGCAGGAAAATATTTCAGGAACTTCCAAGATTCCATAGGCGTGTGCACCAAGGGCATCTTGAGAAATTCCCACGGAGATTTCCAAACCCTCTCCTCCATCCATGGGGATGAAACTCTCCATCCATGTTGGCTTGGTCGTTGCCATAGCACATCTACACTCATATCTGCCGCCTCTCTCCACTCTATCCCATGGCTTCCACCATACCTCTAACCCCAGGGAGGCGGAGATGTAGTCTTTCACGGGCTAGCAGGAAAATATTTTCCGAGGCGGAACTTCCGAAGATGCCATAGGCGTGTGCACCAAGGGCATCTTCGAGAGTTCCGCAAAACTTCAACCCTTTCCTCCATCCATGGGGATGAAACTCTCCATCCATGTTGGCTTGTTGAGTTGCTTGCCATGGCGTATCGATGCTCCTTTTAAAGGCACGTCGCCGCTTCTACTTTGTCTTCTTCCTCCGACAGGGCGTCGTGCGCTACATCGAGCAGTGTAGTCCACCCACGCGTCCTTATCCTACCGACAGCTTTAGTCCCAGTTTGAGCCCCCACCCGGTACTAAAGGTTACCCACGCGTCCTTATCCCACCGACAGTTTTGTTAGATGACACAAAAACCACCTTTAGTCCCGGTTGCACCCACCAACCGGTACTAAAGGTTAGCCACCCCCCAGATAAGGCCCTCCCAGGTAAGCCTCCCCCAGATAAGGCCCCCCCATCTTTTGGCCCACAATTGTAGAAGTTCATCAACTAATGGGCTTAGGTACACATCAATGTCGTTGCCGGGTTGCTTTGGGCCTTGGATGAGCACTGGCATCATAATGAACTTCCGCTTCATGCACAACCAAGGAGGAAGGTTGTAGATACATAGAGTCACGGGCCAGGTGCTGTGACTGCAGTTCTGCTCTCCAAAAGGATTCATGCCATCGGTACTTAGACCAAACCATAAGTTCCTTGCGTCACCAGCAAAGTCCGGGAAGTCTCTCTCGATTTTTCTCCACTGCCGACCATCAGTAGGGTGCGTCAACATCTCGTCTTTCTTACGGTCTTCCATGTGCCATCGCAACAACTTGGCATGCTCTTTATTTCTGAACAAATGTTTCAACCGTGGTATTATAGGAGCATACCACATCACCTTGGCAGGAACCCACTTCCTGAGTCTTAAAGAAAAATGGCGGGAAGAAAAATGGCGGGAAAAAATGGCGGGAAGAAATATGACATTGATTTCCATGTTGAGATACATATGTGTGCCAAAAATGGCTCAATTAATACATATAGTCAATCTTATGATCGCGTCGGCCGTAACCATGGAGTATCAACACCGTTTAACACGATGGTTGGGTCAGTCTTCACTCTGAAGGGCGGAATTTCATCAAATTTATTATAATCTTATGACATGTTTGTCTTGTCCTCCACTCCCACGATATTTCTTTTCCCTGAAAGAACTATGTGATGCTTTGGCTCATCGTGTGATGTATCTGTTTGCTTATTTTTTCTTTTTTTCGGTTTGGTAGACATGTCCTTCACATAGAAAACCTGAGCCACATCATTGGCTAAGACGAATGGTTCGTCTAAGTTCTTGTCTACCTTCATAAGATTGTTGAGATCCACCGTTGTCATTCCGTACTACTTGTCTACCTCAACCCCCCTCCTGTTAGCTTGACCTATTTGCATCGAAACAAGGGGACCTTAAAATTAGGTCCATAGTCAAGTTCCCATATCTCCTCTATGAACCCATAATATGTGGTGTTTTGCCCATTGTCTTCTGCTGCATCGAAGCGGACACCACTATTTTAGTTGGTGCACTTTTTATCTTGGCCTATCGTGTAAAATGTATTCCCATTTATCTTGTACCCTTGGAAAGTACATACAGTCGAAGATGGTGTCCTTGGCAGGAACCTTCTTCCTAGGGGCCTCACCCTCAACATCGCCAGGATCGTCTCGTCTGATCTTATACCGCATGCAGTGCATACCGGGCATGCATCCAAATTCTCGTACTTCTCACCGCGGTAGAGGATGCAGTCATTAATGCAGGCATGTATCTTCTGCACGTCTAATCCTAGAGGGCAGACAACCTTCTTTGCTTGGTATGTACTGTCGGGCAACTCATTATTTCTTGGAAGAAGATTCTTCATTTTTACCAACAACTTTGAAAATGCGCTGTCAGTCACACCATTCTCTGCCTTCCATTGCAGCAAATCCAGTGTGGTACCTAGCTTTTTGTGGCCATCTTCGCAAGTTGGGTACAACAATGTTTTGTGATCCTTTAACATCTGCTCCAGCTTCTCCTTCTCCTTTTCAGTTTCACATTCTTCCTTTGCATCAATAATGGCCCGACCAAGATCGTCATCAGCGGGCCCATCTGCTGCCTCTTGATCTTCATTATCTACCCCCGTTGCAGTATCATCATATTCAGGATACATATTATGATAGTTGTCATCATCCTCTTCTTCTTCGTTGTCTTCCATCACAACCCCTTTTTCTCCGTGCTTGGTCCAACAATTATAGCTGGGCATGAAACCGGATCGAAGCAGGTGGGCGTGAATGGTTCTGGTATTTGAGTAGTCTTTCTTGTTCTGACAGTGAACACATGGACAACACATAAAACCATTGTGACCATGGTTTGCATTAGCCACAACGATGAAATTTTGGAGGCCCGTAATGTACTCGGAAGTGCGGCGGTCACCGTACATCCATTGCCGGTTCATCTGCATTAATATATAGTATATATCAAAAAAAAATAGGGAGATGACCATTTATATATATAGTACATCAATGACACATGAAAGGATAGTTGCCGAGCTCGACCGAGAAGGAAAGAGCAACGAGAAAACTTATTTTGAGCTCTCGGGCACTTCACCGAACACCTCTTGTGCATACGAAAAAAACACAAACTAGCACACTTCACACCCTCTTGCTAGGCTCCAAAATGAGATAGTGAAAAAATGGAAGAGTGGGGTGTGGGCTGCGGTGTCTTATATAGCCCCCCCCCTTTAACACCGGTTCAAGCCACGAACCGGTGTTAAACTCTGTGACCACTGGTGCAGGGGCCTTTAACAGCGGTTCGTGCCACGACCCGGTGTTAAAGGGGGGCTCCTTTTTGCTGCACGGGCCACGCTGGTACAGGCCCCCCCTTTAACACCGGTTCTTGAAGCCCATTTCCAGGCTCAACCAAAGGCCTCGTTTCCACTAGTGTCTACGTTCTAGTCACCGCTATGTTCTACGGACGTGGCAAATGCAAAAGGTTGAATTTCACACATTTTTTGGCCACTAGGTCCACCAACAAACACGTTCGAACGAAGGGTCTTTTCTTGTGCTCGTTAGTATTAAGCCCTACGGGGATTAGTTCGCGACCTACAGGTGACTGTCTTTTGCTGGCACGCTGGGGTAAACATTACCACTGGTGTAATTACGCGCTTCCGCCAGTAAGGATGCTGCGACGCTAAGCCTTTTTCCGGTAGTGTCAATATCCCATTGAGAGAAGATGCACATAATTGTTGTAAGGCCGTGCCTCTGCCCACAACTTATGAGGACTACTCACTCATGATTAGATCAACAATCATAAACATTGTATAGAAATTATTAAGAAAAATAGTAAATAGTCTTACACTGCCGCAAATCAGGATTACAAGTATAGGACTATGGCAATGGAGTGGGGATGGTGGCGATTGATCTCCTCACGTTAGATACGAAAATGGCTTCAAATGTGTAGTTAGGGTAGATAAATGTGTAGTTAGGCTTCAAATGTTTCTAATGGCTCGGAGATAAATATTACATAGCTCCTTCACGAAAGTTTCTTGTGTTGACAGGGCAAAGGAGGTGGCACCTGGAACGGGCACGCGGTATGGGCGGGTGCAACACATACTAATGCTCTTTAAACCTTCCGGTGATTTTCTCAATGGCCTCTTTGACTTGGGATTATTGGTAACTCGTGATTCTTCATTAGTTGCTATTTATTTCGCCATAACTGTACGCAATTCTAAGTAGAATGATCAAAGAAAGGATAAGCACATATTTGCAAAACTTAGTCATTACCTAGGGTCAAACATGGGAAACTCGCGTGTACCAATCTCGTCCCTGATTCTCCCTATGTCTCTACGCTCCACGTCTCCGGTCCCTCGTGCGAAGCTACCCGCCCTAGTATTCCCACCTCAATAACCTAATTAATGTTCAAGTTATATCTAATGGCACGCTTGCTTGACCCGACTTGATAGATCATCAGTTGGGATAATATATAAATATACACTATGACGCACATGGGGCCCTCCAGATTATTTTGATTGATCCTTGATTATGCCACCTATCAGAGTCTAATGATGCATACGTAACAGAGATGGACACCTATAAATTCTTAAAATTATCTAAGGATCTCATAAGAATAAGAAAAAACGATCTATTTTTTCTAATGGATTAACAAACAATTGGGAAGTGATTACTTCCACCCTTGCTTTCATCTTTGAAAGGCTTGGATGTTGACATTGACTGTTTCAAGTTTCTGCATTCATTAATTAGTAGGCATAAAAGTTGTTCCATGAAGCACACATCAACACTAGAAACAACATTATCTTTGCTCAATTCTTTCCACGACGAGGCCGGCCACTTAGTTAACATGAACCAAGTGTATCTCATAATGCTGACAAAGAATGATTTTGGTTCCACCCGATCACTTCACACGGAGAACAGGAAATATGACTAAGGACCCGACTCAAAATATCCATATAATTTTAAAAAGCAATGTGCTTTCTATGGCTAAGGCTAGGATCCCATCTAACTTGTATGTTTATATGTTATCATATGTTACTCATAAATGATATTTGTATGAATACTTATATATTTGTTAACAGTTGGGTCAAGACGTGTCGATCCACAGTTGGATTGGGAATCGTCATGGCATCGCTAGGGTGGCCGGGTACAACCTCCGCAAAGGCCTTATTGCTTAGATGAAACAAGCTCTGCCATGCTAAGAAGAGGTGGGAACTCTTGAATAATGGAACCATCATGGATCACAAGACGAGGATAGGACGGAAGCGTTGATACTTTGGGCATTCAAATATGGTTGTAAAATTCCAATTGCCCATGAAAATAGGGAGGGTAGGATCCTAATTTTATACTTCAAGTTCCGAGATGGCATGTTTTCCCAAGTCTGATCCACAACCCTAGTCCAAACTTAATCGTGTCGTATAGCCCATTTTTTGTGTCAGCCTCTGTTAAAAATGGCTTCAATGGCCGATATAGGATAATTAAGCATGCAAATGTCACATTCGCTCCTTCCACACGTTCACCGTAAGATACATGAGGTGAACAATCCATGTATGGGTTGTGGGGTTAGAATGTGTGGACATTGTACCATCCATGCTAACCATGTAGGTTTGAGCGCCAAGACCAACGTGGCTGAATTCCAGGATACACAGGTGAATGGATCATTGTTTCACATGTGGCAAACCATCTCGACGAAAGGAAGAGTAAGCTGGCATGCACCTAAGATTATGGGGTCGTCCATGGATTCCCAAGATCTCGATGGATGTCATAGTCAGTTAATTGAACATACCAGCTCGGTAAACATGAGTTTGGAGTGTAGAACTCAATCCTATGTGAATCTCAACGAATGAAACTCTATTAAACTAGTAATAACCAAGGAACTATGCTACCAATGTGAAAATAACCAAACTATCTTTCAATTTCTATCTAATGGTATGCTAGCTTGATCTGTCATCAATTGGACGAATATATAAAATTATAAAGAACGTGATCCACATGGGGCCCTCCAGATAAAATACCAACGGTCAGAGTCGAACGTTCTATACGTAATAAAGGTGGATATGTATGAGTACTACAAATGAAATAACAACCTAGCAGCATCAAGAAAAACTTAGCGTCTTCATGCAAATGGATTAACAAACCACGGAGGTGGGCACATCCCAATACTTAATATTAATATTGGTTTTCGTACGGCTTGCCAAGGTTGACGTAAGTGGCTAATGAATGTGGCAGTAATACACCTAGACTTGCATACTCTCATCTGCTCTATAAATAGTTGGGCATACTAGTTCATGGATCATAAAGCAAGCAAGCAACTGTCATTTCCTGCAAATACGGCCCACATAAATTCATCCTACTACTAACAATGGTAGGCGACAACTTTTTCTTATCACTGATTACATACATCCATCATCGTCTATCTATTTCATCTTACATTTGAGCTAACTTACTATATATGTGCATGTATTAATTGTGTCCAGGCGACGCCCAAGAAGATTGGCCCGTATGGTTACGGGCAAGGCGCTGCTTTTGACATTGATGGCAAAAAATCGCCCAAACAACTCGTCAACATCACTATTTGGAGCACCGATGGCCCTAATGGGCAAATCAATGCCATATCCTTCATATATCTGACGATAACAATGATCTAGTCGAGATAGGTCCATATGGCACCATAGGTGGTACAAAGCACACGGTATGTAACTTCGCATACATATATGTTAGGTGCTTGCGGCCTGGCACAAATTTCATACACACTATATAACACGTGCAGTTTATTTCTGTCTTATATGTTTCTCTCTCTCTTGAAGTAACGTTGGAATTTGAATGAAACCTTTAAGGGTATATACCAATTAATTAATAAACAACACTAATAGGTTCTTTCTGCATTCATTGTAATATCGCGCAGATATCCATTAAACAAGGTGAGTATTTGACCGTGCTCTCCGGCTACTTCAACCCATCCATCACTGCACTCAACTTAACCACTTCTGCGGATGCTACGTATGGGCAGTTCGGCAAGTGCCCAAACATTGGAGACACTTCTTTCTCCATTGATGTGGATCACGACTCCATTGTCACCCTCTTCGGCCAAAGCGACGACAAGGTTAGGTCCATCGGCGCCTATTCTGGTCCCCGGGCTTGATCGATCAATCCTGGCATGTCATGATATATATATATCCTATAGGTGTGACCTACATACCTACCAACTGCTTGCTGTTAAATAAAATTTGCATCCTGCTAAAAAACTGGAGTACATGCCACAGAGTAGGTACTCCATGCGATGGAAGGATCAATGGCCTTTGCTTGTTCCATGTACTATATTGTATTGTACAATGTATCATGTATGTGTGGTTTGTACCGTCCTCGCACTGGTATGATTGTTATAATAATAAATAAATATTTGGAAACTACCTGACTAAACGGCTACCAGTTTATTCTATGGAAACTAATCATTGCAAGAAGCAACATATAATCTTTTTCCAAGTATATGTTTATTTTGATTGACTAATTCCTTCAGATGTGATGGCAAGTTCTGGCTCCGTTTTCACACTATAACTTACACCAGAGCCGCCTAGAACCCTACTATGGGTGTCGACTATAATGATATTTTCCATAAATCTTCAACCGTTTCAGCAACTAGCCAAGCCCCGGTAGGCTAGAAAAGATGTATATTAACATTAATGTTTAGACACGTGGTCAAATATTTTGCCTAACAATCAAGACACATGGTGCGCAAACTGAGGTCTAATATACATGATCAACACTAAAGAGAAACGTTCTTTCCGGATCAATGTATATTTCACTAGCATTTACATAGCTAGCAAGCATGGCAAATATTACAGTTTTAATAACCATGGCTGTTTTAACAACCCTGACATTAATCAACCGGTATAACAATGTTCGGCATACTTGCTCTCACACGAATTCAGCTTGAAACTCTCCGTCGGGTTTCACCACTCGTTGATCCAGAAATTTGTCAAGGTCCGCGCGAAACCATTGGTAGTTTTGTCTCTTCATTTTGCGGACACTATGTAAATTAAATGATGATCAAAACCGATACAAATAGGAAGAATATTTTAATAAAAGAATAATACAATGTTTGCAAACCAGTTGTTCTGGCCTAGGAACAATCAGGTTGGCCGTCATGATGCCTATATATTGGAAAACATAGTATCCCTAAAGACGCGATTCAGGGAGGATGCTGGTGGCACTGAAACAAACAATATGTGGAAATGACTATATTACCAGACAATATATTTAATATGCATGCCTATATATATATATATATATATATATATATATATATATATATATATATATGTAGGTGTGTATAAGTGTTGGTAGAAACTAACCGGTTGACCCATGTAATGGGTTAGAAATTTTTAGTTCTTCGTTGGATTTTCTACTTTCGAACGATATACTTTAAATGATCTAAAAACGGGATGAAAAAAAGGTATATTACTACAAAACGGGATGTATCCTAGATCAAAATCACTTTTATTATGCAAATGAAAGTATTAAATCACATGTTAATAAGCATCATTACATCATCGTATTTGCATTATTTTTATCACGATAAGAATCAAGATAATTCACATGGCCATCTAGAAGTGAGATAGCGATAAGAATCCATTAAAAACTAAAAGTTGAACCAATTATTAATTGGGTGAACATGATCAAATTTGTAAATGAGGATGACATACTAAGCTAGCTTACTCTTTATCAAAAGGCTATAGAATTACTTCCTGATCTTTGATCTTCTCGAACACATTGATCATGTAATCATTGACATTCCTTTTGTTACATTCCATGGACAGATGTGAAGAAATGACAGTGTCGACAAAGACTAATTTATGCTTAGTGGTCCTGGCTCTCACAAAAAATAACTTACATACAAACACACACATATATGAACAAATTTAAATTGTATAGATAGCTGGTAGCTAGTACAATGCATGCGTAGATATATATTGACACTTTTATTATCAAATAGTCACAATTGCACGCATCTCATTTCGTTGACGTCAAAGGCATCCATGTTCATAGCCAGGTACAATTCCTCCCAAAGCACTATGATAGTGACAGAATCACTACTGTCATGATGGTGAAAAGTTTCAAGGAGGAAACTAACGCTTAAGCCCATGACTTGCTAGCTCTATGGATTCTTGAAGTTATCCATAGAGTGCTTTTGCAACAATGCAATGCCACTACCAAGATCAGCCTCACCATTACAAACTTAACCTTATTTTATCCCCCCCCCAGGATTGTTATACGTCTCGTGTATCTCGAACTCACCCACCATACCACCAGCATCAAAGAATTCGACGGCCGAAACAGGGTCCTCCGAGTCGGCGTCATCGCATAGGGTCGCGTTGCTCCCGGCCGCGTCGCTTCTGGCCGAGTCGTACTCGGAGGCGAGGAGGGTGATGGAGCGGACATGCTCCTCCGAGAGCAGATCACGTGTGGTTGTTCTGTTGGCCGCAAGGTCGACGGTGTCCGTGAACCCAACGAAGAGGTTGATGGAGCCGATCGGCATCATCGCGGTGTGGGTGACTAGGCACTATGAAGGGATGTAGTTGCTCGACAGGATCTGGAGGAATCATCCACTTGCGACTATGCGACCGGTGGCAATCGGCTGATCGTTGGATAATATGGTCTCACCGCAGATCTCAGTCTTGACAGGCCGTGCTCCTATGGTGGGAGGCACTATCGTGGGAATCACCATGACATTCGCTACCAAGGGTAGCGATTGATATGATTGGGGGCAAGGGCGAGTTGGGAACAAACACAAGGGATTTACCCAGGTTCGGCCCCCGTAGGGTAAAGGCCTACTTCCTGCTAGGTTGTATTGCTGGTGAATGGATTACAAGATCGGCGGCTAGGCAGCGAGTCTCTTGGAGGGGGTAGCTAATAGCACTTAAGTTTATAGAGTACCCTAGGGAAGTTTATATAGCACGTAAGATCTGGTGGGGATTGTTTAAAATATGGGCTAAATACTTTGTTCCATGTGATATTTCAGAATTTTCTAAAAATCAAAACCTATGTGTGTGGAAGCCCATATGTGATTTGGCCCAAGTTGGTGGTAGCTCACATGTGTGTGTAGCAAGAGGTGTGGGAACTAAAGTTTAGTTTCACATAGAAAGTTGGAGGATAGTTACACCACCTTATAATATGGAGTAAAATATTTGACGTGTAGGGTCTGGTACAAGTATAAACATCTGGGAAGATCACTAGATCCCAACTAGTCCGACAAGGAAGGTGATAACAACGAGAGGTAATGTTTTGTTGAAAACAGTGGATAAACTAATTGACCCGATTACAAACAGTTGGGATGAGACAATTATCAGAGAAATTTTCTCAAAACCGGATGCTGAAAGGATCTTGTCTATTCCATTGAGCCAGTACCTTACGGATGATTTTGTTGCGTGGCACAAGACAAAAACATACAATTTTACGGTCAGATCAGCATACCACGTTGAATGGGAACATCAATTTGTTGCAAAGATTAGGAGAAGCGATGGAAAAGGGTCGTCAAAGGTAAACCCAGTGTGGGATCTGTTATGGAAACAAAATGTTCCTAGCAAGGTTAAAAAATTTCTTTGGAGATCGTTGTATGGAGTGGTTTGTGGTATGGCAATTCTTGCGGCAAGACATATAAAGGTGCACCCTCAATGTCCAATCTGTAATCTTGGGCCAGAAGATATTAATCATTTATTGTTCTCGTGTACAAGAGCAAAGGAGGTTTGGCCTGAACTCGGGCTGACTGATATAATTGATAGAGCTTTAGCTGTGGATAGGTCTGGTTCAGTTGTGCTGGAATTTCTTATATGTGAATCAAAAAAGGAAGCACCGGTAATCAACTGAATCGGATTAGTTGAAACTATTGTTGTACGCTACTGGTGCATCTCGTGGCAAAGAAGAGAAGTTGTTAATGGTTCCCAGGTGGCGACAACGGCGAGCTTAGCTTTTGCTATTAATGCTCTAACTTCAAACTTTTATTCAGTTACCCAATCATCGAAGCTAAAAGAATCTATTTGGGTTAAGCCAGAGAGTGGTACACTTAAGATGGACATAGATGCGACATTTCATGTGGATGGATCAGGTGTCGCAGGAGCAGTACTTCGAACATCTCGTGGAGAAGCAATTGCAGGGATGGCTTGCCCAATGGAAAAAATATTAATGCGACTACGGCTTAAGCAATGGCTCTCCTGAAGTGTTTGGAATTTCTTGAGAACATGGGGTGTGAAAAGGTGACAACTGAGTCAATTCTCTTGAACTCATTCAATCTTGCAATCGAATTGACGAAATTTGGAGTCCTTATGCTGAAATCATGGCCGAGTGTTCCTTAAAGATTAGATTTATGAAGGAGATAGTTCTTAAGCATTGCCCAAGGGAGGTTAATCAAGTGGCTCATAATTTCGCTAGGTATCCTTATGAAAACATGTCTACTTTGTGTTGGGACGATGATCCCCTATCTTCCTACTTATCTCTCTCCTGAATGATGTAACAATTGTTTGATTTGGAGGCTACAAGTTTCAGATGTACTATTTTCCTTACAGGGTACCTAAGGGGACTCGATGGTTTTAATGAGGCGCCTTGCAGACCTAATATATTTTGATTCAAAAAAACCTTATAATATGGAGAGTTTCACCACTTTGTAAGTGAGTGAGAAGAGAAGTGCTACACGCGTGCTCCTCCTCCTCTAACATCGCTCGCTCGCCCGCTCGTCTCATGTAGTATCGTCACGAAGCGCGCGCCTCCGGTTGCGGGTTGTGGGAATCTCGCCGAGCCAAGCTTTATTTTGCTTCTAGGGAAAATATGTGTGGTTTGACAGACGTGACAACCCTTAGTGGCTTCGGGTTGCTCCCTGATCATGGGCTATCTGTAGCAATCCCGAACGTGCAGGACGTGGGTTTGGTCCACACCGTGTATGGTACAGGATTTTCCGAGTTACTCTATATAAGGTCTTGTGCAGCCTCCAGCACAATACACTGTGTCTGCCACAACCGTAGCCTACTCCATCCCGCACACCGTCGTGCACCTTTAAACGGGAGAGCATGTCTCGGAACAAGTTGTCTTTGTGATCCTGTATGGGAGAGGGAGAATAAGATTTTTGGCAAGCGCTTAACGTGACTACTCAAGTTTGTCATCACGACGCATCATCCTGCGCGATCTCCGCAAAGACCTTCGTAAAGAGTCCTGGATCGTCCACACGTTGCAGTGGAGGCCATAACCGGAGCGTAGGAACAGTCTTGTAGATAACCTTCATAAGAGACAATTTTTTGTTATTAAACACCTCATCATTTGTACATAGCCAATGTGACCAAATCATAGCTAAAGTTCCCACCATTAGAAGAATTCTAAACCGGTAATCTATTCTATGTAATCAGTTTCCAAATATATTGGCAACACGACGTGTAGGAGATAAGACAGAAAGGCGTGTTGATGTTTAAATGATATTATTTTCTATATTACAAACTTGGTTTCTCTGTAGCTTGCTCTTAGAAAGTATTTTGGCGTGTGAAGGCCTTTGGATTTTGTACTAGCCAAAAAGGCCATGCCCCAAATAATATTTTATGGAACATTACACAATGACGAAATAAATAATAGGTTGTAAAATCTGGAAAGATACGAAAAATGTAAATAGGACAGAGCCCAAAAATAAAATGGACTATAAATGAGAAGGCCCGAACAGAAATGCATAGTTAAAGGATAAAATCTAAATAAAAAGGCTCAAATGTTGAGCTTGATCCATTCAGAATCACTAGTAGAAAAACAACCTTTAATACCGGTTCTAGAGGGGCTTTAGTACCGGTTGGCAACCGGTAGCAATGAATCGGGACTAAAGCCCCCCCTCCTTTGGTACCGGTTCCTTACGAACCGGTATTAAAAGTGCCTCCACGTGGGCACGGAGGAGCCCGCGGGGCTGGAGACCTTTGGTACCGGTTTGTAACACGAACCGGTACTAGAGATATATTTTTTAATTTTTTTTTCAATTTTTTTGAACTTTTAAATTATTTGACTCGTTAATCTCTCTCTTGGAATATTTTTAACACTAACTATACTTAATCTTAGGTCAAATCGTAGACTTTCCGGTCGGTCACCCATCCTAACACTACTCCACCCCCAACACGATTAACTTCTTTGTTCCATCATGATGTCCTTGCGCGAAGCCCATTAGTACCTTGCTGTCAACAATACCATATCAGTCATATTAGCTCATATCAATATGTCACACGTCTTAATGTTTCGAAACTACAAACAACTATTTATGTAAACAAGAATAAATAGCTAACAATAATATGAAAGTTAAAAACTAATTAAAATAATATTTTATTCATTTTTTGCCATTTATTCATTTAATATGGCATAAATAATATCTTTAAATCCGTAAACCGAAATTTGATAAATAATATAACCATTATTATCAGAAAAATGTCAAGAATCCAAATATGGTATAAATTTTTTTCCAAAAAAAATAAATTTTTTAAGTAACTTTTTTTCCTTTTCGAATTTTAAAAATCTAAAAGAATCCCAAACGGCCAAAGGCCGTTGAAATCGAAAAGCAAATGTTTTTTCCGCACATTTTGATAGGTTGTATGTTTTTTTCGACATCGTACGCAAAAGTTGTAGCCATTTGAAGTTTTCATAACAGTTTTTATAAAATATGTCAAAATTCATGTTTGTTAATTTTCATAACAACTAAATCACTTAATATAACTACAATTTGAGGGATTTTATTTTTGGATTTTTTTATAATTTTGAAGGTCTATCTTTAGTCCCGGTTGGAGACAGCAACCGGGACTAAAGATGCAGCGCTGGCCCTACCTCCGCCTCAAATTTAGCGCGAAACCCTTTCGTACCGGTTCGTAACATGAACCGGTACTAAAGGTGCAGCGCTGGCCCTACCTCCGTCTCAAATTTGGCGCAAAACCCTTTCGTACCGGTTCGTAACACGAACCGGTACTATAGATTCTAAACGAACCGGTACTAAAGATTTGCCGGCGACCTAGGCAGTTAAACCGGTACTAATGTGGCCTTTAGTACCGGTTCTTACAGAACCGGTACTAAATGTCAAATCCTTTGGCTAGTTTTCTACTAGTGAATGCTAACTGGACAGGAATAAATGTTATCTACAGCCAATTGGTTTGGTCATACGAATATGCCACGTCAGATTTGGTGAGATGGACGGGCTAGATAGGTTAGATTACAAACGTAATCAACCAAACATAGTCTACCAGAAATATTATCTTAAACATCTAGACTAGATGCTATGCTGGTAGATAAGAGAAAGAATGACTTGCAAAGTCAGTCATGCAAAAAAAAATCCATTCAAACGAGCCATTATTGGCAATTACGTGCGCATATCATTATACAATTTCACAGTCCGACCAATGATTTTGTTCCCATGTCTCGCAAATCATGCGAAAGACTTGTTTAAAAATGTTAAACTATTTATTATAACCCAAATTTGGATGCTCAACTACTAAAAGATGCCTTGTTTGTAGGGGATTATAAATTAAGGAAGCAACTAGATCAGTAGAAATAGCTGAGAGGACACTGTCCAAAGGTCAAGAAATGATATATGTACAAGAAAAATGGGACCATGAGCATGAAAACTAGTGTTTTGTTTAAGGGGTTGCTTTCCTTGTGTTTAGTTGTGCAAACGTATAGAAGATTAGTGGCGTTTGAAATAGGAGGTTAGTGACGTTTAAGCGGCACATCGCTAGTCTTGTGTCAATAATAAATGTTAGTGTCGGTTTTTGCTCGAATGCCACAATTAAGTTGTGCACTGCTGACATTTGAGTCGAACATCACCATTATATTATATGTTGGTAGCATTCGCCGGGGGTGTGGGTTTAATTGTTACTAGCAACTTTTCAAAAAAAAAATTGCAACTTTATTATTGAGTTTCACAACAAATTTATATTAGGAACTAGATATTCATATCACTACGGGGAAGAACAATGTTGTTGTGTGTGCAAACCACATGGCATAGGATCCTCTAACACGGCAAAGCTGTTACCATGCCACGACACATGACAATAATGAAATGAATTTAACGTTTCCATGCTAGCGATCCGCGGCACCTTGTCATCGACCAATTACAGAAAAGCATACGGATCATGTGTGTCTTTTGTGGGGCGCTTTCTCAAGTAATTTGCTCGGTAATTTTTTTCTTATTTTCTATTTAATAACATCTTCATAAAAAATTATCACACAAGTAAAAATAGTTTTTATCCCTGCATAGAGGAACTCTCGGAAAAAGTGGGCAGTTTGCCTATAACCAAAAGATTTAATTTTGTAAAGATAACGACCAGTCATATTTCCATCACCCGTTACGAGCATGCCCCTTGTCGACCTTGTTTGCGGGAATGCTTATTTCCCGTTTTCCTCTAGTGTGGCTATAGGTATTGGCACCATCGATGTAGTATTAATCAAACAATTTTTGAGGACAGGCTTAGTTGGATACTTGGACCTGCTGCGTATAATTTTTTGATGCAGTTATTTTAAGACTATGCTATTTAGGGAACATGTCTAAGATTAGTTTTTCATTGAAACGGATTTAGTATGGCAACCCAATCATGCATGCATGCGGTTCTGCCATCATATGGGATTCATTTTAGTTTTCAAATTTTAATTTTTTTTATCTCTTGAACCATAAGTCGAACCTTAAATTCGTTTCCATCATTAGATTATTCGCAACAAACTACCTCTACGTTCTAGTCACTGCTATGTTCTACGGACGTGGCAAATGCAAAAGGTTGAATTTCACGCATTTTTAGGCCACCAGGTCCGCCAACAAACACGTTCGAACGAAGGGTCTTTTTTGTGCTCGTTAGCAGTAAGCCCTACGGGGATTAGTTCGCGACCTACAGGTGACTGTCTTTTGCTGGCTCGCTGGGGTACACATTACCACTGGTGTAATTACGCGCTTCCGCCAGTAAGGATGCTGCGACGCTAAGCCTTTTTCCGGTAGTGTCAATATCCCATTGAGAGAAGATGCACATAATTGTTGTAAGGCCGTGCCTCTGCCCACAACTTGTGAGGACTACTCACTCATGATTAGATCAACAATCATAAACATTGTATAGAAATTATTAAGAAAAATAGTAAATAGTCTTACACTGCCGCAAATCAGGATTACAAGTATAGGACTATGGCAATGGAGTGGGGATGGTGGCGAATGATCTCCTCACGTTAGATACGAAAATGGCTTCAAATGTGTAGTTAGGGTAGATAAATGTGTAGTTAGGCTTCAAATGTTTCTAATGGCTTGGAGATAAATATTACATAGCTCCTTCACGAAAGTTTCTTGTGTTGACAGGGCAAAGGCGGTGGCACCTGGAACGGGCACGCGGTATGGGCGGGTGCAACACATACTAATGCTCTTTAAACCTTCCGGTGATTTTCTCAATGGCCTCTTTGACTTGGGATTATTGGTAACTCGTGATTCTTCCTTAGTTGCTATTTATTTCGCCATAACTGTACGCAATTCTAAGTAGAATGATCAAAGAAAGGATAAGCACATATTTGCAAAACTTAGTCATTACCCAGGGTCAAACATGGGAAACTCGCGTGTACCAATCTCGTCCCTGATTCTCCCTATGTCTCTACGCTCCACGTCTCCGGTCCCTCGTGCGAAGCTACCCGCCCTGGTATTCACAGGTCAATAACCTAATTAATGTTCAAGTTATATCTAATGGCACGCTAGCTTGACCTTACTTGATAGATCATCAGTTGGGATAATATATAAATATACACTGTGACGCACATGGGGCCCTCCAGATTATTTTGATTGATCCATGATTATGCCACCTATCAGAGTCTAATGATGCATACGTAACAGAGGTGGACACCTATAAATACTTAATATTATCTAACGAACTCATAAGAATAAGAAAAACCGATCTATTTTTTCTAATGGATTAACAAACAACTGGGAAGTGATTACTTCCACGCTTGCTTTCATCTTTGAAAGGCTTGGATGTTGACATTGACTGTCTCAAGTTTCTGCATTCATTAATTAGTCGACATAAAAGTTGTTCCATGAAGCACACATCAACACTAGCAACAACATTAGCTTTGCTCAATTATTTCCACGACGAGGCCGGCCACTTAGTTAACATGAGCCAAGTGTATCGCATAATGCTGACAAAGAATGATTGTGGTTCCACCCGATCACTTCACACGGAGAACAGGAAATACGACTAAGGACCCGACTCAAAATATCCATATAATTTTAAAAAGCAATGTGCTTTCTATGGCTAAGGCTAGGATCCCATCTAAATCGTATGTTGATATGTTATCATATGTTACTCATAAATGATATTTGTATGAATACTTATATATTTGTTAACAGTTGGGTCAAGACGTGTCGATCCACGGTTGGATTGGGGATCGTCATGGCATCGCTAGGGTGGCCGGGTAAAACCTCCGCAAAGGCCTTATTGCTTAGATGAAACAAGCTCTGCCATGCTAAGAAGAGGTGGGAACTCTTGAATAATGGGACCATCATGGATCATAGGACGAGGATAGGAGGGCAGCGTTGATACTTTGGGCATTCAAATATGGTTGTAAAACTCAATGAGGATGCGGTACTAAGCTATCTTACTCTTTATCAAAAGGCCATAGGATTAGTTCCTGATCTTTTCTCTTCTCCAACACATTGATTATGTAATCCTCGACAATCCTTTTGTTACATTCCATGGACAGATGCGAAGAAATGACATGGTCGATGAAGACTAATTTATGCTTACAGGTCCTGGCTCTCACAAAAAATAACCTACATACAAACACAGACATATATGAACAAATTTAAACTACATAGATAGCTGGTAGCTAGTACGATGCATGCATACATATATATTGATGCATTTATTATTAAATACTCACAGTTGCATGCATCTCATTTTGTTGACGTCAAAGGCTTCCATGTATATAGCTAGGTACAATTCCTCCCAAAGCATAACGATGGTGACAACATCACTGGTGCCATGATGGTGAAAAGTTTCAGGCAGGAAACTAATGCTTAACCCCATGACTTGCTAGATCTCTAGTTTTCTTGAAATTATCTACAAAGTGCTTCTACAATAATGCAACGTCACCACCAAGCTCAACCTCAACATTACAAACTTCACCTTATATTAGTTTTCCCCCAGGATTGTTATACATCTTATGTATCTCGGGCTCCCCCACCATACCACCCGTGTCAAAGAAAGCTTGCAGTTGCTGGGATTCCATTTTACTGATGTACAACTCAGTGAGATTAGATGCAAGCTTCTTCTTGTTCTTCGTCTTTTTTGTAGTCCTGCCATTATTTTTGGCACTGCCCGTGGTAGCTTTGGTTTCACGGGAGCTCAAGGATTCCTTGCTGGCCTAGAAAGTTCTTTTGAGTGCGTGTACCTAGCTGGAGCTGGTGGCACTCCCTTGGAATCCCGAATAAGTGGTGTGTCTTTAGCAATGGGCACACTACTAGGCGCTTTTAGGCAGCTACATGCACTAGTGCCTGTGCTATCTTCGGGGCTGCAGGGGGCACTTGTTAGAGCAACGCCAAATTCGTTGGAATAGTTGGCATGTCAACACATGTCTTGGTGGCCACACTGGTGGGATTTTCATCTTTAGTTTCTTTATCCCTGGGAACACAAGCGGGGGTATTAGGAGTGGCTAGTGTTTGTGATATAATATCCTAGGGGAGCGGCATATTACGGCAAGGCGGCATATTTTTTTGGGAGCGGCATATTTTAGGGGTCTAGTGGCATCTTCTGCGAGGGTCGGGCGGCAACTTGTAGGGGGTACATCGCTTCTTGTGACGAGTGCGGCATATATGTTGGAGGTGGCACAAGAACACTGACTGAGGTCTTGGTGGGCACACTCGTGGGTGGGGTACCGATCGTTTCATTTTCTGAATGATCATTATCTGCTTGAAAAACGGTGCTTCCTCAATATTGGGAGTAAGTGTATTGGTGAGAGGTGTGTTGAGCCAGTACAGCTAGATTTTCAAGAAGGATATCTTTCTTTGCCACTAGACGAAGGCCCTGTTTGCCTCAACCAGAGTTGTTATTTCTTCATTGTGAGGGACCAGTAGAACGATCTCATTGCACCCCTCTTAGACATCATCACTATTGACCCTAGAAAAACCCTCGCCAAGAGGAGAGTTGTGTAGCATCTGCCCTTTCCTTGGTCGAAGCACTAGCGCCTAGGCAGTCGGCTCGAGTTGGTCTGAGCCTACTTTCCTCGCTACTAGCTGGTACATGGTGGCTACCTACAAAAAAGGTTTAGGTTAATGACATCTTCTGTTACATAGCCCTAGACAATGCTTTCCTCTGGACGTGCTCTATTCCTAACAGAGTTCTTAAGAATTCCAATGTAGCGTTCAAACGGGTACATGCTTCGCAGTTATACAGGAACACACATATTTATCTCGTGCACATGGTGAATAATGATATGTACCATGATATCGAGGAACGACAGAGGGAATATCATCTCCAAATTGCGCAGAGTCTCCACCATATTTGTTTGTAGCTCATCCAACTTACTAGGATTAACCACCTTCTGACAAATTCTGTTGAAAATTTCATAAAACTTCATTAGAGTTTCTCGAACATGTGATGTGTTAAGACCTTCCTTATCGCGATAGGGAGCATCTGTGTCATCAAAACATGGAAATTGTGAGACTTCATGCCTGGTACTTTTCTCTCTATCTTTGAAAAAAAATTGCATGTTGGAAGCATAGCTCGTTGGAAAACAAATGTCATATAAAGAATCACATACAAATTCTACCTCTTCATTGTCACAAAAATAACCCAAAGGTGCTGGTTTTCCTTGAGCATCAACTTCATGTGGGTTTTCCCCACTCAGTTGTGTAGCTTCAAGTCATGTGTTCACACTATATTTTGGTTTTTCCTTCATGTTAAGCAATGTCATATTATGTTTTCTAACATATTCTTCTCAATATGCATCACATCGCTGGAATGTCGAATGTCGAGATACTCCTAGTAAGGAAAGTTCCAAAGTATCAATCTCGTCTTCCAGAGCGGTTTTATTTTGTGAGGCCAGTCATCTATAACTATTTTTTCTCCTTGCCTTTTCCTTTGCCTTTGCCTCTGCCTGTGTTTTAATCCTTTTCCATGCACAACTTTTAAGTGTTTAAGATGAGCATAGATCTGACTTCCTTTTAAAATTGGAAGAGCCAAACTATCACATAAGTGTTATCAAAGTTTTTATTCATGGTTCGATATTTTATGAATCTTAAAAGAACCTTCGAGTTCGCGCATGTACACCTATTTATTACACTCATGCAAATACAAACTTGTTGTCTTGTCTAGGCACTCGACACACGCATATGTCCCTTTTATAGCCTGCTCGGAGGAGTTCCCATAGGCTAGATAATCATTGACGATTATGAACGACATGCATCTCAGGGTAAAGATTTCCTTCACATGTGCATCATATATTTTTACTCCTTCAATCGAAAGAAGTTTAAAATATTCCACAAAAGGTGCGAGGTACACCTCAATGTCGTCACCAGGTTGCTTGGGGCCCTGAATTACTATTGCAAGCATGCTATACTTTCACTTCATGCATAACCATGGAGGAAGGCTGTAAATGGGGAGATTCACGAGCCATGTGTTGTGGGTGGTACTATAGTTTCTAAATGGGTTTATTCCATTCATGCTCACTTCAAATCTCACATTGCTAGGATCATCTCCAAAATGATCACCATCTGGACCCAAAGGCTTCAACCTATTGACGGTCCTCCACCGTGGAGAGTCGGCAAGGTGTATGAGCATGCCGTCCTGAATGGGCTCCTCTGCGTGCCAATGCATCAGTTTTGCCATATTCGCGTTTGCATATAAGAGTGTAAAATGAGGAATAATATAATACGTAGGTACCAACACACTTTTACCGGGTTATCCTTTCTACCCTGTTTTTTACGCTTCTTGTTGCTCGCTTGATCAGTGTCCATCTCATCCACACTGTTGTTGTCATATGCCATATCAGCTGCCTCAACACTGGATATTCACGCAAATTGATGTAGGCACCACCGCGATACAATATACAATCATTTTTACATGCATGTATTCTCTGAACCTCCATTTCCAACGGACACGGGCCTTAGCGAGAGATATCTTATACAGGTTGAATTCCTTCTGCTGGCGAAATGTATCTTGGAGAGGGAGTGCTCCCATACTCCTCGGCGAGGGGGTCTACTTGAATCTTGGCTACACCAACGCATTGTAGGGCCTAGCAACACATGGGATGTGGTACCCTTGTTTCCACTGGCCCAACATTTATGTAGGTTTATTATATTAAGAGATTCTTCTCTGCCTCTCCATTTCCTTCCTTAGGTACGGTGATCATATGATCTTATCTAGGGAAGAAAATGTAGATGTAAAGGCTAAGTTCTTAAATTGGTCAATAATGCTTACTAGGATGTGCCAGATTAATCTAGTGGCATGGCATTGTGGTGTTCTCCAACAATGGAGATGTACAGATGCTAGCCCTAGCTAGTCTAGGTATTTCCATACTAATTCACTCCCTCTGCTTAATCTTATGCTAAAGTTCTTCGCTCTCCCTGTGCCTGGTCTTGCTTATTTCTCCTCTCTAGATCTCTCTCTATCTCTAGTGAGTGTGGAAGTTGTTTTTCCTCTCTCTCTACCTCTAGTCTAAGAGTGATTTTTATGAGTTGTGCTCTAAGTATTTATGAGCTTTGGGGTTGGGTTTGCCTGCTATTTATAGTAATCTAGGATTCAGATAGTGTTGACATGTCACTGCTTGCATGAACTATAAGGAATCTGGCTATATATGACCCTCTATTTTCGTCACATAATCGTCACAATAGTCCGTTTATGACGATTTTGAGATCGTCGAAAGCTGGGCGTCTCAAATAAACTATAACGATGATTTCTGTGAAATCGTCATAACCGTCTATGACGATCTCGCAACGTCATAACCTCTATGACGATCCAATATCGTCACGAGACATCTAGCCTAGTCACGCCAGATCCTACATGGCAGATCCTACGTGGCATAGAATCAGCCCGTTCCATTTCAATAGTTTACATGGGCCAAGGCCAAAATTCAGTCCATTAATTTCTTCTTGGCAATTCCCATTTGCTGCTTGGGCCAAGCCCAATATTCTGGCCCTTTTATTTTCGTGGGAAAGGCCCTTTTAGCTTCCAGTTATTTTTAATTTTAACCATTTTTGTATATTTTTGACCTTTTATATTCATGGCAAGGCCTTTTAAGCTTCTAGTTATTTTTTATTTCAACCATTTTTGTGGTATTGCTCGCTGCTCCAGTCCATTATTTTTTGGGCTATGGCCTTTTAGAGCCCAACTAACATTCAGATGATTTCTAAAGTATAGGAGTTAAATAATCGATATTTCGATAAGCATGGCCTAGATCACATTCGGTTTATTACAATCAAACATAACCCATGAATACAAAACAACTACAAAAGTACAGTGTGGATACAATTATACAATCAGACATATTAAGAAAACCCAGGAATAATACAACTATCCCATAGTCCAAATAACCCACAAACATACAACTAGCCGAAAAAATATGTAACTAGCATCAACTCTTTACTGACTATGAAGCTTCTGCTTCTTCAAATTTCCTCCTGGAGCTCATGTAAATGAAAGGAAAGTGTGGTTTCTGTTGGAAAAGAAAGCATTATCGTGTTAAAATAAAATAGAACAGCTAGAAAAATAAACAGATGTAGTAGCATATCTAATAGGACAGTACATGTATAACCACCAATCTCATTTTAAAGCATGCTCTAGGTGGATTTAAGTTTTTTGCTTGGAACATATATGCCGGGTATACATTGAATATATATTGAAATTAAGCATATCATATCAGTAAGTATTGCTAGATAGTAATAGAGCAGTACAGTATTCTAACATATCACTATGAAAGGACTGTAAAAAGCATTGACAGATAATACAACAAGCTAGAGCATAGCATTCGAAGAAAAAACTGGAGCATAGCATATCAAATATTAGCTGAATTTGCTACAAGCTATTAGAACGTAGAAACTATATGAACCAGCTAAAGTTACACAAACAGTTGAAACAGGTTGGTACATGACAAAACAAAAATAGGATAAATAAGAACTACAGTGGCAAGAAAAAATACAAATTTAGATGCACAAATAAGAACTTCAATCATCACAGTCAAGTAAATGCTAAACAAAAGCACAACAATCTGCATGTGTTGTTTGCAAATTAAATACAGTCTGTATATACATTATAACCTGTAGTGATGCTACTCACACAAAGCATCTGAAACAGTAAGAGAAGGAGAAGGTTTATAATCTCAGATGGTGAACAGGTTGGTAATCAACTCACCTCCGGAAGTTAAGCGAACATGGCGAAAGCGTGAGCTCCGGAAGACTCAAGCAGAGCATGGCCAGCGCATCTCGAGCCCCGCGAATTCCTCCGCCCGCGACCTCACGCCGTAGCAGAACTAGGTCAACCTGTGAGAACAACCAAGCAAAGTAGTTATCAGTAAGCATCAAGGATGTTACTGCCACTACTAGGAAACAGCTTATCAGTGGCGCACCTTTTTTCACTATCCGTGACGCATATCTTAGTCGCCACTGATAACTATCTTCTGTGTGTGCATTTCAAAATGCGCCACAGAAGTCTCAAACTTCAGTGGCGCATATGGCCAATATGCGCCACCAAAGTTTTTTTCCAAAATTCAAAAAAAGGCGGGCCAGATCTCAAACTTCTGTGGCGCATATGGCCAATATGCGCCACAAAAGTTTTTTTCAAATTTCAAAAAAAACCGGGCCAGATCTGGCCGGAGGTGGGGGGGTCGCCGGAGGTGGATCAGATGTGATGGCCGGAGGAGAAGGAGGCCGTCAGAGGTGGTCAGAGTAGTAGGAGGAGGAGGCCGCTGAAGGTGGAGGAAGGGCTCGCCGGAGATGGTCAGAGGAGGCCACCGGAGGTGGTGGTGGTGGAGGAGGAGGAGGAGGTCGCCGGTGGTGTTGGAGGTCGCCGGAGGAGAAGGTCATCTTGGTGGAGGAGGTCACCGAGGTAGCCATGGCCGGAGGTGGATGTCGCCGGAGAGTGGAGGAGAAGGGGAGATGTATGGAGGGAAGGAATAGTGGAGGGAGAAGTGGAGGAGAAGGGGAGAAGTATGGAGGGGAGGAGAAGTGGAGGAATATAAGGAGAAGGGGCGCCGGCAGGATTCAAATTTCGAATCCCGCCCAAGACTTCTGTGGCGCATATGGGAGAAATGCGCCACAGAAGTTTCTCCCTTTTTTTATTTTTTTGCAGGATTTTTTTATTTCTGCCATAACTTTTTACTCTTTTCGAATTTGCGGAATCTGCGAAATCTTCAACGGCTTCCAGCGGTTGAAATCGAGTAGGAAATTTCGAGACGATCATTTTGATATATTATAGAAATGTGGATTTTTGTGGCGCATATTGGTTACGTGCGCCACTGAACTGCCAAATTCCACTGGCGTTTTTTTGTATGCACCACTGATATTTATCTGTGGCGCATGGTTTTCCATATGCGCTACAGAGTAGCTTGTCTACCTATAGCTGTTTTCCTATTAGTGTGCTGCAGCATCACATATGAAATCAAGTAATGTACATAGTTATATCAGGATAGTACTATCAATGATCACAACAGATTCTTCTCAACTTATGCAAATGAGCACTAGTTCAAGTATGTATAACTCATTTCTAGGGCAGTAGGTGATATAATTGCCCCCCTTTAATTTTGTAAGAGAAACATTAAGTTTTGTTTAGTTTGCGATTCTTCCATTCTATTTTGTTCAGTTTTTTAATGAAAAAAAGACCAATCAAGCGTCTATACACATGGACATATACAAAACAAGGAGTATATGAAACTGTTCCTACAAAACAAGGACCATGTTTTCCTTTTCAAATAGAAACCAATTATGCACATTCATAAAATTGTTCTAGTGTAAAGCTTTTTAGTTATAACATCCTATAGTAGAATGCATTATATACTTACTAATTATCACTTAATCAAGTCAACTGTATAGTGGAATGGTGAATACATTTGATCAATAAGGGCTTGAACATGCACACAAACAAATACGAGCAAATTAATCAAGATTTCAAATAACCAGCGCATCAGATTACCTATAAGCATGTTGTTTTCCTTCAGAAGAAGAGGTTTACATAGAGTAAAGAAAGAAGTGCTTCTTGTTCATGTATCTGATCTGAACAAATACTAGGGGGATTATGTACTACACTTCATCCTCGAAAGAAATTCGGTTGTGTTCTAGAACCAACTACGCTAACTATGACCAACCGACGAATAATCCATGTCGATCCATCATAAATCCCTGAATCGCAGTACAACCAAACTATAGGGACTGGGGTGAGCAAGCAAGATCTTGGATATTACCGTAGTGGGGCGGGGCCTGGTCATCCTTGGTGCTCCGCTCGACCTCAGTGAACTCCTTGATGGTGTTCTGCGCCTTCCTCACCACCATCGTCGAGGCAGCGGCAGCGTCGGAAGTGCCCTCGGACGCGTCGGCGACAAAGGAGAAGAGCTCGCCTACTCCCTCCACACTGCTTCCTTGCGTCTGGCTTCATGACCAGTGGATCCGGCGCGTCCGGCCTCGCACCTACCGGATCCGGCCTTGCCACCGTCGAGGAACTGGGAAGGTGGTGGAGGGGAGGGGAGGGGGCGGCGCATCTAAAGGAACTGCCCTCCCTTCTCCTAGATCGAGGGAGAGTACAGGTGGGTCTCGATGTGGAGAGCGAGGAGAGGTGGCGATATTGACTGTTGGGGCTGGGTCGGGCTTGAATAGTGAGCGGTGCGGTGAGGAGAGGTGGGTGGCAAACTCGCAATGTGGAGCAAGGGATGCGGTGAAGAGCGGTTATCGAGCGAGAGAGAGGAAGAAGTGGCAGCGGGGATTAGGGTTTGGAGTAAGTCCCTCTCGACCGCGTTCACTTATATGAGGGTGGTGTGCATGATATGACAAAATTACAAATGATAATTTCTATGGTGAAGTCTATGGGAACTCTATGGCGTTTGTGTCATTTCACGTACAGAGATAGTGGGCAAGGAGGCGCGGAATAAACTTTCGGGCATTGGATGGAGGGCTTGTAGACGGCTGAGATCCCCTTCGATGGGGTAATCCGTTGGTATTCTGATTCTTTATTCTGATTGGCTGACATTATTTTTCTATTTTCGAGCGCCAAAAATGAGTTGTTTTGTGAAGCAACCACCAAAGGGCTAATTCAAAATGGCACCAACCCATTTAAAAAAATACTAGACCAAATTACATGGCCAATGTACTATCCAGGAGATCTCAAACCTTTTCGGACACCCCTCGTGAAAAAGACAAATGTCTGCCGAATCAGCAAGAAATGGGTCCAATTTGAAATACAGGTACATGATCTAACGCTCGTGAATTTTTGTAAAAATCATTTTTAGACTAACAATATTCTATTTCATCATAGATCCGATGCAAGTTTGGTGAGGCTCATCCCATACAAAAGAACCTTTATGCCGGCCGTTTTGACCATAGTTTAAAACGGGTAAAAAATTCAAAAACGGTCCGAACAATGTAAATTCTTCGTGTGGCATCAGTTTATGTTACAAATTTGCAAGGAAAAATATCAAACTTAGTATATTGATCGCGTCTCAAAAAAACCTAATCAAAAAAGACATATCATGTTCGAGGTTTCATGGCTTTTAGGCCAAATGACCAATGTTATGGCTAGAATCGTGGCATAATTTGTGATAATGTTCCCATATTATGCACCCATGTGCATCTTGGGATGGCGAACAATGTTGCAGGAGGAAGTTTTCCTTTTCGTCGCACGGAAAAGCCTTTTTCCATTTTTCCAGCGCCAAAAACGAGTCGTTTTGTGAGCAACCACCAAAGGGGTAATTCAAAATCGGACCAACCCATTTTTAAAAAATACTAGACCAAAGTACATGGCTAATGTCCAATCTGGTGGATCTCAAACCTTTCCGGACACCCCTCATGAAAAAGACAAATGTTTGTCTAATCGGTAGGAAATGTGTCCGATTTGAACTACAGGTACATGATCTAACACTCGTGATTTTTTGAAAAAAACATTTTTAGACTCACAATATGTTATTTCATCATAGATCCAATGCAAGTTTGGCGAGGCTCATCCCCTACCAAAGAACCTTCACGCACGCCATTTTGACCATAGTTTAAAACGGGCATAAAAAAAATTAAAAAACGGTCCGAACAATGTAAATTCTTCGCGTGGCGTCATATTTTGTGACATATTTTTCAAGGAAAAATATCAAAATTGGTATATTGATAGCGTTTCAAAAAAACCTTGGCCTATCATGTTCGAGGTTTCATGGCTATTAGGCCAAACGACCAATCAGTTTGTGATAATGTGCCCATATTATGCATCAATGTGCATCTTGGGATGGCGAACAATGTTGCAGGAGGAAGTTTTCCTTTTTGTTGCATGGAAAAGCCATTTTCCATTTTCTGAGCGCTGAAAACAGAGCATTTTGTGATTCAACCACTAAATGGAAGTTTGAAAATTGGACCAACCAATTTTAAAAAATAACTATACCAAATTACATGGACAATGTCCCATCCGAGGATTTCAAACCTTTCTGGACACCCCTCGTGAAAAAGACAAATGTCTGCCGAATCGACAAGAAATCGGTCCGATTTAAACTACAGGTACATGATCTAA
The DNA here is from genome assembly GCA_023614405.1 of Avena insularis. Lineage (NCBI taxonomy): Eukaryota > Viridiplantae > Streptophyta > Magnoliopsida > Poales > Poaceae > Avena > Avena insularis. The sequence continues at coordinate 542,270,301 of CM042692.1, forward strand.
CGCTCGTTATTTTTTGAAAAAAAGCATTTTTAGACTCACAATATGCTATTTCATCATAGATTCGATGCAAGTTTGGCGAGGCTCATCCCCTACGAAAGAACCTTCATGCCCGTCGTTTTGACCATAGTTTAAAACAGGGATAAAAAATTCAAAAACGGTCTGAACAATGTAAAACCTCCGGTTGGTGTCATATTATGTCACATAATTGCAAGGAAAAATACCAAACTCGGTATATTGATTACAACTCGAAAAAACCTTCATAGAAATGACCTATCATGTTCGAGGTTTCATGGCTTTCAAGCGAAGCAACCAATGTTATGGCCAGAATCGCGACATAGTTTGTGACAATATGCCCATATTGTGCATGCATGTTGCAGCAGGTAGTTGTCCTTTTCGTCGCACGGAAAAGCCACTTTCTATTTTTCGAGTGCCAAAATCGCGGCGTTTTGTGAAACAACACTAAATGTTCAATTAAAAAAGCTACCATCCCATTTTCAAAAATACTAGACCCCCCTTACATGAACAATGTCCTAACCGGGGATTCGTAAACCTTTCTGTCCACCCTTGTTGAAAAAGACAAATGTCTGCCGAATCGGTAGGAAGTGGGTCCGGTTTGAACTACACGTACATGATCTAACACTCATGATTTAAAAAAAATTTATTGTTAGATTCACAATGTGATGTTTCTTCAGAGATCCAATGCAAGTTTAGCCAGGATCATCTCCTATGTTAATGCGCGTCGTATTGACCATAGTTTAAAACTGGAAATTTTTGAAACGGACATAAGAAATTAAAACATGGTCTAAACAATGTAAATTCTTCGCATGGTGTCATATTATGTGACATAGTTATAAGGAAAAATACAAAACTTGGTATATTGATTGCATCCCGAAAAAACCTTCACAGAAATGACCTATCATGTTCGGGGTTTCATGGCTTTCAAGCCAAACGACCAATGTTATGTCCAGAATCGTGACATAGTTTGTGATACTGTGTCCATATTGTGCACGCATGTGCATCTTGAGATGGCGAACAATGTTGCAGGAGGAAGTTTTCCTTCTCGTCACATGGAAAAGTCATTTTCTATTTTTCGAGTACCAAAATCTGGGCGTTTGGTGAAGCAACACCAAACAGTGAATACAAAATGCTACCACCCCATTTTTCAAAAATACTAGACCCACCTTACATGAACAATGTCCCAACTGGGGATTGTCAAACCTTTCCGTCCACCCCTGATGAAAAAGACAAATTTCTGCCGAATTGGTAGGAAGTGGGTCCAGTTTGAACTATTGGTACATGATATAACACTCATGATTATTTGCAAAAATCATTTTTACACTCACTGATGAGGGGTTAACTCATCAATGCCCATTATATGAACTTGGGTTTTGGAGAAGGAGGGAGCACTGGAGGCATCTTTTGGCTAGCAAACAAGCCCACAGGGACACGAGGTTTACCCAGGTTCAGGCCTCGTAGAGGACCCTACTCCTGCTTGTCTGCACATGGAATTATCAAAGGAATCGAAGATTACAGGGGTGCGCAGATGCAATTTGGCGATGGTGTGGAAACTAGGGTTGCGAGGGTGCCCTCCTCGCTGCCCCCTCCTAGCCTTTATATAGATAGGCCAGATCTCGGTTAGTAGTTTGAGTCGGTTACAAGTTAGGGTTTGACCCTTTTAAACTTTCTATCTTTGAACCATGTCTTGCGCTACAAGTATTTTAAGTCTCCGTGCGTCACCCGAATCCAATATTGGGCCTTGGGAAACATCGTGGGCTTCGACCAGGCTGGTCCACATATGCTAGGCTCGAGTACCTGTAAGGTATGCCCACGTCAGTATCCCCCAAGTGTCTGGTCGAATCGTAGATTCGAGTAGAGACTTAAAAAGTCTTTCGAGTGCATAGCCGCGTATATATCGAGTTCTTTGACTTGTATTACAGGGATTGTTGATATGCGTGTCTGATTCATCGATATCAGTTAACTACCATGGGGTAGAAGCATCGCCATCTACTTCAAATTCGAGTCCCCGGACTCGAATTTGGAAAAATGCTGGTGTGATTCGACTCTGGCCGCGGAGGTCTTACAAAGTTAGAAATCCAGTGTATATGAGTATGTGCACTCAACGCGTCCGTCAAGGCATTTTCTTCGCACTTGCAGGTGCGGATTATTTCTAGCAGAGTGCAGTCGAGGTTTTGCTAGGCCTTGTATAGGTCTTATCTTCACGCTGTAAGCGCGGCATCTGAAATTTTGGTCATCACGGAGATGATTTGGGTGGCCCAGGAGACGTGGTCTCTTTGCAGGGAAAAATGAGACGGAGTCGCCAGGATCCTCGAGTGTGGATGTAATCGACACACAATTTGTAATCAAGAAAAATTCATAGGGTGCACGACCAGCGCTCCCTATGGGAGTAGCCCCCAAGTGCCTTCGAGTTGCAGTATTTTGTCGACTGTCGTCGTCCTTTTGCTTGTTCAGGTCGAGACGTGTTCCCAGCGCTCCCTATGGGAGTAAACTGAAGTCCATAGTTAGGGTTTCAGCTTCAAGTGTAAATTTTCTGCAAAAGTAGTTAAGGAGAAAAATCATAGGGTGCGCGAACAGCGTTCCCTATGGGAGTAGCCCCCGAGTGCTTGGTTGAGTCGAAGACTCGACTAAGGACCTTGTTAGTATTCGAAAAATTCCTTTGCTGAAGTTGATGACGTCAATGGTGACGTTATAATGACATCGCTTTCCCGCGAGAGCGGCTTTGACGGGACGTGACGAGTGGTAGGACCCACTTTCTGACTGAGATTTGACTAGGCGTGCGTAATATTCTGCCGTTACTGTGTCTCCTCATTTTTCGTGCACGATAGGCGGAGCAGGGGGTGCGACGGTTCGTGGGCTAGTGGGTCCACATTTCATGGTCGATGTGTGCCACGCGTCTTGACGGTCTCATCTTGGCCGTTAGATTGCCTCCGGTTCTCAGGTTAAATAGTGAGTTCACCGTGGTGAAACTCACATTGCGTTCTTCTTCTTTGTGCCCTTGCCGCTTCTACTCCCAAGCGATCTGTGCTCCTTGTGCTGGATCAGCTGCGTGTTTTTCCTAGCAACTTTCTTCGCTCCCATCGCCACCGATCAATGGGCAAGAATAGAGCCTCGCCGTCCGCCGTTACGCGCTCATCGCTGTGAAGAAGAAAGCGCCATCGCGACCGCGCGGTCTGGTGATGGCAAAAAGAAAGGCACCGCCTCCTGCGTCACGAACAGCTTCTGGCGCCGCTCTGTGATCAAGCCGGCTGAGGTGTTCTTCCATCGCCAAAGATGGATCTCTTCCGACGGTGGAGAGCGAGTCCAAGATCCCCGGCAGTGAGGTAATCCCTAGTCCTCCTGCTGGTTTCTGTGTCATGTTCCTCGCCTTCCTGGAGAGGGGCCTTTCTCTCCCCTTTCACCCCTTCGTCAGGGGGCTTCTCTGTTGTTACAGGTTTCAACTCCATCAGCTGTCGCCCAACTCCATTCTGCACATTGCATGTTTCATGACTTTGTGCGAGTGCTGGCTCGGTGTCGAGCCACAATTTGGTCTCTTCAAGAAAATCTTTCGAGTGAAACATCAGTCGGGGTCTGGGTCGGTAGTGTATGACTTAGGAGGGTGCGGTTTACACGTAGACTCCAACGTCACCTAATTTTCGATTACCCTCCCTGCTTCTGTCCAAAACTGAAGGGACAAATGGTTCTATGTCCGCGATCAGCGCTCCGAGGGTGATCATTTTGGACTCGAACCCTTCAACCCCTCTGCACTTTGCAAGAAGAGGAGGTCCTGGAAGAACTCCGTGATGCCTGCCAAAGTCGAAGACACGGAGGCTCTGTATCAGCGGGTGGTCGACCTCGAGGAGCGCATGGGCAGCGTGGTAGGAGGCACCGAGCTCATCCGCACATGGATGCGTCGTCGGGTGTAGCCCCTGCAGGCCAGGGCGCACCCGATGATCTGCTGGTCCGGTGCTGGCGATGTCACCCGCATATCCGCGGAGGACATTTCTTCGAGTGAGGTGGACAGGAGGCTTCGGCTGCTGACGAAGTTCACCATCAAGGAAGAGCTTCCCGGCATCGCAGTCGTGCCTCCCTTCTGCGCGGACCATCCTCCACCAGAGGTAGACTTGTACTCTTTTGTTATTGACTTTTTCGAAGTGACTTTTTGTATTGACCCTTTGTTAAATTTGTTGGTACAGGACCTGGCGGTTGCCCCAAGCGTGCCTCTGCAGCCAGAAGGAGTGATCCCATGCGAGGTGGAGGAAGAGGACGAATCGGGCTCCACTTTCCGATAGAGGAGCCGGAAGCCCCCGAGTCCGAGGGCGCTCGCAAGCGCTTGCGTGAGCTGGAGGATTCCGATGCTTCCTTGCCTCCAACGCCAGAAGATGCTCCTGCCGTACCCGTGCATGCTGCGGATCCTCCATCTCGCAAGAAACTGAGGATGCCGAAGGATTCGTTTTTTCTTGAGAACTTTCACGGGTAAGTGGTGCTCCTTTTCGCTGTTGCGAGTTCTTTCATAGCTTTTCTTACTCTGCTTCTTTTTCCCTTGTTTGATTTTTGATTACTTGGTTGCAGTCAGACGGAATCTTCCGCTGATTGTCTTTTTGTTGGGGAATCTGCACCTGCTCCTCGCAAAGGTAATGAGGTAGCAGTGCAGCCTTCTTGTCCCCCATTGGCGGCCCACTCCAGGGCAAATTCTTCGAGTTCCCCGCATAGTGTGGAGCACGAAGTGGTTGCCCGGATGTCGACGGGAGAAGAATCTTTGGAGTCTTTGGGGGACCATGTAAGCTTTCTTGCATGATTTGCATGGTTTCTTTCCTTCTTGCTTGCTAATGTTCCATCACTTGTTCGGAAAACAGCCTGCTGTGATGGAGTCGACTCGCCTTGCGGAGCAGGTGCTTGATCTTGGTCGTCAGCATGCGATCCTCGACAAGCGTCACCAAGCTTTCGCACGTAATATAATAGACCCCATGTTTTCCCGTTTATGGCATTCACAATTTTGTTTACTGCTTCAATATTGTGCTATTTTGTACGGGAGCACAACAATCTCCTTCGCTGTGTCGCCTCCCTTGAAAAGGGGTTAGTCGCGGCGGAGAAGAGTCGTGACGCGGCGACCAAGGCACTTGAGGAGTCGCTCCTGTGCGAGGAGGAACTCCAAGTCGCAGCTACTGAGAGGGAAAAGATGTTCGCAGAACAACTTTTCTCTACTACGAAGAACCTCTCAGGTATGTTTGCCTTCTCTGGAAAACTTTTGAGTTTGCTCTTACTTTGTCGTTTTAAGTGACACGCTAATAGTTGTGCGTTCCAGATGCTGCTGGCGTGGACTTCGACTCCCGCGCACTGTCGCGTGAGGATGCCACCCTTCAAAGCTTGCTGTCGAAGGCCAAGGGCGTCCTTAGCCGACTCCGCGATGAGGAGACGCCCAAGGCCAAGGAGACCTCTTCGAGGTCAAAGGTGGTGGTGCCGTAGGCGGAGCGGGTGAACAATCTCGAGGGATTGCTCGACTCCCTTGCTCAAGGCATCCCTAGTGACTTCAAGAACTCGCAGAGGTTCGTGGGCGCGACCATGGCACTCGCGATGGCGCAAGCCCATGGGGTGGAGATGGACCCAAGCGCAATTGCATCTTCCATTCCCATCGACGAGAGCGGTCACCAGGTAGTCTTTCAGCGCTATGCATCTAGCTGCAGTAGGTACGGGTCGATGCTCATTTAAACTGTTGTTGCGTATTCGGAGGAGCTGCGCTACCTGAAGAGCGCCAAGGCCACAGCTTCCGGGGTTGCCACGGACAAGTCAGTTGCTTTCAAGGCTACCGCGGAGTCGCGGAAAGCTTCGAAGATGAAGGCAACGAAGTCGCATAAGTAGATTGCGTGATGCGCGTTTGTAATAGCATAGGGTCATTTTGCCTTATGTCAGAAACCTTGGTACCTTTATGTGGGCAATGCACTTTCTTTTGATATCAACTGCCCAGCTCTTTTGATTCTCCCTTTGCCTTATTCGCATGATTTTGATCGTATGCGTTTTTGTTTGAATGTAATAGGGTTCTTCGAGTAGTCCGTCCGATTCTCCGCCTTTTGATGCGACTGTGGCACAGCCGCGTTCACGAGTTGAAGAGTTGTCGTTGCTTTCGCGCATGCGTGACCGCGTGAAGCAGGTAGAACGGGAGTTGCCCATACTCCACAGAAACGCGGATGTGTGGAAGTCGAAGGCGGAGAAAGCCACTGCTCGTGAGAAGTATCTGCTTGATGAGGTCGCACGGATCAACGAACAGTTTAAGTGTTGGCCCTCTATACTTGTCCTTTCTTTTCTCCAGCCACTCGCGGCAATTCTCTTCCTTATGTTTCTTTCCTTCCATTCTTTTGTAGCTGTGAGTGCTCGTAACCCGCAGGAGGAGAGGGATCGCGTGGCCATTCGCATTCATAGTCTTACCCAGGAGCAGCTACAGGCCGGCGGGTACTTTTGGGTGGAGCATGACTGTGCTACTGCGCTGGCGACTTTGCAGGATCGCGTGGATCGAGTGCTTCACTGCATGAAGAAATTAAGCGCAGTCTTGCCTGAAGGATATTTTCCGGTCGATGTTTCCATTGGACGCCATGCCGGCAAGTTTGCTGGCCCTGTTGGCTAAGTTTCAAGATGCTAGCGCAGTACGCGAGTGTGTTCGCCAGCAATTGGTGGCGGGTGCCAAGGCTGCATTGTCACTTGTACGACTTCATCGGCCAGATGTAGATATTGATGTTGTTGCTGCTGGGCTGCCGCCACCTCCTGTAGGTATCACGTGGAATATGGTCCCTCATTATCGGGCGACTGATCGACCAGCCGAGGAGATCATCGACTTCTTCGAGGAGCAGACTAATGTACTGCTTCTAGAGTAGTAGCGTATCATGTATCCTGCACAGAGAGTGCACTAGTGTTTGTAAAGTTGGTTAATATTTGAGGCGTATCGCCAATGTACAGAAAGAATCTTGCTAGCTTATAGGTTGTTTCGATTGTAATCGATTTTTAATTTTCATGGCGTCGTTGTCTCAGGTCCTTGCCAACCTATCAGATGCTTTGCAACTGGGTTGGTGTTTTATCTAGGGTTCGACTGCCAGATACTCGAGGTGTTCGTGGTGTTCGCAGAACGTAGTAATCGAAGGGTGGCGTTGCCCCGAGTATAGAATTGCAAGGAAGAAAAAACACGCAAGTTTTGCGGGCACTTAGCTTTATTCATTCGCAGAATGTCATGAGGTGGTACAGTGTGTGCCTAAGTAGCCTGGCTGTGTAGACTTATTTATAAAGTAAAAATGCCTAGGGGTAGAAGCGCCGCAGCTGTGCGACGTTCCAGGGGTTGGAGTATGCGACTCCGCTTTCAATGTCCTTTAGGCGGTAGGCACCGCCAGGTATGACTTTGGAGATGATGTATGGCCCTTCCCAGGGGGCCTCGAGCTTGAGGTGCCCGTGTTGCTTCAATCGCAGGACCAGGTCTCCCTCGACGAAGGACCTTGGCCGTAATCTTCTGCTATGGTAGTTGCATAGATTTTGCTGATAGATCGTGGATCTTTCAGCCGCAATCTCTCGTGCCTCGTCGAGAAGGTCTACTGAGTCTTCGAGTGCTAGGGAGGACTCCGCCTCGTTGTATGCTACCACCCGTGGGGCTTTGTAGCGTACTTCTGCAGGGAGCACTATTTCAGTGCCATGTACCATGAAGAAAGGGGTGTAGCTTGCAGCGTTGTTTGGCGTCGTGCGCAGGCTCCATAGTAAGGATTGCAGTTCGTCGGGCAAGCAACCGGCGGCTCTTGCGAGCGGTCGCAGGAGCCTTTTCTTGATTCCATTGGTGACGAGGCCGTTGGCCTTTTCGACTTGACCGTTGGTCTGTGGATGTGCGACTGAGGCGTAGCTGGTGTTAATCCCAAGATTGTCACAGAAGTCTTGGAATTCTTTCGAGTTGAAGTTCGTGTCGTTGTCGGTGATGATGCTGTGTGGCACCCCGAAGCGGGAGACGATGGATTTGAAGAACTTGACAGCAATTGAGCCTGTTTGCTCCGTTACTGGCATAGCTTCAATCCACTTGGTGAACTTATCGACTACGACCAGAAGATAGACGTATCCTCCAGGTGCGGATTTTGGTAGTTTTCCTACCATGTCGAGTCCCCATTGCACAAAGGGCCAGGCTATCGGTATTGGTTTGAGTTCTGCGCCTCGTGCGTGTGGTTTGTCTGCGAACCGTTGACAGGCATTGCATTTTTGGACGATGTCCTTGGCATCCCTTAACATCGTTGGCCAGTAGAATCCTGCTCGCAGAGCTTTGGCTACAAGAGCGCGACTGCCCGCATGGTGACCACAAGTCCCTTCTTGTATTGCGAGTAGTATGGCCTTGCCTTCTCCCTTGGGGACGCAACGCTGTAGTACTCCCGTGATGCTCTTTTTGTAGAGCTCGCCATTAATAAGAGTGAAAGCTTTGGACCGCCGTGCTATGTGGCGAGCATCCGTTGGGTCTTCCGGTAGTCTTTTCTTTAGCAGGTACGTGATGTAAGGTTGAGTCCATGAGGACTCGATCATCATAACCTCCATGGGGCTTTCGAGTCCTGTGGAGTGCTCGTCGACGTCGACTGCCGTTGGATCATTAGGAGGCACAGCCCCCGTGTCCTTTAGCTCGTCCTCCTTGGGAGTCTTTGGTTTGATGGAGCGTTCGCATATTTGCTCAAGGAAAAATCCAGGTGGTACTGGCGCGCAGGTGGAGCCGATGTTGGCGAGTGCGCCTGCTTCCTCATTGCTTTCGCGACTGATGTGGCGTAGCTTGCAACCGTCAAAGTCTCCCTCGATTTCGTCGTAGAGGTTGCGATAAGCCATCATGTTGTCACTAAGTGCGTCGCACTCATTCATTGTTTGGTTTACCACGAGCTTGGAGTCGCCGTAGATAAGGAGTCGTTTTGCACTGCAGGATTTGGCCATTCGCATCCCGTGGAGAAGGGCTTCGTATTTGGCTTCGTTGTTAGAGGTCGTGAATTGCATTCGCAAAACGTATCACATATTGTCTCCTTGTGGTGATGTCAGTATGACTCCTGGTCCGGCTCCTTCCTTGCGTTTGGATCCATCGAAGTGCATTGTCCACAGGTAGGACATGTCCGGTTTACCGGGAAGTTGGTTTTCCATCCAATGCACGAGGAAGTCCGGTAGCACTTGCGACTTGATTGCGCTGCGCTTCTCATAACTGATGTCTCATGGAGACAATTCGATTCCCCAAAGGACGACTCGCCTGGTGGCGTCGGGGTTGGTTAGGATGTGTCCTAATGGGGCGTCAGTGACCACAATTATCTGGTGCTCCTGGAAGAAGTGGCGCAGTCGTCGTGCGGTCATAAAAATCCCGTAGGCTAGCTTCTGATAATGCAGGTACCGCTGTTTTGTTGGCGTGAGTTCCTCGCCGAGGTAATACACCGGCCGCTGTACTCCGTGTACTTTGCCTTCTTCGGCTCTTTCTACCACCAAGAAAGTTCTGACCACTTGATGTGCGGCAGCAATGTAGAGTAACACTGGTTCGCATTCTCGAGGAGTTAACAATACAGGCGAGGTGGAGAGCAGACGCTTAAGGTCCTCGAATGCGTCATGTGCCTCATCCGTCCACTCGAATTTATTGGTTTTCCGGAGGAGCTGGTAGAAGGGCAATGCCTTTTCGCCCATGCGACTGATGAAGCGACTAAGAGCCGCGATTCGTCTGGCTAGCTGCTGGATGCCTTTTACGTTTGTTGGCTTCTCCATGGCCAGTATGGCCTTTATTTTCTTCGGGTTCGCTTCGATTCCTCGAGTGGAGATGAGGTACCCGAGTAGCTATCCTGATGGTACACCGAAAGTGCATTTGTCCGGATTAAGCTTGATCCGGTAGCGGTCGAGGTTGTCGAAGGTTTCACGTAGATCGTCGAGTAGCGAGGCTTCCTCTTTTGTCTTGATGACAATGCCATCGATGTAGACTTGGATGTTCCACCCGAGCTGTCTTTTAAGGCACGCCTGCATGGATCATTGATAAGTGGCGCCTGCATTTTTTAGCCCGAAGGGCATAGTGGTGTAGCAGAATACACCAAAGGGTGTAATGAACGCCGTCTTCTCTTGGTCCTCTTCCTTCATTCAAATTTGGTGGTAGCCTGAGTAGGCGTCGAGGAAGGATAGACGTGCCCAGCTTGCAGTTGAATCGATGATCTGGTCGATTTGTGGCAGGGGGAAGTGATCCTTCGGGCAGTGCTTGTTGAGCGACGTGAAGTCCACACACATCCGCAGGATATCTGTGTCTTTCTTGAAGGGAATATGCCCGAGAGACAATAATAAAGTGGTTATTATATTAATCCATGTTTATGATAAATGTTTATTTTGCATGCTATAATTGTATTAATAGGAAACGTCAATACATGTGTGTTTAATAAACAAATAAAAGGTTCCTAGTTATGCCTCTCTTATAGACTAACTCGTTGATTAACAAGATGATCATAGGTTTCCTGATCACAGACATTGGATGTTGTTAATAACGGGGTCACATCATTTGTGAAATGATGTGATGAACATTCATCCAACGTATAGCATTACGATCAAAGTCATTGTGTTTATATTGCTATAAACTCATACGAAGTAATCCTAGTCCTTAGACCATGAGATCATGTTAATTGCTAACACCGAAAGAGTATCTTGATAACATCAAACGTCACACCATAACAAGGTGACTATAAAGGTGGGTTCAGTGCTACGAAGGTGTTATGTTGAGGCTCATGGATCAAGAGTGGAATTTGTCAATCCCGATGACGGATAGATATACTCTGGGCCCTCTCGGTGATATCACGTTAAGGTAGCTTGCAAGCAAGTGATGTGATCACTAGACGGGAACAAGAAAAGAGTGCATGTCGGTAACGAGATCAAACTAGGTATTTGGATACCGATGATCGAATATTGGACATGTAATATATCGTGAGACAAAGGGATTAGAATTACCAACGTTAAAGGTTCTCACGATCACAAGAAGTCATCGTTGGATGTGCAGGAGTCAGTACGGATCTCTAGGTCCCGCTTCTAATTATTGATTTGTGAGGAGTCTCAATCATGTCTTCATTATTCGCGAACCATAGGGTGACACACTTAAGGGTTGCCGGACACCATTTAGGAACATATATGTTTCATACGAAAGAGTTGCCAAGCGCTGGGATTATTTCAATAGACACCGAAATTGTTTCGGGTTGAAATTGCTGAAATTGTTTCTGCATGTAATATTGAAATGTTACAAGGGTTTTTATGTGAATGTTTATTAATTAAAGTAATTAACAAAATTATGAATAAAATTAATAAAAGGGGTTTTATTAAATGAGAGAGCATTAAATTTGGAGAAGTTTAATGCATTAAAAATGGAGACATTAAAAGAAAATGTGAAGGGGCATTTTAATGTGGGGAACTTACCACCACATGAATGGGGAGGTGAGGGGTCACCCCCCATGGTGCGCCGGCCATCGGGAGGGGTACCCCCCCTCCTCCTATAAAAGGCCCCCTCCTCCTCCTTCATTCTCACAACTCCTTGTGAAGGATCTCTCTCTCCCTCTAGTTTATTCCCCATGGTCTCGGATTAGCGAGATACATGTTCCCGGTGGATTTTCGTCTGGAAGGAGTTGTTGCTTCCGCTGATTCGCTGGAGCGAGGAGGTGGAGGTTGTCCGGTGGCTTGAACGTGTGTGCGAGCACGGATGCGCTGCTGCTATGCGGCGCTAGGACTTCCACACGATCTAGAGATCGGCAAGCCGTACATCTACATCACCCACGAGTTCCAACTCGCTAACAAAACTATCATTGTCTTCGAGGGTAAGAACTCTATGGATGTATATCCACCCGTTGCTTGTATCTAGTATATAGGTTTTGGCGTATAGTTAACATTGTAGGAAATTTTTTGTTTTCTATGCTGCGGAACCAACAGTGGTATCAGAGCCTGATCTATGCATAGGTGCTTTGCACGGGTAGTACACATATGTTATATGTGGGCGATGATGATCATGTTATTGCTTCTTTCATGTTTTTTGGATATTGGTGGCATAGTGGGATGAAGCGGCCCGGACCAACCTTACATGTCATCGTACATGAGACCGGTTCCACGATTGACATGCAACTAGTTTGCATAAGTGGCTGGCGGGTGTCTGTCTCTCCTACTATAGTCAATATCTAATCTACAACGAGTCGCTAATAACTTGATTATCGTTGTTGTGGTTCCATGTTCGTAGGTAAGAACAGTTCTATCTCCGAAAGCCCTAAGCCATGTAAAATTTGCAATTGATAAATTAGAGGCGTTTAGTTTAGATCGTTGATAGGCTAGTGTCATGATATGGTTGTTGTTGTAAGTAGAAGTATGGTAGATACTCTTGCAACACACTTAACGTGTAAATTTCATAGACCTTGTCCTTACACACAAAGGAATGATATAGATCATACCACGATGCATGTGATGGTGATCAAATGCATGGACCATATCGTCTCACTTTACACATTTGATGCTCGCATCTTATATAGCTAGTTTAGCACTTTTGTAGCATTATAAGATGATCCCTCATTTAAATATCAAGATAAAATGCGTTCTTCCTTATGTATGCATCGTTCTATGGATCGTGTTTCGAGACATCACGTGATGATCGGGTGTACTCGACTCCGCGCTTTCGTACAACGAGTGTAAGACAGTTTTTGCACACGCGAGTACTAAGGTTCTTACTTGGCGATCCTAGCATGTACAGACATGGCCTCGGAACACGGACCGAAAGGTTAAGCATGAGTCATATGGTTGATATGATGCCCATATTGATGCTCGCCTTTGAAGCTACATCGACTCGCGTGATGATCAGACTTGGTGTAGTGGATTTGGTTCATGTACTCACCAAAAAGACACGAGAGGTGTTGTTTTTGAGTGGGAGTTCATGTAGTAATATGATTAGAGTTGAACTCAATTTATCATAAACTGAATCAAAGTGAATTTGCATAATTTGTTGTAGTCATTGGCATATGTTCACTACCTTATGCTTAGTTTTAATTGAGATAATAAAACTATAGAATTATGGATATTTGCTATACGAATTGGTATCGTATTGTTTTGAATGTCAATTTAAAGTTTAGAAGTCCTATTGCAAACTTTCAGCAAACTCTATTTACTCCATGAAGTTTAATAAGTAGTATTAAATAAAGAGTAAGAATTCCAATGTTAGTATCTAAAATATCATGTTTGCCTCCATGATTATTGATATTCAAAAGTTGTTTTAATATCAAGATTATCTAGGAGCTGAAAATTGTTTTAGAAACCATCATGTGTGAAAGATATTGTGATATCTGAAACAATGTTTTTGGTTGCATTATGATAGAGTATAATTTAGCAAAATACATGTTCTCACATTGTATGAGAATTTGTGAAGGATGGAGATGTTAGGCATCCGGATCTCCCAAAAAGATTTTGGGAACTAATAATATACTCGCGATTCTTCCTTATAGACTATAGTAGCTTGATCATGAAAATTGTCATGATAAGGATGAATAGAATATGTAAGTAAAATGTTTACTACACTAATAGATTACTAAAGAATGGATTTTTGAAAGAAAACCAAACATTTGATGATGGTGATCCACTTCAAAGTGCAAGTCCAAAGGTATTAGTATTTGACTATATACACTTTGTACTACGTGTCATGTGAATGACACCGCTATTGATGTTGATGGATTCTTTTAAAAGAAAAGGAATTGTTCAAAGAGAATCTATAAAATATTTGGCAGAAAAGAAAAGGTTGGAGATGTCCAACTTAGGTATATAGATGATATAAACGTTATGGCAGTATTCTTTGCTTGTTAAACAATGTGGTTCTTAGGTATTGGATATTGGTATTGGATACCGAATTGGTTGGTATGAAGTGTCATACAGGACAACACAATTCATGAACTGCAATGGCCTAAGTAACTAGCAAACGAATATGTGATGATGTTCATCGAAAACAAATAAAGTGTTATTGTGTTTATCGTTGAGATCAAAGCTCGTCTTCAAGATTTGTTTTAAATAATTGTTATTTTGTTCCGGTATTACGAGAACAATGGTTGTTCAAATAATTATCGTATTCCATAAAGGATGGATGAACTTTTACAAGTCTAGTTGGAGAAATCACATCCATAAACATTATTGCTAAAATGTCGCAAGACAAATGATTGAAAGATCACTTATGAAGTGACATCGCTGTTTGAATTATATTGGAAAGTAAACATGAAGGAACTCCATGTTGATGGAATTTTGGAGTCTTTGATTTAGATCAAATGACTCTTGTGAAACTTTCCTCGAGATAATTGAAACTTCGTCCATAGGCCAAAGAAGAACGGATGACTAACTTATTGGACATTATGCATGTTGATGTATATGGTCCATTATGTATAGCCATGAGATGGATCTTTTTGCTTCATATGCTTTCTCCAGAAATTTGAGTGAATATATCTATATATTTACTTAATAAGGAAGAAGTATGAAACATTTGAAAATTGTTCAAAGTATTTCAAGATGAAGTAGAAAATCATTGTAACAAGAAAATAAAGAGTTTATGATTCGATCATAAAGGAATATATTTGATTTACAAGTTTAGCAAAACACCTAAGATTTGAGGAATCGTTCCATGAATTTGTGTTTCCCGATAAACCATAGGAGTATGGTATGTTCGAGAGATCAAATTGAACCTTGTTTGACATGGTAAGATCAAAGGTATCATTTATAAAACTGCCATTATGTTTTAAGGATTCAAGCTTTAGAGACTACCGCTTTTACACTGAAAAGAGCACCATCGTGATCCATTGAAATGACACCATATGGGTTATGGTTTGGGATAAAAACCTGAATTGTCTTTTCTTAAATTTTGGTATGCTATGCATAAGTAAAATGTTTACAAGCAAAGTCGGATAAGCACGTCTTTGTAGGTTATCCCAAAGAATTTGTTGGGAATTCCTCCATAACACCGAGGACAAATGAGTTTGTCGCTTGGAACGTGAAGTTTCTTAAAGAAGGAATTTTTCACAAAAGTTGAGTGGGAGGACAATAGAACTTTGATTAGGTTGATGAACCTAAGCAACATGTGCTAAGTAGCGCAGCGCCGGAAAGTGTCCCGGAGGCGACTAAAATGCTCATGGCTCTCGTGGCTACAAAGGTTGTAATCTTGGAGATTAGAGTTCCTATTGAACCGTATGGGTCGGTAAGAATCAAATAGTAAGATTTGAAACAGAAGTTGTTATTGTTTTGACAATGATGAACCTACTGCATGCAAAGAAGTGATGATGGGCCCTG
Organism: Avena insularis; assembly: GCA_023614405.1. Lineage (NCBI taxonomy): Eukaryota > Viridiplantae > Streptophyta > Magnoliopsida > Poales > Poaceae > Avena > Avena insularis. Next base: position 542,285,574 of record CM042692.1, read on the forward strand.
ACTCCATAAAATGACTAAAAGTCATAAAATCCGTGATAGTTTCCATACACGAGAAATCATGTTTTGAACTTGAAAGACCCTCTGGAAAGGCATGAAGCCTATCAGTCGTATTTGGATCTAAAGAAATAGACATGGATGTTTAACATCTATGAAATAGTGAACATGTCGGAAAGAAGTTTACGGCAATGTTCAAGGAGTTGATGACAAGATTTGATCATTCATAGCGATATTTAGTCTTGATGGGTTAATGTAGCAACCACTACATATAATTTGGTATATGTTAGTTGAATAAACAAATCAAGGTTCTTCTAATAGAATGGTTACCTAGGATGTGAATATGACACGGACCAAAGGGTTTTGTTAAATCAAAGGATGCTAAAAGGGCATGCAAACTTCAATGGTTGAAGCAAGCATAACGGAGTTGGAATCTTCACCGTGATGAAACTGTTAAAAGAGTTTAATTTCATCGGAGACAATGAAGATGCTTGTATTTGCAAGAAATTAAGTGGGAGCGCTGAGACATATTTCTAATACATTATGTAGAGGACATGGTGTTGATTGCAAATGATGTATCTTTTATTGACACAAGTTAAGAATTTCATTAAAATAGGATTTCGATGAAAGACTTGGGCAAAACCGGAATATTTGGTATCAATGTCTATATGGATAGATTGAGGCGCTAATATGATTATGCCAGACGTACATATATGAGATATTGAAAGGGTTCAATATGGAAATGACAAGAAAGGTTTTTGCCGCATGGAAAAGGTTGAATCAAGATTCAAGTGTATGACACTTGGTGAATGAAACGAGATTCAAGTGTTTTGACACTTGATGAGTGAAACCACATGAACATTTTGATCAATAATATATACCGTGATATGTACATATCCAGATATGTCCTATGCTCTAAATGTTTTGAGCATATACCAGAATGATTCATAAGATGATCATTGGACGATAGTAAAGATATTCTTATGAGCTTTGGAAGAACTAAGAATATATTATGTATAGGTGACAAATCGGTGCAGATAGTTCATTGTAAAGTGTTACATTGATACTAGTGTTGTCACAAGATACACATTAAATTTATCTCCATTTAGACTATGGGTGGCACAATGTAATGGAAAGGATGTTCCATGATGGATTTGGATGAGTTCCAATGTTAAGACATTGTGACGGATACTACAACAAGAGGCTAAGTATATGACTGCTATAGTAGCACCAAAGGAGGGCATTTGTGTTAAGTAGTTTGTTATCAAACTAGGCGTGGTTCAAAGTGGGATAATACTATGAAGATATATTGTACGACAATACTATCGACATGACCCCAAAAGAACTAAAGGTCTCGCCATAGGACTAAATTTATACAATGCCATCTCATTTGAGAACGAGTGATGCATAGAGACGCAAAGACATGCAAATACACTCGGGCCTGAAACTGTCAGATCCGGAGATTATGTTAACCACTAGCAATCGCGTATATGCAAAACCAGAAAGCCATAGGTGTTCAATACGCAAAGTTTTTCAAACTAGATTATTGACTCTAGTGCAAGTGGGAGACTGAAGGGAATATGCCCGAGAGGCAATAATAAAGTGGTTATTATCTTATTCCATGTTTATGATAAATGTTTATTTTGCATGCTATAATTGTATGAATAGGAAACGTCAATACATGTGTGTTTAATAAACAAATAAAAGGTTCCTAGTTATGCCTCTCTTATAGACTAGCTCGTTGATTAACAAGATGATCATAGGTTTCCTGATCATAGACATTGGATGTTGTTAATAACGGGGTCACAGCATTTGTGAAATGATGTGATGAACATTCATCCGACGTATAGCATTACGATCAAATTCATTGTGTTTATATTGCTATAAACTCATACGAAGTAATCCTAGTCCTTAGACCATGAGATCATGTTAATTGCTAACACCGGAAGACTATCTTGATAACATCAAACGTCACACCGTAACAGGGTGACTATAAAGGTGGGTTCAGTGCTACGAAGGTGTTATGTTGAGGCTCATGGATCAAGAGTGAAATTTTTCAATCCCAATGATGGATAGATATACTCTGGGCCATCTCGGTGATATCACGTTAAGGTAGCTTGCAAGCAAGTGATGTGATCACTAGAATGTTATATCACGGGAACAAGAAAAGAGTGCATGTCGGTAACGAGATCAAACTAGGTATTTGGATACCGATGATCGAATCTCGGACCTGTAATATATCACGAGACAAAGGTATTAGAATTACTAACGTTAATGGTTCTCACGATCACAAGAAGACATCGTTGGATGTGCAGCAGTCAGTACGGATCTCCAGGTCCCGCTTCTGATTATTGATTTGAGAGGAGTCTCAATCATGTCTACATTATTTGCGAACCGTAGGGTGACCCACTTAAGGGTTGCCGGACACCATTTAGGAATATATATGTTTCAGACGAAAGAGCTGCCAAGCGCTGGGATTATTTCAATAGACACCGAAATTGTTTCGGGTGAAATTGCTGAAATTGTTTCTGCATGTAATATTGAAATGTTACAAGGGTTTTTATTTGAATGTTTGTTAAATAAAGTAATTAACAAAATTATGAATAAAATTAATAAAAGGGGTTTTATTAAATGAGAGAGCATTAAATTTGGAGAAGTTTAATGCATTAAAAATGGAGACATTAAAAGAGAATGTGAAGGGGCATTTTAATGTGGGGAAGTTACCACCACATGAATGGGGAGGTGAGGGGTCACCCCCCATGGGGCGCCGGCCATGGGGAGGGGTACCCCCCCTCCTCCTATAAAAGGCACCATCCTCCTCCCTCATTCTCACACCTCCTTGTGAAGGATCTCTGTCTCCCTCTAGTTTATTCCCCATGGTCTCGGATTAGCGAGATACATGTTCCCGGTGGCTTTTAAATGCGGAAGGATTTGTTGCTTACCTTTGATTTCTTTGGGCGAGGAGGTGGAGGTTGTCCGGTGGCTTGAACGTGTGTGCGAGCACGGATGCGCTGCTACTATGCGGCGCTAGGACTTCCACACGATCTTAAGATCGGCAAGCCGTACATCTACATCACCCACGAGTTCCAACTCGTTAACAAAACTATCGTTGTCTTCGAGGGTAAGAACTTTATGGATGTATACCCACCCGTTGCTTGTATGTAGTATATAGGTCTTGGCGTATAGTTCACATCGTAGGAAAATTTTTGTATTCTATGCTGCGGACCCAACATTTCTGTCAACACCCGGCTTTTTAATCCTAGATGCCTGTTATGCCATACATGGAAATCCCAAGATTACCATTTTTGTGAGACATAACAGATGGGATATCACAGTACATCATCCATTACAAACCATAATATAGGTCTTACACAGAAATAAAGGATCTCATGATCCAGTCTTAATACAACAAGAAGTGGAATAGATTAATAAGCATAGCAGTGGGGTCCATCTTCAGTGTCACTGGCAATGCTGACGATGGGAGATGATCCTAGTTGTCGTAGCTGTCCTGCTATCCATCCTCTTGGTACTCCTCATCATAGTATGGCCACGGGAATAGCCAGAGACAAAGCCATGAGTACTTTTAAGTACTCGCAAACTATCACTAACAAGTAAGGTATAGCTCTAGTAGGAAACTTAAGCTCTAAGTTTATTTGCAAAAAGCCAGGTTTACTTAGCTGAGTTTAGAAGTAAAGAAAGCTAAGTTAAGTTTGAAGTTTCACTTAAGTTGGGAAAGTATTTTCAACAACACAACCCTGATGTGGTCAAGTCAAGATCACAACTCATTTCATAATTCAAAGTCAGTTTAAAACATCTGACGACAGAACAGTATGGCCACTCCATCTGTCCATAATAGCGGACGCGACTATCCGAATAGTTTGACACTCTGCAGAGGTGGTACACTTTCACCACAAGATTCGATACATCTGTCAGGGATAAGCCTGAATCATCATACTTAGTATGCAGATAATAAAACATAACCTTTCCTTTACACACTCTAGCATAAGCACTTCTCCTATGAGCATGGCCTCCCAACCATGACCATCTGTCATCTTGGGCACTGTATAGGTGGACAACATTGAGAGGTAGCCTCAGCTCAAACCGCTCCAGCGAGGGAACTAATACTAATGTATACAAACTTCCGGCTAAGCCTTACCCAATTCAAGTATTGTGGTTGTACGGTAAAATTGGAATGGTATTGCATCCGAACTCAACCATCAGTTTTGTAAAAGGGCTAAGGCTCATACCTTAACAATTTCATCATCATAAACCGTGGTGTTTTCTCACACATGTCAAAACATCTCAATAGAATGACTCATCATTCCAAGGTTTTGCCAAATCATTTTCACCAAGTATTTCCCATCTAAAGTGATCAAGTTTTATGCTTAGCACTAGCCACTAAGGTCAAGAGTGTTCACAAAGGTGGGGTGCTAATCTTCAATGTCATGTCACAAAATGACATTCAAATAGATATAGATAGGCCAAGTTTTATGCTTTTTATGGAATCTATACTAATTCACAGAGTACTAGCTAGGAGTAAAAAAACTTTGAATAAGGAAAAGTAAAACTTGTAAATAAAACTGGGTAATAGGGTTTTCATAACCAAAGCATGCTTAAGGCATTTTCTCAAGTTAAGGGGCAAGTGTTAACTTGCATAGTTCTAGATTGCATGGGGTAACTTTAAAGTTTTAGCTTGCATACAATATCCTGCAAGTAGTAGCTTGCCTTGTGCAGTGCAGTGGTTGAAGTTTTCTTCGTCTTCCTCCTAGTAGAACTCCTCCTCGTAAGCTTGGTCGGTACTAAAGTCTATAAATACATACGGAATACACAATCACCAAACAATACTTAACTAGTCTACTTACCACACCAAGGCACACATTGGATGATCTAGTATCATCACAAACATCACAAGTTTTTACTTAACTAGCTTCATTAAGTTTTATTTGAGAAAAGTAATTTCTACTCATTGAAATTTAACTAAGGTTTAATATTCCTCATTTAAAATATGGGATCCTATTGACACATGTCCTCACCACATATTCTAACATATGGGAATGTGATTTAAATGTTGGATTACATTTAAATAAGTTTAAGTTTAATAATTAATGATTTAAACCTATATAGCATTATTTTGGTACTAGTCCAAAGTCACTACATGTAAACCTTAATATTTTTATATATTCAGATAGATCTTGTCAAATGTGATTTTTGAGAGTTGGAATCAACTCAAAAGCATTTATAGTTTATTTTAAAAAAAGAATTGAAGTTGAAAAAGTCTCTGCCTTGTTTTTTTTGCTATAGATTCACTATAACTCCAAATGATTTAAATCCAATGGGCTTGGATAGATAATCTCCATACCTTTCTAGCAAAATTGGTTTCATGCAATTTGGATTTGTCAAACTCCCAGAATTGATTTTTAAACTAGTGGACAGAAACTAGATTAACTCTAAATAGAAAAACCTAAATTTGAATATTCTACTCGCGCGGGAACTAACTGGGCCGGCCCAGCTACCTGACAGGCGGGCTCCAGCGGGCTGCCTGACAGGCGGGCTCCACCGGTCAGCGACACATCTAACCGAAGCAGTATCTAGCATCTTGGGTAACAGGATCTAAAGATGATCCAACGGCTGGGAGTCATCATCGATGACGAATCACTCCGGCGAGAACGTGACCTAGACGCGGTGGTGGGGGTCGATTGGGGGCAGACCAGGGCTCCAGCTAGGTCGGCGAGGCGGGCAAAAGGATTGGTAGACGACGGCGAGGCGAGGCGCGGTTGTGGCGGAGCTTGGGGTGCACAAAATTGCAAACGCCCTTCTCCTCCAGCTGCGGTAGCTTCGGCTTCAATTTCGGTGAGCCAGAGCTCGAGCGGCTTCGGCGAGAGGTGGGTAAGTATTAGTGAAAGGGGGGAGTGTTGGAGTATGGAGAAATGGTGCTGGGGTGGCCTCCTTAAATAGGTTCGACGAGGGGACCGAACGGGCGACGATGAGGTCATTGGTGATGATGCTACAGGGCTCTCTCGACATGGGCGAGGGCGGTATCAGAAGCTCTGTTCCCCGGTGGTCATCTGCGGCTTAATGGTGTGGCCAGGCGAGGTCTCTACTGGTCGAGAGCGGGCGATGAACTGAGCACAGACGTTAGTGTTCGACACTGTTCCTCCGGTCTGCTGGTCGCGAGGCGGTGAACGACGATGTCCGGGAGGTTGCTGGGCCTGCTGCGGCTGCTGACACCAAATGCTGGAGCGAGGCACGGGCTGTGCTGCTCTATCGGGCGCGGCGCTCCGGGGTAATCGGCATGGCGGACAGCGGCAAGGGCGCGAGCAATTAGGGCTTGTCCTCTACTCGTTTTTGGTCGGGGGCTGGTCGAGGCGAGGCGGCATGATGGTGCTTGTCTCCTAGCAAGCGAAGGAGAGCGCGGGACGAGCTGAGGCGAGCTGTCCGTGGTCGACATGGGCATGGGCTTCGGGTCGTAAGCTACTGGAGCAAACAGTGCAGAGGGAGAGAGGGTTAAGGCCGGGGTTTGAGCTGGGGGAACCAGGGGACCAAGTTAGGCCCCAATGGTGACCAAAACCACTGCTCACTATAGTGCTTTAGGATTTGCAAGGTTTGTGCATGCAGCGTGTTCGACACAATGGCCGCAAGAAGAAAAAAATTGAATTTTGGATTCAAAATTTTTTAGTGATCTCCACTAGTACTAGGTAGTCTCTGGTTGCTTGGGTTTTGAAAATGGAGTTCATTTGGATGGTTTTTGAAATAGGGGTATCTATGCATATGCATTGAATTCAATTTTCACATGCCATTTAAAATTAGTGTTTGAATGTTTTTGGAAGATCACAAAGTGGGCCTTGGTAGATCTTTATTTGTACTAGCAAGGGGTGCAAAGATCCAGAATTATTTCTATTGGGAAAGGAGTGCTAAGAACACTCAAAGTAGTGTAGTGGATTAAAATGGCACAAATGACCATTCCTCATTTTTAATTGTTTTTTATTTGATTTTCTTTGGTATTTTCTTGTGAATGATTTAGATGATGTATAATTTACCTTAGAAACATTCTACAACCAATGGATCAAGCAATTGTAGCAATTCACAAAGATTTCAAAATAGGGCATTACTTATATGCATGCTTATTTCTTTAATTAGGAAAAAGTTTTTGTTAACCCTAATTTGGGTGATTTGGATCTTGATTAACATTACTTAGAGATTTGGGATGTTACACTTTCTTTGGTACTAACACGGAGTTTGCTACCCACGTGCTTGGCTTGATTTCTCGAATGAAGTTGGCGTCAAGAAGTCTGTTGACTTCCATGCCAACTGCTTTTGTTTTTGGCTCTGATAGGCATCGTATTGTTTGCTTGACTGGGCTGCTCGGGGTTGACGTTGAGTGCATGCTCGGCGAATTCCCTGGGAACTCCTGGCATTTCCTGCGAAAATTTCCCAGCGCTCACGGAGGAATTCGACGAGCACGAGTTCCTATGCGGAGCCCAAGTTATTGGCGATGAGTGACGTCTTGGTCGGATCCGTTGGATGGACCTGGACGGCTTTGGTGTTAGTCATGGAGTCGAAAGATTGATCTCGTCCGCTGGGCTTTGTTACAGTGGGAAGGTTGTTGTCCGTTGACTCCCGGAGCTGGGCCAGTTCTTCTTGCATGCCGAAGGTTTGGGAGATTCTGTTGAATTCCCTATCGCAGCTGTCCGATTTCTCGAAGCTTCCTCTGATGGTGATGACGCCGTGAGGTCGTGGCATTTTCAGCTACAAGTATGTGTAATGTGGCACAGCCATAAATCTGGCGAAAGCGACGTGCCCGAGGATGCAGTGGTACTGTGACGGCCAGTCGATGACTTCAAACTCTAGGCGTTCTCGTCAAAAATTTGCTGGTGTGCCGAATATGACGTCCAGGTCTATTTTCCCCAGCGGGTAAACGCCTTTACCTTCCACAATCCCATGAAACATGGTTGCGGAAGGATCCAGGCATGAGGTTGGGATTCGCATGGCACGTAGGGTGCTGGCGAACATCAGGTTGATTCCGCTGCCTCCATCCATAAAGACGCGACTCATCTCGTATCCGCCAATTTGAGCTTCTAATACTAGTGGAGAGTGCCCGAGACGCGGGACACTCCGCCAATGGTCTGTTTTGTTGCATGCGATGTAGGTGCCAGCCGCGCTGAGGTACTCAGGGGTAGGTGGTGGAGAGTGCATCGCCAAGTTGATTTGTCGAGTGATCGACTTCTGCTCTCTGTTGGATGGGCGGCCCTTCTGGATCATATTCATGTTGCCGCGCGGTTGCGGATAGTGTTGTCCACCGTTATTTGGGGCAGGAGCCACCACAGAAGGTGATGGCCCAGGTGGTGGTGGCGGTGTTCCATGAGCTATGACGCCAGGTGCGGGTCTATAACCTTGATTGATCGCGTCGCGATTCATTTTGACCAGCCCTTCGTGTAGCTTGAGGAACTCACGGCAATCCTTTAGGAGGTGGCTGGATTTTTTCTTGCCGTCGTGCTTGTCGATGTAGAAGTGCACGTTGCATGATCCAGACAGTTTATCGTGGATGGAAATCCCAGGTGCTTCGGTACGTTGTTGCCAGACGTGTGTGGTTTTCCGCTGTCGCGGTATCCACCACTTCGGTATCTGCTGTTGCGGTAGTTGTCGTCGCGTTTGTCGGCGTAGGAGGCAGTGACCATGTCGACTTCCTTGCGATCCTCATAGCCGCGGTGGCAACGTTTTCCCCGGCGATCACGTCTGCGCCCGAGGTCATCATCGTCGTCAGAGTAGGTGCGGTTTTTTACCGAGTCTTCTCCATCAGCCCACTTGTTTTCTATGTACATTAGGTGGTCGATTGTTTTGGGTTTTGAGTGACCCAATTCTTCCCTGAGTTCCCCGTGACATACTCTGCTATTGAAGGCATCGATTGCGCGATCTTCCGAGATATCCTCGGCGGAGTTCTTGATGATGGACCACCTTTGGATATATGAGCGCAGCGACTCGCCTAATCTTTGGTGGCAGCTTCTTAGCTCTTCGATTGATGTGGGCCTTTTATAGGTGCCTTTGAAGTTGTGCACAAAACTATAGACCAGCTCCTCCCAACTGCGGATGGAGCTGTTTGGGAGGTTGTTGAGCCATGCGCGGGCAGCTCCTTGCAGCTGTAGCTGATGGCATTGTGTCGCTGTAGTTGTGTTTCCTCCGTGCAATCGAACGGAGGAGATGTGATCCTCCAACCAGATCTTCGGGTCCTGAAGCCCGTCGAATTTCGGGTTCTCAGAGGGAAGCTTGAACCCTTTAGGCATTCGCTTCTGCCTTATGGCTCTACTGAAACATCTGGTGCCGCAGAGTTCTACGTCATCATCATCGGAGTCAGTCGAGCGAGCGCGGCTGGCGCTCATCTTGTCGACTTTGTGCTGCGTGATATCGTTGTGCGTGTCATAGTCGCAATCGCTCCGTCGTGGCAGATCGTGGCTCTTGTCACTCGAAGAGTGCGAAGAGTAGCGTCTGGGAAGGGCCTTATCTTTCTTTGGCTCCAGTGTCGCCTCCTTGCCGAGGGCAGCTTCGACCATCCCCAGGCCAGTGATCATAGATCGATGCATGGCGGCTCTAGGATCTCCAGCCGGTGGCTGGTTGTTGAGGAGGTACATTGTTGCCGCTGTTACCGCGGCTTGCGCTATTTTGGGGAGCACATTGCCTCGTGTGTCCACCGTCATAGTTGAGAAGTCGAGGATTTTTGCGGCTTCCCCTCGCTCCGCCTTAGTGAGATGAGCCAGCCGCGAACGGTGTTTGGTAGTTGGTTGGTTGTTCGTCCTAGAGGAGGATCCCCTGATGGATGATAGCGCATCTCGCCGGATGCTTGATTCGTCGGCGAGTCATCGACGCTTGTTTAGTTCGGCGATCACTCGTTGTTGACGTTTGTACTCCTCCTTGAGTAGCCAGTGGTAGCCCATCAGCAGGTTCTGTGATGCATTCTGGGGTAGAGGATTACCTCGCAGAGCTTCGTGACAACGAGCCCACTCGTCGTTATTGATCCTAAGCAACAGACGCTGCTCGTTCTGCTCCTCCTTCGTGAGAGGTGGATTCCCTCCATTGTTGATGGGCGTGTTTGGTACCGGGTTATCATTGTTGTCACGATTGACGCTGGTGTCACCGACGTTAACGACAGCGCACATGTAGCGGTTGGGAACATGGCGGCTTCCGCAGCTTTCATATCCAGAGCCGTAAGCTTCTTCCTCCGTAGCCAAGTCACCTGGATCGGTGTTTGCGACTGTTGTCGGGACGTCGAGTTTGCTTAGAGTTCCATTGGGAAACGGGAACCATGTCGCGGGAGCAATCATAGTGGTGAGGGGCTGATCTGGGAGGCGAAGTGTACCGATCTGGCCAACCTGGAAGCGTAAACTCCCGATTGTCAGGCCGATTCCGTCTCCTACGGACTCGAAATCCTGGCGGGTTGCAGGCGAGTGGATGGTGAAGTCGAAGGCGCCAAAGAGAAGTTGGATCTCTACTGTTGCAGAGTTGTAGATCGCATCTGATGGGGCCGAAGAAGCCGCAACATCAGCAATCCCACTTCCCACAGACGGCGCCAATTGCGAGGGGTTAACTCATCAATGCCCATTGTTATGGACATGGGTTTTGGAGAAAGAGGGAGCGCTGGAGGCATCTTTCAGCTAGCAAACAAGCACACAGGGACACGAGGTTTACCCAGGTTCAGGCCTCGTAGAGGACCCTACTCCTGCTTGTCTGCTCTTGGAATTATCGAAGGAATCGATGATTACAGGGGTGCGCAGATCCAATTTGGCGATGGTGTGGAAACTAGGTGACGAGGGTTTAACTCATCAATGCCCATTGTTATGGACTTGGGTTTTGGAGAAGGAGGGAGCGTTGGAGACATCTATCGGCTAGCAAACAAGCACACAGGGGACAAAGGATTTACCCAGGTTCAAGCCTCATAGAGGTCCCTACTCTTGCTTGTCTGCTCGTGCAATTATCGAGGGAGTCAAAAGTTATAATGGTGCGCAGATGTAATCTGGCGAGGGTTGTGGAAACTAGGGTTGTGTGTGTCCTTCTCGCCGCCCCCTCCTAGCCTTTATATAGACAGGCTAGGTCTCGGGTAGCAGGTCGAGTCGGTTACAAGTTAGGGTTTTCCCTTTAATCTTTCTATCTTTAGCTTCTTCTTGTTCTTCAAGAAATAGAGAGTCCGTAGGTTACTCGAGTCCCTCCATCCGGGCCTTGGCGACACCGTGGGCATGTATGTATTTGGACCGTATATACCAAGCTCGAGTACCTGTAGGGTATACCCATGTCAGTAGCCCCCGAGTGTCCAGTGGAATCGTAGATTTGACTGGGGACTTTTTGAAGCCTTCAAGTGCCTAAATGAGTACATTTCTATTGCATTTATTCGTGTCATAGGGATTGTTGATATACGTGCCTGATATAACCGAAGTATCGGTATCAGTTAACCACCTTAGGGTGAAACAACGCAATCTACTCAAATTCGAGTCCCCAGACTCGAATCCAGAAAACTGCTGGTGTAATTCGACTCAGGCCACGGAGGTCTTACAAGAGTCGAATTCCAGTTATATGGGTGTGAGCATTCGACGCGTCTGTCAAGGCATGTTCATCGTGCCTGTAGGCACGGATATATTTTTGGTAGTGCGCAGTTAAATGCGTTGCCAGGCCTTATTCAGGTCTTACCTTCACGCTGTAAGCGCGGCATCCGAATTTTATCATCGTGGAGACGATTCGGGAGACCCAGGAGACGTAGTCTCTTCGTAGGGAAAATTATGAGGCGGTGTCGCCGTGAGCTGTGAGTGCGGATGTTATCAACACACAGTTTTTATGCAAATAATCATAGGGTGCGCGACTAGCGCTCCCTATAGGAGTAGCCCCCGAGTGCCTAGTTGAGTCGAAGACTCAGGCAGGGATTAAAGTACTTTTGCGACTGCTGTCGTCTTTTGCTCGTTTGTTTCAGTCGAAGATTTAGGCAAGAACTAAAATATTTTTGCGACTGTTGTCATCTTATGCTTGCTTGTTTTCAGTCGAATTTGTTTCCGGCGCTCCCTATGGGAGTTACCCATGTCCTTAATCGAACTGTGTTTCGAGTGGTTGGGTTTGCTTTGTGATTGTCCACATTCCTACAACAAGAAAAGAAAAAGTCGTAGGGTGCGCGGCCAGCGCTCCCTATGGGAGTAGCCCTAGAGTGCTTGGTGGAGTCGAAGACTCCAGCAAGGACTAAAGTAGTCGAATTTTCCACTGCGTAGGTATGGTGACGTCATTGCGGACGCTTGTATGACCTCAATTGCCCGCGTGAGCGATTTTGACGGGACGTGATGAGCGGTGGGTCCCACTTCCGGACTTTGATTTGACTGGTCGTGCGTAATCTTTATTTTAAGTGCACCTCCTCGATTTCCGCGCGTAATGGGAGAAGTGGGAGGACGGTTCGTGCTTCCTCTTCTCCACGTGTCCACCGCGATGCGTGCCACGCATCCAATAGGGTTTTTGTCAACCGTTGGATTGCATCTCCTAGGGGTTAAGTAGCGGCGCTGTGGCGGTAATTTTCCATCTGCGCTTTTTCTTCCTCGCTGCCATCGCCATTACTGCTGTTCTTCTGCTTTTCCCTGTGCTCATCTCCTCCAAAGCGCTGGACCACCTCCGCACGTTTCCAAGCTACTTTATGCGCTCTCATTGCCGCCGCGCAATGGGGAAAAAGAAAGGAGGTGCTACCGCTGATTCTGCGGCCACCCTCGCCACGACGAAGAAGAAGTGTGGCTCCGCTGCTGCGGGCACCAGCGCCGCCGCCGGCGTGAAGAAGAAGGTCGCGGGCACTCGCGTGACCAATGGTGCATGGCACCCCTCCATCATCAAGGCGTCAGATCTCCATCTTCTTCGCCAGGATGGAGTTATCTCTGTGGCAGTCGCCGATGCGCGCGTCCCCGGCGGTGAGACCATTCCTGCTCCTCCCGCTGGTTTTCAAGTGATGTTTCTCGCATTCGTCATTCGCGGTCTCTCGTTGCCTCTCCACCCCTTTCTTAGGGGTCTTCTTTGCTTCTACGGGCTCCAGCTCCATCAGCTGTCCCCAAATTCGATTCTCCACATCACCTGCTTCATCACCCTTTGCGAGTGCTGGCTCGGAATCGAGCCACACTTTGGTCTTTTCAAGCACTTGTTTAAATTGAAGCGTTAGTCCGCATCTGGCTCTTTAGTTTATGACGTAGGTGGTTGCGGAATCCATGTCGACCCATCCGCCACCTACTTCGACATCAAGCTTACCAAGTCCAGGGATGGAGGGACAAATGGTTCTATGTCCACGATCAGAAGTCCAAAGATGAGCACTTTGGACTCGCGCCCTTCGATCCGGCGACTCCCTGCAAGAAGATGCGTTCTTGGAAGAACGTAGTTATGCCTGGCGAACTCGCGGAGACGGACGTGCTGTATCAGCGCGTCTGCGACCTCGAAAGTCGCATAGGCGCAGAAGAGGGAGGTTGCGCTCTTATCAGAACTTGGCTGCGCCGTTGCATCCAACCTCTCCAAGCCAGAGTCCATCCCATGTTTCCATGGAGTGGCGCTGATGATGCCACTCGCATATCTGCCGATGGCATGTCCGCGAGTGAGGTGGATAAGAGGATTCGACTGGTCACGAAGTACACTGTCAAGGATGTGCTTCCCAGTGAACCAATTGTTCCTCCTTTTGATGCTTCGAATCCTCCTCCTAAGGTATAGTTGTGCTACGTAGTAGCTTATTTTCACGATTGCTTTTCTGTTTGCTTACTTGTTCTGTTTGCTGATCTTCACTGTCTATATGCAGGATTGGGCAGTGTTGCCTTGTATGCCTCCTTTCCCTGAGGGGATTGTTCCTCACGAAGCTTTGGAAGAGGACGAGTCTGAGTCGACTATTCCTTCTGATGTGGAAGAGGAAGCCCCCGAGTCCGAGAGCCCGGATACTCACAAGCGTTCGCGTAGCGAGGACTCCGACGCGTCGACTCCTTTGACTCCAGGAGGCATGGCTGTTGGCGCAGAGTCGCCAATTCTAGCCGTTCCTGTGAGGGCTATGTCACCGTCTTCTCGCAAGAAGATGCGATTGCCCAGGAGTCTTCGTCAAAGTCGGTGGCGGCCACATTTGATCTTGACAAGTTTGACTGGTAAGTTTGCTAGGTCATTCATTATTTTCTGTTTTCTTCTTGTTGACTTTGCCCTGGAGTTTGCTATTTCTCAATGTGTATTTGGTCTTGTAGTCAAGAGGTGTCATCATCTTCTGGCGACGCTGAGTTTTTTAAGGAATCGGGAGTCGCGACTTCAAGGTCCAAGGTAGAGGTCGAGCGCGCTCCTTCCCCTCCGGCGGCGGACCACTCCGGGCACAATTCTTCAAGCTCTCCTCACGTAGGGGAACATCAAATGGCTGCTCGGATGACCGTTCAGCAAACTTCTTCGGAGTCGCTGGGGGGCCATGTAAATATATCTTTCCTTCTTTTAGTATGGAAGTCGACGTTCTCTGTTGCTCTCTTTGATTCCTTGTTTGTGCGACAGCTCCTTGTAAAGGCAGCCGCGCAAGTGGCGGAGCAGGTGATGGCGATGGGTCGTCAGCATGCAATGCTAGAAGCGCGTCACTGCGTGGTCGAAAGTGAGTGTTCTACACTTATTCTTTTTCGTCTGCTCCTTTTTTTTGGTATAGTCGACTGGTAGTCGACTTTTGGTTGCCATGTAGCTGAGCATAACGCTTTACTGCGCAACGTTGCCACCTTGGGAAAGACATTAGCCGCGGCTGTGAAGGGGCGCGACGAGGCAATCGCAGCTCGTGATGATGCACAGAAGCGCGAAGAGGATCTGCGTGCCTCCTCTGCGGCTAGGGAAAAGTTGTTCGAAGAGCAACTGTTCTCAGTCACCAAGGCCCTCTCAGGTACCTTTTCTGGTAGATATTTTATTGTTGTCCTTCCCTGCATCTAGAGTTTTGCCGGTGGCGCTAGAGATTTCATCCATGTGTGGGTTTTCTGTGCAAATGCTGGCGATTTGAGCTTTGACCCGCAGGCCCTTCGTCGCGATGACGCTCTGGCAGGCGCGGTGTCTGCAGTCGAGGACCGTAGCGCCGCTGTCCAAAATACATTGTCCAAGGCCAAGGTCACCCTTAGTCGTCTCCGGGAGGATTTGATGCCGAAGGCGGAGCTGGTCGATAA
Organism: Avena insularis; assembly: GCA_023614405.1. NCBI lineage: Eukaryota > Viridiplantae > Streptophyta > Magnoliopsida > Poales > Poaceae > Avena > Avena insularis. Next base: position 542,300,711 of record CM042692.1, read on the forward strand.
TGTGGACGAGCTGGTGGAGTCACTCGCCGGGGGTGTGCCTGCCACCTACAAGAACTCCCTCCGCGCGGCTGGCACGACCATGTCACTCGCCATGGTGCAAGCCCACAGGGTCGAGATAGATCCCTCTGCGGTGTCGAAGGCGATGCCTGTTGGCGCAGACGGTCAGCAGGTAGTCTTTGCTCCTTTCGCGACTGCCTGTGCCAAATATGGCCATTCCTTGATAAATATCGTTGCCAAGTATTAGGAGGAGCTCCAACGTGCTAAGAAGGCTGCGAAATCTTCGGCCTCAGGGGCCGGCAGAAAATCAGTGGCCTCTGATACTGCCACGGACTTGAATGAAGCCCCCGAATCCGTCGAAGTCGAAGAAGCTGGCTGCTCCATAGTTAGTTTTTTGTAATAGTTGATGAATTGTCCATTTGATCTGACAACATGCCTGATGGCGAGTGTGTTTGTGAATACTTTATGCTGATCCTGAATGCATCTGTTACTTTTGCCTTTGTGTTAAGTTGGTCGCCTTATTTGCCTCTGTCTTGACTTTGTGGTAGGGTACATCAAGTAATCCTGTGGGGGGAACCCAGGACTCGCCATCTCTTGAGGATACAATGGCACCACCGCGCTCCAGGGTAGAGGAGCTGTCCTTGCTTTCGCGACTTCCTGATCGCGTTAAGCAGCTCGAGCGTGAGTTGCCCGTGATCCGTGGTAGCACGGATGTGTGGAAGTCGAAGGTTGAAAAAGCTGCCGCATGGCGATATCTGCTTAGGCGAGTGGCCTTAGGCGACCAGTTTAAGTGTTAGTTTGCTTATTCTCATCTTTTCCTTTGTAGTTACCTGCAGCAGTACGTTGTACCCATGCTATTGATGCTGCTTCGTGTAGTTGTTAACGCGCGCCGTCCGCAGGAGGAGAAGGATATAATTGCCATTCGCCTTCATGATCTCACCTTGGAGCAACTTCAGGAGAGCAGATACTTCTGGGTAGATCATGACCGTGCGACTGTGTTGGCGACCCTGCAGGATCGCGCATCGCGAGTGCTGCTATTCCTGAAGAAGTCGAAGTCGTGCTTGAAGAACATTTATCGGGCAATGTTCCCATTGGATGATGCTCCGTCAAGCCTGTTGGCTCTCCTTGCCAAATTTCAGGATATATCCGCGGTTCGCGAGTGCGTGAGGCAGCAGTTGGTGGCTGGTGCCAAGGCTGCTCTCTCAATTGTGCGATTGCACAGGCCTGACGTGGATGTTGCTGCCATTGCTTCTGGGCCTCCAGCGCCACCAGCAGGATCTACCTGGAATATGGTGCCGCATTATCAGGCGGTGGACCGTCCAGCAGAGGAGATTGTCGACTTCTTCGAGGAGCAAACCAACGTTCATCTGTTGCAAGAGTAGCCAAATTTGTATCCTGCACATAAGTGTACTTGTGTTGTAAAGTTTGTATAGATGTTGTAGCTAATTTTGTTGTCGAAATGTGTATACGGAGCTTTGTGAGCTCGAGGTGCGTTGCACTTTATGCGAGTCCTTTTCGTTAGCCTGGTCATATTTTATCTCCGTCCCTTGTCAACCTGTCAGGTGCGTTGCAGCTGGGTTGAGTTTGTGTTAAGGAGTTCGATTGATGTGCCAGCTACTCAGGATATCGCGTTTTGGTTCGAAGAACAGATGCAAGTAGGGTGGCGCAGCCCCCGAGTGTAAAATTGACAGACGAAAGGAGAAACGCAGAATTTTGGGGCACTTAGCTTTTATTTATTCGGAGACCAGTGCGAGGTACAATGTGTGGCTGAGTAGCCTTATTTGCGATGTAAAAGTAAAGAAACGACTAAGGGTAGAAGCGTCGCAGTTGTGCGACGTTCCAAGGGTTGGAGTATGCGACTCCTGTCTCTAAATCTTGAAGGCGATAAGCGCCACCTGGGATTACTTCTGTAATCATGTACGGTCCTTCCCAGGGGGATTCGAGCTTGACATGTCCATGCTGCTTCAGCCGCAGGACCAGGTCACCTTAGACGAAGGATCTGGGGCGAAGCCTTCTACTGTGGTAGTTACGCAGGTTCTGCTGGTAGATCGTAGATCTTTCTGTGGCGATTTCTCTTGCTTCGTCGAGGAGGTCGATAGAGTCTTTGAGTGCAAGGGATGACTCTTGTTCGCTGTAGGCGACCACGCGCGGCGCCTTGTACCGTACCTCGGCGGGTAGTACTGCTTCTGCTCCGTGCACCATAAAGAATGGCGTGTGGCCCATGGCGCTTTTTGGAGTTGTACGTAGACTCCAGAGTACGGATTGCAGCTCATCTGGCCAGCAACACGCCGCTTGTTCGAGTGGTCACAGGAGTCGTTTCTTGATGCCGCTGCAGACGAGCCCGTTTGCTTTTTCCACCTGACCATTGGTCTGTGGATGCGCTACTGAGGCGTAGCTGATGTTGATCCCCAGGTTCTCGCAGAATTCTTGGAACTCCTTGGATGTGAAGTTCGTCCTGTTGTCGGTAATGATGCTGTGCGGCACGCCGAAGCGGTAGACGATGGACTCGAAGAACTTGACTGCGCTGTGCCCTGATTGGTTGGTCATTGGCATGGCCTTGATCCACTTGGTGAATTTTTCAGCTGCAACCAAGAGGTAGATGTAGCCTCCGCGCGAGGATCTTGGCAGCTTGCCAACCATATTGAGCCCACATCATAGTCGCGGTCGTGTCGCCGTGAGCAGTGTCGTCGAGACAGGTAGTGACTGTCATCGCTGGATGAGGGAGAGGAGTAGCGCTTTGCTAGCGCGTTGCCCTTTTTTGGGTCTGATACTGGCTCCTCGAGGGCGGCCTCGATTAACCCCAAACCTGCGATCGTAGATCGGTGCATGGCAGTTCGGGGATGTCCAGCTGGCGGCTGGTTATTGAGGAGGTACATGGTGGTTGCTGTCACCGCGGCCTGTGGCGTCCTAGGAACCACGTTGCCTCTCGTGTCAACTGTCATAGAGCCGCAGTCGAGAACTTTCGCGGCTTCTATGCGCTCTTGTTCGGTGAGGTGAGCCATCTGCAACTGCCTCTTCTTGGCAAGGTACTCGTTGCCTCTTGAGGAGGACCCTCCGTAGGTTGCGTTTGTTTGACATGAAGGTTGCGTTGTCCTAGCGGTCGGCATCCCTAGTTGTGGTCAGAGAGGTTGCTGGTTCAATTAAAACTCCTAATATGAAGCTTCTGTATATATTGGGACATCAATTAAAAGGTGGCTTAGTTGTTGACCTTCAAGGTGGAGACATGAGGTTGTTGGTTCAAATCCTAGGAGTAACTATGTTTTGCGCCCTGATTGGATATTGGTCGGGTCCCGCGTGTCACACATGAGTGGGCACTACTCATATATAAGCGAATAACATGTCATATACGAGTGGGCACTAATCATATATAAGCGAATATTAATACATAGACACGCCACATAGTCAAAAATTCACACATAGATATAAAACATCGGATGAACATAGTTTGGCCCGATGAACGTCGGATCCAACACCAGTGCATATGATCCGGGACTGGGCATCAGCTTTGGGTGATCCTTGATGCTCTAGGAGACTTCCTGGTCTGACCAAGGCATGTATCTCACCACGGCCGCCATCACTGCATTCACATCCATATGTCTGCGCTGTAAGATTTTTCTATCAGTTTCTTCCGTTGTAAAGACGCAGTAGCTGTCATGGTGTTCCCTGTATTAATTCCTTCAGTTGTTGCATGGGTATTCTTGATTCTGCTGGGGCTGCTGTTGTTGGTCGTTGATTTGATGCACTGCATTCCTCCTTTCATGTGCTTCATACCTCGGTGGGGGTGGAGGTAGCATAAGTTGTTGTCCATTTCCCCTGTCAGGCTGTTGCTGCCGAGGTTGGTCACTCCGAGGTGCTTCGTGCCGAGGCGCTTCATACCGAGGTGCCTGAGCATTCCCCGAGCCGTCTTGCACTATTTTCCTCATCCACTCACAATTCCGGGTCGTATGATTTGCAGGGCTATTCGGTCCAGGTGTATGGAATTTGCATGGTTGATCCAGCATGGACTCATACGTGTACCTGGGCCTATCCTTTCTTTCTTGCCACTGTTTCTCTTGTTCAGGTGTCCAAGGTTTTCTTCCCTCACTCTTTTGTTGCCACTGCTGTCCTCTAGTTTTCTGTCGTTGACTTACTCCTGCATTGGATTGATCCTGATCCATAGCTGCCACTTGCTGAGAGCTGTACCGATAATCCGGCCGATCCTCTCTCCTCTTGCCTCGAAAATCATTCCTCCGCTTTTGGGGATATGCTAAATGGGTATCACCATATCATGTCTCTATTGTGGTTAACCCGGGTGGCCCAATGTTGGTAGCAAGGCCTATGGCCTGTTGGGCGGCCCAGTTAGGTGGATCAAGGAGGGAGGCCCATGCCGGATAAAGGGAGGCTACGCAGGAGTCACCGACATACTCAGAGCCTTGGAGTACAAGACACGAAAGAATAGTTAGTATTAGTGTAGAACTCTATGACCTGTCCGGCAAGGACTCTTCCCTCTAACCCTAGGATCTGGCACCTTTATAAGCCGGGCCCGAGGGAGTCTTTAGGGCACGTTAACAATCACAACCTCTCGCACACAGCGAACCGAGCTCTGTAACCCGGCGTATTTGCCGTTATAGTGATTTATAGCAGGAGTAGAGTTCCGCCACCGTTGTGGGACTTGAACCTGGGTAAACTGTGTCATCTCGTACCTGCCAACTCCTCCGCCTTCCCCACATCTCTAAACACGTAATGTGAGGTACCCTCCATGGCGTACTCGTCGGCAATACCACGATAGTTGGACCCACCATGGGGCAAGAGGCGCTTCGAGCTCTACACCAGGCGAGATCCAAGCTCTTTGCAGGAATCGGCGACACCGTAGCGATCGGACGTGTTCTTTTCTCGGGCAATGTCCCGATCATCCCCCCGGACGAATTCTGGGTCCCGGCAAAAACGAATCCTACCCTCTACTCCATCGTCCTCGTCGGAGACATCCACATCTTCATCGCCGAAACCGACTCGGGTCCCAGTTCCCAGGTTGTCGGGAAATCATCAAGCCCCGCACGGACCGCCTACGGGCAGGACACGTTCGCGGAAGGGTCTGTGCCATACCTCTCTTTGGAATATGATAGCCCAAGTCAGAAAAATTTCAAGCCCACCCAAATCGCCCCTGTGCAGGAAATAATGGTGGAAGGACCCTGTAAATCTGCCGGGTTCACCCTAGCGTTCGAAACACGGAGGTCACACTTCGTCGGCGTGGTCACCATCTTCGATCTGGCTAGATGCGTTCAAAGGGAAGGGGAACCTCCCCGCGAATACCTCGCCAAATGGATGAGGGTAAGGGAAACCTTGCAAGACAACCGCACTAACGAGCTCATCTACCACTTTGTGGAAGGACTCATCCGAGGAACACTTCTTGGACATACATTACGAAGGCAGCAAGCTGACGAACTACTCACCCTCAACGAGATGATCGCTATCGTCAACGAATATGCTGACACCAACGAGGGTGCAGCCACCCGCATCGTCCCTGAAGTCGGAGAAAACAACAACAACGACCCTCCTCCACCCCCAGTAGACTCCATCATCAATAACACCGAGGCAGACTCCGACTCCGTCCTCGAAGCACTTTACACCAACATCAACATAGACGGTGATGGCTCTGAAGGCAACTCGGAGGAATACGACGCTGCTATGAGGGAGATCGAACACGAGATCAAAGAGGAGGAGCGTGCCGAGAAGGCCAGCACTTCCCGCCAGGTACTGGTGGCCATCGGGAACATGATGGCGACAGAACAGGAAAAGGAGCCTGAGAGAGTTCCGCCTATGCCTGCGGCTACCAGAGCTCAGGCAACAAAGAAAACTGTAGATCCTCAGGATCCAGCCAAAGCTATGCCTCCTCCGGTTATCCCCATGTAGTAGACACAGGAACCACCCACAGGCCCTAGTACCGCCAAGCAAGCGAATCCGCCGCCACCGCCGTCAACGTCCACAACCGGCAACACCCTGGTTACCCCGGCTGAGAAAACAATATACGACCCACTTCTCGTCGATCCTATCACCGTCGCCCATATCCGGAGCGTTACGGAGTTCGATGAAAAACGCGCAGAAGTCCTCGCGGAGGCCAAGTATATCACGGAACAAGGAGCCAAGCTAGACGAAGACCTGGCCAAGGCGCAAAAATCGATCAAGATGGCAAGAGCCATGGAAACTGAGTACAAGCAGTTGCTGAAAAAGCACAAGGCTTAAAAAGCACCGGCTCACGTTGTCCAAGATCCAGGCGTTCGACGCAAGTTAGGGTGGGAAGCATCGAAACCTACAAAAGCCACCCCTTACATCGATTCTGATGGAAGGCAAGTCATGCCAACCCCCGCCTTATACATCGTCATCGCCAAGACCCTGTGGGAGCAGGATAGATCACCTGAAGCGGTAGCTCAAGTCTACGACCTCGTCGCAAAGGCTTGTAAGCAACAGGAGAAGGCTACTTCACAAAGGCTCGAATCCAACCTGGAGCTATGCCAGTCTACTATAAATAGCCGCAAAAGGCCATGACCCTCTCGTGACGAAGGATCCCGCACAGGCTCTACAGAGCGAAGGCGGAGGAACGCGCGTAACAGGGAGGAAGCCATACCCATTTCCTCTGACCACGGAGACAAGGCTCACCCTCAATGCTCACCACCACCGCCGCCATCCCGGCGTCACGAGGAGCCATAGCCGCACCACCGAACAAGCATGCCACCTCCTAGACACCCCTAGGTCGGTATTGCTATACGCGACCAGGGTGAGCAACCAAAGCATGCCGGAGAGCGCAGTGGTGAGCAACCTACTATAAATGAAGGACGCAGGAGCAGATCTCACAAGGACGCTCCACGCCCGACAAGCAACCGCGACTGGCACGAGGAGTCACATGGAGGTAGTATTCTTCGTTGTGTTCACTAGACATTAGCCGAGGTTGGGTCGGATCCCCTAGACCATACGAATCTGCGATCCTGATTATCTCAGCCAAAGTGGTTGGCATATCCCTCTACAGCCTTTGCCATAACACGCTCCCATATCTATAGGCCTGGGCAAACCAAGCTATACCTTGTGACTCAATCACCCCTTCGCATGAGTTGCGCACATTACAACACCGGGTCAGGAATTCTCGATCTGTTTCATTGGATCTCTGCTTGCACATTGCTAGAGTCTATGGCATGTTAGGCCTTTTATTGGTACTAGAGAAATTACTGACGAACATCTCCTCGAAATCAAGCCAGCAGTTGATGCTTCCTTCTGGCAAGTTGTTCAACCAAACTCTCGCAGATCCCTCCAACATCTATGGTACATATCTCACTACCCATCTCAAATTTCCAACGGCTATGTTAACTGCTGTGGCGTAGTCAATGAGCCAATCATCCGATTTGGTGATGCTGTCATATGTTCTTGTTCCTCTGGCCAACTGGAAACCTGGCACAGGTGGTTCCCTCATGATCCGAGATCCAAAACAGCCTGGACTCGGAGGACCTTGTATCTCGATTATCTCTGATCGGTAGATCCGGTCTAGCTTTAGCCTCGCGTCATCCGGTTGCAAGTTCCTGTTACCCAGCCTTGACCCTATCACATGATACTCCAGCCTAGGGTATCCAGCCTCGGCCATAGCTGAGTAACCGTTGTTGTATCTGTCTTGAGCCAGACGAGCCCCGTGTTGTTGTATTGCTTGGCCTGCACTTCTCCCCGGCCTAGGTACTACTTGCAGCTGCTGCCGAGGTGGATTTTGAGCCGCCCATGCTGAGTTACGTTGTCCGGCATTGCCGTTGATAGCGCCTCCTAGACCGGACTTGCCTTGGTCACGGTTACCCCGGCCTGGGTCGCCTCGGCTTGCACGGTGACGATCTTCGTCCACATGTACTGCCTTTCCTTTCCCGGCCTTTGCGGGCTCATACGACATTATTTGTTTGTTTCTTCTTCCCGAGGTTACCACCTCTTCTCTAGGGTCGTTGTGAGGCGATGAATCTGCTCCGGCGGTTTTCGCCGGGTTATTCCTTGTTGAATGTACCACACGTGATGCACCTGGTTGTGTTGGGTCGACCTTATTCAACTCCTCATTCTGCTGGCAGGCTACCCTCAACAGGTGGTTCACCCGCTCCTACTGCCTTTCTCGGGTTTCTCCGGTTAGTCCTTCTAACTCGGATGCTGCGGCGTTCGTGGCCCTAAGGTTTTTTGCCGGGGTACTATACCTCTCCATCCCCCAAGTTACCAGCATTGCCGCTTGGTCCGGTCCTGGGTTGCACTCTTTGTCAATCTCGGTGATCAAGTTTCGACCATGGATCTTTACTCCATCCATGCGGTTTGCCTTCACATACTCGCGTAGAGTGATGTTTAGCGATTGCTATAGCTCTGCACCTTTTTGGCCTCGGCTACATTCTTAGCCTAGTTTCTTCTAGCTCAGCCTGTGCCTGAGTCGGATCTACCATAGGCGCAATGGGCGTTGCTAGACTATCTATTGCCTCCTGCAGCACATTTTCTGGCCTCTCTAGGGGTGGGAACCTGGATCTTGCATGTTTCTGTGTGACCTCTGGATCTAGCACCGGATCCTTGCTTGTCCCTGCGCCTGGTGCAGTCATCATGACCTTTACACAGTTTGCAACGTGAGTGGTACGCGTGCTGCGAGCCGCACTGAGGGGTGGCTCGCCTCCTTCGACGACGTGCCGCGGGTGTGTGTTAGACACGTCGACACCGACATAGAGGTCACATTGCGTGGTGTGTTAGATGACTTGCCAAGCTTGACGAATATACCATTGCGTGGAGGAGGGTTCCTACCGAAGCTCCCCGCGTTGTCACTGACATAGTCCAGTGCTCCAAAGCGCTGGACGAGGCCGGAGATGACGCGCTCGCCGGTGGTTAAGATGCTTCCCGTCCAGATTTTTACTCCTGCTAGCGCCACTAGCCTCACAGTGGGCGCCAACTGTCGTGGTGGTGTCACAGCAGATGCCATGGATAGGCTAAAGATGGGGCCAATATGCACTAGAGGAATCTAGGGAGGGATAGTGTGGTGGTTCCACACACAGTGGTGTTCTTTGTTTCTCAAACAGTTTGTGTTTACAAGGGAAGCTCCAAGCTCTAGGCAAGAAGGAGACTAGGTCTCTTACTCCTCACCCCTAGCTCTAGATCTCTCTACTCCCAGAATGATCGATCCTCCTCTATGGAGGCCCTGGCATCCCTTATATAGGGAGGCACAGGGTTATAATGTATAGGGCATACATGGGGGAATATGTTGGAATTATGCCCTAGAGGCAATAATAAAGATGTTATTATTATAATTCTTGTTCATGATAAAGTTTATATTCCATGCTAGAATTGTATTAAGCGGAAACTTTAATACTTGTGTGGTTTGTGAACAACACCGTGTCCCTAGTACGCCTCTATGGACTAGCTCATTGATCAATGATGGTTAAGGTTTCCTAACCATAGACATGAGTTGTCAATTGATAATGAGATCATATCATTGGAGAATGATATGGTGGATAGACCCAAACTAAGCGAAGCAATTAGATCGTGTCATTGTGTTCATCTTTGCGAAGCTTTTCCTATGTCAAATATTGTATTCCTTAGACCATGAGATAATGCAACTCCCTGGTATCGGAAGAAAGCTTTGAGGTCATCAAACGTCATCCTATGAGAGGGTGATCATAAAGGTGTCTCTCGGTGATCGGAAAGTATCATTGGGTTGTATGTATCGAGATGGGATTTGTCCCTCCCAAGTCGGAGAGATATACTTGGGCCCTTTCGTGTCGATATCAACACCGCTTGCAAGCATGTGGTTAAGGAGTTAATCACAAAGTGATATCGGATTACGAACGAGTAAAGTACTTACGTGAACGAGATTGAACTAGGTATGACGATACCGACGATCGAATCTCGGGCAAGTAAAATATCGCGAGACGAAGGGAATATATATATGGGATTGATTGAATCCTGGCATCGTGGTTCATCCGATATGATCATCGATGAATGTGGGAGTCAATATGGGTGCCTGCACCCCTGTTGATTATTGATAGAAGATCATGTCGCATATTCTCGAACCCGCAGGTCACACATAACGTGTCTCGACGCTAGGATAGATTGGATAATTGGTTTATGAATTTTTTTTTGGTCTCGGATGGGATCCGGGACATCACGAGAGGTTCGGAATGGTCCGGAGAATAAGATTCATATAAGGCGGTGCAATTTTGGAGTTCGGAATTGTTTCGGATTAATCGGTATTGTACCAGAAGCTTCTAGAACCTTCCGGAAGGGGGCCAGCGTGGTCCCACCTTCCGGGAGGGGGCATGGGCCTATGAGGGAGTGTCCTGGCCGCATTGGGCCAGGGGCACAAGGCCCCATAGGGCCCAGCCGATCCTAGATAAGTTTAAACTCGTTTAAACTAGAGATAGGGTTTCTAGATAAGGGATAAGTTTAAATCGTTTAAACTAGAGATAGGCTTGGAGGATGGGCAAGGGCTGGCCGCACCCCCCCTCTATATAGAGAGGTCTGGTGCGCCCCCTCCCCCCCAACCTACACCTTCCTCCAAACCCTAGTTGCCCTGCTGCCCTCCTCTCTCCCTCCCGACTGTTTGTAGGCGAAGCCCTGCTGCAGAAATTCTCCACCATATACACCACGCCGTCGTGTTGTAGATCCAATCTATCTCTCCACCCTACTTGCTGGTCCAAGGAAGGAGGAGACGTCGAGGTGCTGCACGTGTGCATCTCACGGAGGCACCGCCACTTGTGGTGCTAGATCGGATCAGATCGCGAGGAGGAGAAGCGAGTACGACTACATCACCCACGTTCCGACGAACGTTCCGCTGTGCAAATCTTCAAGGGTATGAAGATCTAATCCAATCTCTCTCGTTGTTTGCATCTCCTAGATTAGATCTTGGCTTTCCCTCTGTTCGCTTCCATAGAAAATTTTGATTTACTATGCTGCGAAACCCTTTAGTGGTATCAGAGCTAGATCTATGCGTAGATGTGTTTCACGAGTAGAACGCAACATGGTTGTTGCGGGCGTTGATGTTTTCTGTTGCAAGCCTCTTGTTTGTGTTCTTCTTATGGCGCGGGATAGTGAGATTGAAGCGGTCCAGGCCAACCTTCTGTGACGTCGTTCATGAGACCCGGCTCCGCACTTGACGTGTGTCTTGTACCACACATGCGGCTGGTGGATGTCAGTTTCTCTCACTATAGTTGTCATGGGATTAACACCGGAGTTTGGCAACCATAATATCACCGTTGTGGCTTTCCATAGGTAAGAATCGTTCTTAGCATCTACTCCCATGAGCCACGTAAAACATGCAACAACAAAGTAGAGGCGTCTAACTTGTTTTTGCAGGGAGTGTTTTCTGTGATATGGTATGGCCCAAGATGTGATGTGTATATTGTATGCGATGATCATGTTTTGTAATGTTTCACGACTTGCATGTCGATGAGTACACAACCGGCAGGATCCATATGGTTGTCTTTATAATTGTGTATGACCTGCGAGTCAACTTCTTATACGCCATGTAATAGCTTTACTTTATCGCTAAGTAGTTAGCAATAGTTGTAGTTGCTATTCGTGGTGGAGGCAATCATGGTGGAGTGATGGAGATCATGCCGGAACGCACAAGATGGAGATCATTGCACGAAGATTGGCTATACCATGTCACATAAAGTTATATGCATGTGATGTTTATCCTTTTATGTATCTTATTATGCTTAGATCACGACGGTAGCATTATAAGATGATTCCTCACTTAAAGATCAAGATAAAAACTGTGTTCTCCCCAAGTATGCACCGTTGCGAAAGTTAGCCGTGTCCAAGCATCACGTGATGATCGGGTGCTATAGACTCTACGCTCACATACAACGGGTGCAAGCCAGTTTTGCACACGCGGAAATACTTGGGTCTAACTTGACGAGCCTAGCATGTACAGACATGGCCTCGGAACACAAGAACCTAAAGGTTAAGCATGAGTCATATGAATGATATGATCGACACTTCGTTGTCCACCATTGAAACCACATCTCTTCTCGTGATGATCGGATTAGGTGTGGTGAATTTGGATCGTGTTCACTAAACAACTTGAGGGATGTTGAATTTAGTGGGAGTTCATCTAGTAATTTGATTAAGTTGAACTATTTATCATGAACATAGTCTAAATTGTACTTGCAAATTTTTTAGATCACATGGCCCAGTCCAACTTCAACTTCATCGTTTTTGCTGAGAAAGAATAGCTTAGTTACAATGGGTCTAACTTCACCAACTGGTTCCGCAATCTAAGAATCATTCTGCAAGGACAAAAGGACTATGTCCTTGAGAAAGCGTTAGGTAACCCCTACTGCAAGCTTGGCTGATGAGAAAGCTGTCTATCACCACGCAAAGATGATTATGGTGTGATTAAGAGCACCATGTTGTTTGCTATGGAACCGGAACTTCAAAATCGTTTTGAAAACTATCCCGAGCCCTTTGAGATTCTCGAGGAGCTGAAAACCATGTTTTAGACTCAGGCCCGTTCTGAGAGATATGAGATCTCTGAGAAGTTCTTTAACTGCAAGATGGAGGAAGGGAGTTCCGTTAGTGAGCACGCCATTAAGATGTCGGGCTACACTCAACGCCTTGAGCAACTGGACTGCAAGATTCGGAGGAGCTCAAGATTGACAGGTTCTGCAATCACTCCCTCCCAGCTACAAAAGTTTTGTAGTGACTCATAATCAGATTGGTTCCACTGATACGATCACCGAGCTCTTCGCAAAGCTGAAGGCTGCGGAGGTGGACATCAAGAAGGATAATCATGTGTTGATGGTCAACAAGCCCTCCTTCAAGAAAGGTAAAGGTGCAAAGAAGCCCTTCAAGAAAGGCGGCAAGCGCGTTGCCCTGAGAAGAAGCTCAAGTCTGGTCCCAAGCTGGACCTTCGAGTGCTTCTATTGCAAGGACAAGGGTCCTTTGGAAGCAACTGTCCGAAGTACTTAGCGGACAAGAAGGCTGGCACCATCAAAGGTATATTTGATATACATGTTATTGATGTTTTCCTTACTAGCCCTCGTTGTAGTGCTTGGGTATTTGATACTGGTTCAGTTGCTAATATTTGTAACTCGAAACAGGAGCTACGGAATAGACGACGGCTTGCGAGGGATGAGGTGACGATGCGCGTTGGCAACGGATCAAGAGTTGATGTGATGGCCGTCGGCACGCTCTCCTTAGTTTTACCTTCGTGATTAGTTTTAAACCTTAATAAATGTTATTATGTGCCTGCGTTGAGCATGAACATTATTTCTGGATCATGTTTATTGCAAGACGGTTATTCATTTAAATCGGAGAATAATGGTTGTTCTATTTATATGAGTAACATCTTTTATGGTCATGCACCTCTTGCGAATGGTTTATTTCTTCTAAATCTTGAAAGGGATGAAACACACATCCATAACATTGAGGCTAAGAGATGCAAAGTAGATAGTGATAATACTACTTATTTGTGGCATTGTCGTCTAGGTCATATTGGTGTAAAGCGCATGAAGAAACTCCATTCTGATGGACTTTTGGAGTATCTTGATTTTGAATCATTTGACACATGCGAACCATGCCTCATGGGCAAGATGATCAAAACCCCGTTCTCCGGTATGATGGAGCGAGCAACGGACTTGTTGGAAATCATACATACCGATGTATGCGGACCGATGAGTGTTTCGACGCGCGGTGGATATCGCTATTTTGTCACTTTTACCGATGACTTAAGTAGATATGGGTATATCTATTTAATGAAACATAAATATGAAACGTTTGAAAAGTTCAAAGAATTTCAGAATGAAGTGGAGAACCATCGTAACAAAAAGATTAAGTTTCTACGATCCGATCGTGGGGGCGAATATTTGAGTTATGATTTTCTCACGCATCTCAAAGCAAGTGGAATCGCTTTCACAACTCACGCCACCCGAACACCACAAGCGCAATGGTGTGTTCGAGCGAATCGAACCCTATTAGATATGGTCCGATCGATGATGTCTCTTACTGATTTGCCGTTATCATTTTGGGGTTATGCATTAGAAACCGCTGCATTCACTTTAAATAGGGCTCCATCTAAATCCGTTGAGACGACACCGTATGAACTATGGTTTGGTGCTAAACCTAAGTTGTCGTTTCTTAAAGTTTGGGGATGCGAAGCTTACGTCAAGAAGTTGATGCCGGACAAGCTCGAACCCAAAGCGGAGAAATGCGTCTTCATAGGATACCCTAAGGAAACTATTGGGTATACCTTCTATCACGTAACCAAGGCAAAGTGTTTGTCGTGAAGAACGGTTCCTTTCTTGAGAAGGAGTTTCTCTCGAAAGAAGTGAGTGGGAGGAAAGTAGAGCTAGACGAGGTTATTGAACCTTCTCTTGAATTGGAGAGTAGCGCACCTGAAATTGTTCCGGTCACCGCACCAACAATAGAGGAAGCTAATGACAAGGATCATGAAGCTTCGAACGATGCTGCTACTGAACGTCGCAGGTCGACAAGGTCGCGTGCCCCTCCTGAGTGGTACGGCAACCCTGTCTTGACTGTCTTGTTAGTAGAAGACAGTGAACCTACGAACTATGAGGAAGCGATGATGAGCCCAGACTCTGAGAAATGGCTAGAAGCCATGAAATCCGAATTGGGATCCATGAGCGAAAACCAAGTATGGACTTTGGTGGACCCTCCTAGCGATCGAAAGGCCGTTGAGTGCAAATGGATCTTCAAGAAGAAAACGGACGCGGATGGTAATGTTACCGTCTATAAAGCACGGCTTGTTGCGAAAGGTTTTCGACAAGTTCAAGGTGTTGACTACGATGAGACTTTCTCTCCCGTAGCGATGTTTAAGTCCATTCGGATTTTATTAGCAATTGCTGCGTTTCATGATTATGAAATATGGCAAATGGATGTCAAGACTGCTTTCCTCAATGGCAACATTGATGAAGAGTTGTATATGATGCAACCCGAAGGTTTTGTCGATCCTAAGGATGCTGATAAAGTATGCAAACTTCAGCTCCATTTATGGATCAAGCAAGCGTCTCGGAGTTGGAACCTTCGTTTTGATCAAGTGATCAAGAGCTTTGGATTTGTTCCAAATTGCTACAAGCTTGCATCTACAAGAAAGTGAGTGGGAGCTCGGTGACGTTTCTGGTACTATATGTGGATGACATATTGATTATTGGAAATGACATCGACATGCTTAACGATGTGAAGAGTTATTTGAACAAGTGTTTTCAATGAAAGACCTAGGTGAAGCTGCTTATATATTGGGCATCAAAATCTATAGAGATAGACAAAGACGCTCGATAGCTTTAAGCGGTACATACCTAGACAAAGTTCGAAAAGGTTCAGAATGGATAAGGCATTGAAAGGTTCAGGCCTATGTTGTCGTAAGATATTGAGCAAGGCTCGGTGTCCACTACGGTAAATCATAGGGAAGCTATGAGCAAAGTGCCTTATGCCTCGCCATAGGTTCCATCATGTATGCCATCTTGTGTACTAGACCGGATGTGTCCAATGCTATTAGTTTGACGAGCAGATATCAAAGTGATCCAGAGTGGAACATCGACAGCCGTGAAGAACATCCTAAGGTACCTAAATAGGACTAAAGAAATGTTCTTAGTTTATGGGGTGATGAACAAATCGTCAGAAAGGTTACGTCGATGCTAGTTTCGACACCGACAAGGATGATGCTAAATCTCGGGCATTGGATACGTGTATATTTTGAATGGAGGAGCTGTGAGTCGGAGAAGCTGCAAGCAAAGCGTGGTCGCGGATCTACAGAAGAAGCGGAATACATGGCAGCTGCAGAAGCGTCAAGTGAAGGAGTTTGGATCAGAAACTTCATCACTGATCATGGCGTGCTTCCAAGTGAATTGGAACCACTGGAGATATTGTGTGACAACACTGGCGCCATAGCACTTGCTAAGGAACCAAGATATCATCCAAAGACCAAGCATATCAATCATAAGTTTCATATAATCCGAGATTATATAGCAGATGGAGATCTGAAGATCAGCAAAGTACATACAGATCTGAATGTCACAGATCCATTGACTAAACCTCTTCCACGTGTAAAACATGATCAGCACCTCAGTGCCATGGGTGTGAGATTGTTGCCAAATGTAAACTAGATTATTGACTCTAGTGCAAGTGGGAGACTGTTGGAATTATGCCCTAGAGGCAGTAATAAAGATGTTATTATTATAATTCTTGTTCATGATAAAGTTTATATTCCATGCTAGAATTGTATTAAGCGGAAACTTTAATACTTATGTGGTTTGTGAACAACACCGTGTCCCTAGTACGCCTCTATGGACTAGCTCATTGATCAATGATGGTTAAGGTTTCCTAACCATAGACATGAGTTGTCAATTGATAATGAGATCATATCATTGGAGAATGATATGGTGGATAGACCCAAACTAAGCGAAGCAATTAGATCGTGTCATTGTGTTCATCTTTGCGAAGCTTTTCCTATGTCAAATATTGTATTCCTTAGACCATGAGATAATGCAACTCCCTGGTATCGGAAGAAAGCTTTGAGGTCATCAAACGTCATCCTATGAGAGGGTGATCATAAAGGTGTCTCTCAGTGATCGGAAAGTATCTTGGGTTGTATGTATCGAGATGGGATTTGTCCTCCCAAGTCGGAGAGATATACTGGCCCACTCGGTAATCGATATCAACACCGCTTGCAAGCATGTGGTTAAGGAGTTAATCACAAAGTGATATCGGATTACGGAACGAGTAAAGTACTTGCTGTGAACGAGATTGAACTAGGTATGACGATACCGACGATCGAATCTCGGGCAAGTAAATATCGCGAGACGAAGGGAATATATATATGGGATTGATTGAATCATGGCATCGTGGTTCATCCAATATGATCATCGATGAATGTGTGGGAGTCAATATGGGTGCCTGCACTCGCTGTTGATTATTGATAGAAGATCATGTCTGCATATTCTCGAACCCGCAGGGTCACACACTTAACGTGTCTCGACGCTAGGATAGATTGGATAATTGGTTTATGAATTTTTGTTCGGAGTCTCGGATGGGATCTGGGACATCACGAGAGGTTCCGGAATAGTCCGGAGAATAAGATTCATATAAGGCAGTGCAGTTTTTGGAGTTCGGAATTGTTCCGGATTAATCGGTATTGTACCGGAAGCTTCTAGAACCTTCCGGAAGGGGGCCAACGTGGTCCCACCTTCCGGGAGGGGGCATGGGCCTATGAGAGAGTGTCCTGGCCGCATTGGGCCAGGGGCACAAGGCCCCATAGGGCCCAGCCGATCCTAGATAAGTTTAAACTCGTTTAAACTAGAGATAGGGTTTCTAGATAAGGGATAAGTTTAAATCGTTTAAACTAGAGATAGGCTTGGAGGATGGGCCCGGGCTGCACCCCCTCTATATATAGAGGGCTGGTGCGCCTCCCCAACCTACACCTTCCTCCAAACCCTAGTTGCCCTCACGCCTCCTCTCTCCCTCCCGACTGTTTGTAGGCGAAGCCCTGCTGCAGAAATTCTCCACCATATACACCACGCCGTCGTGTTGTAGATCCAATCTATCTCTCCACCCTACTTGCTGGTCCAAGGAAGGAGGCGACGTCGAGGTGCTTCACGTGTGCATCTCACGGAGGCACCGCCACTTATGGTGCTAGATCGGATCGGATCGCGAGGAGGAGAAGCGAGTACGACTACATCACCCACGTTCCGACGAACGTTCCGCTGTGCGAATCTTCAAGGGTATGCAGATCTAATCCAATCTCTCTCGTTGTTTGCATCTCCTAGATTAGATCTTGGCTTTCCCTCTGTTCGCTTCCGTAGAAAATTTTGATTTACTATGCTGCGAAACCCTTCAGAATATCCTCCGAATATGCTCTTAGGTTAACGCTAGATGCTACTTTATCTCTTTTGGCGCCTCGTCCGGACTACAAACGTAAGCCTCTGCACGCCCATCCTTTTGAGGTCATCCGACACGGGCTACGTCAGCCGACATTGCCCGCTTCACCGTTGTCGGCTTCGCCCCGCTGGTCCTCTCGGTTCACTCACTGTACATCTTGTAGTGACCACCTTTTGACCAATGGGAGATTCCTTCCTTCTCTTGGAAGCCAAACGTAGTTCGGCTAGCTCTCCTGCATTTATTATAGACAAGCTAACCCGGCATATACCATATGCCGGTTGGGTTAATGCTAGGCGGATGGCCACTAGGTCAGGTTACGACGTAAGTCGGCCAGCCATGAAGTCGCACGTCTAGCACTCGCTTTGGTCGCGCCGTACCTCGGCTAACTCGGCCTATATACCCCGGCGGCACCCTACCTGAGGTCATCCCCCCAACAACCACACACACTCCAGTGGATTATGTGATGCAACCTCTGCCATGTTGGTGCAACATGCAATGTGGAAGCTTCTTTCCAATGTGTCTTTGGTCTCTATGACCATGGTTTGACACATGGATCCACTAGAGTTATTGTATGTGTTCTTTTCCTAAACCACATGGATCCACTAGTGTGACTGCATGTGTTCTTTTCCTAAACCATATGGATCCACATGACCACACACACTCAAGTGGATTCTGTGAGGCAACCTCTGCCACACTGGTGCAACATGCGAGGCTGCTTTCCTATTTGTTTTTCGTATCTGTGCCCATGGTTTGACTCATGGAGTGTCACTGCATGTGTTCTTTTTCAAAACCACCATGATCCACATGACCACACACACTACGGTGGATTCTATGATGCAACCTCTGCTATGTTGGTGCGCCATTCCATGTGGTAGTTGCATTCCTATGTTTTTTGGCCCTTCTGACCATGGTGTGACACGGGAATGTCACTGCATGTGTTCTTACGGGAAAAGTATCCATGCGTCCTTTGTATGGACTGCATTCATTTCAGTTACGTCCAAAGACTCCTTGACCTGAAGTTTAGTCATGAATCATTTTAATTGAACTAAAATGACCTGTTGCTTTCCTAGTTGACTGCCTTTTCATTTTGAAATTTGTATTGTCCTAATAAATTTATGATACACTAAGTTCTATATTCTTCCACTTTGTTTGGTGAAGTTGTTCATATGCCTAAGTTAGCTACTCTTTTAGTGAACCTTGTACGATTTGAATTAGTAAGAGAATGCTTATTGTTAGCCAGGGTGAGTGACTGCTGACAACTGACTTTGATGGTGCTACTGATGGATTGATGGATGGTTGCTCACCGATGACTTGATATCAAATGGCTCGCTGATGACTTGATATCAAATCTATATGTGATGGTCTGCCTGTCATGTGGGGTGTTGGATTTATTTGTGATTGTTAGTTGAACTGCTAAAGATTTGACTGTTTTGTTACTGTGCACATTATATATTGTCTGAACTACCGTTGGGCTGATTTGGCTGTAACCTTTTTTTAGAAAGGCATGTTGATGTTTAAATGATATTATTTTCTATATTACTAACCTGGTTTCGCTGTAACTTTGTCTTAGAAAGTCTTTTGGCATTTGTAGGCCATTGGCATTTGTACTAGACGAAAAGTACGTGGCCTAGACAATATTTTATGGAAGATTAAACAATAACGAATTATGTAATGGTTGTAAAATTGCCAAAACTCAAAAGATACACGTAATGTAAATAGGCCACAGCCAAAAAATACGTAGCCTAAAAAATAAAATGGACTATAAATGACCAGGCCCAAACAAAAAAGCATAGTTAAAGGATAAAATCTGAATGAATAAGGCCTAAATATTTTTGGGCTTGACCCATTTAAAATGTTGAACTGGACTGAAAATATATATTATCTACGACCAATTGGTTTGGTCATAGAAATATGCCACGTCAGATTCGGGGAGGTGGACGGGCTAGATAGGTTAGATTACAAACGTAATCAACCAAATATATTCTACCAGGCATATTATCTTAAAACTATGGACTAGAAGCTATGCTGGTAGATAAGAGAAAGAATGACTTGCAAAGTAAGTCATGCAAAAAACGATCCATTCAAACGTACCATTATTGGCAATTACGTGCGCTGATAATTATACAATTTCATAGTCCGTCCAAGCCTTTTGTTCCCACGTAACATAAATCTTGTGAAAGACTTGTTTAAATATGTTCCCATTGATTATATCCCTAATTTGGACTGGCGCTAGGGTGGATGCTCAACTACTCAAAGATGCCCTATTTGTGGGGATTATAAATTAAGGAGGCAACTAGATCGGTAGGAGTAGTTGAGAGGACAGTGTCCAAAGGTCAAAAATTGAGATATGAACAAGACAAATCAGACGATTGGCGTCAAAACTAGTGTTTTGTTTAAGGGTTTACTTTCCTCATATTTATTCGTGCAAACGTACGGAAGAGTAGTGGCTTTTGAAATAGAAGGGTAGTGACGTTCAAGTGGCACCTCGCTAGTCTTGTGTCAATAATAAATGTTACCGGTGGTTGTTCCTCGAATGCCACAATTAAGTTGTTCACTGCTGACATACCAGTGCAACATCACCATTATATTATATACTTGTAGCACTCGTCGTGGTGTGGGTTTAAATGTCACTAGCATCTTTTCAATAAAATTAAAAAATAGCTACTCCTACTTTATTATTGAGTTTCACAACAACTTTATATTAGGAACTAGATATTCATATCACTACAGGGAAGAACAATTGTGCTGTGTGTGCAAACCACATGGCACAGGATCCCGTAACACGGAAAAATCGTTACCGTGCCACGACACATGACAATAATGAAATGAATTTTACTTTTCCATGCTAGGGATCCGCGGCATCTCATCGTCAACCAGTTACAGAAAAGCATACAGATCATGTGTTTCTTTTGTGGTGGGCTTTCTCAAGTACTATGCTCGGTAATTTTTTTATTATTTCCTATTTAATAACGTTTGCTTCAAAAATCATCACAAAAGTAAAAATAGTTTTTTATCCCTGCCTAGAGCAACTCTCGAAGAAGCTGGGCACTTTGCCTACAACCAAACAATTTAATTTTGTAAGGTAACGAGCAGTTATATTTCCATCACCCGCTACGAGCATGCCCCCTGTCTACCTTGTTTACGGGAGTGCTTAGCATGGCTATTGGTATTGGCACCATGGATGTAGTATTAGTCAAATAATTTTGGAGGATAGGGTTAGTTGGATACTTGGACCTGTTACCTATAATTTTTTTGATGCAATTATTATAGGACTACGCTATTTAGGGCACATGTCTAAGATTAGTTTTTCATGGACACATATTTAATTTGGCAACCCAATCAAGCGTCCATGTATGCGGTTCTGCCATCATGTGGGATTCATTTTCATTTTCGAATTTCAAATGTTTTATCTCTTGAACCATAAGTCGAAACTTATACCTGTTTCATCGTTAGCTTCTCTGCGACAGACTGCCTCTACGTTTTCATCAGCGCTATGTTCTACAGACGTGGCAAATGTTGATTGTTGAATTTCACGCCTTTTTGGCCATAGGGTGCGCTAACGAAACACGTTGGAATGAACGGTCTTTTCTTGTGCCCATAAGTAGTATGCTCTGTGGGGATTAGTTCGCGACCTGCAGGTGACAGTCTTTTGCTCGCTCGTTGGGGTACACGTTACCACCAACGTACTTTTGTGCTTTCGCCAGTAAGGATGTTGTGGCGCTAATCCATTTTCCGGTTTTGTCAATATCCCATGGTGTTAGAAGATGCACATAATTGTTGTAAGGTTATGCCTCTTCCCAAAACATGTGACAGCTACGCAGTCATGATTAGATCAACAATCATAAAAATTATATAAAAATTATTAAAACAAATACTAAATAGTCTTACATTGCCGCCAATCATGATGAGATCAAGATTACTAGTATAGGACTATGGCAATGGAGAGGGGACAATGGCGGTTGGTATCCTCACCTTAGATACGAAAATGGATTCAACTATGTTTCTGCAGACTATAGTTAGGGTTTCATTTTACCATAAATGTACTCAATTATACAAGCTGAAAGATCAAACAAGGGATTAGCACATCTTTGCAATAATTAGTCATTACATAGGCCAAACCTGGGAAAATCGCATGCTCCAATCTTGTCCCCGATTCTCCCTATGTCGTTGTTCTCCGCATCTCATGTCCACCGCGTGGTAGTAAATGCCCTTGTACTCCCACGCAAATAACCTAAATAATATTCAAGTTATATCTAATGGCACACTTGCTTGACCTTACTTGATATGTCACCACTTGGGATAATATATAAATGTACAATATGATGTGCATGGGGCCCTCCAGATTAATTTTATTGATCCTTCATTATGCCTGCTATTAGAGTCTAATCCTGCATACATAACAGAGATGGACACCTATAAATACATAAAGTTATCTAACGAACTCATATGAATAAGAAAAACCTATCTATTTCTTCCTACTGGATTAAAAAACAACTGGGAAGAGATTACTTCCACTCTTGCTTTCATCTTTGAAATGATTGGATGTTGACATTGAATGTTTGAATAGTCTACATTCATTAATTAGGTGACATAAAAGTTGTTCCATCAAGCACACATCAACACTACCAACAAGATTATCTCAGCTCAATTAGTTCCATGACGAGGCCGCCACCTAGTTAACATGAACCAAGCGTACCTCATGCTTTTGACAAAGAATGATTGTGGTTCCACCCAATCACCTCACAAGGAGAACAAGAAATACGACCAAGGACACCGGACACCCACTCAAAATATCCATATAATTTTTAAAAGCCATGTGTTTTCTATGGCTAGGGCTAGGATTCCATCTAACTCGTATGTCGATATGTTATCATATCTTACTCATAAATGATATTTGTATGAATACTTATATATTTTTTGACAGTTGGGTCAAGATGTGTCGATTCACGGTTGGAGTGGAACTCGTCAGGGTATCGCTAGGGTTGCCGGGTGCAGCCTCCGCAAAGGCCTTATTGCCTAGATGAAACAAGCTCTGCCACTAAGAAGAGGTGGGAACCCTTGAATGATGGGACCATCATATGTCACACGACGAGGAGAGGAGGGCATTCAAATATGGTTTTAAAATTCCAATATTGTCCACGAAAATAGGGAGCGTAGGATGCTAATTTTATAGTTCAAGTTCCGAGATGGCATGTTTGGCCAAGTCTGATCGACAACCCAAGCCCAAACCTAATCGTGTCAGATAGCCAATTACTTGTTTCGGCCTTAGTTAAAAATGGCTTCAATGGCCGATATCAGAAATCCTTTTACGTATTAGTGGTACAGATAATTATGCCTGCAAATGTCACATTAGCTCCTTCCACACGTTCACCATAAGATAGATGGGGTGAACAGTGCATGTATGGGTTGCCGCATTAGAATGTGTGGACCAATGTGGCTGAATTCCAGGATACACAGTTGAATGGATCATTGTTTCACATGTGGCAAACCATCTCGACGACAAAAAGAGAAAGATGGCATTCACCTAAGTTATGGGGCCGTCCATGGATTCCCAAGATATCCATGGGTTTCATAGTAAGATAATCAAACGCACCACCTCGGTAAACATGAGTTGGGAGTGTAGAACTCAATCCTATGTGAACCTCGGCGAATGAAACTCTGTTAAAATTGTAATAACCAAGGAACTATGCTAGCAATGTGACAATAAACGAACTATCTTTCCATTTCTATCTAATGGTACGCTAGCTTGACTTGACTATATATATCATCAATTGGACCAAAATATAAACTTATAAAGAACGTGATCCACATGGGGCCCTCTAGATTAAATACGAACCGTCAGAGTACAATGTTCTATACGTAATAGAGGTGGTGGATATGTATAAGTACTACGAATGAACTAGCAGCCTAGCTGGATCAAGAAAAACTTATCGTCTTCTTGCAAATGGATTAACAAACCACAGAGGTGGCAACATCCCAATACTTAATAATAATATTGGTTTTCGTACGCTTGCCATGGCTTACCTAATTGTCTAATAAATGTGGTAGTAATACACTTGCACGAATTGCATACTCTCAGTTGCTCTCTAAATAGTTGGGCATACCCGTTCATGGATCATAAAGCAAGCAAGCAACTGTCATTCCCTGCGAAGACTGCCAACACAAATTCATCCTACTACTAGCAATGGTAGGAGACCATATTTTTCTTATCACTGATTAAATACGAACCGTCAGAGTACAATGTTCTATACGTAATAGAGGTGGTGGATATGTATAAGTACTACAAATGAACTAGCAGCCTAGCTGCATCAAGAAAAACTTATCGTCTTCATGCAAATGGATTAACAAACCATGGAGTGCCACATCCCAATGCTTAATGTTAATATTGGGTTTCGTACGCTTGCCATGGCTTACGTAAGTGTCTAATTAATGTGGTAGTAATACACCTGCACGACTTGCATACTCTCAATTTCTCTATAAATAGTTGGGCATACTAGTCCATGGATCATAAAGCAAGCAAGCAACTGTCATTCCCTGTGAAGACTGCCAACACAAATTCATCCTACTACTAGCAATGGTATGATACCATCTTTTTCATATCACTGATTACGTACATCCATCATTAGCTAACATCGTTTGTCTTTTGATCATACATTTGAGCTAACTCACTATATATGTGCATGTATTAATTGTGTCTAGGAGACGCCCAAGAAGATTGGCCCGTATGGCTATGGGGAAGGCGCTGCTTTTGACATCGACGCCAAAAAATCACCCAAACAACTCGTGCACATCACTATTTGGAGCACTGATGGTCCTAATGGGCAAATCAATGCCATATCCTTCATATATCGTGACGAGAAAAATGATCTTGTCGAGATAGGTCCATATGGCACCATAGACGGTACAAAGCACACGGTATGTAACTTCGCATTCATATATGTTGGGTACTTGCCGCCATGCATAAATTTCATAGACGCTATATAACACATGCAATTTATTTCTGTCCTACATGCTTTTCTCTCTCTTGAAGTAATGTGGGAAGGGGTATATACTAATTAACTAATTAATAAAAAACACTAATGGCTTCTTTTTGCATTCATTGTAATATTGCGCAGATATCCATTAAACAAGGTGAGTATTTGACCGTGCTCTCCGGCTACGTCAACCCATCCCTTACTGCACTCAACTTCAACACCTCTGCGGATGCTACGTATGGGCAGTTCGGCAAGTGCCCAAACATTGGAGACACTTCTTTCTCCATTGATGTGGATCACGACTCCATTTTCGCCCTCTTTGGCCAAAGCGACAACAAGGTCAGGTCCATCGGAGCCTATTCTGGTCCCCGGGCTTGATCGATCAATCCTTTATTACCAGCATGTCATGCATGTGATATATATATATATACTATAGGTGTGACCTACATACCTAGCAACTACTTGCTATTGAATAAAATTTGCATCCTGCTAGCAAACTGGAGTACATGCCACAAAGTAGGTACTCCATGCGATGCAAGGATCCATGGCCTTTGCTTGTTCCATGTAGTATATTGTATTGCACAACGTGTGATGTATCTGTGGTTTGTACCGTCCTTCCACTGGTATGCTTGTTATAATAATAGATAAATATTTCAGAAATACGTGTGTTCCCCATGACTAAACGGCTACTGGTTTATTGTACGGAAACGAATCATTGCAAGAAGCAACAAATAACCTTTTTCCAGGTATATGTTTATTTTTATGGACTAATTCTTTCAGATGTGATGGCAAGTTCTCCGTTTTCACGCTATAACTTAGACAAGAGGCTCTTAGGTACCAACAATCTTTTACCAGGTTATCCTTTCTACCCTGTTTTTTACGCTTCTTGTTGCTCGCTTGATCAGTGTCCATCTCATCCACACTGTTGTTGTCATATGCCATATCAGCTGCCTCAACACTGGATATTCACGCAAATTGATGTAGGCACCACCGCGATACAATATACAATCATTTTTATATGCATGTATTCTCTGAAAACTAGTGGAAAACGGGCCTCCAGTCCCGGCCCGTAAGGGGCTTTAGTCCCGGTCCTGGTAACCGGGACCGGAGGGGCGGGACTAAAGGCCCACCCATTAGTCCCGGTCCTCTTACCAGCCGTGACGAATGGGCATCCACGTGGCTGTCTCTGCGGGCGCTGGGTGCCCCCCATTAGTCCCGGTTCGTATTACGAACCGGGACAAATGGTTCTCTGCCGCGGCAGCATTTTAGGCACTTTCTCTGCCGTGGCAGAGAATTTAATTTGTATTCTTTTTTTTTTCAAAATAGTTTTCTACGCTACCGCATACCATACATGTTCGTGCATACATAAGATAACTTCTCTTAAGATCGAGCATACAAATATATACATGATAGTTACACATGGAGATCACAATTATCGGGACTAGAGCCCGTCTATTCAATTACACGGTCGGGGATCATCGGCGCCTATTCACACTAAATTCTTCAGCGTCATCTATCATCTCGTTCATCAAGAATCCTGCCAGTTCTTCAGCAATTGCTACTACGCGTTGCTGTGGTAGGAGCTGATCCCGCATTTTCTCGAACTATATAAGAAAAGGAGATCAATATGAATATCAATCATGATAACAAAACGTGACGGTAATAAAAATAATGTTATGAATGTATTGCTTACATCAACTCTATAGTCATTCAGCTCACTGGTAAACATGCGAATGAACTCGCAAATGTAGAATCCACATAGATTCGTCCCATGTGGCTGCCTCGCACACTTTATGAGAATAGAATTCAATCAAAATAATAATCACGCATCATAATTGTATTGAAACTAGAAGTAAAGAGATGCGCCTACTACTTATCGAGACCGGCTTAAACGTCAGCTTCTCAGAAAAGTCACCCGTAACCGCACTCTTGAACTGGTTCCAAACCCTACCCGGTAAAGAAAATGAATGAGTTATTTATTACGTGATATCTCAGGAAATCAACAAAAGAGACCGCTGTAGCGCAAAAATTACCTCCGGAGCATGTCCTGCATGTCACTAAACTGTTCCAGGGGTCTCTTTAATGGGTCCATGACATCAACTCTTCCCTTATCAAGTTGAAAGTCCATGAGAATCCAGTCGAAACTGTACACGTTTATATATACATCAGTAACTCATCAATTACACTTAACATCGAGTAAGCAAAAGAGAATGTGTACAATAGAGTAAGACACTCACGCGAAATTGTAAGGAAACAGTATGTGGTCACAAAATTTTCGCTCCGTTAGAAACCTT
Source organism: Avena insularis (assembly GCA_023614405.1). Classification (NCBI taxonomy): domain Eukaryota; kingdom Viridiplantae; phylum Streptophyta; class Magnoliopsida; order Poales; family Poaceae; genus Avena; species Avena insularis. Next base: position 542,327,832 of record CM042692.1, read on the forward strand.
AGAAGGTTTTCCTGTGTTTCCTCGGGTTTTTCCTTTAGCGTCCGACAATGTATTTTATCTGGGTCAATGAACTCAACACTGAAGATTGACCTTCTTTTACATTCCATGATCTTCATTCTGCATAATAATAGAGTACAAAAGGATATAATTAGGATAATTACATGCAATGAACTGAACAACTAAAAAAATGAACAGCTTATATATAGACAATGAATTCAACAACTTATAGACAATAGCAACTCATGAGACTTTTGTCGATGGCGTCGAAAGTGTATAACTGGAAGAGTTCTGGAAACTCAACATGGACCTCTTCTTCTCGGAAGTAGTAGTCATGTGGGACTTTCGCCACGATCATTATTCTCTCCTCCTTTACGGCATTCAAGTACCATTTATGTAAACTCCGCATTTATGTTTGCAGTTGTTGGAACTACTCAAAGCTGACCAGAGGCTTCCCTGGGACATATGTAGGGACTACCTGAGCCTTGGGTAACTTGTCGTCCTGGGAACCTAGCAATTCCTCAATAGTCACATTCATAGCGGCCGCAAGCTTCTTAGCTTCTTCCATATCCTGTTGGGAGTGTCATAGGATACCACCTTGAGGGGTGGGGTCGATTTTTTGGCCTGTTCCCCGAGCTGGGGGACGTCCTTTCTTTTCCCGGTTGCACTTTGACTTGATGATTTGCTCCCGCTTGCACTTCTACTTGATTTCCTCTTCTTCACTTCCTTCTGAAGTGTGCGTCGATAGTCATCTGGCTTATGGTGCAAGTCATATTGCAATTTTGTGTTCAGAAAAGAAAGTGCATACGCTTTTTGCTTCTCGGTGTATACCGGGGCAGGCTCGGGTTTCTTCTTTTGAAGGTGCGCAACACATTCGGCCTTTACTATCATGTCGGTTTCCTCGTCAGTACGATCGTAAGGTCTGATAGAAAGATTCTTATGAGGTATCGTTTTGGGCTCCTCCGTCGTTTAGTACTAATCGGAGGTTGCGGCGGAGATCGAGATGGACTCGGGCTGTGGTGGTCGTAGTCATGGGGTGGGCTTCTTGGAGGTGATGGAGGTGAAGGTGACATGCGACCACTCGTAGGAGGTGTTGGCTTTGGCGTCCAGCCTGGAAGCTTGATGTTGTTCTTGTCCCATAGAATGATACCACCCAGTACTTCTCCGTGTGTCCTCTCACCTTCAGGTCCAGGGATGTCAAGCTCCATTGAGTCCCACCCTATTGCGATTTCATCCACACCAACTTTACCATAGCCAGCTGGCATCTCACGACCATGCCAGCGTGCGCCAGGTGGACAAGGTAAAGCACATCCGACCGCCACCTTGATGGATAGCTTCTTCACCTTCTGATGGAGCTCACAAGATGCCTGCTCCTTGATTCCATCAACGGGGTAGCTGGGACTGCCATCTACCACACGAGCACTGGCTCACGTCGTCCAAGATCCAGGCGTTCGACGCATGTTAGGGTGGGAAGCATCGAAACCTACAAAAGCCACCCCTTACATCGATTCTGATGGAAGGCAAGTCATGCCAACCCCCGCCTTGTACATCGTCATCGCCAAGACCCTGCTGGAGCAGGATAGATCACCTGAAGCGGTAGCTCAAGTCTACGACCTCGTCGCAAAGGCTTGTAAGCAACAGGAGAAGGCTACTTCACAAAGGCTCAAATCCAACCTGGAGCTATGCCAGTCTATTATAAATAGCCGCAGAAGGCCAAGACCCTCTCGTGACGAAGGATCCCGCACAGGCTTTACAGAGCGAAGGCGGAGGAACGCGCATAACAGGGAGGAAGCCATACCCATTTCCTCCGACCACGGAGACAAGGCTCACCCTCAACGCTCACCACCACCGCCGCCATCCCGGCGTCGCGAGGAGCCATAGCCGCACCACCGAACAAGCATGCCACCTCCTAGACACCCCTAGGTCGGTATTGTTATACGCGACCAGGGTGAGCAACCAAAGCATGCCGGAGAGCGCAGCAGCAATGAAGGACGCTGGAGCAGATCTCACAAGGACGCTCCACGCCCGACAAGCAACCGCGACAGGCACGAGGAGTCGCATGGAGGTAGTATTCTTCGTTGTGTTCACTGGACGTTAGCCGAGGTTGGGTCGGATCCCCTAGACCATACGAATCTGTGATCCTGATTATCTCAGCAAAAGTGGTTGGCATATCCCTCTGCAGCCTTTGCCATAACACGCTCCCATATCTACAGGCCTGGGCAAACCAAGCTATACCTTGTGACTCAATCACCCCTTCGCATGAGTTGCGCACATTACACCATCGGGTCAGGAATTCTCGATCTGTTTCATTGGATCTCTGCTTGCACATTGCTAGAGTCTGTGGCATGTTAGGCCTTTTATAGGTACTAGAGATATTACTGACGAACATCTCCTCGAAATCAAGCCAGCAGTTGATGCTTCCTTCTGGCAAGTTGTTCAACCGAACTCTCGCAGATCCCTCCAACATCTATGGTACATATCTCACTGCCCATCTCAAATTTCCAACGGTTATGTTAACTGTTGTGGCGTAGTCAATGAGCCAATCATCCGGTTTGGTGCTGTTGTCATATGTTCTTGTTCCTCTGGCCAACTGGAAACCTGGCACAGGTGGTTCCCTCATGATCCGAGATCCAAAACAGCCTGGACTCGGAGGACCTTGTATCTCGATTATCTCTGATCGGTAGATCCGGTCTAGCTTCAGCCTCGCGTCATCCGGTTGCAAGTTCCTGTTACCCAGCCTTGACCCTATCACATGATACTCCGGCCTAGGGTATCCAGCCGCGGCCATAGCTGAGTAACCGTCGTTGTATCTGTCCTGAGCCGGACGAGCCCCGTGTTGTTGTATTGCTTGGCCTACACTTCTCCCCGGCCTAGGTACTACTTGCAGCTGCTGCCGAGGTGGATTTTGAGCCGCCCATGCTGAGTTACATTGTCCGGCATTGCCGTTGACAGCGCCTCCTGGACCGGACTTGCCTTGGTCACGGTTACCCCGGCCTGGGTCGCCTCGGCTTGCACTGTGACGATCTTCGCCCACATGTACTGCCTTTCCTTTCCCGGAGTTTGAGGGCTCATACGACACTATTTGTTTGTTTCTTCTTCCCAAGGTTACCACCTCTTCTCTAGGGTCGTTGTGAGGCGATGAATCTGCTCCTGCGGATTTCGCCAGGTTATTCCTTGCCGAATGTACCACACGTGATGCACCTGGTTGCGTTGGGTTGACCTTATTCAACTCCTCATTCTGCTGGCAGGCTACCCTCAATAGGTGGTTCACCCGCTCCTGCTGCCATTCCCGGGCTTCTCCAGTTAGCCCTTCTAACTCGGATGCTGCGGCGTTCGTGGCCCTAAGGTTTTTTGCCGGGGTACTATACCTCTCCAACCCCCAAGTTACCAGCGTTGCCGCTGTAGGGGTTCGTAGCATGGAAAACAAAAAATTTCTACCGCATGAACACACAATCAAGATCTAATCTATGATCAAGCCAAGATCTATCTACTAGATTGTAGCAACGAGTCGATAGAGGAACTCACCCTCGAAGATTCCAAAGCGTTTAACGAGAGCAGATTCTCGTGGGTGATGTAGTCGTACTCTTGCCGATCTCAAGATCGCGTAGACGATCCTTCCGGCCATGCTCCGCAGCGGCGCTTCCGCAATCGGTCACACGCTCGGTACGATGAAGACCTTCCTCTCCCTTGTTCCAAAGAAAGCGGAGGTTGTAGCACTCTCTCGCGATTCCGTGACGACGGCGTGGTACCGGAAGTAGAGGGGAGATCTCGCAGGGCTTCGTCTTAAGCCGGAGCGAGTATGGTGGACTATGAGAGAGGCCTTGGTGATCTAGGGTTTAGAGGCACCAAGGGGTTTAGAGCAACCAGCAGCTAGGAATTAGCTAGACGGCGGTTTAGAAGAGATTTAGAGCAGCCGCATCTAGAAGGGGGTGGCGGCTGGTCTAGGGTTTAGAGGGGCGCCGGCTATGGGGCAAAGTGTAGGGAGAGGGGGCGCCCCCTCCCTTTCTTTTATAGGTGGGAGGGGCGGCTAGGGCTAGCCGAGTCCTCCCCCAACTCCCTTGCTGGCCAGCGGTTTGGAGGAGAGAAGGGAACCTTCTCTTCCCAGGTTTCCTTCTCTCCCTCCACTTCACAAAATAGCCGTTTGACTTTTCAAATTGGCGTTTGACTTTTTCAAACTAGGATTTCATTAAACCCTTTATTTTGTTCAGTGATGACACCTAGTACATGATGCAATCATTCCAACTTGTTATGACACATTCATGTACCCTTCCCCTCTGGAGTGCCGGACATTCCGGAACCTTCTAGAACATTCCCGATGAAAACACCGGAATCATTCCCCAACTCCGAAACAGGACTTTCCTTATATGAATCTTATTCTCCGAACCATTCCGAATCTCCTCGTGATATCCCGGATCCCATCCGAGACTCCGAACAACATTCGGTCTCTTACTCATCATTCCATAACTACTCAACAACATCGAATCCTTAAGTGTGTCTCCCTACGGTTCGTGAATTATGCGGACATGATCGAGACACTTCTCCGATCAATAACCAATAGAGGAATCTGGAAATACATATGGCCCCCACATATTTCTACGATTACTTTGCGATCGAATGAACCACTTACATACGATACCAATTTCCCTTTGTCTCACGATATTTTACTTATCCGAGGTTATGATCGTCGGTATCTCTGCATTCCTAGTTCAACCTCACATCGATAAGTACTCTTTTCTCGCTCCTGGTATGTGATCCCTTGTGAGCCAGTCACATGCTTGCAAGCTAATTGGATGACATTCCACCGAGAGGGCCCAGAGTATATCTATCCGTCATATGGATGGACAAATCCCACTCTTGATCCATGTGTCTCAACCAATACTTTCCGAACACTCAATGCCACCTTTATAGCCACCACATTACGGTGTGGTGTTTGATGTCATCAAAGCATCCTTCCGGTAAAGGTGATATGCATGATCTCATGGTCGAAGGAATTAGGTTACTATGTATCAGAAAGCTTATAGCAAATGAACTATATTAAATGACTTGATCTTTATGCTACGCTTAACTATAGGAGTATGTCCATCACATCATTCTCCTAATGATATGACCCTGTTGTTAATAACATCTCTATGTTCATGATCAGGAAACCATGATCATATATTAACCAACAAGCTAGTTTAACAAGAGGCTTTACTAGGGACTCTTTTATGTTTACAAATCACACAAGTATTAATGTTTCCTGTTAATACAATTATAGCATGGTATGTAAACATTTATCATAAGTATGAAGATATGATAATAACCACTTTATTATTGCCTCTTGGGCATATCTCCAACAGTCTCCCACTTGCACTAGAGTCAATAATCTAGTTTCAAACCTTTGTGTATTCAACACCTATGGCTTTCTGGTGTTGTATGTACACGATTGCTAGTGGTCAACTGATCTCTGGATCTGACACTTCTAGGTCCGTGTGTAATTGCATGTCTTTGCCTCTCTACGCATCACTCATTCTCTAATGAGATGGCTTTGTATAATTTTGGTCCTTCGGTGAGACCTTTAGTTCTTTTGGGGTTAAAACATGTTGATAATATTGTCGTACAATATATCTTCATAGTATTATCCCGCTGTGAACTACACCTAGTTTGACAACAAACTACTTGACACAAATGCCCTCTTTAGCTGCTATTATAGCAGTCATATACTTAGCCTTTTGTTGCAGTATCTGTCACAATGTCTTAACTTTGGAACTCATCCAAATCATTTATGGAACTTACTTTCCATTATATTGTGCCACCCTTAGTTTAGATTGAGATAAACTTAATTTGTACTCTGTGACAAAACTAGTATCAATGTAGTACTTTTACAATGAACTAATCATCTATTTGTCACTTCTACAAATAATATACTCTTAGTTCTTCCAAAAGATCATAAGAATATCCTTACTATCGTCCAATGATCATCTTATGAATCATTCTGGTATATGCTCATAACATTTAGAGCATAGGACATATCTGGATTTGTACATATCACAGTATGATTGATATAAATACTCTTTTTGATTTCATACATCAAGTATCAATCTATACTTGAATCTTTGTTTCACCTACCAAGTGTCAATACACTTGAATATATCATCAATATTGAACTCATTCAATCCTTTCTGTGTGACAAGAACCTTTCTTGTAGTTTCTATATTGAACTCATCCAATACATCATCTATGTACTTTCGGCACAACCATATTAGCGTCTATTGATGCCAAATATTTGGGTTTTGCCTAAGTCTTTCATCAGGATGAAATTCTTAATATGTGTTAATAAAGATACATCATTTCTAATCAACAATATGTCCTCCACATAATGTATTAGAAATATGTCTTAGCGCTCCCACTTAATTTCTTGCAAATGCAAGCATCTTCATTGTCTCCGATGAAATTAAACTCTTTTAACAGTTTCATCATAGTGAAGATTCCAACTCCGCTATGCTTACTTCAATCATTGAAGTTCGCATATGCATTTAGCATCCTTTGAATTAACAAAACCCTTTGGACCGTGTCATGCACACGTCCTAGGTAACCCTTCTATTAGAAGAACTTGTTTTGTTTATTCAACTACCACATAACAAAAATTATATGTAGTGGTTGCTACATTAATCCGTCTAGACTAAATATCGCTATGAAAGATCAAAATCTTGTCATAGTCAACCTTTGAACATTTTTGTGAACTCTTTCCCAACATGTCGACTATTTCATAGATGTGAAACATCCATGTCTACTTCTTTATAGATCCAAACACAACTGTAAGGTCTTACACCTTTCTCGAGGGTCCTTCAAGTTCAAAACTTGATTTCTCGTGTATGCAACTATCACGGATTTTATGGCTTCAAGCCATTTGACGGAGTCAGGGCCATCGTCGCTTCTTTGCATGTAGTACGTTCATTATTCTCAAATAATGATTCAACCCTCAAATCTTGGTATTTGATTGTTTACTCGACCTACTTGGTTCAGCAGAAACTTTGACCTTCGTAACCACAACCTTTGAGGCACGTGAGCCATGAGCATTGTTGCTGCCTCCGGAACACTTTTCGGTGCTGCGCAACTTTGCACATATAGCTAAGGTTCTTTTAACCTTATCAAAGTTCTATTGTCCTCCCACTTATCTTTTCATGAAAAATTCCTTCTCAAAGAAACTTGACGTTCTAAGCGACAAACACTTTTGTCTCCGGTGTTTATGGAGGAATACTTAACAGTAATACAAAGACAGGTTTATCCGACTTTGGTTGCAAACATCTTTCTTATGCATAGCATACCAATGTTTAAGAAAGGACTACTTGGGTTTTATCCCAAACCATAACCTTATATGGTGTCATTTCAACGGATTATGATGAAGCTCTTTTCAGTGGAAAAACGGTATTCTCTAAAGCTTTTAATCTTTAAAATATGATGACAGTTTTATGATTTATACCTTTGATCTTACCATGTCAAACAAGGTTTAATTACATATCTCGAACGCTCCATACTCTTATGGTGTTTCGGGAAATGCAAATCCACGGAATGATTCCTTAAATCTTAAGGTATTATGCTAAACTTGTAACTCAAATATCTTCCTTTATGATCTTTATCATAAACTGTTTATATTGTTGTTATAATGATTTTGCACTTCATCTTGAAAGTCTTTGAACTTTTAAAATGTTTCATACTTCATCCTTATTAAGTAAATATTCATATATTCACTCAAATTTTTGGAGAAAGCAAATGAAGTTGAAATCCATCGCTCTTAACTACACATAATGGACTTCATACAACAATATGTACAAGTTCCAATAAGCTAGTCATTCGTTTCCTTTTGGCCTATGAACGAAGTTTTAATTATCTCTAGAAAAGTTTTCACAAACGTCATTTGATCAAAATCAAAAGACTCCAAAATTCCATCCACATGGAGTTTCTTCATGTTTTCTTTTCAATATAATTTAAATGGCGATGTCACTTCCTAAGTGATCATTTAATCAATTTGTCTTTCGACATCTTTAGCACTAGTTTTATAGATGTGATTTCTCCAACGAGATTTGTGAATCATCCATCTTTTATGGATTACGGCAATTATTTGAACAACCCTTTTGTTCTCATAATACCTGATAAAACAAATCTTGAAGGCAAGCTTTGATGTTTAACGAGTAACACAATAACCCTTTTATTTGTTCTCGATGAACATCATCACATATTCTTTTGCTAGTTACTTAGGCCATTGTAATTCATGAATTCTGTTGTTTCGTATGACAATTCACACCAACAAATTCAGTATCAAATACTTAAGAACCACATTGTTTAATAAGCAAAGAATATAGCCATAACATGTATATCATCTATATACTTAAACTGAACAATTCTAGTCTTTTCTTTTCTGCCATATATTTAAGAGATTCTCTTTCAGTATTTCCTTTTCTTTTAAAATCTATCAACATCAATAGTGGAGTCATACATATGACACATAGTCCAAAGGGTGTATAGTTAAATACCAATGTCTTTGGACTTGCACTTTGAAGTATATCACCATCACCAAATGTTTGGTGTTCTTTCAAATTCCTTTATTTAGTAATCTCTTGGTGTAGTAAACATTTTACCTACATCAAATATTCACCTTTATCATGGAATCGTCCATGATCAAGCTACTTTTAGCTTATAACGATGAACTACGAGTAAAATGTTGCTATCCAAAACCTTTTGGAGGATTAGGACAACAAGTGTCTCCAACCCTTTGCAAATTCTCGTCAAAATATGAGAAACATGAACTTTGCCATATTATACTCTATCATGTTGCAACCAAAACTTCGTTTCAGATATCACAATATCTTCCACACATCATGGTTTCTGAAACAACTCTTTCAGATCCTAGATAACCTTGATATTAAGACAATCCTTTGAATATCAAGAATCATGGAGACAAACACGATACTCATACACTAACACTTGGAATTGTCACTCTTGATTTAATACCAATTATTAAACTTCATGGAGTAACCGGAACTTACTGAAGGTTTGCAATAGGACTTTTAAACTTTAGATTAACACTTCAAAACAATACGATACCAGTTCGTAAAGTAACTAACCAGAATTCTATAGTTCTATCATCTCAATTATAACTAAGCGCAAGGTGGTAAACGGATGCCAATGACTACAACAACTATGCAAATTCACTTTGATTTAATTTATGATAAATTGAGTTCTAATTAATAATTAAATTAATCTAGGCGAACTCCCACTCAAAACAACATCCCTCACATTGTTTTAGTGATCACACGAACCAAATCCACCATATCAAAACCGATCATCACGAGAGTTGATATAGTTTCAATGGCGAACAATCGACATGTTCATCATATCTACTATATGATTCATGCTTTACCTTTCGGTGATCCGTGTTCCTGAGACCATGTCTGTACATGCTAGGCTCGTCAAGATCAAACCTTAGCTTCCGCATAAGCAAATCTGGCTTGCTTACGTTGTATACACTTGCGGAATCTAACACACCCGATCATCACGTGGTGCTTAGCAACGGTGCATACTAAGGGTGAACACTTTAGAACTTGAAATTTATGTGCATGAGGGATCATCTTATAATGCTACCGTCGTCTACTAAGCAATACAAGATGCATAAAGGATTAACATCACATGCAATTCATAATATGTGATATGATATGGCCTTTCTTCTTTGTGCTTCCGATCTCCATCTTCAAGCACGAACATGATCTCCATCATCACCGGCATAGCATCAAGGTCAATGACGCTTCTTCATGGTTGTCGTCCACCAGCTTCAACTATTACAACTACTTTGAATAGACACGCGGGTCTTAACAGAAATTAAAGACAACCATATGGCTCCTGCCGGTTGCCGACTTACAATAAGGAACATTGCATACATCATATATAATCACAATCATGGCCATATCACATCATCAGACACCCTCGCAAAACAAAGTTAGACGCCTACTTTCTTTTGCATATTTTACGTGGTTTGGGGCTGTTAATAAGTGTCGCTCTAACTTACGAACATGAACCACAACATTGATACTAGTATTGTTAATCACCCGTTGTAAATTGGATCTTAACTATGCTAGGAGAAACAGCACCAAGAAGCCACTTATGCAATACAAGTTGCATGTCAAACGTGGAGCAGGTCTCATGAACGATGTCATGTAAGGTTAGCCCGGGCCGCTTCATCCCAACATACCGCAAGATGCAAAGTACACAAGAAGCAATCGATAATAAAAGCATCAACGCCCACAATGACCATTGTGTTCTACTCGTCAACAGATCTACATATAGACACGGCTCGATACCACGTAGGGGTTCGTAGCATGGAAAACAAAAAATTCTACCGCATGAACACACAATCAAGATCTAATCTATGATCAAGCCAAGATCTATCTCCTAGATTGTAGCAACGAGTCGATAGAGGAACTCACCCTCGAAGATTCCAAAGCGTTTAACGAGAGCAGATTCTCGTGGGTGATGTAGTCGACTCTTGCCGATCTCAAGATCGCAGACGATCCTTCCGGCGCTGCTCGCAGCGCTTCGCAATCAATCGGTCACACGCTCGTTCGATGAAGACCTTCCTCTCCTTGTTCCAGCAGCGGAGGTTGTAGCACTCTCCTCGCATTCCGGCAAAGACGACGCTGTGGTACCTAAGTAGAGGGAGATCTCGCAGGGCTTCGTCTTAAGCCGGAGCGAGTATGGTGGACTATGAGAGAGGCCTTGGTGATCTAGGGTTTAGAGGCACCAAGGGGTTTAGAGCAACCAGCAGCTAGGAATTAGCTAGACGGCGGTTTAGAAGAGATTTAGAGCAGCCGCATCTAGAAGGGGGGTGGCGGCTGGTCTAGGGTTTAGAGGGGCGCCGGCTATGGGGCAAAGTGTAGGGAGAGGGGGCGCCCCCTCCCTTTCTTTTATAGGTGGGAGGGGCGGCTAGGGATAGCCGAGTCCTCCCCCAACTCCCTTGCTGGCCGGCGGTTTGGAGGAGAGAAGGGAACCTTCTCTTCCCAGGTTTCCTTCTCTCCCTCCACTTCACAAAATAGTTGTTTGACTTTTCAAATTGGCGTTTGACTTTTTCAAACTAGGATTTGATTAAACCCTTTATTTTGTTCAGCGATGACACCTAGTACATGATGCAATCATTCCAACTTGTTATGACACATTCATGTACCCTTCCCCTCCGGAGTGCCGGACATTCCGGAACCTTCTAGAACATTCCCGATGAAAACACCGGAATCATTCCCCAACTCCGAAACAGGACTTTCCTTATATGAATCTTATTCTCCGGACCATTCCGAATCTCCTCGTGATATCCCGGATCCCATCCGAGACTCCGAACAACATTTGGTCTCTTACTCATCATTCCATAACTACTCAACAACATCGAATCCTTAAGTGTGTCTCCCTACGGTTCGTGAATTATGCGGACATGATCGAGACACTTCTCCAATCAATACCCAATAGAGGAATCTGGAAATTCATATGGCTCCCACATATTTCTACGATTACTTTGCGATCGAATGAACCACTTACATACGATACCAATTTCCCTTTGTCTCATGATATTTTACTTATCCGAGGTTATGATCGTTGGTATCTCTGCATACCTAGTTCAACCTCTATCGATAAGTACTCTTTTCGTTCCTGGTATGTGATCCCTTGTGAGCCAGTCACATGCTTGCAAGCTAATTGGATGACATTCCACCGAGAGGGCCCAGAGTATATCTATCCGTCATATGGATGGACAAATCCCACTCTTGATCCATGTGTCTCAACCAATACTTTCCGAACACTCAATGCCACCTTTATAGCCACCCTGTTATGGTGTGGTGTTTGATGTCATCAAAGCATCCTTCCGGTAAAGGTGATATGCATGATCTCATGGTCGAAGGAATTAGGTTACTATGTATCAGAAAGCTTATAGCAAATGAACTATATTAAATGACTTGATCTTTATGCTACGCTTAACTATAGGAGTATGTCCATCACATCATTCTCCTAATGATATGACCCTGTTGTTAATAACATCTCTATGTTCATGATCAGGAAACCATGATCATATATTAACCAACAAGCTAGTTTAACAAGAGGCTTTACTAGGGACTCTTTTATGTTTACAAATCACACAAGTATTAATGTTTCCGGTTAATACAATTATAGCATGGTATGTAAACATTTATCATAAGTATGAAGATATGATAATAACCACTTTATTATTGCCTCTTGGGCATATCTCCAACAGCCGCTTGGTCCGGTCCTGGGTTGCACTCTTTGTCAATCTCGGTGATCAAGTTTCGACCATGGATCTTTACTCCATCCATGCGGTTTGCCTTCACATACTCTCGTAGAGTGATGTTTAGCGATTGCTGTAGCTCTACCACCTTTTTGGCCTCGGCTACATTCTTAGCCTAGTTTCTTCTAGCTCAGCCTGTGCCTGAGTCGGATCTACCACAGGCGCAATGGGCGTTGTTAGACTATCTATTGCCTCCTGCAGCACATTTTCTGGCCTCTCTAGGGGTGGGAACCTGGATCTTGCATGTTTCTGTGTGACCTATGGATCTAGCATCGGATCCTTGCTTGTCCCTGCGCCTGGTGCAGTCATCATGACCTTTACACAGTTTGCAACGTGAGTGGTACGCGTGCTGCGAGCCGCACTGAGGGGTCGCTCGCCTCCTTCGACGACGTGCCACGGGTGTGCGATAGACACGTCGACACCGACATAGATCTTGTGCTTGCCAAGCTTGACGAATATACCGTTGCGTGGAGGAGGGTTCCTGCCGAAGCTCCCGCGTTGTCACTGACATAGTCCAGTGCTCCAAAGCGCTGGACGAGGCCGGAGATGACGCGCTCGCCGGTGGTTAAGATGCTTCCCATCCGGATTTTTACTCCTGCTAGCGCCACTAGCCCCACAGCGGGTGCCAACTGTCGTGGTGGTGTCATAGCAGATGCCATGGATAGGCTAAAGATGGGGCCAATATGCACTAGAGGAATCTAGGGAGGGATAGTGTGGTGATTCCACACACAGTGGTGTTCTTTGTGTTTACAAGGGAAGCTCCAAGCTCTAGGCAAGAAGGAGACTAGGTCTCTTACTCCTCACCCCTAGCTCTAGAGCTCTCTACTCCCAGAATGATCGATCCTCCTCTATGGAGGCCCTGGCATCCCTTATATAGAGAGGCACGGGGTTACAATGTCTAGGGCATACGTGGGGGAATATCCTCCGAATATGCTCTTAGGTTAAAGCTAGATGCTACTTTATCTCTTTTGGCGCCTCGTCCGGACTACAAACGTAAGCCTCTGCGCGCCCATGCCTTTTGAGGTCACCCGACACGGGCTACGTCAGCCGACATTGCCCGCTTCACCGTTGTCGGCTTTGCCCCGCTGGTCCTCTCCTCTGCTCGGTTCACTCACTGTACATCTTGTAGTGACCACCTTCTGACCAATGGGAGATTCTTTCCTTCTCTTGGAACCCAAACGTAGTCCGGCTAGCTCTCCTGCATTTATTATAGACAAGCTAACCCGGCATATACCATATGCCGGTTGGGTTAATGCTAGGCGGATGGCCACTAGGTCGGGTTACGACGTAAGTGGCTAGCCTTGAAGTCACTCGGCCAGCACTCGCTTTGGTCGTGCCGTACCTCGGCTAACTCGGCCTATATACCTCGGCGTTACCCTACCCGGGGTCATCCCCCCAACAACCACACACATTCCAGTGGATTCTGTGATGCAACCTCTGCCATGCTGGTGCAACATGCAATGTGGAAGCTTCTTTCCAATGTGTCTTTGGTCTCTATGGCCATGGTTTGACACATGGATCCACTAGAGTCATTGTATGTGTTCTTTTCCTAAACTACATTGATCCACTAGTATCATTGCATGTGTTCTTTTCCTAAACCACATGGATCCACTAGTGTCACTGCAACCATATGGATCCACATGACCACACACACTCAAGTGGATTCTGTGAGGCAACCTCTGCCACACCGGTGCAACATGCAATGCAGAGGCTGCTTTCCTATTGTTTTTTCGTATCTGTGCCCATGGTTTGACACATGGAGTGTCACTGCATGTGTTCTTTTTCAAAACCACCATGATCCACATGACCACACACACTCCGGTGGATTCTATGATGCAACCTCTGCTATGTTGGTGCGCCATTCCATGTGGTAGTTGCATTCCTATGTTTTTTGGCCCTTCTGACCATGGTGTGACACGGGAATGTCACTGCATGTGTTCTTACGGGAAAAGTATCCATGCGTCCTTTGTATGAACTGCATTCATTTCAGTTACGTCCAAAAACTCCTTGACCTGAAGTTTAGTCATGAATCATTTTAATTGAACTAAAATGACCTGTTGCTTTCCTAGTTGACTGCCTTTTCATTTTGAAATTTATATTGTCCTAATAAATTTATGATACACTAAGTTCTATATTCTTCCACTTTGTTTGGTGAAGTTGTTCATATGCCTAAGTTAGCTACTCTTTTAGTGAACCTTGTACGATTTGAATTAGCAGGAGAATGCTTATTGTTAGCCAGGAGTGAGTGACTGCTGACAACTGACTTTGATGGTGCTACTGATGGATTGATGGATGGTTGCTCACCGATGACTTGATATCAAGTGGCTTGCTGATGACTTGATATCAAATCTATATGTGATGGTCTGCCTGTCATGTGGGGTGTTGGATTTATTTGTGATTGTTTAGTTGAACTGCTAAAGATTTGACTGTTTTGTTACTGTGCACATTATATATTGTCTGAACTACCGTTGGGCTGATTTGGCTGAAACCTTTTTTTAGAAAGGCATGTTGATGTTTAAATGATATTATTTTCTATATTACTAACCTGGTTTCGCTGTAACTTTGTCTTAGAAAGTCTTTTGGCATTTGTAGGCCATTGGCATTTGTACTAGACGAAAAGTACGTGGCCTAGACAATATTTTATGGAAGACTACACAATAACGAATTATGTAATGGTTGTAAAATTGCCAAAACTCAAAAGATACACGTAATGTAAATAGGCCACAGCCAAAAAATGCGTAGCCTAAAAATAAAATGGACTATAAATGACCAGGCCCAAACAGAAAAGCATAGTTAAAGGATAAAATCTGAATAAAAAAGGCCTAAATATTTTTGGGCTTGACCCATTTAAAATGTTGAACTGGACTGAAAATATATGTTATCTACGACCAATTGGTTTGGTCATAGAAATATGCCACGTCAGATTCGGTGAGGTGGATGGGCTAGATAGGTTAGATTACAAACGTAATCAACCAAATATATTCTACCAGACATATTATCTTAAAACTATGGACTAGAAGCTATGCTGGTGGATAAGAGAAAGAATGACTTGCAAAGTAATTCATGCAAAAAACGATCCATTCGAACGTACCATTATTGGCAATTACGTGCGCTGATAATTATACAATTTCATAGTCCGTCCAAGCCTTTTGTTCCCAGGTAACATAAGTCTTGCGAAAGACTTGCTTAAATATGTTCCCATTGATTATATCCCTAATTTGGACTGGCGCTAGGGTGGATGCTCAACTACTCAAAGATGCCCTGTTTGTGGGGACTATAAATTAAGGAGGCAACTAGATCGGTAGGAGAACTTGAGAGGACAGTGTCCAAAGGTCAAAAATTGAGATATGAACAAGACAAATCAGACGATTGGCGTCAAAACTAGTGTTTTGTTTAAGGGTTTACTTTCCTCATATTTATTCGTGCAAACGTACGGAAGAGTAGTGGCTTTTGAAATAGAAGGGTAGTGACGTTCAAGTGGCAACTCGCTAGTCTTGTGTCAATAATAAATGTTACCGGTGGCTGTTCCTGGAATGCCACAATTAAGTTGTTCACTGCTGACATACCAGTGGAACATCACCATTATATTATATACTTGTAGCACTCGTCGGGGTGTGGGTTTAAATGTCACTAGCATCTTTTCAATAAAATTAAAAAATAGCTACTCCTACTTTATTATTGAGTTTCACAACAACTTTATATTAGGAACTAGATATTCATATCACTACAGGGAAGAACAATGGTGCTGTGTGTGCAAACCACATGGCACAGGATCCCGTAACACGGAAAAATCGTTACCGTGCCACGACACATGACAATAATGAAATGAATTTTAGTTTTCCATGCTAGGGATCCGTGGCACCTCGTCGTCAACCAGTTACAGAAAAGCATACAGATCATGTGTTTCTTTTGTGGTGGGCTTTCTCAAGTACTATGCTCGGTAATTTTTTTATTATTTCCTATTTAATAACGTTTGCTTCAAAAATCATCACAAAAGTAAAAATAATTTTTTATCCCTAACTAGAGCAACTCTCGAAAAAGCTGGGCACTTTGCCTACAACCAAACAATTTAATTTTGTAAGGTAACGAGCAGTTATATTTCCATCACCTGCTACGAGCATGCCCCCTGTCTACCTTGTTTACGGGAGTGCTTAGCATGGCTATTGGTATTGGCACCATGGATGTAGTATTAGTCAAATAATTTTGGAGGATAGGGTTAGTTGGATACTTGGACCTGTTACCTATAATTTTGTTGATGCAATTATTATAGGACTACGCTATTTAGGGCACATGCCTAAGATTAGTTTTTCATGGACACATATTTAATTTGGCAACCCAATCAAGCGTGCATGTATGCGGTTCTGCCATCATGTGGGATTCATTTTCATTTTCGAATTTCAAATGTTTTATCTCTTGAACCATAAGTCGAAACTTATACCTGTTTCATCGTTAGCTTCTCTGCGACAGACTGCCTCTACGTTTTCATCAGCGCTATGTTCTACGGACGTGGCAAATGTTGAATGTTGAATTTCACGCCTTTTTGGCCATAGGGTGCGCTAACGAAACACGTTGGAATGAACGGTCTTTTCTTGTGCCCATAAGTAGTATGCTCTGTGGGGATTAGTTCGCGACCTGCAGGTGACAGTCTTTTGCTCGCTCGTTGGGGTACACGTTACCACCAACGTACTTTCGTGCTTCCGCCAGTAAGGATGCTGTGGCGCTAATCCATTTTCCGGTTTTGTCAATATCCCATGGTATTAGAAGATGCACATAATTGTTGTAAGGTTATGCCTCTTCCCAAAACATGTGACAGCTACTCAGTCATGATTAGATCAACAATCATAAAAATTGTATAGAAATTATTAAAACAAATACTAAATAGTCTTACATTGCCGCCAATCATGATGAGATCAAGATTACTAGTATAGGACTATGGCAATGGAGAGGGGACAATGGCGGTTGATATCCTCACCTTAGATACGAAAATGGATTCAACTATGTTTCTGCAGACTATAGTTAGGGTTTCTACCAGCTCGGATATAAATCTTGCATAGGCGCCTTCATGAAAGTTGCTTGTGTTGACCAGGAAAAGGTGGTGGAACCTAGAACGGGCACGTGGTACGGTCGGGTCCAACCCATACCAGTGCTCTTTAAACCTTTCGGAGATTTTCTCCATGGCCTCTTTGACTTGGGATTACTGGCAACTCGTGATTCTTCATTAATTGCTATTCATTTTACCATAATGTACTCAATTATACAAGCTGAAAGATCAAACAAGGGATTAGCACATCTTTGCAATAATTAGTCATTACATAGGCCAAACCTGGGAAAATCGCATGCTCCAATCTTGTCCCCGATTCTCCCTATGCCGTTGTTCTCCGCATCTCATGTCCACCGCGTGGTGGTAAATGCCCTTGTACTCCCACGCAAATAACCTAAATAATATTCAAGTTATATCTAATGGCACACTTGCTTGACCTTACTTCATATGTCAGCACTTGGGATAATATATAAATGTACAATATGATGTGCATGGGGCCCTCCAGATTAATTTTATTGATCCTTCATTATGCCAGCTATCAGAGTCTAATCCTGCATACATAACAGAGATGGACACCTATAAATACATAAAGTTATCTAACGAACTCATATGAATAAGAAAAACCTATCTATTTCTTCCTACTGGATTAAAAAACAACTGGGAAGAGATTACTTCCACTCTTGCTTTCATCTTTGAAATGATTGGATGTTGACATTGAATGTTTGAATAGTCTACATTCATTAATTAGGTGACATAAAAGTTGTTCCATCAAGCACACATCAACACTACCAACAACATTATCTCAGCTCAATTAGTTCCACGACGAGGCCGCCACCTAGTTAACATGAACCAAGGGTACCTCATGCTTTTGACAAAGAATGATTGTGGTTCCACCCGATCACCTCACAAGGAGAACAAGAAATACGACCAAGGACACCGGACACCGACTCAAAATATCCATATAATTTTTAAAAGCCATGTGTTTTCTATGGCTAGGGCTAGGATCCCATCTAAATCGTATGTCGATATGTTATCATATCTTACTCATAAATGATATTTGTATGAATACTTATATATTTTTTGACAGTTGGGTCAAGATGTGTCGATTCACGGTTGGAGTGGAACTCGTCAGGGTATCGCTAGGGTTGCCGGGTGCAGCCTCCGCAAAGGCCTTATCGCCTAGATGAAACAAGCTCTGCCACTAAGAAGAGGTGGGAACCCTTGAATGATGGGACCATCATATGTCACACGACGAGGAGAGGAGGGCATTCAAATATGGTTTTAAAATTCCAATATTGTCCACGAAAATAGGGAGGGTAGGATGCTAATTTTATAGTTCAAGTTCCGAGATGGCATGTTTGGCCAAGTCTGATCGACAACCCAAGCCCAAACCTAATCGTGTCAGATAGCCAATTATTTGTTTCGGCCTTAGTTAAAAATGGCTTCAATGGCCGATATCGGAAATCCTTTTACGGATTAGTGGTATAGATAATTATGCCTGCAAATGTCACATTAGCTCCTTCCACACGTTCACCATAAGATAGATGGGGTGAACAGTGCATGTATGGGTTGCGGCATTAGAATGTGTGGACCAATGTGGCTGAATTCCAGGATACACAGTTGAATGGATCATTGTTTCACATGTGGCAAACCATCTCGACGACAAAAAGAGAAAGATGGCATTCACCTAAGGTTATGGGGCCGTCCATGGATTCCCAAGATATCGATGGATTTCATAGTAATATAATCAAACGCACCACCTCGGTAAACATGAGTTGGGAGTGTAGAACTCAATCCTATGTGAACCTCGGCGAATGAAACTCTGTTAAAATTGTAATAACCAAGGAACTATGCTAGCAATGTGACAATAAACGAACTATCTTTCCATTTCTATCTAATGGTACGCTAGCTTGACTTGACTATATATATCATCAATTGGACCAATATATAAACTTATAAACAACGTGATCCACGTGGGGCCCTCTAGATTAAATACGAACCATCAGAGTACAATGTTCTATACGTAATAGAGGTGGTGGATATGTATAAGTACTACGAATGAACTAGCAGCCTAGCTGGATCAAGAAAAACTTATCGTCTTCTTGCAAATGGATTAACAAACCACAGAGGTGGCAACATCCCAATACTTAATAATAATATTGGTTTTCGTACGCTTGCCATGGCTTACCTAATTGTCTAATAAATGTGGTAGTAATACACCTGCACGAATTGCATACTCTCAGTTGCTCTCTAAATAGTTGGGCATACCCGTTCATGGATCATAAAGCAAGCAAGCAACTGTCATTCCCTGCGAAGACTGCCAACACAAATTCATCCTACTACTAGCAATGGTAGGAGACCATATTTTTCTTATCACTGATTACATAGCTATCATCGTTTGTCAATTTGATCGTACATTTGAGCTAACTTACTATATATGTGCATGTATTAATTCTGTCCAGGAGACACCCAAGAAGATTGGCCCGTACGGTTATGGGGCAGGCGCTGCTTTTGACATTGACGCCAAAAAATTGCCCAAACAACTCGTGCACATCACTATTTGGAGCACTGATGGTCCTAATGGGCAAATCAATGCCATATCCTTCATATATCGTGACAAGAAAAATGATCTAGTCGAGATAGGTCCATATGGAACCATAGATGGTACAAAGCACACGGTATGTAACTTCGCATTCATATATGTTGGGTGCTTGCCGCCCTGCATAAATTTCATACAC
Source organism: Avena insularis (assembly GCA_023614405.1). Taxonomy (NCBI): domain Eukaryota; kingdom Viridiplantae; phylum Streptophyta; class Magnoliopsida; order Poales; family Poaceae; genus Avena; species Avena insularis. The sequence continues at coordinate 542,347,924 of CM042692.1, forward strand.
ACTATATGACATGTGCAATTTATTGCTGTCCTACATGTTTTTCTCTCTCTTGAAGTAATGTCGGAATTTGAATGAAGTGTTTAAGAGGTATATACTAGTCCCTTCGTCCCAAATTACTCTGCGTTTTAGGTTTGATCAAAGTCAAACATGTTAAAACTTGACTAAACATCTTCAACAGAATAATAGTATTTATAATATAAATTGTATACAATATAAAAGTATGTTTTATGGCGAGTCTAACTAGATTTATTACATATTTTATAAATTGATATATTTTTTTATATTTATAGTCAAAGTTTATGAAGTTTGACTTTGACTAAACCTAAAACGCGGAGTAATTTGGGACATAGGAGTAATTAACTAATTAATAAAAAACACTAATGGCTTCTTTTTGCATTCATTGTAATATTGCGCAGATATCCATTAAACAAGGTGAGTATTTGACCATGCTCTCCGGCTACGTCAACCCATCCCTTACTGCGCTCAACTTCAACACCTCTGCGGATGTTACGTATGGGCAGTTCCGCAAGTGCCCAAACATTGGAGACACTTCTTTCTCCATTGATGTGGATCACGACTCCATTTTCGCCCTCTTTGGCCAAAGCGACAACAAGGTCAGGTCCATCGGCGCCTATTCTGGTCCCCGGGCTTGATCGATCAATCCTTTATCACCAGCATGTCATGCATGTGATATATATATACTATAGGTGTGACCTACATACCTAGCAACTACTTGCTATTGAATAAAATTTGCATCCTGCTAGCCACAAAGTAGGTACTCCATGCGATGGAAGGATCCATGGCCTTTGCGTGTTCCATATAGTATATTGTATTGTACAACGTGTGATGTATGTGTGGTTTGTACCGTCCTTCCACTGGTATGCTTGTTATAATAATAAATAAATATTTCAGAAATACGTGTGTTCCCCATGACTAAACGGCTACTGGTTTATTGTACGGAAACGAATCATTGCAAGAAGCAACAAATAACCTTTTTCCAGGTATATGTTTATTTTTATGGACTAATTCATGGCAAATTCTCCGTTTTCGCTCTATAACTTAGACAAGAGGCTCTTAGGACCTTACTACGGGTTTCGACTAGCCAAGACCTGGTAGGCTAGAGAAGATGTATATTCACATTAATTTGTAGACGTATGGTCAAACGTTCTTCCTAACAATCAAGCCGCAGTGTGCACAAAGTGAGGTCTAATATACATGACCAACACAAAAGGGAAACGTCCTTTCCGAGTCAATGTACACTTCACTAGCATTGACATAGCTAGCAAGCAGGGCAAATATTACAGTTTTAAGAACCATGACAATTTTAAGAACCCTGACATTAATCGACCAGTATAACAATGTTTGGCATACTTTCTCTCACGCGAATTCAGCGTGGAACTCTCCGGCGCCTTTCACCACTCGTTGAGCCAAAAATTAAGCAAGCTCCCCGCGAAACATTTTTAGCTTGTCATCGGCAGTTCCTTCTCTTCAATTCCGGACACTGTGCAAATTAAATGATGATGAAAACTGGTGAAAATCAGAATAATATTTTTATAAAAGAATAATACAATGTTTGCATACCAGTTGTTTTGGTCTATGAACAACCAGGTTGGCGACCATGATGCTTATAGGTTAGAATACATAGTATCCCCAAAGATGCGTCGAGGGAGGCTGCCGGTGGCACTGAAATAGACAATATGTGGAAATAACCATATTACTCACACAATATATTTAATATACATGCATATATATGTATAAGTGCTGGTAGAAACTAACCAGTTGACCCATGTAATGGGTTAGCATTTTTTACTTCTTCGTTGCATTTTCTTGTTTCAAAAGATATACTTTAAATGATCTAAAAGTAGGATGAGAAAAAAGGTAAATTATTACCAAACCGGATGTATCCTAGATCAAAATGACTTTTATTATGCAAATAAAAGTATTAAATCACCTGTCAATAAGCCTCATTACATCATCATAATTTGCATTCTTTTTATAATGATAAGAATCGAGATAATACACATGGCCATCCAGAAGTGAGATAAGATAAGAATTCATTAGAAAATAAAAGTTGAACCAATTATTAGTTGGGTGACGTGATCAAATTCGTCAATGAGGATGCAGTACTAAGCTATCTTACTCTCTATCAAAAGGCCATAGGATTAGTTCCTGATCTTTGCTCTTGTCCAACACATTGATTATGTAATCCTCGACAATCCTTTTGTTACATTCCATGGATAGATGCGAAGAAATGACATGGTCGATGAAGACTAATTTATGCTTATAGGTCCTGGCTCTCACAAAAAATAACCTACATACAAACACACACACATATGAACAAATTTAAACTACATAGATAGCTGGTAGCTAGTACCATGCATGCATACATATATATTGACGCATTTATTATTAAATACTCACAATTGCATGCATCTCGTTTTGTTGACGTCAAAGGCATCCATGTATATAGCCAGGTACAATTCCTCCCAGAGCATAACGATGGTGACAACATCACTGTTGCCATGATGGTGAAAAGTTTCAGGCAGGAAACTAATGCTTAAGCCCATGACTTGCTAGATCTCTAGTTTCTTGTAATTATCCACAAAATGCTTCTACAATAATGCAACATCACCGCCAAGCTCAACCTCAACATTACAAACTTCACCTTATATTAGTTTTCCCCCAGGATTGTTATACATCTTGTGTATCCCGGGCTCCCCCACCATACCACCCGTGTCAAAGAAAGCTTGCAGTTGTTGGGAGTCCATTTTACTGATGTACAACTCAGTGAGATTAGATGCAAGCTTCTTCTTGTTCTTCGTCTTTTTTGTAGTCCTGCCATTATTTTTGGCACTGCCCGTGGTAGCTTTGGTTTCTCGGGAGCTCAAGGATTCCTTGCTGGCCTAGAAAGTTCTTTTGAGTGCGTGTACCTAGCTGGAGCTGGTGGCACTCCCTTGGAATCCTGAATAAGTGGTGTGTCTTTAGCAATGGGCACACTACTAGGCGCTTTTAGGCAGCTACATGCACTAGTTCTTGTGCTATCTTTGGGGCTGCAGGGGGCACTTGTTAGAGCAACGTCTTATTCATTGGAATAGATGGCATGTCAACACTGGTCTTGGTGGCCACACTGGTGGGATTTTCATCTTTAGTTTCTTTATCCCTGGGAACACAAGCGGGGGTATCAGGAGTGACTAGTGTTTGTGATATAATATTCTAGGGGATCGGCATATTACGGCAAGGCGGCATATTTTTTTGGGAGGGGCATATCTTAGGGGTCGGGTGGCATCTTCTGCGAGGGTCGGGCGACAACTTCTAGGGGGGGGACATCGCTTCTTGTGAGGAGTGCGCCATATATGTTGGAGGTGGCACAAGAACACTGACTGAGGTCTTGGTGGGCACACTCGTGGGTGGGGTACCAATCGCTTCATTTTCTGAATGACCATTATCTTCTTGAAAAACGGTGCTTCCTCAATATTGGGAGTAAGTGTATTGGTGAGAGGTGTGTTGAGCCAGTACAACTAGATTTTCAAGAAGGATATCTTTCTTTGCCACTGGACGAAGGCCCTGTTTGCCTCAACCAGAGTTGTTATTTCTTCATTGTGAGGGACTGGTAGAACGATCTCATTGCACCCCTCTTAGACATCATCACTATTGACCCTAGAAAAGCCCTCGCCAAGAGGAGAGTTGTGTAGCATCTGCCCTTTCCTTGGTCGAAGCACGAGCGCCTAGGCAGTCGGCTCGGGTTGGTCCGAGCCTACTTTCCTCGCTAGTAGCTGGTACATGGTGGCTACCTACAAAAAAGGTTTAGGTCAATGACCTCTTCTGTTACATAGCCCTGGACAATGCTTCCCTCTAGATGTGCTCTATTCCTAACAGAGTTCTTAAGAATTCCAATGTAGCGTTCAAACGGGTACATGCTTTGCAGTTATACAGGAACGCACATCTTTATCTCATGCACATGGTGAATAATGATATGTACCATGATATCGAGGAATGACAGAGGGAATATCATCTCCAAATTGCGCAGAGTCTCCATCATATTTGTTTGTAGCTCATCCAACTTACTAGGATTAACCACCTTCTGACAAATTCTGTTGAAAATTTCATAAAACTTCGTTAGAGTTTCTCGAACATGTGATGTGTTAAGACCTTCCTTATCGCGATAGGGAGCATCTATGTCATCAAAACATGGATATCGTGAGACTTCATGCCTGGTACTTTGTTCTCTATCTTTGAAAAAAACATTGCATGTTGGAAGCATAGCTTGTTGGAAAACAAATGTCATAGAAAGAATCACACAGAAATTCTACCTCTTCATTGTCACAAAAATAACCCAAAGGGACTGGCTTTCCTTGAGCATCAACTTCATGTGGGTTTTCCCCACTCAATTTTGTAACTTCAATTCATGTGTTCACACTATATTTTGGTTTTTCCTTCATGTTAAGCAATGTCATATTATGTTTTCTAACATATTCTTCTCAATATGCATCACATCGCTGGAATGTCGAATGTCGAGATACTCCTAGTAAGGAAAGTTCCAAAGTATCAATCTCGTCTTCTAGAGCGGTTTTATTTTGTGAGGCCAGTGATCTATAACTATTTTTTCTCCTTGCCTTTTCCTTTGACTTTGCCTTTGCCTCTGCTCCTGTGTTTTAATCATTTTCCATGCACAACTTTTAAGTGTTTAAGCTGAGCATAGATCTGACTTCCTTTTAAAATTGGAAGAGCCAAACTATCTCATAAGTGTTATCAAAGTTTTTCTTCATGGTTCGATATTTTATGAATCTTAAAAGAACCTTCGAGTTCGCGCATGTACACCTATTTATTACACTCATGCAAATACAAACTTGTTGTCTTGTCTAGGCACTAGACACACGCATATGTCCCTTTTATAGCCTGGTCGGAGGAGTTCCCATAGGCTAGATAATCATTGACGATTATGAACGACATGCATCTCAGGGTAAAGATTTCCTTCACATGTGCATCATATATTTTTACTCCTTCAATCGAAAGAAGTTTAAAATATTCCACAAAAGGTGCAAGGTACACCTCAATGTCGTCACCAGGTTGTTTGGGGCCCTGAATTACTATTGCAAGCATGCTATACTTTTACTTCATGCATAACCATGGAGGAAGGCTGTAAATGGGGAGATTCACGAGCCATGTGTTGTGGGTGGTACTATAGTTTATAAATGGGTTTATTCCATTCATACTCACTTCAAATATCACATTGCTAGGATCATCTCCAAAATGATCACCATCTGGACCTAAAGGCTTCAACCTATTGACGTTCCTGGAGAGTTGGCAAGGTGTCTGAGCATGTCGTCCTGAATGGGCTCCTCTGCGTGCCAATGCATCAGTTTTGCCGTATTCGCGTTTGCATATAAGAGTGTAAAATGAGGAATAATATAATAGGTAGGTACCAACACACTTTTACCGGGTTATCCTTTCTACCCTGTTTTTTACGCTTCTTGTTGCTCGCTTGATCAGTGTCCATCTCATCCACACTATTGTTGTCATATGCCATATCAGCTGCCTCAACACTGGTTATTCACGCAAATTGATGTAGGCACCACCGCGATACAATATACAATCATTTTTACATGCATGTATTCTCTGAAAACTAGTGGAAAACGGGCCTCCAGTCCCGGCCCGTAAGGGGCTTTAGTCCCGGTCCTGGTAACCGGGACTGGAGGGGCGGGACTAAAGGCCCACCCATTAGTCCCGGCCCTCTTACCAGCCAGGACGAATGGGCATCCACGTGGTTGTCTCTGCGGGCGCTGGCTGCCCCCCATTAGTCCTGGTTCGTATTACGAACCGGGACAAATGGTTGTCTTCATGACAGCATTTTAGGCACTTTCTACCATGCGTAGAATTTAATTTGTATTCTTTTTTTCATTTCAAAGTAGTTTTCTACTCTACCACATACCGCACATGTTCGTGCATACATAAGATAACTTCTCTTAAGATCGAGCATACAAATATATACATGATAGTTACACATGGAGATCACAATTATTGGGACTAGAGCCCGTCTATTCAATTACACGGTCGGGGATCATCGGCGCCTATTCACACTAAATTCTCCGGCGTCATCTATCATCTCGTTCATCAAGAATCCTGCGAGTTCTTCAGCAATTGCTACTACGCGTTGCTGTGGTAGGAGCTGATCCCGCATTTTCTCGAACTATATAAGAAAAGGAGATCAATATGAATATCAATCATGATAACAAAAAGTGACGGTAAGAAAAATAATGTTATGAATGTATTGCTTACATCGACTCTATAATCATTCAGCTCACTGATAAACATGCGAATGAACTCGCAAACGTAGAATCCACATAGATTCGTCCCATGTGGCTGCCTCGCGCACTTTACGAGAATAGAATTTAATCAAAATAATAATCATGCATCATAATTGTATTGAAACTAGAAGTAAAGAGATGCGCCTACTACTTACCAAGATCGGCTTAAACGTCATCTTCTTAGTAAAGTCACCCGTAACCGCACTCTTGAACTCGTTCCAAACCCTACCCGGTAAAGAAAATGAATGAGTTATTTATTACGTGATATCTCAGGAAATCAACAAAAGAGACCACTGTAGCGCAAAAATTACCTCTGGAGCATGTCCTGCATGTCACGAAACTGTTCCAGGGGTCTCTTTAATGGGTCCATGACTTCAACTCTTCCCTTATCATGTTGAATGTCCATGAGAATCCAGCCGAAACTGTACACATTTATATATACATCAGTAACTCATCAATTACACTTAACATCGAGTAAGCAAAAGAGAATGTGTACAATAGAGTAAGACACTCACGCGAAATTATAAGGCAACAGTATGTGGTCACAGAAATTTTGCTCCGTTAGAAACCTTAGAAGGTTTTCCTGTGTTTCCTCGGGATTTTCCTTTAGTGTTCGACAATGTATTTTATCTGGGTCAATGAACCCAACACTGAAGATTGACCTTCTTTTACATTCCATGATCTTCATTCTGCATAATAATAGAGTACAAAAGGATATAATTAGGATAATTACATGCAATGAACTGAACAACTGAAAAAAATGAACAACTTATATATAGACAATGAATTCAACAACTTATAGACAATAGCAACTCATGAGACTTTTGTCGATGGCGTCGAAAGTGTATAACTGGAAGAGTTCTGGAAACTCAACATGGACCTCTTCTTCTCGGAAGTAGTAGTCATGTGGGACTTTTGCCACGATCATTATTCTCTCCTCCTTTACGACATTCAAGTACCATTTATGTAAACTCCGCATTTGTGTTGGCAGTTGTTGGAACTGCTCAAAGCTGACCAGAGGCTTCCCTGGGACATATGTAGGGACTACCTGAGCCTTGGGTAACTTGTCGTCCTGGGAACCTAGCAATTCCTCAACAGTCACATTCATAGCGGCCGCAAGCTTCTTAGCTTCTTCCATATCCTGCTAGGGAGTGTCATAGGATACCACCTTGAGGGGTGGGGTCAATTTTTTGGCATGTTCCCCGAGCTGGGGGACGTCCTTGCTTTTCCCGGTTGCACTTTGACTTGATGATTTGCTCCCGCTTGCACTTCTACTTGATTTGCTCTTCTTCACTTCCTTCTGAAGTGTGCGTCGATAGTCATCTGGCTTATGGTGCAAGTCATATTGCAATTTTGTGTTCAGAAAAGAAAGTGCATACGCTTTTTGCTTCTCGGTGTATACCGGGGCAGGCTTGGGTTTCTTCTTTTGAAGCTGCGCAACACATTCGGCCTTTACTATCATGTCGGTTTCCTCGTCAGTACGATCGTAAGGTCTGATAGAAAGATTCTTATGAGGTATCGTTTTGGGCTCCTGCGTCGTTTAGTACTAATCGGAGGCTGCGGCGGAGATCGAGATGGACTCAGGCTTTGGTGGTCGTAGTCATGGGGTGGGCTTCTTGGAGGTGATGGAGGTGAAGGTGACATGCGAGCACTCGTAGGAGGTGTTGGCTTTGGCGTCCAGCCTAGAAGCTTGATGTTGTTCTTGTCCCATAGAATGATACCACCTAGTACTTCTCCGAGTGTCCTCTCACCTTCAGGTCCAGGGATGTCAAGCTCCACTGAGTCCCACCCCATTGTGATTTCAGCCACACCAACTTTAGCATAGCCAGCTGGAATCTCACGGCCATGCCAGCGTGCGCCAGGTGGACAAGGTAAAGCACATCCGACCGCCACCTTGATGGATAGGTTCTTCACCTTCTGATGGAGCTCACAAGATGCCTGCTCCTTGATTCCATCCGCGGGGTAGCCGGGACCGCCATCTACCATACGTGCATCGTCAGAAGGGACCTCCGATTTAGCCACGCTGCTTTTCCGCTGAGATGGGATAGCGGTAATATTGAGTACAAGATCTTGCAAGCGCGCTCATCCTCGATGTTCGTCAATCTGTTGATGATGCATTCGAAGTGTTCCTATCAACTCGGTGAACTTGTCTCCCTCCTCCTCCTGCCGTCTCCTCTTCGTTCTCTCTCGGCTCCTATAAGTATCTCTGTCTTTGGGAAACCCAATCTCCCAGGTATAACTAGGGCCAAGGCCTCGTACACGTCCTCCGCGTTCGTCATTCCCGAGGACCTTTGTCAGCAAGTCTTTCTCTCTATCGGGACGGAACTTTGTTGTCCCCGCTTTAATCTCCTTCACCACTTTCTGCCATGTATCCCGGGTATCCTATCCCATCATCGCAAATAAGGTCCTCAGATTTCGTCATACTCACTCCCATGCCCAAGGAACCAATTCCTTGCCCTCAGATCCCATTCTTCGCGTATTGGTTCTGGAGTGATCCCTTTAGCAAGCAGCTCATTTTTCTTGTTTTTTTTCCGACATTTCCATAGCAGGTTGTGACTCCTTGTACTTCACAAATGCATCCCAGTTAGCCTGCTGCTTCGTTAGATAGCATTCAAATTTAGGAGCCTTCTTTGTCTTCTGATACTTTTGCCACAATGCTTTCTTCCAGTTCTTGAATAGTTTGGCCATCTTCGTAAGAGTCCACTGCTTGACTTTCTTCCTCAATGTAGCCGTGTCGGCATCATCCTCACATTCTGGCAGGGTGAAATGTGTCATGAGGTCATTCCAAAGACCCTCTTTGCACCTGTCGTAGACATACTCACCCTCTTTCGCCCCTTTGGTCTTATTCCACTCTCGAACGGTGATCGGGATGTGATCCCTAACCATAACTCCGCATTGTTGTTTAAATACAGTTTTAGCCTTTTCGGGTTCCACCGGTTCACCCCGTAGTGATACCCGCGTAATTGTATAACGCGTAGATGCGTCCATCTTTTTGGCCGGGCCTCGTTTGGAATATTTTTTGCTCGGTGTGGAGGCCTAAGAGAAGAAACATTCGTCAATTCATATATATATACAACTCAGTTAATGCATCTACTGATCACCAGACTTCATATATATACCTCGTCGTCGGCTTCTCCACCACCGGAGCCGTCGGCTTCTCCTTGATCATTTCGATCGACCTCCTCTCCCTCACCGGAGGGGTTCAGATAAATCGACGGAGATTCGGGTGGATCAACATGGGGGGTGTCGTTGATCATATCCTCGAGAATTTCTTCCGTGCAGTCTCTCCGATTGGATCCATAGTTTTCTACAAAATGCACAGAATAACATTTTTCATTCAATATTGCTACATAAAATAACACTAAACAATAATATGAACACACAATTTGCTACAATAATACTAAACAATAGCAAAATTCTACTGATGCCATAACCCTAACCCTAAGTCCGGGCGGCCCGCAAGCACCACCACCCTAACCCTATCTCTGGGGGCCCACGAGCACCACCACTCTAATCCTAAGTCCGGGGGCCCGCGAGCACCACCACCCTAACCCTAAGTCCGGGCAGCCCGCGAGCACCACCACCCTAACCCTAAGTCCAGGGGCCCGCGAGCACTACCACATTAACCCTAAGTCCGGGGGCCCGCGAGCACTACCACCCTAACCCTAAGTCCGGAGGCCCGCGAGCACTACCACATTAACCCTAAGTCCGGGGGCCGCGAGCACTACCACCCTAACCCTAAGCCCGGGGGCCCACGAGCACTACCAGACTTAGGGTAGTTATTTCTTTAGCACTACTATATATATTATTACTAGTAATAAATATATATACACAAACATATATATACTATATTTATATACTAGTAATAAATATTACAATATAAAAAAGATACAAGAAATAAAAAAACATATATATACTATATCTATATGATCTATTACTATTATACACAAACATATTTATATATACTTTATCTATATATACTAGTAATAATTATTAACATATAAAAAATACACTAGAAATTAATATATACTATACTAGTAATACTAGCAATGATTCTATCTATTACTAGTAATAATTCTTAATTAATATATAAAAATACAAAAAACTTAAAAAAGTACGGGAGGGGCTGTCCCGCTACAGGGTCATGGGCAGCGGGGATGGAGGCAGCTGTGCAGCAGCGCAGGCCACCGGCTGGGCTCGGGAGCTGAATGAGGGTGAGGAGAGATTCCGCGGAGAGGCGGTTACCTCCCTAAAATACAAAAAACTTAAAAAAGTGGGGAGGGGCTAGGGCTAATGGGGTCAGAGGGGGGGCGAGGCTTGGGCGCTGTGTCGCCCCTCGGCGGCTCGCAGGATCGGCTGGCATGGGTGGGGAGGAGAAGGGGGGAGAGGATAGAGGCAGTACTCACAGGGCGTGGGCGGTGGGACGGGCGTCTCGAGAGGCGGTGGCATGGTGCCAACACGGCGGGGTGGCTACGCGGACGGACGTCTCGAGAGGCGTCAACACGGCGGGGTGGCTACGCGGACGGGCGGAGAGGCGACGAGGTAGCGAGGCGGCGGCGTAGCTCCAAATTTTGGCAGCCTGGCACCGTACTGCTAGCTCCTCGCGAGATGTGCTCCGGTCGATGGATTCGACCGGGGGAGAAGCGGCACAATAAATACCCCCACACCCTTTAGTCCCGGTGCGTGGCACAAACCGGGACTAAAGGGGGGGGTCTTTGGATGCCTTTTCGCCTACAGAGCCTTTAGTCCTAGATGGTGTTCTGCGCCGGGACTAAAGGCCCAAATTTGCGCGCGCTGGGCCTAAGTTGGCGCCTGTTTTTTCAAATATTATAATTTGTAATTATTAGATTTTTTAAACATTTGAATTATAGAGTTTTTGCATACTTATGAATTTGAGAAAATTTTCAACATGAAAAGTTTTTGAATTTGAATAAGTAATCGAAATCTATTTTCTATTTTATAAAATAATTATTCTAACTAGTGAAACTAATAACCATTTTGCCATTTCCAATTTAAAAATGCATTAACTATTATATTTTGCATATTTTTAACATAAAAAGTGCTTGAATTTGAATCAGAGATTCAAATCCATTTTCTGTTTTATAAAATAATTATTCTAACTAGTCAAACTATTAACCATTTTGCCATTTTCATGTGATTCCGACGCTCCGGTGGTCTTCCTCCGGCGAAACCCTAGACCGGGGGCCTCAGATCGTCTACCCCTGTAGCTTCCTCCGTACGAGGGTACCCCTTTAGGGTTTAGGGTTTAGGGTTTAGGCTTGGTCGTTGCCATAGCACATCTAGACTCATATCTGCCGCCTCTCTCCACTCTATCCCATGGTTTTCACCATACGTCTAACCCAGGGAGGCGGAGATGGAGTCTTTCACGGGCTAGCAGGAAAATATTTTCCGAGGCGGAACTTCCGAAGATGCCATAGGGCGTGTTCACCAAGGGCATCTTCGAGAAATTCCGCCACGGGAGATTTCCCAACCCTTTCTTCCATCCATGGGGATGAAACTCTCCATCCATGTTGGCTTGGTCATTGCCATAGCACATCTCCACTCATATCTTCTGCCTCTCTCCACTCTATCCCATGGCTTCCACCATACCTCAAACCCCAGGGAGGCGGAGATGGAGTCTTTCACGGGCTAGCAGGAAAATATTTTCCGAGGCGGAACTTTCGAAGATGCCATAGGGCGTGTGCACCAAGGGCATCTTCGAGAAGTTCCTCCACGGGAGATTTCCCAACCCTTTCCTCCATCCATGGGGATGAAACTCTCCATCCATGTTGGCTTGTTGAGTTGCTTGCCATGGCGTATCGATGCTCCTTTTATAGGCACGACGCCGCTTCTACATTGTCTTCTTCCTCCGACAGGGCGTCGTGCGCTACATGCTTTATCTCATCGAGCAGTGCGTCCACCCACGTGTCCTTATCCTACCGACAGCTTTAGTCCCGGTTTGAGCCCCCACCCGGTACTAAAGGTTACCCACGCGTCTTAACCCAATCAGTTTTGTTAGATGACACAAAAACCACCTTTAGTCCCGGTTGCACCCACCAGCCGGTACTAAAGGTTAGCCACCCCCAGATAAGGCCCTCCCAGATAAGCCTCCCCAAGATAAGGCCCCCCATCTTTTGTCCCGGTTTGAGCCCCCACCCGGGATGAAAGTTTCCCGCGCCACTGTGTTCCCGCGCTTTCCACTGGTTCCCACCTCTGTCTCAGATAAAAGGTTTAATACATTACAAAGATTTATGTCTCAAATAAAAGGTTTAATTACATAGATTTATGTCTCAAATAAAAGGTTTAATACATTATTACACATCACCAACATCTAGTGTTGTGGTTTTCTTCTACACCGTAGCCATGGAGAATCTTCATCATTTAATAGGATGCTTGGGTCAGTTTTCACTTTGAAGGGCGAAATTTCATGAAACTTATTGTAATCTTCTAACATGTCTGTCTTGTCATCCACACCCATGATGTTTCTTTTCCCTGAAAGAACTATGTGGCGCTTTGGCTCATCGTATTCTGTACTCTTTTGCTTATATTTCCTTTTTCTCGGTTTGGTAGACATGTCCTTCACATAGAAAACTTGAGCCACATCATTGGCTAGGACGAATGGTTCATCCATGTACGCAAGATTGTTGAGATCCACAGTTGTCATGCCGTACTTTTCGTCTACATGTACCCCGCCACCTGTCATCTTAACCCATTTGCACCGAAACAAAGGGACCTTAAAAGTAGGTCCATAGTCAAGTTCCCATATCTCCTCTATGTACCCATAATATGTGTCAATCTGCCCATTGTCATCTGTTGCATCAAAGCGGACACCACTGTTTTGGTTGGTGCTCTTTTTATCTTGGGCGATCGTGTAAAATGTATTCCCATTTATCTCGTACCCTTGGAAAGTACATATAGTCGAAGATGGTAACCTGGCCAACGAGTACAACTCATCTCCAACAATGGTGTTATTCATGAGATGTGTTTGCAAACAATTGCCAAAATTCTTCTCGTGTTCCCCTTTAATCAAAGTTTCAGGCTTCCCCGGGTTTTCAGAGCGTAGAATATTCTTGTGCTTCTCGATATACGGAGCCACCACGGTGGAATTGTGTAGAAATGTGTAGCATGCTTGAGTGAAAGAATGCCCGTCCCTACATACCATTGATTTCCTTCCTAGTTTTCCTTTTCCAGTCATCCTCCCCTCATAACGAGATTCAGGAACACCAATCGGCTTAAGGTTAGGAAGAAAGTCAACACAAAACTCAATGACCTCCTCTGTTCCATAGCCCTTGGAGATGCTTCCTTCTGGCCTAGCACGGTTATGAACATATTTCTTTAAGACTCCCATGAACCTCTCGAAGGGGAACATATTGTGTAGAAACACAGGACCGATAATTCGAATCTCTTCGACTAGGTGAACTAGGAGGTGCGTCATAATATTGAAGAAGGATGGCGGGAACAACAACTCGGCGACTGAGACATTGGACCACATCAATCTGTAACCCTGATAGACTTTCTCGATTGATTACCTTCTGAGAAATTGCATTGAGGAATGCACATACCTTCACAATGGCTAGTCGAACATTTTCTGGTAGAATTCCCCTCAATGCAACCGGAAGCAATTGCGTCATAAGCACATGGCAGTCATAAGACTTTAGGTTTTGAAATTTTATCTCTTTCATATTTACTATTCCCTTTATATTCGACGAGAAGCCAGACGGGACCTTGCTACTGAAAAGGACTTCAAAAAAGATTTCCTTCTCTTCTTTGGTAAGAGCGTAGCTGGCAAGCCCTTGAAATTGCCCTGGATGCTTGTCGTCTCGTCCTTTATGATGTTGCTGGTCCTCCCGTGCTGTCGGGGTATCTTTTGACTTCCCATACAAGCCCAGGAAGCCTAGAATATTCACGCAAAGATTCTTCGTCAGGTGCATCACGTCGATTGCAGAGCGGACCTCATGCACTTTCCAATAGGGTGGGTCCCAAAATATAGATTTCTTCTTCCACATGGGTGTATGTCCGGTAATGGGGTCTTTCGGAATATGTTGTCCTCCAGAACCCTTTCCAAAGATTACATCCAAATCCTTGACCATACCAAATACATCAGCACCACTACGGAGGACAGGCTTTGTCCAGGTTTCTGCCTTGCCATTGAAATGCTTGCCTTTCTTCTATAAGCGATGACTGGGCAGAAGAAAACGACGATTGTACGGGTACACATTCTTTCTACATTTATCCAGATATATACTTTCAGTCTCATCTAAACAGTGCGTGCATGCATTGTATCCTTTGTTCGTCTGTCATGAAATGTTACTAAGAGCAGGCCAATCATTGATGGTTACGAACAACAACGCTTGTAGGTCAAATTCCTGCTGTTTGTGCTCATCCCACACACGTACACCTGGTTTGGCCCACAACTGTAGAAGTTCATCAACTAATGGCCTTAGGTACACATCAACGTCATTGCCGGGTTGCTTCGGGCCTTGGATGAGCACTGGCATCATAATGAACTTCCGCTTCATGCACAACCAAGGAGGAAGGTTGTAGATACATAGAGTCACGGGCCAGGTGCTGTGACTGCAGTTCTGCTCCCCAAAATGATTCATGCCATCGGTACTTAGACCAAACCATAAGTTCCTTGCGTCACCAGCAAAGTCCGGGAAGTCTCTCTCGATTTTTGTCCACTGCCGACCATCAGCAGGGTGCCTCAACATCCCCTCTTTCTTACGGTCTTCCATGTGCCATTGCAACAACTTGGCATGCTCTTTATTTCTGCACAAACGTTTCAACCGTGGTATTATAGGAGCATACCACATCACCTTGGCAGGAACCCTCTTCCTGGGTTGCTCGCCCTCAACATCACCAGGGTCATCTTTTCTGATCTTATACCGCAATGTAGTGCATACCGGGCATTTATCTATATTCTCGTACTTCTCACCGCGGTAGAGGATGCAGTCATTAGGGCATGCATGTATCTTCTGCACGTCTAATCCTAGAGGGCAAACAAGTTTCTTTGCTTCGTACGTACTAGAGGGCAATTGGTTATTTCTTGGAAGCAGCTTCTTCATTATTACCAGCAACTTTTCAAATCCCGAGTCAGTCATACCGGTCTCTGGCTTCCACTTCAACAATTATAGTGTGCTACCCAGCTTCTTCTGGCCATCTTCACAAGTTGGATACAGCAATGTGTTGTGGTCCTGTAACATCTGCTCGAACTGCAACCTCTCCTTTTCTGTGTCGTAGTCTCGCCTTGCATCACTAATGACCCGACCAAAATCATCAACGGGCTCATCTGGTTCCCATTCTTCACCCCCTTCTTTTTCATTATCTTCAACTGCGGTATCATCGTATTCAGGGAACATAGATCGGTAGTTGCCATCATCGTTCTCTTCTTCATCGCCATCTTCCATCGTAACCCCTCTTTCTCCGTGCTTGGTCCAAACATTATAGCCGGACGTGAAACCGGACTGAAGCAGGTGGCTCTGAATGACTCTTGAGGAAGTGTGAGTCTGCTCATTCCGACATTCAATACATGGACATCACATAAAACCATCCCGCCGCTTGTTCGCCTCGGCCACAAGGCGAAAAGAACGCACGCCTTCTTTCTAAGCGTCAGAGCGTCGGTCACCGTACATCCATGGGTGGCTCATCTGCATCATACAACCATGCATATATATCAAACGCAATCATGATGCTTAAATTAGTACCACGCAGTCAGAATGAGAAAATAGTTGCTAACCTTTGAGGACACTTCAAAACAAAGAGGAGAAACCTTAAGTGTCGCTCTGACACCTCATATCATATTTTGTCTTGTGTAAACTCAAGTGGCATCGCTCTAATAGGCATTTCACCGAACACCTCTAGTGTATATGAAGAAAAAAGTTAGCACAAAGTTATACCCACCTCTCACATATGAAAAAAACAGGAGAGAGTGGAGGGCTGGGTGCATATATATAGGGCCAGGTCATTAGTCCCGGTTTGAGATACAAACCGGGACTAAAGGTTCTGCCAGGAGCACGCGCGCCAACCGAGACCCATTTGTCCCGGTTTGTATCTCAAACCGGGACTAATGGTTCCTTACGGACCGAGACATAGTGCCTCAGCCTCCTCGGGCCGTCTGGTTCGGACCATTAGTCCCGGCCCCAGCCACGACCAGGACTAATGGCCCGAACCAAAGGCCCATTTTCTACTAGTGGAACCTCCATTCCCAACGGACACAGGCCTTAGCGAGAGATATCTTATAGAGGTTGAATTCCTTCTGCTGGCAAAATGTATCTTGGAGAGGGAGTGCTCCCATACTCCTCGGCAATGTAAAGGCTAAGTTCTTAAATTGGTCCATAATGCTTACTAGGTTGTGCAGATTAATCGAGTGGCATGGCATTATGGTGTTCTCCAACAATGGAGATGTACAGATGCTAGCCCTAGCTAGTCTAGGTATTTCCATACTAATTCACTCCCTCTGCTTAATCTTATGCTAAAGTTCTTCGCTCTCCCTATGCCTGGTCTTGCTTATTTCTCCTCTCTAGATCTCTCTCTATCTCTAGTGAGTGTTGAAGCTGTTTCCTCTCTCTCTCTCTACCCCTAGTCTAAGAGTGATTCTTATGAGTTGTGCTCTAAGTATTTATGAGCATTGGGGTTGGGTTTGGCTGCTATTTACAGTAATCTAGGATTCAGCTAGTGTTGACATGTCACTGCTCCAGTCCAACTAACATTCAGATCATTTCTAAAGTACAGGAGTTAAATAATCGATATTTCGATAATCATGGCCCAGATCACATTCGGTTTATTACAATCAAACATAACCCAGGAATACAAAAAACCTACAAAAGTACAGTGTGGATACAATTATACAATCAGACATATTAAGAAAACACAGGAATAATACAACAATTCCATAGTCCAAATAACCCACAAACATACAACTAGCCAAAAAAAATATGACTATCAACTCCTAGGAAGATATAACTAGCATCAACTCTTTACTGACTATGAAGCTTCTGCTTCTTCTACTTTCCTCCTGGAGCTCATGTAAATGAAAGGAAAGTGTGGTTTCAGTTGGAAAAGAAAGCATTATCTTGTTAAAATAAAATAGAACAGCTAGAAAAAATAAACAGTTGTAGTAGCATATCTAATAGGATAGTACATGTATAACCACCAATCTCATTTTAAAGCATGCTCTAGGTGGATTTAAGGTTTTTGCTTGGAACATATATGCCAGGTATACATTGAACATATATTGAAATTAAGCATATCATATCAGTAAGTATTGCTAGATAGTAATAGAGCAGTACAGTATTCTAACATATCACTATGAAAGGAATGTAAAAAGCATTGACAGATAATACAACAAGCTAGAGCATAGCATTCAAAGAAAAAACAGGAGCATAGCATATCAAATATTAGCTAAAATTGCTAGAGGCTATTAGAACGTAGAAACTATATGAACAAGCTAAAGTTACACAAACAGTTGAAACATGTTGGTACATGACAAAACAAAAATAGGATAAATAAGAACTACAGCGGCAAGAAAAGATACAGATTTAGATGCACAAATAAGAACTTCAATCATCACAGTCAAGTAAATGCTAAACAAAAGCACACAATATGCATGTGTTGTTTGCAAATTAAATACAGTCTGTATATACATTATAACCTGTAGTGATGCTACTCACACAAAGCATCTGAAACAGTAAGAGAAGGAGAAGGTTTATAAGCTCAGATGGTGAATAGGTTGGTAATCAACTCACCTCCGGAAGTTAAGCGAACATGGCAAAAGCGTGAGCTCCGGAAGACTCAAGCAGAGCCTGGCCAGCGCGTCTCGAGCCCCGCGAATTCCTCCGCCCGCGACCTCACGCCGTAGCAGAACTAGGTAAACCTGTGAGAACAATCAAGCAAAGTAGTTGTCAGTAAGCATCAAGGATGTTACTACTTCAGCATCACATATGAAATCAAGTAATGTACATAGTTATATCAGGATAGTACTATCAATGATCACAACAGATTCATCTCAACTTATGCAAATGAGCACTAGTTCAAATATGTATAACTCATTTCTAGGGCAGTAGGTGATATAATTGCCCCCCTTTAATTTTGTAAGAGAAACATTAAGTTTTGTTTAGTTTGCGATTCTTCCATTCTATTTTGTTTAGTTTTTTAATGAAAAAAAGACCAATCAAGCGTCTATACACACAGGGACATATGCAAAACAAGGAGTATATGAAACTGTACCTACAAAACAAGGACCATGTTTTCCTTTTCAAATAGAAACCAATTATGCGCATTCATAAAATTGTTCTAGTGTAAAGCTAGTTATAACATCCTATAGTAGAATGCATTATATACTTACTAATTATCACTTAATCAAGTCAACTGTATAGTGGAATGGTGAATACATTTGATCAATAAGGGCTTGAACATGCACACAAACAAATACGAGCAAATTAATCAAGATTTCAAATAACCAGCGCATCAGATTACCTATAATCATGTTGTTTTCCTTCAGAAGAAGAGGTTTACATAGAGTAAAGAAAGAAGTGTTGCTTGTTCATCTATCTGATCTGAACAAATAGTAGGGGGATTATGCACTACACTTCATCCTCGAAAGAAATTCTGTTGTGTTTTCGAACCAACTACATTAACTACGAGCAACCGACGAATAATCCACGCTGATCCATCACGAATCCCTGAATCGCAGTACAGCCAAACAATAGGGACTGGGGTGAGCAAGCAAGATCTTGGATATTACCGTAGTGGGGCGGGGCCTGGTCATCCTCGGTGCTCCGCTCGACCTCAGTGAACTCCTTGACGGTGTTCTGCGCCTTCCTCACCACCATGATCGAGGCATCAGCAGCGGCGGAAGTGCCCTCGGACGCGTCGGCGACAAAGGAGAAGAACTCGCCTACTCCCTCCACACTGCTTCCTTGCGTCTGGCTTCATGACCAGTGTATCCGCCGCGTCCGGCCTCACACCTACCGGATCCGGCCTTGCCACCGTCGATGAACTAGGAAGGTGGTGTAGGGGAGGGGAGGGGAGGGGGCGACGCATCTAGAGGAACTGCCCTCCCTTCTCCCAGATCAAGGGAGAGTATAGGTGGGTCTCGATGTGGAGAGCAAGGAGAGGTACCGGTGTTGAGTGTTTGGGTTGGGTCGGGCTTGAATAGTGAGCGGTGCGGTGAGGAGAGGTGGGTCGCAAACTTGCAATGTGGAGCAAGGGATGCGGTGAAGAGCAGTTGTCGAGCGAGAGAGAGGAAGAAGTGGCAGCGGGGATTAGGGTTTGGAGTCAGTCCCTCTCGACCGTGTTCACTTATATGAGGGTGGTGTGCACGATATGACAAAATTACCCATGGTAATTTCTGTGGTGAAGTCTATGGGAACTCTATGGAGTTTGTGTCATTTCACGTACAGAGATAGTGGGCAAGGAGGCGCGGAATAAACTTTCGGGCATTGGATGGAGGGCTTGTACATGGCTGAGATCACCTTCGATGGGGTAATCCGTGGGTATTCTGATTCTTTATTCTGATTGGCTGGCATTACTTTTCTATTTTCGAGCGCCAAAAACGAGTTGTTTTGTGAAGCTACCACCAAAGGGCTAATTCAAAATGGCACCAACCCATTTAAAAAATACTAGACCAAATTACATGGCCAATGTACCATCCAGGGGATCTCAAACCTTTCCGAACACCCCTCGTGAAAAAGACAAATGTCTGCCGAATCAGCAGGAAATGGGTCCGATTTGAAATAAAGGTACATGATCTAACGCTCGTGATTTTTTGCAAAAATCATTTTTAGACTAACACTATTCTATTTTATCATAGATCCGATGCAAGTTTGGTGAGGCTCATCCCATACAAAAGAACCTTTATGCCCGCCGTTTTAACCATAGTTTAAAACGGGCATAAAAAATTCAAAAACGGTCCGGAGAATGTAAATTCTTCGCGTGGCATCATTTTATGTGACATATTTGCAAGGAAAAATATCAAACTTGGTATATTGATTGTGTCTCAAAAAAACCTAATCAAAAAAGACATATCATGTTCGAGGTTTCATGGCTTTTAGGCCAAACGACCAATGTTATGGCTAGAATCGTGGCATAGTTTGTGATAATGTTCCCATATTATGCATCCATGTGCATCTTGGGATGGCGAACAATGTTGCAGGAGAAAGTTTTCCTTTTCGTCCCATGGAAAAGCCTTTTTCCATTATTCCAGCGCCAAAAACGAGTCGTTTTGTGAGCAAACACCAAAGGGATAATTCAAAATCCGACCAACCCATTTTAAAAAAATACTATACCAAAGTACATGGCTAATGTCCAATCCGGTGGATCTCAAACCTTTCCAGACACCCCTTATGAAAAAGACAAATGTCTGTCTAATCCGTAGGAAATGTGTCTGATTTGAACTATAGGTACATGATCTAACACTCGTGATTTTTTGAAAAAAACATTTTTAGACTCATAATATGTTATTTCATCATAGATCCAATGCAAGTTTCACGAGGCTCATCCCCTACCAAAGAACCTTCACGCCCGCCATTTTGACCATAGTTTAAAACGGGCATAAAAAATTCAAAAACGGTCCAAACAATGTAAATTCTTCACGTGGCGTCATATTTTGTGACATATTTTTCAAGGAAAAATATCAAAATTGGTATATTGATAGCGTGTAAAAAAACCTTCTCAAAAATGACCTATCATGTTCGAGGTTTCATGGCTATTAGGCCAAACGACCAACGTTATGGCTAGAATGGTGGCATAGTTTGTGATAATGTGCCCATATTATGCATCAATGTGCATATTGGGATGGCGAACAATGTTGCAGGAGGAAGTTTTCCTTTTCGTCGCACAGAAAAGCTATTTTCCATTTTCCGAGCGCTGAAACGGAGCATTTTGTGATTCAACCACTAAATGGAAGTTTCAAAATAGGACCAACCCATTTAAAAAAATACTAGACCAAATTACATGGCCAATGTCCCATCCGGGGGATCTCAAACCTTTCCGGACACCCCTCGTGAAAAAGACAAATGTTTGCCGAATCGACAAGAAATCGATCCAATTTAAACTACAGGTACATGATCTAATGCTCGTGATTTTTTGAAAAAAAACATGTTTAGACTCACAATATGCTATTTCATCATAGATCTGATGCAAGTTTGGCGAGGCTCATCCCCTACCAAAGAACCTTCATGCCCGTCGTTTTGACCATAGTTTAATACAGTCATAAAAAATTCAAAAATGGTCTGAACAATGTAAAACCTCCGCGTGGTGTCATATTATGTCATATAGTTGCAAGGAAAAATACCAAACTCGGTATATTGATTACAACTCAAAAAAACCTTCATAGAAATAACCTATCATGTTCGAGGTTTCATGGCTTTCAAGTGAAGCGACCAATGTTATGGCCAGAATCGCGACATAGTTTGTGACAATGTGCCCATATTGTGCATGCATGTTGCAGCAGTTAGTTTTCCTTTACGTCGCACGAAAAAGCCATTTTCTATTTTTCGAGTGCCAAAATCGGGGCGTTTTGTGAAACAACACCAAATGTTCAATTAAAAAAGCTACCATCCTATTTTTCAAAAATACTAGACACCCCTTACATGAACAATGTCCTAACCGGGGATTCGTAAACCTTTCTGTCCACCCTTGTTGAAAAAGACAAATGTCTGCCGAATCGGTAGGAAGTGGGTCCGGTTTGAACTACAGGTACATGATCTAACACTCATGATTTAAAAAAAATTATTGTTAGACTCACAATGTGATATTTCTTCAGAGATCCAATGCATGTTTAGCGAGGATCATCCCCTATGTTAATGCGTGTCGTTTTGACCATAGTTTGAAACTGGAAAATTTTGAAACGGACATAAGAAATTAAAACGTGGTCTAAACAATGTAACTTCTTCGCATGGTGTCATATTATGTGACATAGTTGCAAGGAAAAATACAAAACTTGGTATATTGATTGCATCCCCAAAAAACCTTCACAGAAATGACCTATGATGTTCGGGGTTTCATGGCTTTCAAGCCAAACGACCAATGTTATGGCCAGAATCGTAACATAGTTTGTGATACTGTACCCATATTGTGCACGCATGTGCATCTTTAGATGGCAAACAATGTTGCAGGACGAAGTTTTCCTTCAAGTCACATGGAAAAGTCATTTTCTATTTTTCGAGTACCAAAATCTGGGCGTTTTGTGAAGCAACACCAAACAGTGAATACAAAATGCTACCACCCCATTTTTCAAAAATACTAGACCCACCTTACATGAACAATGTCCCAACTGGGGATTCTCAAACCTTTCCGTCCACCCCTGGTGAAAAAGAAAAATTTCTGCCGAATCGGTAGGAAGTGGGTCCGGTTTGAACTATAGGTACATGATCTTTTGCAAAAATCATTCTTACACTCACTGACGAGGGGTTAACTCATCAATGCCCATTGTTATGAACTTGGGTTTTGGAGAAGGAGGGAGCGCTGGAGGCATCTTTTTGCTAGCAAACAAGCACACAGGGACGCAAGGTTTACCCAAGTTCAGGCCTCGTAGAGGACCATACTCCTGCTTATCTGCTCTTGGAATTATCAAAGGAATCGAAGATTATAGGGGTGCGCAAATGCAATCTGGCGATGGTGTGGAAACTAGGGTTGCGAGGGTGCCCTCCTCGCTGCCCCCTCCTAGCCTTTATATAGATAGGCCAGGTCTCAGGTAGTAGTTCGAGTCGGTTACAAGTTAGGGTTTGACCCTTTTAAACTTTCTATCTTTGAACCATGTCTCGCACTGCAAGTATTTTAAGTCTCCATGAGTCACCCGAATCCAATATTGGGCCTTGGGAAACATCGTGGGCTTCGACCAGGCTGGACCACATATGCTAGGCTCGAGTACCTGTAAGGTATGCCCACGTTAGTAGCCCCCGAGTGTCTGGTCAAATCGTAGATTCGAGCAGAGACTTAAAAAGTCTTTCGAGTGCATAGCCGAGCATATATCGAGTGCTTTTACTTGTATTATAGGGATTGTTGATATGCGTGCCTGATTCATCGATGCATCGATATCAGTTAACTACCATGGGGCAGAATCATCGCCATCTACTTCAAATTCGAGTCCCCGGACTCGAATCTGGAAAAATGCTGGTGTGATTCGACTCTGGCCACGAAGGTCTTACAGAGTTAGAATCCCAGTGTATATGAGTATGTGCACTCAATGCGTCTGTCAAGGCATTTGCTTCGCACCTGCAGGTGTGGATTATTTCTAGCAGAGCGCAGTCGAGGCGTTGCTAGGCCTTGTACATGTCTTATCTCCATGCTGTAAGCGCGACATCCGAAATTTTGGTCATCGCGGAGATGATTCGGGTGGCCCAGGAGACGTGGTCTCTTTGCAGGGAAAAATGAAGCGGAGTCGCCTGGATCCTCGAGTGTGGATGTAATCGACACACAATTTGTAATCAAGAAAAAATCATAGGGTGTGCGACCAGCGCTCCCTATGGGAGTAGCCCCCGAGTGCCTATTCGAGTCGAAGTATTCTATCGACTGTCGTCGTCCTTTTGCTTGTTCAGGAAGAGATGTGTTCCCAGCGCTCTCTATGGGAGTAAACCGAAGTCCATAGTTAGGGTTTCAGCTTCCAGCGTAAACTTTCTGCAAAAGTAGTTAAGGAGAAAAATCATAGGGTGCGCGACCAGCGTTCCCTATGGGAGTAGCCCCCGAGTGCTTGGTTGAGTCGAAGACTCGACTAAGGACTTTGTTAGTAGTCGAAAAATGCCTTTGCTGAAGTCGATGACGTCAGTGGTGATGTTATGATGACATCGCTTGCCCGCGAGAGCGGCTTTGACGGGACGTGACGAGTGGTGGGACCCACTTTCTGACTGAGATTTGACCAGGCGTGCGTAATCTTCTGCCGTTACTATGTCTCCTCATTTTTCGCGCACGATAGGCGGAGCAGGGGGCGCGACGGTTCGTGGGCTAGTGGGTCCACACGTCGTGGCCGATGTGTGCCACGCGTCTTGACGGTCTCATCTTGGCCGTTAGATTGCCTCCGGTTCTCAGGTTAAATAGTGAGTTTCACCGTGGTGAAAACTCACATTGCCTTCTTCTTCTTTGTGCCCTTGCCGCTTCTGCTCCCAAGTGATATGTGCTCCTTGCGCTGGATCAGCTGCGTGTTTTTCCTAGCTACTTTCTTCGCTCCCATTGCCACCGATCAATGGGCAAGAAGAGAGCCTCGCCATCCGCCGCCGCCGCGACTGCTATCGCGAAGAAGAAGAAAGGCGCCACCGCGACTGGCACCGGCGCCGGTTCTGGTGATGGGAAAAAGAAAGGCGTCGCCTCCCACGTCATGAACAGCTCCTGGTGCCGCTCTGTGATCAAGCCGACTGAGGTGTTCTTCCATCGCCAAGATGGATCTCTTCTGGCGGCAGAGAGCGAGTCCAAGATCCCTGGCAGTGAGGTAATCCCCAGTCCTCCTGCTTGTTTCCGTGTCATGTTCCTCGCCTTCCTGGCGAGGGGCCTTTCTCTCCCCCTGCACCCCTTCGTCAGGGGGCTTCTCTGTTTTTACGGGCTTCAACTCCATCAGCTGTCGCCCAACTCCATTCTGCACATTGCATGTTTCATGACTTTGTGCGAGTGCTTGCTCGGTGTCGAGCCACACTTTGGTCTCTTCAAGAAAATCTTTCGAGTGAAACATTAGTCGGGCTCTAGGTCGGTAGTGTATGACTTAGGAGGGTGCGGTATACACGTAGACTCCAACGATACCTACTTTTCGATTACCCTCCCTGCTTCTGTCCAAAACTGGAGGGACAAATGGTTCTATGCCCACGACCAGCGCTCCGAGGGTGAGCATTTTGGACTCGAACCCTTCAACCCCTCCGCACTTTGCAAGAAGAGGAGGTCCTGGAAGAACTCTGTGATGCCTGCCGAAGTCGAAGACACGGAGGCTCTGTATCAGCGGGTGGTCGACCTCGAGGAGCGCATGGGCAGCATGGTAGGAGGCACCGAGCTCATCCGCACATGGATGCGTCGTCGGGTGCAGCCCCTGCAGGCCAGGGCACACCCGATGTTCCGCTGGTCCGGTGCGGGAGATGTCACCCGCATATCCGCAGAGGACATTTCTTCGAGTGAGGTGGACAGGAGGCTTCGGCTGCTGACGAAGTTCACCGTCAAGGAAGAGCTTCCCAGCGCCGCAGTCGTGCCTCCCTTCTGTGCGGACCATCCTCCACCAGAGGTAGACTTGTACTCTTTTTTATTGTCTTCTTCGACGTGACTTTTTCTATTGACCCTTTGTTAAATTTGTTGGTACAGGACATGGCGGTGGCCCCAAGCGTGCCTCCACAGGCAGAAGGAGTGATCCCATGCAAGGTGGAGGACGAATCGGGCTCCCCCTTTCTGATAGAGGAGGAGCCGGAAGCCCCCAAGTCCGAGGACGCTCGCAAGCGCTCGCGTGAGCTGGAGGACTCCGATGCTTCTTCGCCTCCAATGCCTAAAGATGCTCCTACTGCTACGGAAGAGGCAATCCCAGTGCAGTCGTGTGGCCAGCTCCTATAGCTTCAAGAAATCGAGGGCTGCCAAAGGATTCCTCGGAGGATTCCTTTCATATTGAGAACTTTCACGGGTAAGTGGTGCTCCTTTTCGCTGTTGCAAGTTCTTTCATAGCTTTTCTTGCTCGGCTTCTTTTTCCCTTGTTTGATTTTTGAGTACTTGGTTGCAGTCAGACGGAATCTTCCGCTGATTAACTTTTTGTTAGGGAATCTACACCTGCTCCTTGCAAAGGTAAGGAGGTAGCTGTGCAGCCTTCTTCTCCCCCATTGGCGGCCCACTCCGAGGCAAATTCTTCTCCCCCATCTCATGATCCAGTCTTAATACAACAAGCAGTGGAATAGAATAATAAGCATAGCGGTGGGGTCCATCTTCAGTGTCACAGGCAATGCTGATGATGGAAGATGATCCTAGTTGTCGTAGCCTTCCTGCTGTCCATCCTCTTGGTACTCCTCATCATAGTCTGGCCACGGGAATAGCCAGGAACAAATCCATGAGTACTTTTAAGTACTCGCAAACTATCACTAACAAGTAAGGTATAGCTCTAGTATGAAACTTAAGCTATAAGTTTATTTGCAAAAAGCCAGGTTTACTTAGCTGAGTTTAGAAGTAAAGAAAGCTAAGTTAAGTTTGAAGTTTCACTTGAGTTGGGAAAGTATTTTCAACAACACAACCCTATTGTGGTCAAGTCAAGATCACAACTCATTTCATAATTCAAAGTCATGTTAAAACATCTGACGACGGAACAGTATGGCCACTCCAACTGTCCATAACCGCGGGCGCGGCTATTCGAATAGTTTGACACTCTGCAGAGGTGGCACACTTTCACCACAAGATTCGATACATCTGTCAGGGATAACCCTGAATCATCATACTTAGTATGCAGATAATCAAACATAACCTTTCCTTTACACACTGTAGTATAGGCACCTCTCCTATGAGCATGGCCTCCCAACCATGACCATCTGTCATCTTGGGCACTACATAGGTGGACAACATTGAGAGGTAGCCTAAGCTCAAACCTCTCCCGCGAGGGAACTAATACTAATGTATATAAACTTCCGGCTAAGCCTTACCCAATTCAGGTACTGTGGTTGTACGGTAAAATTGGAACATTATCGCATCCGAACTCAACCATCAGTTTTGTAAAAGGGCGAAGGCTCATGCCTTAACAATTTCATCATCATAAACCGTGGTGTTTTCTCACACATGTCAAAACAAGAAGAAGCTTGCATCTAATCTCACTAAGTTGTACATCAGTAAAATGGACTCCCAACAACTGCAAGCTTTCTTTGACACGGGTGGTATGGTGGGGGAGCCCGAGATACACAAGATGTATAACACCCCTGGGGGAAAACTAATATAAGGTGAAGTTTGTAATGTTGAGGTTGAGCTTGGCGGTGACGTAGCATTATTGTAGAAGCACTTTGTGGATAATTTCAAGAAACTAGAGATCTAGCAAGTCATGGGCTTAAGCATTAGTTTCCTGCCTGAAACTTTTCACCATCATGGCAACAATGATGTTGTCACCATCGTTATGCTTTGGGAGGAATTGTACCTGGCTATATACATGGATGCCTTTGACGTCAACAAAACGAGATGCATGCAATTGTGAGTATTTAATAATAAATGCGTCAATATATATGTATGTATGCATGCATGGTACTAGCTACCAGCTATCTATGTAGTTTAAATTTGTTCATACATGTGTGTGTTTGTATGTAGGTTATTTTTTGTGAGATCCAGGACCTATAAGCATAAATTAGTCTTCATCGACCATGTCATTTCTTCGCATCTATCCATGGAATGTAACAAAAGGATTGTCGAGGATTACATAATCAATGTGTTGGAGAAGAGCAAAGATCAGGAACTAATCCTATGGCCTTTTGATAAAGAGTAAGATAGCTTAGTACCGCATCCTCATTGACGAATTTGATCAGGTCACCCAACTAATAATTGGTTCCACTTTTAGTTTCTAATGAATTCTTATCTTATCTCATTTTTGGATGGCCATGTGTATTATCTCGATTCTTATCGTTATAAAAACAATGCAAATTATGATGATGTAATCAGGCTTATTGACATGTGATTTAATACTTTTATTTGCATAATAAAACTCATTTTGATCTAGGATACATCCTGTTTGGTAATAATTTACCTTTTTTGTCATCCTACTTTTAGATCATTTAAAGTATATCTTTTGAAACAAGAAAATGC
Source organism: Avena insularis (assembly GCA_023614405.1). Classification (NCBI taxonomy): domain Eukaryota; kingdom Viridiplantae; phylum Streptophyta; class Magnoliopsida; order Poales; family Poaceae; genus Avena; species Avena insularis. The sequence continues at coordinate 542,375,952 of CM042692.1, forward strand.
AACGAAGAAGTAAAAAATGCTAACCCATTACATCGGTCAACTGGTTAGTTTCTACCAACACTTATACACATATATGCATGTATATTAAATATATTGTGTGGGTAATATGGTTATTTCCACATATTGTCTATTTCAGTGCCACCGGCAGCCTCCCTCGACGCATCTTTGGGGATACTATGTATTCTAACCTATAAGCATCATGGTGGCCAACCTGGTTGTTCCTAGACCAGAACAACTGGTATGCAAATATTGTATTATTCTTTTATAAAATATTATTCTTATTTTCACCAGTTTTCATCATCATTTAATTTGCACAGTGTCCGAAATTGAAGAGAAGAAACTGCCGATGACAAGCTAAAAATGTTTCGCGAGGAGCGTGCTTAATTTTTGGCTCAACGAGTGGTGAAAGGCGCCGGAGAGTTGCACGCTGAATTCGCGTGAGAGAAAGTATGCCAAACATTGTTATACTGGTCGATTAATGTCAGCGTTCTTAAAATTGTAATGGTTCTTAAAACTGTAATATTTGCCATGCTTGCTAGCTATGTCAATGCTAGTGAAGTGTACATTGACTCGGAAAGGACGTTTCTCTTTAGTGTTGATCATGTATATTAGACCTCACTTTGTGCACACTGCGGCTTGATTGTTAGGACGAACGTTTGACCATGCGTCTACAAATTAATGTGAATATACATCTTCTCTAGCCTACCGGGTCTTGGCTAGTCGAAACCCGTAGTAAGGTCCTAAGAGCCTCTTGTCTAAGTTATAGCGTGAAAACGGAGAACTTGCCATCACATCTGAAAGAATTAGTCCATAAAAATAAACATATACCTGGAAAAAGGTTATTTGTTGCTTCTTGCAATGATTCGTTTCCGATACAATAAACCAGTACCGTTTAGTCATGGGGAACACACGTATTTCTGAAATATTTATCTATTATTATAACAAGCATACCAGTGGAAGGACGGTACAAACCACAGATACATCACACGTTGTACAATACAATATACTACATGGAACAAGCAAAGGCCATGGATCCTTGCATCGCATGGAGTACCTACTTTGTGGCATGTACTCCAGTTTGCTAGCAGGATGCACATTTTATTCAATAGCAAGTAGTTGCTAGGTATGTAGGTCACACCTATAGTATATATATATCACATGCATGACATGCTGGTAATAAAGGATTGATCGATCAAGCCCGGGACCAGAATAGGCGCCGATAGACCTGACCTTGTTGTCGCTTTGGCCAAAGAGGGCGAAAATGGAGTCGTGATCCACATCAATGGAGAAAGAAGTGTCTCCAATGTTTGGGCACTTGCCGAACTGCCCATACGTAACATCCGCAGAGGTGTTGAAGTTGAGCGCAGTAAGGGATGGGTTGACGTAGCCGGAGAGCACGGTCAAATACTCACCTTGTTTAATGGATATCTGCGCAATATTACAATGAATGCAAAAAGAAGCCATTAGTGTTTTTTATTAATTAGTTAATTAGTATATACCCCTTCCCACATTACTTCAAGAGAGAGAAAAGCATGTAGGACAGAAATAAATTGCATGTGTTATATAGCGTGTATGAAATTTATGCAAGGCGGCAAGTACCCAACATATATGAATGCGAAGTTACATACCGTGTGCTTTGTACCATCTATGGTGCCATATGGACCTATGTCGACAAGATCATTTTTCTCGTCACGATATATGAAGGATATGGCATTGATTTGCCCATTAGGACCATCAGTGCTCCAAATAGTGATGTGCACGAGTTGTTTGGGTGATTTTTTGGCGTCGATGTCAAAAGCGGCCCCTTCCCCATAGCCATACGGGCCAATCTTCTTGGGCGTCTCCTAGACACAATTAATACATGCACATATATAGTGAGTTAGCTCAAATGTATGATCAAATAGACAAACGATGTTAGCTAATGATGGATGTACGTAATCAGTGATATGAAAAAGATGGTATCATACCATTGCTAGTAGTAGGATGAATTTGTGTTGGCAGTCTTCACAGGGAATGACAGTTGCTTGCTTGCTTTATGATCCATGGACGAGTATGCCCAACTATTTATAGAGAAATTGAGAGTATGTAAGTCGTGCAGGTGTATTACTACCACATTAATTAGACACTTACGTAAGCCATGGCAAGCGTACGAAACCCAATATTAATATTAAGCATTGGGATGTGGCACTCCGTGGTTTGTTAATCCATTTGCATGAAGACGATACGTTTTTCTTGATGCAGCTAGGCTGCTAGTTCATTTGTAGTACTTATACATATCCACCTCTATTACGTATAGAACATTCGTATTTAATCAGGAGGGCCCCATGTGGATCACGTTCTTTATAAGTTTATATATTCGTCCAATTGATGATATATCCGTCTTATATACTATAGGTGTGACCTACATACCTAGCAACTACTTGCTATTGAATAAAATTTGCATCCTGCTAGCAAACTGGAGTACATGCCACAAAGTAGGTACTCCATGCGATGCAAGGATCCATGGCCTTTACTAGTCCCATGTAGTATATTGTATTGTACAACGTGTGATGTATCTGTGGTTTGTACCGTCCTTCCACTGGTATGCTTGTTATAATAATAGATAAATATTTCAGAAATACGTGTGTTCCCCATGACTAAACGGCTACTGGTTTATTGTACGGAAACGAATCATTGCAAGAAGCAACAAAGAACCTTTTTCCAGGTATATGTTTATTTTTATGGACTAATTCTTTCAGATGTGATGGCAAGTTCTCCGTTTTCACGCTATAACTTAGACAAGAAGCTCTTAGGACCTTACTACGGGTTTCAACTAGCCAAGACCCGGTAGGCTAGAGAAGATGTATATTGACATTAATTTGTAGACGCATGGTCAAACGTTCTTCCTAACAATCAAGCCGCAGTGTGCACAAAGTGAGGTCTAATATACATGACCAACACTAAAGAGAAACGTCCTTTCCGAGTCAATGTACACTTCACTAGCATTGACATAGCTAGCAAGCATGGCAAATATTACAGTTTTAAGAACCATGACAATTTTAAGAACGCTGACATTAATCGACCAGTATAACAATGTTTGGCATTCTTTCTCTCACGCGAATTCAGCGTGGAACTCTCTGGCGCCTTTCACCACTCGTTGAGCCAAAAATTAAGCAAGCTCCTCGCGAAACATTTTTAGCTTGTCATCGGCAGTTCCTTCTCTTCAATTTCGGACACTGTGCAAATTAAATGATGATGAAAACTGGTGAAAATAAGAATAATATTTTTATAAAAGAATAATACAATATTTGCATACCAGTTGTTCTGGCCTAGGAACAACCAGGTTGGCCACCATGATGCTTATAGGTAATACATAGTATCCCCAAAGATGCGTCGAGGGAGGCTGCCGGTGGCACTGAAATAGACAATATGTGGAAATAACCATATTATCCACACAATATATTTAATATACATGCATATATGTGTATAAGTGCTGGTAGAAACTAACCAGTTGACCGATGTAATGGGTTAGCATTTTTTACTTCTTCGTTGCGTTTTCTTGTTTCAAAAGATATACTTTAAATGATCTAAAAGTAGGATGACAAAAAAGGTAAATTATTACCAAACAGGTTGTATCCTAGATCAAAATGACTTTTACTATGCAAATAAAAGTATTAAATCACCTGTCAATAAGCCTGATTACATCATCATAATTTGCATTGTTTTTATAACGATAAGAATCGAGATAATACGCATGGCCATCCATAAGTGAGATAAGATAAGAATTCATTAGAAACTAAAAGTGGAACCAATTATTAGTTGGGTGACCTGATCAAATTCGTCAATGAGGATGCGGTACTAAGCTATCTTACTCTTTATCAAAAGGCCATAGGATTAGTTCCTGATCTTTGCTCTTCTCCAACACATTGATTATGTAATCCTCGACAATCCTTTTGTTACATTCCATGGATAGATGCGAAGAAATGACATGGTCGACGAAGACTAATTTATGCTTATAGGTCCTGGCTCTCACAAAAAATAACCTACATACAAACACACACATGTATGAACAAATTTAAACTACATAGATAGCTGGTAGCTAGTACCATGCATGCATACATATATATTGACGCATTTATTATTAAATACTCATAATTGCATGCATCTTGTTTTGTTGACGTCAAAGGCATCCATGTATATAGCCAGGTACAATTCCTCCCAAAGCATAACGATGGTGACAACATCACTGTTGCCATGATGGTGAAAAGTTTCAGGCAGGAAACTAATGCTTAAGCCCATGACTTGCTAGATCTCTAGTTTCTTGAAATTATCCACAAAGTGCTTCTACAATAATGCTACGTCACCGCCAAGCTCAACCTCAACATTACAAACTTCACCTTATATTAGTTTTCCCCCAGGGGTGTTATACATCTTGTGTATCTCGGGCTCCCCCACCATACCACCCGTGTCAAAGAAAGCTTGCAGTTGTTGGGAGTCCATTTTACTGATGTACAACTTAGTGAGATTAGATGCAAGCTTCTTCTTGTTCTTCACGGGAGCTCAAGGATTCCTTGCTGGCCTAGAAAGTGCTTTTGAGTGCGTGTACCTAGCTGGAGCTGGTGGCACTCCCTTGGAATCCTGAATAAGTGGTGTGTCTTTAGTAATGGGCACACTACTAGGCGCTTTTAGGCAGCTACATGCACTAGTTCCTGTGCTATCTTCGGGGCTGCAGGGGCACTTGTTAGAGCAATGCCTTATTCGTTGGAATAGTTGGCATGTCAACACTGGTCTTGGTGGCCACACTGGTGGGATTTTCATCTTTAATTTCTTTATCCCTAGGAACACAAGCGGGGTTATCAGGAGTGGCTAGTGTTTGTGATATAATATCTAGGGGAGCGGCATATTACGGCAAGGCGGCATATTTTTTCGGGAGGGGCATATTTTAGGGGTCGGGTGGCATCTTCTGCGAGGGTCGGGCGGCAACTTCTAGGGGGGGCATCGCTTCTTGTGAGGAATGCGCCATATATGTTGGAGGTGGCACAAGAACACTGACTGAGGTCTTCGTGGGCACTCTCGTGGGTGGGGTACCGATCGCTTCATTTTATGAATGACCATTATCTGCTTGAAAAACGGTGCTTCCTCAATATTGGGAGTAAGTGTATTGGTGAGAGGTGTGTTGACCCAGTACAGCTAGATTTTCAAGAAGGATATCTTTCTTTGCCTCTGGACGAAGGCCCTGTTTGCCTCAACCAGAGTTGTTATCTCTTCATTGTGAGGGACTGGTAGAACGATCTCATTGCACCCCTCTTAGACATCATCACTATTGACACTAGAAAAACCCTCGCCAAGAGGAGAGTTGTGTAGCATCTTCCCTTTCCTTAGTCGAAGCACTAGCGCCTAGGCAGTCGGCTCGGGTTGGTACGAGCCTACTTTCCTCGCCAGTAGCTGGTACATGGTGGCTACCTACAAAAAAGGTTTAGGTCAATGACCTCTTCTGTTACATTGTCCTAGACAATCCTTCCCTCTAGATGTGCTCTATTCCTAACAGAGTTCTTAAGAATTCTAATGTAGCATTCAAACGGGTACATGCTTCGCAGTTATACAGGAACGCACATCTTTATCTCGTGCACATGGTGAATAATGATATGTACCATAATATGGAGGAATGATAGAGGGAATATCATCTCCAAATTGCGTAGAGTCTCCATCATATTTGTTTGTAGCTCATCCAACTTACTAGGATTAACCACCTTCTGACAAATTCTGTTGAAAATTTCATAAAACTTCGTTAGAGTTTCTCGAACATGTGATGTGTTAAGACCTTCCTTATCATGATAGGGAGCATCTGTGTCATCAAAACATGTATATCGTGAGACTACTTTGTTCTCTATCTTTGAAAAAAACATTGCATGTTGGAGCATAGCTCGTTGGAAAACCAATGTCATATAAAGAATCACACGAAATTCTACCTCTTCATTGTCACAAAAATAACCCAAAGGGACTGGCTTTCCTTGAGCATCAACTTCATGTGGGTTTTCCCCACTCAGTTTTGTAACTTCAAGTCATGTGTTCACACTATATTTTGGTTTTTCCTTCATGTTAAGCAATGTCATATTATGTTTTCTAACATATTCTTCTCAATATGCATCACATCGCTGGAATGCCAATGTCGAGATACTCCTAGTAAGGAAAGTTCCAAAGTATCAATCTCGTCTTCCAGAGCAGTTTTATTTTGTGAGGCCAGTCATCTATAACTATTTTTTCTCCTTGCCTTTTCCTTTGACTTTGCCTTTGCCTTTGCCTCTGCTCCTGTGTTTTAATCCTTTTCCATGCACAACTTTTAAGTGTTTAAGCTGAGCATAGATCTGACTTCCTTTTAAAATTGGAAGAGCCAAACTATCTCATAAGTGTTATCAAAGTTTTTCTTGATGGTTCGATATATTATGAATCTTAAAAGAACCTTCGAGTTCGTGCATGTACACCTATGTATTACACTCATGCAAATACAAACTTGTTGTCTGTCTAGGCACTCGACACACGCATATGACCCTTTTATAGCCTGGTCGGAGGAGTTCCCATAGGCTAGATAATCATTGACGATTATGAATGCCATGCATCTCAGGGTAAAGATTTCCTTCACATGTGCATCATATATTTTTACTCCTTCAATCGAAAGAAGTTTAAAATATTCCACAAAAGGTGCAAGGTACACCTCAATGTCGTCACCAGGTTGCTTGGGGCCCTGAATTACTATTGCAAGCATGCTATACTTTCACTTCATGCATAACCATGGAGGAAGGCTGTAAATGGGGAGATTCACGAGCCATGTGTTGTGGGTGGTACTATAGTTTCTAAACGGACACAGGCCTTAGCGAGAGATATCTTATAGAGGTTGAATTCCTTCTGCTGGCGAAATGTATCTTGGAGAGGGAGTGCTCCCATACTCCTCGGCGATGTAAAGGCTAAGTTCTCAAATTTGTCCATAATGCTTACTAGGATGTGCTAGATTAATCTAGTGGCATGGCATTGTGGTGTTCTCCAACAATGGAGATGTACAGATGCTAGCCCTAGCTAGTCTAGGTATTTCCATACTAATTCACTCCCTCTTCTTAATCTTATGCTAAAGTTCTTCGCTCTCCCTGTGCCTGGTCTTGCTTATTTCTCCTCTCTACATCTCTCTCTATCTCTAGTGAGTGTGGAAGCTGTTTTTCCTCTCTCTCTCTCTCTCTCTCTACCCCTAGTCTAAGAGTGATTCTTTTGAGTTGTGCTCTAAGTATTTATGAGCATTGGGGTTGGGTTTGGCTGCTATTTATAGTAATCTAGGATTCAGCTAGTGTTGAAATGTCACTGCTTGCATGAACTACAAGGAATCTGGCTATATATGACCCTCTATTTTGGTCACATAATCGTCACAATATTCCGTTTATGACGATTTTGAGATCGTCAAAAGCTGGGCATCGCAAATAAACTATAACGATGATTTCTGTGAAATCGTCATAACCGTCTATGACGATCTCGCAACGTCATAACCTCTATGACGATCCAATATCTTCACGGGACATCTAGCCTAGACACACCAGATCCTACATGGCAGATCCTACGTGGCATAGAATCAGCCCGTTCCATTTCAATAGTTTACATGGGCCAAGGCCAAAATTCAGTCCATTAATTTCTTCTTGGCAATTCCCATTTGCTGCTTGGGCCAAGCCCAATATTCTGGCTCTTTTATTTTCGTGGGAAAGGCCCTTTTAGCTTCAAGTTATTTTTTATTTTAAACATTTTTTGTATAATTTTGACCTTTTATATTCATGGCAAGGCCTTTTAAGCTTCTAGTTATTTTTTATTTCAACCATTTTTGTGGTATTGCTCGCTGCCACTATTTTTTGGGCTATGGCCTTTTAGAGCCAAACTAACATTCAGATCATCTCTAAAGTACAGGAGTTAAGTAATCGATATTTCGATAAGCATGGCCCAGATCACATTCGGTTTATTACAATCAAACATAACCCAGGAATACAAAACAACTACAAAAGTACAGTGTGGTTACAATTATACAATCAGACATATTAAGAAAACCCAGGAATAATACAACAATTCCATAGTCCAAATAACCCACAAACATACAACTAGCCGAAAGAAATATGACTATCAACTCCTAGGAAGATATAACTAGCATCAACTCTTTACTGACTATGAAGCTTCTGCTTCTTCTACTTTCCTCCTGGAGCTCATGTAAATGAAAGGAAAGTGTGGTTTCAGTTGGAGAAGAAAGCATTATCTTTTTAAAATAAAATAGAACAGCTAGAAAAAATAAACAGTTGTAGTAGCATATCTAATAGGACAGTACATGTATAACCACCAATCTCATTTTAAAGCATGCTCTAGGTGGATTTAAGGTTTTTGCTTGGAACATATATGCCTGGTATACGTTGAACATATATTGAAATTAAGCATATCATATCAGTAAGTATTGCTAGATAGTAATAGAGCAGTACAGTATTCTAACATATCACTATGAAAGGACTATAAAAAGCATTGACAGATAATACAACAACCTAGAGCATAGCATTCGAAGAAAAAACTGGAGCATAGCATATCAAATATTAGCTGAAATTGCTACAGGCTATTAGAACGTAGAAACTATATGAACCATCTAAAGTTACACAAATAGTTGAAACAGGTTGGTACATGACAAAACAAAAATAGGATAAATAAGAACTACAATGGCAAGAAAAAATACATATTTAGATGCACAAATAAGAACTTCCATCATCACAGTCAAGTAAATGCTAAACAAAAGCACAACAATCTGCATGTGTTGTTTGCAAATTAAATACAGTCTATATATACATTATAACCTGTAGTGATTCTACTCACACAAAGCATCTGAAACAGTAAGAGAAGGAGAAGGTTTATAAGCTCAGATGGTGAACAGGTTGGTAATCAACTCACCTCCGGAAGTTAAGCGAACATGGCAAAAGTGTGAGCTCCGGAATACTCAAGCAGAGCCTGGCCAGCACGTCTCGAGCCCCGTGAATTCCTCCGCCCGCGACCTCACGCCGTAGCAGAACTAGGTCAACCTGTGAGAACAACCAAGCAAAGTAGTTGTCAGTAAGCATCAAGGATGTTACTGCTTCAGCATCACATATGAAATCAAGTAATGTACATAGTTATATCAAGATAGTACTATCAATGATCACAACAGATTCATCTCAACTTATGCAAATGAACACTAGTTCAAGTATGTATAACTCATTTCTAGGGCAGTAGGTGATATATTTGCCCCCCTTTAATTTTGTAAGAGAAACATTAAGTTTTGTTTAGTTTGCAATTCTTCCATTCTATTTTGTTTAGTTTTTTAATGAAAAAAAGACCAATCAAGCGTCTATACACAGGGACATATACAAAACAAGGAGTATATGGAACTGTTCCTACAAAACAAGGACCATGTTTTCCTTTTCAAATAGAAACCAATTATGCACATTCATAAAATTGTTCTAGTGTAAAGCTTCTTAGTTATAACATCCTATAGTAGAATACATTATATACTTACTGATTATCACTTAATCAAGTCAACTGTATAGTGGAATGGTGAATACATTTGATCAATAAGGGCTTGAACATGCACACAAACAAATACGAGCAAATTAATCAAGATTTCAAATAACCAGCGCATCAGATTACCTATAAGCATGTTGTTTTCCTTCAGAAGAAGAGGTTTACATAGAGTAAAGAAAGAAGTGCTGCTTGTTCATCTATCTGATCTGAACAAATACTAGGGGGATTATGTACTACACTTCATCCTCGAAAGAAATTCAGTTGTGTTCTAGAACCAACAACGTTAACTACGACCAACCGACAAATAATCCACGCCGATCCATCATGAATCCCTGAATCGCAGTACAACCAAACTATAGGGACTGGGGTGAGCAAGCAAGATCTTGGATATTACCATAGTGGGGCGGGGCATGGTCATCCTTGGTGCTCCGCTCGACCTCAGTGAACTCCTTGACGGTGTTCTACGCCTTCCTCACCACCATCGTCGAGGCAGCGGCAGCGGCGGAAGTGCCCTCGGACGCGTCGGCGACAAAGGAGAAGAGCTCGCCTACTCCCTCCACACTGCTTCCTTGCGTCTGGCTTCATGACCAGTGTATCCGGCGCGTCCGGCCTCACACCTACCGGATCTGTCCTTGCCACCGTCGAGGAACTAGGAAGGTGGTGTAGGGGAGGGGAGGGAGCGGCGCATCTAGAGGAACTGCCCTCCCTTCTCCTAGATCGAGGGAGAGTACAGGTGGGTCTCGATGTGGAGAGCGAGGATAGGTGGCGGTGTTGAGTGTTGGGGCTGGGTCGGCCTTGAATAGTGAGCAGTGCGGTGAGGAGAGGTGGGTCGCAAACTCGCAATGTGGAGCAAGGGATGCGGTGAAGAGCGGCTGTCGAGCGAGAGAGAGGAAGAAGTGGCAGCGGGGATTAGGGTTTGGAGTCAGTCCTTCTCGACCGTGTTCACTTATATGAGGGTGGTGTGCACGATATGACAAAATTACCCATGGTAATTTCTGTGGTGAAGTCTATGGGAACTCTATGGAGTTTGTGTCATTTCACGTACAAAGATAGTGGGCAAGGAGGCGCGGAATAAACTTTCGGGCATTGGATGGAGGGCTTGTAGACGGCTAAGATCACCTTCAATGGGGTAATCCGTGGGTATTATGATTCTTTATTCTGATTGGCTGGCATTATTTTTCTATTTTCGAGGACCAAAAACGAGTTGTTTTGTGAAGCAACCACCAAAGGGCTAATTCAAAATGGCACCAAACCATTTAAAAAAAATACTAGACCAAATTACATGGCGAAAGTACCATCCAGGGGATCTCAAACCTTTCCAGACACCCCTCGTGAAAAAGACAAATGCTTGCCAAATCAGCAGGAAATGGGTCCGATTTGAAATACAGGTACATGATCTAACGCTCGTGGTTTTTTGAAAAATCATTTTTAGACTAACAATATTCTATTTTATCATAGATCTGATGCAAGTTTGGTGAGGCTCATCCTATACAAAAGAACCCTTATGCCCGCCGTTTTGACCATAGTTTAAAACGGGCATAAAAAATTCAAAAACGGTCCGAACAATGTAAATTCTTCGCGTGGCATCATTTTATGTGACATATTTGCAACGAAAAATACAAAACTTGGTATATTGATTGCGTCTCAAAAAAACCTAATAAAAAAAGACATATCATGTTCGACGTTTCAAGGCTTTTAGGCCAAACGACCAATGTTATGGATAGAATCGTGGCATAGTTTGTGATAATGTTCCCATATTATGCATCCATGTGCATCTTGGGATGGCGAACAATGTTGCATGAGGAATTTTTCCTTTTCGTCGCACGGAAAAGCCTTTTTCCATTTTTCCAGCGCCAAAAACGAGTCGTTTTGTGAGCAACCACCAAAGGGATAATTCAAAATCGGACCAGCCCATTTAAAAAAAATACTGGACCAAAGTACATGGCTAATGTCCAATCCGGTGGATCTCAAACCTTTCCGGACACCCCTCATGAAAAATACAAATGTTGTCTAATCGGTAGGAAATGTGTCCGATTTGAACTACAGGTACATGATCTAACACTCGTGATTTTTTGAAAAAACATTTTTAGACTCACAATATGTTATTTCATCATAGATCCAATGCAAGTTTGGCGAGGCTCATCCCCTACCAAAGAACCTTCACGCCCCCCATTTTGACCATAGTTTAAAACGGGCATCAAAAATTCAAAAACGGTCCCAACAATGTAAATTCTTCGCGTGGCGTCATATTTTGTGACATATTTTTCAAGGAAAAATATCAAAATTGGTATATTAATAGCGTTTAAAAAAAACCTTCTCAAAAATGACCTATCATGTTCGAGGTTTCATGGCTATTAGGCCAAACGGCCAATGTTATGGCTAGAATGGTGGCATAGTTTGTGATAATGTGCCCATATTATGCATCAATGTGCATATTGGGATGGCTAACAATGTTGCAGGAGAAATTTTTCCTTTTCGTCGCACGGAAAAGCCATTTTCCATTTTTCGAGCGCTGAAAACGGAGCATTTTGTGATTCGACCACTAAATGGAAGTTTCAAAATCGGACCAACCCATTTAAAAAAAATACTAGACCAAATTACATGGCCAATGTCCTATCTGGGGGATCTCAAACCTTTTCGGACACCCCTCGTGAAAAAGACAAATGTCTGCCGAATCGACAAGAAATCGGTCCGATTTGAACTACAGGTACTTGATGTAACGCTCGTGATTTTTTGAAAAAAACATGTTTAGACTCTCAATATGCTATTTCATCATAGATCCGATGCAAGTTTGGTGAGGCTCGTCCCCTACCAAAGAACCTTCATGCCCGTCGTTTTGACCATATATTAAAACGGTCATAAAAAATTCAAAAACGGTCTGAACAATGTAAAACCTCCGCGTGGTGTCATATTATGTCACATAGTTGCAAGGAAAAATACCAAACTCGGTATATTGATTACAACTCGAAAAAACCTTCATAGAATTGACCTATCATGTTCGAGGTTTCATGGCTTTCAAGTGAAGCGACCAATGTTATGGCCAGAATCGCGACATAGTTTGTGACAATGTGCCCATATTGTGCATGCATGTTGCAGCAGGTAGTTTTCCTTTTCGTCGCACGGAAAAGCCATTTTCTATTTTTCGAGTGCCAAAATCGGGGCGTTTTGTGAAACAACACCAAATGTTCAATTAAAAAAGCCACCATCCTATTTTTCAAAAATACTAGACACCCCTTACACGAACAATGTCCTAACCGGGGATTCGTAAACCTTTCTATCCACCCTTGTTGAAAAAGACAAATGTCTGCTTAATCGGTAGGAAGTGCGTCCGCTTTTAACTACAGGTACATGATCTAGCACTCATGATTTTAAAAATAATTAATGTTAGACTCACAATGTGATGTTTCTTCAGAGATCCAATGCATGTTTAGCGAGGATCATCCCCTATGTTAATGTGCGTCGTTTTGACCATAGTTTGAAACTAGAAAATTTTGAAACGGACATAAGAAATTAAAACACGGTGTAAACAATGTAAATTCTTCGCATGGTGTCATATTATGTGACATAGTTGCAAGGAAAAATACAAAACTTGGTATATTGATTGCATCCCGAAAAAACCTTCACATAAATGACCTATCATGTTCGGGCTTTCATGGCTTTCAAGCCAAACGACCAATGTTATGGCCAGAATCGTAACATAGTTTGTGATACTGTGGCCATATTGTGCACGCATGTGAATACAATTTTTCGAGTACTAAAATCATTTTCAATTTTCTCGTCACCTGGAAAAGTCATTTTCAATTTTTCGAGTACCAAAATCTGGGCGTTTTGTGAAGCAACACCAAACAGTGAATACAAAATGCTACCACCCCATTTTTCAAAAATACTAGACCCACCTTACATGAACAATGTCCCAACTGGGGATTCTCAAACCTTTCCGTCCACCCCGGATGAAAAAGAAAAATTTCTGCCGAATCGGTAGGAAGTGGGTCCGGTTTGAACTATAGGTACATGATCTAACACTCATGATTTTTTGCAAAAATCATTTTTACACTCACTAACGAGGGGTTAACTCATCAATGCCCATTGTTATGGACTTGGGTTTTGGAGAAGGAGGGAGCGCTGGAGGCATCTTTCGGCTAGAAAACAAGTAGACAGGGACGCGAGGTTTACCTAGGTTCAGGCCTCGTAGAGGACCCTACTCCTGCTTGTCTGCTCTTGGAATTATCGAAGGAATCGAAGATTACAGGGGTGCTCAGATGCAATCTGGCGATGGTGTGGAAACTAGGGTTGCGAGGGTGCCCTCCTCGCTGCCCCCTCCTAGCCTTTATATAGATAGGCCAGGTCTCTGGTAGTAGTTCGAGTCGGTTACAAGTTAGGGTTTGACCCTTTTAAACTTTCTATCTCTGAACCATGTCTTGCGCTGCAAGTATTTTAAGTCTCCATGAGTCACCCGAATCCAATATTGGGCCTTGGGAAACATCGTGGGCTTCGACCAGGCTGGACCACACATGCTAGGCTTGAGTACCTGTAAGGTATTCCCACGTCAGTAGCCCCCGAGTGTCTGGTCGAATCATATATTCGAGCAGAGACTTAAAAAGTCTTTCGAGTGCATAGCCGAGCATATATCGAGTGCTTTGACTTGTATTACAGGGATTGTTGATATGCGTGCCTGATTCATCGATGCATCGATATCGGTTAACTACCATGGGGCAGATGCATCGCCATCTACTTCAAATTCGAGTCCCCGGACTCGAATCTAGAAAAATGCTGGTGTGATTCGACTCTGGCCGCGGAGGTCTTACAGAGTTAGAATCCCAGTGTATATGAGTATGTGCACTCAACGCGTCCGTCAAGGGATTTTCTTCGCACCTGCAGGTGTGGATTATTTCTAGCAGAGCGCAGTCGAGGCGTTGCTAGGCCTTTTACAGGTCTTATCTTCACGTTGTAAGCGCGACATCCGAAATTTTGGTCATCATGGAGATGATTCGGGTGGCCTAGGAGACGTGGTCTCTTTGCAGGGAAAAATGAAGCGGAGTCGCCTGGATCCTCGAGTGTGGATGTAATCGACACACAATTTGTAATCAAGAAAAAATCATAGGGTGCACGACCAGCGCTCCCTATGGGAGTAGCCCCCGAGTGCCTATTCGAGTCAAAGTATTTTGTCGACTTTCGTCGTCCTTTTGCTTGTTCAGGTCGAGATGTGTTCCCAGTGCTCCCTATGGAAGTAAACCAAACTCCATAGTTAGGGTTTCAACTTACAGTGTAAATTTTCTGCAAAAGTAGTTAAAGAGAAAATCATAGGGTGCGCGACCAGCGTTCCCTATGGGAGTAGCCCCCAAGTGCTTGGATGAGTCGAAGACTCGACTAAGGACTTTGTTAGTAGTCGAAAAATGCCTTTGCTGAAGTCAATGACGTCAGTGGTGACGTTATGATGACATCGCTTGCCCGCGAGAGCGGCTTTGAAGGGACGTGACGAGTGGTGGGACCCGCTTTCTGACTGAGATTTGACCAGGCATGCGTAATCTTATGCCATTACTGTGTCTCCTCATTTTTCGCGCGCGATAGGCGGAGCAGGGGGCGCGACGGTTCGTGGGCTAGTGGGTCCACACGTCATGGCCGATGTGTGTCGCGCGTCTTGAAGATCTCATCTTGGCCGTTAGATTGCCTCCGGTTCTCAGGTTAAATAGTGAGTTTCACCATGGTGAAAACTCACATTGCCTTCTTCTTCTTTGTGCCCTTGACGCTTCTGCTCCCAAGTGATTTGTGCTCCTTGCGCTGGACCACCTGCACGTTTTTCCCAGCTACTTTCTTCGCTCCCATCGCCACCGATTAGTGGGCAAGAAGAAAGCCTCGCCGTCCGCCGCCGCCTCGACTACTGTCCTGAAGAAGAAGAAAGGCGCCACGACGACTGGCACCGGCGCCGGTGCTGCTGATGGGAAAAAGAAAGGCGTCGCCTCCCGTGTCACGAACAGCTCCTGGCGCCGCTCTATGATCAAGCCATGTGAGGTGTTCTTCGATCGCCAAGATGGATCTCTTCCGGCGGCAGAGAGCGAGTCCAAGATCCCCGGCAGTGAGGTAATCCCTAGTCCTCCTACTGGTTTTCGTGTCATGTTCCTCGCCTTCTTGGCGAGGGGCCTTTCTCTCCCCCTGCACCCCTTCGTCAGGGGGCTTCTCTGTTTTTACGGGCTTCAGCTCCATCAGCTGTCGCCCAACTCCATTCTGCACATTGCAAGTTTCATGACTTTGTGCGAGTGCTGGCTCAGTGTCGAGCCACACTCTGGTCTCTTCAAGAAAATCTTTCGAGTGAAACATCGGTCGGGGTCTGGGTCGGTAGTGTATGACTTAGGAGGGTGCGGTATACACGTAGACTCCAACGTCACCTACTTTTCGATTACCCTCCCTGCTTCTATCCAAAACTGGAGGGACAAATGGTTCTATGTCCGCGACCAGCGCTCCGAGGGTGAGCATTTTGGACTCGAACCCTTCAACCCCTCCGCACTTTGCAAGAAGAGGAGGTCCTGGAAGAACTCTGTGATGCCTGCCGAAGTCGAAGACATGGAGGCTCTGTTTCAGCGGGTGGTCGACCTCGAGGAGCGCATGGGCAACATGGTAGGAGGCACCAAGCTCATCCGCACATGGATGTGTCGTTGGGTGCAGCCCCTGCAGGCCAGGGCACACCCGATGTTCCGCTGGTCCGGTGCTGGCGATGTCACCCGCATATCCGCGGAGAACATTTCTTTGAGTGAGGTGGACAGGAGGCTTCGGCTATTGACGAAGTTCACCGTCAAGGAAGAGCTTCCCAGCGTCACAGTCATGCCTCCCTTCTGTGCGAACCATCCTCCACCAGAGGTAGACTTGTACTCTTTTGTTATTGTCTTCTTCGAAGTGACTTTTTGTATTGACCCTTTGTTAAATTTGTTGGTACAGGACCTGGCGGTTGCCCCAAGCGTGCCTCCCAGCCAGAAGGAGTGATCCCACGCGAGGTGGAGGAAGAGGACGAATCGGGCTCCACCTTTCTGATAGAGGAGGAGCCGGAAGCCCCCGAGTCCGAGGGCGCTCACAAGCGCTCGCGTGAGATGGAGGACTCCGACGCTTCTTCGCCTCCAACGCCTGAAGATGCTCCTACTGCTACGGAAGAGGCAATCCCGGCCGTACCCGTGCGCGCCGCGGCTCCTATAGCTCGCAAGAAACTGAGGCTGCCAAAGGATTCCTCGGAGGATTCCTTTGATCTTGAGAACTTTCACGGGTAAGTGGTGCTCCTTTTCGCTGTTGCGAGTTCTTTCATAGCTTTTCTTGGTCTGCTTCTTTTTCCCTTGTTTGATTTTTGAGTACTTGGTTGCAGTCAGACGGAATCTTCCGCTGACTGTCTTTTTGTTAGGGAATCTACACCTGCTCCTTGCAAAGGTAAGGAGGTAGCAGTGCAGCCTTCTTCTCCCCCATTGGCGGCCCACTCCGGGGCAAATTCTTCTCCCCCCATCTCATGATCCAGTCTTAATACAACAAGCAGTGGAATAGAATAATAAGCGTAGCGGTGGGGTCCATCTTCAGTGTCACAGGCAATGCTGACGATGGAAAATGATCCTAGTTGTCGTAGCCGTCCTGCTGTCCATCCTCTTGGTACTCCTTGTCATAGTCTGGCCACGGGAATAGCCAGGGACAAAGCCATGAGTACTTCTAAGTACTCGCAAACTATCAATGATGGGGATATGCCAAAGGGGGTATGCTCAGCAGTACGTTCGGAGTGGGCCTGAAGGACAGCGACTGGACTCTAAAGAAAGGAAAGGCCCATCGACTGGCGACTGCATGCTCAGAAGCATAACAGAAGCCCAGTCAGATTAGGTCAAAAGCCCCCGGATCCTTATCTTGTTCGGATGCAGCTTGTAAACCCTAGCGAGGTGCTTCACATATAAACCTCCCGAGGGTATCCTAGAGACTTACGTTCCATCATACACCCCCTCAAGCGACTCGCTGCCTAGCCGCCGAGCTCGCCACCCTTCTAACTCGCTCTCTCATAATCTAATCTAGCAGGAGTAGGTCTTTACCCTCCGGGGGGCCGGACCTGGGTAAACCCCTGTGCATCCGCCCCCATCTGGCACCGTAGATGGCCACCAACTCTTCCTCATGAAACACTCAATCGCTGCCTATGGCAGCGACTGCCGTGGCCATTTCCATGATAGTGGCGCCCACCATGGGGCATAGCGGGACTGGCCTGAGTTCTACGGCGAGACCCTATTCGCCGATCGAGCGGCCGCTCGCCACCGGCCGCATGATCGCCATCGGCGGGATCTTGCAGATCCTGCCCAGCAGCTACATCCCGGCGTCGCGCCCGGTCACGCATGTCGCGGTGATGCCGATCGGCTCCATCAACCTCTTCGTCGTCTTTACCGGCACGGTCGATCCAGCCGCGACGATGATCGTCGGCGGGTCGCCTCCACACCGCGATCTGGTTTCGTAGGAGCAGGTCCACTCCATCAGGGGCCTCGTCACCTCTTCGTCGGCGGGTCGAGACCAACGTCTCCACCAAACACGCCGCCCTAAATGACGACGCCGACTCCACGACCCCTGCATCGGTCAACGGATCCATCACTGCCGCGTCACGGGAGGACTCCATCACGCGAGTCTCCAACCCCGAGGATTTCGAGGATCCCTCCATCCTGGGGATCTTCGACTCTGACTCCGGCTCGGAATCCCCCGAGGATTTTCGTGCCAGATCCAATCGCTTCAACGCGATCTACATGGCGGGTAGAACGGACGCCCCGCCAGATCCATTCTCCATGCCGATCCTGCCGACCGCGACGACCACGGAGGTGGAACAAGCCCGCCTGCGGCTCCAGGAGGCGCAAAACAATGAACTCGCCGAGCGCGAGAAATACCACCTCGAACGAGAGACGGCGAACGAGCTGTCACTCTATCACTAGCGCCGCATGAGGACCCGCCTGAACCCCGATGTTCAGGGCCGTGTCCTGAATTTCAACGACGAGGGCGACCCCACACGCGCCGCCGAACGCGAACACGTCGAGAACGCGCCGCCAGGAGCACCGACGAATGGGGCCCCTCCACCACCCATGGGCCGTGCGCCCCCACCAGACCAACCACGGATCATCATCTCACCTCAAGCCTGGGAAGCCAACGGGCTACCACTATACTCCACCCCGATAGACAACGTCGTCGCGGCCGATGCCGCGATCGCCAACCTCGATGTCTAAGGCGACGGCGCGCTACAGATCCAGTACGCCAAGGCCCTACTTGTCAAGGCCGTCGAGCAATAGGCCGCGGGAGTCGACCCGTGGGGGCGGATGTATTCCCGCTCGTCAGCAAGCAGGGCGGCATCAAGCGGCCACCCCACCGTGGCTAATGCAATAGTTTGCCCACCACCCCAACCCCTGGCGAACCAACCACGGGCCACCAACCCCGTGTTGTCGACCAACGAGCCGCGACCTACGAACAACACCGTCGCCGCAAACGGGCAACCCCTTGATGCCCGAATGCACATCATCAACAATCAGGCGTGGCGGTCGCGCCAACCTTATGACCTGCGACACACCCTCGCCAACCGCGGCGACCCAGAGCCAAGAGGCTCGCTCAGCCGAGTCGGGCCGCAATGCTTTGGACCCATGATCCGCGGGGAAAAATACCCCGCCAACTTCAAGGCCTTGAAGGAGATCGAGAAGTACGACCCGACGTACGACCCCTCCGTTTGGCTGGACACATACCTCATGGCAATGGGATCGCAGGCCACACCGACCTGCTCACCGCTCGCTACCTCCCCCTGATGATGGAGGGCGCGACCTGGCAATGGATCAACACGCTACCCGCCGACAACATCGATTCCTGGGAAGAAATGCGGGACGCCTTCGTCAGGCACTTCGAGGTCTCCTACACTCGTGCCACCACCATCGAGGACCTGGAGCAATGCATCCAGGGACAACGCGAGTTGACCCGCCGGTGGATCCAAAGGTGGCAAGAACTGTGGATCAACGCCTCCGGCATCCACCCAGACACGGCGATACACTGCTTCAAGAACGCGTGCCGGTATGAACCTCTGGTCGTGAAGATCAAGAGGGTCTACCGGACGCTCGATAACATCCCCGACCTCCTCGAGATCGCCAAGAGCTACGCGGAGGAGGACCCCAACCAAGACTCCGACGACGAGTCGGGAGGAAGACGGCGCACTAGCATCCACGACAGTGGGCGCCTACGCGACATGCGCTACAGCAACACCCGCATCACCGGCAAGCGCCGGACCGACGGGCGAGTCGACTTCGTCGACTTCGTCGCCAACGCCCGATACGGCCAACGCGACTCCAAGAACTACCGCCGCGACAGAGGTAACTACCGCGCCAACAACACGACGAGGCCGAAATTCGACCCCGCCGCCCTGCTCAATCAGCCCTGCATCTACCACAGCAGGGAGGGAAAACCAGCCACCCACACCAACGCCGACTGCCACTCTCTTAAAGAGATCGAGAAGGCGAGACGTGCAAGGGAGGACCCCAACAACAACCAACCGCGGGACAACGGGAACGGCGGCGGCTTCGGAACCGCCGTCGGGTTGCTACATACCTTCACTGGGCTCGGTACCAAGCGTGAGAAGAAGGTACTCGCCCGCGCGGTCGCCGTCAATGCGGTGACAGAACTCGACATCCCCCTCTTCCTAAACTGGTCCGAACAGAGCATCACAGGTCGCCAGACCACGCGCGCCAGAATCGAATATCCGTGGCGAGTAGTCGCCTTGGTGGTTAGGCGAGGTCATACGGCTGCCCAAGACGCTGATGGACGGTGGGAGCTCCATCAACATCCTATACCTCGAGACCTTCAAAAGGCTCCAGCTCCCAGAAACAGCCATCGAGCCAACACTGACGACCTTCACCGGCATCGTCACCGGTCGGAAGGCGTACCCGATCGGGAAGGTGACGCTCCCAGTCACCTTCGGCACCCCGGCAAACTACCGCACGGAGAGAATCGTCTTCAAACTGGTGAACTTGGCAGTCCCTACCACTGCGTCCTAGGCCGCCAGGCATTCGCAAAGTTCATGGCGACCCCACACTACGCCTACAACATGATGAAGCTCCCCGGGCCGAGCGGCATCATTACCGTCCACGGCGACCCCGATATGGCCGTGGAATGCGAGGAAAAAGGCGCCAAACTCGCCGACGCCATCATCGCCGCGGAGACTAACCACGCGGAGGAGCTCGCGAAATACGCGGGCAACATCAACAAGGACGATCCCACCATCTTGAAGAAACTGATCGCCGCGAACTCCGCGTTCGAGGCGACCACGCACACCCGCACCGTCGAGCTCGTCCCAGGCGACTCTAGCCAGACACTCACCATCGGGGCGCACGTGAGCCTCGCATAGGAAAGCACGCTCATCGGGTTCCTTTGTGAGAACCACGACATCTTCGCATGGAAGCCATCTGACATGCCAGGTGTCCCGAGGGAACTCGCTAAGCACAAACTTAATGCCGACCCCAAAGTGCGACCAGTAAAGCAGTCGCTGTGGCCCTTCAATGAAGAGCGCCGTCGAGCAATCGCCGAGGAAGTCCAGCGCCTGCTAGCCGCAGGCTTCATCCGGCCAATCAAGTACTCCAAGTGGCTGGCAAACCCAGTCCTGGTTCTCAAAAAGAACAACACCTGGAGAATGTGTATCGACTACACCAATCTCAACAGCGCCTGACCGAAGGAGGAGTTCGTCCTACCGCGCATCGATCAGATCATCGATTCGACCGCGGGATCAGAGTCGCTGTGTTTTCTCGATGCTTACTTTGGTTACAACCAGATCAAGATGGCGGTCGAAGACGAGGAGAAGACGGCGTTCATCACGCCATTCGGCGCATTCTGCTACACGGCCATGACGTTTGGCCTCAAGAACGCAGGCGCCACATACCAGAGGTGCATGCAGGAGTGTCTAGCGAGCCAAATTGGCCACAACATTCATGTCTACATCAACGATGTGGTGGTAAAATCCACCCGCCAGGACGATCTGCTCGCTGACCTAGCAGAAACCTTCGCAGATCTGCGGAGATACAACATCAAGCTGAACCCTGGAAAATGCACCTTCGGCGTACCCACCGGACAACTTTTGGGGTACGTAGTCTCCAAGCGAGGCATTGAATCCAACCCCACCAAGATCTAGACCATCGCGCGACTCGGGAAACCCGAGTGCCTGCGCGACGTCCATAAGTGGGCAGGGCGAGTCGCGGCTCTCAATCGCTTCATCCCCCGACTAGGCGAGAAGGCAATGCCCCTCTACCGCCTGATGCGCAAGAACCCAACATTCCAATGGGACGCGGAGGCTGACGACGCACTCAAAGCACTCAAAGAAGTGCTACTCGCGGCACCACTACTCGCTGTGCCACTCGACAAAGAGACAATGCTCGTCTACGTCGCGGCCTCCAATCGAGTCGTCAGCGCCGTGATGGTCGTCGAACGACCAGAAAAGGGCAAGCAGCGCCCCATACAGCGCCCCGTATAATACATCAGCGAAGTCCTAACGAACTCACGACGACGCTACCCGCAATACCAAAAACTGGTGTACGTGGTATTCCGAGCACAGCGGCGGCTCCCACACTACTTCCAGGAGCACCCAATCACGGTGGTCTCCTCCGCGCCCCTGCAGGACATCATATGCAATCGCGAGCCCCGAAAAGTGATCAAGTCACAAGCCCTGGCCGATTTCCTTGCAGACCGGGAAGAAGCACAGCAGCCAGAGAAGCTCCCATACCTCCACTACTGGTCTCTCCACTTCGACGGCTCCAAAAACACCGACGGCGCAGGGGCTCGGGTCATACTGACCTCCCCCAAAGGAGACAAGCTCCGCTACGTGCTCCACCTCAACTTCAAACCCTGCACCAACAACATGGCGGAATACGAGGCCCTCCTCCACAGCATGAGAGCCACCAAGGAGATGAACATCAACCACCTACGATGCTACGGCGACTCCAACCTAGTCGCCGGCCAAGTGGCCGGGACGTGCGATACTGTTTCCCCAACAATGATAGCGTACCGCCAAGCCATCGACCAGTTGGGAGGACACTTCGACGGCTATTCCGTCGAGTGGATCAACAGGCATAAAATCGAGGAGGCAGACGCCCTTTCCAACATCGGATCGACTCGACTGGCGCCACTAGTAGGCCTCTTCCTCGACATCATCCACAAACCCTCCGTCAGCCCACCAAAGGAGATCAACATCAGGATCCCACTGCAACCAGAATCGGCCTTAGTCGCCATGGTTGTGGAACCTAGCAACTGGACAGCGCCATACGTCGCCTTCCTGGAGCACAAACTCCTACCGAGAAACGAGACAGAGCCGCGAATGATCGTGCGCCGCTGCAAATCTTCGTCATCATCAATGGCGAGCTCCACAAGCGCACCGTGACTAGCGTGTTCCAGCGCTGCGTACAGCCAGAGGAAGGCCACAAGATCCTCCAGGACATTCATGCCAGCGACTGCGGCCATCACGCTGGCGCCAAGTCGCTAGTCGCCAAGGCCATGCGGCATGGTTTCTACTGGCTCACCGCACACGCCGATGCCACCAACGTCGTCCAAAGATGCGTCGGATGCCAGAAGTACGCCAACCAGACATACCTTCCTGGTTCGGCACTCAAGACAATCCCCATCACATGGCCATTCGCCGTATGGGGCATGGACATGGTAGGCCCATTCAAGAAGGCCCCATCTGGCTTCACCCACCTCCTGGTCGCAGTCGACAAGTTCACCAAATGGGTGGAGGCCAAACCGATCAAGAAGTGTGACGGAAAGACGGCTACCAAGTTCCTCCGTGAACTCATCTACCGGTACGGCTACCCGCACAGCATCATAACAGACAACGGCACCAACTTCGCCAAGGGGGCCATGGCAGAATTCTGTGAGGAGCACGACATACGACTCGACCTCGCATCAGTCGCCCACCCGGACACAAATAGCCAACCAGAGCGCGCCAACCAGAGCGTCCTCCATGGGTTCAAGCCGCGACTGCAGGTGCCCCTCAAGCGCACGCCAGGATGCTGGGTCGACGAGCTCCCCTCTATGATATGGGGGATCCGCACCTCCGTCAACCGATCAACCGGGTTCACACCTTTCTTCATGGTGTATGGCGCCGAGGCTGTAATGCCAACAGAACTGGAGCACGACTCCCCTCAAGTCGCCAACTACGTCGAGGCGGCCAACAAGACCGCCTGCCAAGACAGCGTCGATCAACTTGACGAAGCACGCGACCTGGCTTGCTCCCGCACTGCCATATAGCAGCAAGGACTTCGCCGCTATCACGGCCGCCGAGTGCGAACTCGCACCTTCCAGGAAGGCGACCTGGTCCTATGACTGGCCCATCACAAGAAGGGCATGCACAAGCTCTCCCCACCATGGGAGGGGCCATTCGCCATAGGCCGAGTCCTTGGCAACGATGCCTACTACCTCATCGACATACGGGGTGATGGCCAGTTGGAGGTCGGGAGGCCATGGAATGTAAACCTCCTCAGAAAGTTCTATACTTAGAACCACACAATGTACTCTGTCGGAATTTATAAATGAATTTCATTCGGATCGCACAAATTGTGCCCACTCGCCATATTCTTGTGCCACTCGCACTCGTACATGCAAGCAATACGCTATTCACGGAAGTCAACCTCTGGTCGAGCGACCGGCATGGCAAAGTAGTGCGGCACAAGGGCACCGGAATTATTCGGGCCTTGTGTCGTCCACGAAAAACGCCAACCCGGAGCCGCCATTGGAGTCGCCTAGCCCGACTGGCCCACCGGGCCAAGACGTCCGATACACGCTTCCCACAGCACTCTGTCCCTCCCATCCTCGAGCAAAGCGACTCGAACGGTTAAGTACCACGCACGAGGACTCTACAAAACGGGAACCCCACGCGGCTCGGGAACACACCAAGTAAGAGAGCTGCCTAGGGCTCGCCAAGCGACTGGCTCTCCGGGCCAGGGGAGGAGACGCGTTACAAACAACGCATTCACAACCTGCAACAGGATCACGACCAATACGGTCGGGCAGAAAGCTCGGGACTCGCTCACAAGCGAACCCTACCCGCGCTCGGGGACTCGCCACTCCGAAGACGCGAGGGATAAAAACAAACGCGTAAACAAATCAAACACATAGAAATACACAATCGAGTTATACCCCATTAAAGGGCGGACGCGCTCGGGGACTCACCCAAATTGTTGAACAAAACATTTCCTTAATCATAACACGAGTCGACCAAGTCCCCGTGACATACATTACAAAATGTCATACAGCGTTCGCCACTGGGCATCCATTACAACTCTTACATTTGCTTACTCCACAAGCCCTGATGAAGAAGAAGCGCCACCACCCTTGACGTGCACAAAGGGCTGCCACGGGTTCGTCGGATACGTGGTCAGCGACTTCGTCAATGACGACCGGAAGGGCTGCTCCGACTTCATGTCGCAGTGCTCCGGATCGGGGTCTCCAGGCACCAACACCGTCTCCTGGTACGGCAGCAGATCCCCCATCGCCAAGACACGATCGACATAAGGAGTGGCCTTCGCGGTCAGCTTCAGCACCTCCGACATCTCCACCGTGCCGGTTGCCGAGGGATAGCCACTCGTGACATCGTCAAGATCAAAGTCGTCGGGGAAATGCGCGAGACCCAAGCTCAACGCCGTGGCGGCCCCGGGTATGAACGCCGACCGTGTCATCCACTCCACAACCGCGGGCACCTCCTCCAGATAGCGCCACACCTCCGTGAGCCCCCCAGGGATGACTTCGGTGGGAGACATGCCCTGAAGAGCCGCCTGGACACACAACGCCGAGGCCGTGGCTGCATTCACCACGGCAGTTACGCACTGCGAGGCGGTGTAAGTCTGCACCACCGGGTCGCTTTGGCCTACCACAGCTGCAAAGTTAGATGTCAGTGAAACAATGAAACCCCCAAAGCGGGAACCCGACAAAAGACTAAAGCAAAGACACAGACTCACCAAGAATCTTGCGGCAATTCTCCTTGACGTGCTTCTCCAAGGCGGTCTGCTTGTTATGCAGCCCCACGATGATGGAGTCTGTGGCCTTGCGTTCCTCTTCAGCCGCGGCGACGGCAGCCTTCGCCCATTCCTTCAAAGAAATTGAGGCCGCCTTAGCCTCCTCCAACTCCTTGACCAGGGAGGCCACTCGCCCATTCGCCGCGTCCAGTTCGGCGAGTGGGACATACCCCTCACGGGCCTTGGAGACCTCAGCCGGGAAACCATCTGCAAGTGGAGATATCAGAGTATTGCACACAACCAGCTCATACCAAGCAAAGAAGAACAAAGCCAAATAGACACTCACCGATCGCCTCCTGAAGTCGTTGGTTCACCTCCTGCGCCTCGCGCAAGTCATGCTCCAAGCACTCTCGTGCAGCCTGCCGATCAGTCGATTCCCGCTGTAACCCCTAAAAAACAAAGAACCCAGCTAAGCATTGGAAGGAAAAGAAAACCCAGTCCCAGCCGCTGAAATTCAGCGACTAAGAACTTGGGGACTAGAGAAGGAATAAAAACAAAACCCAGTTCCCAGCCGTTGAAATTCGACGACTAGGAACTCGGGGACTGGAGAAGGAAGAAAAACAAAACCCAGTTCCCAGCCGTTGAAATTAAACGACTAGGAACTCGGGGACTGGAGAAGGTAGGAAAAGAAAAACAATTCCTAACCATTGAAATTCAATGACTAGGAATTCGGGGACTAGACATACCTGAATAGCAGCGCTGAGCATCTTGTGAAGATCAGCGGCGTCAGTCGACGGGACCGTGAAGGAGGTGCGCCCGCGGCGGGCCCCAATCTCTGCGTCCACGATTTCCGGACTTTGTGGGGACTGCGCGTCCGTAACACCTGGAAACCCCTTCGCCATAAAGCGAGGGAATGTTGCCGATGCCCTGGCAGGGACGCTGGCCGCCAGGACCGGCGCCTCCGGCACGGACGCAGCCGGTGCTGGTTCTGATCGGGTCGCTGCCACCTCTTTGAAGAGCGGCGCAGCAGCTGGCTCCGCGGCGCTTCTCCTGGTCGCAGCGTCGTCAGCACCCCCCTTCTGCTTCTTCGCGACTTTGGCGGCTGCGACATCTTCAGAGGCTTTCCTCTTCTTGGGCACATCGCCCTCTCCCGTGCCAGTGGCTGGTGGAATCTTGGCAACCAAAGGGCGACCAATCTTCTTAGCCCCCGACCTGCACGAACCCCTCCAATCAGCGCGACCACAACACGAAAAAAGCAAGGCAAATTGGGACGAGGAAGCACAACTTACTTGGCGACTGGAAGGACACAAAGCCCGGTACTTATATGGGCGGGCTTGTCCAACTCGGGACCCAGCTTGCGACTGAGCCCCCTCTCGAAGACGTCCGAAGCCCACGAAACCGAGGGCTTCCTTGATGATGAAGCTGCAGTCGCCAGGATCTCCGGCTCCAACGCCGCCGCCTTCGACGACTATGGCGACTTGGGCGCTGTCGCCTCAGCTATTTCTTGGCTAGGAACCCCCGAGATTGTTAACGCGATCGCTGCTAGGGGAACCTCTACCACCACCTCCATATCCTCGCCCTCCAACCCCTTCGTCGGGACCGTGTCCCTTGGGTCCTTGTGTGATACTTCGGGAGACCCTTTGTCGTTGGAGTCGTCATCCGACTCGAACACCACTAACGACCTGGCC
The DNA here is from genome assembly GCA_023614405.1 of Avena insularis. Lineage (NCBI taxonomy): Eukaryota > Viridiplantae > Streptophyta > Magnoliopsida > Poales > Poaceae > Avena > Avena insularis. Next base: position 542,403,127 of record CM042692.1, read on the forward strand.
GGCGATGGAGGCCTCTTTGCCGGTGACTTGGGCCGGCGTGGGGGCTTCGACGGCGTAGCAGTGTGCCGGGACGTTTGCTCCTGGGCGACCTCATCGCCTTCTTCGAACTCGTCCAGGCTACGGCTCGCTTCGACCTCTCGTTGCTTCTGCATTCGGGTCTTGCGAGCCACAGGCGCTAGGGGAGGGACCTCTTCTTCTTCCCTGTCGGTGTCAGAAGGATCCCCCTCAGAATCTTCCTCCAGTTCTTAGGGAACGTCTTCGTCAAGCGGAGGGAGCCAACCCTCCAATACTTGAAAAAGCTGAGAAGATCCGCGAGTCAAGACACGCCAAGCGAAAAGACTGAAATTGAGGTATGAACGCAGCGATTGGAAAGAGAACTCACTGTGGGGGCTTCGTTCTTCACGGGAGTATACGGGGCGACCCCGACCGCCGCTCCCATGAACTCCGCGTCGGTAATCTTCTTCAGGGCGGCCTTGTAGTCCTCGGCCTCCCATGACTCCTTGCTGGTTCGGGATGGATCATGCTTCCCGTTGTACTCGTACATCAAGTGTGGACGAGCCGCCAGCGGAACCAGGCGCCGCCCGAGCCAGCAATTGTAGAGGTTGATTGGAATCAACCCCTGGTCCTTCAGCTTCTGGATCTGATCCATCATTTCCGTGACGGCCATCCGTTGATCTTCAGGGAGCTTCTTCAGTGCCAGTCGGCGGGGCTCGCTCCTCTCGCCGACGAATTCAGGAAGAGAGACCTCACCGGAGGGAGTGGCTTCCTTGACGTAGAACCAACTTTTTTTCCACTCGCTGGTGGCCTTCTTCGGCAGGAGGAGATTGACGAAGTTGGCCTTCGGCTTCAACTGGAAGGTGACCCCACCTGCGGCCAGCATCAAGCTGCTGGACGCCTCGCGCCCGATGCGGTCGTGGAAGAGCTCCAACCACAGCGGGAAATATGGCCTGCAGCCGAGGTAGCATTCGCAGAAGGCGACAAAGATCACCAGCTGCTCGATGCTATGTGGACCAAGATCTGAGGGCTTGATCGCATAGTATGTGCAGAAGCGGCGGAAGAAGAGCGAAGTAGGGAACCCTAAGCCCCTCTCAAGATGGCTGGTGAAGCAAATGAACTCGCCGGGTCGCGGTTTCGGCTCGGTCTCGGAGGAGGGGGAACCCGCCAATTCCCCTTGCGGAGCACCCCAGCGTCCTCAAAGGATCTCAGCTGGGCCGTGGTGCACTTGGATTTCCCCCATGAGCTTTTGGGAGGCGCCATCGAGTGAGAAGTGGGATCGCGCGACGCGGGGAGAGTAAGTCGGGAGGAAGCAGAAAGGAAGAGCAAATGAGGAAGGATGAAGAATGCGGAGCAGGATCGCGAAGCTGATCCGTCACTCCCCTTATATGGGAAACGTCACCCGCCAAAATCGGGATAGCCGTTACTCACGGTAATTGCGCCGAAGTTACCGTTGGAAATTCCAACGGATAGTTTGACCAGGTCTGACGGTCCAACTCCTATTGGTCTACTCACCACCCGCCAGTCTCTCTTCTCGTCGAAACAACGATTGGACGGCAGTGATGCTTACTGAAGTAACAGATGGGGCTATGGGGAAATTCTCCTTGGTTCCAGTAAAGTCCATCGCCGATTCGACCAGGCGCCCAAATTGGGCTCGCCTACTTCGAACACCAAAACGACGCCCGCGCTTGTGTCAATGATGGCCTCGGGGACTACTGATGGGGATATGCCAAAGGGGGTATGCTCAGCAGTATGTTCCGAGTGGGTCGAAAGGCCTGCAAGTGCGCCTGAAGGACTGCGACTAGACTCTAAAGAAAGGAAAGGCCCATCGACTGGCGACTGGAAGCCCAGAAGCGTAGCAGAGGCCCACTCGGATTAGGTCAATAGCCCCTGGATCCTTATCTTGTTCGGAGGCAGCTTGTAAACCCTAGCGAGGTGCTTCATATATAAACCTCCCAAGGGTATCCTAGAGACTTACGTTCCATCATACACCCCCTCAAACGACTCGCTACCTAGCCGCCGAGCTCGCCACCCTTGTAACTCACTCTCTCATAATCTAATCTAGCAGGAGTAGGTCTTTACCCTCCGGGGGGCCGAACCTAGGTAAAACCATGTGCATCCGCCCCCATCTCGCACCGTAGATGGCCGCCAACTCTTCCTCATGAAACACTCAATCGCTGCCTATGGCAGCGACTGCCGTGGCCATTTCCACGACAATCACTAACAAGGTATAACTCTAATAGGAAACTTAAGCTATAAGTTTATTTGCAAAAAGCCAGGTTTACTTAACTGAGTTTAGAAGTAAAGAAAGCTAAGTTAAGTTTGAAGTTTCACTTAAGTTAGGAAAGTATTTTCAACAACACAACCCTGTTGTGGTCAAGTCAAGATCACAACTCATTTCATAATTCAATGTCATGTTAAAACATCTGACGACGGAATAGTATGGCCACTCCAACTGTCCATAACCGCGGACGTGGCTATTCGAATAGTTTGGCACTCTGTAGAGGTGGCACACTTTCACTACAAGATTCGATACATCTGTCAGGGATAACCCTGAATCATCATACTTAGTATGCAGATAATCAAACATAACCTTTCCTTTACGCACTCTAGTATCAGCACCTCTCCTATGAGCATGGACTCCCAACCATGACCATCCGTCATCTTGGGCACTGCATAGGTGGACAACATTGAGAGGAAGCCTCAGCTGAAACCTCTCCTCGAGGGAACTAATACTAATGTATATAAACTTCCAGCTAAGCCTTACCCAATTTAGGTATTGTGGTTGTAAGGTAAAATTGGAATGTTATCGCATCCGAACTCAACCATCAGTTTTGTAAAGGGCTAAGGCTCATGCCTTAACAATTTCATCATCATAAACCGTAGTGTTTTCTCACACATGTCAAAACATCTCAATAGAATGACTCATCATTCCAAGGTTTTTACAAATCATTTTCACCAAGTATTTCCCATCTAAAGTGAGCAAGTTTTATGCTTAGCACTAGCCACTAAGGTCAAGAGTGTTCACGAAGGTGGGGTGCTAATCTTCAATCTCATGTCACAGAATGACATTGAAATAGATCTAGGTAGGCCAAGTTTATGCTTTTTATGGCATCTATACTAATTCACAAAGTACTAGCTAGGAGTAAAAAAACTTTTAATAAGGAAAAGTAAAACTTGTAAATAAAACTAGGTAATAGGGTTTTCATAACCAAAACATGCTTAAGGCATTTGCTCAAGTTAAGGGCAAGTGTTAACTTGCATAGTTCTAGCTTGCATGGGGTAACTTGCAAGTGTTAGCTGAAGGAAATATGCCCTGATAGGCAATAATAAAGTTGTTATTATATATTCCTTATACATGATAGATGTTTATTTTACATGCTAGAAATGTATTGATTCGGAAACATCAATACATGTGTGTTTAATAAACAAAAAGGGTTCCTAGTCATGCCTCTCTTATAGACTAGCTTGTTGATTAACAGGATGATCAAGGTTTCCTGATCATGGACATTGGATGTTGTTAATAACAAGGTCACACCATTGGTGGAATGATGTGATGAACATTCATCCGAAGTATAGCATTACGATCAAGTCATTATGTTTATATTGCTATAACATCATACGAAGTAATCGTTATCCTTAGACCATGAGATCATGCTAATTGCTGACACCGGAAGAGTATCTTGATAACATCAAACATCACACCGTAACAGGGTGACTATAAAGATGGGTTCAGTACTACGAAGGTGTTATGTTGAGGCTCATGGATCAAGAGTGGAATTTGTCAATCCAGATGACGGATAGATATTCTCTGGGCCCTCTCGGTGATATCACATTAGGATAGCTTGCAAGCAAGTGATGTGATCACTAGAATGTTATATCACGGGAACAAGAAAAGATTGCATGTCGATAACGAGATCAAACTAGGTATGGAGATACCGATGATCGAATCTCGGACATGTAATATATCAAGGGACAAAGGGATTTAGTTACAAGCGTTAAAGGTTCTCACGATCACAGGAGTCATCGTTGAATGTGTAGGAGTCAGTACGGATCTCTAGGTCCCGCTGCTGATTATTGATCGAAGAAGGGTCTCGATCATGTCTGCATTATTCGCGAACCGTAGGGTGGCAAACTTAAGAGTTACCGGACACATTTTGGAGCACATATGTTTCAGACGAAAGAATTGCAAAGTGCAGGAATTGTTTCAATAGAAACCGGAAATTGTTTCGGGTGAAATTGCAGAAGGTGGTTCTGCATGTGATATTGAAATATTGCAAGGGGCTATATGTGAATGTTTGTTAATGAAAGTAATTAACAAAATTCTGAATAAATTTAATAAAAAGAGTTTTATTAAATGAGAGAGCATTAAATTTGGAGAAATTTAATGCATTTAAAGTGGAGACTTTAAAAGGGAATGTGAAGAGGCATTTTAATGTGGGGGGGGTTACCACCACATGAATGGGGGAGGTGAGGTCACCCCCATGCGCGACCATGGAGAGAGGGGCACCCTCCTCCTATAAAAGGCCACCCATTCCTCCTTCATCCACACACCTCCTTGTGAAGGATCTCTCCCTCTAGAATTATTCCCCATGGTCTCGGATTAGCGAGATACATGTTCCGTGGCATTTAAATGCTGGAAGGAGTTGCTGCTTCCGCTGGATCGCTGGAGCGAGGAGGTGGAGGTTGTCCGGTGGCTTGAACGTGTGTGCAAGTGCGGATGCGCTGCTGAGTTGCGGCGCTCGGACTTTATCACGATCTTGAGATCGGCAAGTGTACGCCTACATCAACCACGAGTTCTTACTCGTTAACAAAGCTCGTTGTCTATGAGGGTAAGTTCTCGTTGGAAGTATGTCCACCCGTTGCTTTGTGCCTAGTAGATAGATCTTGGCGTGTAGTTCACACCGTAGGAAAATTTTTGTTTTCTATGTCATGACTCAACAAAGGGTAACAGAGCCTGATCTATGCGTAGGTGCTTAGCACGGGTAGTACACATATGGTTGATATGTGGGCGATGATGATCATGTTATTGCATCTTCTATGTATTTTGGATATTGGTGGCATAGTGGGATGAAGCCGCCCGGACCAACCTTACATGTCATCGTACATGAGACCGGTTCCACGACTGACATGCAACTTGTTTTGCATAAGTGGCTGGCGGGTGTCTGTCTCTCCTACTATAGTCAATATCTGATTTACAACGAGTTGCTAATAACTTAGTTATCCTCGTTGTGGTTCATGTTCGTAGGTGAGAACGGTTCTATCTCCGAAATCCCTAAGCCACGTAAAACTTGCAATTGATAAATTAGAGGCGTCTAGTATAGATCGTTGCTGGGCTAGTGTTTTGATATGGTATTGTTGTAAGTAGATGTATGGTAGATACTCTTACAACAGTCAACAACGGTAAGTTCCATAGACCTTGGCCTTACACACAAAGGAATGATAGAGATCATACCATGATGCAAGTGATAGAGATCAAATGCATGGACCATATCATCTCACTTTACACATTAGATGTTAGCATCTTATACTGCTAGTTTGGCGCGTTTGGTAGCATTATAAGATGATCCCTCATTTAGATATGGATCATGTTTCGAGACATCACGTGATGATCGGGTGTACTCGAATCTACGCTTTCATAGGAATGGGTGTAAGACAGTTTTACACACGGGAATACTAAGGTTCTTACTTGGCGAGCCTAGTATGCACAGACATGGCCTCGGAACACGGACCGAAAGGTTAAGCATGAGTCATATGGTTGATATGATGCCCATATAGATGCTCGCCTTTGAAGCTATATCAACTCACGTGATGATCGGACTTGATATAGTGGATTTGGTTCATGTAATCACCAAAAGGACGCGAGGGGTGTCGTTTTTGAGTGGGAGTTCATTAGTAATTTGGATTAGTTGAACTCAATCTATCATAAACTTAGTCTAAATAAACTTTACAAATTCTGTTTTAGATGGCACCACCTGCTTTTAATTTCAATGTCTTCATGGAGAAAGAGAAACTTGCTGCGAATGGTAGCAACTTCACCAACTGGGCTATGAATTTGAGGATTCTCCTCGCTGCTGCACAAAAGCAATATGTGCTAGATGCGCCGCTAGGCCCCCACCAGCTCCTGATGCCCCTGGCGAGGAAAAGAATGTCTATGTGACTCGTCGGGAGGACCACAACTTAGTTCATTGCGGCATACTGTATGCGCTAGAGCCAGAACTTCGAAAGCGTTTCGAAAATGGTAATGTCTTTGATACCATGGGAGAACTGAAAATGATTTTCGATACCTATGCTGTCGTAGAGAGTTATAATGCTACAGAAAAGTTCTTTAGCTGCATGATGGAGGAAAACAGCTCCGTTAGTGAGCACGTACTCAAAATGTCTGGGTACGCCGATAAGCTTGTGTCCTTGGGAATAACGATTCCCATTGACTTAGGCATACATCGTGTTCTCCAATCTCTGCCACCTAGCTACAAGAGCTTCGTGATGAACTATAATATGCAGGGCATGAAGAAGTCTCTTCCCGTGCTTCTGTCAATGCTTAAGACTGCAGAAGTGGAGATTAGGAAAGAACATCAAGTGTTGATGATCAATAGGACCACCGGTTTCAAGAAGGATAAGAAAGGCAAGCACAAGGGAAAGAAGGGTGGCAAGTCTGTTGCCACGCCTGAAAAGAAACCCCAGGCTGGCCCTAAGTCTGACACCGAGTGCTACTATTGCAAGGGGACTGGCCATTGGAAGCGCAACTGCCCCAAGTATTTGGCGGACAAGAAGTCCAGCAAGGCAAACAAAGGTATATGTGATATACATGTTATTGATGCTTACTTGACTAGTACCTGCAGTAGCACCTGGGTATTTGATACCGGATCGGTTGCTAATATATGTAACTCGGTTCAGGGGCTAGGGAACAAGCGATAACTAGCAAGGGATGAGGTCAGGATGCGGGTCGGCAATGGATCCAGAGTTGATGTGATCGCCGTCGAGACGCTACCTCTCCATTTGCCATCCGGATTAGTTATAAACCTAAATAATTGTTATTTGGTGCCTGCACTGAGCATGAACATTGTATCTAGATCGTGTTTGATGCAAAGTGGTCATTCCTTTAAATCTGAAAACAATGGTCATTCAATTTATAAGAATGATATCTTTTATGGTCATGCACCTATGTTGAATGGTTTATTTCTATTGGATCTTGATCGTATTATTACGCACATTCATAATGTTAATGCTAAAAAGATTAAACTTGACAATGATATGTCTACATATATGTGGCACTGCCGTCTAGGTCATATTGGCGTTAAACGCATGAAGAAACTCCATTCTGATGGACTTTTGGAATCACTTGATTTTGAATCATTTGATACATGTGAGCCATGCCTTATGGGCAAGATGACTAGAACGCCGTTTTCCCGTTCAATGGAACGGGCGACAGATCTAATGGAAATCATACATACTGATGTGTGTGGACCAATGAGTGTGTCGGCGCGAGGTGGATATCATTGTTTTGTTACTTTCGCGGATGATTTGAGTAGATATGGGTATATCTACTTGGTGAAACACAAGTCTGAAACTTTTTAAAAGTTCAAGGAATTTCAGAATGAAGTGGAAAATCATCGTAATAGAAAGATCAAATTTCTACGGTCTGACCATGGAGGAGAGTATCTAAGTTACGAGTTTAGCACACACATGAAAGAGTGTGGAATAGTTTCACAACTTACGCCTGCCGGAACACCACAATGTAATGGTGTGTTAGAGCATCGTAATCGTACCTTATTGGATATGGTTTGATCTATGATGTCTCTGACTGACTTACCTCTATCATTTTGGGGTTATGCACTGGAAACAGCTGCATTCACTTTAAATCGGGCACCATCTAAATCCGTTGAAACGACACCGTATGAATTATGGTTTGGAAACAAACCTAAGCTGTCATTTCTTAAGGTTTGGGGATGCGATGTTTATGTGAAGAAACTTCAACCAGATAAACTCGAACCCAAAGCGGAAAAATGCGTCTTCATAGGATACCCTAAGGAAACAATTGGGTATACCTTCTATCACAGATCCGAGGGCAAGGTTTTTGTTGCCAAGAATGGATCCTTTCTTGAGAAGGAGTTTCTCGCGAAAGGTGTGAGTAGTCAGAAGGTAGAACTCGAAGAGGTTATTGAACCTTCTCTTCATGGAATGGAGAGTGGCGCAGCATCGGAAGTTTTTTCGGAGTTGACTTCACCTGATGAAGAGAGAGCTAATGATAATGGTCATGAAACTCCGAAAGAGGACACTACCGAACCTCGCAGGTCAAGCAGGACACGTGCAACTCCTGAACTGTACGGCAATCCTGTTGTGAATTTCATGGTTGATGAAATGGATGACCCTGCGATGTATGAAGAAGCGATGATGAGCCCGGATTCCAACAAATGGCTAGAAGCCATGAAATCCGAGATGGAATCCATGTACGAGAACCAAGTTTGGAACTTGGTGGACTTACCTCACGACCGAAAGGCCGTTGAGAATAAATGGATTTTCAAAAGGAAAACTGATGCTGATGGTAATGTGACAATCTATAAGGCTCGACTTGTCGCAAAGGGGTTTCGACAAATTCAAGGAGTTGACTACGATGAGACATTCTCTCCCGTAGCGATGCTTAAGTCAGTTAGGATTATGTTAGCAATTGCTGCATATTTCGATTATGAAATATGGCAGATGGATGTCAAAACTGCGTTCCTCAATGGTAAGATTGAAGAAGAGTTGTATATGATACAACCTAAGGGTTTTGTTGATCCTAAGGATGCTAATAAGGTGTGCAAACTTCAGCGATCCATCTATGGACTGAAGCAAGCATCACGAAGTTGGAATCTCCGCTTTGATGAGGTGATCAAAGAGTTTGGATTTGTCCAAACTTATGGAGAGGCTTGTATTTACAAGAAAGTGAGTGGGAGCAATGTGGCATTTCTGATATTATATGTGGATGACATATTATTGATTGGAAATGATATAGATCTTTTAAATAGTGTTAAAAGTTATCTAAACAGCAAATTTTCGATGAAAGACCTTGGTGAAGCATCATATATATTAGGCATTAAAATCTATAGAGATAGATCAAGGCGCCTAATTGGGCTATCGCAGAGTACATACCTTGATAAGATATTAAAGAATTTTAATATGGACGAAAGTAAGAAGGGGTTCTTAGCTATGTTGCAAGGCAAGACATTGAGTAAGACTCAAAGTCCGGCTACGGCGGAAGAAAGAGAGATGATGGATAAGATCCCATATGCCTCGGCCATAGGCTCTATTATGTATGCCATGCTATGTACAAGACCGGATGTGGCACATGCTATTAGTTTGACTAGTAGGTACCAATCTGATCCAGGTCCGGAACACTGGATAGCGGTAAAGAACATCCTCAAGTACTTAAGAAGAACTAAGGATATGTTTCTTATATACGGAGGTGAAGAAGAGCTAGTCGCTAAGTGTTATGTCGATGCTAGCTTTGACACCGATCCGGATGACTCTAAGTCTCAATCCGGATACGTATTTCTCTTGAACAGAGCAGCAGTTAGTTGGAGGAGTTCCAAACAACCTGTGGTGGCTGGATCAACAACGGAGGCGGAATATGTTGCTGCTTCAGAAGCGGGCAGGAAGCAGTTTGGATGAAAGAGTTCATTACGGAACTGGGTGTGGTTCCCAGTGCGTTGGACCCGATGGTGATCTATTGTGACAACAATGGATCCATGGCCAACGCAAAGGAACCAAGGTCTCACAGGAATTCCAAGCATATTAAGCGCTGGTTTCACTCCATCCGCGAGCATGTCAAGGATGGAGATATAAAGATTTGTAAAGTACACATCGACCTAAATGTAGCAGATCCGTCGACGAAAGTTCTCCCTAGGGCAAAACATGATCAATACCAGAACTCCATGGGTGTTAGATTTATCACTATGTGAACTAGATTATTGTCTCTAGTGCAAATGGGAGACTGAAGAAAATATGCCCTGAGAGGCAATAATAAAGTTGTTATTATATATTCCTTATACATGATAGATTTTTATTTTACATGCTAGAAATGTATTGATTCGGAAACATCAATACATGTGTGTTTAATAAACAAAAAGGGTTCCTAGTCATGCCTCTCTTATAGACTAGCTTGTTGATTAACAGGATGATCAAGGTTTCCTGATCATGGACATTGGATGTTGTTAATAACAAGGTCACACCATTGGTGGAATGATGTGATGAACATTCATCCAAAGTATAGCATTACGATCAAGTCATTATGTTTATATTGCTATAACATCATACGAAGTAATCTTTATCCTTAGACCATGAGATCATGCTAATTGCTGACACTGGAAGAGTATCTTGATAACATCAAACGTCACATCGTAACAGGGTGACTATAAAGATGGGTTCAGTACTACGAAGGTGTTATGTTGAGGCTCATGGAATAAGAGTGGAATTTGTCAATCCAGATGATGGATAGATATACTCTGGGCCCTCTCGGTGATATCACATTAGGATAGCTTGCAAGCAAGTGATGTGATCACTAGAATGTTATATCAGGGGAACGAGAAAAGAGTGCATGTCGGTAACGAGATCAAACTAGGTATGGAGATACCGATGATCGAATCTCGGACATGTAATATATCGAGGGACAAAGGGATTTAGTTACAAGCGTTAAAGGTTCTCACGATCACAGGAGTCATCGTTGAATGTGTAGGAGTCAGTACGGATCTCCAGGTCCCGCTGCTGATTATTGATCGGAGAAGGGTCTCGATCATGTCTGCATTATTCGCGAACTGTAGGGTGGCAAACTTAAGAGTTACCGAACACCATTTTGGAGCACATATGTTTCAGACGAAATAATTGCAAAGTGCAGGAATTATTTCAATAGAAACCGGAAATTGTTTCGGGTGAAATTGCAGAAGGTGGTTCTGCATGTGATATTGAAATATTGCAAGGGGCTATATGGGAATGTTTGTTAATTAAAGTAATTAACAAAATTCTGAATAAATTTAATAAAAAGAGTTTTATTAAATGTGAGAGCATTAAATTTGGAGAAATTTAATGCATTTAAAGTGGAGACTTTAAAAGGGAATGTGAAGAGGCATTTTAATGTGGGGGGTTACCACCACATGAATGGGGGAGGTGAGGGGTCACCCCCCCCATGCGCCGGCCATGGAGAGAGGGGGCACCCCCTCCTCCTATAAAAGGCCACCCATTCCCTCCTTCATCCACACACCTACTTGTGAAGGATCTCTCTCCCCCTCTAGAATTATTCCCCCATGGTCTCGGATTAGCGAGATACATGTTCCCGGTGGCATTTCGTCTGGAAGGAGTTGCTGCTCATTTGGATCGCTGGAGCGAGGAGGTGGAGGTTGTCCGGTGGCTTGAACGTGTGTGCGAGTGTGGATACGCTGCTGAGTTGCGGCGCTCGGACTTCCTCACGATCTTGAGATCGGCAAGTGTACGACTACATCAACCACGAGTTCCTACTCGTTAACAAAGCTCGATGTCTATGAGGGTAAGTTCTCGTTGGATGTATGTCCACCCGTTGCTTTGTACCTAGTAGATAGATCTTGGCATGTAGTTCACACCGTAGGAAAATTTTTGTTTTCTATGTTGCGGACTCAACATTAGCTTGAATACAATATCCTGCAAGTAGTAGCTTGCCTTGTGCAGTGCAGTGGTTGAAGTTTTCTTCGTCTTCCTCCTGATAAAACTCCTCCTCCTCGTAAGCTTGGTCGGTACTAACATCTATAAATACATACGGAATACACAATCACCAAACAATACTTAACTAGTCTACTTACCACACCAAGGCACACATTGGATGATCTAGTATCATCACAAACATCACAAGTTTTTACTTAACTAGCTTCATTAAGTTTTATTTGAGAAAAGTAATTTCTACTCATTGAAATTTAACTAAGTTTTAATATTCCTCATTTAAAATATGGGATCCTGTTAACACATGTCCTCACCACATATTCTAACATATGGGAATGTGATTTAAATGTTGGATTACATCTAAATAAGTTTAAGTTTAATAATTAATGATTTAAAGTGACTAGAAATGCCTATATAGCACTATTTTGGTACTAGTCCAAAGTCACTGCATGTAAACCTTAATATTTTTATATATTCAGATAGATCTTGTCATATGTGATTTTTGAGAGTTAGAAGCAACTCAAAAGCATTTATAGTTTATTTTTAAAAAATGTTTGAAGTTGAAAAAGTCTCTGCCTTGTTTTTTTTCTATAGATTCACTATAACTCCAAATGATTTAAATCCAATGGGCTTGGATATATAATTTCCATACCTTTCTAGCAAAATTGGTTTCATGCAATTTGGATTTATTAAACTCCCAAAATTGATTTTTAAACTAGTGGACACAAACTAGATTAACTCTAAATAGAAAAACCTAAATTTGAATCTTCTATTAGCACAGAAGGGCAACTAAGCAGTTGCTCGACAGCGGGCTCCGCCGGTCAGCGACACATCTAACCGAAGCGGTATCAAGCATCCTGGGCCACACGACCTAAAGACGATCCAACGGCTGGGAGTCATCGTCGATGACGGATCACTCCGGCGAGAACGTGACTAGACGTGGCGGTGGGGGTCGATTGGGGGCATACCAGGGCTCCAGCTAGGTCGGCGAGGCGGGCAAACAGACTGGTAGACGACGGCGAGGCGAGACGCGGTTGCGGCGGAGCTTGGGGTGCACGAAATCGCAAACACCCTTCTCCTCCAGCTGCGGCGGCTTCGGCTTCAATTCCGGCGAGGCAGAGCTCGAGTCGCTTCGACGAGAGGTGGGTAAGAATCAGTGAGAGGTGGGGAGTGTTGGAGTGTGGAGAAATGGTGCTGGAGTGGCCTCCTTAAATAGGTTCGACGAGGGGACCGAACGGGCGACGGTGAGGTCATTGGTGACGATGCTACGAGGCTCTCTAGGCATGGGTGGTGGAGGCGTCAGAAGCTCTGTTCCCCGGCGGTCATCTGTGGCTTAATGTCGTGGCAAGGCGAGGTCTCTACTGGTCGGGAGCGTGCGATGAACTGAGCGCAGACAGCGGTGTTCGACGCTATTCCTCCGGTCTGCTGGTCGCGAGGCGGCGAACGATGATGTCCGGGAGACTGCTGGGCCTGCTGCGGCTGCTGACACGTAGTGCTGGAGCGAGGCACGGGCTGTGCGGCTCTATCGGGCGTGGCGCTCCGGGGTGATCGGCATGGCGGACAGCGGCAAGGGCGCGAGAAATTGGGGCTTGTCCTCTGCTCGTTTTTGGTCGGGGGATGGTCGAGGCGAGGCGGCATGATGGCGCTTGTCTCCCAGCAAGCGAAGGAGAGCGCGAGACGAGCTGAGGCGAGCTGTCCGTGGTCGACATGGGCATGGGCTTCGGGCGGTAAGCTACTGGAGCAAACAGTGCATAGGGAAAGAGGGTTAAGGTCGGGGTTTGAGCTGGGGGGACCAGGGGACCAAGTTAGGCCCCAATGGTGACCAAAACCACTGCTCACTATAGTGCTTTAGGATTTGCAAGAGTTGTGCATGCCACCTGTTCGACACAATGGCCGCAAGAAGAAAAAAAATGAATTTTGGATTCAAAATTTTTGAGTGATCTCCACTAGTACTAGGTAGTCTCTGGTTGCTTGGGTTTTTAAAATGGAGTTCATTTGGATGGTTTTTGAAATAGGGTGATCTATGCATATGCATTGAATTCAGTTTTCACATGCCATTTAAAATTAGTGTTTGAATGTTTTTGGAAGACCACAAAGTGGGCCTTGGAAGATCTTTACTTGTACTAGCAAGGGGTGCAAAGATCCAGAATTATTTCTGTTGGGAAATTAGTGCTAGGAACACTCAAAGTAGTGTAGTGGATTAAAATGGCACAAATGACTTGTTTACATAAGATTTGCAACCCCAAACTTTAAGGAACGACAATTTAGGTTTCTTACCAAACCACAATTCATATTGTGTCGTTTCAACGGATTTAGATGGTGCCCTATTTAAAGTGAATGTGGCTGTTTCTAATGCATAACCCCAAAATGATTACGGTAAATCTGTAAGAAACATCATAGAACCAATTGTATCTAAGACAGTCCGATTATGACGTTCGGATACACCACTACGTTGTGGTGTTCCTGGTTGTGTCAATTGTGAAAGTATTCCACATTTTTTTAAATGCATGTCAAACTCGTAACTTAGATACGCACCTCCATGATCAGATCATAGAAATTTAATCTTCTTGTTACGTTGATTCTCTACTTCACTTTGAAATTCCTTAAACTTCTCGAAAATTCCGGACTTATGTTTCATGAAATAGATATACCCGTATCTATTCAAGTCATCCGTGAAAGTAAGAACATAACGATAATCACCGCGCGATGCCACACTCATTGGGCCACACACATCGGTATGTATGATTTCCAATAAGAAGTCCTCTCCATTATGCTAGAGAATGGAGTCTTAGTAATTTTTTCCATCAGACATGTTTCGTATCTTTCAAGTGATTCAAAATCAAGTGATTCAAAAAGTCCATCAGAATGGAGTTTCTTCATACACTTCACTCCAATGTGGCCAAGACGACAGTGCCACAAGTATGTAGAATTATCATTCAATTTCATTCGTTTAGCATCTATATTATGAACATGTGTATCACTACTATCGAGATTCAATAAGAATAGACCATCTATCATAGGCGCGTGACCATAAAAGATATTACTCATATAAATCGAACAACCATTATTCTCGGACTTAAACAAGTAACCGTCTCACAATAAATAAGATCCAGATATAATGTTCATGCTTCACGTAGGCACCGAATAACAATTATTGAAGTATAAAAATAATCCCGATGGTAGATGAAGAGGGATCGTGCCGACAACAATCACATCAACCGTGGAGCCATTTCCAACAGGCATTGTCACCTTGTCTCTCGCTAGTCTTCGTTTATTCTGAAGCTCGTGTTTCGAGTTACAAATTAATAACATGTATATCGAACCAGTATCAAATACCCAGGCACTACTGCAATTACTAGTAAGATACACATTAATAACATGTATATCGAATATACCTTTCTTCTTGATGTTGTCGTGCTTTAGATCTGTCAGGTGCTTGGGGTAGTTCTGCTTCTAGTGACCAACGCCCTTGTAGTAAAAGCACTCAGTATCAGCCTTAGGACCAGCCTTGGGTTTCTTCGTAGGCGCAATAGCTTTCTTGCCACCCTTCTTGAAGTTACCCTTCTTCTTAGGATTGCCTTGCTTCTTAAAATTGGTGGTGTTATTAACCATGAACACTTGGTGCTCTTTCTTGATATCCACTTCTGCAGATTTCAGTATGGAGAAGAGTTCAGGTAACGTCTTATTCATACGTTGCATGTTGTAGTTCATCACAAAGTACTTGTAACTAGGTGGTAGTTATTTGAGGAGACGACGAATCCCGAATGCATTAGGAATCGTTATTTCCAAATCTTGGAGTTTATTGGCGTGCCCAAACATTTTGAGCACATGCTCACTAACAGAGTTGCCCTCTTCCATCATATAGTTAAATAACTTCTTGGAAGCTTCATAGCTTTCAACTTCCGCATGAGTCTCTGATACATCATAAACGTATCTAAATTTTTTGATGATTCATGCTTGTTTTTTACACCTTTACCGTAGGGGAAGCCCCTACGGTGTCATTTTCATTTATATATCAAAAGAAGAAGCAAATATAAGCTAGAAGGTTCGAAGGAAGAGGTACATCAAGGAGGAAAGAAGATCTTAAAAAACCACATACTGAAACTATACAAAGATGGAGATGAACCAATCAACAAGAGGTTGAACACAATCAACCTTCACCTTGTACCGATGTAGAAGCAAATCACTCACAAAACCAGTCTTCCACCTGTTAAAAGAAGCCGGTATGTTTCTGAAGATAAGATCGTTTCTAACCTTCCAGATGTTCCATGTAGTACAAGAAAAAATTTCAAAGAAACAGGGGCCATGGAAAGCATCTCTCGCAGCAGCAAAACCTAGGGAAAACGAGGGAGAAAAATCCCAGTGAAAGTCCAAAAGTTCCCAGCAGTGTTCAACAAAGCCACAGTCGAAGAAGAGATGGTCACGTGTTTCAGTAGCAGAGGCTTGGCATAGCACACAGTTTGGCCCCGAATCAAGTTACCAGTTCTTTCGTTGCATCATATCTCGTGTGTTTAAACGGTCCATCATCAACAGCCAAGTAAACACTTTCAATTTGGGCAGCGCTTTAGACTTCCAAATGGCATTTAGGGTAACGTCTTTAGGCAACTGAGCAAATATAAATCTATAAAATTTCGAGGGCAAATATTTGTCTCCCGAGATAAATGAGCGAATGTCAGGCTGATCGACCATCAATGAAGTGTTCTGAAGCAGAGTTGAAATTTGCTGAAACTCTTGGGCCGCGTCAACAGACAAAGGCAAAGCAAAGCACTCACTTAGGTTACCTGTTTGAGCGAGATCTGCTACCGAGAGATCTTCTTTCAGAGCATAAGAGTACAGACGTGGATACGTATCGCAGAGGAGAACTCCCTAAGCCCAAAAGTCTTTCCAAAAGAGCACCGACGTGCCACTCCCAGGCTGGCAATGAGAAATACTTCTGTACTCTCCAACCAAGCTAAAAATATCCCGACACCATAAGAAGCCGTGTAGAGATTGATCATGAGGTAATCGGTTGCCATAAAGAGACCAAACAAGTGATACCCAAGGAACATCAGCCTTGGAGTAGAACTTGTGTAGCTGTTTTAGAAGCAGGGATTTATTCTAAAGTTCCAAATTCAGGATACCAAGACCACCATGTTGCTTAGGTTTGCAAACAAGGGACCAGGCTGCTAATGCATTACAAGAGGAGGAGTCTTCTTCTTTTGCCCAGAGACAGTGGCGCTGAGCACGATTATAGATATTAATTATAGCCTTCTGGATCTTTAATGATGTGAACACCCGGATTTTTAATCCAAGATGCCTGTTATGCCATACCTCACAATCCCAGGATTACCATTTTTGCAAGACATAACAGAATTGATACCATAGTACATCATCCATTACAAACCATAATAAAGGGCTTACACAAATAAAGGATCTCATGATTCGGTCTTAATACAATCAAGCAGCGGAATAATAAGCGTAGTAGCGTCTCCATCTTCAAAGTCACAGGCAATGCTGACGATGGGAGATGATCCTAGTTGTCGTAGACATCCTGCTGTCCATCTTCCTCATAGTCTGTTCCATGGGAATAGCCAGAGACAAAGCCATGAGTACTCTTTAAGTACTTGCAAACTATCACTAACAATTAAGGTAGTTCTAGTAGGAAACTAAAGCTCTAGGTTTATTTGCAAAAAGGCAGGTTTATCTAAATTGAGTTTAGAAGTAAAGAAAGCTAATTTAATGTTCTAAATCACTTAAGTGGGAAACTAGTTTTCATGTCACAACCCTGTTGTGGTCAATTCAAAGTCATGTTTCAAATCACAAGTCATTTGGAAAACATCTGACGACGAAACAGTATGGCCACTCCAACTGTCCATAACCGCGGAAACGGCTATTCGAATAGTTTGACACTCTGCAGAGGTGGTACACCTTCACCACAACATTCGATACATCCATCAGGGATAACCCTGAATCATCATACTTAGTATGCGGATAATCAATCATAACCTTTCAATTACACACTCTTGTATAGGCACCTCCTCTCTGAGCTTGGCCTCCCAGCCATGGACATCTGCCATCCTGGGCACTACATAGGTGGACATTCACTCAAGAGGTAGCCTCAGCTCAACCTCTTCCGCGAGGGAACCCATACTAAGGCATATAAACTTCTAGTTAAGCCCTACCCAATTCAGGTATTGTGGTTGTACGGTAAATTTGGAATGGTCGCATTTGAACCCAAGCATCAGTTTTTGTAAAGGTCTAAGGCTCATGCCTCAACATTTTCATCATCAAATCCTTTGTGTTTCTCAACACATGTCAAAACACTTCAATAGAATGACTCATCATTCCAAGGTTTTCATAATCATTTTCACCAAGTATTTCCCATATAAGTAATCTAGGTTTTAGGCTTTAGCACTAGCCACTAAGTTAAGAGTGTTCACTAAGAGGGGTGCTAATCAGGTTCACTAACCAAATCTACTTTTATGCTGCTTATGGCACCTAAGTATAACTTCCTAGGTCAAGTTTTATACTCTTGATGGCATCTAGGCTATTTCACAAATTAACTACTAAAAGTAAAGAACTTGGTAAAATTAAAAGAGTAAAGGTTGCAAATAAAACTGGGTAGTGGGGTTGCATAACCAAAGCATGCGTAAGGCATATGCTTGGCAACTAGATGCAAGTGGTAGTTTGCCAATAATAGCTTGCAAATAAAACTAGGTAGTTTGCCAATCATATGATCTAACTTGCATATGATGGCTTGCATATGATATCCTACAAGTAATAGCTTGCCAGTAATAGCTTGCATTGAGTAGTGCAGTGGTTAAAGTTTTCTTCTTCTCCGTAGTAGTAGTACTCTTCCTCCTCGTATCCGGAGTTGGTACTAGCGTCTATAAACGAATACGAAGTACACAATCACCAAACAATACTTAACTACTTCTATTCAGCATATTAAGGTTCACACAAGATGATCTAGCATCATCACAATCATCACACCAAATAAAGACCTAGTCTTACTTAGTTTATTTTGGAAAAGTAATTTCTACTCATTGAAAACTACTTAAGATTTAATATTCTCCAATTAAAATAAGGGATCATGTTGACACATGTCATCACCACATATTCCAAAACTTGGGAATGTGATTTGAAGTGTTGGTCATATTTTACAAAGTATTATTAGTATTATTTAATAAAATAAAGTGACTAGAAATGCCTATATACCATTCTTTTAGTACTAGTCCAAGATCACTGTATGTAAACCTCAATATTTTTACATATTCAGATAGATCTTGTCAAATGTGATTTTTGAGAGTTGGAATCAACTCAAAAGCATTTATGGTTGATTTTTTTAAAATGTTTGAAGTTGCAAAAGTCTCTGTCTTGTTATTTTTTCTATAGATTATCTCTAACTCCAAATGATTTAAATCCAACGGGCTTGGATAGAAAATTTAATTACCTTTCTAGCAAAATTTGAATCATGAAATTTGGTTAAGTGAAACTCTTTGAATTGATTTTTGAATCTGTGGACAGAAACTAGTTTAAATTAAAATAGAAAAACAATTATTTGAATTCACAGGTTAGGTTAAACGGGTCGTCCCAGCTACACTACGCGGCACAGCGGGCTGCTGACAGGTGGGGTTCACTGGTCACTGGGACTAACTACGCGAAGCGGTGTCGGGGGGTATGGGCCATGCGATCGAAATCTAATCCAACGGCTAGGAGTCATCATCGACGATGGACTGCTCTAGCGAGAAACTAAACCTAGCGCGGCGGTGGGGGTCTCGCGGGGCTCACCTGGGCTCCAGCTAGGGTCGGGGATGGGGGCAATCGACGTGGTAGACGACGGAGAAGCGAGGCGCGGTCACGGCAGGGATTTGGGTGGTCGGAATGGACGGCGCCCTTCTCCTCCAGCAGCGGCAGGCTCCTGTGCAATTAAGGCGCGGTGGTGCTCGCCTTGTTCCGGGGAGAAGTGGGGAAGGGTCAGTGAGAGGTGGTGAGTGGATTGGTGTGTAGAATTGAGGCAGGGGTGGCCTCCTTTTATAGCTCGACGAGGGGACCGAACGGTGCGACGGTGAGCTCGACGGTGGCGTAGCTACAGCCGGCTAACAGCATGGGCAAGTGCGTAGGACGGTGCGGTCCTCCCTGGCGGTTCTTACAGGCATAATAGCATGGCGTGGGGTGGCGTGGTTCAGTCTGGAGCATGAGGTGTTCTGAGCGGTGATGACCCACAAGTATATGGGGTGTATCGCAGTATTTTCGATAAGTAAGAGTGTCGAACCCAACAAGGAGCGGAAGGTGCTGGCTAGTGGTATGGATCAGGAATTCTCTGCAAATACTTAGCAAACGGATTTTTAGGGGTTTTCGATAAAGCAAGTAAACAAAGTACGAGAAAATAAAAGACAGTAGGAATGAATGCAGCAAGTGGCCCAATCCTTTATGCAGCAAAGGACAAGCCAGTTGTATTTCTTAAGATGACCAAACGTTCTCGAGGACACATGGGAAGACTGTCAAGTGCTTTCGCTTCATATAGTCAATTAATCTTCTTTAGCTTGCTAAGTGTTGTGTGGGTGAACCTGTGCTAATGTACCGCCCCATACAAGACTAATACATACTTGTGATTAAACTCCTTGCAAACATTCGTAAGTACAAGAAAGTATTTAAGGTAGAAACCTAACCACAACTTAAAACTCTAAGACCCTTACGTCCCTTGTGCAATGGTTTCCTAACGGGGGTTCAGGTTTCTGTCACTCCGGCAACCCCTATGATTAGTAGCCAAATACACAATGCATTTCCCTAGGCCCATATAGGTGAAGTGTCATGTAGTCGACGTTCACATGACACCACTAGAAGAAGTACACCACAACTTAAATAACAATCTATTGAATCTTTCTCAACGCAACTCCACTACTAACAACAAGACTTCTCCCATCTCCTCAAGAACAAAACGAACTACTCACAAGACATCATATGGATCATGATCAAAGATGGAATAATGATGTATAACAATCTGAACATAAACAATAATTCAATGGTTCACTCAATAGCATCAACTACAAAGAGTAATCAACACCGGGAAAGTTCCCCTATGAACTAATGCAAGATTCAACTCAAGTGTTACAGCAATATGGAGATGGTGATGAGGGTGCTGATGGTGATGATGGTGGTGATGATGATGATGATGATCCCGATGAAGTCCAGCTTGATGGTGGTGTTGATGGCGACGATCTCCCCTCTCCGGGATGAATTCTCCCGGCAGAAATATGTCTACCAGAGAGATCTTTCTCTCTCGGTGTTTTCCGCCCCGCAGAGGCGGCGAAATCTTTCTGTGGTCACTCCCTGAGTCTTAGGGTTTTGGGAGGATCATATACGCTAGAGGGGAGAGGCTGGAGTGGGCCAGGGCGGCCACACCACCTCCAGGCGTGGTGTAGGCCTGCCCGCGCCATGGGGTGGTGTGGGCCCCCTGTGGCCCACCTCCACTCCATCTTCTGGCATCCTTAGTCTTCTGGAAAAATAAGGTTTTCCATATATTTTCCCGGATTTTCTGATCCTCGTGAATTTTGCCTCCAAACAACACCTTTTCCATCAGAATCCTGACTGCATCGGTCCATGCTCCAAAAGTCATCAACCATGCAAAAATAGATGAAATAACATAAGTATCACATCTCAATACGAAATATATCAATGAAAAATAGTGAATTAAGACATAGAATAGTGATGCAAAATGGACGTATCAACTCCCCCCCAAGCTTAGACTTCGCTTGTCCCCAAGCGAAATTGAGCTCAATAAAGATGGCCTCAAGTTTATGGAGTGAAGAGTCGATAAAAGAATACGGGCAAGAAGCATCACATTCATCAAATACATAGATCATAATAGAAGACAACTCACTATTATATAACTCAACTTGCAGTGAGTAAAGGAAACACAATAAAGATACATAAAGTGAATCATAATTGGTAATGGAAAACTTAGCTTTTGGTCGAAGAATAGTTGATAATTTGCTGGAGTTCGCAAATAGCTGGTTTTCAATGATAGCTTTCAAAGTAGTAAACATCAAGATAAGAGCAATGTGCAAAACAAGGAACATAAGGAACATGATTGAATAAATCATCATATGAATGAATGAAACACATCAACTCAAAATACTTGCTGAGATAGAAGGGAATAGGTTTACTGACTCAACTACAAAGTAAAATAAAGGCCCTTCGCAGAGGGAAGCAGGGATTGCATTTCTCATAAAGTGCTCCCAAAAATTATGATACTTACTAGCTTTCAGCTCTCATTGCCCCTATCATAGGCATCTTTAGGTGATTAAGGTTAAAGTGATCAAAAATGAGGATATGCATTGATAAGTCGTAAGTTGAGAATCTCATGTCCCTTGAATACGAGGGCCGCTCCTCATGCTACTCAAGTTTAGTCACCGGTAAGTTCTTGTCATCGTAAGCATATGTGTATCATTGAGAACCGCCAACGGGGTACCCCTTGCCCGATGATACAGAAGAATCCCCATATCAAAATGACAAGGCAAGCAGACAACAAGTATCTCAGCAATCTTTTTATTTACCACGGGAATATGGTGCTTTTTTCTCTCTTTCCTCTTTTCATAATATCTTTTTTTCTTTTCTCTTTTTCTCAATCTCTATCTCTTTTTTATAAGAAGAATGATTCATAGATACTCGTTATGGTTACGCTGCAGGTTTCCACCATGTCAGCATGGATTAGACCAGCGGCCCAGGCGTTTCTCTAACACATATGCATAACTCCATGGACTTACAAGCTCCCCTTTCATTTCACACCGACGACATCCATAGACAAAAGAACATGATATCAACTTGGTACCAAGTACCAGTGCAATGTTGAAAGCGTTCCCCATGACAACATGGTTCTGCTAATTCACAACTTACAAAGCGCAAGCATATACGCAACATAGGTGAGCACAATGGTTCAAGTTTATTAAATGCAAGAAAGTAAAGTGTGCCATCAAGTTCGTGAGAGGTTTAATCACTAATTTTCACATAACAAGTTTAATTTGGGAGGTAGATAAAACAAGAATTTACTTGGAATAGCAATAATGCTACTAGGTAGGTATGGTGGACACAAATGGCAAAGGTTTTGGTTTAAAGGAGGTGGATGCACGAGAAGAATTCCCTCTCGGTATAGGTTATTGGCTAGCAAGGCTGGGTAGAAAGTACAAGATTTGAAGGAAACAACCAAACATACAAGTGATAAAAACAAACATGCAATCTTCCTTGGAAGCACAAAAGATCTTAACTAGAGAGTACTAGACTTATGAGCAAATCAAGAAAGAAAGATGATGAAATTATTTCTCTTTAGAGTACTACTATCTTTTTCTTTTCAACTCTCAAAAAGGTGTTGCTAGTGACCGAGCCAGGTTTGCCAAAACCAACTAAATTAACTCAACGATCCCAAAGTGATACCAATAATAACAACAAGAGCAATCATATAACCACGAATTGAAAACTAATATAAGCTATGCAAAAGAGTGAATGATAGAACTTCTCATTAATATTCCATAACGGCAACTCACACCAAGGGATAAACATCTAACGAGAGAGGGGACACTTCCATAATGCAAACCATACTACATAATAACTCCTCTATTCATGATATGACTCTACTAATAAGGTAAAAATATAGAAGATAGTGATATGATACCGCGGCACTCCCCCAAGCTTGGAATAAACCAAGGGGATGCCAAACCTGATGATGAATTACTCCTTCAGTGGTGGTGGTGTCCTCTCAATAAGCTCTCTGATCAGTTTCCCCAAGTCCTCAATCTCGAAGGTGAGAGTACGAATCAACTCTGAGTTGTGCTCAATACGGCTCATGATCATGTCGTGTTGAGAATTCCAGCTCTTGCTATTCTTTCCCCACTCTTCCTCCTTGAAGTCTTCTTTTCCTGCATGGCTAGAATGAGGCAAATCCCAATTGGAGGGTAATTTCCCCTTGGGCATATTCTAATATTGATGCTCATGGATAAGGGTATGGAAAGGATTCTTGGTGCGTGGAGGAAGTGACTAGGGATCTGAACGGTGATGAGGAGGCTTCCCTCCAATGGCTGGGTTTGCCACCACTCCAATGCTTGTGATGGTAGTGCCGGTGTGTGGACATTGGCCTTGCTCCTTTTCACCTTCACTCTTGATCTCCTTCTCCTTCCTAGGGTCTTGGAGGTCTTCCTCCATAGGCTCCTTCCCTTTATCCTTGGCAGACACCATTGTGCTTCTAAACTTTCAAAGAGTATGTCCTGGCAGAAATAGATCGAAACAAAAACACGACAAAAACACAATATACGAACCTCGGGGGATCCAAGGGGTTATATATTACGAAGTTTCGTATCAAAAGGAAGGTACTGGGAGAAAACGAGTCGGAGGCGGAGTCCTGGGTGGACTCACCACCTGGTGGTGCGGCCAGGGGAGGGCCCGCGCCACAGGGTGGTATGAGCCACCCTGGCTCCGTTTCCGTCCCTTTTTCGTTTAGTTGCTTTCCCTATGGACTGAAAACTGCAAAAATATAGTTGGATTGTATTTTCGCAGAACTTTTCTTACTAGAACCGTTACCTATTTGAAAAAAGACTTTGCGGGTCTCTGAATTTGGTATTTAGTGGATCCTTCTGGAGTCATCTCTTGAATATCATCGATATCTTCATCTTCATACACTTATTACTTGAGTCATAAAACCCTTCTTTTCCTTATTACACCATTATCTCCACTTCCTGGAAATTTCTTTCACACAAAATTTCACACAGTTCTCATTAGCAACATTAGTATAAGTGAAGTGATAAAACCTTTTGAGTTCAACTTCAACCGAAAACCATCAAAACAAAAGCTACTATAGAAACTCCTTCTGAAAACCCAAAAAGAATTCAAAAAGGAAATCGAATAAAGAGGCAAATGCAAGAGTGGCAAAATCTGTCAAAACAGAGCAGCAGGTAAAGATCAATTTTTTCGAAAATCTTCGGTTGCTTAAATCAAAAAGTGCAAAACTAACGAAAGTTAAATAACAACCTGGGTCAAAAGCACAAAAAATTACAGCTCAATCCGATAGACAGAGGTCTCTCACGAATTTTTACGGTGAAGCACAAAAATCTGTTTCGGGACAGCAACTTCCCAAATCTTACTTCTCTCTCATTAGAAAAACTTCCATAAACACACAAAAACGGATAAGGAGCAGTTATTACCGAAGTAATAACTTCCAAGACTCAAAGAAAAAAAACAAACTAAAAGCAAAAACAAATTGGGTTGTCTCCCATAAAGCTCTTTCTTTATAGCCATTAAGATGGGCATGATAATTTTGAAGAAGCTCTCATAGGGATATGAATTGAAGTGAAAGAGAGCATTAAGAAGCAAAAACACACACACGTTTAAGTCTAACCCACTTCCTATGCAAGGGAATTTTGTAAAAAAACAAATTGTTGAAATAAGAGGCTTCTTGCATAAGGAGGCAAAACAAGTGCAACATAAAAACTTTCAGCATAAAACGAGGAAACTTCATATTATTGAGATACATAAGAACACTTTTCCCTCTCTCATAGTAACTTTCAGTATCACGCATAAACTTAACAATATAGCTATCACAAGGACCATCGTAGCAATGATCACTTATTCTAACAGAAAACACAGGAATATTAGCTCTCATAACACTACTTTGTGAAACAATATTAGAGGTATCCTTACTAAGGATAGTGTGTCCCTCTTCCTCATACTTAGTGACAAAGTCTTTCACATTTGCTATTATAGGTTCATCAACCATTTGTTTATCAGGTTCAACAACTTTATTCATACTTTCATTAACCATACTAGCGATCATATAATGTTCCTTTACCTTAACTGGGAAAGGCATTTTCTCGATGTAAGGTTTAGGTAAAGCATGATTAGAAGTATAAACTTCAGTATTTCTTGCAGGAACACTCTTAGCAATATCTTTATAAGGTTCATGATACTTATTCCACTTCTTTTTAGGCACTTCAATGTAGGAAGAAAAAGCCTTAAAATAAGAAGCAATAGCTTGAGAGTCTAGACCATAAGCATTTTTAATATTTTGAAAGTCATCAGTTCCCATAGAAGATTCAATGCATTCATAATCATAATTTATACCTGACTTTCTACCTTTGTCATTCTCCCAAGCTTCAACATTGTCTTGAATATGGTCCAGAAGATCCCATTTAGCTTCTTCTTCCATACGCGTGAATGATCCAGCACAAGAAGCATCCAATAAATCTTTGTCATGTAGAGGGAGCCTTGCATAAAAGTTATTGATAATAATATTGTTGGGGAGCTCATGGATGGGACATTTGAGCATTAGTAACTTCAATCTCCCCCAAGCTTGAGCTGTACTCTCTCCATCAAGAGGCCAAAATTTGTATATTTGATTCCGATCTTTATGAATCTCACTAGGAGGATAAAACTTTGAATAAAAGAGAGGCACTATTTCCTTTGATTCCAGAGCTTGACCATTCTTCAGCAGCTTATACCATTCCTCAGCTCTTCCTTTCAGTGATAATGAGAATAACTTCTTCTTAACTTGATCTGTAGTAATACCTACACACTTGAACAACCCGCATAATTCGTGTATAAAGAGTAAATGATCACCGGGATGGACAGTTCCATCCCCGGCATAGTAGTTATCCATAACACGATCAATAATTCTTGTAGGTATTTTGAAAACATCATTCTCAGCAGGTGGTGGCTTATCTACTACCTTAGCAGTGATAGTAGCATTACCAAATAAGAAACTCAACGAATTATCCATAACAAAAATAAAGCAGCTAGCAGAAGTAAACAATACTCACAGTAGAAGTTTCCTTTACCAGTTCCACTCTCCAATAGCGCTTCACTCCCCGGCAACGGCGCCACAAAATAGTCTTGATGACCCACAAGTATAGGGGGTGTATTGTAGTATTTTTGATAAGTAAGAGTGTCGAACCCAACGAGGAGCAGAAGGTGCTAGCTAGTGGTATGGATCAGGAATTCTCTGCAAATACTTAGCAAACAGATTTTTAGGGGTTTTCGACAAAGCAAGTAAACAAAGTACGAGTAAATAAATGACAGTAGGAATGAATGCAGCAAGTGGCCCAATCCTTTATGCAGCAAAGGACAAGCCGGTTGTATTTCTTAAGATGACCAAACGTTCTTGAGGACACATGGGAAGACTGTTAAGTGCTTTCGCTTCATATAGTCGATTAATCTTCTTTAGCTTGCTAAGTGTTGTGTGGGTGAACCTGTGCTAATGTACCGCCCCATCCAAGACTAATACTTACTTGTGATTAAACCTCTTGCAAACATCCGTAAGTACAATAAAGTATTTAAGGTAGAAACCTAACCACAACTTTAAACTCTAAGACCCTTACGTCCCTTGTGCAATGGTTTCCTAACGGGGGTTTAGGTTTCTGTCACTCCGCCAACCCCTACGATTAGTATCCAAATACACAATGCATTCCCCTAGGCCCATATAGGTGAAGTGTCATGTAGTCGACGTTCACATGACACCACTAGAAGAAGTACACCACTAACAATTTATTGATTTTTTCTCAACACAACTCCACTACTAACAACAAGACTTCTCCCATGTCCTCAAGAACAAAACGAACTACTCACAAGACATCATATGGATCATGATCAAAGATGGAATAATGACGTATAACAATCTGAACATAAACAATAATTCAATGGTTCACTCAATAGCATCAACTACAAAGAGTAATCAACACCGGGAAAGTTTCCCCTATGAACTAATGTAAGATTGAACTCAATTGTTATAGCAATATTGAGATGGTGATGAGGGTGCTGATGGTGATGATGGTGGTGATGATGATGATGATGATCCCGATGAAGTCCAGCTTGATGGTTGTGTTGATGGCGACGATCTCCCCTCTCCAGGAAGGAATTCCCCGATGAAATCTGTCACGGAGAGATCTTTATCTCGGTGTTTTCCGCCCTTGATGGCGGAATCTTTCTGTGGTCGCTTCCCGAGTCTTAGTGTTTCGGGAGGATGATATACGCCAGAGGAGAGAGGCTGGAGTGGGCCAGAACAGCCACACCACCTCCAGGCGTGGCCTAGGCCTGCCCGCGCCATGGGGTGGTGTGGGCCCCCTGTGGCCCACCTCCACTCCATCTTCTGGCATCCATAGTCTTCTGGAAAAATAGGATTTTCCATATATTTACCTGGATTTTTTTATCTACGCGAATTTTGCCTCCAAACAGCACCTTTTCCATCAGAATCCTGACTGCAGCGGTCCATGCTCCAAAAGTCATCAACCATGCAAAAATAGATGAAATAACATAAGTATCACCTCTCAATACGAAATATATCAATGAAAAATAGTGAATTAAGACATAGAATAGTGATGCAAAATGGATGTATCAAGCGGAGGTAGAGGTTTTTGCGACGGCGTGTGGCAGCTGCGGGTCGCGTGGCAGCAAACAGGGGTATCTGCCAAGGTTACGTGATCATGGCGATGTTACGCGTGCGCGGTGAAGGCAAGGCGCGAGCTGGGCGAGCTGGTCGGGCCCGGCGCACTGGCGCATGCTCGGCACAGTCGGGTGGCTGCTGGGCGCGGCGATCGCGGTGGCTCCAAGGCTTGGCTTGGCTCGAGAAGGGGACACGGGGTGGCAGTAGAGTGCGGCGTAGCTCCTGGACATCCTGGATGGGCGCGGGGTGGTCTACTGCGAGCTAACCGCGGTTCGCCGGTGATGACCATAAATGGGCGGCGCTCCACTGTGCAAACGGAAAAGGAGGGTGTTGGTGTGGGGCTTGGTTAGACGCAGGGGAGACAGGGGAGTGGAGAGGGGACCAAATGGTCGATTATTACTGTGCATAACAATGAAGTTAGGCAGAGTGTTAATCTGCGTCAGCAAGGTGTTTGTGGAAATGGCTGTAAGAAGTAAACTTTGGAGTTTTTGATTCAAAATTTTTGAGTGATCTTAAGTTAAGCTTGAGAGTCTATGTTTGCTTGGAGAGGTCAAGGGGAATTGATTGATAGGTTTTTGAAAAAGTGGGATCTTAACACATGAACTAAATTCAATTTTCAACTATCCATTATTGAAAGATGTTTTTGTAAGTTTGTAAAGTGGGCCTTGATACACTTTTACTTGGTCTAGCAAGGGGTGAAAAGAAGTAGAATTGTTTCTGTTAGAAATCTTCTTCTAGGAACACTCAAAGTGGCCTAGTGGTTTACTTTTGTCAAAATGACCATTTGGTTATCTAATTCATATTTGATTTATTTTTCTTTTGATTCCGTTTGTAAATGGTCTAGATGATGTAGCATTCACCTTTAAACCATTTCACATCCTTTAGAACAATGAAGGAAGGCAATTTCAAACAATTCTATTCTAATGCCACACACATGCATTCATATTCATTTTCTTAATAGAAGTTTTTGTTAACCCTAAATTGGGTGATTAGAACTTGATGAACTTGATTAGAAGTTTTGGGATGTTACAAACCTTCCCCCCTTCAACAAAATCTTGTCCTGACATTTAAGAAACACTAGAAACTAAAGAGATCTGGAAACTCAGTCCTAATGTAATCTTCTTGCTCCCAGGTAGCTTCATCTTCAGTATGGTTGCTCCACTAGATCTTGACAAACTTGATACTCCGGGTCTTGGTGGTTCTGAAGGCTTCTTCCAAGATACGAATGGGCACTTCATGATACGTCAGATCCTTGTTGATATCTTTGGCTCGGTGATAAATGTTCTTGAACAGTTCGGTCTTCTCCGGAACTTCTAGGCATTTGCGAATTAACGAGATATGGAACACATTATGGATGGCTGACATCTCCTCTGGCAGGGTCCAATATATATGGGGGCTAACTTCCCCTTCAGACTAAAACGTTGTGTTCCCTTCAAAGGCGAAACTTTGAGATATAGAAAATCTCCGACATTGAAGGTCAGGTCTCTACGTCTCTTGTCAGCATAACTCTTCTGTCTCGATTGAGCAGTCTTGAGGTGCTCACAGACTTTGTGAACTTGCTCTTCTGCTTCTCGTAGGATGTCGGGTCCGAAGATCTGACTCTCTCCTACTTGTGACCAATTCAACGCGGGTACGACAATTCCTTCCATACAGAAATTCAAATGGGGCCATTTGCAAACTGGCTTGATAATTGTTGTTGAATGAGAATTCTGCGAAAGGAAGACAATCTTCCCATTTTGATCCATACTCCAGTACACAAGCTCTCAACATATCTTCTAGTATCTGGGTGACTCTTTCAGTTTGTCCATCTATTTGCAGGTGATAGGATGTGCTGAAATTTAGCTTGGTTCCCAATCCTTCTTGAACTTTCTGCCAAAATTTCGAGGTAAACTGGGTTCCTCGATCTGATATTATGGTCTTGGGGGTTTCATGCAAACTAACGATTCTAGCAATGTATAACTCTGCTAGCTTCGAACTCTGGTGGGTGGTCTTGACTAGTATAAAATGGGCTACCTTGGATAGTCTATCCACTATGACCCAAATAGTCATTTCCCCTACTACAGGTAGGCAAACCGGTGATAAAGTCCATTCCTATAGAATCCCATTTCCATTCTGGAATCTGTAATGGTTGCAAAAGTCTTGCGGGTCGCTGATGTTCCGCTTTGACTCTCTGACATATATCACACTTTGCTATGTAGCTTCGAATTTCTCTCTTCATCTTGTGCCACCAAAATTGCTCCTTCAAATCCTGATACATCTTTGTTCCTCCGGGGTGTATAAAATAAAGAGTATCATGAGCTTCCTACATGATGACTTGTTTCAACTCCGAATCTTCTAGCACACAGATGCGTCCTTTGTACCACAAAACTCCTTCTTCATCTTCAGTGAATCCGGGTACCTTCCCTGTACTGATACGGCATTTGATTCCGTCGATACTAGCATTTCCTTTGTGTGCCTCCTTGATCTGACTGATCAAAGTGGGTTAAAGTTCAATACTAGCTAGGAATCCTTTGCTAAATAGCTACGTTCTAAACTTTTCCAATTCCTCATGCAAACTTGGCTGGGCTTCCTTTATCATGGTGTTTAATCTACACGACAATCGGCTAACAGCATCCGCTACCACATTGGCTTTGCCGGGGTGATAGTGAATGTCAAGGTCATAATCCTTGATTAACTCTATCCATCTCCTTTGCCTCATATTCAGTTCCTTCTGGATGAAAATATACTTCAAACTCTTGTGATCTGAATAAATCTCACAGCGATTACCCATGAGGTAATGATGCCATGTCTTCAACGCTAAGACTACTGCTGCGAGCTCTAAGTCATGGGTGGGATAGTTCTGCTCATGTTGCTTCAGTTGTCGGGACAGGTATGATATTAGTTTGCCTTCTTGCATTAGCACACATCCAAGACCAATATTGGATGCGTCACAATACACATCAAAAGGCTTCTTGATATCCGGCATGATCAAAATTGGGGCTGAAATCAATCTCCTCTTGAGCTCTTGAAAACTTGCTTCACATTTGTTTGTCCATTCAAACTTCTGCTCTTTCTTCAATAGCTGGGTCAGCGGTCTTGCGATGCTTGAGAATCCTTCTACGAACTTGCGGAAATATCCTGCTAATATGAGAAATGCACAAACTTGGGTTTGAGTGGTCAGGGCATCCAGTCTTCAACATCCTTAATCTTCTTGGGATCGACAGCAATTCCTCCTTCCGACACGATATGTCTGAGGAATCCTAGTTCCTTCAACCAGAATTCACATTTGCTAAACTTGGCATACAACTGATGCTCTCTAAGGGTTTCAAGGATGGTTCTCAGGTGTTGCTCATGTTCTTCCTCTGTCTTGGAATAAATCAGAATGTCATCGATAAAAACAATGACAAACTTATCCAGGAAGTTCATAAAAATCTTATTCATGAGATTCATGAAGTAAGCTGGGGCATTTGTTAATCCAAAAGACAAGACAGTGTACTCATACAAGCCATATCTGGTGGTGAAGGCAGTCTTGGGATATCTGTCGCTCGAACCTTGAGTTGATGATAACCAGTTCTAAGATCAATCTTAGAAAACACTTTGGCACTAGTCAACTGATCAAACAGGTCTTCTATCTTCGGTAGCGCGTACTTGTTCTTGATGGTGACGTCATTCAGCTTTCGGTAATTCGTGCACAAACGGTTACCTCCATCTTTCTTATCCACAAACAAAACAGGTGATCTCCATGGCGATGCACTTGGTTGTATCAGAGCTTTCTCAAGCATAGCATCAAGTTGCTTCTTCAGCTCCACTAACTTCAATGGGTTCATACTATAAGGTCTCTGGGCTATGGGTCCAATTCCAGGAACTAGTTCAATGATGAACTCAATATCCCGATCTGGGGCATACCGAGCAATTCATCTGGGAACACATCAGGGTATTCACAGACTACTCTGACCTGGTCAAGGGTTGGTTAGGATAAACTCTTTTTGCACTTGAATTGACGGGGCAACATCTCAGATACATGCTCTACTGATACTCCGGTGCTACTGGTCATGGTTATGGCTTTCTTGGCACACTCGATCAATCCTTTATGTTTCGACATCCAATCCATTCCTAGTACTACTTCCAAACCTTTGGTTCCAAGTACTATTATATTAGCATAAAAATCTATGCCACAGATTCTGATAGGTACGGACTTGCAAATTTTTTTAGCTTTGGTGGTTGAACCAGGTATTTGAACTATCATAATATGCTTCAAATTTGTTGGTTGAATCTTACTAGTGCATGCAAATTCTTCTGTAACAAACGAATGCGATGCACCAGAATCAAACAACACTCTTGCAAGTACTGAGTTAACAGGAAACATACCCAGTACGACATCTGGCTCCTCCTGGGCTTCTTCAGCATTCATGTGGAACAGAAAGCCGTTGTAGTTGAGAGAGTTCCTTGGGGCAACCTTCTTTCCAGGCTGAACACGGCATTGCTGCTAAGCAGGTGCATTCACATTGGGGGTTGCTGCAAGCTTCTTGGGACACTCGTTGGAGTAGTGACCCTTGACTCCGCATTCATAGAAAGTAATCTGGGACATGTCCTTTGCGGCAATAGGTATGGCATTGCTTCCAGTCCTCGGGGCAGTATTGTTGTTGTTGAGGTTGTTGTTGTTGTTGGTCTTGGGTGCTGCACGGTTGAAGTTATTGGGATTGCCGGGGTGATTGTTGTGGTTTCCTTCGGGCCTCGGGTTTCATCCGCCACGGTTGGGATAACTCGGACGGGACATAGGGGGTCTATTGTTTCTTGGGGCATAACCTGCAGACGGTTTAGGGTGATACTTCTGTGCATGTTGGGATCCTGGTTGGTGCATCATCTGACGTTTGCGGTTGTCATTGGCTTGCTTGATCTTCCCTTCCATCTGGATAGCAGAGTCCACTAGCTCTTCTAGATCCACAAAACGGATGTTGACTAACAGAGTCTGCATCTCATCATGCAAACCATTCAGGAACCTTTCCTTCTTCTTTGCTTCGGTGTTCATCTCATTAGGGGCATATCTAGCCAAGGATAGGAATTTGTCACGGTATTCCACCACCGTCATTCTTCCTTGCTTCAATTCTCTGAATTCATCCCTCATCCTAGTGATCAACCCTTGGGGCACATGGGTGCGACTGAACTTGACCTTGAAGAACTCTCAAGTCATCACTTGTCCTGCATTTATGGCACGGATGCTATTCCACCAAGCTCTTGCCTCTCCAGCCAGATAATGGGTGGCAAATAGTACTTTCTCATTGGCTTGAACTCCTGCGACCTCTAAGTTGTTCTCCATTGTTTGTAGCCAGTCATCAGCATCTAATGGCTCTTCAGACTTACTAAAGATAGGTGGAATGGTATTCTGAAAGTTCTTCAGCTTTGATCCATGGTTATCCTGGTTTCCATGGCCTTGATTATTGTGGGTCATCTGAGCTATCTATTGAAGAGTGTCTAAGTTGGCTTGACGTTCGGCTCTACCAGCTTCATTGTCAGCAACCAACATTGCAGAATCTACAACATCGGATCCTGGGATGAACTGCATCCTCCGGGGTTTCCACGAGTCATCTGAAGATTGAGATAGATAAAGAGATAAGAGGGAAATCTCTAAGTTTCACGGCTTGGTTTCAAAAGCTTTAAACTTTGAGTTTGACTCAGGTTTTGCAAACTAACACTTGTTCTGACACATTTCACACACATAGAATGCAGATGGTTTTAAGAACCATTCGGTGAAACTACGATACAGTGGGACCAATACAACGCACACCTACGATAGTGCGCTACTATGACTACTCATCATTGATGAAGTCAGAATCATCATCATCGGTGTGAAAGTCCATGGCATCATCCTCCAGGTAGTCGTTGTCATCGCTGAGGTATGAGTACATATCTAACTGGATGTCTTCACCTTCCTCTTCCTCCTTTGCTTCAAGCCGGACTTCTTGTTCACGGATGTTCTTCTCGAGAGCGGCCACCTTCTTGCAAAGACGATCGATGGTGCGATACTTCTTGTCCCTCTGATGCCATCTCCATCGTTGTTACTGACTCCCATGATGAGGGGGGAGTAGTTCTCTCTCGAGGCTAAGGGCTCTACCGGTAGCTATGTGCTCATCTCTCTCTCTATGCGTGATCTTATTGAATCATGAGCTTTGTAATCTAGTTGAATAAGTAGATCTATTCTATTGCTCAAGTGCTTTAATTAATCTCTGCTTATCCCCACGTGTGTGAAGTTGACAGTGTGCACACCGTGTGGCACTTAGGCTAAGATTACAAAATACTTATCATGAGTATAATTTGAGTTGGATGTCTCTATGATATTGTGGTGTTTGTTGGAACCATCTAGCGCTCAAGGTGATAGTGTGGGGTTATTTAGATGGGGATTGCGAACTTTAAGGTGTGTTGTTATAGCCCTACAATGTCCAACCGGAGAGTAGTTCAGGGTAGCATAATGCAGAGAAGATATTTATATGAGAGTGTCCACTAGTGAAAGTATGATCCCTAGGCCCTGTTTCCAAGCATTGAAACACCTTTTACAATCAGTCCTGTTACATGTTTGCATGCTACCACTTTTATTTCAGATTGCAATTACCACTTATAATCATCCATATTACTTGTATTTCAATATCTCTTCGCCGAACTAGTGAACCTATACACCTGACAAGTGTATCGGGTGTGTTGGGGACACAAGACACTTCTTGTATCTTGATTGCAGGGTTGCTTGAGAGGGATACCTTTGATCACTTCCTCCCTGAGTTCGATAAACCTTGGGTGATCCACCTAAGGGAAACTTGACGTTGTTCTACAAACCTCTACACTTGGAGGCCCAACACTGTTGATACGTCCAAAGCGTATCTATAATTTTTGATGCTCCATGCTAGTTTTATATGATCTTTCTTGTGTTTTGTTCATGTTTTGAAGTATTTCTTTACTTTTTCTGGAACTAACCTATTAGCAAGATGCCATAGTGCTAGTTGCCTATTTTCTGCTGTTTCTGGTTCTAAAAAGTCAGAAAAGTAATATTCTCGGAATTGGACGGGACAAAAGCAAAAGTCAATATTTTACCGTGGACACAACGAGTCCGAAGGAGAGACGAAGGGCGGCACCAAGGCGGCCAAACCTGGTGGCGGCGCGGCCATCCCTAAGGCACGCCACCAGGGGGTGTGGGCCCCCTAGTACTCCACCGACCTCGCCCCTTCGCCTATTAAAGCCCACTGAGACGAAAACCCTAAGTACCCTATCAAAATTCTATGAAAGAGTCTGTAGCCGCCGTCATGTCCATCCCTAGATAGGGAGGGATTCTAAAGCTCTTCCCGGCACCCTGCAAGAGGGGAGAGATCACCCTGCAGGCCTTCTTCATCACCATGCAAGCCTCCGAGAGGATGCGTGAGTAGGTCCTCCTTGGACTACGAGTCCATATAGTAGCTAGATGGTTGGCTCTCCTCCTTTGTGCTATCATGTTTAGATCTTGTGAGCTCCGTTCATGATCAAGATCATCTATTTGTAATCCTATGTGTTGTGTTTGTGGGGATCTGATGGATTTTGAGATGCTATGTCAGATTGATTATTGATTCTATCATGTCTGTGTTTTTTGTGATCTTGCATGCTCTTTGTTGCTTGTAGCTACCTTGGACAAGTAGATGCCTGTGACTCCAAGAGGGAGTATTTGTGCTCGATAGTGGGTTCATGCCTCTAGTAATCTGGGGAAGTGACAGAAATCTCTAAGGTTATAGATGTGTTGTTGCCACTAGGGAGAAAACAACGGTCTTTTGTTCATGGAACATTAGTACTGTTTACTTTACACACTTTGCTTAATGCAATTATCTGTTGCTTGCAACTTAATACTGGAAGGGGTTCGGATGATAACCTGAAGGTGGATTATTAGTCATATATGCAGTTGGATGGCGGTCTATGTATATTGTTGTAATGCCTAATCAGATCTCACAGGAGTCATGATGACTAGTATATGCTTGGTTGCTTTCTCAAGTCTGTCAATTGGCCCACTGTAATTTGTGCACCCAACACGCTGCTTTCTTAAGGAGAATCACCTCTAGTGAACTGTGCACCCCGGTCCATGCTTTTACCATCAATCTGTTGTTTACTGTTTTCCTGTTTTACTTTCTGCAAGTTGTTAATTTCTTCCAGTCTGCGTTTAATCCTTTGTTTCAGCAAAACCAGTGAGATTGACAAACTCACTGAAATTTGGGGCAAAGTTCTGGGGTTGTGTTGTACAGGTCTCCAAGTTGGTAGCAACACCTTTGGGGTGTTTCCTTAACTCCTACTGGTTCGATAACCTTGGTTTCATAACTGAGGGAAAACTCGCTGCTGTGCTCAACAAAACCTTCCTCTTGGGGTTCCCAACGAGCTCAACAAAGGTTGAGTTAACAAGAAAGCACTTTTGCGGTTTTGTCGGAGGGGATCAAAAGTAGAATTGTCTCCATGTCATCACGCACAAGTAGCAACGACTTTTATGGCGCCGTTGCCGGAGAGATAAGAACATCTTTGCAAGGGGAGTCTTTCGCAACCAATCTCTTTACTTTTTTTTTGTTTTGCTTAGTTTCTTTTGCCTTGTTTTGTTTGCTTTTCTTTATCAAAAATTAGAAAAAAATTAGTTCCTACTTTAGTTGTTATTTTTGTTGGTATGTTATTATCTTGCTTTATATTGCTTTTTTTCAATGGTTGGTTTCTTTGAAACTAGATCTTATTGGCAAGATGAGTTCATGGAACAACAAAAATATTATGAGGAACACAGCTGGTCACAAAAAGGGAAACACTTATGGGAACAAATTGATAAATTGAATACCATTGCTAGATATGTGTGCTCTACTTATAATGTTACTTTTTGCTTTGGTAAATCATGTTGTTGTAGGAGGTATAAACACCTCCCTTTTCAATGTGAGTATAATGATAATGTTACCATATCTTCTTATGTTAAGGGAAATTATGACTTTTATGATGTGGAACAAATTAAGGAATTTATTGCTTGGAAGGGTGCATTCGAACTTGCTTATTTGTTTGAAAGTACTGATGATGCACCTTATAAATATGAGGTTTACACTAGTAGAAAAAGGGCCTTTGGTTCGGGCCACTAGTCCCGGCGGTGGCTGGGGCCAGGACTAATGGTCCGAACCGGGCGGCCCGAGGTCGTCGAATTTCTTTGTCCCGACCCGTAAGAGGCCATTAGTCCCGGTTTGAGACACAAACCGGGACTAATGGGTCTGGGCATGCATGCGTGGTCCAGGCAGAACCATTAGTCCCGGTTCGTGTCTCAAACCAGGACTAATGGCCTGGCCCTATATATCTGCACCCAGCGCTCCACTCTCTCTTGTTTTTTTCCTATGTGAGGTGGGTATAACTTTGCGCTAATTTTTTTCTTCATATGCACTAGAGGTGTTTGGTGAAATGCCTGTTAGAGTGATGCCACTTGAGTTCACACAAGACAAAACATGATATGAGGTGCCAGAGCGACACTTAAGCTTTCTCCTCTTTGTTTCGAAGTGTCCTAAAAGGTTAGCAACTATTTTCTCGTTTTGACCGCGCGGTACTAATTGAAGCATCGTGATTGCGTTTGATATATATGCATGGTTGTATGATGCAGATGAGCCACCCATGGATGTACGGTGACCGACGCTTTGACGCTTACAGAGAAGGCGTGCGTTCTTTTCGCCTTGTGGCCAAGGCAAACAAGCGGCGGGATGGTTTTATGTGTTGTCCATGTGTTGAATGTCGGAAGAGCAGGCTCACACTTCCTCAAGAGTCATTCAGAGCCACCTGCTTTGGTCCGGTTTCATGTCCGGCTATAATGTTTGGACCAATCATGCAGAAAGAGGGGTTATGATGGAAGACGGCGATGAAGAAGAGAAC
Organism: Avena insularis; assembly: GCA_023614405.1. Classification (NCBI taxonomy): domain Eukaryota; kingdom Viridiplantae; phylum Streptophyta; class Magnoliopsida; order Poales; family Poaceae; genus Avena; species Avena insularis. Next base: position 542,441,045 of record CM042692.1, read on the forward strand.
GATGATGACAACTACCGATCTATGTTCCTTGAATACGATGATACCACAGATGAAGATAATGAAGAAGAAGGGGATGAAGAACGGGAACCAGATGAGCCCGTTGATGATTTTGGTCGGGTCATTAGTGATGCAAAGCGAGATGTTATAGGACCTGACATGGGCATACCTTACAGGTACTCGAGTTTGGTATATACGGCCCAAATACGTACAGGCCGTGTCGCCGAGGCCCGGATGGAGGGACTCGAGTAACCTATGGACTCTCAATTCCTTGAAGGACAAGAAGAAGCTAAATATAGAAAGTTTAAAGGGGAAAACCCTAACTTGTAACCGACTCGACCTGCTACCCGAGACCTAGCCTATCTATATAAAGGCTAGGAGGGGGCGGCGAGGAGGACACACGCAACCCTAGTTTTCGCAACCCTCGCCAGATTTCATCTGCGCATCATTGTAACTTTCGACTCCCTCGATAATTCCACGAGCAGACAGGCAGGAGTAGGGACCTCTACGAGGCCTAAACCTGGGTAAATCCTTTGTCCCATGTGTGCTTGTTTGCTAGCCGATAGATGTCTCCAGCGCTCCCTCCTTCTCCAAAACCTAAGTCCATAACAATGGGCATTGACGAGTTAAACCCTCGTCAATTAGCACCGTCTATGGGAAAGTCCAGTCACCTCCTCAAGGATTGCCATGAGTTCCTCAAGCTACACAAGGGATTGGTGCGGATGAACCGCAACGCGGTCGAAAGAGGCTACGAAACCGCTCCAGGCGCCGTGGCACATGGCGCACCACCACCACCACCTGGGCCACCCCCGATCGGAGCTGCACCGGACCAACACCACGGAGGCGAACCGTACCCACGGGCCATGGGTACCATGATGATCCAAAAGGGGCGCCCCTCCAATAGGGTGCAGAAAGCCATCACTCGCCAAGTCAACTTGGCCACGCACTCGCCACCATCCACCACTGAGTATCTCAGTGCCGTGAGTCGTGCATTACCTTCGACAAACGCGACCACCCGCCTCAAGTACCTCGCCCAGGTCACTGCCCCCTCGTACTCGAGGCGCAAATTGGAGGCTTCGACATGAGTCGCGTCTTCATGGACGACGGAAGCAGTATTAACCTCATATTCGCGAGTACCTTGCAAGCAATGAGGATCCCTCTAACCTGCTTGGAGGCATCGGACACAACGTTCCACGGCATCGTCCTAGGAAAAGGCATATACCCCCTGGGCAAAATCAACCTCGACGTCATATTCGGCACGCCAAAGAACTTCCGGCGCGAGCGCATCAACTTTGAAGTTGTCGACTGGCCCTCTCAATACCACTGCATCCTCGGGCGCGTCGCGTTCGCTAGGTTCATGGCAGTACCTCACTACGCCTATCTACAGATGAAAATGCCAGGTCCCAATGGCGTCATCACGATCAACGAGAGTTTCGAGCGATCTGACAGTTGCGACAGGGAATTCAACAGAATCTCCCAGTCCTTCGGCATGCAGGAGGAACTCGCCCGACTGAAGGAAACGACAGACAACAGTCTGCCCCCCCTGAGTAGGTCAAGCTCACCTGATCTTTCCTTCGACGCATCTGTGCACACAAAGAAGGTGCAGGTCCATCCATCGGATCCCGCTAAAACGGCCCTCATCGCCAACAACTTGAGTCCCGCATAGGAACTCGCGCTCGTCGAATTCCTCCGTGAGCACTGGGAAATTTTTGCCTGGTGTCCTGCGGACATGCCAGGAGTTCCCAGGGAATTCGCCGAGCACGCACTCAACGTCAACCCCGACGCAAGGCCAGTCAAGCAAACAATCAGGTATCGAGCCACCACGGGCACAGGTAGTCGGAATGGAGATGAACAGACTCCTCGAGGCAAAATTCATACGCGAGATCAAGGAAAGCACTTGGCTCTCCAATACAGTACTAGTACCAAAAATGGACACGGATATCCTGCGGATGTGCGTCGACTTCACTTCTCTTAACAAGCACTGCCCAAAAGATCACTTCCCGCTACCACGGATCGATCAAATCATCGACTCCACTGCTGGATGCGAGCGCCTCTTCTTCCTCAATGCCTACTCAGGCTATAACCAAATTCGAATGAAGGAGGAAGACTAGGAGAATACCGCGTTTACAACGCCCTTCGGCGTGTTCTGCTACAACACAATGCCCTTCGGACTAAAAAACGCAGGAGCCACGTACCAGCGGTGCATGCAGGCCTGCCTCAAGGAGCAACTTGGTCGCAACATCCAAGTCTATGTCGATGACATAGTAATCAGAACCAAGGAAGAAGCCTCTCTAATCGACGACTTGCGCGAAACCTTCGCCAATCTCAATTGCTACCGGATAAAGCTCAATCCGGACAAATGCGCCTTCGGCATACCCTCCGGACAATTGCTCGGGTATCTCATCTCCGCGAGAGGGATCGAGGCAAACCCAAAAAAGATAAAAGACATACTGGCCATGGAGAAACCAAAGAACATAAGAGGCGTTCAGCAACTAGCTGGGCGAATCGCGGCCCTCAGTCGATTTATCAGTCGAATGGGAGAAAAGGCGCTGCCCTTCTATCAGCTCCTCCGCAAAACCGACAAATTCGAGTGGACCAATGATGCGCAAGAAGCATTCGAAGACCTCAAGCGCCTGCTATCCACCTCGCCAGTATTGGTAACTCCACGAGAAAGGGAACCACTGCTGCTGTACATCTCCGCCACCAACCAAGTGGTCAGCACAGTACTCGTCGTCAAACGGGCCAAGGAAGACAAGGTCCATGGCGTACAACGCCCCGTATACTACCTCAGCGAGGTCCTCACACCAACAAAACAGCGTTACCCGCACTATCAAAAGCTGGCGTATGGCGTCTTTATGACCGCCCGGCGACTGCGCCACTACTTCCAGTAACACCCAATCGTGGTAGTCAACGACGCCCCATTGGGACATATCCTCAATAACCCTGACGCCACGTATGAGTCGCGCTTTGGGGAATCGAATCTCCGCGAGACATCACATACGGCCAGCGCAATTAAGTCACAAGTTCTCCCGGACTTCCTCGTACATTGGATGGAAAACCAACTCCCGGACAAACCAGACATGTCCTACCTCTGGACAATACACTTCGATGGGTCCAAGAGAAAAGATGGAGCAGGAGCAGGTGTCATACTGACATCGCCTCAAGGGGACAAGCTGAAGTATGTCCTGCGAATGCAGTTCACAGCCTCAAACAACGAGGCTAAATACGAGGCCCTGTTACACGGGATGAGGATGGCAAAAGCCTGTGGCGCAAAGAGGCTAATCATATATGGTGACTCGAAGCTGGTCGTCAACCAAACAATGCACGAGTGCAACTGTTGGAGATATGCCCTAGATGCAATAATAAATGTGGTTATCATTATATCTTTGTGTTTATGATAAATGTTTACATTCATGCTATAATAGTATTAACAAGGAAACATTAATACTTGTGTGATTTGTAAACTTAATTTGAAGTCCCTAGTAAAGCCTCTATATAATACTAGCTTATTGGTTAATAGATGATTGTGGTTTCCCTATCATGAACATTGAGATGTTATTAACAACAAGATCATATCGTTAGGAATGATATGATGGACATACTCCTATAGATAAGCGTAGCATAAAGATCAAGTCATTTTAATAGTTCAATTGCTATATGCTTTCTGATACATAGTTATCTAATTCCTTCGACCATGAGATCATGCATATCACCTTTACCGGATGGATGCTTTGATGTCATCAAACACCACACCGTAACAGGGTGGCTATAAAGGTGGCATTGAGTGTTCGGAAAGTATTGGTTGAAACACATGGATCAAGAGTGGGATTTGTCCATCCATATGACGGATAGATATACTCTGGGCCCTCTCGGTGAAATGTCATCCAATTAGCTTGCAAGCATGTGACTAGCTCACAAGGGATCACATATCACGGGAACGAGAAAAGAGTACTTATCAGTCACGAGGTTGAACTAGGTATGCAGAGATACCGACGATCATAACCTCGGATAAGTAACATATCGTGAGACAAAGGGAAATTGATATCGTATGTAAGTGGTTCATTCGATCGCAAAGTAATCGTAGAAATATGTGGGAGCCATATGAATTTCCAGATTCCTCTATTGGTTATTGATTGGAGAAGTGTCTCGATCATGTCCGCATAATTCACGAACCGTAGGGAGACACACTTAAGGATTCGACGTTGTTTGAGTAGTTATGGAATGATGAGAAAGAGACCGAATGTTGTTCAGAGTCTCGAATGGGATTCAGGATATCACGAGGAGATCCGGAATGGTCCGGAGAATAAGATTCATATAAGGAAAGTCCCGTTTCGGAGTTGGGGAATGATTCCGGTGTTTTTATCGGGAATATTCTAGAATGTTCCGGAATGTCCGGCACTCCGAAAGGGGGAAGGGTACATGAATGTGTCATTGTAAGTTGGAATGATTGCATCATGTACTAGGTGTCATTGCTGTCCAAAATAAAGGGTTTATTCAAATCCTAATTTGAAAAGTCAAACGGCAAGTTTTGGAAAGAGGAGGAGGAGTGGGAAACCGAGTTGGGGAGGGATTCCCTCCTCCAACCGCCGGCCCACCTCCAAGCCGAGTTGGGGAGGGACTCCCCTCCCCTTGGCCGTGCCTCCCACCTATAAAGGGAGGGGCAGGGCTGCCCCTCCTAGTACACAAGTACCTCTCCTCCAAAACCCTAGATTGGCGCCACCACCTCCTGCTGCTGCCGCCACCTCCCAGGGTTGCCCTAGCCGCCGACTTGGGGTGCCCCAAACCCTAGCCGCCGGCTCTAGCACCTCCTCCTTGGTGTGTCTAAAACCTAGATCGCCGAGGAGCTCTCTCATACTCCACCATACTCGCTCCGGCTTAAGGCGAAGCCCTGCGAGATCTCCCCTCTACTTCCGGTACCACGACGTTGTGCTGCCGGAATCGCGAGGACAGTGCTACAACCTCCGCTGCCTGCTGGAACAAGGGAGAGGAAGGTCTTCGTCGAGTACCGAACGTGTGACAGACTGCGGGAGCACTGCCGAAACGCAGCGTCGGAAGGATCGTCTACGGGATCTTGAGATCGGAAAGAGTACGACTACATCACCACGAGAATCTGCTCTCGTTAAACACTTTGGAATCTTCGAGGGTGAGTTATTCCATCGACTCGTTGCTACAATCTAGTAGATAGATCTTGGCTTGTTTGTTTGTATGCGGTAGAAATTTTTTGTTTTCCATGCTACGAAACCCTACAGTGGTATCAGAGCCGTGTCTATATGTAGATCTGTTGCACGAGTAGAACACAATGGTCATTGTGGGCGTTGATGCTTTTATTGTCGATTGCTTCTTGTGTACTTTGCATCTTGCGGTATGTTGGGATGAAGCGGCCCGGGCTAACCTTACTTGACATCGTTCATGAGACTTGCTCCACGCTTGACATGCAACTTGTATTGCATAAGTGGCTTTGCGGGTGCCTGTTTCTCCTAGCATAGTTAAGATCCAATTTACAACGGGTGATTAACAATACTAGTATCAATGTTGTGGTTCTTGTTCGTAAGTTAGAACGACACTTATTAACAGCCCCAAACCACGTAAAATATGCAAAGAAAGTAGAGGCGTCTAACTTTGTTTTGCAGGGTGTCTGATGATGTGATATGGCCATGATTGTGATTATATATGATGTATGCAATGTTCCTTATTGTAAAGTCGGACAGCGGGAGCCATATGGTTGTCTTTAATTTCTGTTAAGACCCGCGTGTCTATTCAAAGTAGTTGTAATAGTTGAAGCTGGTGGACGACAAGCATGAAGAAGCGTCATTGACCTCGATGCTATGCCGGTGATGATGGAGATCATGTTCGTGCTTGAAGATGGAGATCGGAAGCACAAAGAAGAAAGGCCATATCATATCACATATTATGAACTGCATGTGATGTTAATCCTTTATGCATCTTGTATTGCTTAGTAGACGACGGTAGCATTATAAGATGATCCCTCATGCACATAAATTTCAAGTTCTAAAGTGTTCACCCTTAGTATGCACCGTTGCTAAAGCTTGTTGTTTCGAAGCACCACGTGATGATTGGGTGTGTTAGATTCATAAGTGTATACAACGTAAGCAAGCCAGATTTGCTTATGCGGAAGCTAAGGTTTGATCTTGACGAGCCTAGCATGTACAGACATGGTCTCAGGAACACGGATCACTGAAAGGTAAAGCATGAATCATATAGTAGATATGATGAACATGTCGATTGTTCGCCATTGAAACTATATCAACTCTCGTGATGATCGGTTTTGATATGGTGGATTTGGTTCATGTGATCACTAAAACAATGTGAGGGATGTTGTTTTGAGTGGGAGTTCACCTAGATTAATTTAATTATTAATTAGAACTCAATTTGTCATAAACTTAGTCTAAACTATTGCAAATATGTTGTAGATCAATGGCAGCCCCTACCATCAATTTTAATGCGTTCCTAGAAAGAAAAGTTGAAAAACAACGGAAGCAACTTGCGGATTGGTTCCGCAATTTGAGGATTGTCCTCACGGTGGTAATTTGACCTATGTGCTGGATGCACGCTAGGTGACCCACCTGCGGTGATGCTCGATGAAGTAAAGAATGTTTACCTCGCTCGGAAGAATCAGTACTCCATAGTTCAGTGTGCTATCTTGTATGGTTTAGAATCGGAGCTTCAGAAAAGGTTTGAGAATTCAGACCCATATGATATTGTCAAGGATCTCAAATTGATTTTTGAGACTCATGCGGCAATTGAAAGCTATGAGGCTTCTGAAAAGTTCTTTAACTGCAAGATGGAAGAGGGCAGCTCCGTCAGTGAGCATGTGCTTAAGATGTCTGGGCATGCAAACAAACTTCAAAGCTTGGGTATAGTGATTCCTAATGCTTTGGGGATTTACCGTGTCCTCCAATCACTACCACCAAGTTACAAGAACTTTGTGATGAACTACAACATGCAGAACATGAACAAGCAGTTGCCAGAACTGTTTGCTATGTTAAAATCTGCAGAAGTGGAGATCAAGAAAGAGCACCAAGTGTTGTTGGTCAATAAGACCACCAAATTCAAGAAAGGCAAGTCTAAGCAGAAGGGACACTTCAAGAAGGGTGGTAAGAAAGTTACCACGCCGATGAAGAAGACCAAGGCTGGACCAAAGCCTGATACTGAGTGCTTTTACTGCAAGGGACAAGGTCACTGGAAGCGGAATTGCCCAAAGTACATGGCGGATTTGAAGAACGGCAACATCAAGAAGAAAGGTATATCTGATATACATGTTATTGATGTGTATCTCACTAGTATTCATAGTAGTGCCTGGGTATTTGATACTGGTTCGGTTGCTCATATTTGTAACTCGAAACAGGAGCTGCAGAATAAACGGAAGCTAGTGAAGAACGAGGTGACGATGCGCGTTGGAAACGGATCAAAGGTTGATGTGATCGCGGTCGGCACGCTACCTCTTCATCTACCATCGGGATTAGTTTTATACTTAAATAATTGTTATTTGGTGCCTGCGTTGAGCATGAACATTATATCGGGATCTTGTTTATTGCGAGACGGTTACTTGTTTAAATCCGAGAATAATGGTTGTTTGATTTATATGAGTAATATGTTTTATGCACATGCACCATTGATAGATGGTCTATTCTTATTGAATCTCGATAGTGGAAGTACACATATTAATAACATTGAGGCTAAACGTTTGAAATTGAGCGATAACTCGACCTATATGTGGCACTGTCGTCTTGGTCACATTGGAGTGAAGCGTATGAAGAAACTCCATTCCGATGGACTTCTTGAATCACTTGATTTTGAATCACTTGAAAGATGCGAAGCATGTCTGATGGGTAAAATGACTAAGACTCCATTTTCTGGTATGATGGAGCGAGCTACGGACTTATTGGAAATCATACATACCGATGTGTGTGGTCCAATGAGTGTAGCATCATGTGATGTTATCGTTATGTTCTTACCTTCACGGATGACTTGAGTAGATATGGGTATATCTATTTCATGAAACATAAGTCCGAAACTTTCGAGAAGTTTAAGGAATTTCAAAGTGAGGTAGAGAATCAACGTAACAAGAAGATTAAATTTCTACGTTCTGATCATGGAGGTGAATATCTAAGTTACGAGTTTGGCGAGCATTTGAAGAAGTGCGGAATACTTTCACAATTGACACCGCCAGGAACACCACAGCGTAATGGTGTGTCCGAACGTCGTAATCGAACTCTCTTAGATATGGTTCATTCTATGATGTCACTTACAGATTTACCGCTATCATTTTGGGGTTATGCATTAGAAACAGCCGCATTCACTTTAAATAGGGCACCGTCTAAATCCGTTGAAATGACACCGTATGAATTATGGTTTGGGAAGAAACCTAAATTGTCGTTCCTTAAAGTTTGGGGTTGTGAAGCCTATGTAAAGAAGTTACAGCCGGACAAGCTTGAACCCAAAGCGGAAAAATGCGTCTTCATAGGATATCCAAAGGAAACTATTGGGTATACCTTCTATCATAGATCCGAAGGCAAAATCTTCGTTGCCAAGAATGGGTCCTTTCTAGAGAAGGAATTTCTCTCGAAAGAAGTGACTGGAAGGAAAGTAGAACTCGACGAGGTTGTCGAACCTTCTCTCAAAATTGCGAGTAGCGCAGCACCGAAAGAAGTTCCTGTGGTGCCTGCACCAATAAGAGAGGAAGCTAATGATGAAAATCATGAAACTTCGGTTGAAGTTGCTACAAAGCCTCGCAGGTCAACGAGAACTCGTACCACTCCAGATTGGTATGATCCCGTTATGAGTGTCATGTTGGTGGACAACACCGATGACCCCGAGACATATGAGGAAGCAATGATGAGCCCAGATTCCAATAAATGGCAAGAAGCCATGAAATCCGAGATTGGATCCATGTACGAAAACCAAGTATGGACTTTGGTGGACTTACCGGATGGCCGGAAGGCTGTCGAGAACAAATGGATTTTCAAGAAGAAAACAGATGCTGATGGTAATGTTACTGTCTATAAAGCTCGACTTGTCGCAAAAGGGTTTCGACAAATTCAAGGAGTTGACTACAATGAGACTTTCTCACCGGTAGCGAAGCTAAAGTCTGTGAGGATTATGTTAGCAATCGCTGCATATTACGATTATGAGATATGGCAGATGGATGTCAAAACAGCATTCCTCAATGGTGACATTGATGAAGAGTTGTATATGATGCAACTCAAAGGTTTTGTCGATCCTAAAGAAGCTAACAAGGTATGCAAACTTCAACGGTCCATCTATGGATTGAAGCAAGCATCCCGAAGTTGGAATCAACGTTTTGATAAGGTGATCAAAAGTTTTGGTTTTATACAAACTTATGGAGAAGCTTGTATTTACAAGAAAGTGAGTGGGAGCTCTGTAGCATTCTTAATACTATATGTGGATGACATATTATTGATTGGGAATGATGTAGACCTTCTTAATAGTGTCAAGGAATATTTGAATAATAGTTTTTCAATGAAGGATCTTGGCGAAGCAGCTTACATATTAGGCATAAAGATTTATAGAGATAGATCAAAACGCCAAATATCATTGTCACAGAGTACATATTTGGACAAAGTTCTAAAGAGGTTTGGAATGGAAGATAGCAAGAAAGGGTTCTTGCCCATGTTGCCCAATATGACCTTGAGTAAAACTCAAAGTCCGACATCGGCAGAAGATAGAGAAAGGATGAGTAAGACTCCCTATGCCTCAGCCATAGGATCTCTAATGTATGCCATGCTATGTACTAGACCCGACATTGCATATCTTTGTTAGTTTGACTAGCAGATATCAAAGTGATCGAGTGGATCATTGGACATGATCAAAAACATCCTTAAGTACTTGAGAAGAACTAAGGATATGGTTCTTTCTTATGGAGGTGATGAACAGCTCGTTGTTAATGGTTACACCGATGCTAGTTGGAACACCGATCCGGATGATTCTAAATCACAATCTGGATACGTATTTATTTTGAATGGTGCAGCAGTTAGCTGGAGGAGTGCAAAGCAAAGCGTTGTGGCGAGATCTTCAACTGAATCGGAATACATGGCTGCTTCGGAGGCTTCACAAGAAGCAATATGGATGAAAGAGTTCATTACAGAGCTGGGTGTGGTTCCTAGTGCGCTGGACCCAATGTTTATCTACTGTGATAACATGGGCGCCATAGCCAATGCGCAAGAACCAAGGTCACACAAGAAGCTGAAGCACATCAAGCTACGTTTTCACGCTATTCAAGAACATATCCAAGATGGGGATATAAAGATTTGCAAAGTACACACAGATCTGAATGTGGCGGATCTGTTGACTAAACCTCTCCCGAGGGCAAAACATGACCAGCACCAAACTGCCATGGGTGTTCGGTATATTACCATGTAATCTAGATTAGATGACTCTAGTGCAAGTGGGAGACTGTTGGAGATATGCCCTAGAGGCAATAATAAATGTGGTTATTATTATATCTTTGTGTTTATGATAAATGTTTACATTCATGCTATAATAGTATTAACAAGGAAACATTAATACTTGTGTGATTTGTAAACTTAATTTGAAGTCCCTAGTAAAGCGTCTATATAATACTAGCTTGTTGGTTAATAGATGATTGTGGTTTCCCTATCATGAACATTGAGATGTTATTAACAACAAGATCATATCGTTAGGAATGATATGATGGACATACTCCTATAGATAAGCGTAGCATAAAGATCAAGTCATTTTAATAGTTCAATTGCTATATGCTTTCTGATACATAGTTATCTAATTCCTTCGACCATGAGATCATGCATATCACCTTTACCGGATGGATGCTTTGATGTCATAAAACACCACACCGTAACAGGGTGGCTATAAAGGTGGCATTGAGTGTTCGAAAAGTATTGGTTGAAACACATGGATCAAGAGTGGGATTTGTCCATCCATATGACGGATAGATATACTCTGGGCCCTCTCGGTGAAATGTCATCCAATTAGCTTGCAAGCATGTGGTAGCTCACAAGGGATCACATATCACGGAACGAGAAAAGAGTACTTATCGATGTGAGGTTGAACTAGGTATGCAGAGATACCGACGATCATAACCTCAGATAAGTAACATATCGTGAGACAAAGGGAAATTGATATCGTATGTAAGTGGTTCATTCGATCGCAAAGTAATCGTAGAAATATGTGGGAGCCATATGAATTTCCAGATTCCTCTATTGGTTATTGATCGGAGAAGTGTCTCGATCATGTCCGCATAATTCACGAACTGTAGGGAGACACACTTAAGGATTCGACGTTGTTTGAGTAGTTATGGAATGATGAGAAAGAGACCGAATGTTGTTCGGAGTCTCGAATGGGATTCGGGATATCACGAGGAGATCCGGAATGGTCCGGAGAATAAGATTCATATAAGGAAAGTCCCGTTTCGGAGTTGGGGAATGATTCCGGTGTTTTTATCGGGAATGTTCTAGAATGTTCCGGAATGTCCGGCACTCCGAAAGGGGGAAGGGTACATGAATGTGTCATTGTAAGTTGGAATGATTGCATCATGTACTAGGTGTCATTACTGTCCAAAATAAAGGGTTTATTCAAATACTAATTTGAAAAGTCAAACGGCTAGTTTGAAAGTCAAACGGCAAGTTTTGGAAAGAGGAGGAGTGGGAAACCGAGTTGGGGAGGGATTCCCTCCTCCAACCGCCGGCCCACCTCCAAGCCGAGTTGGGGAAGCACTCCTCCCTGGCCGCCTCCCACCTATAAAGGGAGGGCAGGGCTGCCCTCCTAGTACACAAGTACCTCTCCTCCAAAACCCTAGATTGGCACCACCACCTCACCATCGCCGCCACCTCCCGGGGTTGCCCTAGCCGCCACTTGGGGTGCCCCAAACCCTAGCACGGCTCTAGCACCTCCTCCTTGGTGTGTCTAAAACCTAGATCGCCGAGGAGCTCTCTCATACTCCACCATACTGCCTCGGCTTAAGGCGAAGCCTCATGAGATCTCCCTCTACTTCGGTACCACGCCTTTGCCGGAATTGCGAGGAGAGTGCTACAACCTCCGCTGCGCTGGAACAAGGAGAGGAAGGTCTTCACGTACCGAACGCGATGTGACCGATCAAGGGGAGCGCCGGAACGCAGCGCCGGAAGGATCGTCTACGCGATCTTGAGATCGGAAAGAGTACGACTACATCACCCACGAGAATCTGCTCTCGTTAAACACTTTGGAATTTTCGAGGGTGAGTTATTCCATCGACTCGTTGCTACAATCTAGGAGATAGATCTTGGCTTGTTTGTTTGTATGCGGTAGAAAATTTTTGTTTTCCATGCTACGAAACCCTACAGCAACGCACTAAACGACAACATGATCGCGTACCGCGACCTCTACGACACACTTGAAGGAGACTTCGACGGCTGCGAGTTGCGACACATAGGTTGCGAAAGCAATGAGGAGGCGGACGCACTCGCCAACATAGGCTCCACCTGCGCACCCATACCACCTGGGGTATTTCTCGAGCGCATATGCGAACGCTCCATCAAGCCGAAGGCCGTAGAGAAGAAAACAAGCGCAGCAACGGACTCGGGGGCTACACCACCCAATGAGCCAACACCAATTGATGATTTGGAGCTCGACACAGGACTCGAGGGGCCAATGAGCGTCATGATGATCGAACAATCCTGGACGCAGCCATACATCACGTACCTCCTCAGCAAACGCCTACCGGACGACCCGACAGATGCATGACAAATCGTACCATCAATGATTGGCCTTCTCTTAGTAACATTTCAGGACAGACGAACAAAGGATACAATGCATGCACGCACTGTTTAGATGAGAGTGAAAGTATATATCTGGATAAATGTAGAAAAATGTGTACCCGTAAAATCGTCGTTTTCTTCCGCCCAGTCATCCCTTAAAGAAGAAAGGCAAGCATTTCAATGGCAAGGCAGAAACCCGGACGAAGCTTGTCCCCCATAGTGGTGCTGATGTATTTGGTATGGTTAAGGATTTGGATGTAATCTTTGGAAAGGGTCCTGGAGGACAACCTGTTCCGAAAGACGCCGACGGACACGCACCCATGTGGAAGAAGAAATCTATATTTTGGGAGCTACCCTATTGGAAAGTGCATGAGGTCCGCTCTGCAATCGACGTGATGCACCTGACGAAGAATATTTGCGTGAATATTCTAGGCTTCCTGGGCTTGTATGGGAAGTCAAAAGATACCCCGGCACCATGGGAGGACCAGCAACATCATAAAGGACGAGACAGCAAGCATCCAGGGCAGTTTTAAGGGCTTGCTAGCTACGCTCTTACCAAAGAAGAGAAGGAAATCTTTTTTGAAGTCCTTTTCAGTATCAAGGTCCTGTCTGGCTTCTCGTCGAATATAAAGATAATAGTAAATATGAAAGAGAAAAAAATTCAAAACCTAAAGTCTCATGACTGCCACGTGCTTATGACGCAATTGCTTCGGGTTGCATTGAGGGGAATTCTACTAGAAAATGTTCGACTAGCCATTGTGAAGGTATGTGCATTCCTCAATGCAATTTCTCAGAAGGTAATCTATCGAGAAAGTCTATCAGGGTTACATATTGATGTGGTCCAATGTCTGGTTAGCTTCGAGTTGTTGGTCCCACCATCCTTCTACAATATTATGACGCACCTCCTAGTTCACCTAGTCGAAGAGATTAGAATTCTCGGTCCTGTGTTTCTACACAATATGTTCCCCTTCGAGAGGTTAATGGGAGTCTTAAAGGAATATGTTCATAACCGTGCTAGGCCAGAAGGAAGCATCTCCAAGGGTTATGGAATAGAGGAGGTCATTGAGTTTTGTGTTGACTTTCTTCCTGACCTTAAGCCGATTGGTGTTCCTGAATCTCGGTATGAGGGGAGGCTGACTAGAAAAGGCACACTAGGAAGGAAATCAATGGTATGTAGGGACGGGCATTCTTTCACTCAAGCACACTACACAGTTCTACACAATTCCACCGTGGTGGCTCTGTATATCGAGAAACACAAGAATATTCTACGCTCCGAAAACCCAGGGAATCCTGACACCTTGATTAAAGGGGAACACGAGAAGAATTTTGGCAGTTGGTTGCAGACACATCTCATGAATAACACCACTATTGCAGATCAGTTGTACTCATTGGCCAGGTTACCATCTTCGACTATATGTACTTTCCAAGGGTACGAGATAAATGGGAATACATTTTACACGATCGCCCAAGATAAAAAGAGCACCAACCAAAATAGTGGTGTCCGCTTTGATGCAACAGATGACAATGGGCAGAAGGAAACATATTATGGGTACATAGAGGAGATATGGGAACTTGACTATGGACCTACTTTTAAGGTCCCTTTGTTTCGGTGCAAATGGGTCAAGCTGACAGGAGGCGAGGTACATGTAGACCAAAAGTACGGCATGACAACAGTGGATCTCAACAATCTTGCGTACATGGATGAACCATTCGTCCTAGCCAACGATGTGGCTCAGGTTTTCTATGTGAAGGACATGTCTACCAAACCGAGAAAATGGAAAGATAAGCAAAAGAATACAGAATACGATGAGCCAAAGTGCCACATAGTTCTTTCAGGGAAAAGAAACATCATGGGAGTGGATGACAAGATAGACATGTCAGAAGGTTACAATAAGTTTCATGAAATTTCGCCCTTCAAAGTGAAAACTGACCCAAGCATCCTGTTAAATGATGAAGATTCTCCATGGCTACGGTGCAGAAGAAAACCACAACACTAGAGGTTGGTGATGTGTAATAATGTATTAAACCTTTTATTTGAGACATAAATCTATGTAATATATTAAACCTTTTATTTGAGACATAAAGGCCCCCTTTCATGTAATACATCTTGCTCAATAAAACTAGACGTTGACGACCGGGTTCTGAGCCGCGGGAGGTGATCACCCAAAGAGAAGGAACCATCATAGGAGTATAGCTCGGGCGAGGTCCCTGAAGAAGCTGCCACAAATTGGAAAACCTGACCTCCAATGCATACATATAGCGGCGGACGTGCTCGTCCTCCTCCCTAACACGCCTCCGTACCACCTCCTCGGGGGCCGGCTCTCGCACTGCTCTGGACCATGCGACCGCCACCAAAGAAGCTTCGGGTCCACGACGAGACCCGGATTCCTCACCAAGCTACTCGTCCCAGAAGGTAGCACCTCCTAGTGCCAGCCAGTGAGCCTGGTCGGACATGCCCGACGGAGCCCAGTACTCCGTCGTTGTCGCCGAGTCATGGACGAACACGCGGGGGCATCCTATAGTCGGCGGGGAATGCATGGATGTGTGGTGGTCATGACAGTCGCCGACCTATATATAGAGGGAAAGGCCGGGAAAACATAGCGGGAAATATGTTTAGCTCCGGTTGGTGTCTCTATCTTTAGTCCCGGTTGGAGACACCAACCGGGACTAAAATGGGTGGCGGGAAATGGAGGGAAAGGGCGGGAAAACATGGCGGGAAATATGTTTAGCCCCGGTTGGTGTCTCCATCTTTAGTCCCGGTTGGAGACATCAACCGGGACTAAACATGGGTGGCGGGAAAATGTGGCGGGAAACGGAGGGAAAGGGCGGGAAAAAATGGCGGGAAATTAAGTTATAGCACGACTGAAAATTAAGATACAATCCTCCGGCATCTCCAACATATAGCACGACTGAAAAATAAGATACATAGCACAATTGAAAATTAAGAAACATGCCTAATGTTGGAGTGATTCAGTCATGCTCCTGCCTAGCCCTGTAATACTCGCCACTGTAGTCATCGGAGCCATCGTCGTTGTCGTCGTCGGGCTCGCCGTAGTCGAACCTTGAAGGCTAGGCATGTGTGGGCTGGATTGGAGGGTACCGCAGGCGGGGGTTATTGCTGGCCGTGTTGTAGGCCATGACGCTCTGGAGAGTCCAGCCGCGCCACCACAGCCGACGGCCGGCCTCGTTGAAGTTCGAAGGAGGTGGGACATCCTCCTCGTGCATGGCGAGCGCCCTCTCACGTCGATTGATGAAGAAGGCTTCCCAAGTGGGGAGATAGTCGGGATGCCAGTTGGGATTCCTCCGCTGCTCTAGCGTGAGCTCGAGGTAGTAGTGGTTCGTGATGGCCATCCGGTGCTCCACACCTAGAGGGACAGGAGGGACCGACACGCCTCAAGGCCAGCATCCAGCCGGTGGGGACGCGGTAGCCCGGCGGGCAGGGGTAGTTCGAGGCGCAAAGCGCCTTTGCCTCCTAGGGGTTAGAGGTATGGTGGAAGGCATGGGAGAGAGTGAAGAGAGGCGGCAGATATGAGTCCAGATGCTATCGCAACGACCAAGCCTAAATATATATATAGTGAGAAATGTCAGAAGACAGAGGAGGAAAGCGGTGGAAAAGGCGGAAGATAACAAGGGAACAAACGGGCAGGAAATAATAAGGCGGGAAGAAACAGACCTTTAGTACCGGTTTCACGCGATTTTTTTACCAACCGGGACTAAAGGGGCTTATTTTTTGTAATAAAATAATAAAAAATGAATTTCTTTAGAACCAAGTGTTAGAGGAACAAATATGACATTGATTTCCATGTTGAGATACATATATGCGCCGAAACCCGAAACCCTAACCCTAAACCTGTATTTTTAAATTGAAAATGGCAAAATGGTTAATAGTTTCACTAGTTAGAATAATTATTTTATAAAACAGAAAATAGATTTGGATAACTTATGCAAATTCAAGAAGTTTTCATGTTGAAATTTTTCTCAAATTCATAAGTATGCGTAAATCAGATTCAACTGCTTAAAAATATCCAAATTGAATTTTTTAAACATATGTAAAGGACCTTTAGTCCCGGCGTGCTATGCACCGACTAAAGGTTCCATTACGCTGCGTCAAAACTTAAGTTCGGTGGCACGCACCGGGACTAAAGACCCCCCCTTTAGTCCCGGTTGCAGCCACGAGCCGGGACTAAAGGGTCGGAGGTATATAACCACCCTCTTCTTCCCCCGGTCGAATCCATCGACCGGGAGCAATCGCGAGGAGCACACCGAGAGCCGCCAGGCTGCCAAAAATTCCGCCAAGACTCGTCCTCCCTCTCCTCTCCACTGCCACACCTCCACCTGCTGGCATGACCTCCATCCGCTGTCTGCCGGGCCCAGCCGCCTCCCTCTCCAGTCGCCGTCTGGCCTCTCCTCGCCACACCTCCAGCCGCCACCGTGCCGCCGCCTCGCCACCGCGACACCACGCCACCGCCCCGCGCAGGTATTTTTTCCTAGTATTTTTCCTAGTATTTTTCCAAGTATTTTTTTCTAGTACTTAGTATGTAGTAGTATCATAGTCTTAGTGTATTTTTTCCTAGTATTTTTCCTGGTATTTTTTCCGAGTATTTTTCCTTGTATTTTTCCTAGTATTTTTTTCTAGTACTTAGTATGTAATAGTATCATAGTCTTAGTGTATTTTTTTCTAGTACTTAGTATGTAGTAGTATCATAGTCTTAGTGTATTTTTCCTAGTATTTTTTTCTAGTACTTAGTATGTAGTAGTATCATAGTCTTAGTGTAATTTTTCCTAGTATTTTTCCTAGTATTTTTTTCTAGTACTTAGTATGTAGTAGTATCATGGTCTTAGTGTATTTTTTCCTAGTATTTTTTCTAGTACTTAGTGTATTTATAGTCTTAGCGTATTTTTTCCTAGTATTTTTTCTAGTACTTAGTATGTAGTAGTATCATAGTCTTAGTGTATTTTTTCCTAGTATTTTTTCTAGTACTTAGCGTATTTATAGTCTTAGTGTATTTCTTCCTAGTATTTTTCCTAATATTTTTCCTAGTATTTTTTCCTAGTATTTTTCCTAGTATTTTTTTCTAGTACTTAGTATGTAGTAGTATCATAGTCTTAGTGTATTTTTTCCTAGTATTTTTCCTAGTATTTCCTAGTATTTTTTTCTGGTACTTAGTATGTAGTAGTATCATAGTCTTAGTGTATTTTTTCCTAGTATTTTTCTCGAGGATTATTGTAGCAAATTGTGTGTTCATATTATTGTTTAGTATTATGTTATGCAGCAATATTGAATGAAAAATGTTATTGTGTGCATTTTGTAGAAAACTATGGATCCAATCCAGAGAGACCTAGCACAGGAAGAAATTCTCGAGGATATGATCAACGACACCCCCCATGTTGATCCACCCGAATCTCCGTCGATTTATCTGAACCCCTCCGGTGAGGGAGAGGAGGTCGACCGAAATGGTCAAGGAGAAGTCGCCGTCTCCGGTGGTGGAGAAGCCGACGGCTCCGGTGGACCCTTAATGACGTTCGGCGAGGTATACATATGAAGTCTAGTGATCAGTAGATGCATTAACTGAGTTGTATATATATAAATTGACGAATGTTTCTTCTCTTAGGCCTCCACATCGAGCAAAAAATATTCCAAACGAGGCCCACCCAAAAAGTTGGACGCATCACGTGTTATACAATTATGCTGGTATCAGCACGGGGTGAACGGTTGGAACCTGAAAAGGCTTAAAGTGTATTTGTACAACAATGCGGAGTTATGGTTAGGGATCGCATCCCGATCACCGTTCGAGAGTGGAATAAGACCAAAGGGGCGGAAGAGGGTGAGTATGTCACCGACAGGTACAAAGAGGGTCTTTGGAATGACCTCATGGCACATTTCACCCTGCCAGAATGTGAGGATGAAGCCGACACAGCTGCATTGAGGAAGAAAATCAAGCAGTGGACTCTTACGAAGATGACCGAACTATTCAAGAACTGGAAGAAAGCATTATGGCAAAAGTATCAGAAGATGAAGACTCCTCCTAAATTCGAAGGCTATCTATCGAAGCAGCAGGCTAACTGGGATGCATTTGTGAAGTACAAGGATTCAGAACCTATTAAGGAAATGTCGGAACAAAACAAGAAAAATGCCGCGATGAAGAAATATCACCATCACCTGGGGCCAAGGGGCTACGCGACTGCCATGCCAAAGTGGGATGCTAAAGAGAATGAGCTGCTTGCTAAAGGGATCACTCCAGAACCAATACACGAAGAATGGGATCTGAGGGCAAGGAATTGGTTCCTTGGGCATGGGAGTGAGTATGACGAAAGTACAAGGGACCTTATTTGCAGTGACAGGATTAGGATACCCCGGGAGACATGGCAGAAAGTGGTGCAGGAAATTAAAGCGGGGACAACAAAGTTGCGTCCCGATAGAGAGAAAGACTTGCTGACAAAGGTCCTCGGGAATGAAGAACGCAGAGGACGAGTACGAGGTCTTGGCCATAGTTATACGTGGGAGATGGGGTTTCCCAAAGACATAGATACTTATAGGAGCCGAGAGAGAGCAAAGAGGCGATGGCAGGAGGAGGAGGGAGACATGTTCAAGGAGTTGCTAGGAAGACTTGAAAAGCAACAACAACAGATTGACGAACTTCGAGGAGTAGCGCGCCTGCAAGATCCTGTACTCGATATTACCGCCATCCCATCTCAGCAGAGAAGCAGCGTGGTTAAATCGGAGGTTTCTTCTGACGATGCACGGATGGTAGATGGTGGTCCCGGCTACCCCGTGGATGGAATCAAGGAGCAGGCATCTTGTGAGCTCCATCATAAGGTGAAGAACCTATCCATCAAGGTGGCGGTCGGATGTGCTTTACCTTGTCCACCTGGCGCACGCTGGCATGGTCGTGAGATTCCAGCTGGCTATGCTAAAGTCGCTGTGGATGAAATTGCAACGGGGTGGGACTCAATCGAGCTTGACATCCCTGGACCTAAAGGTGAGAGGACACTAGGAGAAGTACTGGGTGGTATCATTCTATGGGACAAGAACAACATCAAGCTTCCAGGCTCGACGCCAAGGCCAACACCGCCTCCGAGTCATCGCATGTCACCTTCACCTCCATCACCTCCAAGAAGCCCACCCCATGACTACGACCACCATAGTCCGAGTCCATCTCGATCTCCGCCGCAGCGTCAGCCGTCTTCGCCGCCTGCTAAGGACAATAAGCGGAAGCGTGCTCCGTTGATGATTACTAAACGACGACAGCCCAAAAGCGACAAATGTCGCCTCCCAAGAGTACCTCATAAGAATCTTCCCATCGACCTTATGATCGTCTTGACGAGGAAACCGCAGCAATTACAAAGGCCCATTGTGATGCGCATTTTCAAAGAAGAAACCGAGTCCGCCCCGGTATACAACGAGAAGCAAAAAGTGTATGCACATACTTTTCTGAACACAAAATCGCAGTATGAGTTGCACCATAAGCCAGATGACTATCTACGCACACTTCAGAAGGAAGCAAAGAAGAGCAAATCAAGTAGAAGTGCAATAGGGAGCAAATCATCAGGTCAAAGTGCAACCGGGAAAAGAATGGACGTCCCCTAGCTTGGGAAACAGGCCAAAAAATCGATCCCACCCCTCCAGGTGGTATCCTATGACACTCCCCAGCAGGATATGGAAAAAGCTAAGAAGCTTGCGGCCTCTATGAATGTGACTATTGAGGAATTGCTAGGTGCCCAGGACGACATGTTACCCAAGGCTCAGATAGTCCCTAAATATGTCCCAGGGAAGCAGCTGTTCATTTTTGAGCAGTTCCAACAACTGCCAACACACATGCGGAGTTTACATAAATGGTACATGAAAGGGGGCGAAAGTCCCACATGACTACTACTTCCGAGCCGACGAGGTCCAGTTGAGTTTCCAGAACTAATGAACATATACAGTTTCGACGCCCTCGACAAAATCTCATGAGTTGCTATTGTCTATAAGTTGTTGAATTCATTGTCTATATACAAGTTGTTCATTTTTTCAGTTGTTCAGTTCATTGCATGTAATTATCCTCATTATATCCTTTTGTACTCTATCATTATGCAGAATGAAGATCATGGAATGTAAAAGAAGGTCACTCTTTAGTGTTGGGTTTATTGACCTAGATAAAATACATTTTAATACGCTAGAGGATAAACCTGAGGAGACGCAGAATAACCTTCCAAGGTTTCTAACAGAGCAACATTTCTGTGACCACATACTGTTTCCTTACAATTTCCGGTGAGGGTCTTACTCTGTTGTACACATTCACTTTTTCTTACTCGATGTTAAGTGTAATTGATGAGTTACTGATGTATATATAAACATGTGCAGTTTCCACTGGATTCTCATGGTCATTCAACTTGATAAGGGAAGAGTTGAAGTCATGGGGCCATTAAAGAGACCCCTGGAACAGTTTAGAGACATGCAGGACATGCTCCAGAGGTAATTTTCATGCTACATCGGTCTCTTTCGTTGATTTCTTGAGATATCACGTAATAAATAACTCATTCATTCATTTTCTTTGTCGGACAGGGTTTGGAGCCTGTTAAAGAGTAGGGTTACAGGTTCCTTTAGTAAGGAGATGATGTTTACTCCGGTCTCGGTAAGTAATACGTGATATGTTCCCGCATCTCTTTACTTCTAGTTTCAAGATAATTATGATGCTAGATTATAATTTTGATTGAATTTTATTCTCGTAAAGTGCACGAGGCAGCCACAGGGGATGAATCTATGTGGATACTACGTTTGCGAGTTCATTCGCACGTTTACCACTAAGCACAATGATTATAGAGTCGATGTAAGCAATACATTCACAACATTATTTTATTACCGTCACTTTTTGTTATCATGATTGATATTCATATTGATCTCCTTTTCTTATATAGTTCTAGAGAATGCGGGATCAGCTCCTACCAGAGCAACGCGTTCTAGCAATTGCAGAAGAACTGGCGGCATTTTTGATGAACGAGATGATAGATGACGCTGGAGAATTTAGTGTGAATAGGCGCTTCTGATGATCCCCGGCCGTGTAATTGAATAGACGGGATGTAGTCCCGGTAATTTTGTGATCTCCATGTAATTAACTATCATGTATATATTTGTATGCTCGATCTTAAGAGAAGTTATCTTATGTATGCACGAACGTACTAGTATGTGGTAGCGTAGAAAACTATTTTGAAATGAAAAAGAGAAAAAAGATACAAATTGAATTCTCTGTCAGGGCAGAGAAACTGCCTAAACTTCTGCCGCGACAGAGAACCATTTGTCCCGGTTTGTAATACGAACCGGGACTAATGGGGGGGCACCCCGCGCCCGCACACCCGGCCACATGGATACCTATTGGTCCCAGCTGGTAAGCGGACCGGGACTAGTGGGGGGGCCTTTAGTCCCGCCCCTCTAGTCCCGGTTACTAGAACCGGGACTAAATCCCCTTATGGGCCGGGACTGAAGGCCCTTTTTCTACTAGTGTTATGATATACTTAAATTTTGCTTTGATAATTACAAGAATGAAAATAGCTATATTCTTGAATACATTAAAGATGCTCTCCACCAATGAAGGAGACTAATGCCTTGCAGGAGCCTATGGAAGAAGAAATTACTGAAACTGGAAGCTCATTGGATGAAAAAGAGGAGGAGAGTGATGATCAAGAGGAGGAAGAATGGAGCAGCCACCCATGTCTACCTTCCAATAAGAGTAACTCGTTAACTAATACCTTATTTGATTGCCCTCTGTGCATACCAAAGGAGGAAGAATATGATATTTATATTGTTGAGTTTGTTCATGATGCTACTGGAAATTATTATGAGAGGGGAAAATATGGTTGTTGGAATTCTCATGTTACTAAAACACCTCTCTTTATATTGAAAGTTTCAAAGTTGCTCTTGTTTTATCTACCCATTCTTGTTACTATGTGCTTCTTTGATTTATTTTCTTAGAAGATTCCTATGCATAGGAAGTGGGTTAGACTTAAATATGTTGATATTTGCTTCTTGGTGCTCTCTTTTACTCCAATTCATATTCTTTTGTGAGCATCATTGAAATTATCATGCCTAGCTTAAAGGCGTTAAATAAAAGCACTATTGGGACATAGCCCACAATTAGTAAGTTTTAGTTGAGTCTTGGAAGTTATTGCTTCAGTAATAACATCTCCTTATCCTTTTTGTTTCATTTTTGTGCCAAAAATAACCTCTAATGAGAGAGAAGTAAGACTTGGGAAAGTTGCTGTCCTGAAACAAATTTTTTGTGCTTCGTAAAAATTCTTTAAAAATCCATGTACGTCGGATTGCGCTGCAAAATTTTGTTCTTATGCCCCAGGTTGTTATCTAGCGTTCATTAGTTCAGAACTTTTTGATTTGGGCAACATAAGGTCTTCAAAAAAAATCGGTCTTTACCTGCTGGTCTGTTTTGATAGATTTCTGCCTTTATTTGCATTTGCTTCTTAATCTTTTTCTTTTTGAGGTCTCTTTGGTAATTTGAACTCTTAGAAGAAATTGCTACAGTAGCTTGTGTTTTAATGGAAGGTTTTCATGTTTTGGAACTAAACCCAAAGGCTTATATCTTGAATACACTAATGTTGCTAATAATAAGGATTGTGTGAAGTTTTGTATGAAGTAAAATTTTCAGGTGTATGGAAGGATGATGTAATGAGATGAAGAATGGACAAAGCTCAAGATTGGGGATGCCATACCATGTCACCCCAGGAAATATTCAAGAAGTACAAGTTGAAGCTTGGGGATGCCCAAGGCATCCCTTCTTCATCAATAAAATCTCAGGTTTCTTCCAAAATTGGTCTTTACCTGCTTTGACAGATTTATTGAGAGTAGATCCTGCAGGGCTTCTCCTAAACCCGAAGCAGGTATGGTGGAGTAGAGGGGCTCCTCGGTGACTAGGGTTTAGGCACCGAAGGAGGAGGTGGCGCCCGTGGCGGCTAGGATAGCGATGAATTTTGGCGGTGGCGGCGCTTGGGGCTAGGGTTAGGTTGTGTAGGGGGCGCCCCCTGCCCTCCTTTTATTTGAGGGAGAGGCGCCTGGGGAGGGTGAGGCCGAATCCGCCCCCAACTACCTCTCCTTGGCCCGGCGGGTTGGAGTGGGGAGAGGAAACCTAGTTTCATCTCCTCCCTCCACTAGGATTTGACTTTCCAAAAATCCGGTTTGACTTTTTCAAACACTTGTTTGATCTTCATCAAACTAGGGTTTGATTTCTTTCTTCCTTCAACCAACGAAGTTACCTAGGGCATGAACCATTCAACCCGTTAGGGTTTAGTACATTCCATGTACCCCTTATCTCCGAAGCGGTGAACCTTCTATAACATTCTAGAAGCTTCTGGTCAAAACACCGAAAACATTTCCGAACCCCGGAAATTGACTTTCCTTATATGAATCTTATTCTCCGGACCATTCTGGATCTCCTCGTGATGTCCTCGATCCAATCCGATACTCCGAACAACATTCGGTTCTCCAACACATATTACATATCTACTAAACAATATTGAATCCTTAAGTGTGTCTCCCTACGGTTCCTGAACTTTGTAGACATGATCGAGACTCCTCTCTGATCAATAACCAATAGAGGAATCTGAAAATTCATATGGATCACACATATTTCTACGATGACTTCTTGATCGAAATGAACCATTGACATTTGAAACCAATTCCTCTTTGTCTCACGATACTTTACTTATCCGAGGTTTGATCATCAGTATCTTTATACTTAGTTCAACCTCGTTACCGATAAGTACTCTTTACTCGTTCCTATGGAATGTCATCCCTTGTGACCAAGACACATGCGTTCAAGCTAATTGGATGGCATTACACCGAGAGGGCCCAAATTATATCTCTCGTCATATGGATGGACAAGTCCCACTCTTGATCCATGCGCTAACACATACTTTCAGAATACCTAATGCCACCTTTATAACCACCCGCCATTTAAAGTGGTGTTTGATGTCATCAAAGTATCCCTCCGGTTATGGAAATTAACATGATCTCGTTGTCGAAGGATTATGTTACAATGTATATGAAAGCTTATAGCAAACGAACTTCTAAATGACTTGATCTTATGCTACGCTTAATTATAGGAGTGTGTCCATCACATTATTCTCCTAATGATATGATCTTGTTATTAATAACATCTAATGCTCATGATCAGGAAACCATGACCATCTTTTAATAAACAATCTACTCTAACAAGAGGCTTTACTAGGGACTCTTTTATGTTCACAGATCACACATATATTAATGTTTCCAGTTAATACAATTATAGCATGGGATGTAAACATTTATCATAAACACAAAGACATAATAATAACAATTTTATTATTGCCTCTTGGGCATATCTCCAACACCTAGTCGACTAATTTTAAATATAACACATCTTTGACTAATGGTTCTCATGTTTCATGTTTCAGATCTGCTTAACTTTTTTGTTTACTTTCAACTATCTTTAATCGATCTTGTATTATGTCTATGATATTTTGTTGGTCTCTGATAAAATCAGGCTACAATTATGTGTCTCTACTGTGACAGTCACTGGATCAGGGTTAGAAAAATCTCATACCTTAGTCTGACATAAGCCTATCCTAGAGCTCGACAGTATATAATTTGATAATCGGTAACACAATAGTGACCCTATGACAGAAAAATTATTACAGCATGCTCATAACTGAGCAGAGATCCAAAATATTACAAGGCACGCCACTTACCATAAATTTCAATGGAGGGAAAATTATTCTATTAAGTATATAGAACTTAACAAATAGCCTAAGAGGACTTATGCATAATGATAACGTCCCAACTCATAGATTCCAGGTTGCCAATCGACAATCCGGGTTACTCATCTGTGTTGATGTTGTAGCAAACACATCTTCAGGAGAACACTTATTCTACTATAAAAATATCACAAAGCAAGGTTGAGTACATGGTGTAGTACACAAGACTTATGCCGGTGGAGTTATTTTGAAAAAATCTATCTTTGTTTGTAAAATAAGACAGAGTATCAGATCGTCTAATCAAAATATTTTAAAACCAAATAAGAGCACGGCATTTACAACTATAATCATTCGTATTCTTTTGATATACAACAAATCATCATTATATCATCGTATCTCAACTAGGATCACCCCCTCGTACCCTGAGAAAGCATCCTTAACACACATTGATAGGCCAAGTTTTAAGATTAGGTTAATATTCTCTATGATCTTAGAATATGGTCACCAAGTTGTTCATAATCGTGAACAAGGCTTTTTGAAAAGGTTTAACTGTGCAGTGGTGTACAACTTTACCCAGACGTACCAAGCAACTCTTAATGTCAGATCACAAGTCATCTTCCTTGGAAGGCCGGCTTAGGTGGTTAGACACGACTTTTACCTTGATTGCTCTTAGACCATGTGTCATGTCAGGATGGTTCCGCCATAGCGGGTGAAGTCCCGAAGTCAGTCACTTGGGATGTGAGGCGAGGTTGCTATACCATAGGGTTCGCCTCAAGCAACCCCGGCAATGGCCTATATGATGCACCTCCTCCTCCACCTTTCGAAACAACTAAAGTGTATATGACAAATGGACGCCGGAACTATGTGACTCATGGATTCTACTAGACAAGTTAGTGGTTGAATTTTAGTTATAAAATGGAAATAAATCCTATTTCAAAATAAAGCCACGGGGACAGCATCTGATCGAAATAGGAACACTTCGAGGCAATGAGTCAGTTTACTGGTAAAAGAGGAGCAGCTGTGAAGGTGAGAAACATGACGGCAAATATGCCAGTGCACAGGTGGACCTCACCAGCAGGCCCAACCTGTAAAACAGGTCGCAAAATCATGGAGTAATCCATTTAGACAAATTTCAATGGATTACTGGACTAATTCGGTGAAATCTACCCTAAACGAAACAATTTAGTGTAGAAATTATATATGGGGTGAAATGGAATTCACTAGAACTTACTCTCTCCGTTCAAAAATATAAAACGTTTTATGTGAAATGAATGTATCTAGACATTTTTTAGTGTATAGGTTCATTCCAAACCTCTACCAATCTATATACTAAAAGACGTCTAGATATATTCGATTCACAAAGGTAAAACATCTTATATTTATAAACGGAGGGAATACACGCCAAAACCAAACGAGTAGTGCTATATGCACAGACCTTTTCTGGACGATTTGCAAACTACGCATTCACACACACACACATATTGCAAGGCAGTTTCGGAACCAAATTACACAGGACTGGCCATTGCAAAGAAATTGAGTAAAGAAGATACATTGTGCTACAACCTCCCATTTAAATTAATGTCCTTAGATTTGCCTAGATTCGGATATATTTACCACTAAAATATATCTAGACAAATGTGAGAATATTAATTTGGACCGGAGGGAATATAACAACACTTTTGTTTCACGAGGCATTCCGGTGGACAAACACAGTGAAATGGGGAGACTAGCATCAATTTTCTTTCTAACAAAGGCACAATTAAGATAGACTCATTCCCAAATCCACAGCTAATGGAAAGCTAAACTAGCTATCTAAAAGGCTTATATTTTGAAACCGCGGTAGTATTAGCTAGAGAAAATAGAGTGGACATGGCCCTCTGCTGCAAAGTCAACCAAAATGGGGCGGAGGACTCAACTCTGCCCTTTTCTCTTATGTAGACGAAGGACTTGCGGAAGCGCGTGAAGCGCCGCCACGACACGAGCACGTCATGAGCTCCGGCGCGCCTGCCGCCAATTCCGCACACGAGCACCAGACCCGGCTGGGCTTATTCGTCGTCGACTACTCTGACGACACAACCGAGTTCGACGAGGAGTAGGCCTCCATAGCCATAGATGCTCCGGTGAGTATGTACCGCTGGTAGATGCTATTTAATGTTTTAAATATGCAGTTCCATTTTTGGTGCATATGTTGTGTGCTAACTATTTTCATACTGCAAATGTGGTTTGCAGGTTTGCGCTAGAGATGCTCTTACCCGGATACGACAGCATTCATTGACCACTCATGGTACGGTGGAGCCTCCAGCCTGTGAGTGCTAGCAATGAACTCTGCCAGGAATTTATCACGTAGTGATAATCTCTGGATTACGAATAAGCTAAGCTCTTCCTTAGCCTGGTCTTCTTCATCACGTAGTGATAATTAGTGACGCAAGATTAGTTCACTAATAAGCTCTTCTATACTAATGTTTACATGTATAAACACAAGGAAACCAATCCCATAAACAAAGCACTAGTTTTGACTCAAAATAATTGTCCCATTCGTCTTGTATAGATAGCATCTTGTCCCTCTCAAAACCAATCCTATCGATCCAGTTGCTTTCTTAATTTATAATCCCCCGCAAATAGAGCGTCTTTGCGCCAGTCCAGAATAGAAAATGGTTTTAAACAAGTCTTTGGCCAGATCCGTGAGACATGGGACAAAGACTCTGAAATTATATAATCATATGTGCGACGTAACTGCCAATAATGGCTCATATTTGAATGGATCTAATTTTCTTTGCACGACTGACCTTGCAAGTCATTATTTCTCTTATTATCTACCTCTGTATAGCATCTAGTCGAGAGTGGTTGATTACCATTGTAATCTAACCTACTTCTACTAGGCTTCCTGGTCTCCAAATCTAATAGTACTTCTCTATATAAACTAGTAAGGTAGCCTTCACAAATGCGAGGGCATCATGTTCTTGTCTATGTCAAGAGTTTTTGCTTGCTAGGGTCGATCTTTTGGATGAGGTCTGTTTCTATCGGGGGAGTAGAATCCTTTTCTGGAGCAGAGAGCTACTACCGCGTTTGAACCGGTGCTACAACTTGAGCTTGCGTCCTTGCTTGAGCAACAGCTGTTTATGGAGCTTGTGGTGATCATAGGCTTCAGGCCGCGGAGCTGGTGAATATCTATCTAGTACAAGCCACTTGGACTGATTGCATCCACGCGTCAAGGATCAATATAATTAATCCCGGCAGGGTATGAGGAAAGACCGCGGTCCATGTGACTATCCAGACCTGCTGCATCAGGGTATGGCTCCCAAATTCCATGTGCCAAGTCCCTCAAGTGTCCTTACTCCCCTGGCAGGTCTGGTTCCTGTCCATGCCTCTGACTTGGAGTCATGTGTCCTGAGACGTTTTTGTCCTCTAGACTCATTTTCATCAAAGCGTCTAGATCTTCCAATTCGTGGTTGTCAAGCTATCTTAGAATCATCTATGTGACCGTAGCCATTGGCTGTAGAAGTATGTCACTTTCATTATTATTACCAATGTGGTGAGTGTTACCACTTTACACTAGTATAAAAAGAGCCTTCATTCACCCAGCTTGGAGCATTAGTCCCGGTTATGGTTGGACCCGGGACTAATGTGAGCATTAGTCCCGGTTCCAACGGCCAGAACGCCAACAAACTGTAGTCCCGGTTTAAATGGAACTTTTAGTCCCGGTTGATGCACTAGTGGAGAATGGGCCTCTAGTCCCGGCCCGTAAGGCCCTTTAGTGCCGGTTCTGGTAACCGGGACTAGAGAGGCGGGAATAGAGGCCCAACCTTTAGTCTCGGCCCGTTACCAGCCGGGACTAAAGGGCGCCCACGGCCGCAGGGTCACGCTGGGCTAACCCATTAGTTTCGGTTCCTATTACGAACCGACAAGTGGTTTTCGCCTGCAGCATTTTAGTTATTTTCTTCGCCATGCAGAGAATTCATTTTGTATCCTTTTATTTATTTATTTTTCATTTCAAAATAGTTTTCACGCCACGACATACCCGCATAACGCTTTCGTGCATACATAAGATAACTTCTCTTAAGATCGAGGATACAAATATATACATGATAGTTAATTAAATGGAGATCACAATTACCGGGACTAGACCCCGTCTATTCAATTACATGGTCGGGGATCATCGGTAGCGCCTATTCACGCTAAATTCTCCGGCATCATCTATCATCTCGTTCATTAAGAATCCTGTCAGTTCTTCAGCAATTCCTAGTACGCGTTAATCTGGTAGGAGCTGATCCCGCATTCTCTCGAACTATATAAGAAAAGGAGATCAATATGAATATCAATCATGATAACAAAAAATGACGGTAATAAAATAATATTGTGAAAGTATGGCTTACATCGACTCTATAATCATTTTGCTCAGTAAACGTATGAATGAACTCGCAAACGAGAATCCACATATATATGCACTGTGGCTGCCTCGCACTTCAATCAAAATAATAATCTAGCATCATAATTGTATTGAAACTAGAAGTAAACAGATGCGCTGCATTACTTACCGAGACCGCTTAAACGCCAGCTTCTCAAGAAAGTCACCAGAATCGCACTCTTGAACTGGTTCCAAACCCTTCCCATTAAAGAAAATGAATTAGTTATATTTATTATGTGATATCTCAGGAAATCAACGAAAGAGACCGATGTAGCATGAAAATTACCTCTAGAGCATGTTCTGCATGTCCCTAAACATTTTCAGAGGTCTCTTTAATGGGTCCATGACTTCAACTCTTCCCTTATCAAGTTGAATGTCTAGCAAAATCTAGTGGAAATTGCACACGCTTATATATACATCAGTAACTCATCAATTACACTTAACATCGAAAAGCAAAAGTGAATGTATACAACAGAGTAAGACCCTCACGCGAAATTGTAAGGAAATAGTATATGGTCACAGAAATTTTGCTCCGTTAGAAACCTTAGAAGGTTTTTCTGCGTCTCCTCGGGTTTATCCTTTAGCGCCTTATAATGTATTTTATTTAGGTCAATGAACCCAACACTAAAGATTGACCTTCTTTTACATTCCTTGATCTTCATTCTGCATAATAATAGAGTAGAACAGGATATAACTAGGATAATTACATGCAATGAACTGAACAACTGAAAAAATGAACAACTTATATATAGACAATGGATTCAACAACTTACGCATAATAGCAACTCATGAGACTTTTGTCGAGGGCGTCGAAATTGTATAACTAGAAGAGTTCTAGAAACTCAACATGGACCTCTTCTCGGAAGTAGTAGTCATGTGGGACTTTCTCCACGATCATTATTATGTCCTCCTTTACGGCTTTTGAGTACCATTTATGTAAACTCCACATTTCTGTTGGCAGTTGTTGGAACTGCTCAAAGCTGACCAGAGGCTTCCCTGGGACATACTTAGTGGCTACAAAAGCCTTGGATAACTTGTCGTCTTGGTAACCTAGCAATTCCTCAACAGTCACATTCATAGTGGCCGCAAGCTTCACAACTTATTCCATATTATGCTGGGGACAAATGTCATGGGATACCACCTTGAGGGGCGGGATCGATTTTTTGTCCTATTCTCCGAGCTGGGGAACGTCTATTCTTTTCTCGGT
This sequence comes from Avena insularis, assembly GCA_023614405.1. Classification (NCBI taxonomy): domain Eukaryota; kingdom Viridiplantae; phylum Streptophyta; class Magnoliopsida; order Poales; family Poaceae; genus Avena; species Avena insularis. The sequence continues at coordinate 542,472,126 of CM042692.1, forward strand.
TGCACTTTGACTTGATGATTTGCTCCTGCTTGCACTTCTACTTGATTTGCTCTTCTTCACTTCCTTCTGAAGTGTGCGTAGATAGTCATCTGGCTTATGGTGCAAGTCATATGCGATTTTGTGTTCACAAAAGAAAGTGCATAAGTTTTTTGCTTCTCGTTGTATACCGGGGCAGTCTCGGGTTTCTTCTTTTCAAAATGCGCATCACAATGGGCCTTTGTGATCGCTGCGGTTTCCTCTTCAGTATGATCGTAAGGTTTGTGGGAAGATTCTTATGAGGTACTCTTGGGAGAGGCGACATTTGTCGTTTTGGGCTACTACGTAGTTTAGTACCCATCAACGGAGAACGCTTCCGCTTATTGTCCTTAGCGGGTGGCGGAGGCGGCGAAGACATCTGACCCTGCAGCGGAGATCTAGATGGACTCGCACTGTGGTGGTCGTAGTCATGGGGTGGGCTTCTTGGAGGTGATGGAGGTGAAGATGACATGCATTCGAGGGCTGTTGGCCTTGGCGCCAAGCCTGGAAGCTTGATATTTTTCTTGTCCCATAGAATGATACCACCCAATACTTCTCCGAGTGTCCTCTCACCTTCAGGTCCACGGATGTCAAGATCCATTGAGTCCCACCCCGTTGGGTTTTCATCCACCCGACTTTAGCATAGCCACTTGAATCTCACGGCCATGCCAACGCAGCATCGTGGACAAGGTAAAGCACATCCGACCGCCACCTTGATGGATAGGTTCTTCACCTTCTGATGGAGCTCACAAGATGTCTGTTCCTTGATTCCATCCACCGGGTAGCCTGGACCGCCATCTACCATCCGTGCATCGTCAGACAGGACCTCCGATTCAGCCACGCTGCTTCTCCGCTGAGATGGGACGCCGTAATATCGCTTGCAGGATCTTGCAGCGCTACTCCTCAAGTTCGCCAACTGCTGCTGATGCTTTTCAAGTCTCCCTAGCAACTCGCTGAACCTATCTCCCTCCTCCTCCTCACGTCGCTTATTTGTTCTCTCTCGGCTTCTATAAGTATCTCTGTCTTGGGGAAACCCCATCTCCCATGTATAACTAGTGCCAAGGCCTCATTTGTCCTCCGTGTTCTTTATTTCCAAGGACCTTTGTTAGCAAGTCTTTCTCTCTATAGGAAGGAACTTTGTTGTCCCGCCTTTAATTTCCTTCACCACTTTCTGCTATGTCTCCTGGTATCCTAATCCGTCACTACAAATAAGGTCCCTCAGAACCTCGCCATAATCGACCGCCATGCCCAATGAACCAATTTCTTTCCCTCAAATCCCATTCTTCGTATTGGTTCTAGAGTGACCCTTTAGCAAGCAGCTCATTCTATTTAGCATCCCACTTTGGCATGGCATCACAGAGCCCATGGCCCCTGATGATGGTGATATTTCTTCTTCGCGACATTTAACTTATTTTTTTCCGACTTTTCCATAGTAGCTTCTAACTCCATGTACTTCACAAATGCATCCCAGTTAGCCTGCTGCTTTGTTAGATAGGCTTCAAATTTAGGAGGAGTCTTTGTCTTCTAATACTTTTACCATAATGATTTCTTCCAGTTCTTAAATAGTAAGAGTCAACTGCTTGACTTTCTTCCTCAATGCAGCTGTGTCGGCATCATTCTCAAATTCTGGCAGGGTGAAATGTGTCATGAGGTCATTCTAAATACCCTCTTTGTACCTGTCGGCGACATACTCACCCTCTCCCGCCTCTTTTGTCCTATTCCACTCTCGAACGGTGATCAGGATGCGATCCCTAACCATAACTCCGCATTGTTGTACAAATATACTTTTAGCCTTTTCAGGTTCCAATGGTTCACCCCGTGGTGATACCAGCATAATTGTATAACGCGTAGATGCGTCCAACTTTTTGGCCGGGTCTCGTTTGGAATATTTTTGGCTCGATATGGAGGCCTAAGAGAAGAAACATTCAATTTATATATATATACAACTCAATTAATGCATCTACTCATCACGGACTTCATATGTATACCTCACGGACTTAGTTAAGGGTCCACCGAGGCGCCGGCTTCTCCATCATCGGAGCAATGGCTTCTCCTGGTCATTTCGTCGACCTCCTCACCTCACGAAGGGGTTCAGATACATCGACGGAGATTCGGTGGATGAACATGGGAGGGCATCAGATCATACTCTCAAGAATTTCTTCCTGTTCTAGGTCTCTATTGATTGGATCCATAGTTTTCTACAAAATGCACACAGTATAAAATAATACTAAACAATAATATGTACACCTAATTTGCTTCAATAATACTAAACAATAGCACAATATTATTTCAAAATGCACACGATATTTGAACATAGCAAAAACATGAGATCCACATTTCTATTCAATATTTCAATTAGAATATTGTGAAATTTGACTAACCCTAAGTCCGGTCGACTACAAGCACCGTACCACCACCCTAGCCCTATGTCTGGTCGGCCGCGAGCACCACCACCCTAAACCTATCTCCAGGGGGCCCGCGAGCACCACCACCCTAACCCTCAGTCCGCGGGCCCGCGAGCACCACCACCCTAACCCTAAGTCCGGTCGACCGCGAGCACCGTACCACCACCCTAGCCCTAAGTCCTGTCGACCGCGAGCACCACCACCCTAACCCTATCTTAGGGGGGCGCGAGCACTACCACCGTAATCCTAAGTTTGGGGGGCCCGCGAGCACCACCACCCTAACCCTAAGTTCGGTCGACCACGAGCACCGTACCACCACCCTAGCCCTAAGTCCGTCACCGCTGAGCATGACCACCCTAACCCTAAGTCCTAGGTTGCCGCCACCACCACCCTAACCCTAAGTTTGGTCGCTCGCGAGCACCACGACCCTAACCCTGTTGAGTCCGCAGCATAGAAAACAAAAAATTTCCTACGGTGTGAACTACACGCCAAGATCTATCTACTAGGTACAAAGCAACAGGTGGACATACATCCAAAGAGAACTTACCCTTGTAGACAACGAGATTTGTTAATGAGTAGGAACTCGTGGTTGATGTAGTCGTACACTTGTCGATCTCAAGATCGTGATGAAGTCCAGCAGGTTCGGCTCTAGCACGTCCATCAGATCCAGCTCCAGCACCACCAAGTCCAGCACCGCAAAGCAGCGGTGCATCCGTGATCGCACACACGCCGGCATTCCGACAACCTTCGGCCCCTCGCCCAAGAAAGCAGCGGAAGCAGCAACTCCTTTCCAGATAAATCCACCGGGAACATGTATCTCGCTAATCCGAGACCATGGGGAAATAATACTAGAGGGGGAGAGAGATCCTTCACAAGGAGGTGTGTGTGAGAAGTGAGGAGGGGGTGGCCTTTTATAGGAGGAGGGGGGTGCCCCTCCTTCATTGCCGGCGCATGGAGGAGGTGACTTTTCACCTCCTCCATTCATGTGGTGGTAACTCCCTCCAAATAAATTTGCCCCTTCACATTCTCTTTTAAAGTCTCCACTTTAAATGCATTAAATTTCTCCAAAATTAATGCTCTCTCATTTAATAAAACTCTTTTATTATTTTTATTCAGAATTTTGTTAATTACTTTAATTAACAAACATTCACATAAAACCCCTGCAACATTTCAATATTACATGCAGAACCAATTTCAGCATTTTCATCCGAAACAGTTTCGGTGTCTATTGAAATAATTCCAGCGCTTTCTTAAATCTTTATCTGAAACATATTTGCTCCAAATGGTGTCGGTATCCCTTAAGTGTGTCACCCTACGGTTCGCAAATAATGCGTATATGATCGAGACCCTCTCCGATCAATAATCAGCAGCAGGACACGGAGATCCATACCGACTCCTACACATTCAACGATGACTTCTGTGATCGTGAGAACCTTTAACGCTAGTAACTAAATCCCTTTGTCCCGCGATATATTACATGTCCGAGATTCGATCATCGATATCTCCATACCTAGTTTGATCTCGTTACCGACATGCACTATTTGCTCGTTCCTGTGATATAACATTCTAGTGATCACATCACTTGCTTGCAAGCTATTTCAATGGGATATCACCGAGAGGGCCCAGAGTATATCTATCCGTCATCGGGATGGACAAATCCCACTCTTGATCCATGAGCCTCAACATAACACCTTCGTAGCACTGAACCCACCTTTATAGTCACCCTGTTACGGTGTGACGTTTGATGTTATCAAGATACTCTTCCGGTGTTAGCAATTAACATGATCTCATGGTCTAAGGATAAAGATTACTTCCTATGATATTATAGCAATATAAACATAATGACTTTGATCATAATGCTATACTTCGGATGAATGTTCATCACATCATTCCACCAATGGTGTGACCTTGTTATTAACAACATCCAATGTCCATGATCAGGAAACCTTGATCATCTTGTTAATCAACAAGCTAGTCTATAAGAGAGGCATAACTAGGAACCCTTTTTTTGTTTATTAAACACACATGTATTGATGTTTCCGATCAATACAATTCTAGCATGTAAAACAAACATTTATCATAAACATGGAATAAGATAATAACCACTTTATTATTGCCTCTCGGGCATATTCCCTTCAGTCTCCCACTTGCACTAGAGTCAATAATCTAGTTTGAAAAACTTTGTGTATTGAACACCTATGGCTTTCTGGTGTTGCATATACGCTATTGCTAGTGGTTAACATAATCTCTAGATCCATAGCTTCAGTCCGTGTATTTGCATGTCTCTGCGTCTCTACGCATCACTCATTCTCAAATGAGATGGCATTGTATAGATTTGGTCCTTTGGTGAGACCTTTAGTTCGTTAGGCTCAAAATATGTTGATATTATTGTCACACAATATATCTTCATAGTATTAGCCCACTTTGAACCACACCTAGTTTGATAACAAACTACTTAACACAAATGCCTCCTTTGTCGCTACTATAGCAGTCATATACTTAGCCTTTTGTTGTAGTATCCGTCACAATGTCTCAACTTTGGAACTCATCCAAATCCATCATGGAACATCCTTTCCATTACATTGTGCCACCCATAGTCTAAATTGAGATAAATTTAATTTGTATCTTGTGACAAAACTAGTATCAATGTAACACTTTACAATAAACTACCTTTAACTATTTGTCACTTATACATTATATATTCTTAGTTCTTCCAAAGCTCATAAGAATATCTTTACTATTGTCCAATTATCATCTTATGAATCATTCTGGTATATGCTCATAACATTTAGAGCATAGGACATTCTGGATATATACATATCATGGTATAATCGATCAAAATCTTCATGTGATTTTACTCACCAAGTGTTGAAACACTTGAATATTGATACAATCCTTTCCATGCAGCAAGAACCTTTCTTGTTGTTTCCATATTGAACCCTTTCAATATCTCATATATGTATGTCTGGCATAACCATATTAGCGCCTTAATCTATCCATATAGATATTGATGCCTAATATTCCGGGTTTGCCCAAGTCTTTCATCGAAATCTTATTTTAATGAAATTCTTAACTTGTGTCAATACAAGATACATCATTTCCAATCAACAATATGTCCTCTACATAATGTATTAGAAATATGTCTCAGCGCTCCCACTTAATTTCTTGCAAATGCAAGCATCTTCATCATCTCCGATGAATTTAAAATCTTTTAACAGTTTCATCATGGTGAAGATTCCAACTCCGCTATGCTTACTTCAACTATTGAAGTTTACATGCCCTTTTAGCACCCTTTGAATTAACAAAAACCCTTCGGACCATGTCATGTACATGTCCTAGGTCACCGTTCTATTAGAAGAACCTTGTTTTGTTTATTCAACTACCATATACCAAATTATATGTAGTGGTTGCTACATTAATCCGTCAAGACTATATATCGCTATGAAAGATCAAATCTTGTCATAGTCAACTCCTTGAACATTGTCGTAAACTTCTTTCCAACATGTCGACTATTTCATAGATGTTAAACATCCATGTCTTATTTCTTTATAGATCCAAACACGACCGATAGGCTTCACGCCTTTCCGGAGGGTCTTCCAAGTTTAGAAACTTGTTTTCTCGTGTATGGATACTATCATGGATTCTATGACTTCCAGTAAATTTATGGAGTCAGGGCCCATCATCACTTCTTTATGTAGTTGGTTCATCATTGTCAAAACAATAACGACTTGCTTATCAAATTTTACTATTTGATTCTTACCGACCCACACGGTTCTATAGGAACTCTAATCTCCGAGATCACACCTTTGTAATCACGAGAGCCATGAGCATTGTGGCCACTAGGACACTTTCCGCGCCGCGCTACTTAGCACATATAGCTAAGGTTCAACAACCTTATCAAAGTTTTATTGTCCTCCCACTTAACTTTTCACGAAAATTCCTTCTCAAGAAACTTGACGTTCCAAGTAACAAACTCTTTTGTCCTCGGTGTTATGGAGAAATTCCCAACAAATTCTTTGGGATAACCTACAAAGTCGTGCTTATCCGACTTTGGTTGTAAACATTTTACTTATGCATAGCATACCAAAATTTAAGAAAAGACAATTCGGGTTTTATCCCAAACCATAACTCATATGGTGTCATTTCAATGGATCACGATGGTGCTCTTTTCAAAGGTAAAAGCGGTAGTCTCTAAAGCTTCAATCCTTAAAACATAATGGCAGTTTTATAAATGACACCTTGATCTTACCATGTCAAACATGGTTTGATTTTATCTCTAATATGCCATACTCCTATGGTTTATCGAAACACAAATCATGGAACAATTCCTCAAGTCTTAGGTGTTTTGCTAAACATGTAACTCAAATATCTTCCTTTATGATCGAATCATAAACTCTTTATTTTCTTGTTACAATGATTTTCCACTTCATCTTGAAAGTCTTTGAACAATTTTCAAATGTTTCATACTTCTTCCTTATTAAGTAAATATACGTATATATTCACTCAAATTTTCGGAGAAAGCATATGAAGCAAAAGATCCATCGATATGGCTACACATAATGGACTATGCACATCAAGATGCACAATTTCCAATAAGCTAGTCATCCATTCCTCTTTGGCCTATGAACGGAGTTTCAATTATCTTGAGGAAAGTCTCACATGCGCTTGATCAAAATCAAGGACTCCAAAATTCCATCAACATGGAGTTTCTTCATGTTTTCTTTCAAATATAATTCAAACAGCGATTTCACTTCATAAGTGATCTTTCAATCATTTGTCTTACGACATTTTAGCAATAGTGTTTATGGATGTGATTTCTCCAACTAGACTTGTAAAAGTTCATCCATCCTTTATGGAATACGGTAATTTATTTGAACAACCATTGTTCTCGTAATACCGGAACAAAATAACAATTATTTAAACAAATCTTGAAGGCTTGGTTTGATGACAACGAAAAACACAATAACACTTTATTTGTTTTCGATGAACATCATCACTCATTCTCTTGCTGGTTACTTAGGCCATTGTAGTTCATGAATTGCGTTGTCCTGTATGACACTTCATACCAACCAATTCGGTATCCAATACCTCATAACCACATTGTTTAACAAGCAAGGAATATAGCCATAACATGTATATCTTCTATATACCCAAGTTGGACATCTCCAACCTTTTATTTTCTGCCAAATATTTTATAGATTCTCTTTCAGCAATTCCTTTTTCTTTTAAAAGAATCTATCAACATTAATAGTGGTGTCATCAACGACACATGGTACAAAGCGATATAGTCAACTACTAATACCTTTGGACTTGCACTTTGAAGTGGATCACCATCATCAAATGTTTGGTGTTCTTTCAAAAATCCATTCTTTAGTAATCTATTAGTGTAGTAAACATTTTACTTACATCTTCTATTCATCCTTATCATGACAACTTTCATGATCAAGCTACTATAGCTTATAAGGAAGAATCACGAGTATAATATCAGTTCCCAAAACCTTTTTGGTAGATTCGGATGCCTAGCATCTCCATCCTTCACAAATTCTCATACAATATGAGAACATGTATTTTGCTAAATTATACTCTATCATAATGCAACCAAAAACATTGTTTCAGATATCACAATATCTTTCACACATGATGGTTTCTGAAACAATTTTCAGCTAATATAATCTTGATATTAAAACAACTTTTGAATATCAATAATCATGGAGGCAAACATGATACTTTAGATACTAACATTGGAATTCTTACTCTTGATTTAATACTACTTATTAAACTTCATGGAGTAAATAGAGTTTGCTGAAAGTTTGTAGTAGGACTTATAAACTTTAAATTGACATTCAAAACAATACGATACCAGTTCATAAAGTAAATATCTAGAATTCTATAGTTCTATTATCTCAAATAAAAACTAAGCATAAGGTAGAAAACGAATGCCAATGACTACAACAAACTATGCAAATTCACTTCGATTTAGTTTATGACAAATTGAGTTCGACTAATCCAAATTAGAAATGAACTCCCACTCAAAAACAACATCCCTCGTGCCTTTTTGGTGATTACATGAACCAAATCCACTACACCAAGTCCGATCATCACGTGAGTCGGTGTAGCTTCAAAGGCGAGCATCAATATGGTCATCACATCAACTATATGACTCATGCTTAACCTTTCGGTCCGTGTTCCGAGGCCATGTCTATACATGCTAGGCTCGCCAAGTAAGAACCTTAGTATTCGCGTGTGTAAAACTGTCTTACACCCGTTGCATGAAAGTGTAGAGTTGAGAACACCCGATCATCACGTGATGTCTCGAAAACACGATCCATAGAACGGTGCATACTTAAGGAAGAACACATTTTATCTTGATATTTAAATGAGGGATCATCTTACAATGCTATAGAAAGCGCCAAACTAGCAGTATAAGATGCTAACATCTAATGTGTAAAGTGAGATGATATGGTCCATGCATTTGATCTCTATCACTTGCATCGTGGTATGATCTCTATCATTCCTTTGTGTGTAAGGCCAAGGTCTATGGAACTTACACGTTGAGTGTGTTGTAAGAGTATCTATCATACAACTACTTACAGCAATACCATGTCAATACACTAGCACAGCAACGATCTAAACTAGACGCCTCTAATTTATCAATTGCAAGTTTTACGTGGCTTAAGGCCTTCGGAGATAGAACCGTTCTTACCTACAAACATGAACCACAACGATTATAACTAAGTTATTAGCAACTCATTGTAAATCAGATATTGACTATAGTAGGAGAGACAGACACCTGCCAGCCACTTATGCAAAACAAGTTGCATGTCAGTCGTGGAACCGGTCTCATGTACGATGACATGTAAGGTTGGTCCGGGCCGCATCCCACTATGCCACCAATATCCAAAATACATGAAAGAAGCAATAACATGATCATCATCGCCCACATATAAACATATGTGTACTACCCGTGCAAAGCACCTATGCATAGAAAACAAAAAATTTCCTACGGTGTGAACTACACGCCAAGATCTATCTACTAGGTACAAAGCAACAGGTGGACATACATCCAAAGAGAACTTACCCTCATAGACAACGAGCTTTGTTAACAAGTAGGAACTCGTGGTTGATGTAGTCGTACACTTGCCGATCTCAAGATCGTGATGAAGTCCAGCAGGTTCGGCTCCAGCACGTCCATCAGATCCAGCTCCAGCACCACCAAGTCCAGCACCGCAAACCAGCGGTGCATCCGTGATCGCACACATGTCCGGTACCCCGACAACCTCTGTCCCTCGCTCCAGCAAAGCAGCAGAAGCAGCAACTCCTTTCCAGATAAAGCCACCGAGAACATGTATCTCGCTAATCCGAGACCATGGGGAAATAATACTAGAGGGGGAGAGAGATCCTTCACAAGGAGGTGTGTGTGAGAAGTGAGGAGGGGGTGGCCTTTTATAGGAGGAGGGGGTGCCCCTCCTTCATGGCCGGCGCATGGAGGAGGTGACTTTTCACCTCCTCCATTCATGTGGTGGTAACTCCCTCCACATAAATTTGCCCCTTCACATTCTCTTTTAAAGTCTCCACTTTAAATGCATTAAATTTCTCCAAATTTAATGCTCTCTCATTTAATAAAACTCTTTTATTATTTTTATTCAGAATTTTGTTAATTAATTTAATTAACAAACATTCACATAAAACCCCTGCAACATTTCAATATTACATGCAGAACCAATTTCAGCATTTTCACCCGAAACAGTTTTGGTGTCTATTGAAATAATTCCAGCGCTTTCTTAAATCTTTATCTGAAACATATTTGCTCCAAATGGTGCGTATCCTTAAGTGTGTCACCCTACGGTTCAAGAATAATGCGTACATGATCGAGACCCCTCTCCGATCAATAATCAGCAGCAGGACCTGGAGATCCATACTGACTCCTACACATTCAACGATGACTTCTGTGATCGTGAGAACCTTTAACGCTAGTAACTAAATCCCTTTGTCCCGCGATATATTACATGTCCGAGATTCGATCATTGGTATCTCCATACCTAGTTTGATCTCGTTACCGACATGCACTCTTTTCTCGTTTCCGTGACATAACATTCTAGTGATCACATCACTTGCTTGCAAGCTATTTCAATGTGATATCACCGAGAGGGCCCAGAGTATATCTATTCGTCATCGGGATGGACAAATCCCACTCTTGATCCATGAGCCTCAAAATAACACCTTCGTAGCACTGAACCCACCTTTGTAGTCACCCTGTTACAGTGTGACGTTTGATGTTATCAAGATACTCTTCCGGTGTTAGCAATTAACATGATCTCATGGTCTAAGTGTTGGAGATATGCCCTAGAGGCAATAATAAATGTAGTTATTATTATATATCTTTGTGTTTATGATAAATGTTTATATTCATGCTATAATAGTATTAACAAGGAAACATTAATACTTGTGTGAATTGTAAACTTAATTTGAAGTCCCTAGTAAAGCCTCTATATAATACTAGCTTGTTGGTTAATAGATGATTGTGGTTTCCCTATCATGAACATTGAGATGTTATTAACAACAAGATCATATCGTTAGGAGAATGATATGGTGGACATACTCCTATAGATAAGCGTAGCATAAAGATCAAGTCATTTCAATAGTTCAATTGCTATATGCTTTCTGATACATAGTAACCTAATTCCTTCGACCATGAGATCATGCATATCACCTTTGCTGGATGGATGCTTTGATGTCATCAAACACCACACCGTAACAGGGTGGCTATAAAGGTGGCATTGAGTGTTCGGAAAGTATTGGTTGAAACACATGGATCAAGAGTGGGATTTGTCCATCCACATGACGGATAGATATTCTCTGGGCCCTCTCGGTGAAATGTCATCCAATTAGCTTGCAAGCATGTGACTTGGTCACAAGGGATCACATATCACGGGAACGAGAAAAGAGTACTTATCGAACGAGGATGAACTAGGTATGCAGAGATACCGACGATCATAACCTCGGATAAGTAACATATCGTGAGACAAAGGGAAATTGGTATCGTATGTAAGTGGTTCATTCGATCGCAAAGTAATCATAGAAATATGTGGGAGCCATATGAATTTCCAGATTCCTCTATTGGTTATTGTTCGGAGAAGTGTCTCGATCATGTCCGCATAATTCACGAACCGTAGGGAGACACACTTAAGGATTCGACGTTGTTTTGAGTAGTTATGGTATTATGAGAAAGAGACCGAATGTTGTTCGGAGTCTCGGATGGGATCCGGGATATCACGAGGAGATCCGGAATGGTCCGGAGAATAAGATTCATATAAGGAAAGTCCCGTTTTGGAGTTGGGGAATGGTTCCGGTGTTTTCATCGGGAACATTCTAGAAGGTCCCGGAATGTCCGGCACTCCGGAGGGGAAGGGTACATGAATGTGTCATTACATATTGGAATGATTGCATCATGTACTAAGTGTTCTCGCTGTCCAAAATAAAGGGTTTATTTAAATCCTAAATTGAAAAGTCAAACGGCTAGTTTGAAAGTCAAACGGCAAGTTTTGGAAAGTGGAAAGAGGAGGAGAAGTGGAAACCGAGTTGGGGAGGGCATCCCTCCTCCCAAGCCGCGCCCACCTCAAGGCCGAGTTGGGGAGGACTCCACTCCCTCCCCTGGCCAGCCCTCCCACCTATAAAGGAGGGCAGGCGCCTCCAAAGACACACAAGTTCCTATCCTCTAAACTAAACCCTAGACCTAAACCCCGGTTTAGAGCTATTTCGGTTTAGAGCCTTCTAATTGGTTTAGAGCCTTCTAATTGGTGTGTCTAATTACTAGACCACTAATAGCCTCTCTCATAAGATCCACCATACTACTTAAGGCTTAAAAGCCCCTGGGATTTCCCTCTACTTCCGACCACGCCACAGTCGCCGGAATCGCGAGGAGAGTGCTACAACCTCCATTTTCGCTGGAACAAGGGAGAGGAAGGTCTTCGTCGAGTACCGAACGTGTGACCGATCATGGAGCGCTGCCGAACGTGGCGCTGGAAGGATCGCTCACGCGATCTTGAGATCGGAAAGAGTGCGACTACATCACCCACGAGAATCGCTCGTTAAACACTTTGGAATCTTCGAGGGTGAGTTATTCCATCGACTCGTTGCTGCAATCTAGTAGATAGATCTTGGCTTGTTTGTTTGTATGCGATAGAAAATTTTTGTTTTCCATGCTACGAACCCCTACAGTGGTATCAGAGCCGTGTCTATATGTAGATCTGTTGCACGAGTAGAACACAATGGTCATTGTGGGCGTTGATGCTTTTATTGTAGATTGCTTTTTGTGTACTTTGCATCTTGCGGTATGTTGGGATGAAGCGGCCCGGGCTAACCTTACATGACATCGTTCATGAGACTTGCTCCACGCTTAACATGCAACTTGTATTGCATAAGTGGCTTTATGGGTGCCTGTTTCTCCTAGCATAGTAAAGATCCAATTTACAACGGTGATCAACAATGCTAGTATCAATGTTGTGGTTCTTGTTCGTTAGAACGACACTTATTGAAAGCCCCAAACCACGTAAAATATGCAAAGAAAGTAGAGGCGTCTAACTTTGTTTTGCAGGTGTGCATGATGTGATATGTACATTATTGTGATTATATTTGATGTATGCAATGTTCCTTATTGTAAGTTGGCAACCGGCAGGAGCCATATGGTTGTCTTTAATTTCTGTTAAGACCTGCGTGTCTATTCAAAATAGTTGTAATAGTTGGTAGACGACAACCATGAAAGAAGCGTCATTGACCTTGATGCTAAGCCGGTGATGATGGAGATCATGTTCGTGCTTGAAGATGGAGATCGGAAGCACAAAGAAGAAAGGCCATATCATATCACATATTATGAATTGCATGTGATGTTAATCCTTTATGCATCTTGTATTGCTTAGTAGACGACGGTAGCATTATAAGATGATCCCTCATGCACATAAATTTCAAGTTCTAAAGTGTTCACCCTTAGTATGCACCGTTGCCAAAGCTTGCTGCTTCGAAGCACCACGTGATGATCGGGTGTCTTTGATTCCGCGGGTGAATACAACGTAAGCAAGCCAGATTTGCTTATGCGGTAGCTAAGGTTTGATCTTGACGAGCCTAGCATGTACAGACATGGCCTCAGGAACACGGATCGCCGAAAGGTAAAGCATGAATCATATAGTAGATATGATGAACATGATGATTGTTCGCCATTAAAACTATATCAACTCTCGTGATGATCGGTGTTGATGTAGTGGATTTGGTTCGTGTGATCACTAAAACAATGTGAGGGATGTTGTTTTGAGTGGGAGTTCACCTAGTTTAATTTCATTAATTAATTTGAACTCAATTTGTCATAAACTTAGTCTAAACTATTGCAAATATGTTGTAGATCAATGGCAGCCCCTACCATCAATTTTAATGCGTTCCTAGAGAAAGAAAAGTTGAAAAACAATGGAAGCAACTTCGCGGATTGGTTCCGCAATTTGAGGATTGTCCTCACAGCTGGTAATTTGACCTATGTGCTGGATGCACCGCTAGGTGACCCACCTGCAGCTGATGCTACCGATGAAGTAAAGAATGTTTACCTCGCTCGGAAGAATCAGTACTCCATAGTTCAGTGTGCTATCTTGTATGGTTTAGAATCGGAGCTTCAGAAAAGGTTTGAAGAGTCAGATCCATATGATATTGTCGAGGATCTCAAATTAATCTTTGAGACTCATGCGGCAATTGAAAGTTATGAAGCTTCTGAAAAGTTCTTTAACTGCAAGATGGAAGAGGGCAGCTCCGTCAGTGAGCATGTGCTTAAAATGTCCGCACGCAAATAAACTTCAAAGTTTGGGTATAGTAATTCCTAATTCTTTGTGGGTTTAACGCATCCTCCAATCACTACCACCAAGTTACAAGAACTTTGTGATGAACTACAACATGCAGAACATGAACAAAGAGTTGCCAGAACTATTTGCTATGTTAAAATCTGCAGAAGTGGAGATCAAGAAAGAGCACCAAGTGTTGATGGTCAATAAGACCACCAAATTCAAGAAAGGCAAGTCTAAGCAAAAGGGACACTTCAAGAAGGGTGGTAAGAAAGCTGCCACGCCGACGAAGAGGACCAAGGCTGGACAAGCGATCTTGAGTGCTTTTCTTGCAAGGAGAAGGTCCTTTGAGCGGAATTGCCCAAAGTACTTGGCGGATTTGATGAACTGGAACATCAAGAAGAAAGGTATTTCTGATAGTCATGTTTTTGATGTGTATCTCAGTAGTTTTCGTAGTAGTGCACAGGTATTTGATCTTTGGTTCGGTTGCTCATATTTGTAACTCGAAGCAGGAGCTGCAGAATAAGCATAAGCTAGTGAAGAACGAGGTGACGATGCGCGTGAAGCGGATCAAAGGTTGATGTGATCATGATTGACGCTACCTCTTCATCTACCATCGGGATTAGTTTTATACTTAAATAATTGTTATTTGGTGCCTGCGTTAAGCATGAACATTATATCGGGATCTTGTTTATTGCGAGACGGTTACTTGTTTAAATCCGAGAATAATGGTTGTTCGATTTATATGAGTAATATGTTTTATGCACATGCACCTTTGATAGATGGTCTATTCTTGTTGAATCTCGATAGTAGAAATACACATATTAATAACATTGAAGCTAAACGATTGAAATCAAGCGATAACTCGACCTATATGTGGCACTGTCGTCTTGGTCACATTGGAGTGAAGCGTATGAAGAAACTCCATTCCGATGGACTTCTTGAATCACTTGATTTTGAATCACTTGAAAGATGCGAAGCATGTCTGATGGGTAAAATGACTAAGACTCCATTTTATGGTATGATGGAGCGAGCTACAGACTTATTGGAAATCATACATACCGATGTGTGTGGTCCAATGAGTGTAGCATCGCGCGGTGGTTATCGTTATGTTCTTACCTTCACGGATGATTTAAGTAGATATGGGTATATCTATTTCATGAAACATAAGTCCGAAACTTTCGAGAAGTTTAAGGAGTTTCAAAATGAGGTAGAGAATCAACGTAACAAGAAGATTAAATTTCTACGTTCTGATCGTGGAGGTGAATATCTAAGTTACGAGTTTGGCGAGCATTTGAAGAAATGTGGAATACTTTCGCAGTTGACACCGCCGGGAACACCACAGTAATGGTGTGTCTACGAGCGTCGTGTCGAACTCTGTTTGATATGTTTAGTTCTATGATGTCACTTACAGATTTACCACTATCATTTTGGGGTTATGCATTAGAAAGCCAGGCATTCACTTTAAATAGGGCACCGTCTAAATCCGTTGAAACGACACCGTATGAATTATGGTTTGGGAAGAAACCTAAATTGTCGTTCCTTAAAGTTTGGGGATGCGAAGCCTATGTAAAGAAGTTACAGCCGGACAAGCTTGAACCCAAAGCGGAAAAATGCGTCTTCATAGGATACCCGAAGGAAACTATTGGGTATACCTTCTATCATAGATCCGAAGGCAAAATCTTCGTTGCAAAGAATGGATCTTTTCTAGAGAAGGAATTTCTCTCGAAAGAAGTGACTGGAAGGAAAGTAGAACTCGACGAAGTTGTCGAACCTTCTCTCGAAATTGCGAGTAGCGCAGCACCGGAAGAAGTTCCTGTGGTGCCTGCACCAATAAGAGAGGAAGCTAATGATGGTGATCATGAAACTTTGGTTGAAGTTGCTCTGAGCCTCGGAGGTCAGCGAAATCGTACCACTCCAGTTGGTATGATTCCGTTATGAATGTCATGTTGGTGGACAACAACGATGACCCCGTGACATATGAGGAAGCGATGATGAGCACAGATTCCAATAAATGGCAAGAAGCCATGAAAACCGAGATTGGATCCATGTGAAAACCAAGTATGGACTTTGGTGGACTTACCGGATGGCGGAAGGCTGTTGAGAACAAATGGATTTTCAAGAAGAAAAGCAGATCTTGATGGTAATATTCGTCTATAAAGCTCGACTTGTCGCAAAAAGGGTTTCGACAAATTCAAGGAGTTGACTACGATGAGACTTTCTCACCGATGCGAAGCTAAAATCTGTGAGGATTATGTTAGTAATCGCATATTACGATTATGAGATATGGCAGATGGATGTCAAAACAGCATTCCTCAATGGAGACATTGATGAAGAGTTGTATATGATGCAACCCAAAGGTTTTGTCGATCCTAAAGATGCTAACAAGGTATGCAAACTTCAACGGTCAATCTATGGATTGAAGCAAGCATCCCGAAGTTGGAATCAACGTTTTGATAAGGTAATCAAAAGTTTTGGTTTTATACAAACTTATGGAGAAGCTTGTATTTACAAGAAAGTGAGTGGGAGCTCTGTAGCATTCTTAATACTGTATGTGGATGACATATTGTTGATTGGGAATGATGTAGACCTTCTTAATAGTGTCAAAGAGTATTTGAATAATAGTTTTTCAATGAAGGATCTTGGCGAAGCAGCTTACATATTAGGCATAAAGATTTATAGAGATAGATCGAAACGCCAAATATCATTGTCACAAAGTACATATTTGGACAAAGTTCTAAAGAGGTTTGGAATGGAAGATAGCAAGAAAGGGTTCTTGCCCATGTTGTAATCGACCTTGAGTAAAACTCAAAGTCCGACATCGGCAGAAGATAGAGAAAGGATGAGTAAGACTCCCTATGCATCAGCCATAGGATCTCTAATGTATGCCATGCTATGTACTAGACCCGACATTGCATATGCTGTTAGTTTAACTAGCAGATATCAAAGTGATCCAGGAGTGGATCATTGGACAGCGGTCAAAAACATCCTTAAGTACTTGAGAAGAACTAAGGATATGGTTCTTTCTTATGGAGGTGATGAACAACTCGTTGTTAATGGTTACACCGATGCTAGTTGGAACACCGATCCGGATGATTCTAAATCACAATCTGGATACGTATTTATTTTGAATGGTGCAGCAGTTAGCTGGAGGTGCAAAGCAAAGCGTTGTGGCGAGATCTTCAACTGAATCGGAATACATGGCTGCTTTGGAGGCTTCAAAAGAAGCGATATGGATGAAAGAGTTCATTCTGAGCTGGGTGTGGTTCCAAGTGCGCTGGACCCAATGTCTATCTCTTGTGATAACATGGGCGCCATAGCCAATGCGCAAGAACCAAGGTCACACAAGAAGCTGAAGCATATCAAGCGTTTCCACGCTATTCGAGAACATATCGGGATGTGGATATAAAGATTTGCAAAGTACACACAGATCTGAATGTGGCGGATCCGTTGACTAAACCTCTCCCGAGGGCAAAACATGACCAACACCAAACTGCCTTGGGTGTTCGGTATATTACCATGTAATCTAGATTAGATGACTCTAGTGCAAGTGGGAGACTGTTGGAGATATGCCCTAGAGGCAATAATAAATGTAGTTATTATTATATATCTTTGTGTTTATGATAAATGTTTATATTCATGCTATAATAGTATTAACAAGGAAACATTAATACTTGTGTGAATTGTAAACTTAATTTGAAGTCCCTAGTAAAGCCTCTATATAATACTAGCTTGTTGGTTAATAGATGATTGTGGTTTCCCTATCATGAACATTGAGATGTTATTAACAACAAGATCATATCGTTAGGAGAATGATATGGTGGACATACTCCTATAGATAAGCGTAGCATAAAGATCAAGTCATTTCAATAGTTCAATTGCTATATGCTTTCTGATACATAGTAACCTAATTCCTTCGACCATGAGATCATGCATATCACCTTTGCTGGATGGATGCTTTGATGTCATCAAACACCACACCGTATGAGGTGGCTATAAAGGTGGCATTGAGTGTTAGGAAAGTATTGGTTGAAACACATGGATCAAGAGTGGGATTTGTCCATCCACATGACGGATAGATATTCTGGGCCCTCTCGGTGAAATGTCATCAATTAGCTTGCAAGCATGTGACTTGGTCACAAGGGATCACATATCACGGAGCGAGAAAAGAGTACTTATCGATGTGAGGATGAACTAGGTATGCGAGATACTGAAGCGATCATAACCTCGGATAAGTAACATATCGTGAGACAAAGGGAAATTGGTATCGTATGTAAGTGGTTCATTCGATCAAAGTAATCGTAGAAATATGTGGAGCCATATGAATTTCCAGATTCCTCTATTGGTTATTGTTAGGAGAAGTGTCTCGATCATGTCGCATAATTCACGAACCGTGGGGAGACACACTTAAGGATTCGACGTTGTTTTGAGTAGTTATGGTATTATGAGAAAGAGACCGAATGTTGTTCGGAGTCTCGGATGGGATCCGGGATATCACGAGGAGATCCGGAATGGTCCGGAGAATAAGATTCATATAAGGAAAGTCCTGTTTTGGAGTTGGGGAATGGTTCCGGTGTTTTCATCGGGAACATTCTAGAAGGTCCCGGAATGTCCGGCACTCCGGAGGGGGAAGGGTACATGAATGTGTCATTACATATTGGAATGATTGCATCATGTACTAAGTGTTCTCGCTGTCCAAAATAAAGGGTTTATTTAAATCCTAAATTGAAAAGTCAAACGGCTAGTTTGAAAGTCAAACGGCAAGTTTTGGAAAGTGGAAAGAGTAGGAGAAGTGGAAACAGAGTTGGGAGGATTCCCTCCTCCCAAGCCGGGCGCCCACCTCAAGGCCGAGTTGGGGAGGG
Source organism: Avena insularis (assembly GCA_023614405.1). Classification (NCBI taxonomy): domain Eukaryota; kingdom Viridiplantae; phylum Streptophyta; class Magnoliopsida; order Poales; family Poaceae; genus Avena; species Avena insularis. Next base: position 542,491,224 of record CM042692.1, read on the forward strand.
ACTCCACTCCCTCCCCTTGGCCGCCGGACCTCCCACCTATAAAGGGAGGGGCAGGGCTGCCCCTCCTAAGACACACAAGTTCCTATCCTCTAAACTAAACCCTAGACCTAAACCCCGGTTTAGAGCTATTTCGGTTTAGAGCCTTCTAATTGGTTTAGAGCCTTCTAATTGGTGTGTCTAATTACTAGACCACTAATAGCCTCTCTCATAAGCTCCACCATACTACTTTGGCTTAAGCGAAGCCTCGGGATTTCCCTCTACTTCCGGTACCACGCCCGTTGTCCGGAATCGCGAGGAGAGTGCTACAACCTCCCTGCCTGCTGGAACAAGGGAGAGGAAGGTCTTCGTCGATCGAGCGTGTGACCCATTGCGGGGCGCTTCTTGGGCAACGCTGGAAGGATCGTCTACGCGATCTTGAGATCGGAAAGAGTACGACTACATCACCCACGAGAATCTGCTCTCGTTAAACACTTTGGAATCTTTGACTGTGAGTTATTCCATCGACTCGTTGCTGCAATCTAGTAGATAGATCTTGGCTTGTTTGTTTGTATGCGATAGAAAATTTTTGTTTTCCATGCTACGAACCCCTACACTAAGGATAAAGATTACTTCGTATGATATTATAGCAATATAAACATAATGACTTTGATCGTAATGCTATACTTCGGATGAATGTTCATCACATCATTCTACCAATGGTGTGACCTTGTTATTAACAACATCCAATGTCCATGATTAGGAAACCTTGATCATCTTGTTAATCAACAAGCTAGTCTATAAGAGAGGCATAACTAGGAACCCTTTTTTTGTTTATTAAACACACATGTATTGATGTTTCCGATCAATACAATTCTAGCATGTAAAATAAACATTTATCATAAACATGGAATAAGATAATAACCACTTTATTATTGCCTCTCGGGCATATTCCCTTCAAACCCTAAAATGCGATTAAACTACGAGCACCACCATCGACCCTAAGTCCGATTAGCCCATGACACCACCACCTTAACCCTAAGTATGGTCGCCCGCGAGTACCTATATAATACAAATATTTCTTATATAATACAAATATTTCCTACATATAAACAAAAATATATTTCCTATATATATACAAATATATATTCCCCATGTAATACAAATATTTCTTATATAATACAAATATTTCCTACATATACACAAAAATATATTTCTTATATATACACAAATATTTCCTTTATATATACAATATTTCCTATATAATACCTACATATACACAAAAATATATTTCCTATATATATACAAATATTTCCTATATACTACAAATATGTCCTACATATACACAAAAATATATTTCTTATATATATACAAATATTTCCTATATATATACAAATATTTCCTATATAATACAAATATTTCCTACATATACACAAAAAAATATTTCCTATATATATACAAATATTTCCTATATAATATTAATATTTCCTATATAATACAAATATTTCCTACATACACACAAAAATATATTTCCTATATAATTAATACAAATATTTCCTATACAATTAATACAAATATTTCCTATATAATTATAATACAAAATGTATTCTTGGTGGTGCTTCAGCATCTAGTGGCGGTGGCGGTGGTGCGGCCGGGCGGTGGCGGAGCTAGTGGCGCGGCTGGGCGGTGGTGGGCCAGGGCAGTGGCGGAGCTCGTGGCGGTGGTGGCCGTAGTAACGGAGCTCGTGACGGCCGGCGAGGGGAGGCGCCTTGAGAGGCAGCCGGCCGAGGGAGGAGGCGCTCGGCGGAGGAGAACGCAGTGGCGGTGACGAGGGGCGCGCTGTGGATTTTGGCTGGCAGCGTGTGTCCGTGCTCCTCGCGATTAGCTAGCTCAAGTCGGTCGATGGATTCAACGGGACTAAAGAGGTCTTTAGTCGGTTCTAGCCACGCATCCCGACTAAAGGCTTTGGCTGCCTTTTTGACATGAGCCTTTAATCCCGGGTGTTTTAGCGGGACTAAAGGCCCAAATTTGCGTGCTAGGCCTAAGTTAGCAGTTTTTTCAAATATTTCAATTTGTAACTATTATATTTTTAAACATTTGAATTATACAATTTTTGTATACTTATGAATTTGAGAAAAATTTAACATGAAAAGTTCTTGAGTTTGAATAAGTAATCCAAATCTATTTTCTGTTTCATAAAATAATTATTTTAACTAGTCAAACTATTTACCATTTTGCCATTTTCAATTTAAAAATCCATTAACTATTATATTTTGCATATTTTTGAATGTCACTAAACTTTCAACATAAAAAATGCTTGAATTTGAATAAGTAATCCAAATCTATTTTCTGTTTTTAAAAATAAGTATTCTAACTAGTCAAACTATTAACCAAATCTACTTCAGGATGCCCCCGCGTGTTCGTCCACGACAAAACGGCAACAACGGTGGAGTACTGGGCTCCATCGGGCATGTCCGAGGCCCAGGCTCTCGGGTGCTGGAGGTGCTACCTTCCGGGACACGTAGCTTGGTGAGGAATCCGGGTCCCGTCGTCGACCCGGAGATTCTTTGGTGACGGTCGCATGGCCCTGGAGCGGTGCAGAGGAAGCCGACCCCCGAGGAGGTGGTACGAAGGCATGTCAGGGAGGTGGACGAGCATGTCCGCCGCTATATGTATGCGTTGGAGGTCAGGTTTTCCAATTTGTGGCAGCTTCTTTAGGGACCTCACCCGAGTTATACTCCTGTGATGGTTCCTTCTCTTTGGGTGATCACCTCCCGCGGCTCAGGACCCGGTTGTCAATGTCCAGTTTGATTAAGAAAGATGTATTACATGAAAGGGGGCCTTTATGTCTCAAATAAAAGGTTTAATATATTACATAGATTTATGTCTCAAATAAAAGGTTTAATACATTATTACACATCACCAACATCTGGTGTTGTGGTTTTGTTCTGCACCGTAGTCATGGAGAATCTTCATCACTTAACTAGATGCTTGAGTCAGTTTTTACTTTGAAGGGCGGAATTTCATAAAAATTATTGTAATCTTCTGACATGTCTGTCTTGTCATCCACTCCCACGATATTTTTTTTACCCTAAAAGAACTATTGTGTAGAAACACAGGACCAAGAATTCTAATCTCTTCGCCTAGGTGAACTAGGAGGTGTGTCATAATATTGAAGAAGGATGGCAGGAACGATAACTTGAAGCTGACCAGACATTGAACCACATCAATTTATAACCCTGATAGACTTTTTTGATCGATTACCTTCTGCGAAATTGCAGTGAGGAATGCATATACTTTCACAATGGCTAGTCGAACATTTTCTGAAGAATTCCCCTCAATGCAACCGGAAGCAATTGCGTCATAAGCACATGGAAGTCATGAAACTTTAGGTTTTGGAAATTTTCTATTTCATATTTACTATTCCCTTTATATTCGACAAGAATCCAGACGGGACCCTGATACTGAAAAGGACTTCAAAAAAGATTTCCTTCTCTGCTTTGGTAAGAGCGTAGCTGGCGAGCCCTTAAAACTGCCCTAGATGCTAGTCGTCTCGTTGTTTATGATGTTGTTGGTCCTCCCGTGCTACTGGGTATCTTTTGACTTCCCATACAAGCCCAGGAAGACTAGAATATTCACGCAAAGATTCTTCTTCAGGTGCATCACGTCGAATGCAGAGCGGACCTCATGCACTTTCTAATAGGGTAGCTCCCAAAATATAGATTTCTTCTTCCACATGGGTGCGTGTCCGTTAGCTTCTTTCAGAATAGGTTGTCCTCTGGGACCCTTTCCAAAGATTACATCTAAATCCTTGACCATACTAAATACATCAACACCAGTATAGGAGGAAGGCTTTGTCCGGGTTTCTGCATTGCCATTGAAATGCTTGCCTTTATTCCTTAAGGGATGACTAGGCGGCAGAAACAGCGATTATGCGGTACATATTCTTCCTACATTTATCCAGATATATACTTTCAGTCTCATCTAAACAATGCGTGCATGTATTGTATCCTTTGTTAAATCTCTGAAATGTTACTAAGAGCAGGCCAACCATTGATGGTTACGAACAACAACGCTTGTAGGTCAAATTCCTGCTGTTTGTGCTCATCCCACACACATATACCTGGTTTGGCCCACAACTGTAAAAGTTCATCAACTAATGGCCTTATGTACACATCAATGTCGTTGCCGGGTTGCTTCGGTCCTTGGATGAGCACTGGCATCATAATGAACTTCTGCTTCATGCACAACCAAGGAGGAAGGTTGTAGATACATAGAGTCACGCGCCTGGTGCTATGACTGCAGTTCTGCTCCCCAAAAGGATTCAGGACATCGATACTTAGACCAAACCATAAGTTCCTTGCGTCACCAGCAAAGTCCGGGAAGTCTCTCTCAATTTTTCTCCACTGCTGACCATCAGCAGGGTGCCTCAATATCCCGTATTTCTTACGGTCTTCCATGTGCCATCGCAACAACTTGTAATGCTCTTTGTTTATGAACAAACGTTTGAACCGTGGTATTGTAGGAGCATACCAAGTCACCTTGGCAGTAACCCTCTTCCTGGGTGGCTCGCCCTCAACATCACCAGAGTCATCTTTTCTGATCTGATACCACAATGGAGTGCATACCGGGCATTTATCCAAATTCTCATACTTCTCACCGCGGTAGAGGATGTAGTCATTAGGGCATGCATGTATCTTCTACATGTCTAATCCTAGAGGGAAGACAAGCTTCTTTGCTTCGTACGTACTAGAGGGGAATTCGTTATTTCTTGGAACCAGCTTCTTCATTATTACCAGCAACTTTTCAAATCCCGAGTCAGTCACACCGATCTCTGCCTTCCACTTCATCAATTCGAGTGTGCTACCTAGCTTCTTCTGGCCATCTTCACAAGTTGGGTACAACAATTTGTTGTGATCCTATAACATCTGCTCGAACTGCAACCTCTCCTTTTTTGTGTCGCAGTCTCGCTTTGCATCACAAATGACCCAACCAAGATCATCATCGGGTGCATCGGGTTTCCGTTCTTCACCCCCTTCTTCTTCATTTTCTTCCATTGTGGTATCAGCGTATTCAGGAAACATAGATCGGTAGTTGTCATCATCGTTCTCTTCTTCATCGCTGTCTTCCATCATAACCCCTCTTTTCCGTGCTTGGTCCAAACATTATAGCCAGACATGAAGCCAGACCGAAGTAGGTGGCTCTGAATGACTCTTGAGGAAGTGTGAGCCTGCTCATTCCGACATTCAACACATGGACAACACATAAAACCATCCCGCCACTTGTTCGCCCCGTACACAAGGCGAAAAGAACACGCCTTCTCCTATGGCGTCGGGGCGGTCACCGTACATCCATGGATGGCTCATCTGCATCATATAACCATATATATCAAAAGCAATCACGATGATAAACTTACTACCACACGGTCTAAACGAGAAAATACTTGCTAACCTATTAGGACACCTGGAAACAAAGATGAGAAAACGTAAGTGTGGCTCTGGCACCTCATATCATGTTTTGTCTTGTGTGAACTCAAGTGGCATCGCACTAACAGGCATTTCACCGAACATCTCTAGTTCATATGAAGAAAAAAGTTAGCACAAAGTTATACCCACCTCACATAGGAAAAATACAGGAGAGAGTGGAGGGCTGGGTGCATATATATAGGGCCGGACCATTAGTCCCGGTTTGAGATCAAACCGGGACTAAAGGTTCTGCAAGGACCACGCGGGCATGCCCAAATCCATTAGTCCCGGTTTGTATCTCAAACCGGGATTAATGGCCCCTTACGGGCCGAGACAAAGGTCTTCGGCGACCTTGGGCCATCCGGTTCGGACCATTAGTCCCGGCCCTAGCCACGGCCGAGACTAGTGGCCCGAACCAAAGGCCCTTTTTCTACTAGTGGTGAAACCAACCGGGACTAAAGGGGTTGGCACCGGCCACAGCCTGGTGCAACCCCTTTAGTCCCGGTTCGTATTACCAACCTGTATTAAAGGTGTGACCTTTAGTCCCGGTTCTTATTACCAACCAGGACTAAAGGAAATGGGCAAAAAAAAAATCAGCGTTACTGCTGGCGAAAAAGCGGCCCAAAATCCTGCGGCATAAGCATAGAGGAGATAGCCTTTTCTAGTTTCAAAAGCATGCCGAAAATTTATAAAAAATTCCAAAAATAAAATCCTTTGAATTGTAGTTATATTTAGTGATTTAGTTGTTACGAAAATTAACAAACATGAATTTCGACATAATTTGCAAAGTTGTCGTGAAAATTTTGACATAATTTGCAAAGTTGTCGTGAAAATTTTCGAATCGCCATAACTTCTGCATACGATGTCAGAAAAAAAGTACGACCTATCAAAACATGGAAAAAACATTCCTCTTCGATTTCAAAGCCTTAGGACGTTTTTGATTCTTTTAGATTCTTAAAATTCGAAAAAGAAAAAAAATTATTTCAAAAATTAAAAAATAGTTATTTTTATATCATATTTGGATTCCTCACATTTTTCTGATAATAATGGATATATTATTTGTCGAATTTCATTATGCAGATTTAAAGATATTATTTATGTCATATTAAATGAATAAATGGCAAAAATGAATAAAATAGTAATCTAATTAGTTTTTTATTTTCATTGGAATAAAATATGATTATTATTTATTTATTGTTGTTTACTTAAATAGTTTTTCGTAATTTCAAAAAATAAAAATATACTAGTCTTAACAACAAGGTATAAGGGTCCTTCGGGCGAGGTGTGAGAGATGGAATGAAGAAGTTAAGCGTGCTAGGAATGGAGTAGTGCTAGGATGGGTGACCGACCGGGAAGTTTGATCATAAGTGCAATTTGACCTAATATTACGTATAGTTAGTGTTAGAAATGAGAGATGTGAGAGATTAACGAGTCAAACAATTCAAAAGATTAAGAAAAAATTGAAATAAAAATTCAAAAAAAAAATTTAGTCCCGGTTCGTATTACCAACCGGTTTGAGGCGCAACCGGGACTAAAGCCCACTTGTTTCATCAACCAGGACAAAAGGCTCGTTTTCCACTAGCGTTATGTCCTCAACCATATTATGAACACACAGATTTTTTTTTGAGAAACACGGTACAATCGTAGACGCTCACAACACGTACATGCACTCACCCCTATGAACGCACACACGCACATCCTACCCGTATGAGCACCTCCGAGATACTGAGCCGGCGAAGCGGCTCTTGAGATTGATGAAGTCACCACGGGCGCCTTGCTGTCGACGGGAACGTTGTCTCCCACTGAAAGAATATTCCGCCTCTTATGCAACACACAGTGCCAAACCTAGGGTTTGAACTCTGGTGGGCTGGGGTACAACCACCCTCCTAGCCACCCAACCACATGTTGGTTTGCATGAACACACAGATTTTCTTTAGGTTGGACTAACTATTACCAGTGATGGTCCAAATTGTCCATCGGTGCCGAGCAACCAACCCATCACTCGTACTCCCTCCATACCGGATTATTGGACTGAATTAGCAAAACGCTAGGACCTAGGTGGTTTCTGATTGGAGAAGAAAAAGGAGAGAGGGGTAACGATTTATCCTTGGTCCATGTGGTAATTAAGGGACGATGAGAGGAGAAAGAGCATGCAGTGGCCGGCCGATTGGTTTCTACATTGCATGCAACGAAAACAAATAGGTAGTCCAATGTGTTCACACAAGGAAACATGAGTTTTAGGAGGAAAACGGCCACACACAGGAGTTAAATGAGGGTAATTAATATACGATTCAGCCTAATAATTCAGTATATCTCAAAAATGGCTATTAGCCCAATAATCCGGTATGGAGGGAGTAATTGTCTAACATTAATGAGAAGGCTTCCCGTCGGATCTGTCATTAGTTCTTTGTCCAGGCCCAGACGAATGATGTGCTCTCACGTTCCTACACATTAGTGATATTTGTTTTGTTTGATCCGCTCAAAAAAATAGTGATATTTGTTTGGATTGGAAGATTACAATAGTGCATAACTGAGAAAAAGTAGCAGAAATATTTTTTAATTTCATTTCAACAAAACATCAAAATACTAATTTAATTCCATTTCATCAAAACATCAAAAACAGAAGTTTCATTCCGTTTCCACCACATACAGAAGTTGACATTTTTTTCTTTGGAGATGCATGAAAAGACTTGCATCACAAATCGGAGGGAAGGGAACCAGACGAAACCCTTAATCCTAACACATTGAAGGGAGAAGGGTACACTCGATCATGAACCCTAATTTGTCCGTACCACAGCTACAATCACGCGGCGAGTGATCCTATAGGAATAGCTGAACCAGATCAGTGGGACATGGCCACCTGATCATGGCACATGCAACGGTGGAAGAGTATTAGGGCTCATCAATGTGTTGGATCTCATTAATCCGAATGTTGGCGAACTTGCCCTCACATCTCAAGGAATTAGTCAATCAAAATAAACACATGCTTGGAAAAATCTTATATGTTTCTTCTTGCAATAATTGGTTTCCGTACAAACACGTAGTTAGCAAAATATTTATTTATTATTGTACCAAGCATGAGAGTGTCAGGACGACACAAACCAAACATACATAACACATTATACAATACAATATAGTACATGGATCCAGCAAAGACCATGGGTCCTTCCAAACATACATAACACCTACCGTGTGTCATGTACTCCACTTTGCTGGCAGGATGCACATTTATTTACCAGCGTGTATGAAGTTGCTAGGTATGTAGGTCACACCTACAGAGTGAGCGCGCGATCACATGCATGACATATTCGCAATAAAGGATTGATCGATCAAGCCCTTGGACCAGAATAGGCGCCGATGGACCTGACCTTATCGTCACTTCGGCCAAAGAGGGCGACAATGGAGTCATGATCCACATCAATGGATAAATAAATGTCTCCAATGTTTGGATACTTGCCGAACAGCCCATACTTAGCATCCTTAGAGGTGCTGAAGTTGAGTGAAGTGATGCAGGGGTTGAGGTAGCCAGAGAGCATGGTCAAATACTCATCTTGGTAAATGCAGATCTGCACAACATACTACAAATTACAATGATGCAGAAAGAAGCCAGAAGTGCTATTTATTAATTAGTTGATTAATATATACATCATAAAGACTTCCTACAAGTCCAACATTAATTGAAGAGAGAGAAAGACATGTAGGATAGAAATAAACCGCACTGTGTTATATAGTGTGTATGAAATTTATGTTGGGCGGCAAGCACCTCACATATATTAACTTATGAACACAAAGTTACATACCATGTGCTTTGTACCATCCATGGTGCCATATGGACCTATCTGTACTAGACCATTTTTCTCGTCACGATATATGAAGGATATGGCCTTGATTAGCCCATCCGGGCCATCACTACTCGAAATAGTGATGTTCAAGAGTTATTTGGGCGGTTTTCTGACAGAATCGATGTCAAAAGCAGCGCCTTCCTCACAACCATACGGGCCAATCTTCTTGAGCGTCGCCTGAACACAATTAATACATACAAATATATAGTAAGCTAGCTCACATGTACGATGAAATAGAAAGACGATGCTAGCTAATGCTGAATGTATGTAATCAGTGATCAGCAAAAGCTGGTATCCTACCATTGCTAGTAGTAGGATGAATTTGTGTTGGCAGTATTTCCAGGGAATGACATTTTTTCTTGATTTATGTTCCATGAACCGGTATGCCCAACATTTTATAGAGCAGCCGAGAGTATGCAAGTCGTGCAGGTATAACTGCCACATTCATTAGACACTTGTGTAAACCATGGCAAGTGTATGGAAACCAATGATAATTTTAAGTATTGGGACATGCCCACTTCCGTGGTTTATTAATCCATTTGCAAGACGACGATAAGTTTTTCTTGATGTTGCTAGTCTCGTGGTTCATTTGAAATATTCATACATGTCCTATGGTACATTGGACTCTAGCTTGTGGTATTTAATCTGGAGGGCCCCATGCGGATCACGTCCGTTGTAGGTCACCGAGCAATCATAGATATAGTCAAGTCAAGATATTCATCCAATTGCTCATAGATCTAGTCAAGTGAAGATAGCATACCATTAGATATAAATTACAAGATAATTCGGTTATTGTCACGTCGCTAGCAAAGTTTACTTGGTTATTACTATTTTGCCAAATTTTCATTCGGCGAGATTCACAGTGCATTGGGTTGTACACTCCAGACTCATGTTTACCGAGCTGGTAGCATTCGATTATCTGACTATGCAATCCATGGACAGCCCCATGACCTTAGGTGCATTCCATCTTTCTCTTTTTTACGTGGAGTTGGTTTGGCACATGTGCAACGACGATCCATTCACCCGTGTGTCATAGAATTCAGCCACGTTGGTTTTGGCACTCAAACCTACATGATTGCCATGGACAACATAATGTCTACGCATTCTCACGCCACCATCCATACATGCACTATTCACCTCATATATCTTATGATGAACGTCTGGAAGGAGCTAATGTGACATTTGCAAGCTTAAATATCTGTATCACTAATACAAAAGGGCTTTCCGATATGGGCCATTGAAGCCATTTTAACAGAGGTTGACACTAGAATTGGCTATCTGACACGATTAGGCTTGGTCTAGGATTGTGGGTCAGACATGGCCAAATATGCCATCTCAGTACTTGAACTATCAAATTAGCAACCTACCCTCCCTATTTTCATTGAAGTAGAAATTTTACAACCGTATTTGAATGCCCAGAATATCCACGCTGCCCTCCTCTCCTCGTCATGTAACCCATGAATGTCCCATCATTGAAGAGTTCCACCTCTTATTCCCATGGAAGAGCTTGTCTGGTTTAGGCAATAAGAATTTTGTGGCGGTTGCACCTGACAACCCTAGCGATGCACTGTTGAGTCCCAGTACAATGCTGGATCGACACGTCCCAAACCAACTGTCAACAACTATATAAATATTCATAAAAATATCATTTATGAATAAGATATGATGACATATCAACATACAAGTAAGATGGGATCCTAGCCTTAGCCATAGAAAACACATTGTAGTAATTTCTAAAATATAGGAAGATCATCCTTAGTCGAGTTTCTTCTTCTCCCTGTGAAGTGATCGGGTGGAACCACAATCATTCTTTTTTAGCGGCATGAGGTATGCTTGGTTCATGTTAACTAGGTGGCCGGCCTCGTCGAACTAATTGAAGTGAGGTAATGTTGTTGCTAGTGATGATGTGTGCTTGATGGAATAACATTGATGTCAACTATTTAACGAGTACAGAAACTTGAAACATTTAACGTCAGATTAACACAATTGTTTGTTAATCCATTAGAAAGAACTAGATAAGTCTTTCTTGTTGTTATGTGTCCGCTGGGTAATTTGAAGTATTTATAGGTGTCCACCTCTGTTAGGTGCAGCATTAGACTCTGATAGGTGGCATAATCATGGATCAATCACATTAATCTAGAAGGCCCCGTGCAGATCATATTGTACATTTATATATTATCACAAGTGATGGTATATCAAGTCAGGTCATGCAAGCGTGTCATTAGATATAACTTGAACATTAACTAGGTTATCATCACCAGTTCCACATAGCATTGCGTTACATGGCAATCCATGGATGGCCTCACGAAACGGGTACCTTCGAATATTTGACTTGCAATCCACCGAGAACATGGCAATCCATGGATGGCCTCACGAAACTTATGTGCAGGCGCGCATAAAAAATACCGTATGTGCATGCCAGCTTTGTCGTATCCTCAACGAGACCGTTTCCACCTATGAAAGGTCTAGAATTCGTTCAGACTTCAGCTCGGCATTCAATCCAAAACCCCTGCAATGGAGGACACCATGTCCATATGGATTCAGACGGCAGAATCCATGCATGAAGTTGTCACCTCTTCTAACTTATGAGGAATGTCTGGAAGGACCGATATCGATGCATCTTCTGTGGGACGCCACTAAACTTTAGAGAGGTTGTAGATTTAGTGTTTGAGGAAATTTTTCTCAGATCCACCCATACTCGTGTATTTGGAGAGTAAAACGTTTTCCCTTGCGGTTTTGGTCTGTATGTGCGTATCAAAGCACCATAAGTAAGTCCTTTAGTTCTAAATAAAGATAAAGTGTTCCTACAAATTTCTTAAGAAACAATATTACTCTCTAGTTTCCGAGACCGTCTACGAGTGGCGGTTTAATGATGCCCACATCAGAAATAGGCTATCCGGGCTTGTATGGCTTGGGAAAGGGTGGCCGAAGAAGCCATCTCAGAACCTGAACGATCCGAGATGGTGACAAAGTGGTGAAGGAGGTGGAGGGGTAGCCAACACAGTGAAGGACAAGCTGGCGATGGGTGGCAGCATGCCTGCAAGGCACTGTTGGTCAAGGCCAAATTACGGTCCCCTGTAAGTCATTATATTAGTCAGCTAGCTAAGATATCGTTTCCCCATGTATATTTCCAATTATATGATTGGATTATACATGTGTAAATTGTTCCTGGATCTGCATCATAGTATCCCATGTATTGGAGTTAAGAGGTTTTACATGGAGAGTGTCGATATGGATCCCTTCCACGTTGGAGGACTTTAATATTTTTTTTAAAGTTTAAATTTAAATATTCAAAAATCCACTAAGGTAAGTCCCAAAGTATGGATCGTCTTCCACACCAGTTTTATTTTGAGGCTGGTCATCTATAACTATTTCTTTTTATTTCTCATTGCATTTTTCTTTGTCTCTGCCTTTTCCTTTGCCTCTTCCCTTGCATTTTAATCCTTTTGCATGCACAACTTTTAAGTGTTTAAGATGACCATAGATCTGACAGCCTTTTAAAATTGGTGGAGCCAAAACTTTCTCATAAGTGCTATCAAACTTTTCCTTCATGGTCCTATATTTATGACCCTTTGGAAAAACCTTTTAGTCCGCATGTACCCCATTTTATTACACTCATGCAAATCTGAATTTGCTATCTTGTCTAGGCACTCGGCGCAGGCATATGTCCGTTTATAGCCTGGCGGAAGAGTTTCCATAGGTGGGATAATCATTGACGGTTATGAACAACATGCATCTGAGGGTAAATACTTACTTCACATGTGCATCATATCTTTTACTCCTTAAATCCAAAGAAGTTCAAAATCTTCCACCAAAGGTGCATGGTACACATCAATGTCTTCATCAGGTTACTTGGGGCCTTGGATTAGTATTAGACCATTATCTTCTTTCGATTCATGCATAACCGTGGTCCGTGGAGGAAGGTTATAAATGTTGAGATTCACGGGTCAGGTGCTATTGTTGGTACTATAGTTGCCGAATGTGTTCATTACATCGGTGCTCACTGGAAACCTCACATTTCTCCGATCATCTCCAAAACGATCACCATCTAGAGCTAATGGCTTCAACCTATTAACGTTCCTCCACTGTGGAGATTCGGCGGGGTGTCTGAGCATGTCGTCCTGAATGCGCTCTTTTACGTGTCAACGCATCAGTTTAAGTGTATATGGGTATCCACATAAACGTGTAAAACAAGGAATAATAGAAGGTACCAACCCACTTTTACCGGGATGTCCTTCCGACCCGTTTTTTCCGCATCTTCTTGCTCTCTTGATCAGTGTCCATGTTATCTTCAATGCTGCTTTCTTATGCCATATCGGCTGCCTCAACCTTCAGAACCTTGATCCTTGGAAATTTGCAAACCGGGCATTTTCACAAATTGATGTAGGCATCACCACGGTACAATATAAAATTATTTTTACATGCATGTATTCTCTAAACCCCCCATTCCCAATGGATAAACAATTCACTTAGATTAGAAAAAACTATTTGGCATGTGGTTTTCTTCAGAAAGAGAGTCTTGTGAAAATGTTAACTACTTGGTTACACTCTAATCTGACCATCCGTACATTTCCTTCATCTGCATTAGTTCTAGCTGAGTAGCTAACTTTTTGTAGTGCAGTTTACACCCACGGTACATTGGTTTCTCCGAGTCTTAGATCATGCAACCATATTTATCATACATTTTCTGATCCTCAAAGTTTTCTTTAAACTCCCGCAACATCTGAGTCACGTTGTCTTCTTTAACATCTTCAGTGTTCTCTTTCAATGATGTATTGTGCACGTCATTTTTTGATGAACCTCGTCATTAGTTCATGGAAATATAGTGGCAATATCAACATCATGCATAAGCATCACCCTCCTCATATGTACTTTGTTGTACTTCTCCGTGGTGGACCCAACAATCGTACCCCACGAATCCCGCTTTGATCAAATGTGTCTGAATATCTTAAGTGCTTGTAAAGTCTGCATTTTTTACAGTCACAACACGGGCAAAGTATCCAGGAGTCCTTAGCATGAGTTGCATTCATTTCAGTTGCGTTCAGAAACTCCTTGACCTAAAGTTTAGTCATGAATCATTATAATTGAACTAAAATGACTTGTTGCATTCCTTGTTGATTGTCTTATCATTTTGCAATTTGTATTGTCTTGATACATTTATGATACACTAAGTTCTATATTCTTCAACTCTGTTTGGTGAAGCTGTTCATATGCCTAAGTTAGCTACTCTTTTACTGATCCTTGTGCAAATTGAATTAGCAGGAGAATGTTTATTCATAGCCAGGGGTGTGTGACCGCTCGCAGGTGACTCTGATGGTGCTACTGGTGGGTTTATGGATGGTTGCTCACTGATGACTTGATGTTAGATGGCTCGCTGATGGCTTGATATCAAATGTATATGTGATGATCTAGCTATCATGTGGGGTGTTGGAGTTATTTGTGATTGTTCAGTTGAAATGCTAATTTTTTGACTGTTTTGTTATTGTGCACATTATATATTGTTTGAACTACTATTGGGATGATTTGGCTGTAATTTTATTTTTTAGAAAGGCATGTTTTTTTTTGCGCATGTTGATGTTCAAATGAAATTGTTTGCTATATTACTAAGCTGGTTTCGCTGTAACTTTCTCTTACAAAGTCTTTTGGCATCTGTAGGTCTTTGGCATTTGTACTAGACCAAAAGGCCGTGGCCCAGACAATATTTTATGGAAGATTATGCAATTACGAAATAAGGAATGGGTTGTAATATAGCTAGAGCTTGAAAGATACACAAAATGTAAATAGGCCAGAGCCCAAAAAAATGACGTAGCCAAAAAATAAAATGGACTATAAATGGCAAGGCCCAAATAGAAATGAAAAGTTAAATAATAAGAGCTAGATTAAAAAGGTCCAAATATTGGGCTTGACCCATTTAGAATCTTGAACTGGAATAAATGTTATCTACGACCAATTCGTTTGGTCATAGAAATATGACACGTCAGATTCGGTGAGGTGGACGGGCTACATAGGTTAGATTACAAAAGTAATCAACCAAATATAGTCTACCAGAAATATTATCTAAAACCTCTAGACTAGATGCTATGCTGGTAGATAAGAGAAAGTATGACTTGCAAAGTGAGTCGTGCAAAAAAAATATCCATTCAAACGAGCCATTATTTGAAATTACGTGCGCAGATGATTATACAATTTCAGAGTCCAGCCAAGGATTCTGTTCCCACGCCTCACAGATCTTGCGAAAGACTTGTTTAAACATGTTAAACCATTGATTATATCCCTAATTTGGACTGGCTCTAGGGTAGATGCTGAACTACTCAAAGATGCCTTGTTTGTGGAGGATTGTAAATTAAGGAGTCAACTACATCGGTAGGAGTAGTTGGAAGGACAGCGTCCAAAGGTAAAAAATGAGACATATACAAGACAAATAGGACTTCCTTGTGTTTATTCGTGCAAACGTACAGAAGAACTTATTATTAATGACGTTTGATATAGGAGGTTAGTTACGTTCAAGAGGCACATCGCTAGTCTTGCGTCAATAATAAATGTTACTGGTAACTTTTCCTCGAATGCTAAAATTAAGCTATCTACTGGTGACGTATGAGTGGAACATCACCATTATATTATATATTTGTAGCATTTGCCAGAGGGTGTGGGTTTAAATGTCACTAGAAACTTTTCATAAAAATTTAAAAGAATAGCTACTTTATTATTGAGTTTCACAACAACTTTATATTTGGAACTAGATATCCATATCACTACATGGAAATGCGATTCGAAAAATAGATAACTTTGAGCAAATGAAAATACTTGCTCTGGGGGCCGGCATGCCGCCTGGCCTATACGAACCGAGCCCATCATGGAGATCGGTGAAGGATGCCTCCGTGATCTTCTTCAAGGCTTTGGCATAATCATCCACGACCCACTGCTCTGGACTCGCCCTAGAAGGGTCGGATTGCCCAGTATATTCATACATCCAGCTGGGTCGGGTTGTGAGCGGCACCAATCACCACCCGAGCCAGCAGTTGAAGAGGTTGATCGTCTTGAACCCCTCGTCCTTGAGTTCGATATCCGAGCGCACATTTCAGTGAAGACCACCTTCTGCGCCTTGGGAAGCTCCTTCACCAACAACCTACGCGGATTACTCCACTATGCGGTGTATGGCAGGATCGCCACCTCCCCGTTAGGGGTCGACTCTATGGAATAGAACCAATATTTCTTCCACTCATTGACTGCTTTCCTGGGCAGCATCAGCTTGTAAAAACTGGCACGAGGCTTTTCCTGAAAGGTGATGCCGCCGGCCGCTAGCGAAGGCCCGCCTTTCCCTTCACGACTGGCTAGGCCTTGGGATAGGTTGAGCAGTAGGAAGTACAAGGGACAACCTAGATAGGATTCGCAGAAAGCGACAAAGACCGCTAACTGCTCGATACTATCTGGCCCCATATCGGAGGGCTTGATCTGGTAGAAAATGGAGGAGTCGTCTAAGGAAGACAGAAGGGGGGAACCCTAGCCCGCGCTCTAGATGGCTAACGAAGGAGATAAAATCCCCGGCTCGTGGCTTGGGTTTGCTCTCGCTCGCTAGGGGAACTCTCCATTGACCCTTCACAAGGATGCCCGTGTCCTGGAAGTACTACATCAGTGGTGTGGTGCACTTTGATTTTGTCTAGGCCGGCGCCATGGATGCGCACTCTTTTGATCTAGAGATCTGGATCGGAAGTTGGTGCGATGGAAGAAGAAAAAGGAAGAATGGAGAAATGTGGGTGAGATCCGTACATCTCTCTGATGCTCTATTTATATAGCGGCTGCTAATCTCGGACTAGCCATTCGATTGCGGTAATTCCGCCGAAGTTACCATTAGAAGTTACCTAATGGCTAGTTTTACTATGCTAACGGTCCTACTTGATCAAATTGGTAACTCGCCTACTTCACTCGCCCATTCAATTGTTTGGGCAAGGCGACTCAAGCTCCAACCGATTCGCCTAGCTGTGACTAAGAACATACAGAGGCTTCTCCTTCATTGGAGGAGTTCGTCACCGATTGATCAAGGCCCACTCGGACTTGCCTACTCCAAGTGCCAAGTGGACACCTTCACCGAACTCTGGCTCACTCGGGATTGATGGGGATATACCAATCGGGGTATGCCTAGAAGGACGATTCGACTAGCCCATGACCATGATGAGTGGTCCTGCTGGTGCGGCGACTTGAAAGACACTTCAATGAAGCCTAGTGACTAGAGGTAGAAGGCCCAAGACCTTAGCTAGGCCTAGTCGATTAAGTCAAACCCTCTGAAACCTAACCTGATTCGTTGTAATACTGTAAAACCTAGCGAGGTGACCCTATATAAACCTCACGATCTATTAGCTAGCCCATCTAAGTATCTCGCTTTTTTCACCGATCTCGCATCCCTTGTAATCCACTCTCCATATTCAGTACAATCAAGCAGGAAGTAGCTCTTTACCCTAGGGGCGAACCTGGATAAACCCTTGTCGTCCTCAGTCTAGATCTACATATGGCGGACTCTTTTGCTCAATCGACTCAATCCCTACCCCAGGTAGCACTGTCGTGGCCATTCCCACGACAGAATAGGTTGTGAAATAGCCAAAGGTCGAAAGATAGACAGAACATAAATAGGCCAGAGCCCAATAATGACATAGCCCAAAAATAAAATGTACTATAAATGGAAAGTCCCAAATAGAAATACATGGTTAAAGGATAAAATCTGGATAAAAAGGGCCCAAATGTTTGGCTTGACCCATGCTGAACTAGACTTCAATAAATGTTATCTACGACCAATTGGTTTGGTCACAGAAATATGCCATGTCAGATTCGGTCAGGTGGACGGGCTAGATAGGTTACATTGCAAACGTAATCAACCAAATATAAACAACCGGAAATATTATCTAAAGCCTCTGGACTAGATGCTATGCTGGTAGATAAAAGAAAGAATGACTTGCAAAGTTAGTCATGAAAAAAAAGATCCATTCAAACGAGACATTGTTGGTAGTTACGTACGCAGATGATTATACAATTTCAGAATCTGGCCAAGGATTTTGTTCCCACGTCTCACAGATCTTGCGAAAGAATTTTAAAAAAATGTAAAACCATCGATTATATCCCTAATTTTAAAAAAATGTAAAACCATCGATTATATCCCTAATTTGTACTGGCGCTGGGGTGGATGCTGAACAACACAAAGATGCCTTGCTTGTGGGGAATATAAATTAAGGAGGCAACTAGATCAGTAGGAGTAGTTGAGAGGACAGTGTCCAAAGGTCCAAAATTGAGATATGTACAAGACAAATGGAAGGATTAGCGCCAAAACTAGTGTTTTGCTTAAGGTGTTACTTTGCTTGTGTTTATTCGTGCGAACGTACAGAACAACTTATAGTGGAGTTTGAAATAGGAGGTTAGTGACGTTCAAGCGGCATATCGCTAGTCTTGCGTCAATAATAAATATTATTGGTGGCGGTGGCTTTTCCTCCAATGCCACAACTAAGCTGTTCATATGAGTGGAACATCACCGTTATATTATTTTTTAGCATTCCCCAGGGTGCGGTTTTCAATGTCACTAGCAACTTAAAAAAATAGAAAATAGCTACTTTTTTATTGAGTTTCACAACAACTTTCTATTAGGAACTAGATATTCATATCACTACCGGGAAGAACAACGTTGCCATGTGTGAAAACCACATGTCAAAGGATCCCGTAACACGGCAACGCTGCTATTGTGCCACGACACACGGGAATAATGAAATGAATTTGAAAGTTTCCACGCTAGCGACCCGCGGCACCTCGTCGTCGACAAACTACAGAAAATCATACGAACCATGTGTTTCTTTTGTGGGGGCTTTCTCAAGTACTATGCTCGGTAATTTTTTAATTATTTCCTATTTAATAATGTTCGCATCACAAATCTTAACACAAGTAAAATAGTTTTCTATCCCTGCCGAGAGAAACTCTCGGAAAAGGTGGGCAGTTTTCATGCAACGAAGCGATTTGATTTTGTAAAGGTAACGAGGTGTCATATTTCCATCACCCGTTACGAGCATGCCCCTTGTCCACCTTGTTTTCGGGAATGATTATTTCCCGTTTTCCTCTGGTGTGGCTATGGGTATTGGTACCATGGACGTAGTATTAGTCAAACAATTTTTGAGGATAGGCTTAGTTGGATACTTTGACCTACTACCTATTAATTTTTTGATGCAATTATTAGAGGACTATGCAATTTAGGGCACGTGTCTGAGATTAATTTTTCATGGACACGGATTTAATATGGCAACCCAATCATGCATGCATGCCGTTCTTGCATCATGTGGGATTCATTTTCGTTTTAAAATTTCAAATGTTTTATTTCTTGAATCGTAAGTCGAAACTTAGATTTGTTTCATAGTTCTCTTTTTCGCGACAGGATGCCTCTACGTTCTCGTCACCGCTATGTTCTACAGACGTGAAAAATGCAAAAAGTTGAATTTCACGCCTTTTTTGGCCACCAGGTCCGCCCACAAAACACGTTGGAACGATAGGTCTTTAGTTGTGACAGTCAACGATAAGCCCCGTGGAGATTAGTTCGTGACCTACTGGTGACAGTTTTTGCTTGTTCACCGGGTACGTTACCGCCGGCGTAGTTTCGCGCTTCCACCAGTAAGGCTGATGCGGCACTAAGCCTTTTTTTGGTAGTGTCAATATCACATGAAGTTAAAAGATGCACATAATTGTTGTAAGGCTATGCCTCTGCCAACAACTTGTGAGGACTACTCACTTATGATTAGATCAACAATCATAAATATTATATAAAAATTATTAAGACAAATACTAAATAGTCTTACACTGCCTGCAATTATGATAAGATCAAGATTACAAGTATAGGACTATGGCTATGGAGAGGGGATGGTGGCAGTGGATCTACTCACCTCAAATACCAAAATGGCTTCAACTGTGTTTATGCACACTGTCATTAGGGTTTCTAGCGGATCGGAGATAAATCTTACATAGACGCCTTCACGCAAGTTTCTTGGTTTGACTAGGCAAAGGCGGTCACACCTAGTATGGGCACGCGGTATGGTCAGGTCCAACCCATACCAGTGCTCGTTAAACCTTCCAGAGCTTTTCTCCATGGCCTCTTTGACTTGGAATTATTTGCAACTCGTGATTCTTCATTAATTGATATTCATTTCACCATAGAAGTACCCAATTATACAAGTAGGAAGATCAAAGAAAGGATTAGCGCATCTATGCAATAATTATTCATTACCCAGGGCCGAACCTGGAAAACTCGGGTGTACTAATCTCGAACCCGTTTCTCCCTATGTCGATGTGCTATGCATCTCCGGTTCCCCTTGCGATGGTACCTGCCGTAGCATTCCCATGTCAATAACCTAATTAATGTCCATGTTATATATAATGGCACGCTCAATTGACCTAACTTGATATATCATCAGTTGGGATAAGTTGATACGCACGTGACCCTCCAGATTAATTTGATTGATCCATGATTATGCCACCTATCAGAGTCTAATGTTGCATACGTAACTAAGGTGGCCACCTATAAATACTTCAAATTATCTAATAAACTCATAAGAACAACCAAACCTATCTAATTCTTGCTAATGGATTAAGGAATATCTGGGAAGTGATTACTTCCACGCTTGCTTTCATCTATGAAATGCTTGGACGTTGACGTTGATGTTTCAAGTTTCTGCATTCATTAATTAGCAGACATAAAAGTTGTTCCATGAAGCACACATCAACACTAGCAACAACAATATCTCTGCTCAATTAGTTCCACAACAAAGCCAACCACCTAGTTAACATGAACCAAGCGTATCTCATGTTGCTGACAAAGAATGATTCTGTTTACACCCGATCACTTCATGAGGAGAAGAAGAAATACGATCAAGGACCCTGACTCAAAATATCCACATAATTTTTAAAAGCAATGTGTTTTCTATATGAACCTACACACTAAAAGGGTCTAGATACACTTCCTTCACAAAGCTAAAACATCTTATATTTTGAAACGGAGGGAGTAATAACCAAGGAACTATGCTAGCAATGTGACAATAACTGAACTATGTTTCAGTTTCTATCTAATGGTACGATAGCTTGACTTGACTAGTTCAATCATTAGTTGGATGAATATATAAACTTATAATGAATGTGATCCACATGGGGCCCTCGAGATTAAATACCACCGGTGAGAGTCCAATGTTCTATAAGTAATAGAGGTGGATATGTATGAGTACTACAAATGAACTAGCAGCCTACCAGCATCAAGAAAAACTTATCGTCTTCTTGCAAATGGATTAACACACCATGGAGATGGGCACGTCCCAATACTTAATATTAATATTGGGTTTCGTGTGCTTTCCATTGTTTATGTAAGTGTCTAATGAATGTGGCAGTAATACACATGCAAGACTTGCATACTCTCAGCCGCTCTATAAATAGTTGGGCATACTAGTTCATGGACCATAAAGCAAGCAAGCAACTATAAATCCCTGCGAAGACTGCCAACACAATTTCATCCTACTAGCAATGGTAGGAGACCAGCTTTTTCTTATCACTGATTACAGACATCCATCATTAGCTTGCATCTTCTGTCTATTTGATCGTACATGTGAGCTAACTTACTATATTTGTGTATGTATTAATTGTGTCCAGGAGACGCCCAAGAAGATTGGCCCGTATGGTTATGGGCAAGGCGCTGCTTTTGACTTTGACACCAAAAAATCGCCCAAACTACTCTTGAACATCACTATTTGGAGCAGCGATGGCCCTGATGGTCAAATCAATGCCATATCCTTCATATATCGTGACGAGAAAAATGATATAGTCGAGATAGGTCCATATGGCACCATAGATGGTACAAAGCACACGGTATGCAACTTCGGTTTCATAAGTTCATATATGTTGGGTGCTTGCTGCCCAGCATAAATTTCATACACACTATATAACACGTGCAGTTTATTTATGTCCTACATGTTTTTCTCTCTCTTGAAGTAATGTTGGATTTTGTATGAAGTCTTCAAGGGCTATATATTAGTTAATTATTTAATAAATAACAATAATGGCTTCTTTCTGTATTCATTGTAATATTGTGCAGATATATATTAAACATGGTGAGTATTTGACCATGCTCTCCGGCTACTTCAACCCCTCCATCACTGCGCTCAACTTCAACACAACTACGGATGCACACGGGCAGTTCGGTAAGTGCCCAAACATTGGAGACACTTCTTTCTCCATTGATGTGGATCACGAGTCCATTGTCACCTTATTTGGCCAAACCGATGACAAGGTCAGGTCCATCGGTGCCTATTCTGCTTCCCGGGCATGATCGATCAATCCTTTATCAAAAGCATGTCATGCATGTGATTTTTACATAAATATCTCCTATAGGTGTGACCTACGTACCTAGCAACTACTTGCTGTTAAATAAAATTTGCATCCTGCCAGCAAACTGGAGTACACACCAGAGAGCAGGTACTCCATGCGATGGAAGGATCCATGGCATTTAATTGTTCCTTGTACTATATTGTATTGTATAATGTGTCATGTACGTGTGGTTTGTATAGTCCTCACACTGTTATACTTTTTATAATAATAAATAAATATTTTACGTGTTTTCTCCAAGACTAAACGGCTACCAGTTTATTGTATGGAAACGAATCATTGCAAGAATCATTTTTATTGACTAATTCCTTTAGATTTGATGGCAAGTTCTGACTCCGTTTTCACGCTATAACTTAGACCACAGCCGCCAAGGACCTTACTAAGGGTGTCGAATATAATGATCTTTTCCGTAAATCGTCTACCGTTCTAGCAACTAGCCAAGCCCTAGTAGGCTAGAATAGATTTATATTAACATTAATTTGTACGTGTGATAAAATGTTCTGCCTAACAATCAAGCCACAGGGT
This sequence comes from Avena insularis, assembly GCA_023614405.1. Lineage (NCBI taxonomy): Eukaryota > Viridiplantae > Streptophyta > Magnoliopsida > Poales > Poaceae > Avena > Avena insularis. The sequence continues at coordinate 542,514,418 of CM042692.1, forward strand.
GCGCAAAGTGAGGTTTACTATACATGACTAATGCTAAAGAGAACCGTTCTTTTCGGGTCAACGTAAACTACACTAACATTAACATGATAGTTTTAAGAACCTTGGCATTAATTGACTAGTATAACAATGGTTGTCATACTTTCCCTCACATGAATTAAGCGTGGAACTCTCCTTCTCCTTTCACCACTCGTTGAGCTAGAAATTGCAAGCTCCAGCAGAACATTTTAGCTTGACCATCGGCAGTTTCGTCTCTTCAATTTGCGGACACTATGTAAATAGGTACAAATAAGAAGAATATTTTAATAAAAGAATAAGACAATGCTTGCATACCAGTTGTTCTTGTCTAGGAACAACCAGGTTGGCCATCATGTTGCTCATATGCTGGAAAACATAGTAGTCACAAAGTTGCGTCGATGGAGGCTGTTGGTGGCACTAAAACAAACAATATGTGGAAATGAACACATTACCCAGACAATATATTTCTCATGCATGCATATATATGTGTATAAGTGATAGTAGAAACTAACTGGTTGGCTCTTGTAATGGGCTAGCAATTTGTAGTTCTTCGTTGGATTTCCTTCTTTGAACGATATACTTTAAACAATCTAAAAGCAGGATGACAAAAAAATTATATTATTACAAAACCAGGATGTATCCAAGATCAAAATCACTTTTATTATGAAAATAGAAGTATTAAATGTAGGGTTTCTGCAGCAAATAACAATAAATTTACTATGCGGAAAACCCTGATTGCCCAAGGATCTATCTAGAAGTAATGAATTAACCGAGGAAGACAGCGGTAACGTACCCTTGAGGATCGAGAGAGTCTTACGCTCATGCAGGAGCATGGATTATGTAGTTGTATCCATCTGACCTCAAGGTCATGAAGCTCCTCGCACGTCACCTCTTGTCCAGGTCCTTGCACGACAGCCATGTCGCTGCAAGCATAGCTCCCTCGAGTTATCACACACATACGTTGCGATGCCACGACTCCCGAGCTCCTTGATCCCTCCTGGGGTTGCGGAAGTAGACCTCCTGGCGGAATCCCTACAGCACAAAGGCATGCCACAAATGCGTTGACTTCGCGCGAACAGTCCTTTCCCTGGGACCGTGCCACCGCAAAGACAACTAGAGAGAGCAGGGAATTTTCTCTAAGGAAGAAGGCCTTAGAGAATATATGTGCATCATATCTTTTTACTCCTTAAATCCAAAGAAGTTCAAAATCTTCCACCAAAGGTGCATGGTACACATCAATGTCTTCACCAGGTTACTTGGGGCCTTGGATTAGTATTGCGAGCATTATCTTCTTTCGATTCATGCATAACCGTGGTCCGTGGAGGAAGGTTATAAATGTTGAGATTCACGGGCCAGGTGCTATTGTTGGTACTATAGTTGCCGAATGTGTTCATTACATCGGTGCTCACTGGAAACCTCACATTTCTCCGATCATCTCCAAAACGATCACCATCTAGAGCTAATGGCTTCAACCTATTAACGTTCCTCCACTGTGGAGATTCGGCGGGGTGTCTGAGCATGTCGTCCTGAATGCGCTCTTTTACGTGTCAACGCATCAGTTTAAGTGTATATGGGTATCCACATAAACGTGTAAAACAAGGAATAATAGAAGGTACCAACCCACTTTTACCGGGATGTCCTTCCGACCCGTTTTTTCCGCATCTTCTTGCTCTCTTGATCAGTGTCCATGTTATCTTCAATGCTGCTTTCTTATGCCATATCGGCTGCCTCAACCTTCAGAACCTTGATCCTTGGAAATTTGCAAACCGGGCATTTTCACAAATTGATGTAGGCATCACCACGGTACAATATAAAATCATTTTTACATGCATGTATTCTCTAAACCCCCCATTCCCAATGGACAAACAATTCACTTAGATTAGAAAAAACTATTTGGCATGTGGTTTTCTTCAGAAAGAGAGTCTTGTGAAAATGTTAACTACTTGGTTACACTCTAATCTGACCATCCGTACATTTCCTTCATCTGCATTAGTTCTAGCTGAGTAGCTAACTTTTTGTAGTGCAGTTTACACCCACGGTACATTGGTTTCTCCGAGTCTTAGATCATGCAACCATATTTATCATACATTTTCTGATCCTCAAAGTTTTCTTTAAACTCCCGCAACATCTGAGTCACGTTGTCTTCTTTAACATCTTCAGTGTTCTCTTTCAATGATGTATTGTGCACGTCATTTTTTGATGAACCTCGTCATTAGTTCATGGAAATATAGTGGCAATATCAACATCATGCATAAGCATCACCCTCCTCATATGTACTTTGTTGTACTTCTCCGTGGTGGACCCAACAATCGTACCCCACCACGAATCCCGTTTTGATCAAATGTGTCTGAATATCTTAAGTGCTTGTAAAGTCTGCATTTTTTTACAGTCACAACACGGGCAAAGTATCCAGGAGTCCTTTGCATGAGTTGCATTCATTTCAGTTGCGTTCAGAAACTCCTTGACCTAAAGTTTAGTCATGAATCATTATAATTGAACTAAAATGACTTGTTGCATTCCTTGTTGATTGTCTTATCATTTTGCAATTTGTATTGTCTTGATACATTTATGATACACTAAGTTCTATATTCTTCAACTCTGTTTGGTGAAGCTGTTCATATGCCTAAGTTAGCTACTCTTTTACTGATCCTTGTGCAAATTGAATTAGCAGGAGAATATTTATCCATAGCCAGGGGTGTGTGACCGCTCGCAGGTGACTCTGATGGTGCTACTGGTGGGTTTATGGATGGTTGCTCACTGATGACTTGATATTAGATGGCTCGCTGATGGCTTGATATCAAATGTATATGTGATGATCTAGCTATCATGTGGGGTGTTGGAGTTATTTGTGATTGTTCAGTTGAAATGCTAATTTTTTGACTGTTTTGTTATTGTGCACATTATATATTGTTTGAACTACTATTGGGATGATTTGGCTGTAATTTTATTTTTTAGAAAGGCATGTTTTTTTTTTGCGCATGTTGATGTTCAAATGAAATTGTTTGCTATATTACTAAGCTGGTTTCGCTGTAACTTTCTCTTACAAAGTCTTTTGGCATCTGTAGGTCTTTGGCATTTGTACTAGACCAAAAGGCCGTGGCCCAGACAATATTTTATGGAAGATTATGCAATTACGAAATAAGGAATGGGTTGTAATATAGCTAGAGCTTGAAAGATACACAAAATGTAAATAGGCCAGAGCCCAAAAAAATGACGTAGCCAAAAAATAAAATGGACTATAAATGGCAAGGCCCAAATAGAAATGAAAAGTTAAATAATAAGAGCTAGATTAAAAAGGTCCAAATATTGGGCTTGACCCATTTAGAATCTTGAACTGGAATAAATGTTATCTACGACCAATTCGTTTGGTCACAGAAATATGACACGTCAGATTCGGTGAGGTGGATGGCTACATAGGTTAGATTACAAAAGTAATCAACCAAATATAGTCTACCAGAAATATTATCTAAAACCTCTAGACTAGATGCTATGCTGGTAGATAAGAGAAAGTATGACTTGCAAAGTGAGTCGTGCAAAAAAAATATCCATTCAAACGAGCCATTATTTGAAATTACGTGCGCAGATGATTATACAATTTCAGAGTCCAGCCAAGGATTCTGTTCCCACGCCTCACAGATCTTGCGAAAGACTTGTTTAAACATGTTAAACCATTGATTATATCCCTAATTTGGACTGGCTCTAGGGTAGATGCTGAACTACTCAACGATGCCTTGTTTGTGGAGGATTGTAAATTAAGGAGTCAACTACATCGGTAGGAGTAGTTGGAAGGACAGCGTCCAAAGGTAAAAAATGAGACATATACAAGACAAATAGGACTTCCTTGTGTTTATTCGTGCAAACGTACAGAAGAACTTATTATTAATGACGTTTGATATAGGAGGTTAGTTACGTTCAAGAGGCACATCGCTAGTCTTGCGTCAATAATAAATGTTACTGGTAACTTTTCCTCGAATGCTAAAATTAAGCTATCTACTGGTGACGTATGAGTGGAACATCACCATTATATTATATATTTGTAGCATTTGCCAGAGGGTGTGGGTTTAAATGTCACTAGAAACTTTTCATAAAAATTTAAAAGAATAGCTACTTTATTATTGAGTTTCACAACAACTTTATATTTGGAACTAGATATCCATATCACTACATGGAAATGCGATTCGAAAAATAGATAACTTTGAGCAAATGAAAATACTTGCTCTGGGGGCCGGCATGCCGCCTGGCCTATACGAACCGAGCCCATCATGGAGATCGGTGAAGGATGCCTCCGTGATCTTCTTCAAGGCTTTGGCATAATCATCCACGACCCACTGCTCTGGACTCGCCCTAGAAGGGTCGGATTGCCCAGTATATTCATACATCCAGCTGGGTCGGGTTGTGGCGGCACCAATCACCACCGAGCCAGCAGTTGAAGAGGTTGATCGTCTTGAACCCCTCGTCCTTGAGTTCGATATCCGGCGCACATTTCAGTGAAGACCACCTTCTGCGCCTTGGGAAGCTCCTTCACCAACAACCTACGCGGATTACTCCACTATGCGGTGTATGGCAGGATCGCCACCTCCCCGTTAGGGGTCGACTCTATGGAATAGAACCAATATTTCTTCCACTCATTGACTGCTTTCCTGGGCAGCATCAGCTTGTAAAAACTGGCACGAGGCTTTTCCTGAAAGGTGATGCCGCCGGCCGCTAGCGAAGGCCCGCCTTTCCCTTCACGACTGGCTAGGCCTTGGGATAGGTTGAGCCAGAGTAGGAAGTACAAGGGACAACCTAGATAGGATTCGCAGAAAGCGACAAAGACCCCTAACTGCTCGATACTATCTGGCCCCATATCGGAGGGCTTGATCTGGTAGAAAATGGAGGAGTCGTCTAAGGAAGACAGAAGGGGGGAACCCTAGCCCGCGCTCTAGATGGCTAACGAAGGAGATAAAATCCCCGGCTCGTGGCTTGGGTTTGCTCTCGCTCGCTAGGGGAGCTCTCCATTGACCCTTCACAAGGATGCCCGTGTCCTGGAAGTACTACATCAGTGATGTGGTGCACTTTGATTTTGTCTAGGCCGGCGCCATGGATGCGCACTCTTTTGATCTAGAGATCTGGATCGGAAGTTGGTGCGACGGAAGAAGAAAAAGGAAGAATGGAGAAATGTGGGTGAGATCCGTACATCTCTCTGACACTCAATTTATATAGCGGCTGCTAATCTCGGACTAGCCATTCGATTGCGGTAATTCCGCCAAAGTTACCATTAGAAGTTACCTAATGGCTAGTTTTACTATGCTAACGGTCCTACTTCGATCAAATTGGTAACTCGACTACTTACTTCACTCGCCCATTCCAATTGTTTGGGCAAGGCGACTCAAGCTCCAACCGATTCGCCTAGCTGTGACTAAGAACATACAGAGGCTTCTCCCTTCATTGGAGGAGTTCGTCACCGATTCGACTGGGCGTCCACTCGGACTTGCCTACTCCAAGTGCCAAGTGGACACCTTCACCGAACTCTGGCTCACTCGGGATTGATGGGGATATACCAATCGGGGTATGCCTAGAAGGACGATTCGACTAGCCCATGACCATGATGAGTGGTCCTGCTGGTGCGGCGACTTGAAAGACACTTCAATGAAGCCTAGTGACTAGAGGTAGAAGGCCCAAGACCTTAGCTAGGCCTAGTCAGATTAAGTCAAACCCTCTGAAACCTAACCTGATTCGGTTGTAATACTGTAAAACCTAGCGAGGTGACCCTATATAAACCTCACGATCTATTAGCTAGCCCATCTAAGTATCTCGCAAGACTCACGATCTCGCATCCCTTGTAATCCACTCTCCATATTCAGTACAATCAAGCAGGAAGTAGCTCTTTACCCTAGGGGGGGGGGGGCGAACCTGGATAAACCCTTGTGCGTCCTCAGTCTAGATCTACATATGGCGACTGACTCTTTTGCTCAATCGACTCAATCCCTACCCAGGTAGCGACTGTCGTGGCCATTCCCACGACAGAATAGGTTGTGAAATAGCCAAAGGTCGAAAGATAGACAGAACATAAATAGGCCAGAGCCCAATAATGACATAGCCCAAAAATAAAATGTACTATAAATGGAAAGTCCCAAATAGAAATACATGGTTAAAGGATAAAATCTGGATAAAAAGGGCCCAAATGTTTGGCTTGACCCATGCTGAACTAGACTTCAATAAATGTTATCTACGACCAATTGGTTTGGTCACAGAAATATGCCATGTCAGATTCGGTCAGGTGGACGGGCTAGATAGGTTACATTGCAAACGTAATCAACCAAATATAAACAACCGGAAATATTATCTAAAGCCTCTGGACTAGATGCTATGCTGGTAGATAAAAGAAAGAATGACTTGCAAAGTTAGTCATGAAAAAAAAGATCCATTCAAACGAGACATTGTTGGTAGTTACGTACTCAGATGATTATACAATTTCAGAATCTGGCCAAGGATTTTGTTCCCACGTCTCACAGATCTTGCGAAAGAATTTTAAAAAAATGTAAAACCATCGATTATATCCCTAATTTGTACTGGCGCTGGGGTGGATGCTGAACAACACAAAGATGCCTTGCTTGTGGGGAATATAAATTAAGGAGGCAACTAGATCAGTAGGAGTAGTTGAGAGGACAGTGTCCAAAGGTCCAAAATTGAGATATGTACAAGACAAATGGAAGGATTAGCGCCAAAACTACTGTTTTGCTTAAGGTGTTACTTTGCTTGTGTTTATTCGTGCGAACGTACATAACAACTTATAGTGGAGTTTGAAATAGGAGGTTAGTGACGTTCAAGCGGCATATCGCTAGTCTTGCGTCAATAATAAATATTATTGGTGGCGGTGGCTTTTCCTCCAATGCCACAACTAAGCTGTTCATATGAGTGGAACATCACCGTTATATTATTTTTTAGCATTCCCCAGGGTGCGGTTTTCAATGTCACTAGCAACTTAAAAAAATAGAAAATAGCTACTTTTTTATTGAGTTTCACAACAACTTTCTATTAGGAACTAGATATTCATATCACTACCGGGAAGAACAACGTTGCCATGTGTGAAAACCACATGTCAAAGGATCCCGTAACACGGCAACGCTGCTATTGTGCCACGACACACGGGAATAATGAAATGAATTTGAAAGTTTCCACGCTAGCGACCAGCACCTCGTCGTCGACAAACTACAGAAAATCATACGAACCATGTGTTTCTTTTGTGGGGGCTTTCTCAAGTACTATGCTCGGTAATTTTTTAATTATTTCCTATTTAATAATGTTCGCATCACAAATCTTAACACAAGTAAAATAGTTTTCTATCCCTGCCGAGAGAAACTCTCGGAAAAGGTGGGCAGTTTTCATGCAACGAAGCGATTTGATTTTGTAAAGGTAACGAGGTGTCATATTTCCATCACCCGTTACGAGCATGCCCCTTGTCCACCTTGTTTTCGGGAATGATTATTTCCCGTTTTCCCCTGGTGTGGCTATGGGTATTGGTACCATGGACGTAGTATTAGTCAAACAATTTTTGAGGATAGGCTTAGTTGGATACTTTGACCTACTACCTATTAATTTTTTGATGCAATTATTAGAGGACTATGCAATTTAGGGCACGTGTCTGAGATTAATTTTTCATGGACACGGATTTAATATGGCAACCCAATCATGCATGCATGCCGTTCTTGCATCATGTGGGATTCATTTTCGTTTTAAAATTTCAAATGTTTTATTTCTTGAATCGTAAGTCGAAACTTAGATTTGTTTCATAGTTCTCTTTTTCGCGACAGGATGCCTCTACGTTCTCGTCACCGCTATGTTCTACAGACGTGAAAAATGCAAAAAGTTGAATTTCACGCCTTTTTTGGCCACCAGGTCCGCCCACAAAACACGTTGGAACGATAGGTCTTTAGTTGTGACAGTCAACGATAAGCCCCGTGGAGATTAGTTCGTGACCTACTGGTGACAGTTTTTGCTTGTTCACCGGGGTACACGTTACCGCCGGCGTAGTTTCGCGCTTCCACCAGTAAGGCTGATGCGGCACTAAGCCTTTTTTTGGTAGTGTCAATATCACATGAAGTTAAAAGATGCACATAATTGTTGTAAGGCTATGCCTCTGCCAACAACTTGTGAGGACTACTCACTTATGATTAGATCAACAATCATAAATATTATATAAAAATTATTAAGACAAATACTAAATAGTCTTACACTGCCTGCAATTATGATAAGATCAAGATTACAAGTATAGGACTATGGCTATGGAGAGGGGATGGTGGCAGTGGATCTACTCACCTCAAATACCAAAATGGCTTCAACTGTGTTTATGCACACTGTCATTAGGGTTTCTAGCGGATCGGAGATAAATCTTACATAGACGCCTTCACGCAAGTTTCTTGGTTTGACTAGGCAAAGGCGGTCACACCTAGTATGGGCACGCGGTATGGTCAGGTCCAACCCATACCAGTGCTCGTTAAACCTTCTAGAGCTTTTCTCCATGGCCTCTTTGATTTGGAATTATTTGCAACTCGTGATTCTTCATTAATTGATATTCATTTCACCATAGAAGTACCCAATTATACAAGTAGGAAGATCAAAGAAAGGATTAGCGCATCTATGCAATAATTATTCATTACCCAGGGCCGAACCTGGGAAACTCGGGTGTACCAATCTCGTCCCCGTTTCTCCCTATGTCGATGTGCTATGCATCTCCGGTTCCCCTTGCGATGGTACCTGCCGTAGCATTCCCATGTCAGTAACCTAATTAATGTCCATGTTATATATAATGGCACGCTCAATTGACCTAACTTGATATATCATCAGTTGGGATAAGTTGATACGCACGTGACCCTCCAGATTAATTTGATTGATCCATGATTATGCCACCTATCAGAGTCTAATGTTGCATACGTAACTGAGGTGGCCACCTATAAATACTTCAAATTATCTAATAAACTCATAAGAACAACCAAACCTATCTAATTCTTGCTAATGGATTAAGGAATATCTGGGAAGTGATTACTTCCACGCTTGCTTTCATCTATGAAATGCTTGGACGTTGACGTTGATGTTTCAAGTTTCTGCATTCATTAATTAGCAGACATAAAAGTTGTTCCATGAAGCACACATCAACACTAGCAACAACAATATCTCTGCTCAATTAGTTCCACAACAAAGCCAACCACCTAGTTAACATGAACCAAGCGTATCTCATGTTGCTGACAAAGAATGATTCTGTTTACACCGATCACTTCATGAGGAGAAGAAGAAATACGATCAAGGACCCTGACTCAAAATATCCACATAATTTTTAAAAGCAATGTGTTTTCTATATGAACCTACACACTAAAAGGGTCTAGATACATTTCCTTCACAAAGCTAAAACATCTTATATTTTGAAACGGAGGGAGTAATAACCAAGGAACTATGCTAGCAATGTGACAATAACTGAACTATGTTTCAGTTTCTATCTAATGGTACGATAGCTTGACTTGACTAGTTCAATCATTAGTTGGATGAATATATAAACTTATAATGAATGTGATCCACATGGGGCCCTCGAGATTAAATACCACCGGTGAGAGTCCAATGTTCTATAAGTAATAGAGGTGGATATGTATGAGTACTACAAATGAACTAGCAGCCTACCAGCATCAAGAAAAACTTATCGTCTTCTTGCAAATGGATTAACACACCATGGAGATGGGCACGTCCCAATACTTAATATTAATATTGGGTTTCGTGTGCTTTCCATTGTTTATGTAAGTGTCTAATGAATGTGGCAGTAATACACATGCAAGACTTGCATACTCTCAGCCGCTCTATAAATAGTTGGGCATACTAGTTCATGGACCATAAAGCAAGCAAGCAACTATAAATCCCTGCGAAGACTGCCAACACAATTTCATCCTACTAGCAATGGTAGGAGACCAGCTTTTTCTTATCACTGATTACAGACATCCATCATTAGCTTGCATCTTCTGTCTATTTGATCGTACATGTGAGCTAACTTACTATATTTGTGTATGTATTAATTGTGTCCAGGAGACGCCCAAGAAGATTGGCCCGTATGGTTATGGGCAAGGCGCTGCTTTTGACTTTGACACCAAAAATCGCCCAAACTACTCTTGAACATCACTATTTGGAGCAGCGATGGCCCTGATGGTCAAATCAATGCCATATCCTTCATATATCGTGACGAGAAAAATGATATAGTCGAGATAGGTCCATATGGCACCATAGATGGTACAAAGCACACGGTATGCAACTTCGGTTTCATAAGTTCATATATGTTGGGTGCTTGCTGCCCAGCATAAATTTCATACACACTATATAACACGTGCAGTTTATTTATGTCCTACATGTTTTTCTCTCTCTTGAAGTAATGTTGGATTTTGTATGAAGTCTTCAAGGGCTATATATTAGTTAATTATTTAATAAATAACAATAATGGCTTCTTTCTGTATTCATTGTAATATTGTGCAGATATATATTAAACATGGTGAGTATTTGACCATGCTCTCCGCTACTTCAACCCCTCCATCACTGCGCTCAACTTCAACACAACTACGGATGCACACGGGCAGTTCGGTAAGTGCCCAAACATTGGAGACACTTCTTTCTCCATTGATGTGGATCACGAGTCCATTGTCACCTTATTTGGCCAAACCGATGACAAGGTCAGGTCCATCGGTGCCTATTCTGCTTCCCGGGCATGATCGATCAATCCTTTATCAAAAGCATGTCATGCATGTGATTTTTACATAAATATCTCCTATAGGTGTGACCTACGTACCTAGCAACTACTTGCTGTTAAATAAAATTTGCATCCTGCCAGCAAACTGGAGTACACACCAGAGAGCAGGTACTCCATGCGATGGAAGGATCCATGGCATTTAATTGTTCCTTGTACTATATTGTATTGTATAATGTGTCATGTACGTGTGGTTTGTATAGTCCTCACACTGTTATACTTTTTATAATAATAAATAAATATTTTACGTGTTTTCTCCAAGACTAAACGGCTACCAGTTTATTGTATGGAAACGAATCATTGCAAGAATCATTTTTATTGACTAATTCCTTTAGATTTGATGGCAAGATAAGAATCCTTTTACAAGCTATAACTTATACAACAGCCGCCAAGGACATTACTAAGGGTTTCGAATATAATGATCTTTTCCGAATCGCTCACCGTTCTAGCAACTAGCCAAGCCCTAGTAGGCTAGAATAGATTTATATTAACATTAATTTGTAGACGTGATAAAATGTTCTGCCTAACAATCAAGCCACAGGGTGCGCAAAGTGAGGCTTACTATACATGACTAATGCTAAAGAGAACCGTTCTTTTCGGGTCAACGTAAACTACACTAACATTAACATGATAGTTTTAAGAACCTTGGCATTAATTGACTAGTATAACAATGGTTGTCATACTTTCCCTCACATGAATTAAGCGTGGAACTCTCCTTCTCCTTTCACCACTCGTTGAGCTAGAAATTCGGCAAGCTCCGCGCAGAACATTTTTAGCTTGACCATCGGCAGTTTCGTCTCTTCAATTTGCGGACACTATGTAAATAGGTACAAATAAGAAGAATATTTTAATAAAAGAATAAGACAATGCTTGCATACCAGTTGTTCTTGTCTAGGAACAACCAGGTTGGCCATCATGTTGCTCATATGCTGGAAAACATAGTAGTCACAAAGTTGCGTCGATGGAGGCTGTTGGTGGCACTAAAACAAACAATATGTGGAAATGAACACATTACCCAGACAATATATTTCTCATGCATGCATATATATGTGTATAAGTGATAGTAGAAACTAACTGGTTGGCTCTTGTAATGGGCTAGCAATTTGTAGTTCTTCGTTGGATTTCCTTCTTTGAACGATATACTTTAAACAATCTAAAAGCAGGATGACAAAAAAATTATATTATTACAAAACCAGGATGTATCCAAGATCAAAATCACTTTTATTATGAAAATAGAAGTATTAAATGTAGGGTTTCTGCAGCAAATAACAATAAATTTACTATGCGGAAAACCCTGATTGCCCAAGGATCTATCTAGAAGTAATGAATTAACCGAGGAAGACAGCGGTAACGTACCCTTGAGGATCGAGAGAGTCTTACGCTCATGCAGGAGCATGGATTATGTAGTTGTATCCATCTGACCTCAAGGTCATGAAGCTCCTCGCACGTCACCTCTTGTCCAGGTCCTTGCACGACAGCCATGTCGCTGCAAGCATAGCTCCCTCGAGTTATCACACACATACGTTGCGATGCCACGACTCCCGAGCTCCTTGATCCCTCCTGGGGTTGCGGAAGTAGACCTCCTGGCGGAATCCCTACAGCACAAAGGCATGCCACCGTCGTTGACTTCGCGAACAGTCCTTTCCGGGACCGTGCCACCGCAAAGACAACTAGAGAGAGCAGGGAATTTTCTCTAAGGAAGAAGGCCTTAGAGAATATATGTGCATCATATCTTTTTACTCCTTAAATCCAAAGAAGTTCAAAATCTTCCACCAAAGGTGCATGGTACACATCAATGTCTTCACCAGGTTACTTGGGGCCTTGGATTAGTATTGCGAGCATTATCTTCTTTCGATTCATGCATAACCGTGGTCCGTGGAGGAAGGTTATAAATGTTGAGATTCACGGGCCAGGTGCTATTGTTGGTACTATAGTTGCCGAATGTGTTCATTACATCGGTGCTCACTGAAACCTCACATTTCGATCATCTCCAAAACGATCACCATCTAGAGCTAATGGCTTCAACCTATTAACGTTCCTCCGTGGAGATTCGCGGGTGTCTGAGCATGTCGTCCTGAATGCGCTCTTTTACGTGTCAACGCATCAGTTTAAGTGTATATGGGTATCCACATAAACGTGTAAAACAAGGAATAATAGAAGGTACCAACCCACTTTTACCGGGATGTCCTTCCGACCCGTTTTTTCCGCATCTTCTTGCTCTCTTGATCAGTGTCCATGTTATCTTCAATGCTGCTTTCTTATGCCATATCGGCTGCCTCAACCTTCAGAACCTTGATCCTTGGAAATTTGCAAACCGGCATTTTCACAAATTGATGTAGGCATCACCACGGTACAATATAAAATCATTTTTACATGCATGTATTCTCTAAACCCCCCATTCCCAATGGACAAACAATTCACTTAGATTAGAAAAAACTATTTGGCATGTGGTTTTCTTCAGAAAGAGAGTCTTGTGAAAATGTTAACTACTTGGTTACACTCTAATCTGACCATCCGTACATTTCCTTCATCTGCATTAGTTCTAGCTGAGTAGCTAACTTTTTGTAGTGCAGTTTACACCCACGGTACATTGGTTTCTCCAGTCTTAGATCATGCAACCATATTTATCATACATTTTCTGATCCTCAAAGTTTTCTTTAAACTCCCGCAACATCTGAGTCACGTTGTCTTCTTTAACATCTTCAGTGTTCTCTTTCAATGATGTATTGTGCACGTCATTTTTTGATGAACCTCGTCATTAGTTCATGGAAATATAGTGGCAATATCAACATCATGCATAAGCATCACCCTCCTCATATGTACTTTGTTGTACTTCTCGTGGTGGACCCAACAATCGTACCCCACCACGAATCCCGTTTTGATCAAATGTGTCTGAATATCTTAAGTGCTTGTAAAGTCTGCATTTTTTTACAGTCACAACACGGGCAAAGTATCCAGGAGTCCTTTGCATGAGTTGCATTCATTTCAGTTGCGTTCAGAAACTCCTTGACCTAAAGTTTAGTCATGAATCATTATAATTGAACTAAAATGACTTGTTGCATTCCTTGTTGATTGTCTTATCATTTTGCAATTTGTATTGTCTTGATACATTTATGATACACTAAGTTCTATATTCTTCAACTCTGTTTGGTGAAGCTGTTCATATGCCTAAGTTAGCTACTCTTTTACTGATCCTTGTGCAAATTGAATTAGCAGGAGAATATTTATCCATAGCCAGGGTGTGTGACCGCCGCAGTGACTCGATGGTGCTACTGGTGGGTTTATGGATGGTTGCTCACTGATGACTTGATATTAGATGGCTCGCTGATGGCTTGATATCAAATGTATATGTGATGATCTAGCTATCATGTGGGTGTTGGAGTTATTTGTGATTGTTCAGTTGAAATGCTAATTTTTGACTGTTTTGTTATTGTGCACATTATATATTGTTTGAACTACTATTGGGATGATTTGGCTGTAATTTTATTTTTAGAAAGGCATGTTTTTTTATGCATGTTGATGTTCAAATGAAATTGTTTGCTATATTACTAAGCTGGTTTCGCTGTAACTTTCTCTTACAAAGTCTTTTGGCATCTGTAGGTCTTTGGCATTTGTACTAGACCAAAAGGCCGTGGCCCAGACAATATTTTATGGAAGATTATGCAATTACGAAATAAGGAATGGGTTGTAATATAGCTAGAGCTTGAAAGATACACAAAATGTAAATAGGCCAGAGCCCAAAAAAATGACGTAGCCAAAAAATAAAATGGACTATAAATGGCAAGGCCCAAATAGAAATGAAAAGTTAAATAATAAGAGCTAGATTAAAAAGGTCCAAATATTGGGCTTGACCCATTTAGAATCTTGAACTGGAATAAATGTTATCTACGACCAATTCGTTTGGTCACAGAAATATGACACGTCAGATTCGGTGAGGTGGACGGGCTACATAGGTTAGATTACAAAAGTAATCAACCAAATATAGTCTACCAGAAATATTATCTAAAACCTCTAGACTAGATGCTATGCTGGTAGATAAGAGAAAGTATGACTTGCAAAGTGAGTCGTGCAAAAAAAATATCCATTCAAACGAGCCATTATTTGAAATTACGTGCGCAGATGATTATACAATTTCAGAGTCCAGCCAAGGATTCTGTTCCCACGCCTCACAGATCTTGCGAAAGACTTGTTTAAACATGTTAAACCATTGATTATATCCCTAATTTGGACTGGCTCTAGGGTAGATGCTGAACTACTCAACGATGCCTTGTTTGTGGAGGATTGTAAATTAAGGAGTCAACTACATCGGTAGGAGTAGTTGGAAGGACAGCGTCCAAAGGTAAAAAATGAGACATATACAAGACAAATAGGACTTCCTTGTGTTTATTCGTGCAAACGTACAGAAGAACTTATTATTAATGACGTTTGATATAGGAGGTTAGTTACGTTCAAGAGGCACATCGCTAGTCTTGCGTCAATAATAAATGTTACTGGTAACTTTTCCTCGAATGCTAAAATTAAGCTATCTACTGGTGACGTATGAGTGGAACATCACCATTATATTATATATTTGTAGCATTTGCCAGAGGGTGTGGGTTTAAATGTCACTAGAAACTTTTCATAAAAATTTAAAAGAATAGCTACTTTATTATTGAGTTTCACAACAACTTTATATTTGGAACTAGATATCCATATCACTACATGGAAATGCGATTCGAAAAATAGATAACTTTGAGCAAATGAAAATACTTGCTCTGGGGGCCGGCATGCCGCCTGGCCTATACGAACCGAGCCCATCATGGAGATCGGTGAAGGATGCCTCCGTGATCTTCTTCAAGGCTTTGGCATAATCATCCACGACCCACTGCTCTGGACTCGCCCTAGAAGGGTCGGATTGCCCAGTATATTCATACATCCAGCTGGGTCGGGTTGTGAGCGGCACCAATCACCACCCGAGCCAGCAGTTGAAGAGGTTGATCGTCTTGAACCCCTCGTCCTTGAGTTCGATATCCGAGCGCACATTTCAGTGAAGACCACCTTCTGCGCCTTGGGAAGCTCCTTCACCAACAACCTACGCGGATTACTCCACTATGCGGTGTATGGCAGGATCGCCACCTCCCCGTTAGGGGTCGACTCTATGGAATAGAACCAATATTTCTTCCACTCATTGACTGCTTTCCTGGGCAGCATCAGCTTGTAAAAACTGGCACGAGGCTTTTCCTGAAAGGTGATGCCGCCGGCCGCTAGCGAAGGCCCGCCTTTCCCTTCACGACTGGCTAGGCCTTGGGATAGGTTGAGCCAGAGTAGGAAGTACAAGGGACAACCTAGATAGGATTCGCAGAAAGCGACAAAGACCCCTAACTGCTCGATACTATCTGGCCCCATATCGGAGGGCTTGATCTGGTAGAAAATGGAGGAGTCGTCTAAGGAAGACAGAAGGGGGGAACCCTAGCCCGCGCTCTAGATGGCTAACGAAGGAGATAAAATCCCCGGCTCGTGGCTTGGGTTTGCTCTCGCTCGCTAGGGGAGCTCTCCATTGACCCTTCACAAGGATGCCCGTGTCCTGGAAGTACTACATCAGTGATGTGGTGCACTTTGATTTTGTCTAGGCCGGCGCCATGGATGCGCACTCTTTTGATCTAGAGATCTGGATCGGAAGTTGGTGCGACGGAAGAAGAAAAAGGAAGAATGGAGAAATGTGGGTGAGATCCGTACATCTCTCTGACACTCAATTTATATAGCGGCTGCTAATCTCGGACTAGCCATTCGATTGCGGTAATTCCGCCAAAGTTACCATTAGAAGTTACCTAATGGCTAGTTTTACTATGCTAACGGTCCTACTTCGATCAAATTGGTAACTCGACTCGCCTACTTCACTCGCCCATTCCAATTGTTTGGGCAAGGCGACTCAAGCTCCAACCGATTCGCCTAGCTGTGACTAAGAACATACAGAGGCTTCTCCCTTCATTGGAGGAGTTCGTCACCGATTCGACTGGGCGTCCACTCGGACTTGCCTACTCCAAGTGCCAAGTGGACACCTTCACCGAACTCTGGCTCACTCGGGATTGATGGGGATATACCAATCGGGGTATGCCTAGAAGGACGATTCGACTAGCCCATGACCATGATGAGTGGTCCTGCTGGTGCGGCGACTTGAAAGACACTTCAATGAAGCCTAGTGACTAGAGGTAGAAGGCCCAAGACCTTAGCTAGGCCTAGTCAGATTAAGTCAAACCCTCTGAAACCTAACCTGATTCGGTTGTAATACTGTAAAACCTAGCGAGGTGACCCTATATAAACCTCACGATCTATTAGCTAGCCCATCTAAGTATCTCGCTGCGCACTCGCCGATCTCGCATCCCTTGTAATCCACTCTCCATATTCAGTACAATCAAGCAGGAAGTAGCTCTTTACCCTAGGGGGGGGGGGGGCGAACCTGGATAAACCCTTGTGCGTCCTCAGTCTAGATCTACATATGGCGACTGACTCTTTTGCTCAATCGACTCAATCCCTACCCCAGGTAGCGACTGTCGTGGCCATTCCCACGACAGAATAGGTTGTGAAATAGCCAAAGGTCGAAAGATAGACAGAACATAAATAGGCCAGAGCCCAATAATGACATAGCCCAAAAATAAAATGTACTATAAATGGAAAGTCCCAAATAGAAATACATGGTTAAAGGATAAAATCTGGATAAAAAGGGCCCAAATGTTTGGCTTGACCCATGCTGAACTAGACTTCAATAAATGTTATCTACGACCAATTGGTTTGGTCACAGAAATATGCCATGTCAGATTCGGTCAGGTGGACGGGCTAGATAGGTTACATTGCAAACGTAATCAACCAAATATAAACAACCGGAAATATTATCTAAAGCCTCTGGACTAGATGCTATGCTGGTAGATAAAAGAAAGAATGACTTGCAAAGTTAGTCATGAAAAAAAAGATCCATTCAAACGAGACATTGTTGGTAGTTACGTACTCAGATGATTATACAATTTCAGAATCTGGCCAAGGATTTTGTTCCCACGTCTCACAGATCTTGCGAAAGAATTTTAAAAAAATGTAAAACCATCGATTATATCCCTAATTTGTACTGGCGCTGGGGTGGATGCTGAACAACACAAAGATGCCTTGCTTGTGGGGAATATAAATTAAGGAGGCAACTAGATCAGTAGGAGTAGTTGAGAGGACAGTGTCCAAAGGTCCAAAATTGAGATATGTACAAGACAAATGGAAGGATTAGCGCCAAAACTACTGTTTTGCTTAAGGTGTTACTTTGCTTGTGTTTATTCAAAGTGAACGTACATAACAACTTATAGTGGAGTTTGAAATAGGAGGTTAGTGACGTTCAAGCGGCATATCGCTAGTCTTGCGTCAATAATAAATATTATTGGTGGTGGCTTTTTCTCCAATGCCACAACTAAGCTGTTCATATGAGTGGAACATCACCGTTATATTATTTTTTAGCATTCCCCAGGGTGCGGTTTTCAATGTCACTAGCAACTTAAAAAAATAGAAAATAGCTACTTTTTTATTGAGTTTCACAACAACTTTCTATTAGGAACTAGATATTCATATCACTACCGGGAAGAACAACGTTGCCATGTGTGAAAACCACATGTCAAAGGATCCCGTAACACGGCAACGCTGCTATTGTGCCACGACACACGGGAATAATGAAATGAATTTGAAAGTTTCCACGCTAGCGACCCGCGGCACCTCGTCGTCGACAAACTACAGAAAAGCATACGAACCATGTGTTTCTTTTGTGGGGGCTTTCTCAAGTACTATGCTCGGTAATTTTTTAATTATTTCCTATTTAATAATGTTCGCATCACAAATCTTAACACAAGTAAAATAGTTTTCTATCCCTGCCGAGAGAAACTCTCGGAAAAGGTGGGCAGTTTTCATGCAACGAAGCGATTTGATTTTGTAAAGGTAACGAGGTGTCATATTTCCATCACCCGTTACGAGCATGCCCCTTGTCCACCTTGTTTTCGGGAATGATTATTTCCCGTTTTCCCCTGGTGTGGCTATGGGTATTGGTACCATGGACGTAGTATTAGTCAAACAATTTTTGAGGATAGGCTTAGTTGGATACTTTGACCTACTACCTATTAATTTTTTGATGCAATTATTAGAGGACTATGCAATTTAGGGCACGTGTCTGAGATTAATTTTTCATGGACACGGATTTAATATGGCAACCCAATCATGCATGCATGCCGTTCTTGCATCATGTGGGATTCATTTTCGTTTTAAAATTTCAAATGTTTTATTTCTTGAATCGTAAGTCGAAACTTAGATTTGTTTCATAGTTCTCTTTTTCGCGACAGGATGCCTCTACGTTCTCGTCACCGCTATGTTCTACAGACGTGAAAAATGCAAAAAGTTGAATTTCACGCCTTTTTTGGCCACCTGGTCCGCCCACAAAACACGTTGGAACGATAGGTCTTTAGTTGTGACAGTCAACGATAAGCCCCGTGGAGATTAGTTCGTGACCTACTGGTGACAGTTTTTGCTTGTTCACCGGGGTACACGTTACCGCCGGCGTAGTTTCGCGCTTCCACCAGTAAGGCTGATGCGGCACTAAGCCTTTTTTTGGTAGTGTCAATATCACATGAAGTTAAAAGATGCACATAATTGTTGTAAGGCTATGCCTCTGCCAACAACTTGTGAGGACTACTCACTTATGATTAGATCAACAATCATAAATATTATATAAAAATTATTAAGACAAATACTAAATAGTCTTACACTGCCTGCAATTATGATAAGATCAAGATTACAAGTATAGGACTATGGCTATGGAGAGGGGATGGTGGCAGTGGATCTACTCACCTCAAATACCAAAATGGCTTCAACTGTGTTTATGCACACTGTCATTAGGGTTTCTAGCGGATCGGAGATAAATCTTACATAGACGCCTTCACGCAAGTTTCTTGGTTTGACTAGGCAAAGGCGGTCACACCTAGTATGGGCACGCGGTATGGTCAGGTCCAACCCATACCAGTGCTCGTTAAACCTTCCAGAGCTTTTCTCCATGGCCTCTTTGACTTGGAATTATTTGCAACTCGTGATTCTTCATTAATTGATATTCATTTCACCATAGAAGTACCCAATTATACAAGTAGGAAGATCAAAGAAAGGATTAGCGCATCTATGCAATAATTATTCATTACCCAGGGCCGAACCTGGGAAACTCGGGTGTACCAATCTCGTCCCCGTTTCTCCCTATGTCGATGTGCTATGCATCTCCGGTTCCCCTTGCGATGGTACCTGCCGTAGCATTCCCATGTCAGTAACCTAATTAATGTCCATGTTATATATAATGGCACGCTCAATTGACCTAACTTGATATATCATCAGTTGGGATAAGTTGATACGCACGTGACCCTCCAGATTAATTTGATTGATCCATGATTATGCCACCTATCAGAGTCTAATGTTGCATACGTAACTGAGGTGGCCACCTATAAATACTTCAAATTATCTAATAAACTCATAAGAACAACCAAACCTATCTAATTCTTGCTAATGGATTAAGGAATATCTGGGAAGTGATTACTTCCACGCTTGCTTTCATCTATGAAATGCTTGGACGTTGACGTTGATGTTTCAAGTTTCTGCATTCATTAATTAGCAGACATAAAAGTTGTTCCATGAAGCACACATCAACACTAGCAACAACAATATCTCTGCTCAATTAGTTCCACAACAAAGCCAACCACCTAGTTAACATGAACCAAGCGTATCTCATGTTGCTGACAAAGAATGATTCTGTTTACACCCGATCACTTCATGAGGAGAAGAAGAAATACGATCAAGGACCCTGACTCAAAATATCCACATAATTTTTAAAAGCAATGTGTTTTCTATATGAACCTACACACTAAAAGGGTCTAGATACATTTCCTTCACAAAGCTAAAACATCTTATATTTTGAAACGGAGGGAGTAATAACCAAGGAACTATGCTAGCAATGTGACAATAACTGAACTATGTTTCAGTTTCTATCTAATGGTACGATAGCTTAACTTGACTAGTTCAATCATTAGTTGGATGAATATATAAACTTATAATGAATGTGATCCACATGGGGCCCTCGAGATTAAATACCACCGGTGAGAGTCCAATGTTCTATAAGTAATAGAGGTGGATATGTATGAGTACTACAAATGAACTAGCAGCCTACCAGCATCAAGAAAAACTTATCGTCTTCTTGCAAATGGATTAACACACCATGGAGATGGGCACGTCCCAATACTTAATATTA
Organism: Avena insularis; assembly: GCA_023614405.1. NCBI lineage: Eukaryota > Viridiplantae > Streptophyta > Magnoliopsida > Poales > Poaceae > Avena > Avena insularis. The sequence goes on from CM042692.1 coordinate 542,535,468, forward strand.
ATATTGGGTTTCGTGTGCTTTCCATTGTTTATGTAAGTGTCTAATGAATGTGGCAGTAATACACATGCAAGACTTGCATACTCTCAGCCGCTCTATAAATAGTTGGGCATACTAGTTCATGGACCATAAAGCAAGCAACTATAAATCCCTGCGAAGACTGCCAACACAATTTCATCCTACTAGCAATGGTAGGAGACCAGCTTTTTCTTATCACTGATTACAGACATCCATCATTAGCTTGCATCTTCTGTCTATTTGATCGTACATGTGAGCTAACTTACTATATTTGTGTATGTATTAATTGTGTCCAGGAGACGCCCAAGAAGATTGGCCCGTATGGTTATGGGCAAGGCGCTGCTTTTGACTTTGACACCAAAAATCGCCCAAACTACTCTTGAACATCACTATTTGGAGCAGCGATGGCCCTGATGGTCAAATCAATGCCATATCCTTCATATATCGTGACGAGAAAATGATATAGTCGAGATAGGTCCATATGGCACCATAGATGGTACAAAGCACACGGTATGCAACTTCGGTTTCATAAGTTCATATATGTTGGGTGCTTGCTGCCCAGCATAAATTTCATACACACTATATAACACGTGCAGTTTATTTATGTCCTACATGTTTTTCTCTCTCTTGAAGTAATGTTGGATTTTGTATGAAGTCTTCAAGGGCTATATATTAGTTAATTATTTAATAAATAACAATAATGGCTTCTTTCTGTATTCATTGTAATATTGTGCAGATATATATTAAACATGGTGAGTATTTGACCATGCTCTCCGCTACTTCAACCCTCCATCACTGCGCTCAACTTCAACACAACTACGGATGCACACGGGCAGTTCGTAAGTGCCCAAACATTGGAGACACTTCTTTCTCCATTGATGTGGATCACGAGTCCATTGTCACCTTATTTGGCCAAACCGATGACAAGGTCAGGTCCATCGGTGCCTATTCTGCTTCCCGGGCATGATCGATCAATCCTTTATCAAAAGCATGTCATGCATGTGATTTTTACATAAATATCTCCTATAGGTGTGACCTACGTACCTAGCAACTACTTGCTGTTAAATAAAATTTGCATCCTGCCAGCAAACTGGAGTACACACCAGAGAGCAGGTACTCCATGCGATGGAAGGATCCATGGCATTTAATTGTTCCTTGTACTATATTGTATTGTATAATGTGTCATGTACGTGTGGTTTGTATAGTCCTCACACTGTTATACTTTTTATAATAATAAATAAATATTTTACGTGTTTTCTCCAAGACTAAACGGCTACCAGTTTATTGTATGGAAACGAATCATTGCAAGAATCATTTTTATTGACTAATTCCTTTAGATTTGATGGCAAGTTCTGACTCCGTTTTCACGCTATAACTTAGACCACAGCCGCCAAGGACCTTACTAAGGGTGTCGAATATAATGATCTTTTCCGTAAATCGTCTACCGTTCTAGCAACTAGCCAAGCCCTAGTAGGCTAGAATAGATTTATATTAACATTAATTTGTAGACGTGTGATAAAATGTTCTGCCTAACAATCAAGCCACAGGGTGCGCAAAGTGAGGTTTACTATACATGACTAATGCTAAAGAGAACCGTTCTTTTCGGGTCAACGTAAACTACACTAACATTAACATGATAGTTTTAAGAACCTTGGCATTAATTGACTAGTATAACAATGGTTGTCATACTTTCCCTCACATGAATTAAGCGTGGAACTCTCCTTCTCCTTTCACCACTCGTTGAGCTAGAAATTCGGCAAGCTCCGCGCAGAACATTTTTAGCTTGACCATCGGCAGTTTCGTCTCTTCAATTTGCGGACACTATGTAAATAGGTACAAATAAGAAGAATATTTTAATAAAAGAATAAGACAATGCTTGCATACCAGTTGTTCTTGTCTAGGAACAACCAGGTTGGCCATCATGTTGCTCATATGCTGGAAAACATAGTAGTCACAAAGTTGCGTCGATGGAGGCTGTTGGTGGCACTAAAACAAACAATATGTGGAAATGAACACATTACCCAGACAATATATTTCTCATGCATGCATATATATGTGTATAAGTGATAGTAGAAACTAACTGGTTGGCTCTTGTAATGGGCTAGCAATTTGTAGTTCTTCGTTGGATTTCCTTCTTTGAACGATATACTTTAAACAATCTAAAAGCAGGATGACAAAAAAATTATATTATTACAAAACCAGGATGTATCCAAGATCAAAATCACTTTTATTATGAAAATAGAAGTATTAAATGTAGGGGTTCGTAGCATGGAAAACAAAAAATTTCTATCGCATACAAACAAACAAGCCAAGATCTATCTACTAGATTGCAGCAACGAGTCGATGGAATAACTCACCCTCGAAGATTCCAAAGTGTTTAACGAGAGCAGATTCTCGTGGGTGATGTAGTCGTACTCTTTCCGATCTCAAGATCGCGTGGACGATCCTTCCAGCGCCACGTTCGGCAGCGCTCCATGATCGGTCACACGTTCGGTACTGACGAAGACCTTCCTCTCCTTGTTCCAGCAGCGGAGGTTGTAGCACTCTCCTCGATTCCGCAGCACAACGGCGTGGTACCGAAGTAGAGGGGAAATCCCAGGACTTCGCCTTAAGCCAAAGTGCAGTATGGTGGAGCTTATGAGAGAGGCTATTAGTGGTCTAGTAATTAGACACACCAATTAGAAGGCTCTAAACCAATTAGAAGGCTCTAAACCGAAATAGCTCTAAACCGGGGTTTAGGTCTAGGGTTTAGTTTAGAGGATAGGAACTTGTGTGTTCTAGGAGGGGCAGCCCTGCCCCTCCCTTTATAGGTGGGAGGGCCGGCGGCCAAGGGGAGGAGTTCCTCCCCAAGTCGGCCTTGGGAGGTGCGCCGGCCAAGGGGAGGAACCCTCCTCCAACTCGGCCTCCACCAATCCTCCTCTTTTCCCACTTCCCAAAATTGTTTGACTTTCAAACTAGCCGTTTGACTTTTCAATTTAGGATTTAAATAAACCCTTTATTTTGGACAGCGAGAACACTTAGTACATGATGCAATCATTCCAACTTACAATGACACATTCATGTACCCTTCCCCCCCGGAGTGCCGGACATTCCGGGACCTTCTAGAATGTTCCCGATGAAAACACCGGAACCATTCCCCAACTCCAAAACGGGACTTTCCTTATATGAATCTTATTCTCCGGACCATTCCGGATCTCCTCGTGATATCCCGGATCCCATCCGAGACTCCGAACAACATTCGGTCTCTTTCTCATAATACCATAACTACTCAAAACAACGTCGAATCTTAAGTGTGTCTCCCTACGGTTCGTGAATTATGCGGACATGATCGAGACACTTCTCCGAACAATAACCAATAGAGGAATCTGGAAATTCATATGGCTCCCACATATTTCTACGATTACTTTGCGATCGAATGAACCACTTACATACGATACCAATTTCCCTTTGTCTCACGATATGTTACTTATCCGAGGTTATGATCGTCGGTATCTCTGCATACCTAGTTCATCCTCGCATCGATAAGTACTCTTCTCTCGTTCCCGTGATATGTGATCCCTTGTGACCAAGTCACATGCTTGCAAGCTAATTGGATGACATTTCACCGAGAGGGCCCAGAGAATATCTATCCGTCATGTGGATGGACAAATCCCACTCTTGATCCATGTGTTTCAACCAATACTTTCCGAACACTCAATGCCACCTTTATAGCCACCCTGTTACGGTGTGGTGTTTGATGACATCAAAGCATCCATCCAGCAAAGGTGATATGCATGATCTCATGGTCGAAGGAATTAGGTTACTATGTATCAGAAAGCATATAGCAATTGAACTATTGAAATGACTTGATCTTTATGCTACGCTTATCTATAGGAGTATGTCCACCATATCATTCTCCTAACGATATGATCTTGTTGTTAATAACATCTCAATGTTCATGATAGGGAAACCACAATCATCTATTAACCAACAAGCTAGTATTATATAGAGGCTTTACTAGGGACTTCAAATTAAGTTTACAATTCACACAAGTATTAATGTTTCCTTGTTAATACTATTATAGCATGAATATAAACATTTATCATAAACACAAAGATATATAATAATAACTACATTTATTATTGCCTCTAGGGCATATCTCCAACAATCTCCCACTTGCACTAGAGTCATCTAATCTAGATTACATGGTAATATACCGAACACCCATGGCAGTTTGGTGTTGGTCATGTTTTGCCCTCGGGAGAGGTTTAGTCAACGGATCCGCCACATTCGGATCTGTGTGTACTTTGCAAATCTTTATATCCCCATCCTGGATATGTTCTCGAATAGCGTGGAAAGGCAGCTTGATATGCATCAGCTTCTTGTGTGACCTTGGTTCTTGCGCATTGGCTATGGCGCCCATGTTATCACAGTAGATAGACATTGGGTCCAGCGCACTTGGAACCACACCCAGCTCTGTAATGAACTCTTTCATCCATATCGCTTCTTGTGAAGCCTCTGAAGCAGCCATGTATTCCGATTCAGTTGAAGATCTCGCCACAACGCTTTGCTTTGCACTCCTCCAGCTAACTGCTGCACCATTCAAAATAAATACGTATCCAGATTGTGATTTAGAATCATCCGGATCGGTGTTCCAACTAGCATCGGTGTAACCATTAACAACGAGCTGTTCATCACCTCCATAAGAAAGAACCATATCCTTAGTTCTTCTCAAGTACTTAAGGATGTTTTTGATCATTGTCCAATGATCCACTCTGGATCACTTTGATATCTGCTAGTTAAACTAACGGATATGCAATGTCGGGTCTAGTACATAGCATGGCATACATTAGAGATCCTATGGCTGATGCATAGGAGTCTTACTCATCCTTTCTCTATCTTACGCCCGATGTCGGACTTTGAGTTTTACTCAAGGTCGATTAGCAACATGGGCAAGAACCCTTTCTTGCTATCTTCCATTCCAAACCTCTTTAGAACTTTGTCCAAATATGTACTTTGTGACAATGATATTTGGCGTTTCGATCTATCTCTATAAATCTTTATGCCTAATATGTAAGCTGCTTCGCCAAGATCCTTCATTGAAAAACTATTATTCAAATACTCTTTGACACTATTAAGAAGGTCTACATCATTCCCAATCAACAATATGTCATCCACATACAGTATTAAGAATGCCACAGAGCTCCCACTCACTTTCTTGTAAATACAAGCTTCTCCATAAGTTTGTATAAAACCAAAACTTTTGATTACCTTATCAAACGTTGATTCCAACTTCGGATGCTTGCTTCAATCCATAGATGGACCGTTGAAGTTTGCATACCTTGTTAGCATCTTTAGGATCGACAAAACCTTTGGGTTGCATCATATACAACTCTTCATCAATGTCTCCATTGAGGAATGCTGTTTTGACATCCATCTGCCATATCTCATAATCGTAATATGCAGCGATTGCTAACATAATCCTCACAGATTTTAGCTTCGCTCTGGTGAGAAAGTCTCATCGTAGTCAACTCCTTGAATTTGTCGAAACCCTTTGCGACAAGTCGAGCTTTATAGACGATAACATTACCATCAGCATCTGTTTTCCTCTTGAAAATCCATTTGTTCTCGACAGCCTTCCGCCATCCTAAGTCCACCAAAGTCCATACTTGGTTTTCGACATGGATCCAATCTCGGATTTCATGGCTTCTTGCCATTTATTGGAATCTGGGCTCATCATCGCTTCCTCATATGTCTCGGGGTCATCGTTGTCCACCAACATGACATTCATAATGGAATCATACCAACTGGAGTGGTACGATTTCGCTGACCTCCGAGGCTCAGAGCAACTTCAACCGAAGTTTCATGATCACCATCATTAGCTTCCTCTCTTATTGGTGCAGGCACCACAGAACTTCTTCCGTGCTGCGCTACTCGCAATTTCGAGAGAAGGTTCGACAACCTCGTCGAAGTTCTACTTTCCTTCCAGTCACTTCTTCGAGAGAAATTCCTTCTCTAGAAAGGATCCATTCTGGCAACGAAGATTTTGCCTTCGGATCTATGATAGAAGGTATACCCAATAGTTTCCTTCGGGTATCCTATGAAGACGCATTTTTCCGCTTTGGGTTCAAGCTTGTCCGGCTGTAACTTCTTTACATAGGCTTCGCATCCCCAAACTTTAAGGAACGACAATTTAGGTTTCTTCCCAAACCATAATTCATACGGTGTCGTTTCAACGGATTTAGACGGTGCCCTATTTAAAGTGAATGCGGCTGTTTCTAATGCATAACCCCAAAATGATAGTGGTAAATCTGTAAGTGACATCATAGAACGAACCATATCTAAGAGAGTTCGATTACGACGTTCAGACACACCATTACGCTGTGGTGTTCCCGGCGGTGTCAACTGCGAAAGTATTCCACATTTCTTCAAATGCTCGCCAAACTCGTAACTTAGATATTCACCTCCACGATCAGAACGTATAAATTTAATCTTCTTGTTACGTTGATTCTCTACCTCACTTTGAAACTCCTTAAACTTCTCGAAAGTTTCGGACTTATGTTTCATGAAATAGATATACCCATATCTACTCAAATCATCCGTGAAGGTAAGAACATAACGATAACCACCGCGCGATGCTACACTCATTGGACCACACACATCGGTATGTATGATTTCCAATAAGTCTGTAGCTCGCTCCATCATACCAGAAAATGGAGTCTTAGTCATTTTACCCATCAGACATGCTTCGCATCTTTCAAGTGATTCAAAATCAAGTGATTCAAGAAGTCCATCGGAATGGAGTTTCTTCATACGCTTCACTCCAATGTGACCAAGACGACAGTGCCACATATAGGTCGAGTTATCGCTTGATTTCAATCGTTTAGCTTCAATGTTATTAATATGTGTATTTCTACTATCGAGATTCAACAAGAATAGACCATCTATCAAAGGTGCATGTGCATAAAACATATTACTCATATAAATCGAACAACCATTATTCTCGGATTTAAACAAGTATCCGTCTCGCAATAAACAAGATCCTGATATAATGTTCATGCTCAACGCAGGCACCAAATAACAATTATTTAAGTATAAAACTAATCCCGATGGTAGATGAAGAGGTAGCGTGCCGACCGCGATCACATCAACCTTTGATCCGTTTCCTACGCGCATCGTCACCTCGTTCTTCACTAGCTTCCGTTTATTCTGCAGCTCCTGTTTCGAGTTACAAATATGAGCAACCGAACCAGTATCAAATACCCAGGCACTACTACGAATACTAGTGAGATACACATCAATAACATGTATATCAGATATACCTTTCTTCTTGATGTTGCCGTTCTTCAAATCCGCCAAGTACTTTGGGCAATTCCGCTTCAGGACCTTCTCCCTTGCAAGAAAAGCACTCAAGATCGTGCTTGGGTCCAGCCTTGGTCCTCTTCGTCGGCGTGGCAGCTTTCTTACCACCCTTCTTGAAGTGTCCCTTCTGCTTAGACTTGCCTTTCTTGAATTTGGTGGTCTTATTGACCATCAACACTTGGTGCTCTTTCTTGATCTCCACTTCTGCAGATTTTAACATAGCAAATAGTTCTGGCAACTCTTTGTTCATGTTCTGTTGTAGTTCATCACAAAGTTCTTGTAACTTGGTGGTAGTGATTGGAGGATGCGGTAAACCCCCAAAGTATTAGGAATCACTATACCCAAGCTTTGAAGTTTATTTGCGTGCCCAGACATCTTAAGCACATGCTCACTGACGGAGCTACCCTCTTCCATCTTGCAGTTAAAGAACTTTTCAGAAGCTTCATAACTTTCAATTGCCGCATGAGTCTCAAAGATTAATTTGAGATCCTCGACAATATCATATGGATCTGACTCTTCAAACCTTTTCTGAAGCTCTGATTCTAAACCATACAAGATAGCACACTGAACTATGGAGTACTGATTCTTCCGAGCGAGGTAAACATTCTTTACTTCATCGGTAGCATCAGCTGCAGGTGGGTCACCTAGCGGTGCATCCAGCACATAGGTCAAATTACCAGCTGTGAGGACAATCCTCAAATTGCGGAACCAATCCGCGAAGTTGCTTCCATTGTTTTTTCAACTTTTCTTTCTCTAGGAACGCATTAAAATTGATGGTAGGGGCTGCCATTGATCTACAACATATTTGCAATAGTTTAGACTAAGTTTATGACAAATTGAGTTCAAATTAATGAAATTAAACTAGGTGAACTCCCACTCAAAACAACATCCCTCACATTGTTTTAGTGATCACACGAACCAAATCCACTACATCAACACCGATCATCACGAGAGTTGATATAGTTTTAATGGCGAACAATCATCATGTTCATCATATCTACTATATGATTCATGCTTTACCTTTCGGCGATCCGTGTTCCTGAGGCCATGTCTGTACATGCTAGGCTCGTCAAGATCAAACCTTAGCTACCGCATAAGCAAATCTGGCTTGCTTACGTTGTATTCACCCGCGGAATCAAAGACACCCGATCATCACGTGGTGCTTCGAAGCAGCAAGCTTTGGCAACGGTGCATACTAAGGGTGAACACTTTAGAACTTGAAATTTATGTGCATGAGGGATCATCTTATAATGCTACCGTCGTCTACTAAGCAATACAAGATGCATAAAGGATTAACATCACATGCAATTCATAATATGTGATATGATATGGCCTTTCTTCTTTGTGCTTCCGATCTCCATCTTCAAGCACGAACATGATCTCCATCATCACCGGCTTAGCATCAAGGTCAATGACGCTTCTTTCATGGTTGTCGTCTACCAACTATTACAACTATTTTGAATAGACACGCAGGTCTTAACAGAAATTAAAGACAACCATATGGCTCCTGCCGGTTGCCAACTTACAATAAGGAACATTGCATACATCAAATATAATCACAATCATGGCCATATCACATCACTGAACACCCCTGCAAAACAAAGTTAGACGCCTCTACTTTCTTTGCATATTTTACGTGGTTTGGGGCTTTCAATAAGTGTCGTTCTAACTTACGAACAAGAACCACAACATTGATACTAGCATTGTTGATCACCCGTTGTAAATTGGATCTTTACTATGCTAGGAGAAACAGCACCATAAAGCCACTTATGCAATACAAGTTGCATGTTAAGCGTGGAGCAAGTCTCATGAACGATGTCATGTAAGGTTAGCCCGGGCCGCTTCATCCCAACATACCGCAAGATGCAAAGTACACAAAAAGCAATCTACAATAAAAGCATCAACGCCCACAATGACCATTGTGTTCTACTCGTGCAACAGATCTACATAACACCACTATTGGCAGATCAGTTGTACTCATTGGCCAGGTTACCATCTTCGACTATATGTACTTTCCAAGGGTACGAGATAAATGGGAATACATTTTACACGATCGCCCAAGATAAAAAGAGCACCAACCAAAATAGTGGTGTCCGCTTTGATGCAACAGATGACAATGGGCAGAAGGAAACATATTATGGGTACATAGAGGAGATATGGGAACTTGACTATGGACCTACTTTTAAGGTCCCTTTGTTTCGGTGCAAATGGGTCAAGCTGACAGGAGGCGAGGTACATGTAGACCAAAAGTACGGCATGACAACAGTGGATCTCAACAATCTTGCGTACATGGATGAACCATTCGTCCTAGCCAACGATGTGGCTCAGGTTTTCTATGTGAAGGACATGTCTACCAAACCGAGAAAATGGAAAGATAAGCAAAAGAATACATAATACGATGAGCCAAAGCGCCACATAGTTCTTTCAGGGAAAAGAAACATCATGGGAGTGGATGACAAGATAGACATGTCAGAAGGTTACAATAAGTTTCATGAAATTTCGCCCTTCAAAGTGAAAACTGACCCAAACATCCTGTTAAATGATGAAGATTCTCCATGGCTACGGTGCAGAAGAAAACCACAACACTAGAGGTTGGTGATGTGTAATAATGTATTAAACCTTTTATTTGAGACATAAATCTATGTAATATATTAAACCTTTTATTTGAGACATAAAGGCCCCCTTTCATGTAATACATCTTGCTCAATAAAACTAGACGTTGACGACCGGGTTCTGAGCCGCGGGAGGTGATCACCCAAAGAGAAGGAACCATCATAGGAGTATAGCTCGGGCGAGGTCCCTGAAGAAGCTGCCACAAATTGGAAAACCTGACCTCCAATGCATACATATAGCGGCGGACGTGCTCGTCCTCCTCCCTAACACGCCTCCGTACCACCTCCTCGGGGGCCGGCTCCCTCTGCACCGTTCCTGGACCATGCGACCGCCACCAAAGAAGCTTCGGGTCCACGACGAGACCCGGATTCCTCACCAAGCTACTCGTCCCAGAAGGTAGCACCTCCTAGTGCCAGCCCGGCGGAGCCCAGTCTCGGACATGCCCGACGGAGCCCAGTACTCCGTCGTTGTCGCCGAGTCATGGACGAACACGCGGGGGCATCCTATAGTCGGTGGGGAATGCATGGATGTGTGGTGGTCATGACAGTCGCCGACCTATATATAGAGGGAAAGGCCGGGAAAACATAGCGGGAAATATGTTTAGCTCCGGTTGGTGTCTCTATCTTTAGTCCCGGTTGGAGACACCAACCGGGACTAAAATGGGTGGCGGGAAATGGAGGGAAAGGGCGGGAAAACATGGCGGGAAATATGTTTAGCCCCGGTTGGTGTCTCCATCTTTAGTCCCGGTTGGAGACATCAACCGGGACTAAACATGGGTGGCGGGAAAATGTGGCGGGAAACGGAGGGAAAGGGCGGGAAAAAATGGCGGGAAATTAAGTTATAGCACGACTGAAAATTAAGATACAATCCTCCGGCATCTCCAACATATAGCACGACTGAAAAATAAGATACATAGCACAATTGAAAATTAAGAAACATGCCTAATGTTGGAGTGATTCAGTCATGCTCCTGCCTAGCCCTGTAATACTCGCCACTGTAGTCATCGGAGCCATCGTCGTTGTCGTCGTCGGGCTCGCCGTAGTCGAACCTTGAAGGCTAGGCATGTGTGGGCTGGATTGGAGGGTACCGCAGGCGGGGGTTATTGCTGGCCGTGTTGTAGGCCATGACGCTCTGGAGAGTCCAGCCGCGCCACCACAGCCGACGGCCGGCCTCGTTGAAGTTCGAAGGAGGTGGGACATCCTCCTCGTGCATGGCGAGCGCCCTCTCACGTCGATTGATGAAGAAGGCTTCCCAAGTGGGGAGATAGTCGGGATGCCAGTTGGGATTCCTCCGCTGCTCTAGCGTGAGCTCGAGGTAGTAGTGGTTCGTGATGGCCATCCGGTGCTCCACACCTAGAGGGACAGGAGGGACCGACACGCCTCCGGCGCTCAGCATCCAGCCGGTGGGGACGCGGTAGCCCGGCGGGCAGGGGTAGTTCGAGGCGCAAAGCGCCTTTGCCTCCTAGGGGTTAGAGGTATGGTGGAAGGCATGGGAGAGAGTGAAGAGAGGCGGCAGATATGAGTCCAGATGTGCTATCGCAACGACCAAGCCTAAATATATATATAGTGAGAAATGTCAGGAAGACAGAGGAGGAAAGCGGTGGAAAAGGCGGGAAGATAACGGGCGGGAACAAAACGGGCAGGAAATAATAAGGCGGGAAGAAACAGACCTTTAGTACCGGTTTCACGCGATTTTTTTACCAACCGGGACTAAAGGGGCTTATTTTTTGTAATAAAATAATAAAAAATGAATTTCTTTAGAACCAAGTGTTAGAGGAACAAATATGACATTGATTTCCATGTTGAGATACATATATGCGCCGAAACCCGAAACCCTAACCCTAAACCTGTATTTTTAAATTGAAAATGGCAAAATGGTTAATAGTTTCACTAGTTAGAATAATTATTTTATAAAACAGAAAATAGATTTGGATAACTTATGCAAATTCAAGAAGTTTTCATGTTGAAATTTTTCTCAAATTCATAAGTATGCAGAAACTGTATAATTCAACTGTTTAAAAAATATCCAAATTGAATTTTTTTTAAACATATGCAAAAGGACCTTTAGTCCCGGTGCGTGCTATGCACCGGGACTAAAGGGGTTCCATTGGCGCGCGTGCCGAAAACTCTTAAGTTCCGGTGCGTGGCACGCACCGGGACTAAAGACCCCCCCTTTAGTCCCGGTTGCAGCCACGAGCCGGGACTAAAGGGTCGGAGGTATATAACCACCCTCTTCTTCCCCCGGTCGAATCCATCGACCGGGAGCAATCGCGAGGAGCACACCGAGAGCCGCCAGGCTGCCAAAAATTCCCGCCGCCGCACCTCGTCCTCCCTCTCCGGCTGCCACACCTCCAGCCGCCGCCGCTGCCGCGACCTCCATCCGCGTCGTCGGCCAGTTCCAGCCGCCGCCTCCCTCTCCAGTCGCCTCGTCGTCCGCCTCCCTCTCCCGCCGCCGCCACACCTCCAGCCGCCACCGTGCCGCCGCCTCGCCACCGCGACACCACGCCACCGCCCCGCGCAGGTATTTTTTCCTAGTATTTTTCCTAGTATTTTTCCAAGTATTTTTTTCTAGTACTTAGTATGTAGTAGTATCATAGTCTTAGTGTATTTTTTCCTAGTATTTTTCCTGGTATTTTTTCCGAGTATTTTTCCTTGTATTTTTCCTAGTATTTTTTTCTAGTACTTAGTATGTAATAGTATCATAGTCTTAGTGTATTTTTTTCTAGTACTTAGTATGTAGTAGTATCATAGTCTTAGTGTATTTTTCCTAGTATTTTTTTCTAGTACTTAGTATGTAGTAGTATCATAGTCTTAGTGTAATTTTTCCTAGTATTTTTTTCTAGTACATAGTATGTAGTAGTATCATGGTCTTAGTGTATTTTTTCCTAGTATTTTTTCTAGTACTTAGTGTATTTATAGTCTTAGCGTATTTTTTCCTAGTATTTTTTCTAGTACTTAGTATGTAGTAGTATCATAGTCTTAGTGTATTTTTTCCTAGTATTTTTTCTAGTACTTAGCGTATTTATAGTCTTAGTGTATTTCTTCCTAGTATTTTTCCTAATATTTTTCCTAGTATTTTTTCCTAGTATTTTTTTCTAGTACTTAGTATGTAGTAGTATCATAGTCTTAGTGTATTTTTTCCTAGTATTTTTCCTAGTATTTCCTAGTATTTTTTTCTGGTACTTAGTATGTAGTAGTATCATAGTCTTAGTGTATTTTTTCCTAGTATTTTTCTCGAGGATTATTGTAGCAAATTGTGTGTTCATATTATTGTTTAGTATTATGTTATGCAGCAATATTGAATGAAAAATGTTATTGTGTGCATTTTGTAGAAAACTATGGATCCAATCCAGAGAGACCTAGCACAGGAAGAAATTCTCGAGGATATGATCAACGACACCCCCCATGTTGATCCACCCGAATCTCCGTCGATTTATCTGAACCCCTCCGGTGAGGGAGAGGAGGTCGACCGAAATGGTCAAGGAGAAGTCGCCGTCTCCGGTGGTGGAGAAGCCGACGGCTCCGGTGGACCCTTAATGACGTTCGGCGAGGTATACATATGAAGTCTAGTGATCAGTAGATGCATTAACTGAGTTGTATATATATAAATTGACGAATGTTTCTTCTCTTAGGCCTCCACATCGAGCAAAAAATATTCCAAACGAGGCCCACCCAAAAAGTTGGACGCATCACGTGTTATACAATTATGCTGGTATCAGCACGGGGTGAACGGTTGGAACCTGAAAAGGCTTAAAGTGTATTTGTACAACAATGCGGAGTTATGGTTAGGGATCGCATCCCGATCACCGTTCGAGAGTGGAATAAGACCAAAGGGGCGGAAGAGGGTGAGTATGTCACCGACAGGTACAAAGAGGGTCTTTGGAATGACCTCATGGCACATTTCACCCTGCCAGAATGTGAGGATGAAGCCGACACAGCTGCATTGAGGAAGAAAATCAAGCAGTGGACTCTTACGAAGATGACCGAACTATTCAAGAACTGGAAGAAAGCATTATGGCAAAAGTATCAGAAGATGAAGACTCCTCCTAAATTCGAAGGCTATCTATCGAAGCAGCAGGCTAACTGGGATGCATTTGTGAAGTACAAGGATTCAGAACCTATTAAGGAAATTTCGGAACAAAACAAGAAAAATGCCGCGATGAAGAAATATCACCATCACCTGGGGCCAAGGGGCTCTGTGACGCCATGCCAAAGTGGGATGCTAAAGAGAATGAGCTGCTTGCTAAAGGGATCACTCCAGAACCAATACACGAAGAATGGGATCTGAGGGCAAGGAATTGGTTCCTTGGGCATGGGAGTGAGTATGACGAAAGTACAAGGGACCTTATTTGCAGTGACAGGATTAGGATACCCCGGGAGACATGGCAGAAAGTGGTGCAGGAAATTAAAGCGGGGACAACAAAGTTGCGTCCCGATAGAGAGAAAGACTTGCTGACAAAGGTCCTCGGGAATGAAGAACGCAGAGGACGAGTACGAGGTCTTGGCCATAGTTATACGTGGGAGATGGGGTTTCCCAAAGACATAGATACTTATAGGAGCCGAGAGAGAGCAAAGAGGCGATGGCAGGAGGAGGAGGGAGACATGTTCAAGGAGTTGCTAGGAAGACTTGAAAAGCAACAACAACAGATTGACGAACTTCGAGGAGTAGCGCGCCTGCAAGATCCTGTACTCGATATTACCGCCATCCCATCTCAGCAGAGAAGCAGCGTGGTTAAATCGGAGGTTTCTTCTGACGATGCACGGATGGTAGATGGTGGTCCCGGCTACCCCGTGGATGGAATCAAGGAGCAGGCATCTTGTGAGCTCCATCATAAGGTGAAGAACCTATCCATCAAGGTGGCGGTCGGATGTGCTTTACCTTGTCCACCTGGCGCACGCTGGCATGGTCGTGAGATTCCAGCTGGCTATGCTAAAGTCGCTGTGGATGAAATTGCAACGGGGTGGGACTCAATCGAGCTTGACATCCCTGGACCTAAAGGTGAGAGGACACTAGGAGAAGTACTGGGTGGTATCATTCTATGGGACAAGAACAACATCAAGCTTCCAGGCTCGACGCCAAGGCCAACACCGCCTCCGAGTCATCGCATGTCACCTTCACCTCCATCACCTCCAAGAAGCCCACCCCATGACTACGACCACCATAGTCCGAGTCCATCTCGATCTCCGCCGCAGCGTCAGCCGTCTTCGCCGCCTGCTAAGGACAATAAGCGGAAGCGTGCTCCGTTGATGAGTACTAAACGACGCAGCAGCCCAAAACGACAAATGTCGCCCCTCCCAAGAGTACCTCATAAGAATCTTCCCATCAGACCTTATGATCGTACTGACGAGGAAACCGCAGCAATTACAAAGGCCCATTGTGATGCGCATTTTCAAAAGAAGAAACCCGAGTCCGCCCCGGTATACAACGAGAAGCAAAAAGTGTATGCACATACTTTTCTGAACACAAAATCGCAGTATGAGTTGCACCATAAGCCAGATGACTATCTACGCACACTTCAGAAGGAAGCAAAGAAGAGCAAATCAAGTAGAAGTGCAATAGGGAGCAAATCATCAGGTCAAAGTGCAACCGGGAAAAGAATGGACGTCCCCTAGCTTGGGAAACAGGCCAAAAAATCGATCCCACCCCTCCAGGTGGTATCCTATGACACTCCCCAGCAGGATATGGAAAAAGCTAAGAAGCTTGCGGCCTCTATGAATGTGACTATTGAGGAATTGCTAGGTGCCCAGGACGACATGTTACCCAAGGCTCAGATAGTCCCTAAATATGTCCCAGGGAAGCAGCTGTTCATTTTTGAGCAGTTCCAACAACTGCCAACACACATGCGGAGTTTACATAAATGGTACATGAAAGGGGGCGAAAGTCCCACATGACTACTACTTCCGAGCCGACGAGGTCCAGTTGAGTTTCCAGAACTAATGAACATATACAGTTTCGACGCCCTCGACAAAATCTCATGAGTTGCTATTGTCTATAAGTTGTTGAATTCATTGTCTATATACAAGTTGTTCATTTTTTCAGTTGTTCAGTTCATTGCATGTAATTATCCTCATTATATCCTTTTGTACTCTATCATTATGCAGAATGAAGATCATGGAATGTAAAAGAAGGTCACTCTTTAGTGTTGGGTTTATTGACCTAGATAAAATACATTTTAATACGCTAGAGGATAAACCTGAGGAGACGCAGAATAACCTTCCAAGGTTTCTAACAGAGCAACATTTCTGTGACCACATACTGTTTCCTTACAATTTCCGGTGAGGGTCTTACTCTGTTGTACACATTCACTTTTTCTTACTCGATGTTAAGTGTAATTGATGAGTTACTGATGTATATATAAACATGTGCAGTTTCCACTGGATTCTCATGGTCATTCAACTTGATAAGGGAAGAGTTGAAGTCATGGGGCCATTAAAGAGACCCCTGGAACAGTTTAGAGACATGCAGGACATGCTCCAGAGGTAATTTTCATGCTACATCGGTCTCTTTCGTTGATTTCTTGAGATATCACGTAATAAATAACTCATTCATTCATTTTCTTTGTCGGACAGGGTTTGGAGCCTGTTAAAGAGTAGGGTTACAGGTTCCTTTAGTAAGGAGATGATGTTTACTCCGGTCTCGGTAAGTAATACGTGATATGTTCCCGCATCTCTTTACTTCTAGTTTCAAGATAATTATGATGCTAGATTATAATTTTGATTGAATTTTATTCTCGTAAAGTGCACGAGGCAGCCACAGGGGACGAATCTATGTGGATACTACGTTTGCGAGTTCATTCGCACGTTTACCACTAAGCACAATGATTATAGAGTCGATGTAAGGAATACATTCACAACATTATTTTATTACCGTCACTTTTTGTTATCATGATTGATATTCATATTGATCTCCTTTTCTTATATAGTTCTAGAGAATGCGGGATCAGCTCCTACCAGAGCAACGCGTTCTAGCAATTGCAGAAGAACTGGCGGCATTTTTGATGAACGAGATGATAGATGACGCTGGAGAATTTAGTGTGAATAGGCGCTTCTGATGATCCCCGGCCGTGTAATTGAATAGACGGGATGTAGTCCCGGTAATTTTGTGATCTCCATGTAATTAACTATCATGTATATATTTGTATGCTCGATCTTAAGAGAAGTTATCTTATGTATGCACGAACGTGTACGGTATGTGGTAGCGTAGAAAACTATTTTGAAATGAAAAAGAGAAAAAAGATACAAATTGAATTCTCTGTCAGGGCAGAGAAACTGCCTAAACTTCTGCCGCGACAGAGAACCATTTGTCCCGGTTTATGTCTGAACCGGGACTAATGGGGGCACCACCGCACACCCGGCCACATGGATACCTATTGGTCCCAGCTGGTAAGCGGACCGGGACTAGTGGGGGGGCCTTTAGTCCCGCCCCTCTAGTCCCGGTTACTAGAACCGGGACTAAATCCCCTTATGGGCCGGGACTGAAGGCCCTTTTTCTACTAGTGTTATGATATACTTAAATTTTGCTTTGATAATTACAAGAATGAAAATAGCTATATTCTTGAATACACTAAAGATGCTCTCCACCAATGAAGGAGACTAATGCCTTGCAGGAGCCTATGGAAGAAGAAATTACTGAAACTGGAAGCTCATTGGATGAAAAAGAGGAGGAGAGTGATGATCAAGAGGAGGAAGAATGGAGCAGCCACCCATGTCTACCTTCCAATAAGAGTAACTCGTTAACTAATACCTTATTTGATTGCCCTCTGTGCATACCAAAGGAGGAAGAATATGATATTTATATTGTTGAGTTTGTTCATGATGCTACTGGAAATTATTATGAGAGGGGAAAATATGGTTGTTGGAATTCTCATGTTACTAAAACACCTCTCTTTATATTGAAAGTTTCAAAGTTGCTCTTGTTTTATCTACCCATTCTTGTTACTATGTGCTTCTTTGATTTATTTTCTTAGAAGATTCCTATGCATAGGAAGTGGGTTAGACTTAAATATGTTGATATTTGCTTCTTGGTGCTCTCTTTTACTCCAATTCATATTCTTTTGTGAGCATCATTGAAATTATCATGCCTAGCTTAAAGGCGTTAAATAAAAGCACTATTGGGACATAGCCCACAATTAGTAAGTTTTAGTTGAGTCTTGGAAGTTATTGCTTCAGTAATAACATCTCCTTATCCTTTTTGTTTCATTTTTGTGCCAAAAATAACCTCTAATGAGAGAGAAGTAAGACTTGGGAAAGTTGCTGTCCTGAAACAAATTTTTTGTGCTTCGCTGTAAAAATTCTTTAAAAATCCATGTACGTCGGATTGCGCTGCAAAATTTTGTTCTTATGCCCCAGGTTGTTATCTAGCGTTCATTAGTTCAGAACTTTTTGATTTGGGCAACATAAGGTCTTCAAAAAAAATCGGTCTTTACCTGCTGGTCTGTTTTGATAGATTTCTGCCTTTATTTGCATTTGCTTCTTAATCTTTTTCTTTTTGAGGTCTCTTTGGTAATTTGAACTCTTAGAAGAAATTGCTACAGTAGCTTGTGTTTTAATGGAAGGTTTTCATGTTTTGGAACTAAACCCAAAGGCTTATATCTTGAATACACTAATGTTGCTAATAAGGATTGTGTGAAGTTTTGTATGAAGTAAAATTTTCAGGTGTATGGAAGGATGATGTAATGAGATGAAGAATGGACAAAAGCTCAAGATTGGGGATGCCATACCATGTCACCCCAGGAAATATTCAAGAAGTACAAGCGTCAAAGCTTGGGGATGCCCAAGGCATCCCTTCTTCATCAATAAAAATCTCAGGTTTCTTCCAAAAATTGGTCTTTACCTGCTCGTCTGTTTTGACAGATTTCTGAGGAGTAGATCCTGCAGGGCTTCTCCTAAACCCGAAGCAGGTATGGTGGAGTAGAGGGGCTCCTCGGTGACTAGGGTTTAGGCACCGAAGGAGGAGGTGGCGCCCGTGGCGGCTAGGATAGCGATGAATTTTGGCGGTGGCGGCGCTTGGGGCTAGGGTTAGGTTGTGTAGGGGGCGCCCCCTGCCCTCCTTTTATTTGAGGGAGAGGCGCCTGGGGAGGGGGAGGCCGAATCCGCCCCCAACTACCTCTCCTTGGCCCGGCGGGTTGGAGTGGGGAGAGGAAACCTAGTTTCATCTCCTCCCTCCACTAGGATTTGACTTTCCAAAAATCCGGTTTGACTTTTTCAAACACTTGTTTGATCTTCATCAAACTAGGGTTTGATTTCTTTCTTCCTTCAACCAACGAAGTTACCTAGGGCATGAACCATTCAACCCGTTAGGGTTTAGTACATTCCATGTACCCCTTATCTCCGAAGCGGTGAACCTTCTATAACATTCTAGAAGCTTCTGGTCAAAACACCGAAAACATTTCCGAACCCCGGAAATTGACTTTCCTTATATGAATCTTATTCTCCGGACCATTCTGGATCTCCTCGTGATGTCCTCGATCCAATCCGATACTCCGAACAACATTCGGTTCTCCAACACATATTACATATCTACTAAACAATATTGAATCCTTAAGTGTGTCTCCCTACGGTTCCTGAACTTTGTAGACATGATCGAGACTCCTCTCTGATCAATAACCAATAGAGGAATCTGAAAATTCATATGGATCACACATATTTCTACGATGACTTCTTGATCGAAATGAACCATTGACATTTGAAACCAATTCCTCTTTGTCTCACGATACTTTACTTATCCGAGGTTTGATCGTCAGTATCTTTATACTTAGTTCAACCTCGTTACCGATAAGTACTCTTTACTCGTTCCTATGGAATGTCATCCCTTGTGACCAAGACACATGCGTTCAAGCTAATTGGATGGCATTACACCGAGAGGGCCCAAATTATATCTCTCCGTCATATGGATGGACAAGTCCCACTCTTGATCCATGCGCTTAACACATACTTTCAGAATACCTAATGCCACCTTTATAACCACCCAGTTACGAAAGTGGTGTTTGATGTCATCAAAGTATCCCTCCGGTTATGGAAATTAACATGATCTCGTTGTTGAAGGATTATGTTACAATGTATATGAAAGCTTATAGCAAACGAACTTCTAAATGACTTGATCTTATGCTACGCTTAATTATAGGAGTGTGTCCATCACATTATTCTCCTAATGATATGATCTTGTTATTAATAACATCTAATGCTCATGATCAGGAAACCATGACCATCTATTAATAAACAATCTACTCTAACAAGAGGCTTTACTAGGGACTCTTTTATGTTCACAGATCACACATATATTAATGTTTCCAGTTAATACAATTATAGCATGGGATGTAAACATTTATCATAAACACAAAGACATAATAATAACAATTTTATTATTGCCTCTTGGGCATATCTCCAACACCTAGTCAGACTAATTTTTAAATATAACACATCTTTGACTAATGGTTCTCATGTTTCATGTTTCAGATCTGCTTAACTTTTTTGTTTACTTTCAACTATCTTTAATCGATCTTGTATTATGTCTATGATATTTTGTTGGTCTCTGATAAAATCAGGCTACAATTGTGTGTCTCTACTGTGACAGTCACTGGATCAGGGTTAGAAAAATCTCATACCTTAGTCTGACATAAGCCTATCCTAGAGCTCGACAGTATATAATTTGATAATCGGTAACACAATAGTGACCCTATGACAGAAAAATTATTACAGCATGCTCATAACTGAGCAGAGATCCAAAATATTACAAGCAGACGTCACTTACCATAAATTTCGAATGGAGGGAAAATTATTCTATTAAGTATATAGAACTTAACAAATAGCCTAAGAGGACTTATGCATAATGATAACGTCCCAACTCATAGATTCCAGGTTGCCGACCGACAATCCGAAGCTACTCATCTGTGTTGATGTTGTAGCAAACACATCTTCAGGAGAACACTTATTCTACTATAAAAATATCACAAAGCAAGGTTGAGTACATGGTGTAGTACACAAGACTTATGCCGGTGGAGTTATTTTGAAAAAATCTATCTTTGTTTGTAAAATAAGACAGAGTATCAGATCGTCTAATCAAAATATTTTAAAACCAAATAAGAGCACGGCATTTACAACTATAATCATCGTATTCTTTTGATATACAACAAATCATCATTATATCATCGTATCTCAACTAGGATCACCCCCTCGTACCCTGAGAAAGCATCCTTAACACACATTGATAGGCCAAGTTTTAAGATTAGGTTAATATTCTCTATGATCTTAGAATATGGTCACCAAGTTGTTCATAATCGTGAACAAGGCTTTTTGAAAAGGTTTAACTGTGCAGTGGTGTACAACTTTACCCAGACGTACCAAGCAACTCTTAATGTCAGATCACAAGTCATCTTCCTTGGAAGGCCGGCTTAGGTGGTTAGACACGACTTTTACCTTGATTGCTCTTAGACCATGTGTCATGCCGTAGGGATGGTTCCGCCATAGCGGGTGAAGTCCCGAAGTCAGTCACTTGGGATGTGAGGCGAGGTTGCTATACCATAGGGTTCGCCTCAAGCAACCCCGGCAATGGCCTATATGATGCACCTCCTCCTCCACCTTTCGAAACAACTAAAGTGTATATGACAAATGGACGCCGGAACTATGTGACTCATGGATTCTACTAGACAAGTTAGTGGTTGAATTTTAGTTATAAAATGGAAATAAATCCTATTTCAAAATAAAGCCACGGGGACAGCATCTGATCGAAATAGGAACACTTCGAGGCAATGAGTCAGTTTACTGGTAAAAGAGGAGCAGCTGTGAAGGTGAGAAACATGACGGCAAATATGCCAGTGCACAGGTGGACCTCACCAGCAGGCCCAACCTGTAAAACAGGTCGCAAAATCATGGAGTAATCCATTTAGACAAATTTCAATGGATTACTGGACTAATTCGGTGAAATCTACCCTAAACGAAACAATTTAGTGTAGAAATTATATATGGGGTGAAATGGAATTCACTAGAACTTACTCTCTCCGTTCAAAAATATAAAACGTTTTATGTGAAATGAATGTATCTAGACATTTTTTAGTGTATAGGTTCATTCCAAACCTCTACCAATCTATATACTAAAAGACGTCTAGATATATTCGATTCACAAAGGTAAAACATCTTATATTTATAAACGGAGGGAATACACGCCAAAACCAAACGAGTAGTGCTATATGCACAGACCTTTTCTGGACGATTTGCAAACTACGCATTCACACACACACACATATTGCAAGGCAGTTTCGGAACCAAATTACACAGGACTGGCCATTGCAAAGAAATTGAGTAAAGAAGATACATTGTGCTACAACCTCCCATTTAAATTAATGTCCTTAGATTTGCCTAGATTCGGATATATTTACCACTAAAATATATCTAGACAAATGTGAGAATATTAATTTGGACCGGAGGGAATATAACAACACTTTTGTTTCACGAGGCATTCCGGTGGACAAACACAGTGAAATGGGGAGACTAGCATCAATTTTCTTTCTAACAAAGGCACAATTAAGATAGACTCATTCCCAAATCCACAGCTAATGGAAAGCTAAACTAGCTATCTAAAAGGCTTATATTTTGAAACCGCGGTAGTATTAGCTAGAGAAAATAGAGTGGACATGGCCCTCTGCTGCAAAGTCAACCAAAATGGGGCGGAGGACTCAACTCTGCCCTTTTCTCTTATGTAGACGAAGGACTTGCGGAAGCGCGTGAAGCGCCGCCACGACGAGCACGGCCGCGAGCTCCGGCGCGTCTGCCGCCACTCCGCACACGAGCACCAGACCCGGCTGGGCTTATTCGTCGTCGACTACTCTGACGACACAACCGAGTTCGACGAGGAGTAGGCCTCCATAGCCATAGATGCTCCGGTGAGTATGTACCGCTGGTAGATGCTATTTAATGTTTTAAATATGCAGTTCCATTTTTGGTGCATATGTTGTGTGCTAACTATTTTCATACTGCAAATGTGGTTTGCAGGTTTGCGCTAGAGATGCTCTTACCCGGATACGACAGCATTCATTGACCACTCATGGTACGGTGGAGCCTCCAGCCTGTGAGTGCTAGCAATGAACTCTGCCAGGAATTTATCACGTAGTGATAATCTCTGGATTACGAATAAGCTAAGCTCTTCCTTAGCCTGGTCTTCTTCATCACGTAGTGATAATTAGTGACGCAAGATTAGTTCACTAATAAGCTCTTCTATACTAATGTTTACATGTATAAACACAAGGAAACCAATCCCATAAACAAAGCACTAGTTTTGACTCAAAATAATTGTCCCATTCGTCTTGTATAGATAGCATCTTGTCCCTCTCAAAACCAATCCTATCGATCCAGTTGCTTTCTTAATTTATAATCCCCCGCAAATAGAGCGTCTTTGCGCCAGTCCAGAATAGAAAATGGTTTTAAACAAGTCTTTGGCCAGATCCGTGAGACATGGGACAAAGACTCTGAAATTATATAATCATATGTGCGACGTAACTGCCAATAATGGCTCATATTTGAATGGATCTAATTTTCTTTGCACGACTGACCTTGCAAGTCATTATTTCTCTTATTATCTACCTCTGTATAGCATCTAGTCGAGAGTGGTTGATTACCATTGTAATCTAACCTACTTCTACTAGGCTTCCTGGTCTCCAAATCTAATAGTACTTCTCTATATATAAACTAGTAAGGTAGCCTTCACAAATGCGAGGGCATCATGTTCTTGTCTATGTCAAGAGTTTTTGCTTGCTAGGGTCGATCTTTTGGATGAGGTCTGTTTCTATCGGGGGAGTAGAATCCTTTTCTGGAGCAGAGAGCTACTACCGCGTTTGAACCGGTGCTACAACTTGAGCTTGCGTCCTTGCTTGAGCAACAGCTGTTTATGGAGCTTGTGGTGATCATAGGCTTCAGGCCGCGGAGCTGGTGAATATCTATCTAGTACAAGCCACTTGGACTGATTGCATCCACGCGTCAAGGATCAATATAATTAATCCCGGCAGGGTATGAGGAAAGACCGCGGTCCATGTGACTATCCAGACCTGCTGCATCAGGGTATGGCTCCCAAATTCCATGTGCCAAGTCCCTCAAGTGTCCTTACTCCCCTGGCAGGTCTGGTTCCTGTCCATGCCTCTGACTTGGAGTCATGTGTCCTGAGACGGTTTTGTCCTCTAGACTCATTTTCATCAAAGCGTCTAGATCTTCCAATTCGTGGTTGTCAAGCTATCTTAGAATCATCTATGTGACCGTAGCCATTGGCTGTAGAAGTATGTCACTTTCATTATTATTACCAATGTGGTGAGTGTTACCACTTTACACTAGTATAAAAAGAGCCTTTCGTCCACCCAGCTTGGAGCATTAGTCCCGGTTATGGTTGGACCCGGGACTAATGTGAGCATTAGTCCCGGTTCCAACGGCCAGAACGCCAACAAACTGTAGTCCCGGTTTAAATGAAACTTTTAGTCCCGGTTGATGCACTAGTGGAGAATGGGCCTCTAGTCCCGGCCCGTAAGGCCCTTTAGTGCCGGTTCTGGTAACCGGGACTAGAGAGGCGGGAATAGAGGCCCAACCCTTTAGTCTCGGCCCGGTTACCAGCCGGGACTAAAGGGCGTCCACGTGGCCGCCGCGGGTCACGCGGGGGCTAACCCATTAGTTTCGGTTCCTATTACGAACCGGGACAAGTGGTTTTCTGCCGCGGCAGCATTTTAGCCATTTTCTCTGCCGCGGCAGAGAATTCATTTTGTATCCTTTTATTTATTTATTTTTCATTTCAAAATAGTTTTCTACGCTACGACATACCCGTACACGTTTCGTGCATACATAAGATAACTTCTCTTAAGATCGAGGATACAAATATATACATGATAGTTAATTAAATGGAGATCACAATTACCGGGACTAGACCCCGTCTATTCAATTACATGGTCGGGGATCATCGGTAGCGCCTATTCACGCTAAATTCTCCGGCATCATCTATCATCTCGTTCATTAAGAATCCTGTCAGTTCTTCAGCAATTCCTAGTACGCGTTAATCTGGTAGGAGCTGATCCCGCATTCTCTCGAACTATATAAGAAAAGGAGATCAATATGAATATCAATCATGATAACAAAAAATGACGGTAATAAAATAATATTGTGAAAGTATGGCTTACATCGACTCTATAATCATTTTGCTCAGTGGTAAACGTGCGAATGAACTCGCAAACGTAGAATCCACATATATGCGTACCCTGTGGCTGCCTCGCGCACTTCAATCAAAATAATAATCTAGCATCATAATTGTATTGAAACTAGAAGTAAACAGATGCGCGTACTACTTACCGAGACCGGCTTAAACGTCAGCTTCTCAGTAAAGTCACCCGTAACCGCACTCTTGAACTGGTTCCAAACCCTTCCCATTAAAGAAAATGAATTAGTTATATTTATTATGTGATATCTCAGGAAATCAACGAAAGAGACCGATGTAGCATGAAAATTACCTCTAGAGCATGTTCTGCATGTCCCTAAACATTTTCAGAGGTCTCTTTAATGGGTCCATGACTTCAACTCTTCCCTTATCAAGTTGAATGTCTAGCAAAATCTAGTGGAAATTGCACACGTTTATATATACATCAGTAACTCATCAATTACACTTAACATCGAGTAAGCAAAAGTGAATGTATACAACAGAGTAAGACCCTCACGCGAAATTGTAAGGAAATAGTATATGGTCACAGAAATTTTGCTCCGTTAGAAACCTTAGAAGGTTTTTCTGCGTCTCCTCGGGTTTATCCTTTAGCGCCTTATAATGTATTTTATTTAGGTCAATGAACCCAACACTAAAGATTGACCTTCTTTTACATTCCTTGATCTTCATTCTGCATAATAATAGAGTAGAACAGGATATAACTAGGATAATTACATGCAATGAACTGAACAACTGAAAAAATGAACAACTTATATATAGACAATGGATTCAACAACTTACAGACAATAGCAACTCATGAGACTTTTGTCGAGGGCGTCGAAATTGTATAACTAGAAGAGTTCTAGAAACTCAACATGGACCTCTTCTTCTCGGAAGTAGTAGTCATGTGGGACTTTCTCCACGATCATTATTATGTCCTCCTTTACGGCTTTTGAGTACCATTTATGTAAACTCCACATTTCTGTTGGCAGTTGTTGGAACTGCTCAAAGCTGACCAGAGGCTTCCCTGGGACATACTTAGGGGCTACAAAAGCCTTGGATAACTTGTCGTCTTGGTAACCTAGCAATTCCTCAACAGTCACATTCATAGTGGCCGCAAGCTTCACAACTTCTTCCATATTATGCTGGGGACAAATGTCATGGGATACCACCTTGAGGGGCGGGATCGATTTTTTGTCCTATTCTCCGAGCTGGGGAACGTCTATTCTTTTCCCGGTTGCACTTTGACTTGATGATTTGCTCCTGCTTGCACTTCTACTTGATTTGCTCTTCTTCACTTCCTTCTGAAGTGTGCGTAGATAGTCATCTGGCTTATGGTGCAAGTCATATGCGATTTTGTGTTCACAAAAGAAAGTGCATAAGTTTTTTGCTTCTCGTTGTATACCGGGGCAGTCTCGGGTTTCTTCTTTTCAAAATGCGCATCACAATGGGCCTTTGTGATCGCTGCGGTTTCCTCTTCAGTATGATCGTAAGGTTTGTGGGAAGATTCTTATGAGGTACTCTTGGGAGAGGCGACATTTGTCGTTTTGGGCTACTACGTAGTTTAGTACCCATCAACGGAGAATGCTTCCGCTTATTGTCCTTAGCGGGTGGCGGAGGCGGCGAAGACATCTGACCCTGCAGCGGAGATCTAGATGGACTCGCACTGTGGTGGTCGTAGTCATGGGGTGGGCTTCTTGGAGGTGATGGAGGTGAAGATGACATGCGACGACTCGAGGGCGGTGTTGGCCTTGGCGCCAAGCCTGGAAGCTTGATATTTTTCTTGTCCCATAGAATGATACCACCCAATACTTCTCCGAGTGTCCTCTCACCTTCAGGTCCACGGATGTCAAGATCCATTGAGTCCCACCCCGTTGGGTTTTCATCCACCCCGACTTTAGCATAGCCAGCTTGAATCTCACGGCCATGCCAACGTGCATCAGGTGGACAAGGTAAAGCACATCCGACCGCCACCTTGATGGATAGGTTCTTCACCTTCTGATGGAGCTCACAAGATGTCTGTTCCTTGATTCCATCCACCGGGTAGCCTGGACCGCCATCTACCATCCGTGCATCGTCAGACAGGACCTCCGATTCAGCCACGCTGCTTCTCCGCTGAGATGGGACGTCGGTAATATCGTTTGCAGGATCTTGCAGGCGCGCTACTCCTCGAAGTTCGTCAATCTGTTGCTGATGCTTTTCAAGTCTCCCTAGCAACTCGCTGAACCTATCTCCCTCCTCCTCCTCACGTCGCTTATTTGTTCTCTCTCGGCTTCTATAAGTATCTCTGTCTTGGGGAAACCCCATCTCCCATGTATAACTAGTGCCAAGGCCTCGTACTTGTCCTCCGTGTTCTTTATTTCCAAGGACCTTTGTTAGCAAGTCTTTCTCTCTATAGGGAAGGAACTTTGTTGTCCCGTCTTTAATTTCCTTCACCACTTTCTGCTATGTCTCCCGGGGTATCCTAATCCCGTCACTACAAATAAGGTCCCCTGTAACCTCGTCATACTGACTGCCATGCCCAATGAACCAATTTCTTTCCCTCAAATCCCATTCTTCGCGTATTGGTTCTAGAGTGACCCCTTTAGCAAGCAGCTCATTCTATTTAGCATCCCACTTTGGCATGGCAGTCGCGTAGCCCATGGCCCCAGATGATGGTGATATTTCTTCTTCGCGACATTTAACTTATTTTTTTCCGACTTTTCCATAGTAGCTTCTAACTCCATGTACTTCACAAATGCATCCCAGTTAGCCTGCTGCTTTGTTAGATAGGCTTCAAATTTAGGAGGAGTCTTTGTCTTCTAATACTTTTACCATAATGATTTCTTCCAGTTCTTAAATAGTAAGAGTCAACTGCTTGACTTTCTTCCTCAATGCAGCTGTGTCGGCATCATTCTCAAATTCTGGCAGGGTGAAATGTGTCATGAGGTCATTCTAAATACCCTCTTTGTACCTGTCGGCGACATACTCACCCTCTCCCGCCTCTTTTGTCCTATTCCACTCTCGAACGGTGATCAGGATGCGATCCCTAACCATAACTCCGCATTGTTGTACAAATATACTTTTAGCCTTTTCAGGTTCCAATGGTTCACCCCGTGGTGATACCAGCATAATTGTATAACGCGTAGATGCGTCCAACTTTTTGGCCGGGTCTCGTTTGGAATATTTTTGGCTCGATATGGAGGCCTAAGAGAAGAAACATTCGTCAATTTATATATATATACAACTCAATTAATGCATCTACTCATCACGGGACTTCATATGTATACCTCGCCGGACTTAGTTAAGGGTCCACCGGAGGCGTCGGCTTCTCCATCATCGGAGCAGTCGGCTTCTCCCTGGTCATTTCGGTCGACCTCCTCACCCTCACCGAAGGGGTTCAGATACATCGACGGAGATTCGGGTGGATGAACATGGGAGGGCATCGTAGATCATACTCTCAAGAATTTCTTCCTGTTCTAGGTCTCTATTGATTGGATCCATAGTTTTCTACAAAATGCACACAGTATAAAATAATACTAAACAATAATATGTACACCTAATTTGCTTCAATAATACTAAACAATAGCACAATATTATTTCAAAATGCACACGATATTTGAACATAGCAAAAACATGAGATCCACATTTCTATTCAATATTTCAATTAGAATATTGTGAAATTTGACTAACCCTAAGTCCGGTCGACTACAAGCACCGTACCACCACCCTAGCCCTATGTCTGGTCGGCCGCGAGCACCACCACCCTAAACCTATCTCCAGGGGGCCCGCGAGCACCACCACCCTAACCCTAAGTCCGGGGGGCCCGCGAGCACCACCACCCTAACCCTAAGTCCGGTCGACCGCGAGCACCGTACCACCACCCTAGCCCTAAGTCCTGTCGACCGCGAGCACCACCACCCTAACCCTATCTTAGGGGGGCGCGAGCACTACCACCGTAATCCTAAGTTTGGGGGGCCCGCGAGCACCACCACCCTAACCCTAAGTTCGGTCGACCACGAGCACCGTACCACCACCCTAGCCCTAAGTCCGGTTAGCTGCGAGCATGACCACCCTAACCCTAAGTCCGGTTGCCCGCCAGCACCACCACCCTAACCCTAAGTTTGGTCGCTCGCGAGCACCACGACCCTAACCCTGTTGAGTCCGCAGCATAGAAAACAAAAAATTTCCTACGGTGTGAACTACACGCCAAGATCTATCTACTAGGTACAAAGCAACAGGTGGACATACATCCAAAGAGAACTTACCCTTGTAGACAACGAGCTTTGTTAATGAGTAGGAACTCGTGGTTGATGTAGTCGTACACTTGTCGATCTCAAGATCGTGATGAAGTCCAGCAGGTCCGGCTCCAGCACGTCCATCAGATCCAGCTCCAGCACCACCAAGTCCAGCACCGCAAAGCAGCGGTGCATCCGTGATCGCACACACGTCCGGTACCCCGACAACCTTCGTCCCTCGCTCCAGCAAAGCAGCGGAAGCAGCAACTCCTTTCCAGATAAATCCACCGGGAACATGTATCTCGCTAATCCGAGACCATGGGGAAATAATACTAGAGGGGGAGAGAGATCCTTCACAAGGAGGTGTGTGTGAGAAGTGAGGAGGGGGTGGCCTTTTATAGGAGGAGGGGGGTGCCCCTCCTTCATCGCCGGCGCATGGAGGAGGTGACTTTTCACCTCCTCCATTCATGTGGTGGTAACTCCCTCCAAATAAATTTGCCCCTTCACATTCTCTTTTAAAGTCTCCACTTTAAATGCATTAAATTTCTCCAAAATTAATGCTCTCTCATTTAATAAAACTCTTTTATTATTTTTATTCAGAATTTTGTTAATTACTTTAATTAACAAACATTCACATAAAACCCCTGCAACATTTCAATATTACATGCAGAACCAATTTCAGCATTTTCATCCGAAACAGTTTCGGTGTCTATTGAAATAATTCCAGCGCTTTCTTAAATCTTTATCTGAAACATATTTGCTCCAAATGGTGTCGGTATCCCTTAAGTGTGTCACCCTACGGTTCGCAAATAATGCAGACATGATCGAGACCCCTCTCCGATCAATAATCAGCAGCAGGACCTGGAGATCCATACTGACTCCTACACATTCAACGATGACTTCTGTGATCGTGAGAACCTTTAACGCTAGTAACTAAATCCCTTTGTCCCGCGATATATTACATGTCCGAGATTCGATCATCGATATCTCCATACCTAGTTTGATCTCGTTACCGACATGCACTATTTGCTCGTTCCTGTGATATAACATTCTAGTGATCACATCACTTGCTTGCAAGCTATTTCAATGGGATATCACCGAGAGGGCCCAGAGTATATCTATCCGTCATCGGGATGGACAAATCCCACTCTTGATCCATGAGCCTCAACATAACACCTTCGTAGCACTGAACCCACCTTTATAGTCACCCTGTTACGGTGTGACGTTTGATGTTATCAAGATACTCTTCCGGTGTTAGCAATTAACATGATCTCATGGTCTAAGGATAAAGATTACTTCCTATGATATTATAGCAATATAAACATAATGACTTTGATCATAATGCTATACTTCGGATGAATGTTCATCACATCATTCCACCAATGGTGTGACCTTGTTATTAACAACATCCAATGTCCATGATCAGGAAACCTTGATCATCTTGTTAATCAACAAGCTAGTCTATAAGAGAGGCATAACTAGGAACCCTTTTTTGTTTATTAAACACACATGTATTGATGTTTCCGATCAATACAATTCTAGCATGTAAAATAAACATTTATCATAAACATGGAATAAGATAATAACCACTTTATTATTGCCTCTCGGGCATATTCCCTTCAGTCTCCCACTTGCACTAGAGTCAATAATCTAGTTTGAAAAACTTTGTGTATTGAACACCTATGGCTTTCTGGTGTTGCATATACGCTATTGCTAGTGGTTAACATAATCTCTAGATCTGACAGTTTCAGGTCCGTGTGTATTTGCATGTCTCTGCGTCTCTACGCATCACTCATTCTCAAATGAGATGGCATTGTATAGATTTGGTCCTTTGGTGAGACCTTTAGTTCGTTAGGCTCAAAATATGTTGATATTATTGTCACACAATATATCTTCATAGTATTAGCCCACTTTGAACCACACCTAGTTTGATAACAAACTACTTAACACAAATGCCCTCCTTTGCTGCTACTATAGCAGTCATATACTTAGCCTTTTGTTGTAGTATCCGTCACAATGTCTCAACTTTGGAACTCATCCAAATCCATCATGGAACATCCTTTCCATTACATTGTGCCACCCATAGTCTAAATTGAGATAAATTTAATTTGTATCTTGTGACAAAACTAGTATCAATGTAACACTTTACAATAAACTACCTTTAACTATTTGTCACTTATACATTATATATTCTTAGTTCTTCCAAAGCTCATAAGAATATCTTTACTATTGTCCAATTATCATCTTATGAATCATTCTGGTATATGCTCATAACATTTAGAGCATAGGACATTCTGGATATATACATATCATGGTATAATCGATCAAAATCTTCATGTGATTTTACTCACCAAGTGTTGAAACACTTGAATATTGATACAATCCTTTCCATGCAGCAAGAACCTTTCTTGTTGTTTCCATATTGAACCCTTTCAATATCTCATATATGTATGTACGGCATAACCATATTAGCGCCTTAATCTATCCATATAGATATTGATGCCTAATATTCGGTTTGCCCAAGTCTTTCATCGAAATCTTATTTTAATGAAATTCTTAACTTGTGTCAATACAAGATACATCATTTCCAATCAACAATATGTCCTCTACATAATGTATTAGAAATATGTCTCAGCGCTCCCACTTAATTTCTTGCAAATGCAAGCATCTTCATCATCTCCGATGAATTTAAAATCTTTTAACAGTTTCATCATGGTGAAGATTCCAACTCCGCTATGCTTACTTCAACTATTGAAGTTTACATGCCCTTTTAGCACCCTTTGAATTAACAAAAACCCTTCGGACCATGTCATGTACATGTCCTAGGTCACCGTTCTATTAGAAGAACCTTGTTTTGTTTATTCAACTACCATATACCAAATTATATGTAGTGGTTGCTACATTAATCCGTCAAGACTATATATCGCTATGAAAGATCAAATCTTGTCATAGTCAACTCCTTGAACATTGTCGTAAACTTCTTTCCAACATGTCGACTATTTCATAGATGTTAAACATCCATGTCTTATTTCTTTATAGATCCAAACACGACCGATAGGCTTCACGCCTTTCCGGAGGGTCTTCCAAGTTTAGAAACTTGTTTTCTCGTGTATGGATACTATCATGGATTCTATGACTTCCAGTAAATTTATGGAGTCAGGGCCCATCATCACTTCTTTGCGTGTAGTTGGTTCATCATTGTCAAAACAATAACGACTTGCTTATCAAATTTTACTATTTGATTCTTACCGACCCACACGGTTCTATAGGAACTCTAATCTCCGAGATCACACCTTTTGTAATCACGAGAGCCATGAGCATTGTGGCCGCCACTAGGACACTTTCCGGCGCTGCGCTACTTAGCACATATAGCTAAGGTTCAACAACCTTATCAAAGTTTTATTGTCCTCCCACTTAACTTTTCACGAAAAATTCCTTCTCAAGAAACTTGACGTTCCAAGTAACAAACTCTTTTGTCCTCGGTGTTATGGAGAAATTCCCAACAAATTCTTTGGGATAACCTACAAAGACGTGCTTATCCGACTTTGGTTGTAAACATTTTACTTATGCATAGCATACCAAAATTTAAGAAAAGATAATTCGGGTTTTATCCCAAACCATAACTCATATGGTGTCATTTCAATGGATCACGATGGTGCTCTTTTCAGTGTAAAAGCGGTAGTCTCTAAAGCTTCAATCCTTAAAACATAATGGCAGTTTTATAAATGACACCCTTGATCTTACCATGTCAAACATGGTTTGATTTTATCTCTCGAATATGCCATACTCCTATGGTTTATCGGGAAACACAAATCATGGAACAATTCCTCAAGTCTTAGGTGTTTTTGCTAAACATGTAACTCAAATATCTTCCTTTATGATCGAATCATAAACTCTTTATTTTCTTGTTACAATGATTTTCCACTTCATCTTGAAAGTCTTTGAACAATTTTCAAATGTTTCATACTTCTTCCTTATTAAGTAAATATACAGATATATTCACTCAAATTTTCGGAGAAAGCATATGAAGCAAAAAGATCCATCGCATATGGCTACACATAATGGACTATGCACATCAGCATGCACAATTTCCAATAAGCTAGTCATCCATTCCTCTTTGGCCTATGAACGGAGTTTCAATTATCTTGAGGAAAGTCTCACATGCGTCAGTTGATCAAAATCAAGGACTCCAAAATTCCATCAACATGGAGTTTCTTCATGTTTTCTTTCAAATATAATTCAAACAGCGATTTCACTTCATAAGTGATCTTTCAATCATTTGTCTTACGACATTTTAGCAATAGTGTTTATGGATGTGATTTCTCCAACTAGACTTGTAAAAGTTCATCCATCCTTTATGGAATACGGTAATTTATTTGAACAACCATTGTTCTCGTAATACTGGAACAAAATAACAATTATTTAAACAAATCTTGAAGGCTTGGTTTGATGACAACGAAAAACACAATAACACTTTATTTGTTTTCGATGAACATCATCACTCATTCTCTTGCTGGTTACTTAGGCCATTGTAGTTCATGAATTGCGTTGTCCTGTATGACACTTCATACCAACCAATTCGGTATCCAATACCTCATAACCACATTGTTTAACAAGCAAGGAATATAGCCATAACATGTATATCTTCTATATACCCAAGTTGGACATCTCCAACCTTTTATTTTCTGCCAAATATTTTATAGATTCTCTTTCAGCAATTCCTTTTTCTTTTAAAAGAATCTATCAACATTAATAGTGGTGTCATCAACCTGACACATGGTACAAAGCGTATATAGTCAACTACTAATACCTTTGGACTTGCACTTTGAAGTGGATCACCATCATCAAATGTTTGGTGTTCTTTCAAAAATCCATTCTTTAGTAATCTATTAGTGTAGTAAACATTTTACTTACATCTTCTATTCATCCTTATCATGACAACTTTCATGATCAAGCTACTATAGCTTATAAGGAAGAATCACGAGTATAATATCAGTTCCCAAAACCTTTTTGGTAGATTCGGATGCCTAGCATCTCCATCCTTCACAAATTCTCATACAATATGAGAACATGTATTTTGCTAAATTATACTCTATCATAATGCAACCAAAAACATTGTTTCAGATATCACAATATCTTTCACACATGATGGTTTCTGAAACAATTTTCAGCTCCAATATAATCTTGATATTAAAACAACTTTTGAATATCAATAATCATGGAGGCAAACATGATACTTTAGATACTAACATTGGAATTCTTACTCTTGATTTAATACTACTTATTAAACTTCATGGAGTAAATAGAGTTTGCTGAAAGTTTGTAGTAGGACTTATAAACTTTAAATTGACATTCAAAACAATACGATACCAGTTCATAAAGTAAATATCTAGAATTCTATAGTTCTATTATCTCAAATAAAAACTAAGCATAAGGTAGAAAACGAATGCCAATGACTACAACAAACTATGCAAATTCACTTCGATTTAGTTTATGACAAATTGAGTTCGACTAATCCAAATTAGAAATGAACTCCCACTCAAAAACAACATCCCTCGTGCCTTTTTGGTGATTACATGAACCAAATCCACTACACCAAGTCCGATCATCACGTGAGTCGGTGTAGCTTCAAAGGCGAGCATCAATATGGTCATCACATCAACTATATGACTCATGCTTAACCTTTCGGTCCGTGTTCCGAGGCCATGTCTATACATGCTAGGCTCGCCAAGTAAGAACCTTAGTATTCAAGGTGTAAACTGTCTTACACCCGTTGCATGAAAACGTAGAGTTGAGAACACCCGATCATCACGCGATGTTTCAAAACACAATCCATAGAACGGTGCATACTTAAGGAAGAACACATTTTATCTTGATATTTAAATGAGGGATCATCTTACAATGCTACAGAAAGCGCCAAACTAGCAGTATAAGATGCTAACATCTAATGTGTAAAGTGAGATGATATGGTCCATGCATTTGATCTCTATCACTTGCATCGTGGTATGATCTCTATCATTCCTTTGTGTGTAAGGCCAAGGTCTATGGAACTTACACGTTGAGTGTGTTGTAAGAGTATCTATCATACAACTACTTACAGCAATACCATGTCAATACACTAGCACAGCAACGATCTAAACTAGACGCCTCTAATTTATCAATTGCAAGTTTTACGTGGCTTAAGGCCTTCGGAGATAGAACCGTTCTTACCTACAAACATGAACCACAACGATTATAACTAAGTTATTAGCAACTCATTGTAAATCAGATATTGACTATAGTAGGAGAGACAGACACCTGCCAGCCACTTATGCAAAACAAGTTGCATGTCAGTCGTGGAACCGGTCTCATGTACGATGACATGTAAGGTTGGTCCGGGCCGCTTCATCCCACTATGCCACCAATATCCAAAATACATGAAAGAAGCAATAACATGATCATCATCGCCCACATATAAACATATGTGTACTACCCGTGCAAAGCACCTATGCATAGAAAACAAAAAATTTCCTACGGTGTGAACTACACGCCAAGATCTATCTACTAGGTACAAAGCAACAGGTGGACATACATCCAAAGAGAACTTACTCTCATAGACAACGAGCTTTGTTAACAAGTAGGAACTCGTGGTTGATGTAGTCGTACACTTGCCGATCTCAAGATCGTGATGAAGTCCAGCAGGTTCGGCTCCAGCACGTCCATCAGATCCAGCTCCAGCACCACCAAGTCCAGCACCGCAAACCAGCGGTGCATCCGTGATCGCACACATGTCCGGTACCCCGACAACCTCTGTCCCTCGCTCCAGCAAAGCAGCAGAAGCAGCAACTCCTTTCCAGATAAAGCCACCGGGAACATGTATCTCGCTAATCCGAGACCATGGGGGAATAATACTAGAGGGGGAGAGAGATCCTTCACAAGGAGGTGTGTGTGAGAAGTGAGGAGGGGGTGGCCTTTTATAGGAGGAGGGGGGTGCCCCTCCTTCATGGCCGGCGCATGGAGGAGGTGACTCTTCACCTCCTCCATTCATGTGGTGGTAACTCCCTCCACATAAATTTGCCCCTTCACATTCTCTTTTAAAGTCTCCACTTTAAATGCATTAAATTTCTCCAAATTTAATGCTCTCTCATTTAATAAAACTCTTTTATTATTTTTATTCAGAATTTTGTTAATTAATTTAATTAACAAACATTCACATAAAACCCCCTGCAACATTTCAATATTACATGCAGAACCAATTTCAGCATTTTCACCCGAAACAGTTTCGGTGTCTATTGAAATAATTCCAGCGCTTTCTTAAATCTTTATCTGAAACATATTTGCTCCAAATGGTGTCGGTATCCCTTAAGTGTGTCACCCTACGGTTCACGAATAATGCAGACATGATCGAGACCCCTCTCCGATCAATAATCAGCAGCGGGACCTGGAGATCCATACTGACTCCTACACATTCAACGATGACTTCTGTGATCGTGAGAACCTTTAACGCTAGTAACTAAATCCCTTTGTCCCGTGATATATTACATGTCCGAGATTCGATCATTGGTATCTCCATACCTAGTTTGATCTCGTTACCGACATGCACTCTTTTCTCGTTTCCGTGACATAACATTCTAGTGATCACATCACTTGCTTGCAAGCTATTTCAATGTGATATCACCGAGAGGGCCCAGAGTATATCTATTCACATCGGATGGACAAATCCCACTCTTGATCCATGAGCCTCAAAATAACACCTTCGTAGCATTGAACCCATTTTGTAGTCACCTCACGATTGTGACGTTTGATGTTATCAAGATACTCTTCCGGTGTTAGCAATTAACATGATCTCATGGTCTAAGTGTTGGAGATATGCCCTAGAGGCAATAATAAATGTAGTTATTATTATATATCTTTGTGTTTATGATAAATGTTTATATTCATGCTATAATAGTATTAACAAGGAAACATTAATACTTGTGTGAATTGTAAACTTAATTTGAAGTCCCTAGTAAAGCCTCTATATAATACTAGCTTGTTGGTTAATAGATGATTGTGGTTTCCCTATCATGAACATTGAGATGTTATTAACAACAAGATCATATCGTTAGGAGAATGATATGGTGGACATACTCCTATAGATAAGCGTAGCATAAAGATCAAGTCATTTCAATAGTTCAATTGCTATATGCTTTCTGATACATAGTAACCTAATTCCTTCGACCATGAGATCATGCATATCACCTTTGCTGGATGGATGCTTTGATGTCATCAAACACCACACCGTAACAGGGTGGCTATAAAGGTGGCATTGAGTGTTCGGAAAGTATTGGTTGAAACACATGGATCAAGAGTGGGATTTGTCCATCCACATGACGGATAGATATTCTCTGGGCCCTCTCGGTGAAATGTCATCCAATTAGCTTGCAAGCATGTGACTTGGTCACAAGGGATCACATATCACGGAACGAAAAGAGTACTTATCAAGAACGAGGATGAACTAGGTATGCGTAGATACCGACGATCATAACCTCGGATAAGTAACATATCGTGAGACAAAGGGAAATTGGTATCGTATGTAAGTGGTTCATTCGATCGCAGTAATCATAGAAATATGTGGGAGCCATATGAATTTCCAGATTCCTCTATTGGTTATTGTTCGAGAAGTGTCTCGATCATGTCCGCATAATTCACGAACCGTAGGGAGACACACTTAAGGATTCGACGTTGTTTTGAGTAGTTATGGTATTATGAGAAAGAGACCGAATGTTGTTCGGAGTCTCGGATGGGATCCGGGATATCACGAGGAGATCCGGAATGGTCCGGAGAATAAGATTCATATAAGGAAAGTCCCGTTTTGGAGTTGGGGAATGGTTCCGGTGTTTTCATCGGGAACATTCTAGAAGGTCCGGAATGTCCCACTCCGGGGGAAGGGTACATTAATGTGTCATTACATATTGTAATGATTGCATCATGTACTAAGTGTTCTCGCTGTCCAAAATAAAGGGTTTATTTAAATCCTAAATTGAAAAGTCAAACGGCTAGTTTGAAAGTCAAACGGCAAGATTTGGAAAGTGGAAAGAGGAGGAGAAGTGGAAAACGAGGTGGGGAGGGATTCCCTCCTCCAAGCCTGGCGCCCACCTCAAGGCCGAGTTGGGGAGGACTCCACTCCTCCCTTGGCCGGCCCTCCCACCTATAAAGGGAGGCAGGGCGCCTCCTAAGACACACAAGTTCCTATCCTCTAAACTAAACCCTAGACCTAAACCCCGGTTTAGAGCTATTTCGGTTTAGAGCCTTCTAATTGGTTTAGAGCCTTCTAATTGGTGTGTCTAATTACTAGACCACTAATAGCCTCTCTCATAAGCTCCACCATACTCGCACCGGCTTAAGGCGAAGCCCTGCGGGATTTCCCCTCTACTTCCGGTACCACGCCGTTGTGCTGCCGGAATCGCGAGGAGAGTGCTACAACCTCCGCTGCCTGCTGGAACAAGGGAGAGGAAGGTCTTCGTCGAGTACCGAACGTGTGACCGACTGCGGGAGCGCTGCGGGAACGTGGCGCTGGAAGGATCGTCTACGCGATCTTGAGATCGGAAAGAGTACGACTACATCACCCACGAGAATCTGCTCTCGTTAAACACTTTGGAATCTTCGAGGGTGAGTTATTCCATCGACTCGTTGCTGCAATCTAGTAGATAGATCTTGGCTTGTTTGTTTGTATGCGATAGAAAATTTTTGTTTTCCATGCTACGAACCCCTACAGTGGTATCAGAGCCGTGTCTATATGTAGATCTGTTGCACGAGTAGAACACAATGGTCATTGTGGGCGTTGATGCTTTTATTGTAGATTGCTTTTTGTGTACTTTGCATCTTGCGGTATGTTGGGATGAAGCGGCCCGGGCTAACCTTACATGACATCGTTCATGAGACTTGCTCCACGCTTAACATGCAACTTGTATTGCATAAGTGGCTTTGCGGGTGCCTGTTTCTCCTAGCATAGTAAAGATCCAATTTACAACGGGTGATCAACAATGCTAGTATCAATGTTGTGGTTCTTGTTCGTAAGTTAGAACGACACTTATTGAAAGCCCCAAACCACGTAAAATATGCAAAGAAAGTAGAGGCGTCTAACTTTGTTTTGCAGGGGTGTGAGGTGATGTGATATGGCCATGATTGTGATTATATTTGATGTATGCAATGTTCCTTATTGTAAGTTGGCAACCGGCAGGAGCCATATGGTTGTCTTTAATTTCTGTTAAGACCTGCGTGTCTATTCAAAATAGTTGTAATAGTTGGTAGACGACAACCATGAAAGAAGCGTCATTGACCTTGATGCTAAGCCGGTGATGATGGAGATCATGTTCGTGCTTGAAGATGGAGATCGGAAGCACAAAGAAGAAAGGCCATATCATATCACATATTATGAATTGCATGTGATGTTAATCCTTTATGCATCTTGTATTGCTTAGTAGACGACGGTAGCATTATAAGATGATCCCTCATGCACATAAATTTCAAGTTCTAAAGTGTTCACCCTTAGTATGCACCGTTGCCAAAGCTTGCTGCTCAAGCACCACGTGATGATCGGGTGTCTTTGATTCCGGGTGAATACAACGTAAGCAAGCCAGATTTGCTTATGCGGTAGCTAAGGTTTGATCTTGACGAGCCTAGCATGTACAGACATGGCCTCAGGAACACGGATCGCCGAAAGGTAAAGCATGAATCATATAGTAGATATGATGAACATGATGATTGTTCGCCATTAAAACTATATCAACTCTCGTGATGATCGGTGTTGATGTAGTGGATTTGGTTCGTGTGATCACTAAAACAATGTGAGGGATGTTGTTTTGAGTGGGAGTTCACCTAGTTTAATTTCATTAATTAATTTGAACTCAATTTGTCATAAACTTAGTCTAAACTATTGCAAATATGTTGTAGATCAATGGCAGCCCCTACCATCAATTTTAATGCGTTCCTAGAGAAAGAAAAGTTGAAAAACAATGGAAGCAACTTCGCGGATTGGTTCCGCAATTTGAGGATTGTCCTCACAGCTGGTAATTTGACCTATGTGCTGGATGCACCGCTGGGTGACCCACCTGCAGCTGATGCTACCGATGAAGTAAAGAATGTTTACCTCGCTCTAAGAATCGACTCCATAGTTCAATGTGCTATCTTGTATGGTTTAGAATCGAGCTTCAAAAGGTTTGAAGAGTCAGATCCATATGATATTGTCGAGGATCTCAAATTAATCTTTGAGACTCATGCGGCAATTGAAAGTTATGAAGCTTCTGAAAAGTTCTTTAACTGCAAGATGGAAGAGGGCAGCTCCGTCAGTGAGCATGTGCTTAAAATGTCTGGGCACGCGAATAAACTTCAAAGCTTGGGTATAGTGATTCCTAATACTTTGGGGGTTTACCGCATCCTCCAATCACTACCACCAAGTTACAAGAACTTTGTGATGAACTACAACATGCAGAACATGAACAAAGAGTTGCCAGAACTATTTGCTATGTTAAAATCTGCAGAAGTGGAGATCAAGAAAGAGCACCAAGTGTTGATGGTCAATAAGACCACCAAATTCAAGAAAGGCAAGTCTAAGCAAAAGGGACACTTCAAGAAGGGTGGTAAGAAAGCTGCCACGCCGACGAAGAGGACCAAGGCTGGACCCAAGCCTGATACTGAGTGCTTTTACTGCAAGGGAGAAGGTCACTGGAAG
Source organism: Avena insularis (assembly GCA_023614405.1). Lineage (NCBI taxonomy): Eukaryota > Viridiplantae > Streptophyta > Magnoliopsida > Poales > Poaceae > Avena > Avena insularis. Next base: position 542,576,505 of record CM042692.1, read on the forward strand.
CGGAATTGCCCAAAGTACTTGGCGGATTTGAAGAACGGCAACATCAAGAAGAAAGGTATATCTGATATACATGTTATTGATGTGTATCTCACTAGTATTCGTAGTAGTGCCTGGGTATTTGATACTGGTTCGGTTGCTCATATTTGTAACTCGAAACAGGAGCTGCAGAATAAACGGAAGCTAGTGAAGAACGAGGTGACGATGCGCGTTAGAAACGGATCAAAGGTTGATGTGATCGCGGTCGGCACGCTACCTCTTCATCTACCATCGGGATTAGTTTTATACTTAAATAATTGTTATTTGGTGCCTGCGTTAAGCATGAACATTATATCGGGATCTTGTTTATTGAGAGACGGTTACTTGTTTAAATCCGAGAATAATGGTTGTTCGATTTATATGAGTAATATGTTTTATGCACATGCACCTTTGATAGATGGTCTATTCTTGTTGAATCTCGATAGTAGAAATACACATATTAATAACATTGAAGCTAAACGATTGAAATCAAGCGATAACTCGACCTATATGTGGCAATCGCTGCCTTGGTCACATTGGAGTGAAGCGTATGAAGAAACTCCATTCCGATGGACTTCTTGAATCACTTGATTTTGAATCACTTGAAAGATGCGAAGCATGTCTGATGGGTAAAATGACTAAGACTCCATTTTATGGTATGATGGAGCGAGCTACAGACTTATTGGAAATCATACATACCGATGTGTGTGGTCCAATGAGTGTAGCATCGCGCGGTGGTTATCGTTATGTTCTTACCTTCACGGATGATTTAAGTAGATATGGGTATATCTATTTCATGAAACATAAGTCCGAAACTTTCGAGAAGTTTAAGGAGTTTCAAAATGAGGTAGAGAATCAACGTAACAAGAAGATTAAATTTCTACGCTCGATCGTGGAGGTGAATATCTAAGTTACGAAGTTTGGCGAGCATTTGAAGAAATGTGGAATACTTTCGCAGTTGACACCGCCGAACACCACAGCAGTAATGGTGTGTCCGAACGTCAGAATCGAACTCTCTTAGATATGTTTCGTTCTATGATGTCACTTACAGATTTACCACTATCATTTTGGGGTTATGCATTAGAAACAGCCGCATTCACTTTAAATAGGGCACCGTCTAAATCCTGCTGAAACGACACCGTATGAATTATGGTTTGGGAAGAAACCTAAATTGTCGCTCCTTAAAGTTTGGGGATGCGGCCTATGTAAAGAAGTTACAGCCGGACAAGCTTGAACCCAAAGCGGAAAAATGCGTCTTCATAGGATACCCGAAGGAAACTATTGGGTATACCTTCTATCATAGATCCAAGGCAAAATCTTCGCTGCAAGAATGGATCTTTTCTAGAGAAGGAATTTCTCTCAAAGAAGTGACTGGAAGGAAAGTAGAACTCGACGAAGTTGTCGAACCTTCTCGAATTGCGAGTAGCGCAGCACCGAAGAAGTTCCCGTGGTGCCTGCACCAATAAGAGAGTAAGCTAATGATGGTGATCATGAAACTTTGGTTGAAGTTGCTACAGAGCCTCGAGGTCAACGAGAAATCGTACCACCTGACATTGGTATGATTCCGTTATGAATGTCATGTTGGTGGACAACACCGATGACCCCGAGACATATGAGGAAGCGATGATGAGCCCAGATTCCAATAAATGGCAAGAAGCCATGAAATCCGAGATTGGATCCATGTACGAAAACCAAGTATGGACGTTGGTGGACTTACCGGATGGCCGGAAGGCTGTCGAGAACAAATGGATTTTCAAGAAGAAAACAGATGTCGATGGTAATGTTATCGTTTATAAGCTCGACTTGTCGCAAAAAGGGTTTCGACAAATTCAAGGAGTTGACTACGATGAGACTTTCTCACCAGTAGCGAAGCTAAAATCTGTGAGGATTATGTTAGCAATCGCTGCATATTACGATTATGAGATATGGCAGATGGATGTCAAAACAGCATTCCTCAATGGAGACATTGATGAAGAGTTGTATATGATGCAACCCAAAGGTTTTGTCGATCCTAAAGATGCTAACAAGGTATGCAAACTTCAACGGTCCATCTATGGATTGAAGCAAGCATCCCGAAGTTGGAATCAACGTTTTGATAAGGTAATCAAAAGTTTTGGTTTTATACAAACTTATGGAGAAGCTTGTATTTACAAGAAAGTGAGTGGAGCTCAGAGCATTCTTAATCGTATGTGGATGACATATTGTTGATTGGGAATGATGTAGACCTTCTTAATAGTGTCAAAGAGTATTTGAATAATAGTTTTTCAATGAAGGATCTTGGCGAAGCAGCTTACATATTAGGCATAAAGATTTATAGAGATAGATCGAAACGCCAAATATCATTGTCACAAAGTACATATTTGGACAAAGTTCTAAAGAGGTTTGGAATGGAAGATAGCAAGAAAGGGTTCTTGCCCATGTTGCCCAATACGACCTTGAGTAAAACTCAAAGTCCGACATCGGCAGAAGATAGAGAAAGGATGAGTAAGACTCCCTATGCATCAGCCATAGGATCTCTAATGTATGCCATGCTATGTACTAGACCCGACATTGCATATGCTGTTAGTTTAACTAGCAGATATCAAAGTGATCCAGGAGTGGATCATTGGACAATGTCAAAACATCCTTAAGTACTTGAGAAGAACTAAGGATATGGTTCTTTCTTATGGAGGTGATGAACAACTCGTTGTTAATGGTTACACCGATGCTAGTTGGAACACCGATCCGGATGATTCTAAATCACAATCTGGATACGTATTTATTTTGAATGGTGCAGCTAGCTGGAGGAGTGCAAAGCAAAGCGTTGTGGCGAGATCTTCAACTGAATCGGAATACATGGCTGCTTCGGAGGCTTCACAAGAAGCGATATGGATGAAAGAGTTCATTACAGAGCTGGGTGTGGTTCCAAGTGCGCTGGACCCAATGTCTATCAACTGTGATAACATGGGCGCCATAGCCAATGCGCAAGAACCAAGGTCACACAAGAAGCTGAAGCACATCAAGCTGCGTTTCCACGCTATTCGAGAACATATCCAGGATGGGGATATAAAGATTTGCAAAGTACACACAGATCTGAATGTGGCGGATCCGTTGACTAAACCTCTCCCGAGGGCAAAACATGACCAACACCAAACTGCCATGGGTGTTCGGTATATTACCATGTAATCTAGATTAGATGACTCTAGTGCAAGTGGGAGACTGGAGATATGCCCTAGAGGCAATAATAAATGTAGTTATTATTATATATCTTTGTGTTTATGATAAATGTTTATATTCATGCTATAATAGTATTAACAAGGAAACATTAATACTTGTGTGAATTGTAAACTTAATTTGAAGTCCCTAGTAAAGCCTCTATATAATACTAGCTTGTTGGTTAATAGATGATTGTGGTTTCCCTATCATGAACATTGAGATGTTATTAACAACAAGATCATATCGTTAGGAGAATGATATGGTGGACATACTCCTATAGATAAGCGTAGCATAAAGATCAAGTCATTTCAATAGTTCAATTGCTATATGCTTTCTGATACATAGTAACCTAATTCCTTCGACCATGAGATCATGCATATCACCTTTGCTGGATGGATGCTTTGATGTCATCAAACACCACACCGTAACAGGGTGGCTATAAAGGTGGCATTGAGTGTTCGGAAAGTATTGGTTGAAACACATGGATCAAGAGTGGGATTTGTCCATCCACATGACGGATAGATATTCTCTGGGCCCTCTCGGTGAAATGTCATCCAATTAGCTTGCAAGCATGTGACTTGGTCACAAGGGATCACATATCACGGGAACGAGAAAAGAGTACTTATCAGTAACGAGGATGAACTAGGTATGCAGAGATACCGACGATCATAACCTCGGATAAGTAACATATCGTGAGACAAAGGGAAATTGGTATCGTATGTAAGTGGTTCATTCGATCGCAAAGTAATCGTAGAAATATGTGGGAGCCATATGAATTTCCAGATTCCTCTATTGGTTATTGTTCGGAGAAGTGTCTCGATCATGTCCGCATAATTCACGAACCGTAGGGAGACACACTTAAGGATTCGACGTTGTTTTGAGTAGTTATGGTATTATGAGAAAGAGACCGAATGTTGTTCGGAGTCTCGGATGGGATCCGGGATATCACGAGGAGATCCGGAATGGTCCGGAGAATAAGATTCATATAAGGAAAGTCCCGTTTTGGAGTTGGGGAATGGTTCCGGTGTTTTCATCGGGAACATTCTAGAAGGTCCCGGAATGTCCGGCACTCCGGAGGGGGAAGGGTACATGAATGTGTCATTACATATTGGAATGATTGCATCATGTACTAAGTGTTCTCGCTGTCCAAAATAAAGGGTTTATTTAAATCCTAAATTGAAAAGTCAAACGGCTAGTTTGAAAGTCAAACGGCAAGTTTTGGAAAGTGGAAAGAGGAGGAGAAGTGGAAACCGAGTTGGGGAGGGATTCCCTCCTCCCCAAGCCGGCGCCCCACCTCAAGGCCGAGTTGGGGAGGGACTCCACTCCCTCCCCTTGGCCGCCGGCCCTCCCACCTATAAAGGGAGGGGCAGGGCTGCCCCTCCTAGGACACACAAGTTCCTATCCTCTAAACTAAACCCTAGACCTAAACCCCGGTTTAGAGCTATTTCGGTTTAGAGCCTTCTAATTGGTTTAGAGCCTTCTAATTGGTGTGTCTAATTACTAGACCACTAATAGCCTCTCTCATAAGCTCCACCATACTCGCACCGGCTTAAGGCGAAGCTCATGATTTCCCTCTACTTCCTGGTACCACGCCAGGCTGCCGGAATCGCGAGGAGAGTGCTACAACCTCCGCCTGCTGGAACAAGGAGAGGAAGGTCTTCGTCGAAAATCGAACGTGTGACCGATCGGGAGCGCCTTGGAACGTACTGGAAGGATCGCTCACGCGATCTTGAGATCGGAAAGAGTACGACTACATCACCCACGAGAATCTGCTCTCGTTAAACACTTTGGAATCTTCGAGGGTGAGTTATTCCATCGACTCGTTGCTGCAATCTAGTAGATAGATCTTGGCTTGTTTGTTTGTATGCGATAGAAAATTTTTGTTTTCCATGCTACGAACCCCTACACTAAGGATAAAGATTACTTCGTATGATATTATAGCAATATAAACATAATGACTTTGATCGTAATGCTATACTTCGGATGAATGTTCATCACATCATTCTACCAATGGTGTGACCTTGTTATTAACAACATCCAATGTCCATGATTAGGAAACCTTGATCATCTTGTTAATCAACAAGCTAGTCTATAAGAGAGGCATAACTAGGAACCCTTTTTTTGTTTATTAAACACACATGTATTGATGTTTCCGATCAATACAATTCTAGCATGTAAAATAAACATTTATCATAAACATGGAATAAGATAATAACCACTTTATTATTGCCTCTCGGGCATATTCCCTTCAAACCCTAAGTACGGTCGCTTGCGAGCACCACCATCCTGACCCTAAGTCCGGTCGCCCGCGAGCACCACCACCTTAACCCTAAGTATGGTCGCCCGCGAGTACCTATATAATACAAATATTTCTTATATAATACAAATATTTCCTACATATAAACAAAAATATATTTCCTATATATATACAAATATATATTCCCCATGTAATACAAATATTTCTTATATAATACAAATATTTCCTACATATACACAAAAATATATTTCTTATATATACACAAATATTTCCTTTATATATACAATATTTCCTATATAATACCTACATATACACAAAAATATATTTCCTATATATATACAAATATTTCCTATATACTACAAATATGTCCTACATATACACAAAAATATATTTCTTATATATATACAAACATTTCCTATATATATACAAATATTTCCTATATAATACAAATATTTCCTACATATACACAAAAAAATATTTCCTATATATATACAAATATTTCCTATATAATATTAATATTTCCTATATAATACAAATATTTCCTACATACACACAAAAATATATTTCCTATATAATTAATACAAATATTTCCTATACAATTAATACAAATATTTCCTATATAATTATAATACAAAATGTATTACTGGTGGTGCCGGTCGCGCATCTAGGGCGGTGGCGGTGGCGGTGGTGCGGCCGGGCGGTGGCGGAGCTAGTGGCGCGGCTGGGCGGTGGTGGGCCAGGGCAGTGGCGGAGCTCGTGGCGGTGGTGGCCGTAGTAACGGAGCTCGTGACGGCCGGCGAGGGGAGGGGCGCGGGGAGACGCGGCCGGCCGAGGAGGGTGGCGGAGGCGCTCGACGGAGGAGGGGCACGGTGGCGGCTGACGAGGGGCGCACGCGGTGGATTTTGGCAGCCTGGCAGCGTGTGTCCGTGCTCCTCGCGATTAGCTAGCTCCAAGTCCCGGTCGATGGATTCAACCGGGACTAAAGAGGGGTCTTTAGTCCCGGTTCTAGCCACGCATCCCGACTAAAGGCTTTGGCTGCCTTTTCGGCCGCAGAGCCTTTAATCCCGACTGGTGTTTTTAGCCGGGACTAAAGGCCCAAATTTGCGTGCTAGGCCTAAGTTAGCGCCAGTTTTTTCAAATATTTCAATTTGTAACTATTATATTTTTAAACATTTGAATTATACAATTTTTGTATACTTATGAATTTGAGAAAAATTTTAACATGAAAAGTTCTTGAGTTTGAATAAGTAATCCAAATCTATTTTCTGTTTCATAAAATAATTATTTTAACTAGTCAAACTATTTACCATTTTGCCATTTTCAATTTAAAAATCCATTAACTATTATATTTTGCATATTTTTGAATGTCACTAAACTTTCAACATAAAAAATGCTTGAATTTGAATAAGTAATCCAAATCTATTTTCTGTTTTTAAAAATAAGTATTCTAACTAGTCAAACTATTAACCAAATCTACTTCAGGATGCCCCCGCGTGTTCGTCCACGACAAAACGGCAACAACGGTGGAGTACTGGGCTCCATCGGGCATGTCCGAGACTGGGCTCTGTCGGGCTGGCACTGGGAGGTGCTACCTTCCGGGACACGTAGCTTGGTGAGGAATCCGGGTCCCGTCGTCGACCCGGAGATTCTTTGGTGACGGTCGCATGGCCCTGGAGCGGTGCAGAGGAAGCCGACCCCCGAGGAGGTGGTACGAAGGCATGTCAGGGAGGTGGACGAGCATGTCCGCCGCTATATGTATGCGTTGGAGGTCAGGTTTTCCAATTTGTGGCAGCTTCTTTAGGGACCTCACCCGAGTTATACTCCTGTGATGGTTCCTTCTCTTTGGGTGATCACCTCCCGCGGCTCAGGACCCGGTTGTCAATGTCCAGTTTGATTAAGAAAGATGTATTACATGAAAGGGGGCCTTTATGTCTCAAATAAAAGGTTTAATATATTACATAGATTTATGTCTCAAATAAAAGGTTTAATACATTATTACACATCACCAACATCTGGTGTTGTGGTTTTGTTCTGCACCGTAGTCATGGAGAATCTTCATCACTTAACTAGATGCTTGAGTCAGTTTTTACTTTGAAGGGCGGAATTTCATAAAAATTATTGTAATCTTCTGACATGTCTGTCTTGTCATCCACTCCCACGATATTTTTTTTACCCTAAAAGAACTATTGTGTAGAAACACAGGACCAAGAATTCTAATCTCTTCGCCTAGGTGAACTAGGAGGTGTGTCATAATATTGAAGAAGGATGGCAGGAACGATAACTTGAAGCTGACCAGACATTGAACCACATCAATTTATAACCCTGATAGACTTTTTTGATCGATTACCTTCTGCGAAATTGCAGTGAGGAATGCATATACTTTCACAATGGCTAGTCGAACATTTTCTGAAGAATTCCCCTCAATGCAACCGGAAGCAATTGCGTCATAAGCACATGGAAGTCATGAAACTTTAGGTTTTGGAAATTTTCTATTTCATATTTACTATTCCCTTTATATTCGACAAGAATCCAGACGGGACCCTGATACTGAAAAGGACTTCAAAAAAGATTTCCTTCTCTGCTTTGGTAAGAGCGTAGCTGGCGAGCCCTTAAAACTGCCCTAGATGCTAGTCGTCTCGTTGTTTATGATGTTGTTGGTCCTCCCGTGCTACTGGGTATCTTTTGACTTCCCATACAAGCCCAGGAAGACTAGAATATTCACGCAAAGATTCTTCTTCAGGTGCATCACGTCGAATGCAGAGCGGACCTCATGCACTTTCTAATAGGGTAGCTCCCAAAATATAGATTTCTTCTTCCACATGGGTGCGTGTCCGTTAGCTTCTTTCAGAATAGGTTGTCCTCTGGGACCCTTTCCAAAGATTACATCTAAATCCTTGACCATACCAAATACATCAACACCAGTATAGGAGGAAGGCTTTGTCCGGGTTTCTGCATTGCCATTGAAATGCTTGCCTTTATTCCTTAAGGGATGACTAGGCGGCAGAAAACGACGATTGTACGGGTACATATTCTTCCTACATTTATCCAGATATATACTTTCAGTCTCATCTAAACAGTACGTGCATGCATTGTATCCTTTGTTCGTCTGTCCTGAAATGTTACTAAGAGCAGGCCAACCATTGATGGTTACGAACAACAACGCTTGTAGGTCAAATTCCTGCTGTTTGTGCTCATCCCACACACATATACCTGGTTTGGCCCACAACTGTAAAAGTTCATCAACTAATGGCCTTATGTACACATCAATGTCGTTGCCGGGTTGCTTCGGTCCTTGGATGAGCACTGGCATCATAATGAACTTCTGCTTCATGCACAACCAAGGAGGAAGGTTGTAGATACATAGAGTCACGCGCCTGGTGCTATGACTGCAGTTCTGCTCCCCAAAAGGATTCAGGACATCGATACTTAGACCAAACCATAAGTTCCTTGCGTCACCAGCAAAGTCCGGGAAGTCTCTCTCAATTTTTCTCCATCACGACCATCGCTAGGTGCCTCAATATCCCGTATTTCTTACGGTCTTCCATGTGCCATCGCAACAACTTGTAATGCTCTTTGTTTATGAACAAACGTTTGAACCGTGGTATTGTAGGAGCATACCAAGTCACCTTGGCAGTAACCCTCTTCCTGGGTGGCTCGCCCTCAACATCACCAGAGTCATCTTTTCTGATCTGATACCACAATGGAGTGCATACCGGGCATTTATCCAAATTCTCATACTTCTCACCGCGGTAGAGGATGTAGTCATTAGGGCATGCATGTATCTTCTACATGTCTAATCCTAGAGGGAAGACAAGCTTCTTTGCTTCGTACGTACTAGAGGGGAATTCGTTATTTCTTGGAACCAGCTTCTTCATTATTACCAGCAACTTTTCAAATCCCGAGTCAGTCACACCGATCTCTGCCTTCCACTTCATCAATTCGAGTGTGCTACCTAGCTTCTTCTGGCCATCTTCACAAGTTGGGTACAACAATTTGTTGTGATCCTATAACATCTGCTCGAACTGCAACCTCTCCTTTTTTGTGTCGCAGTCTCGCTTTGCATCACAAATGACCCAACCAAGATCATCATCGGGTGCATCGGGTTTCCGTTCTTCACCCCCTTCTTCTTCATTTTCTTCCATTGTGGTATCAGCGTATTCAGGGAACATAGATCGGTAGTTGTCATCATCGTTCTCTTCTTCATCGCTGTCTTCCATCATAACCCCTCTTTTCCGTGCTTGGTCCAAACATTATAGCCAGACATGAAGCCAGACCGAAGTAGGTGGCTCTGAATGACTCTTGAGGAAGTGTGAGCCTGCTCATTCCGACATTCAACACATGGACAACACATAAAACCATCCCGCCACTTGTTCGCCCCGTACACAAGGCGAAAAGAACACACGCCTTCTCTGTAAGCGTCAGAGGCCGGTCACCGTACATCCATGGATGGCTCATCTGCATCATATAACCATATATATCAAAAGCAATCACGATGATAAACTTACTACCACACGGTCTAAACGAGAAAATACTTGCTAACCTATTAGGACACCTGGAAACAAAGATGAGAAAACGTAAGTGTGGCTCTGGCACCTCATATCATGTTTTGTCTTGTGTGAACTCAAGTGGCATCGCACTAACAGGCATTTCACCGAACATCTCTAGTTCATATGAAGAAAAAAGTTAGCACAAAGTTATACCCACCTCACATAGGAAAAATACAGGAGAGAGTGGAGGGATGGGTGCATATATATAGGGCCGGACCATTAGTCCCGGTTTGAGATCAAACCGGGACTAAAGGTTCTGCAAGGACCACGCGGGCATGCCCAAATCCATTAGTCCCGGTTTGTATCTCAAACCGGGATTAATGGCCCCTTACGGGCCGAGACAAAGGTCTTCGGCGACCTTGGGCCATCCGGTTCGGACCATTAGTCCTGGCCCTAGCCACGGCCGAGACTAGTGGCCCGAACCAAAGGCCCTTTTTCTACTAGTGGTGAAACCAACCGGGACTAAAGGGGTTGGCACCGGCCACAGCCTGGTGCAACCCCTTTAGTCCCGGTTCGTATTACCAACCTGTATTAAAGGTGTGACCTTTAGTCCCGGTTCTTATTACCAACCAGGACTAAAGGAAATGGGCAAAAAAAAAATCACGCGTTCTGCCGTGGCAGGAAAACGGCCCAAAATCCTGCCGCGGCATAAGAACGGTAGGAGATAGCCTTTTCTAGTTTCAAAAGCATGCCGAAAATTTATAAAAAATTCCAAAAATAAAATCCTTTGAATTGTAGTTATATTTAGTGATTTAGTTGTTACGAAAATTAACAAACATGAATTTCGACATAATTTGCAAAGTTGTCGTGAAAATTTTGACATAATTTGCAAAGTTGTCGTGAAAATTTTCGAATCGCCATAACTTCTGCATACGATGTCAGAAAAAAAGTACGACCTATCAAAACATGGAAAAAACATTCCTCTTCGATTTCAAAGCCTTAGGACGTTTTTGATTCTTTTAGATTCTTAAAATTCGAAAAAGAAAAAAAATTATTTCAAAAATTAAAAAATAGTTATTTTTATATCATATTTGGATTCCTCACATTTTTCTGATAATAATAGATATATTATTTGTCGAATTTCATTATGCAGATTTAAAGATATTATTTATGTCATATTAAATGAATAAATGGCAAAAATGAATAAAATAGTAATCTAATTAGTTTTTTATTTTCATTGGAATAAAATATTATTATTATTTATTTATTGTTGTTTACTTAAATAGTTTTTCGTAATTTCAAAAAATAAAAATATACTAGTCTTAACAACAAGGTATAAGGGTCCTTCGGGCGAGGTGTGAGAGATGGAATGAAGAAGTTAAGCGTGCTAGGAATGGAGTAGTGCTAGGATGGGTGACCGACCGGGAAGTTTGATCATAAGTGCAATTTGACCTAATATTACGTATAGTTAGTGTTAGAAATGAGAGATGTGAGAGATTAACGAGTCAAACAATTCAAAAGATTAAGAAAAAATTGAAATAAAAATTCAAAAAAAAAATTTAGTCCCGGTTCGTATTACCAACCGGTTTGAGGCGCAACCGGGACTAAAGCCCACTTGTTTCATCAACCAGGACAAAAGGCTCGTTTTCCACTAGCGTTATGTCCTCAACCATATTATGAACACACAGATTTTTTTTTGAGAAACACGGTACAATCGTAGACGCTCACAACACGTACATGCACTCACCCCTATGAACGCACACACGCACATCCTACCCGTATGAGCACCTCCGAGATACTGAGCCGGCGAAGCGGCTCTTGAGATTGATGAAGTCACCACGGGCGCCTTGCTGTCGACGGGAACGTTGTCTCCCACTGAAAGAATATTCCGCCTCTTATGCAACACACAGTGCCAAACCTAGGGTTTGAACTCTGGTGGGCTGGGGTACAACCACCCTCCTAGCCACCCAACCACATGTTGGTTTGCATGAACACACAGATTTTCTTTAGGTTGGACTAACTATTACCAGTGATGGTCCAAATTGTCCATCGGTGCCGAGCAACCAACCCATCACTCGTACTCCCTCCATACCGGATTATTGGACTGAATTAGCAAAACGCTAGGACCTAGGTGGTTTCTGATTGGAGAAGAAAAAGGAGAGAGGGGTAACGATTTATCCTTGGTCCATGTGGTAATTAAGGGACGATGAGAGGAGAAAGAGCATGCAGTGGCCGATTGGTTTCTACATTGCATGCAACGAAAACAAATAGGTAGTCCAATGTGTTCACACAAGGAAACATGAGTTTTAGGAGGAAAACGGCCACACACAGGAGTTAAATGAGGGTAATTAATATACGATTCAGCCTAATAATTCAGTATATCTCAAAAATGGCTATTAGCCCAATAATCCGGTATGGAGGGAGTAATTGTCTAACATTAATGAGAAGGCTTCCCGTCGGATCTGTCATTAGTTCTTTGTCCAGGCCCAGACGAATGATGTGCTCTCACGTTCCTACACATTAGTGATATTTGTTTTGTTTGATCCGCTCAAAAAAATAGTGATATTTGTTTGGATTGGAAGATTACAATAGTGCATAACTGAGAAAAAGTAGCAGAAATATTTTTTAATTTCATTTCAACAAAACATCAAAATACTAATTTAATTCCATTTCATCAAAACATCAAAAACAGAAGTTTCATTCCGTTTCCACCACATACAGAAGTTGACATTTTTTTCTTTGGAGATGCATGAAAAGACTTGCATCACAAATCGGAGGGAAGGGAACCAGACGAAACCCTTAATCCTAACACATTGAAGGGAGAAGGGTACACTCGATCATGAACCCTAATTTGTCCGTACCACAGCTACAATCACGCGAAAGTGATCCTATAGGAATAGCTGAACCAGATCAGTGGGACATGGCCACCTGATCATGGCACATGCAACGGTGGAAGAGTATTAGGGCTCATCAATGTGTTGGATCTCATTAATCCGAATGTTGGCGAACTTGCCCTCACATCTCAAGGAATTAGTCAATCAAAATAAACACATGCTTGGAAAAATCTTATATGTTTCTTCTTGCAATAATTGGTTTCCGTACAAACACGTAGTTAGCAAAATATTTATTTATTATTGTACCAAGCATGAGAGTGTCAGGACGACACAAACCAAACATACATAACACATTATACAATACAATATAGTACATGGATCCAGCAAAGACCATGGGTCCTTCCAAACATACATAACACCTACCGTGTGTCATGTACTCCACTTTGCTGGCAGGATGCACATTTATTTACCAGCGTGTATGAAGTTGCTAGGTATGTAGGTCACACCTACAGAGTGAGCGCGCGATCACATGCATGACATATTCGCAATAAAGGATTGATCGATCAAGCCCTTGGACCAGAATAGGCGCCGATGGACCTGACCTTATCGTCACTTCGGCCAAAGAGGGCGACAATGGAGTCATGATCCACATCAATGGATAAATAAATGTCTCCAATGTTTGGATACTTGCCGAACAGCCCATACTTAGCATCCTTAGAGGTGCTGAAGTTGAGTGAAGTGATGCAGGGGTTGAGGTAGCCAGAGAGCATGGTCAAATACTCATCTTGGTAAATGCAGATCTGCACAACATACTACAAATTACAATGATGCAGAAAGAAGCCAGAAGTGCTATTTATTAATTAGTTGATTAATATATACATCATAAAGACTTCCTACAAGTCCAACATTAATTGAAGAGAGAGAAAGACATGTAGGATAGAAATAAACCGCACTGTGTTATATAGTGTGTATGAAATTTATGTTGGGCGGCAAGCACCTCACATATATTAACTTATGAACACAAAGTTACATACCATGTGCTTTGTACCATCCATGGTGCCATATGGACCTATCTGTACTAGACCATTTTTCTCGTCACGATATATGAAGGATATGGCCTTGATTAGCCCATCCGGGCCATCACTACTCGAAATAGTGATGTTCAAGAGTTATTTGGGCGGTTTTCTGACAGAATCGATGTCAAAAGCAGCGCCTTCCTCACAACCATACGGGCCAATCTTCTTGAGCGTCGCCTGAACACAATTAATACATACAAATATATAGTAAGCTAGCTCACATGTACGATGAAATAGAAAGACGATGCTAGCTAATGCTGAATGTATGTAATCAGTGATCAGCAAAAGCTGGTATCCTACCATTGCTAGTAGTAGGATGAATTTGTGTTGGCAGTATTTCCAGGGAATGACATTTTTTCTTGATTTATGTTCCATGAACCGGTATGCCCAACATTTTATAGAGCAGCCGAGAGTATGCAAGTCGTGCAGGTATAACTGCCACATTCATTAGACACTTGTGTAAACCATGGCAAGTGTATGGAAACCAATGATAATTTTAAGTATTGGGACATGCCCACTTCCGTGGTTTATTAATCCATTTGCAAGACGACGATAAGTTTTTCTTGATGTTGCTAGTCTCGTGGTTCATTTGAAATATTCATACATGTCCTATGGTACATTGGACTCTAGCTTGTGGTATTTAATCTGGAGGGCCCCATGCGGATCACGTCCGTTGTAGGTCACCGAGCAATCATAGATATAGTCAAGTCAAGATATTCATCCAATTGCTCATAGATCTAGTCAAGTGAAGATAGCATACCATTAGATATAAATTACGAGATAATTCGGTTATTGTCACGTCGCTAGCAAAGTTTACTTGGTTATTACTATTTTGCCAAATTTTCATTCGGCGAGATTCACAGTGCATTGGGTTGTACACTCCAGACTCATGTTTACCGAGCTGGTAGCATTCGATTATCTGACTATGCAATCCATGGACAGCCCCATGACCTTAGGTGCATTCCATCTTTCTCTTTTTTACGTGGAGTTGGTTTGGCACATGTGCAACGACGATCCATTCACCCGTGTGTCATAGAATTCAGCCACGTTGGTTTTGGCACTCAAACCTACATGATTGCCATGGACAACATAATGTCTACGCATTCTCACGCCACCATCCATACATGCACTATTCACCTCATATATCTTATGATGAACGTCTGGAAGGAGCTAATGTGACATTTGCAAGCTTAAATATCTGTATCACTAATACAAAAAGGGCTTTCCGATATGGGCCATTGAAGCCATTTTAACAGAGGTTGACACTAGAATTGGCTATCTGACACGATTAGGCTTGGTCTAGGATTGTGGGTCAGACATGGCCAAATATGCCATCTCAGTACTTGAACTATCAAATTAGCAACCTACCCTCCCTATTTTCATTGAAGTAGAAATTTTACAACCGTATTTGAATGCCCAGAATATCCACGCTGCCCTCCTCTCCTCGTCATGTAACCCATGAATGTCCCATCATTGAAGAGTTCCCACCTCTTATTCCCATGGAAGAGCTTGTCTGGTTTAGGCAATAAGAATTTTGTGGCGGTTGCACCTGACAACCCTAGCGATGCACTGTTGAGTCCCAGTACAATGCTGGATCGACACGTCCCAAACCAACTGTCAACAACTATATAAATATTCATAAAAATATCATTTATGAATAAGATATGATGACATATCAACATACAAGTAAGATGGGATCCTAGCCTTAGCCATAGAAAACACATTGTAGTAATTTCTAAAATATAGGAAGATCATCCTTAGTCGAGTTTCTTCTTCTCCCTGTGAAGTGATCGGGTGGAACCACAATCATTCTTTTTTAGCGGCATGAGGTATGCTTGGTTCATGTTAACTAGGTGGCCGGCCTCGTCGTCGAACTAATTGAAGTGAGGTAATGTTGTTGCTAGTGATGATGTGTGCTTGATGGAATAACATTGATGTCAACTACTTAACGAGTACAGAAACTTGAAACATTTAACGTCAGATTAACACAATTGTTTGTTAATCCATTAGAAAGAACTAGATAAGTCTTTCTTGTTGTTATGTGTCCGCTGGGTAATTTGAAGTATTTATAGGTGTCCACCTCTGTTAGGTGCAGCATTAGACTCTGATAGGTGGCATAATCATGGATCAATCACATTAATCTAGAAGGCCCCGTGCAGATCATATTGTACATTTATATATTATCACAAGTGATGGTATATCAAGTCAGGTCATGCAAGCGTGTCATTAGATATAACTTGAACATTAACTAGGTTATCATCACCAGTTCCACATAGCATTGCGTTACATGGCAATCCATGGATGGCCTCACGAAACGGGTACCTTCGAATATTTGACTTGCAATCCACCGAGAACATGGCAATCCATGGATGGCCTCACGAAACTTATGTGCAGGCGCGCATAAAAAATACCGTATGTGCATGCCAGCTTTGTCGTATCCTCAACGAGACCGTTTCCACCTATGAAAGGTCTAGAATTCGTTCAGACTTCAGCTCGGCATTCAATCCAAAACCCCTGCAATGGAGGACACCATGTCCATATGGATTCAGACGGCAGAATCCATGCATGAAGTTGTCACCTCTTCTAACTTATGAGGAATGTCTGGAAGGACCGATATCGATGCATCTTCTGTGGGACGCCACTAAACTTTAGAGAGGTTGTAGATTTAGTGTTTGAGGAAATTTTTCTCAGATCCACCCATACTCGTGTATTTGGAGAGTAAAACGTTTTCCCTTGCGGTTTTGGTCTGTATGTGCGTATCAAAGCACCATAAGTAAGTCCTTTAGTTCTAAATAAAGATAAAGTGTTCCTACAAATTTCTTAAGAAACAATATTACTCTCTAGTTTCCGAGACCGTCTACGAGTGGCGGTTTAATGATGCCCACATCAGAAATAGGCTATCCGGGCTTGTATGGCTTGGGAAAGGGTGGCCGAAGAAGCCATCTCAGAACCTGAACGATCCGAGATGGTGACAAAGTGGTGAAGGAGGTGGAGGGGTAGCCAACACAGTGAAGGACAAGCTGGCGATGGGTGGCAGCATGCCTGCAAGGCACTGTTGGTCAAGGCCAAATTACGGTCCCCTGTAAGTCATTATATTAGTCAGCTAGCTAAGATATCGTTTCCCCATGTATATTTCCAATTATATGATTGGATTATACATGTGTAAATTGTTCCTGGATCTGCATCATAGTATCCCATGTATTGGAGTTAAGAGGTTTTACATGGAGAGTGTCGATATGGATCCCTTCCACGTTGGAGGACTTTAATATTTTTTTTAAAGTTTAAATTTAAATATTCAAAAAATCCACTAAGGTAAGTCCCAAAGTATGGATCTCGTCTTCCACACCAGTTTTATTTTGCGAGGCTGGTCATCTATAACTATTTCTTTTTATTTCTCATTGCATTTTTCTTTGTCTCTGCCTTTTCCTTTGCCTCTTCCCTTGCATTTTAATCCTTTTGCATGCACAACTTTTAAGTGTTTAAGATGACCATAGATCTGACAGCCTTTTAAAATTGGTGGAGCCAAAACTTTCTCATAAGTGCTATCAAACTTTTCCTTCATGGTCCTATATTTATGACCCTTTGGAAAAACCTTTTAGTCCGCATGTACCCCATTTTATTACACTCATGCAAATACGAATTTGCTATCTTGTCTAGGCACTCGACGCAGGCATATGTCCGTTTTATAGCCTGGCCGGAAGAGTTTCCATAGGTGGGATAATCATTGACGGTTATGAACAACATGCATCTGAGGGTAAATACTTACTTCACATGTGCATCATATCTTTTTACTCCTTAAATCCAAAGAAGTTCAAAATCTTCCACCAAAGGTGCATGGTACACATCAATGTCTTCATCAGGTTACTTGGGGCCTTGGATTAGTATTGCGACCATTATCTTCTTTCGATTCATGCATAACCGTGGTCCGTGGAGGAAGGTTATAAATGTTGAGATTCACGGGTCAGGTGCTATTGTTGGTACTATAGTTGCCGAATGTGTTCATTACATCGGTGCTCACTGGAAACCTCACATTTCTCCGATCATCTCCAAAACGATCACCATCTAGAGCTAATGGCTTCAACCTATTAACGTTCCTCCACTGTGGAGATTCGGCGGGGTGTCTGAGCATGTCGTCCTGAATGCGCTCTTTTACGTGTCAACGCATCAGTTTAAGTGTATATGGGTATCCACATAAACGTGTAAAACAAGGAATAATAGAAGGTACCAACCCACTTTTACCGGGATGTCCTTCCGACCCGTTTTTTCCGCATCTTCTTGCTCTCTTGATCAGTGTCCATGTTATCTTCAATGCTGCTTTCTTATGCCATATCGGCTGCCTCAACCTTCAGAACCTTGATCCTTGGAAATTTGCAAACCGGGCATTTTCACAAATTGATGTAGGCATCACCACGGTACAATATAAAATCATTTTTACATGCATGTATTCTCTAAACCCCCCATTCCCAATGGATAAACAATTCACTTAGATTAGAAAAAACTATTTGGCATGTGGTTTTCTTCAGAAAGAGAGTCTTGTGAAAATGTTAACTACTTGGTTACACTCTAATCTGACCATCCGTACATTTCCTTCATCTGCATTAGTTCTAGCTGAGTAGCTAACTTTTTGTAGTGCAGTTTACACCCACGGTACATTGGTTTCTCCGAGTCTTAGATCATGCAACCATATTTATCATACATTTTCTGATCCTCAAAGTTTTCTTTAAACTCCCGCAACATCTGAGTCACGTTGTCTTCTTTAACATCTTCAGTGTTCTCTTTCAATGATGTATTGTGCACGTCATTTTTTGATGAACCTCGTCATTAGTTCATGGAAATATAGTGGCAATATCAACATCATGCATAAGCATCACCCTCCTCATATGTACTTTGTTGTACTTCTCCGTGGTGGACCCAACAATCGTACCCCACCACGAATCCCGTTTTGATCAAATGTGTCTGAATATCTTAAGTGCTTGTAAAGTCTGCATTTTTTTACAGTCACAACACGGGCAAAGTATCCAGGAGTCCTTAGCATGAGTTGCATTCATTTCAGTTGCGTTCAGAAACTCCTTGACCTAAAGTTTAGTCATGAATCATTATAATTGAACTAAAATGACTTGTTGCATTCCTTGTTGATTGTCTTATCATTTTGCAATTTGTATTGTCTTGATACATTTATGATACACTAAGTTCTATATTCTTCAACTCTGTTTGGTGAAGCTGTTCATATGCCTAAGTTAGCTACTCTTTTACTGATCCTTGTGCAAATTGAATTAGCAGGAGAATGTTTATTCATAGCCAGGGGTGTGTGACCGCTCGCAGGTGACTCTGATGGTGCTACTGGTGGGTTTATGGATGGTTGCTCACTGATGACTTGATATTAGATGGCTCGCTGATGGCTTGATATCAAATGTATATGTGATGATCTAGCTATCATGTGGGGTGTTGGAGTTATTTGTGATTGTTCAGTTGAAATGCTAATTTTTTGACTGTTTTGTTATTGTGCACATTATATATTGTTTGAACTACTATTGGGATGATTTGGCTGTAATTTTATTTTTTAGAAAGGCATGTTTTTTTTTTGCGCATGTTGATGTTCAAATGAAATTGTTTGCTATATTACTAAGCTGGTTTCGCTGTAACTTTCTCTTACAAAGTCTTTTGGCATCTGTAGGTCTTTGGCATTTGTACTAGACCAAAAGGCCGTGGCCCAGACAATATTTTATGGAAGATTATGCAATTACGAAATAAGGAATGGGTTGTAATATAGCTAGAGCTTGAAAGATACACAAAATGTAAATAGGCCAGAGCCCAAAAAAATGACGTAGCCAAAAAATAAAATGGACTATAAATGGCAAGGCCCAAATAGAAATGAAAAGTTAAATAATAAGAGCTAGATTAAAAAGGTCCAAATATTGGGCTTGACCCATTTAGAATCTTGAACTGGAATAAATGTTATCTACGACCAATTCGTTTGGTCATAGAAATATGACACGTCAGATTCGGTGAGGTGGACGGGCTACATAGGTTAGATTACAAAAGTAATCAACCAAATATAGTCTACCAGAAATATTATCTAAAACCTCTAGACTAGATGCTATGCTGGTAGATAAGAGAAAGTATGACTTGCAAAGTGAGTCGTGCAAAAAAAATATCCATTCAAACGAGCCATTATTTGAAATTACGTGCGCAGATGATTATACAATTTCAGAGTCCAGCCAAGGATTCTGTTCCCACGCCTCACAGATCTTGCGAAAGACTTGTTTAAACATGTTAAACCATTGATTATATCCCTAATTTGGACTGGCTCTAGGGTAGATGCTGAACTACTCAAAGATGCCTTGTTTGTGGAGGATTGTAAATTAAGGAGTCAACTACATCGGTAGGAGTAGTTGGAAGGACAGCGTCCAAAGGTAAAAAATGAGACATATACAAGACAAATAGGACTTCCTTGTGTTTATTCGTGCACACGTACAGAAGAACTTATTATTAATGACGTTTGATATAGGAGGTTAGTTACGTTCAAGAGGCACATCGCTAGTCTTGCGTCAATAATAAATGTTACTGGTAACTTTTCCTCGAATGCTAAAATTAAGCTATCTACTGGTGACGTATGAGTGGAACATCACCATTATATTATATATTTGTAGCATTTGCCAGAGGTTGTGTGTTTAAATGTCACTAGAAACTTTTCATAAAAATTTAAAAGAATAGCTACTTTATTATTGAGTTTCACAACAACTTTATATTTGGAACTAGATATCCATATCACTACATGGAAATGCGATTCGAAAAATAGATAACTTTGAGCAAATGAAAATACTTGCTCTGGGGCGGCATGCCGCCTGGCCTATACGAACCGAGCCCATCATGGAGATCGGTGAAGGATGCCTCCGTGATCTTCTTCAAGGCTTTGGCATAATCATCCACGACCCACTGCTCTGGACTCGCCCTAGAAGGGTCGGATTGCCCAGTATATTCATACATCCAGCTGGGTCGGGTTGTGAGCGGCACCAATCACCACCCGAGCCAGCAGTTGAAGAGGTTGATCGTCTTGAACCCCTCGTCCTTGAGTTCGATATCCGAGCGCACATTTCAGTGAAGACCACCTTCTGCCTTGGGAAGCTCCTTCACCAACAACCTACGCGGATTACTCCACTATGCGGTGTATGGCAGGATCGCCACCTCCCCGTTAGGGGTCGACTCTATGGAATAGAACCAATATTTCTTCCACTCATTGACTGCTTTCCTGGGCAGCATCAGCTTGTAAAAACTGGCACGAGGCTTTTCCTGAAAGGTGATGCCGCCGGCCGCTAGCGAAGGCCCGCCTTTCCCTTCACGACTGGCTAGGCCTTGGGATAGGTTGAGCCAGAGTAGGAAGTACAAGGGACAACCTAGATAGGATTCGCAGAAAGCGACAAAGACCGCTAACTGCTCGATACTATCTGGCCCCATATCGGAGGGCTTGATCTGGTAGAAAATGGAGGAGTCGTCTAAGGAAGACAGAAGGGGGGAACCCTAGCCCGCGCTCTAGATGGCTAACGAAGGAGATAAAATCCCCGGCTCGTGGCTTGGGTTTGCTCTCGCTCGCTAGGGGAACTCTCCATTGACCCTTCACAAGGATGCCCGTGTCCTGGAAGTACTACATCAGTGGTGTGGTGCACTTTGATTTTGTCTAGGCCGGCGCCATGGATGCGCACTCTTTTGATCTAGAGATCTGGATCGGAAGTTGGTGCGATGGAAGAAGAAAAAGGAAGAATGGAGAAATGTGGGTGAGATCCGTACATCTCTCTGACGCTCTATTTATATAGCGGCTGCTAATCTCGGACTAGCCATTCGATTGCGGTAATTCCGCCGAAGTTACCATTAGAAGTTACCTAATGGCTAGTTTTACTATGCTAACGGTCCTACTTCGATCAAATTGGTAACTCGACTCGCCTACTTCACTCGCCCATTCCAATTGTTTGGGCAAGGCGACTCAAGCTCCAACCGATTCGCCTAGCTGTGACTAAGAACATACAGAGGCTTCTCCCTTCATTGGAGGAGTTCGTCACCGATTCGACTGGGCGTCCACTCGGACTTGCCTACTCCAAGTGCCAAGTGGACACCTTCACCGAACTCTGGCTCACTCGGGATTGATGGGGATATACCAATCGGGGTATGCCTAGAAGGACGATTCGACTAGCCCATGACCATGATGAGTGGTCCTGCTGGTGCGGCGACTTGAAAGACACTTCAATGAAGCCTAGTGACTAGAGGTAGAAGGCCCAAGACCTTAGCTAGGCCTAGTCAGATTAAGTCAAACCCTCTGAAACCTAACCTGATTCGGTTGTAATACTGTAAAACCTAGCGAGGTGACCCTATATAAACCTCACGATCTATTAGCTAGCCCATCTAAGTATCTCGCTGCGCACTCGCCGATCTCGCATCCCTTGTAATCCACTCTCCATATTCAGTACAATCAAGCAGGAAGTAGCTCTTTACCCTAGGGGGGGGGGGGCGAACCTGGATAAACCCTTGTGCGTCCTCAGTCTAGATCTACATATGGCGACTGACTCTTTTGCTCAATCGACTCAATCCCTACCCCAGGTAGCGACTGTCGTGGCCTTTCCCACGACAGAATAGGTTTTGAAATAGACAAAGGTCGAAAGATAGACAGAAAATAAATATGCAAGAGCCCAATAATGACATAGCCCAAAAATAATAGGTACTATAAATGGAAAGTCCCAAATAGAAATACATGGTTAAAGGATAAAATCTGGATAAAAGGGCCCAAATGTTTGGCTTGACCCATGCTGAACTAGACTTCAATAAATGTTATCTACGACCAATTGGTTTGGTCACAGAAATATGCCATGTCAGATTCGGTCAGGTGGACGGGCTAGATAGGTTACATTGCAAACGTAATCAACCAAATATAAACAACCGGAAATATTATCTAAAGCCTCTGGACTAGATGCTATGCTGGTAGATAAAAGAAAGAATGACTTGCAAAGTTAGTCATGAAAAAAAAGATCCATTCAAACGAGACATTGTTGGTAGTTACGTACGCAGATGATTATACAATTTCAGAATCTGGCCAAGGATTTTGTTCCCACGTCTCACAGATCTTGCGAAAGAATTTTAAAAAAATGTAAAACCATCGATTATATCCCTAATTTGTACTGGCGCTGGGGTGGATGCTGAACAACACAAAGATGCCTTGCTTGTGGGGAATATAAATTAAGGAGGCAACTAGATCAGTAGGAGTAGTTGAGAGGACAGTGTCCAAAGGTCCAAAATTGAGATATGTACAAGACAAATGGAAGGATTAGCGCCAAAACTAGTGTTTTGCTTAAGGTGTTACTTTGCTTGTGTTTATTCGTGCGAACGTACAGAACAACTTATAGTGGAGTTTGAAATAGGAGGTTAGTGACGTTCAAGCGGCATATCGCTAGTCTTGCGTCAATAATAAATATTATTGGTGGCGGTGGCTTTTTCTCCAATGCCACAACTAAGCTGTTCATATGAGTGGAACATCACCGTTATATTATTTTTAGCATTCCCAGGGTGCGGTTTTCAATGTCACTAGCAACTTAAAAATAGAAAATAGCTACTTTTTATTGAGTTTCACAACAACTTTCTATTAGGAACTAGATATTCATATCACTACCGGGAAGAACAACGTTGCCATGTGTGAAAACCACATGTCAAAGGATCCCGTAACAACGCGCTGCTATTGTGCCACGACACACGGGAATAATGAAATGAATTTGAAAGTTTCCACGCTAGCGACCCGCGGCACCTCGTCGTCGACAAACTACAGAAAAGCATACGAACCATGTGTTTCTTTTGTGGGGGCTTTCTCAAGTACTATGCTCGGTAATTTTTTAATTATTTCCTATTTAATAATGTTCGCATCACAAATCTTAACACAAGTAAAATAGTTTTCTATCCCTGCCGAGAGAAACTCTCGGAAAAGGTGGGCAGTTTTCATGCAACGAAGCGATTTGATTTTGTAAAGGTAACGAGGTGTCATATTTCCATCACCCGTTACGAGCATGCCCCTTGTCCACCTTGTTTTCGGGAATGATTATTTCCCGTTTTCCCCTGGTGTGGCTATGGGTATTGGTACCATGGACGTAGTATTAGTCAAACAATTTTTGAGGATAGGCTTAGTTGGATACTTTGACCTACTACCTATTAATTTTTTGATGCAATTATTAGAGGACTATGCAATTTAGGGCACGTGTCTGAGATTAATTTTTCATGGACACGGATTTAATATGGCAACCCAATCATGCATGCATGCCGTTCTTGCATCATGTGGGATTCATTTTCGTTTTAAAATTTCAAATGTTTTATTTCTTGAATCGTAAGTCGAAACTTAGATTTGTTTCATAGTTCTCTTTTTCGCGACAGGATGCCTCTCGTTCGTCACCGCTATGTTCTACAGACGTGAAAATGCAAAAGTTGAATTTCACGCCTTTTTTGTACCAGGTCCGCCCACAAAACACGTTGGAACGATAGGTCTTTAGTTGTGACAGTCAACGATAAGCCCGTGGAGATTAGTTCGTGACCTACTGGTGACAGTTTTGCTTGTTCACCAGGGTACCGCGTTACAGCGTAGGCGCTTCCACCAGTAAGGCTGATGCGGCACTAAGCCTTTTTTTGGTAGTGTCAATATCACATGAAGTTAAAAGATGCACATAATTGTTGTAAGGCTATGCCTCTGCCAACAACTTGTGAGGACTACTCACTTATGATTAGATCAACAATCATAAATATTATATAAAATTATTAAGACAAATACTAAATAGTCTTACACTGCCTGCAATTATGATAAGATCAAGATTACAAGTATAGGACTATGGCTATGGAGAGGGGATGGTGGCAGTGGATCTACTCACCTCAAATACCAAAATGGCTTCAACTGTGTTTATGCACACTGTCATTAGGGTTTCTAGCGGATCGGAGATAAATCTTACATAGACGCCTTCACGCAAGTTTCTTGGTTTGACTAGGCAAAGGCGGTCACACCTAGTATGGGCACGCGGTATGGTCAGGTCCAACCCATACCAGTGCTCGTTAAACCTTCCAGAGCTTTTCTCCATGGCCTCTTTGACTTGGAATTATTTGCAACTCGTGATTCTTCATTAATTGATATTCATTTCACCATAGAAGTACCCAATTATACAAGTAGGAAGATCAAAGAAAGGATTAGCGCATCTATGCAATAATTATTCATTACCCAGGGCCGAACCTGGGAAACTCGGGTGTACCAATCTCGTCCCCGTTTCTCCCTATGTCGATGTGCTATGCATCTCCGGTTCCCCTTGCGATGGTACCTGCGTAGCATTCCCATGTCAATAACCTAATTAATGTCCATGTTATATATAATGGCACGCTCAATTGACCTAACTTGATATATCATCAGTTGGGATAAGTTGATACGCACGTGACCCTCCAGATTAATTTGATTGATCCATGATTATGCCACCTATCAGAGTCTAATGTTGCATACGTAACTGAGGTGGCCACCTATAAATACTTCAAATTATCTAATAAACTCATAAGAACAACCAAACCTATCTAATTCTTGCTAATGGATTAAGGAATATCTGGGAAGTGATTACTTCCACGCTTGCTTTCATCTATGAAATGCTTGGACGTTGACGTTGATGTTTCAAGTTTCTGCATTCATTAATTAGCAGACATAAAAGTTGTTCCATGAAGCACACATCAACACTAGCAACAACAATATCTCTGCTCAATTAGTTCCACAACAAAGCCAACCACCTAGTTAACATGAACCAAGCGTATCTCATGTTGCTGACAAAGAATGATTCTGTTTACACCCGATCACTTCATGAGGAGAAGAAGAAATACGATCAAGGACCCTGACTCAAAATATCCACATAATTTTAAAAGCAATGTGTTTTCTATATGAACCTACACACTAAAAGGGTCTAGATACACTTCCTTCACAAAGCTAAAACATCTTATATTTTGAAGCGGAGGAGTAATAACCAAGGAACTATGCTAGCAATGTGACAATAACTGAACTATGTTTCAGTTTCTATCTAATGGTACGATAGCTTGACTTGACTAGTTCAATCATTAGTTGGATGAATATATAAACTTATAATGAATGTGATCCACATGGGGCCCTCGAGATTAAATACCACCGGTGAGAGTCCAATGTTCTATAAGTAATAGAGGTGGATATGTATGAGTACTACAAATGAACTAGCAGCCTACCAGCATCAAGAAAAACTTATCGTCTTCTTGCAAATGGATTAACACACCATGGAGATGGGCACGTCCCAATACTTAATATTAATATTGGGTTTCGTGTGCTTTCCATTGTTTATGTAAGTGTCTAATGAATGTGGCAGTAATACACATGCAAGACTTGCATACTCTCAGCCGCTCTATAAATAGTTGGGCATACTAGTTCATGGACCATAAAGCAAGCAAGCAACTATAAATCCCTGCGAAGACTGCCAACACAATTTCATCCTACTAGCAATGGTAGGAGACCAGCTTTTTCTTATCACTGATTACAGACATCCATCATTAGCTTGCATCTTCTGTCTATTTGATCGTACATGTGAGCTAACTTACTATATTTGTGTATGTATTAATTGTGTCCAGGAGACGCCCAAGAAGATTGGCCCGTATGGTTATGGGCAAGGCGCTGCTTTTGACTTTGACACCAAAAAATCGCCCAAACTACTCTTGAACATCACTATTTGGAGCCGCGATGGCCCTGATGGTCAAATCAATGCCATATCCTTCATATATCGTGACGAGAAAAATGATATAGTCGAGATAGGTCCATATGGCACCATAGATGGTACAAAGCACACGGTATGCAACTTCGGTTTCATAAGTTCATATATGTTGGGTGCTTGCTGCCCAGCATAAATTTCATACACACTATATAACACGTGCAGTTTATTTATGTCCTACATGTTTTTCTCTCTCTTGAAGTAATGTTGGATTTTGTATGAAGTCTTCAAGGGCTATATATTAGTTAATTATTTAATAAATAACAATAATGGCTTCTTTCTGTATTCATTGTAATATTGTGCAGATATATATTAAACATGGTGAGTATTTGACCATGCTCTCCGGCTACTTCAACCCCTCCATCACTGCGCTCAACTTCAACACAACTACGGATGCACACGGGCAGTTCGGTAAGTGCCCAAACATTGGAGACACTTCTTTCTCCATTGATGTGGATCACGAGTCCATTGTCACCTTATTTGGCCAAACCGATGACAAGGTCAGGTCCATCGGTGCCTATTCTGCTTCCCGGGCATGATCGATCAATCCTTTATCAAAAGCATGTCATGCATGTGATTTTTACATAAATATCTCCTATAGGTGTGACCTACGTACCTAGCAACTACTTGCTGTTAAATAAAATTTGCATCCTGCCAGCAAACTGGAGTACACACCAGAGAGCAGGTACTCCATGCGATGGAAGGATCCATGGCATTTAATTGTTCCTTGTACTATATTGTATTGTATAATGTGTCATGTACGTGTGGTTTGTATAGTCCTCACACTGTTATACTTTTTATAATAATAAATAAATATTTTACGTGTTTTCTCCAAGACTAAACGGCTACCAGTTTATTGTATGGAAACGAATCATTGCAAGAATCATTTTTATTGACTAATTCCTTTAGATTTGATGGCAAGTTCTGACTCCGTTTTCACGCTATAACTTAGACCACAGCCGCCAAGGACCTTACTAAGGGTGTCGAATATAATGATCTTTTCCGTAAATCGTCTACCGTTCTAGCAACTAGCCAAGCCCTAGTAGGCTAGAATAGATTTATATTAACATTAATTTGTAGACGTGTGATAAAATGTTCTGCCTAACAATCAAGCCACAGGGTGCGCAAAGTGAGGTTTACTATACATGACTAATGCTAAAGAGAACCGTTCTTTTCGGGTCAACGTAAACTACACTAACATTAACATGATAGTTTTAAGAACCTTGGCATTAATTGACTAGTATAACAATGGTTGTCATACTTTCCCTCACATGAATTAAGCGTGGAACTCTCCTTCTCCTTTCACCACTCGTTGAGCTAGAAATTCGGCAAGCTCCGCGCAGAACATTTTTAGCTTGACCATCGGCAGTTTCGTCTCTTCAATTTGCGGACACTATGTAAATAGGTACAAATAAGAAGAATATTTTAATAAAAGAATAAGACAATGCTTGCATACCAGTTGTTCTTGTCTAGGAACAACCAGGTTGGCCATCATGTTGCTCATATGCTGGAAAACATAGTAGTCACAAAGTTGCGTCGATGGAGGCTGTTGGTGGCACTAAAACAAACAATATGTGGAAATGAACACATTACCCAGACAATATATTTCTCATGCATGCATATATATGTGTATAAGTGATAGTAGAAACTAACTGGTTGGCTCTTGTAATGGGCTAGCAATTTGTAGTTCTTCGTTGGATTTCCTTCTTTGAACGATATACTTTAAACAATCTAAAAGCAGGATGACAAAAAAATTATATTATTACAAAACCAGGATGTATCCAAGATCAAAATCACTTTTATTATGAAAATAGAAGTATTAAATGTAGGGGTTCGTAGCATGGAAAACAAAAAATTTCTATCGCATACAAACAAACAAGCCAAGATCTATCTACTAGATTGCAGCAACGAGTCGATGGAATAACTCACCCTCGAAGATTCCAAAGTGTTTAACGAGAGCAGATTCTCGTGGGTGATGTAGTCGTACTCTTTCCGATCTCAAGATCGCGTGGACGATCCTTCCAGCGCCACGTTCCGGCAGCGCTCCATGATCGGTCACCGTTGATTACTCGGCGAAGACCTTCCTCTCCTTGTTCCAGCAGGCAGCGGAGGTTGTAGCACTCTCCTCGCGATTCCGGCAGCACAACGGCGTGGTACCGGAAGTAGAGGGGAAATCCCGCAGGACTTCGCCTTAAGCCGGTGCGAGTATGGTGGAGCTTATGAGAGAGGCTATTAGTGGTCTAGTAATTAGACACACCAATTAGAAGGCTCTAAACCAATTAGAAGGCTCTAAACCGAAATAGCTCTAAACCGGGGTTTAGGTCTAGGGTTTAGTTTAGAGGATAGGAACTTGTGTGTTCTAGGAGGGGCAGCCCTGCCCCTCCCTTTATAGGTGGGAGGGCCGGCGGCCAAGGGGAGGAGTTCCTCCCCAAGTCGGCCTTGGGAGGTGCGGCCAAGGGAGGAACCCTCCTCCAACTCGGCCTCCACCAATCCTCCTCTTTTCCCACTTCCCAAAATTGCCGTTTGACTTTCAAACTAGCCGTTTGACTTTTCAATTTAGGATTTAAATAAACCCTTTATTTTGGACAGCGAGAACACTTAGTACATGATGCAATCATTCCAACTTACAATGACACATTCATGTACCCTTCCCCCTCAGTCTTGGACATTCCGGGACCTTCTAGAATGTTCCCGATGAAAACACCGGAACCATTCCCCAACTCCAAAACAGGACTTTCCTTATATGAATCTTATTCTCCGGACCATTCCGGATCTCCTCGTGATATCCCGGATCCCATCCGAGACTCCGAACAACATTCGGTCTCTTTCTCATAATACCATAACTACTCAAAACAACGTCGAATCCTTAAGTATGTCTCCCTACGGTTCGTGAATTATGCGGACATGATCGAGACACTTCTCCGAACAATAACCAATAGAGGAATCTGGAAATTCATATGGCTCCCACATATTTCTACGATTACTTTGCGATCGAATGAACCACTTACATACGATACCAATTTCCCTTTGTCTCACGATATGTTACTTATCCGAGGTTATGATCGTCGGTATCTCTGCATACCTAGTTCATCCTCGTTACTGATAAGTACTCTTTTCTCGTTCCCGTGATATGTGATCCCTTGTGACCAAGTCACATGCTTGCAAGCTAATTGGATGACATTTCACCGAGAGGGCCCAGAGAATATCTATCTGTCATGTGGATGGACAAATCCCACTCTTGATCCATGTGTTTCAACCAATACTTTCCGAACACTCAATGCCACCTTTATAGCCACCCTGTTACGGTGTGGTGTTTGATGACATCAAAGCATCCATCCAGCAAAGGTGATATGCATGATCTCATGGTCGAAGGAATTAGGTTACTATGTATCAGAAAGCATATAGCAATTGAACTATTGAAATGACTTGATCTTTATGCTACGCTTATCTATAGGAGTATGTCCACCATATCATTCTCCTAACGATATGATCTTGTTGTTAATAACATCTCAATGTTCATGATAGGGAAACCACAATCATCTATTAACCAACAAGCTAGTATTATATAGAGGCTTTACTAGGGACTTCAAATTAAGTTTACAATTCACACAAGTATTAATGTTTCCTTGTTAATACTATTATAGCATGAATATAAACATTTATCATAAACACAAAGATATATAATAATAACTACATTTATTATTGCCTCTAGGGCATATCTCCAACAGTCTCCCACTTGCACTAGAGTCATCTAATCTAGATTACATGGTAATATACCGAACACCCATGGCAGTTTGGTGTTGGTCATGTTTTGCCCTCGGGAGAGGTTTAGTCAACGGATCCGCCACATTCAGATCTGTGTGTACTTTGCAAATCTTTATATCCCCATCCTGGATATGTTCTCGAATAGCGTGGAAACGCAGCTTGATATGCTTCAGCTTCTTGTGTGACCTTGGTTCTTGCGCATTGGCTATGGCGCCCATGTTATCACAGTAGATAGACATTGGGTCCAGCGCACTTGGAACCACACCCAGCTCTGTAATGAACTCTTTCATCCATATCGCTTCTTGTGAAGCCTCCGAAGCAGCCATGTATTCCGATTCAGTTGAAGATCTCGCCACAACGCTTTGCTTTGCACTCCTCCAATAAGCTTCTGCACCATTCAAAATAAATACGTATCCAGATTGTGATTTAGAATCATCCGGATCGGTGTTCCAACTAGCATCGGTGTAACCATTAACAACGAGCTGTTCATCACCTCCATAAGAAAGAACCATATCCTTAGTTCTTCTCAAGTACTTAAGGATGTTTTGACCATGTCCAATGATCCACTCGGATCACTTTGATATCTGCTAGTTAAACTAACGACATATGCAATGTCGGGTCTAGTACATAGCATGGCATACATTAGAGATCCTATGGCTGATGCATAAGGAGTCTTACTCATCCTTTCTCTATCTTCTGCCGATGTCGGACTTTGAGTTTTACTCAAGGTCGTATTGGGCAACATGGGCAAGAACCCTTTCTTGCTATCTTCCATTCCAAACCTCTTTAGAACTTTGTCCAAATATGTACTTTGTGACAATGATATTTGGCGTTTCGATCTATCTCTATAAATCTTTATGCCTAATATGTAAGCTGCTTGCCAAGATCCTTCATTGAAAAACTATTATTCAAATACTCTTTGACACTATTAAGAAGGTCTACATCATTCCCAATCAACAATATGTCATCCACATACAGTATTAAGAATGCTACAGAGCTCCCACTCACTTTCTTGTAAATACAAGCTTCTCCATAAGTTTGTATAAAACCAAAACTTTTGATTACCTTATCAAAGCGTTGATTCCAACCGGGATGCTTGCTTCAATCCATAGATGGACCGTTGAAGTTTGCATACCTTGTTAGCATCTTTAGGATCGACAAAACCTTTGGGTTGCATCATATACAACTCTTCATCAATGTCTCCATTGAGGAATGCTGTTTTGACATCCATCTGCCATATCTCATAATCGTAATATGCAGCGATTGCTAACATAATCCTCACAGATTTTAGCTTGCTCTTGGTGAAAGTCTCATCGTAGTCAACTCCTTGAATTTGTCGAAACCCTTTTGCGACAAGTCGAGCTTTATAGACAGTAACATTACCATCAGGATCTGTTTTCTTGAAAATCCATTTGTTCTCGACAGCCTTCCGGCCATCCGGTAAGTCCACCAAAGTCCATACTTGGTTTTCGTACATGGATCCAATCTCGGATTTCATGGCTTCTTGCCATTTATTGGAATCTGGGCTCATCATCGCTTCCTCATATGTCTCGGGGTCATCGGTGTTGTCCACCAACATGACATTCATAATGGAATCATACCAATGCAGGTGGTACTATTTCTCGTTGACCTCCGAGGCTCTGTAGCAACTTCAACCGAAGTTTCATGATCACCATCACTAGCTTCCTCTCTTATTGGTGCATGCACCACAGGAATTTCTTCCGGTGCTGCGCTACTCACAATTTCGAGAGAAGGTTCGACAACCTCGTCGAGTTCTACTTTCCTTCCAGTCACTTCTTTCGAGAGAAATTCCTTGTCCCGAAAGGATCCATTCTTAACAACAAAGATTTTGCCTTGGATCTATGATAGAAGGTATACCCAATAGTTTCCTTGGTATCCTATGAAGCGCATTTTTCCGCTTTGGGTTCAAGCTTGTCCTGTAACTTCTTTACATAGGCCGCATCCCCAAACTTTAAGGAGCGACAATTTAGGTTTCTTCCCAAACCATAATTCATACGGTGTCGTTTCAGCAGATTTACGGTGCCCTATTTAAAGTGAATCGGCTGTTTC
This sequence comes from Avena insularis, assembly GCA_023614405.1. Lineage (NCBI taxonomy): Eukaryota > Viridiplantae > Streptophyta > Magnoliopsida > Poales > Poaceae > Avena > Avena insularis. The sequence continues at coordinate 542,608,977 of CM042692.1, forward strand.
TAATGCATAACCCCAAAATGATAGTGGTAAATCTGTAAGTGACATCATAGAACGAACCATATCTAAGAGAGTTCGATTACGACGTTCGGACACACCATTCTGTTGTGGTGTTCCGGCGGTGTCAAGCTGCAAAGTATTCCACATTTCTTCAAATGCTGCCAAACTCGTAACTTAGATTTTCACGTCCACGATCATAACGTATAAATTTAATCTTCTTGTTACGTTGATTCTCTACCTCACTTTGAAACTCCTTAAACTTCTCGAAAGTTTCGGACTTATGTTTCATGAAATAGATATACCCATATCTACTCAAATCATCCGTGAAGGTAAGAACATACTTGATAACCACAGCGATGCTACACTCATTGGACCACACACATCGGTATGTATGATTTCCAATAAGTGCATGTCGCTCCATCATAGAAAATGGAGTCTTAGTCATTTTACCCATCGGACATGCTTCGCATCTTTCAAGTGATTCAAAATCAAGTGATTCAAGAAGTCCATCGGAATGGAGTTTCTTCATCGCTTCACTCCAATGTGACCAAGGCAGCGATTGCCACATATAGGTCGAGTTATCAGATTTCAATCGTTTAGCTTCAATGTTATTAATATGTGTATTTCTACTATCGAGATTCAACAAGAATAGACCATCTATCAAAGGTGCATGTGCATAAAACATATTACTCATATAAATCGAACAACCATTATTCTCGGATTTAAACAAGTATCCGTCTATAATAAACAAGATCCTGATATAATGTTCATGCTCAACGCAGCACCAAATAACAATTATTTAAGTATAAAACTAATCCCGATGGTAGATGAAGAGGTAGCGTGCCGAGCGATCACATCAACCTTTGATCCGTTTCCTCGCATCGTCACCTCGTTCTTCACTAGCTTCCGTTTATTCTGCAGCTCTGTTTGATTTACAAATATGAGCAACCGAACCATTATCAAATACCCAGGCACTACTACGAATACTAGTGAGATACACATCAATAACATGTATATCAGATATACCTTTCTTCTTGATGTTGCCGTTCTTCAAATCCGCCAAGTACTTTGGGCAATTCCGCTTCGATGACCTTCTCCCTTGCGGTAAAAGCACTCGATGTCGGGCTTGGGTCAGCCTTGGTCCTCTTCGTCGTGGCAGCTTTCTTACCACCCTTCTTGAAGTGTCCCTTTGCTTAGACTTGCCTTTCTTGAATTTGGTGGTCTTATTGACCATCAACACTTGGTGCTCTTTCTTGATCTCCACTTCGCAGATTTTAACATAGCAAATAGTTACGGCAACTCTTTGTTCATGTTACGCATGTTGTAGTTCATCACAAAGTTCTTGTAACTTGGTGGTAGTGATTGGAGGATCGGTAAACCCCCAAAGTATTAGGAATCACTATACCCAAGCTTTGAAGTTTATTTCGTGCCCGGACATTTTAAGCACATGCTCAGCGGAGCTGCCCTCTTCCATCTTGCGGTTAAAGAACTTTTCAAGCTTCATAACTTTCAATTGCCGCATGAGTCTCAAAGATTAATTTGAGATCCTCGACAATATCATATGGATCGACTCTTCAAACCTTTTTGAAGCTCGATTCTAAACCATACAAGATAGCACCTTTGAACTATGGAGTCTTGATTCTTCCGGCGAGGTAAACATTCTTTACTTCATCGGTAGCATCATGCAGTGGGTCACCTAGCGGTGCATCCAGCACATAGGTCAAATTACCAGCTGTGAGGACAATCCTCAAATTGCGGAACCAATCCATGAAGTTGCTTCCATTGTTTTCAACTTTTCTTTCTCTAGGAGCATTAAAATTGATGGTAGGGGCTGCCATTGATCTACAACATATTTGCAATAGTTTAGACTAAGTTTATGACAAATTGAGTTCAAATTAATTAATGAAATTAAACTAGGTGAACTCCTCAAAACAACATCCCTCACATTGTTTTAGTGATCACGAACCAAATCCACTACATCAACACCGATCATCACGAGAGTTGATATAGTTTTAATGGCGAACAATCATCATGTTCATCATATCTACTATATGATTCATGCTTTACCTTTCGGCGATCCGTGTTCACGAGGCCATGTCGTACATGCTAGGCTCGTCAAGATCAAACCTTAGCTACCGCATAAGCAAATCTTGCTTACGTTGTATTCACCAGCGGAATCAAAGACACCCGATCATCACGTGGTGCTTGAGCAGCAAGCTTTGGCAACGGTGCATACTAAGGGTGAACACTTTAGAACTTGAAATTTATGTGCATGAGGGATCATCTTATAATGCTACCGTCGTCTACTAAGCAATACAAGATGCATAAAGGATTAACATCACATGCAATTCATAATATGTGATATGATATGGCCTTTCTTCTTTGTGCTTCCGATCTCCATCTTCAAGCACGAACATGATCTCCATCATCACCGGCTTAGCATCAAGGTCAATGACGCTTCTTTCATGGTTGTCGTCTACCAACTATTACAACTATTTTGAATAGACACGCAGGTCTTAACAGAAATTAAAGACAACCATATGGCTCCTGCCGGTTGCCAACTTACAATAAGGAACATTGCATACATCAAATATAATCACAATCATGGCCATATCACATCACTGCACACCCCTGCAAAACAAAGTTAGACGCCTCTACTTTCTTTGCATATTTTACGTGGTTTGGGGCTTTCAATAAGTGTCGTTCTAACTTACGAACAAGAACCACAACATTGATACTAGCATTGTTGATCACCCGTTGTAAATTGGATCTTTACTATGCTAGGAGAAACAGGCACCCGCAAAGCCACTTATGCAATACAAGTTGCATGTTAAGCGTGGAGCAAGTCTCATGAACGATGTCATGTAAGGTTAGCCGCTTCATCCCAACATACCGCAAGATGCAAAGTACACAAAAAGCAATCTACAATAAAAGCATCAACGCCCACAATGACCATTGTGTTCTACTCGTGCAACAGATCTACATATAGACACGGCTCTGATACCACTGTAGGGGTTCGTAGCATGGAAAACAAAAAATTTCTATCGCATACAAACAAACAAGCCAAGATCTATCTACTAGATTGCAACGAGTCGATGGAATAACTCACCCTCGAAGATTCCAAAGTGTTTAACGAGAGCAGATTCTCGTGGGTGATGTAGTCGTACTCTTTCCGATCTCAAGATCGCGTGGACGATCCTTCTAGCGCCATGTTCCGGCAGCGCTCCTTGATCGGTCACATCGTTAAATTTTCGGCGAAGACCTTCCTCTCCCTTGTTCCAGCAGGCAGCGGAGGTTGTAGCACTCTCTCGCGATTCCGGCTGGCAACGTGGTGCTAAGTAGAGGGAAATCCCGAGGCTTCGCCTTAAGCGGTCGGTATGGTGGAGCTTATGAGAGAGGCTATTAGTGGTCTAGTAATTAGACACACCAATTAGAAGGCTCTAAACCAATTAGAAGGCTCTAAACCGAAATAGCTCTAAACCGGGGTTTAGGTCTAGGGTTTAGTTTAGAGGATAGGAACTTGTGTGTTCTAGGAGGGGCAGCCCTGCCCCTCCCTTTATAGGTGGGAGGGCCGGCGGCCAAGGGGAGGAGTTCCTCCCCAAGTCGGCCTTGGGAGGTGCGCCGGCCAAGGGGAGGAACCCTCCTCCAACTCGGCCTCCACCAATCCTCCTCTTTTCCCACTTCCCAAAATTGCCGTTTGACTTTCAAACTAGCCGTTTGACTTTTCAATTTAGGATTTAAATAAACCCTTTATTTTGGACAGCGAGAACACTTAGTACATGATGCAATCATTCCAACTTACAATGACACATTCATGTACCCTTCCCCTCCGGTCTTGGGACATTCCGGACCTTCTAGAATGTTCCCGATGAAAACACCGGAACCATTCCCCAACTCCAAAACGGGACTTTCCTTATATGAATCTTATTCTCCGGACCATTCCGGATCTCCTCGTGATATCCCGGATCCCATCCGAGACTCCGAACAACATTCGGTCTCTTTCTCATAATACCATAACTACTCAAAACAACGTCGAATCCTTAAGTATGTCTCCCTACGGTTCGTGAATTATGCGGACATGATCGAGACACTTCTCCGAACAATAACCAATAGAGGAATCTGGAAATTCATATGGCTCCCACATATTTCTACGATTACTTTGCGATCGAATGAACCACTTACATACGATACCAATTTCCCTTTGTCTCACGATATGTTACTTATCCGAGGTTATGATCGTCGGTATCTCTGCATACCTAGTTCATCCTCGTTACTGATAAGTACTCTTTCTCGTTCCGTGATATGTGATCCCTTGTGACCAAGTCACATGCTTGCAAGCTAATTGGATGACATTTCACCGAGAGGGCCCAGAGAATATCTATCCGTCATGTGGATGGACAAATCCCACTCTTGATCCATGTGTTTCAACCAATACTTTCCGAACACTCAATGCCACCTTTATAGCCACCCTGTTACGGTGTGGTGTTTGATGACATCAAAGCATCCATCCAGCAAAGGTGATATGCATGATCTCATGGTCGAAGGAATTAGGTTACTATGTATCAGAAAGCATATAGCAATTGAACTATTGAAATGACTTGATCTTTATGCTACGCTTATCTATAGGAGTATGTCCACCATATCATTCTCCTAACGATATGATCTTGTTGTTAATAACATCTCAATGTTCATGATAGGGAAACCACAATCATCTATTAACCAACAAGCTAGTATTATATAGAGGCTTTACTAGGGACTTCAAATTAAGTTTACAATTCACACAAGTATTAATGTTTCCTTGTTAATACTATTATAGCATGAATATAAACATTTATCATAAACACAAAGATATATAATAATAACTACATTTATTATTGCCTCTAGGGCATATCTCCAACATTAAATGTAGGGTTTCTGCAGCAAATAACAATAAATTTACTATGTGGAAAACCCTGATTGCCCAAGGATCTATCTAGAAGTAATGAATTAACTGAGGAAGACAGCGGTAACGTACCCTTGAGGATCGAGAGAGTCTTACGCTCATGCAGGAGCATGGATTATGTAGTTGTATCCATCTGACCTCAAGGTCATGAAGCTCCTCGCACGTCACCTCTTGTCCAGGTCCTTGCACGACAGCCATGTCGCTGCAAGCATAGCTCCCTCGAGTTATCACACACATACGTTGCGATGCGACGACTCCCGAACTCCTTGATCCCTCCTGGGGTTGCGGAAGTAGACCTCCTGGCGGAATCCCTACAGCACAAAGGCATGCCACAAATGCGTTGACTTCGCGCGAACAGTCCTTTCCCTGGGACCGTGCCACCGCAAAGACAACTAGAGAGAGAAGGGAATTTTCTCTAAGGAAGAAGGCCTTAGAGAATATATGTTAGGTGTGTTTAATCCTCCCATGGGCACCTCTTTATATAGGATAAGGGAGGTGTGCCCTCCCCTTTAGGTGCCCCATGTGAGACTAAACATATAAAAGAAATAGGGGAAAAATACCTCATAGCCGGATGGGCCAATACCCAACGAAACATGCAGCAATAGGTGGCAGTAGCTGGGCTGCCCCTAGCCGGGTGGGCCGTCCGTGCTAATCGTGGCCCAGTGCGTTGATGCCAGCAGGAGTAGCCGGGAACCACAACTGCCAGGTGGGTCGGCCTTGCCGCACTTACTTCAAGGTCAACGCGGCTTAGCGACCATGGACCGGGTGGGCTGGCGTTAAATAGCCCATCGCGGTGGAAGCCGCCTGGACCAGCTGGGTTGCCCGCCCCTGAAACCCGTGGCTGGCCAGCCCCGCTCGCGAGCTCCCCCACGAGCTCCTTCGGCCGGGGTTCGAGCAGGCCGCGGCGGCGGCTGGTGGTAGCAAGCCGCCCCGGGCGATGGCTGCTATCTGCCGCCCATGCCCGTGGACTGGTTAAACCAGCCCCTTAGCTGTTTTATTTTCCTTTTCCTATGACTTTTTCTAGGCCAATTTCCTCCAGGATATGGTCTAATGAGAAAGTCACTTTATAAATTTGAATTTAAATATATATTTAGAATATATTAATTCACAATTAGCATATAATAAATGTATATTATAAATTGCCATTTATCTGAAACTCCTTTCGGCCATTTCCTTTCCTTCTTTCTCCGAACAACTTCGGACCTCTCCAGAACGATTCCGATTTGTCTCTCTTCTGTGATTGCATCTCACAGGAGGATCTCTAGCGAGGGGTTAACTCATCAATGCCCATTGTTGATGGACTTAGGTTCGACGGATTATGGAGCACTGGAGGTATCGATCGGCTAGCAAACAAGCACATAGGAAGACGTGAGGTGTACCTAGGTTCAGGCCTCGAAGAGGACCCTACTCCTTCTTGTATGCTCTTTGATTATCGAGGAGTCGAAAGTTACAGGGGGTGTGCAGATGCAATCTGGCAAGGTGTATTCTAGGGTTGCGAATATCCTCCTCGCTGCCCCCTCGTAGCCTTTATATAGAGAGGCTAGGTTTCAGGATAGCAAGCCGAGTTGATTACGGATTATGGTTTTCCCTTCAAGTTTCTATCAATTCCTTGCCATGTTCTTCAAGGAGTCACCTTCCTTTGGGCCACCCAAACTTTGCATTGGGATGTAATTATTTTGTAACTCCTCTTGAGCTAGACCGTATACGCTAATATTGAGTACATGTAGGGTATACCCATGTCAGCAGTGAAGGGAATATGCCAGAGAGGCAATAATAAAGTTGTTATTATATGTATTCCAGGTATATGATAGATTTTTATTTTACATGCTATAATTATATTAATTTGGAAACATTAATACATGTGTGTTTAATAAACAAAAAGAAAGTTACTAGTTATGCCTCTCTTATAAACTATCTCGTTGATTAACAAGATGAACAAGGTTTCCTAATCATGGACATTGGATGTTGTTAATAACGAGGTCACAACATTACTGGAATTGTATTTATATTCCAGGTGTTGAACATTCATCCGAAGTATAGCATTATGATAAAAGTCATTGTATTTATATTGCTATAACATCATACGAAGTAATTCTAGTCCTTAGACCATGAAATAATGTCATTAACTAACATTAGAAGAGTTGTTGCTTCCGCTGCATCGCTAGAGCGAGGAGGTGGACGTTGTTCGATGGCCTGAATGTGTGTTCGAGCACGGATGCGTTGCTGATTTGCGGCGCTAGAACTACCGGACGATCTTGAGATCGGCAAGCGAACGACTACATCATCCAAGAGTCGAATGTAATATCCCAAAACTTTAATCAAGGTTACCAAGATCCTAATCACCCAATTTAGGGTTAACAAAAACTTTTCCAAAGTATGAATGCATGTGAGTGTGTTTATCATTTCATCTGTATGTGTGCATGCTTGTAGATTTAGCCTTTGCCTTGTTTGCTTGATCCAATGGTTCTAAAATGGTTTAGAGGTGATTACTACATCATCTAGATCATTTATAAGCAGAATCAAACAAAAAAAGAAATCAAATATGAATTAAAACAAGCAAATGGTCATTTTGCACTATCTCACTCACTAGGTCACTTTGATTGCTCCTAGCAGAGAATTTCTAACAGAAACCATTCTATTTCTTTTCTCCCCTTGCTAGAACACATAAAAGTGCATCAAGGCCCACTTTGAATTCTTACAAACACATTTGAATACTAATTTTAAATGACAGTTAAAAATTGAATTCAATATAGGTGCATAGATCACACTTTTTCAAAAACCATTCAAATGAGTTCACCTTGACAATCCCAAGCAACCACATGCTACCAAGCATGAGATCAACCAACCCACCAAAAATCTTTTCAAAATTCAAAAGTTTTCTTCTGGCGGCCATTTGGTCGAACAGGTGGCAGGCACAAACAATCTGGCATAACTATAATGTTTTGATTAGTGTTGTTTGTCCCCCATTTGGGCACAACTTCTCTCCCCTGTCTCCCCCAGCTCTCACCCAGCCATTAAAGCGCTAGCTTCTAGCCCACAGCACCAGTGCCAATCCGCACTGAAGCCATGCCCGCCGGTCGAGCACGGGTAGCTCGCACGAGACCGTCAAGCCCTCGTCCGCCGCACTAGGAAGGTAGACTTGATCACACCGCCACCCCTTGTCCAACCCTCGAGCAAAGCCAGCCCCTGGACCACTCCAATTTATCGCTGCCCTTCTCTCTGGTCGGTGCCTGACAGCCGCGGGAGCGCCACGCCTGCCAAGCTAGCACACGCCGCGCCTCGACCCCAGACCGCACACGCAGATCCGCCTTAACCCCAGTAAGCTCCCAGACATCCCCAATTCCCACCGCGCGACCATCACTTGTCGTGCGCCACCTCGAACACTTTCGGCCACCGTCTAGTGTGCCGAAACTCCCGACCAATTGCCACCGCCCCTTGCCCGGCCATTGCACCATAGACGACCGCCAGGAAGCAGGCCACCGTCCGCCTACCTCGCCCATGCCGATAGCACCATGTACCTTGGTCACTAACGAGCTCACCGTCGCCCTCTCGGTCCCCTCATCGAGCCTATAAAAGGAAGCTCTCTCTGCTCGTTTTCACCACACCATCACACTCACCACTCCCCTCTGAGCCTTCCACCCCATCCCCGGAGCAAGGCGAGTAGCCTTCGCTGGAATTGCACTAGAGCTGACCGCCTCGGGAGAAGAAGGAGGCCAGCGATTGCGACCACCCCAGCCTCTGCCACGACCTCACCTGAGTCCGTCGTCGACCACCGCTTCGATCGCCCCCTTCGCCACGACCAGATGGAGCCTAGGTGAGCCCCAGTAGACCCCCACCGTGCCGCTAGGGTTTGTTCTCGCCGGCGACCTGGGCGTCATCGACGATGAACCAGCACCGTCGTTCTTAGTTCTAATCGCACGGTCCACGTCGCCCCGTACTGCTTCGCGTGAGAAGTGTCACTGACATGCGGGACCCCCTGTTAGCTGACCGCCGCGCTGCGGAGAGCCACTGGGCCGGCCCGTTAGTTTTCCCGCGCGAGCCCACCGTTTAAAATAAATGTTTTTTCTATTTTATTTGAAACTAGTTTCTGACCCTGTGTTTAAAAATCAATTTAGAGAGTTTTTCAACACCAAATGACTTGATTCAAATTTTGCCTGAAAGGAAATTAAAATATATATCCAAGCCCGTTGGATTTGAATCATTTGGAGATAATCTATAGCAAAAATAACAAGACAGAGACTTTTCAACTTCAAACATTTTTCAAAAATCAACCATAATAGCTTTTGAGTTGATTCCAACTCTCAAAAATCACATTTGACAAGATCTATCTGAATATGTAAACATATTAAGGTTTACACAGTGATCTTGGACTAGTACTAAAAGAATGCCATATAGGCATTTCTAGTCATTTAAATTGATTAAATAATAATGTAAATACTTTGTAAATTATGATCAACACTTTAAATCACATTTCCAAGTGTTAGAATATGTGGTAATGACACGTGTCAACATGATCCCATATTTTAATTGGAGAATATTAAATCTTAATGTTTTTCAATGAGTAGAAATTACTTTTCTAAAATAAAATAGTTAAGACTAAGTCTTTATTTGATGTGATGATGCTAGGTCATCTTGTGTGAGCATTAGTATGCTAATTAGACTTAGTTAAGTATTGTTTGGTGATTGTATGCTTCGTATTATTTTATAGACGCTAGTACCAATCCCGGATACGAGGAGGAGGAGTACTACTAGTACGAAGAAGAAGAGAACTACAATCACTGCACCAATCAAGGCAAGCCTTCACAACAAGTTTGCTAAATGCAAGCTAGTTAACCAAGTGTATGCCTTAAGCATGCTTTGGTTATGCAAAACCTATTACCCAGTTTTAACTGCAAAGCTTTACTCTTTTTCTTTATTCAGGTTTCTTTACTTGTAGAAAGTAATTGGAGACAGTGGCGGAGCCAGGATTGGACCAAACCCAGGGCCAAAAACTAAGCGCAAAAGAAAAAACCACTAAAAAACTCATGTAAACAACATTTTTGGTACAATTGCAAATATACACATGTAACATCAACTCAATTCTTAAGGATCCAATACAATACATGAAAGATTAAAAATATATAGAAATAGTATCATATGATCTTACAAAGATAGTACTCCCTGATCCCAAAATAAATGTCACAAATTTGTCTAAATTTGGATGTATCTGTGTACCAAATAGTATTAGATATATCCAAATTTAGACAAATTTTCGACATAGGCCTCCCAATACCACATAATTAGGAATTACATGTTCATCTTCTATTCATAAAACATGGAATCACTAATAATGTTCATCGACTGAATGTCTGAATCAATTCAGTTCTTAAGGAGTAATCATAATTTAGAAATTACCTCTCTTTTTTGGCTGCATGCTGCCACGACGCGGCAGACCAGCAGTGCATGCCATACCTAGTGCCACACCACAAACTGACAACAGGTGATGCCAACCAGATTGTTGGACAGGGTTAACGGAGAGAAGTGCAGCAGACTAGTGGGCTCCTAAGTCACAGGGCGGGAGATCAAGCAGGAGAGGGCAAGGTGACGAGCGGCGAGCAGCAAGCCGGTGGCGGCGCTGGATAGTTTCATGGGGAAGGGTTCATGAACTGCTTGGGAGTTCGGTGCTCCGTTCCTTCCTCGATCGCAAAACAGAGGAAATGGACAGCTAATGGGCTTCCTTTTTGGACTGGACCTGAGCTACAACATGGGCCATTTCTAGACCCATATAGGTAATAGGCTGCAAGATTTTTCACGCCACGGGCCATGGCCCTGGTTTCCTAGGGCCTGTCTCTGCCCCTAACTAGAGAAATAGTGTAGATGCCATCAAGAGTATAAAACTTGCCTATCTAGTTATATTTCAATGTCATTCCATGGCATGAGATTGAAGATTAGCATCCCTCCTTAGTGAACACCCTTAACCTAGTTGGCTAGTGCTAAGCATAAAACTTGATCACTTTAGATGGGAATTACTTGGTGAAAATGATTATGAAAACCTTGGAATGATGAGTCATTCTATTGAAATATTTTGACATGTGTTGTGAAACACAAAGGTTTGTGATGAGGAAAATGTTGAGGCATGAGCCTTAGCCCTTTTACAAAAACTGATGGTTGGGTTCGGATGCGATACCATTCCAATTTTACCGTACAACCACATTACCTGGATTGGGTAGGGCTTAACTAGAAACTTATATGCCGTAGTATGGATTCCCTCGCGGAAAGAGGTTTGAGCTGAGGCTACCTCTTGATGTTGTCCACCTATGGAGTGCCTAGGATGGCAGATGGCCATGGCTGGGAGGCCAAGCTCATAGGGGAGGTGCCTATACTAGAGTGTGTAATTGAAAGGTTATGATTGATTATCCGCATACTCAGTATGATTGATTAAGGGTTATCCCTGACGGATGTATAAAATTTTATGGTGAAAGTGTACCACCTCTGCAGATTGTCAAACTATTCGAATAGCCGTGTCCGCGGTTATGGACAGTTAGAGTGGCCATATTCTTCCGCCGTCAGATGTTTTCAAATGAATTGTGAAATGAGTTGTGATCTTGACTTGACCACAATAGGGTTGTGATATTGAAAGTAGTTTCCCAACTTAAGTGAATTTAGAACTTTAACTTAGCTTTCTTTACTTCTAAACTCAGCTAAGTAAACCTGGCTTTTTGCAAATAAACTTAGAGCTTAAGATTCCTACTAGAGCTATATTTAGTTGTTAGTGATAGTTTGCGAGTACTTAAAAGTACTCATGGCTTTGTCCCTGGATATTCCCGTGGCCAGACTATGAGGAGGAGTATCAGGTGGATGGACAGCAGGAAGTCTACGATAACTAGGATCATCTCCCATCGTCAGCATTGCCTGTGACCCTGAAGATGGAGCCCGCGACCGCGCTTATTATTATTCTGCTGCTTTGTTGTATTAAGACTGGATCATGTGATCCCTTATTTGTGTAAGACCTATATTATGGTTTGTAATGGATGATGTACTATGGTATCAACTCTGTTATGTCTCGCAAAAATGGTATTCATGGGATTACGAGGTATGGCATAACAGGCATCTTGGATTAAAAATCCAGGTGTTCACATCGAATATCGTTACACATTGTCGATCTTCAAGGGTATGATCTCTATGGATAAGTATCCATACATTGCTTGTATCTAGTAGATAGATCTTGGCGTATAATAGTTCCATCATAGAATTTTTTTGTTTGCTATGCTGCGAACCCAACAGTGGTATCATAGCCAGGTTTATGCGTTGTCGGGGGGATGACCCCCGGGTAGGCCCAGGCGGGACTAACCGGCCGGCTCCAAGGAGCACATGCCGTCTGGATCCAGATCAAGGAACCACAACCGGGTGGAGTCCCCACCCGGCCTGCTCCCAAGTTTCCCTGGCTGGACTGTCTAGCCGGGTAGCCAGAGGAACCGGCTGGGGGGCTGCTCCTAGCCGTCGCCTCGGATCCGCTGGTCATGGTACAGAGGGGATGATGCTCCTTGCTGAGCGCACCCTCGACCGGACAGGCTGGCTGGCTTGGCCGAGGCTGAGGAGGAAAGCCCCGGCTTACGCATAAAGAATCGATTGACGGATAAAGAGCCGAATAACGAGTAAAGCAGGGGCGCTGGACACTGAAGCATGGACCCCCACTATACTGGAGGCTTGACTAGACCCGGTCCTACCATTTGGCCCCGTCCAGCCGGCCCACTTTGTAAGGCCCAAATCCAAACAATAAACCCTAGAACCCACCTTGTAAGCTACCTCCTCAACCAGTATATAAGGGGAGGTGGTGGTAGGGTTCTAGGTAGGCAATGACTAGTTAGAAGTTCCCCAGATTGGACAAGCTGAGTAGTGGCTTGTTCTTCCTCTAGCAAGGAGCCTCCAGGGAAACAACTCAAGGAGCATCTGTATTGGGCATTCGCCCCCTTTGATAGTAGATCCTTGCAGGAGTAGGAGTTTTACCTCGCCAAGAGGGCTCTGAACCTGGGTACATCGCTGTGTTTGCAGTATATGTGCCCAACCTGTTGTGAGTAGCCACCGATAGCATCCTGATTGTCCCCCTTCATGCCATCCCTGATGGTACTGCCGTGTTCCACACCACGACATGCATAGATGCTTTGCACGGGTAGTACACATATGAGTATGTGCACTATGATGATCATGTTATTGCAGCTTATATGTATTTTGGATATTGGTGGCATAGTGGGATGAAGCGGCTCAGACTAACTTTACATGTCCTCGCACATGAGACCTGTTCCATGCTTGGCATGCAACTAGTTTTGCATAAGTGGCTAGCGGGTGTCTTTCCTCGCATATGTATTTTGGATAAACTAAGTTGTGGTCATCCTGGCGAGTCAATATCTGATTTACAACGAGTTTCTAATAATTTGGTGATCATCATTGTGGTTCCATGTTCATAGGTAAGACCGGTTCTATCTTCGAAAGCCCTAAGACACGTAAAACTTGAAATTGATAAATTAGAAGCGTCTAGTTTAGATCGTTGCTGGGCTAGTGTCAGGATATGGTAATGTTGTAAGTTGATGTATAGTTGATACTCTTACAACACACCTAACGTGTAAGTCCATAGACCTTGGCCTTACACACAAAGGAATTATAAAGATCATACCACAATGCACATGATAGTGATCAAGTGCAAGAACCATATCATTTCACTTTACACATATGATGTTTGCATCTTATATTGCTTGTTTGGCGTTTTAGTAGCATTATAAGATGATCATCATTTAAATATCAAGATAAAAATGTGTTCTTCCTTCGGTATGCATCGTTCTATGGATCGTGTTTCGAGACATCAAGTGATGATCAGGTGTACTCGACTCTATGCATTCATACAACGGGTGTAAGACATTTTTACACACGCGAGTACTAAGGTTCTTACTTGGCGAGCCTAGCATATACAGACATGGCCTCGGAACATGGACCAAAAGGTTAAGCATGAGTCATATAGTTGATATGATTCCCATATTGATGCTCGCCTTTGAGACTACACAAACTTGGTGTAGAGGATTTGGTTTATGTAATCACCAAAAGGACACGAGAGATGTTGTTTTTTAGTGAAAGTTTATTTGTAATTTGGATTACTTGAACTCAATCTATCATTAACTTAGTATAAATAAACTTTACAAATTCCATTCTAGATGGCAACGCCTGCTTTTAATTTCAATGTGTTCATGGAGAAAGAGAAACTTCCGGCAAATGGTAGCAAGTTTACCAACTGGGCCATGAATTTGAGGATTCTCCTCTGTGCTGAACAAAAGCAATATGTGCTATAAGAGCCTCTGGCCCCCCACCATCTCTTGATGCCCCTGACGAGGAAAAGAACATCTATTTGACTCGTCAGAAGGACCACAACTTAGTTTATTGCGGCATACTGTATGGGCTAGAGCCAGAACTCCGAAAGCGTTTTGAGAATGGCAATGCCTTTGATACCATGGGTCAATTGAAATGATTTTTCATACCCATGCTGCCGTAGAGAACAGCTTCATTAGTGAGCACGTACTCATAATGTCTAGGTACGCCAATAAGCTTGTGTCCTTGGGAATAATGATTCCCATTGACTTAGGCATACATCATGTTCTACAAGAGCTTCGTGATGAGCTATAACATGCATGGCATGGACAAGTATCTCCCCGAGCTTTTGTTAATGCTTCAGACTATAGAGGTGGAGATCACGAAAGAGCATCAAGTGTTGATGATCAATAAGACCACCGCTTTGAAGAAAGACAAGAACGGTAAATAGAAGGGAAAGAAGGGCAGCGAATATGTTGCCGCACCTAAAAAGAAATACTGAGCTGACCCTATGTCTGAATCTGAGTGCTACAATTGCAAGGGGACTGGCCATTGGAAGCGCAACTGCCCCAAGTATTTGGCGGACAAGAAGGCTAGCAAGGAAAACAAAGGTATATGTGATATACATGTTATTGATGTGTACTTGACTAGTACTCGCATTTGCACCTGGGTATTTCATACTGGATCAGTTGCTAATATATGTAACTCGATACAGGGGCTGTGGAACAAGCGACAACTAGCAAGGGATGAGGTAATGATGCGTGTCGGCAATGGATAAAGAGTTGATGTGATCGCCGTCGGAACGCTGCCTCTCCATATGCCATCGTGATTAGTGATAAATCTTAATAATTGTTATTTGGTGCATGCGATGAGCATCAACATTATATTCAGGTCGTGTTTATTATGAAGCGGTTATTCATTTAAACATGAAAACAATGGTTGTTTGATTTATATGGATAATATCTTTTTTATTCATGCACCTGTGATGAATGGTTTATTCCTATTGAATCTTGATAGTCCACATACACATATTCATAATTTTGATGCTAAAAGGATTAAACTAGATGATGATATATCTACATATATGTGGCACTGCCGTCTAGGTCATGTTGGCGTTAAACGCATGAATAAACTCCATTCTGATTGACTTTTGGAAACACTTGATTTTGAATCATTTGATACATGTGAGCCATGCCTTATGGGAAAGATGACTAGAACCCCGTGTTCCGGTACAATGGAACGGGCGACAAATTTATTGGAAATCATACATACTGATGTATATCGTCCAATGAGTGTGTTGGCGCGTGGTGGATATCGTTATTTTGTTACTTTCACAGATGATTTGAGTATATACGGGTATATCTATTTGATGAAACAAAAGTCTGAAACCTTTGAAAAGTTCAAGGAATTTTAGAATGAAGTCGAATAGCATCGTAAAATAAAGATCAATTTTTTGCGGTCTGACCGTGGAGGAGAGTATCTTAGTTACGATTTTAGCGCACATATGAGAGATTGTAGAATAGTTTCACAACTCACGCCTACTAGAACACCACAATGTAATGGTGTGTCGGAACGTTGTAATCTTACTTTATGGGATATGGTTCGATCTATGATGTCTTTGACTAACTTGCCACTGTCATTTCGGGGTTATGCACTGGACACCGCTGAATTCACTTTAAATCGGGCACCGTATAAATCCGTTGAAACGACACCGTATGAATTATGGTTTGGAAACAAACCTAAGATGTAATTTCTTAAAGTTTGGGGATGCGATGTTTATGTGAAGAAACTTCAGCCTGATAAACTCGAACCACCCAAAGCGGAAAATGCATCTTCATAGGATACCCTAAAGAAACAATTGGGTATTCCTTCTATCACAGATCTGAGGGCAAGGTTTTTGTTGCCAAGAATGGATCTTTTCTAGAAAAGAGTTTCTTGTGAAAGGTGTGAGTAGTCGAAATGTAGAACTCGAAGAGGTTATTGAAGCTTCTATTCATGAAATGGCGAGTGGCGCAGCGTTGGAAATTTTTCTGGAGTTGACTTCACCAAACGAAGAAGGAACTAATGATAATGATCATGAAACTCCAAAATAAGACACTACCAAACCTCGCAGGTCAAGCAGGATAGGTGCAGCTCCTAAACTGCACGGAAATCCTATTATGAATTTCATGGTTGATGAAATAGATGACCCCATGACATATGAAGAAGCGATGATGAGCCCAGATTCCAAAAAATGGCTAGAAGCCATGAAATCCGAGATGGAATCCATGTACGAAAACCAGGTTTGGACCTTGGTGGACTTACCTCACGACCAAAAGTCCATTGAGAAAAAATGGATTTTCAAAAGAAAAACTGATGCTAATGGTAATGTAACCATCTATAAAGCTCGACTAGTTGCAAATGGTTTTCGAAAAATTCAAGGAGTTTTCTACAATGAGTCATTATCTCCTGTAGCGATGCTAAACTCAGTTAAGATTCTCTTAGCAATTGTTGCATATTTCGATTATGAAATATGGCAGATGGATGTGAAAATTGCGTTCCTCAATGGTAATATTGGAGAAGTGTTGTATATGATACAAGCAAAGGGTTTTGTGGATCCTAAGGATGCTGACAAGGTTTGCAAGCTTCAACGATCCATCTATGGACTGGAGCAAGCATCCCAGAGTTGGAATCTCCGCTTTGATGAGGTGATCAAACAGTTTGGATTTGTCCAAACTTATGGAGAGGCTTGTGTTTACAAGAAAGTGAGTGGGAGCAATGTGGCATTTCAAATATTATATGTGAATGACATATTGTTGATTGGAAATGATATAGATCTATTAAACAGCATTAAAAGTTATCTAGACAGCAAATTTTCTATGAAGGACCTTGGTGAAGCGTCATATATATTAGGCATAAAGATCTATAAAGAGAGATCAAGGCGCCTAATAGGAGTATCGCAAAGTACATACCTTGATAAGATGTTAAAGAAGTTTAAAATCGACGAAAGTAAGAAGGGGTTCTTATCTATGTTGCAAGGAAAGACATTGAGTAAGACTCGAAGTCTGGCTACTGCCGAAGAAAGCGAGATAATGGATAAGATCCCCTATGCTTCAGCCATAGGCTCTATAATATATGCCATGTTGGAAATATGCCCTAGATATAAATAATGATAATGATTATTATCATATTTCATAAAGTTTATAATTAAGTTTTATATCATGCTATAACTGTATTGAAAGGAAACGTCAATACACGTGTGATATATAAACAACTAGGGGTTCCCGATGAGACTCTAGTCACAAGTTCATTGGTCAACAGATGATCATGGTTTCCTGATCATGTGGCATTTATGCCAGATGGAAATGGAGTCATCTCATTCTGTGAATGAGATGATGAACCAATACCCAACCTAAACATTATGACCAGATCATGTCACGAAGTTCAAGTTATGATGATTAGAATAGGCCTTGTAGATTATTCCTTGTAATGTGAGGCTATATCAATCACGGTCTCCCGAGAGTGCTTAGATAGTATCAAACATCACTTGGTAATAAAGTGATCATAACGGTGTGTTCAGGTATTCGGAGGAACATTATAGGCAATATATGTCAAGAGCGGGATTTGTCCATCCGCGTGATGAAAAAATACTCGAGGCCCCGCTCAGAGAACTTGTATCCAATAGCTGCGCAGCATGTGATTTGATCACAGGGATATCACTTGTCGAAACGAGTCAAGTAGCATTGTTCAATAACGAGATTGAACATGCCACGATGGTGTCATTGATCAGATCTTGGGTAATGCAATTATCGAGAGACAAAAGGAATAAGACGCGACAGTCACGGTTCAAACGACGAAAGATCTTTGTGGAATGCATAGGGGTCACATGGCCATCCAGGTCCCTCTATGGATCATTGGTTTGGGAGAATCCCGACCATGTCTGGAGTGTTCTCTAACCATGGGGTATCACAATTAAGGGCTTGGTGATGCTTAGAGAGTGCTTATAGGATCGGTAGAATCACCGAAGAAGAGAAGAGAGAAAACTGGAAGGTTTTTGGTAAGTCCGGAGGATGTCCGGAGTGGAGGTGGAAGGTATTCCATAGCCACGAAGATTGAATACTATGTGAATGAATGTTAAATATTGATTTAATCATTTATTCATAATTATTTAATAAAGAGAAATTCAATTTAATCGTCAAAAGGCTTAATGCGCCAATTCCCGGAGGGGAAAGGGCCCAATAGGGGACCACACCCCTAGAAGGGGCCTAGGGGGTGGCCGGCGGCCCTAGTGGGCCTGCCCCACGTGGGGCCCATGGTGGGGGGCTAGACGGCACGCCTCCCCACCCCTCTCCCATGATTAGTCCCACCCCGGGACTTTGAGGGAGGGAGTACCTCCCTTTCCCCTATATATAGTGGGGTATTTTGACCAGAAAATACACACAATATTCAATAAAGATTTCCTCACTTTTGCGGAGACCTCCAATTGATATTCCCTCTCTCTCCCGTGACCATGATCCCAAGTCTGGACTGCGCGAACGAGAGAGTTCTTCACCACAGAGCGTCGTCGCTCTGCGGGATTCGGATCCAGGAGCTCTACTTCCGCAACTGTTGTTGGATCAGGGAAGCAGGAGACATCGCCAGGCACCGGATGCATGTAACTCACTGCGAGGTGTCACACCTAAGGCAATAGGATTCGTTGGAGCCGCAAGAGCGTGATGACTTCAACACGACCTTGAGGTCGGCTTCGGTTCGTAATCAGCCACGCTCTCCCGAGCGTTGACAACGCTTTTCGGTCTTCAAGGGTAATTTCGCGAAAAGCCTCTCCCATTACTACATTACTAATAGATAGATCCTGGCAGCATCAGGGGTTCAGGGGCGTAGGGTAAAATTTTATTGTTTTCGTACGCGGACCCCTATAGTGGTATCAGACCTAGATCTATGCGTAGTATTGCTAGTACGGGTAGTACACACGAGATATAGCGTGTGGGCGTTGATCTTTTAGTTGTTACCCTCCCACGTGTACTTGTGTATACCGCAGTAATGCTTGATGAAGCGGCCCCCAACCTACTTTACGCGTTCATTCACGAGACTGGTCCACGCTTGACATACGGCTTGTACCTTCTAAAGTAACTAGGGGATATCTGTCTCTCGCATTACTTGGTATGCCATTTGCAACGGAGGGCCCCGAAAGGGGTGTAGTAGAGACAACTACTTGATTGACGTGTGGTAATGTTTGTAGGTTAAGAACGGTTCTTATACGAAATCCCTAAAAGCCACGTAAAACTTGCAAAGATAAATTAGAGGCGTCTAACTTTGTTTTGCAAGAGGGCATTGCTTTGTGATATGGTTGTGGCAATGGTAAAGTAGTTTACTTAAGTTGCTAAGTAGTAGTAAACGGTCATGGAGGTGACGGACTACCACGCCGGAAAGGCACTGGTACCCTATTGCCTACGGCGCCGGAATCCGGTGTCGACGGATGGAGATCATGACGTGAAGGACCATATCACATTGCATTTACATTCATTGTTATTGTTTGTATATGTTATTGTGTGCTAGTATTAGATACTCGACGGTAGCCTAATAAGATGATCCCTGTTAAAAATAACCAATGATTGTGTTCCCTCTTAGTGTGCACCACCAAGAAAGTTCTTTGGTATGAGGCAGACCGTGACGATCAGGTGTCATACATATCTACGTTAGCATATAGTGGGTGTAAGCCATGTTGCACAGCGAATACACTAAGGTTGAGTTGGCGAGCCTAGCATGTGTACACATGGCCTCGGAACGTGGATGGTCGAAAGATCGAGCACAAGTCACATGAATGATGTTACCGGTGATTAGCGTCCACCCTAGCACCCACATTGATGGCCGTGACGACCGGGGGAGATGTGGGGAAAAGGGGTCGTGTATTCACTAGAACCCTTAAGGGGATAGGTGTTTTTAGTGGAGTTATTATATTAAATCACCTAATTATAAACTGAGTCTAAATCCCTTTTTGCAACTATAAATGTAGAAAATCGTTTTCCCGAGATTACCTTCCCTATTGACGATTGGTTAAAAGGAGAAAAGCTCAAGTTATATGGATCCAACTTTTCCATATGGGTAATGCTTCTCCATGATATCTTTAGCGGGAACGACGTAGTCGACTACATGATCTGTGAGATGTATTTGGATCCACCCTATTTTCATGAGACCCAGGAGCAGCGGGATCACCGTGTTGTTGTCGTGTGACGGCCACATTCATATCAGTGACGATGCACCTCAAAATGGATGATGGGATATGGTTGATTGTGGGAAGTATTAATCCCCAAACGGTTATGGCACAGCTTAGATCATATTTCGTGGAACAAGTGCGCATATGGGAGTATGAGCTGACGAGAGATTTCTTTTCCATAAAGATGGAGGAGAACTCTTCACTTGACAGATTTCTTTTCCATAAAGTTGGAGGAGAACTCTTCACTTGACGATCACTTGGTATGCATATATGATGCATACATGAGTCTTGCATACTTCCTGGACAACTAGTTCGCCAGCTCTTTTGCAATAGGCGTGCTTCTGCGGTCGCTGCCACCAAGCTACCAAGCACATACTAGGATTTGCATTATGAGAGGCGACGCGGAAACACAGGATTTCCAGGAGTTCATATCACATTTCAGGGATGTGATGGTTGAACCCGTTGTCGGAGAGGTCATCGATGACAAAGGTATATATTTGATATACAATTTATAAATGTTATAATCTTGCAAACACATGTTGCAGTGTTAAGTATATTTGATACTTGTTCTGTTTTGCTGAAAACACGTCCTTCTACATGAGAGTTGCTTGCTGGAGAGGAGGTGATGTTGCGTTTTGATGGCGAGCATGATGATGATGGCCAATAACACGCTCCCTCGACATTTATCATTTAGTTTATTATTTTAGGATAATTATTGTAATCAAAAGATTGTGAACTTCTTGAGTGTGTCTCACACTTCATGAGACGGTTATTTATATGAGTTTGTAACAAACAGTTGTTCTACTTTTATGAATGATTTTTATTTTCCTTCATATCTTCTTCGATTATGTGTGAATTGTCCTAGTTTTGAAACTAATTAATACTGCATGAACATTTGTAAAATATTGAAAATGCCTTGAAAATACCCAACTTAATGATATGTTAATTATGAATGAAACCATTGTTTAAATTCAAAGTTATATTGATAATATGTGAAATACACATGTATTCTTGTTGCATATGAATCATGCCCAAGTTTAGAAAAATAACTTAAACATCGTGTATTCCATGAATACAAAGTGTTTGATGAATTGTTGAAAGTGAATGCATATTCGATGTATTGTATTTCAAAAAATGGTGATTATCATTACATCATTGTTTAAATTTTGTAAAAGTGTTTACTAAATAAAACATGGGTGTGAAACTATTTGATATGATCAAAGAATTTCAGCATTAAAGGGTACAAATATAAAGTAGAATCTACTTACTATGATTTGATCAATAGTAATGAAATTCGACTTTATAAGAATGGCATAAAGAAATTGTGAGATGCAATGCGTTTGAAATGTCAAAATTCAAAGCATCACAATGCAATATTAGATATCAAGTGGGTGAATAGATGGCACCAAATAAATCCTTATAGTATAGATGTATAGACCATTAGTTAGAAATAGTTAGCACTCAATTAGTGAACCATATAGATTCATGAGATCGACACCATATATTGTATGGATCGTCGTGCAAGTTTTGGAGTTATTCAATATAACCAAAACAATAACAAATAAGTCCTTATAGAGTATTCATTGGAAACTTTGAATACGAAATCCATGGCTTCAACCAAAAGAGAGCAAAACTCGTATTACTTGGATTTTGGTGCATTTTCGAGAAATTATTAAATTCAGTGGTATTTCTCGATTATGAATATTATGGAAGTTAGTGAGAAACATGATGACGATTCAAAACCTTACATCAGAGCATTGAGAAGCGCAACGGAAAGCGTTCCTGAATAATTCTATTCACAAAGGAAAGAATCATGATATTGATCATTGTGTTTTCCCCACTAGTGCTTTCACTACATGAAGTAGGATTCAAAATTCACCCCATATCCCATATGGAGACATTTTTTAATCCTTTGTCATGATTACCATAATATGACATACCTACGAAATACGTAGGACATAATGGTAAACTAAAAGGTTATGAGAAATCCTAATTCACTTAGGATTAGAAAGAAAAGTGATGTTGAATCTTATCAAGTAAGGTGTTACTGGATATTTTCTATTAACTGCAAAGTCATGGTGGAAGAAGGGGTGAATGACAAAAGCACGATTTTTCAAGTATTGGAAAAATTCAAATGAATTTGATTCAAGTATGTTGAATGTCTAGTGGATTTAAAACTAGTAAAGTACTAGTGTCTCATAGTAAATCTCCAAGTTTGATATTGGACTAAAGGATTTTGAAGGTGTTCAAAATTAGTGAGTGGATATGCATTTGCATAAAATTGAGTGGGAGCTATGGAAGTCTTCCTAAAACAATATGTGAATGACATATTTTTTAGTAGGAGCAATGTAAGTCTCGAACTCAAATGTGTCGGGAACACATTTTGACTGGGACAAAATAAGTCTCAGATTCAAGTATGTAGGAACGTGTTTTGCGTAGGAGTAATGACTCATACTCAAATATGTTAAGAAACATATTTTGAGTGGGAGCTTAAGGAGTGATTCTTAAGTGTGTATATGACACATTAAGAATAAAAGCGCAAGGACCAATAAATAATGATTTGTAGGGAGTAGAAGTTGAGAGTAAGTATCTTACGATATTATGTAATATTCCTAAAAGGGATTCTGAAAAGAGTTTTGGAATAGGAATTGATTCAGCACGAATCCTTGGTCAATTAAAATTAGGAATAGCATTAAGTTAAACATCGATGGTTGAAAGAAAGAAAGAAAGGAATGATCGTCATCCACTATGTTGTGGACATAGGTTCTATCTTGGATAACTTAACATAATAAATTATCCAAGTAGGAACGTTTGAAAGGTGATTAAGATTGAATCACGAAAACTTTGAGCTAAGTTAGTCCAAAGTGTCTAATTGAGAACTGTAGACATGTTTCCAGATCCATGAAGGATCACGTATCTTAAAGCATAAAGGGTTATGTTCTAAGGGAATATGTTGGAAACTCCTATATCGATAATACCGGCTAAAGTCAAGTAAGGAAGCGAGGTGAACAAAACATCGAAATTTGCACAAGGTGCACTAGTATTTCGATGATTACATTTATAACAATAGATAAGGGTACCATCTAAAGTGATGTATAATGTTATGGTGGAGCTAGTTCGCTTTTAGCGTAGAATGATGTGTCCCAGGGCATAGTGCCCATGGGAAATCCCTCGAGGTTGATCTAAAGTCACTATAGGTTCCTGGAAACTGGCCTCACTCTGCTGCCATAATGACGATGCATACACAAAGATGTTATCATGTGATAATAAAGTATTAATGTAAATCAAGGTGACATAAGTAAGTTGCAACGGATTTGGGACTGTAAAGTACATGCCCAAGAATCAACCTCTTCTATAAGCAAGCATGTTCAGGGTACCGAGATATATGGTGCCAATGATTAAGAATAAATGCAGCTAATTATTTGTACTCTAGTGCAAGTGGGAGACTGTTGGAAGTATGCCCTAGAGACAAATAATAATAAGGATTATTATCACATTTCATAATTGTATTGAAAGGAAACGTCAATACACGTGTGATATATAAACAACCAGGGGTTCCCGGTGATATTCTAGTCACTAGTTCATTGGTCAACAGATGATCAAGGTTTGCTGATCATGTGATATTTATGCCGGTTGGAAATGGAGTCATCTCATTCTGTGGATGAGATGATGAACCAATACCCAACCTAGACATCGTGACCCGATCATTTCATAAAGTTCAAGGTCGATGATTAGAATAGACCTGGTAGACTATTCCTTAGACCGTGAGGCTATATCAATCACAGTCTCCCGAGAGCGCTTAGATAGCATCAAACATGACTTGGTAATATAGTGATCATAAAGATGTGTTCAGGTATTCTAGGGAACAGTCAAGGCAATATATGGCAAGAGTGGGATTTGTCCATCCGCATGATGGAAAGATACTCGAGGGCCCACTCGGAGAAGTTGTATCCAATAGCTGCGCAACGTGTGATTTGATCACAGGGATATTACTTGTCAAAACGAGTCAAGTAGAATTGTTCAATAACGAGATTGAACACGACATGATGATGTCATTGATCAGATCTCGTGTAATGCAAGTATCGAGAGACAAAAGGAATAAGACGTGACAGTCACGGTTCAAACGACGAAAGATCTTTGTGGAATGCATAGGGGTCACCTGGCCATCCAGGTCCCTCTATGGATCATTGGTTTGGGAGAATCCCAACCATGTCTGGAGTGTTCTCTAACCATGGGGTATCACGCTTAAGGGCTTGGTGATGCTTAGAGAGTGTTTACAAGATCGGTAGAATCACCGAAGAAGAGAAGATAGAAAACCTAAAGGGTTTCGGTAAGTGCGGAGGATGTCCAGAGTGGAGGTGGAAGGTGTTCCGTAGCCACGGAGATTGAATAATATATGAATGAATCTGAAATATTGATTTAATGATTTATTCATAATTATTTAATAAAGAGAAAATCAATTTAAGGTCAAAAGGCTTAATGGGCCAATTCCCGGAGGGGAAAGGGACGAAGAGGGGACCACACCCCTAGGAGGGGCCTAGATGGTGGCCGGCGGTCCTAGTGGGCCTACCCCACGTGGAGCCCATGGTGGGGGGCTGGCCGGCACGCCTCCCCACCCCTCTCCCATGATTAGACCCACCCCGGGACTTTGAGGGAGGGAGTACCTCCATTTCCCCCTATATATAGTGGGGTATTTTGACCAGAAAAGACACAAAATATTCAATAAAGGTCTCCTGACTTTTCGTGAGACCTCCAATTGATATTCTCTCCTCTCCCGTGATCGTGGTCCCAAGTCTGGACTGCATGAACGAGAGAGATCTTCACACAACTGTTGCTGGATTGGGGAAGCGGGAGTCATCACCATGCACCGGATGCATGTAACTCCCTGCGAGGTGTCACACTTGAGGCACTAGGAGTCATTGAAGCCGAAGGAGCGCGACTACTTCAACACGACCTTGAGGTCGGCTTCGGTTCGTCTACATCAGTGATGACTGCAAGTACACAAATCGTTTGTAGCTAGTTTCGAAATAAAGATATCGATCCCACAGGGAGCAGTAGGCGAAAGACTAAAATGCTTTTAACTAAAACTGAACGAAGTACTTAAGAAATAACTTTAATATGCAAGTAAAGTAAAGTTGTTTTGAGGGTTTTGGTTGAACAAGGTGATTTAAAGTAAAGCAGGACTTAATGCAGAAAGTAAGAATCGCGTGTGTAATAGGACTTTGGAACTACAATAGGGAAAAGGCGTTCTCAGGGAATAGTGGATACACCGCTAGAAATTTAGACTAAGTAATTGAGAGTATTATAACGAATATTCTCATAGTGTGTATGTATGTGGGAGGAGCTCCATATATGAACAATTTTCCAGCAACCACTGCACACATCGTCCTCATAACCACAATAGACAGGAACCGACAACCATCGCATTACCGCGTTATTAAGGGATTTCTCCCGTGGCATACACATGACTTAATGAGTTTTCCTTGATTCCCCAAGTTAGTACGTAAAGAATGACAACAACTTTACAGTCAACGTAAGCACCATCATCCCTCCATCTACTAACAACTAATCCCCTCCATCGAGTCCCCATAAGAGGCAAATATTAAAGAGGTGCACTTCTCCCCAATATCAAGATGAAGAAAATTAACACGTACACATAATGATGTATAACATAATAATCTCTATCTCATCTCAATTATATGCTAGGGTTTCACCATCTCCCCAAGAACTAATGATCTACTCAAACATGGAGGCAATCAACATCAGGGCAATGGTAATGGAAACAATCATAGATGAATAGTACTTGTATAAATCCACAATGAGTATAGGAATTACAACAAGATCTAGACAAGATGTAGATGGGATGGATGGAGATGGTGGTGATGCAGCGGTGGATGATGAAGATCGATGCCTTAGCCTCCCGGATCTGCACAGGGCGAAGATGGATCCCTTGCGGATGAGTTCCCCCTCCAGATGCCTTCCGTAGGTGAGGTTTCAGCGAATTCTGGGTAATCTGTATGTCGTCTCTCTAAACTAGTTGCACGGGGTGAAACTATTTGTGGCCGGGCGCGCGGCGTAATATCTTGAAAGGAAAAAAGTATCGCTTCATGATATGGTTGATCGTTTAACTCACGAGAGGAGCGGCGCCTAACTATACTATAAAAAATGTGCTCCGTGTCTACTTTCGTGATCATTGAACACGCTTATTTTTGTTAAACTGGTTTTCTGGTATGATTAATATTACCCAAATAGGCGATTTATATTGTTTTTGGCTCCTTTTATCCACAGTAGAACTGCTTGAAGAATTGTATCCATCGGATCCATCATCTGTCCTGATCCTGGTAAGACAGACATAAAATGTGCGCGCAAGCGACGTAAAATCCCAATATCCTACATCTACAATGCAAAACAACAATATAAAACATGATGCAAATATGCATTCATCAACTTCCCCAATCTTAGACTCCTGCTCATCCCGAGCAAGTTAGTTTAATGGATGTGATCCTCATATTCATGATGCTGAGTCGATAAAATAAATGAGGCAGTTGCAGCATGTGTTATCATAAATGATACATAGGAATAAGTTTATGAGTAGTACCTTACTCGAACCATATGAATAGTATTAGAAGGATTCCACGCCTTAACATTTAATATTTCACGAAAGATGAATCTCAACATGATGTAAAAGCATCCGGTTTGACCGAATGAGCTAGCGAGTTAGTCCCAAGTATTTTTGGATTAACATATTCACTTGGGATTCAAAATCTCGAAATGTTTCTTTGTCATACTAAATTATAGTGGTGTATGCTTATTTGCTCTTTGCACACTCGCCCTTTTTATTTTTCTTTTTCTTTGTTTTGTATACATGCTCCACTTTTGTTTAAGTGTTTTGCAAAGCACCTAGCCATAGATTCCACTTCATGTAGGAATCTAAAGTTTAACGATCTCAATTATCAAATTCCAATTGTATATGAAACAATCTTTATAGCTTGAAGATTCTACCTCAACTTATTATCACTCTAATTTGATAGCACTCTTAATATTCCTTTGTTCAAGGTTTTCTTCTTTGACTGATTTGATAATTTTCTTTCTTTGTAAATCAAACCGTGTACTTACAACATATTGACCAAATTATCTTTGTATGTTACATTACTACTAATGGTGTGGAAGACTCCTATTGCTATCATCAAGTGCAAGTAAAATTATACTCAAGCCATTCATATATCAATAAAGCAAACACAAGCTCAAAATTGCTCCATATATAATAATAAACTCGGAATTTCATCAAAGTGTCGACTATTCCTGAAGGGAATCCTAATGATGCAAACTTTATTTGTAGTTTTGAACTAATGAAAAAATGATAATATAAAACTTGTAAGAAATATTACAAGGTCCTTAAAGTTCTCCCCAAGCTTGGAATCGAGCTAGGCGGGATCAATTAACTCCTTGTTGGTACCTATTCCTCCTCCTAGTTAGAAAGAGAGTCTCCTTCTTCTTTCCTATTGCCCTCTTTAACTATACTTGCAAAATGAATGTTGAGCTCGGCCATGTCGCATTAGAGCTTCAATATTTGCCTCTTGAGGAATTTCTTATCATCTATCAACTCAATTACTCAAAGATAGTTTTAATTAAGAAACCAACTCTACCATCGATGTCATCGACCTCCTTCTCAAGGTCTTTGCTCATCATCCAGTAGGAGTCAATCCCTTCTCCAATTGTTTCAACGCATGCCTTAGAACCCTTTTATAATTCATAGATATTATCATGAATTTCATCTTGTCACACCTTCTTAGGTTTAAGAGGTGATGGACCAAGAGGAGGTTTATAATAGGATCCTATGTTATAACGATAATGATTATGGAGGTAATCATCATTGTTCCTTCCCCACTCACGTGTCTCATCATCTCCATCCTTTGCGGGAACATGTCCTCCCAATTTGGGAGAGGATCAATCTCCGGGACGGATGATGACGACGATCCTTTTGGTTCCGCTTCTTCGATCCTCTTCACGAGCTTCTTTTCTTTCTTCTTCCAGATCTTGTTGACATGGAAGGGCTGCATGGCGTCGCTGCATGGATGTTTTTAAAGGGCTTGTATTGGTATGGTGATGATCTTTCGAGACTAGAGGTTCTGGCTCTGCGAAAACTTAATGAAAAAGGTTAGATGCGATTAGCTTTAAAAGAGAGGTGAAAAACCCTAGCCGCCTTGCATAACGAACAACTATACGGGCGCGGCCCGTATAGCTCCCGCCGTATAGTTGTGAACTGACTATAGATTAGATCTACGGTGGAACTTAACTATACAGACGGAACTAAACGGGCGGAATTTTTAATTCCGACCATATAGTTGGTCGTTAAACTCTCTGTATCCTGCATAAAAAAATTGGAGAAGGTTCGATAACTATACGACCGCGACTATACGGGCGGAATTTTCAATTCCGGCCATATGGTTGGTCGCTAAACTCTCTGTAATCTAGGAATTATTTTGACAAAGGCGTTGACAACTATACGACCGCAACTATATGGGCGGAATTTTCAATTCCGGCCGTATAGTTTATCGTTAAACTCTCAGTACCTTTTTGTGGATGGAAGTGTTGACGTTGCAATAATTATACGGTCGAAATTTTTATTCCAGCCGTATAGTTGGTTGTTAAGCCCTCTGTGTCCACCAAAATTGTTCTGCTTCTCTAGGAATTCTTTATTAATCTAAAACTTAACGAAATATCGAGTTTTGACAAAGAAATGTCATCTTAGATTTTCGACCAGTTTTGGCATTATCAATCTTCCTTCTTCTTTGCTAGAGCATGAATTGTTTCTCATTTAACACAATACTCGAACTAGACTTTAACTGAAAATTTAAAAACTTACTCAAACCTTTATTTCACATGGGTTGCCTCCAATGAAGCGCTCTTTTATGGTCAATATCTTGAACGCGGTACTCTCATTCCGTCTCGAGTCCATTCTTCTTGTAGGTTTCGTTCTTCGTATATCTTTTCTTTATCACTTCTTCGGGGATGCTCAACTCTATGGTGATTGCACTTATATCTTCTTTTACTCGATAATGCTTCAAGCATTGTCCATTTACCACCCATGCAAGAGAGGGTGTTTTTCCTTTGAGTTTTATTGCTCCCTATGAATAGGCTTATTCAACTACATATGGATATTCCCACTTTGATTTGAGTTTTCCTGGAAACAACTTAAGACAAGAATTATAAAGCAACAGGTGAATTAGTCGAATTTGCAGAAGGCACTAGGGGTATTGCTCTGAATTTGGAATCCAAAAATGTTGGGATTGTATTAATGGGCGATGGATTTATCCCCACTTTTAAAAGTCTTATTCTCTATTTTTCTATCATGCCATCTTTTCACTTTTTCATTAAACAGTCTAGCATTCTCATAAGGTTCACTTCTAAACTCATCTAAAGCATGAATATCTAATAACCGTTTCTCACCTGCTGCCTGAGATCATAATTTAGATTCTTGATTGCCCAAAAAGCTTTATGTTGTAGTTCTAAAGGTAAATGGCATGCCTTACCATACACCATCTTATAAGGAGTCATTCCCATTGGATATTTAAACGCAGTATGGTACGCCCATAGAGTGTCATTTAATTTGTATGACCAGTCCTTTCTTGATTTGTCCACCATCTTCTCGAGTATGGTCTTCAGTTCTCTATTGGAGAGTTCCACTTGACCACTTGTTTGGGAATGATATGGTGAAGCAACGCAGTGAGTTACTCCATACTTGCTAAGGATTTTCCTGAAAGTCCCTTTCATAAAATGAGAACCACCGTCAGTAATTAAAATTCTAGGAACTCCAAACCTGGGGAATATGCCATCCTTGATCATCTTCGCTGAGGTAGTTGCATCTGCGTGATTTGTTGGGATAGCTTCAACCTATTTAGTAACATAGTCAATAGCAATAAGAATATGACTATAACCATTAGACTCTATAAATGGTCCCATGTAATCCATTGCACGTACATCAAAGGTTCAATTATGAGACTATAATTCATTTCTATCTCTTGTCTCCTACCTACAGTACCTCTTCTTTGGCAGTTCTCTTACCTTCATGATGCCCTCCATACGGACTATCATGACAAGCTTTCAATATTCATTTCATGGTTAGGAACACACTTCCGAATTATTCCGTCAAGTCCATGATGATATAGATATAGATCATCCCAAAAATAATATTTAAGATCATTAAAGAATTTCATTCTTTGATTTCTTGACATACCAGGAGGTATAAATTATGTTGCTAGATAGTTAGCATAATCTACATACCATGGATCAGTAATTTCTACCTTTGCTAAATATTTCACAGAAATGATTCATTAATAGGTACGGGGTCACTAATTATTCCCTCCATCCTAGAGAGATAATCTGCTACTGGATTATCCTTACCCCTCCTATCCACTATTTGCAAATCGTATTCTTGTAGTAATAAAACACACTTAATAAACCTAGGCTTAGCATCCTTTTTCACAAGGAGGTTACGCAAAGCTTGGTCATCCGTATGAATTATTACCTTGGAATTAATTATGTAAGATCTAAATTTGTCGCAAGCAAAAATTATGGCTAGAAACTCTTTTTCTATAGTAGCATAATGTCTCTCAAAGTAACATTTAAATTCTTTCCGTCTCGTTGTCCTAATACAACCCCTAAAGCATTGTCACTAGCATCACACATGATTTCGAAAGGTTCATCCCACTTTGGAGATTGCATGATAGGTGTTGAAACTAGTTTATACATAAGGTTCTCAAAAGCTGCAATGTGGTCATGATCTAAATAGAATGGAGTTTCTTTATCAAGCAGATTAGTGAGGGGCATAACTAGTTTAGAAAAATCTTTTATAAACCACTTATAAAAACCTGCATGTCCTAGAAACATTTTTACGTTTTTATTGTCCTGAGGTATTGGAAGGTTTTCTATAGCATTTATATTAGTTTTATCTACTTATATTCCCTTCTCTGAAACTTTTTGCCCAAAAACTTTACCTTCTCTTTCCATGAAACGACACTGTTCCCAATTTAAAACCAAGTTTGATTTCCTACATATCTGCAAAACTTTGGTTATTTTGTAGAGGCAATTATCCAAAGCTGTTCCACAAACAAAAAAATCATTTGTTAGAACTTCCATAGTATTCTTAACAAAATCATCAAAGATTTTTAAAACACATTCTTGAAAAGTAGATGTTGCATTACATAAGCCAAACAAATTAATCTATAAGCATAAGTGCCATAAGGACAAGTGAAAGTTGTTTTCTCTTCATCTTCCGGTTGTATAGCAATTTGAGAGTATCTAGAATAACTATCAAGAAAACAAAAGTAAGAATTGTTACCTAGCCTTTCTAAAATTTTATCCATGAATGGTATAGGTTTATGATTTTTCTATGTCACACGGTTTAGCTTCCTAAAATCAATGCACATACGATATCCTACAATTGGCCTTACAAAAACTAGCTCACCATTCTCATTCAAAGAAGCATCAAGGCCACCTTGTCTTGGTATGCAAGGAGTTTGTTTTTGACCGTGGCCTAGACTTTATCATGTCATGATTGATTTTGTTTTAACCTTATTCTTAGTAATTATTGTTGTAGCATGACTTGTTCCAAACAATTGAGATTGCTTAATGTGCCTTGAAGTAATCATGCGTTGTTTTAGCATACAAACCCATAATATTGTGGTATTCTCCTTTGATGTTTCTCTGGGTTGACTTGGCACATGCTTACACCATGTTAAGACTATACCAGTCTCCTAGCCTCTATGATCATTTAGTCTTTGACTTATAATATCACTTTAGGCTTTAATTGATAATGTTTTGTCGCTTTGCATGATTATGACCATTATTGCTCTCTTAGTTGGTTGCTCCCAGTCTTTTGCTAGCCTCCACATGTACCAAGTATGAGTTCCACTCATGCATCCAACTCCCAATCAAACCAAGTTATTCCATAGAGTCCACTATAAATTCCTATGCATGGTGTTTTACACCATTCCAAGTATATTCATGTTTTCATCTACCGTCTGAATTAAACTTTGTGTTATGTGAAAATTGGTGATTAAAACTCTCACACACTTGATGGTACACTTTACTTTCTTGCAGTTAATAATTTTGAACCATTGTGTCCATCTTTGTTGCGTATATGCTTGCGCTTTATAAGTTGAAATTAGCAGAACCATGTATCATGGGGAACGCTTTCGACATTGCAATTATTATTCAGTTGATATCATGATTATTTTGCTTATGGATCCCGGCGGTGTGAAATAAATGGGGAACTTGTAAGATCATGGAGTTTGTATGTGTGTTAGAGAAACGCCTGGGCCGCTAGCCTAAGCCATGCCTAATCATGGTGGAAACTTGCAGCATAACCATAGTGAGCATTCTATGAAGCTTTCCCAATAAAAACCTATGCAAATAGCAAATAAAAAGATCGCTGAGATGCTCATTGTCTGTTGCCTTGTCATTTTGATATTGGATAGCTCCTGTATCATGGGGCAAGGGGTGCCCATTTGGCGGTTCTCTATGATACACATGTACTTACAATGATAAGAGCTTAGTTGTTCCTGAAGTTGAGTAGCATGAGGTTTGGTACTCGTAAGCAAGGGGCATGAGATTTCAACTTATAACTTGTCAAACATATCCTCTTAGCTGTGTCACTTTAACCTTAATTACTTCAAGATGCTTATGATAGGGGCAATGAGAGCTGAAAGCTAATAAGTACCATAATCTTTTGGAAGCCCTTTTTGAACTTGAAATCCCTGCTTCCCTCTTTGAAGGGCCTTTCTTTTACTTTTATGTTGAGTCTCCATCTTCTATCTTTATGCACCAATTTAGAGAGCGTAGTGGTCATTCTTAGTTTAATGTGCATTGTCCCAAAACTTATTGATTGATGCATAACTTTGATATTTCTTGTTCTTAAACTATTTGTATCTAGTCACCCTTATGGACTTCAAAGGTGTCATATGCATTTATATTTGCTATACCATGAGGGACTTGCTGAATGCCACTCTTATTATGCTTTCTATATGTGAAACAAACAAACGTCTTTCAATACATGTTATTCATGATGCTTTGTTTGTATCTTTTCATGTTATAGCATAGTTGGTATGTCTTATTGTTAGAACTCTATCTTCCATGCTCATGTTTAGAGTACTTTGATCCCAGCTATCAATGCTTTGCAAATACCTTGTTTGTGATGATGCATGTTGAAGGGAATATGCCTGAGAGGCAATAATAAAGTGGTTATTATCTTATTGCATGTTTATGATAAATGTTTATTTTGCATGCTATAATTGTATTGATATGAAACGTCAATACATGTGTGTTTAATAAACAAATAAAAGGTTCCTAGTTATGCCTCTCTTATAGACTAGCTCGTTGATTAACAAGATGATCATAGGTTTCCTGATCATAGACATTGGATGTTGTTAATAATGGGGTCACAGCATTTGTGAAATGATGTGATGAACATTCATCTGAAGTATAGCATTAGGATTAAATTCATTGTGTTTATATTGCTATAAACTCATACGAAGTAATCCTAGTCCTTAGACCATGATATCATGTTAATTGCTAACACCGGAAGAGTATCTTGATAACATCAAACGTCACACCGTAACAGGGTGACTATAAAGGTGGGTTCAGTGCTACGAAGGTGTTATGTTGAGGCTCATGGATCAAGAGTGGGATTTGTCCATCCCAATGACGGATAGATATACTCTGGGCCCTCTCGGTGATATCACATTAAGGTAGCTTGCAAGCAAGTGATGTGATCACTAGAATGTTATATCACGGGAGCGAGAAAAGAGTGCATGTCGGTAACGAGATCAAACTAGGTATTTGGATACCGATGATCGAATCTCGGACATGTAATATATCGCGAGACAAAGGGATTAAACTTACTAAGGTTAAAGGTTCTCACGATCACAAGAAGTCATCGTTGAATTTGCAGGAGTCAGTACGGATCTCCAGGTCCCGCTTCTGATTATTGATTTGAGAGGAGTCTCAATCATGTCTGCATTATTCGCGAACCGTAGGGTGACACACTTAAGGGTTGCCGGACACCATTTAGGAAAACATATAATTCAGACGAAAGAGTTGCAAAGCGCTGGAATTATTTCAATAGACACCAAAAGTGTTTCGGGTGAAATTGCTGAAATTGTTTCTGCATGTAATATTGAAATGTTACAAGGGGTTTTATGTGAATGTTTTTTAATTAAAGTAATTAACAAAATTCTGAATAAAATTAATAAAAGGAGTTTTATTAAATGAGAGAGCATTAAATTTGGAGAAATTTAATGCATTTAAAATGGAGACATTAAAAGAGAATGTGAAGAGGCATTTTAATGTGGGGGAGTTACCACCACATGAATGGGGAGGTGAGAGGTCACCCCCCCATGGGGCGTCGGCCATGGGGAGGGGTTCCCCCCTCCTCCTATAAAAGCCCCCCCTCCTCCTCCATTCTCACACCTCCTTGTGAAGGATCTCTCTCTCCCTCTAGTTTATCCCCCATGGTCTCGGATTAGCGAGATACATGTTCCCTTTTCTTTCGTCTTTTAAATGCTTCCGCTGATTCGCTGGAGCGAGGAGGTGGAGGTTGTTCGGTGGCTTGAACGTGTGTGCGAGCACGGATGCGTTGCTGCTATGCGGCGCTAGGACTTCCACACGGTCTTGAGATCGGCAAGCCGTACATCTACATCACCCACGAGTTCCAACTCGTTAACAAAACTATCATTGTCTTCGAGGGTAAGAACTCTATGGATGTATATCCACCCGTTGCTTGTATCTAGTATATAGGTCTTGGCGTATAGTTCACATCGTAGGAATTTTTTTTGTTTTCTATTCTGCGGACCCAACAGTGGTATCAGAGCCTGATCTATGCGTAGGTGCTTTGCACGGGTAGTACACACATGTTTATATGTGGGCGATGATGATCATGTTATTGCTTCTTTCATGTATTTTGGATATTGGTGGCATAGTGGGATGAAGCGGCCCGGACCAACCTTACATGTCATCGTACATGAGACCAGTTCCACGACTGACATGCAACTAGTTTGCATAAGTGGCTGGCGGGTGTCTGTCTCTCCTACTATAGTCAATATCTAGTCTACAACGAGTCGCTAATAACTTGATTATCGTCGTTGTGGTTCCATGTTCGTAGGTAAGAACGGTTCTATCTCCGAAAGCCCTAAGCCACATAAAACTTGCAATTGATAAATTAGAGGCGTCTAGTTTAGATCGTTGCTAGGCTAGTGTCATGATATGGTTGTTGTTGTAAGTAGAAGTATGGTAGATACTCTTACAACACACTTAACGTGTAAGTTACATGGACCTTGGCCTTACACACAAAGGAATGATATAGATCATACCACGATGCATGTGATGGAGATCAAATGCATGGACCATATCATCTCACTTTACACATTTGATGTTCGCATCTTATATAGCTAGTTTGGCGTTTTTGGTAGCATTATAAGATGATCCCTCATGTAAATACCAAGATAAAATGTGTTCTTCCTTATGTATGCATCGTTCTATGGATCGTGTTTCGATACATCACGTGACGATTGGGTGTACTCGACTCCGCGCTTTCATACAACGAGTGTAAGACAGTTTTACACACGCGAGTACTAAGGTTCTTACTTAGCGAGCCTAGCATGTACAGACATGGCCTCGGAACACGGACCGAAAGGTTAAGAATGAGTCATATAGTTGATATGATGCCCATATAGATGCTCCCCTTTGAAGCTACACCGACTCACGTGATGATCGGACTTGGTGTAGTGGATTTGGTTCATGTAATCACCAAAGAGACACGAGGGATGTTGTTTTGAGTAGGAGTTCATTAGTAATTTGGATTAGTCAAACTCAATTTGTCATAAACTAAATCGAAGTGAATTTGCATAATTTGTTGTAGTCATTTGCATCTGTTCACTACCTTATGCTTAGTTTTAATTGAGATAATAGAACTATAGAATTCTGGATATTTGCTTTACGAATTGGTATCGTATTGTTTTGAATGTCAATTTAAAGTTTAGAAGTTTTATTGCAAACTTTCAGCAAACCCTATTTACTCCATGAAGTTTAATAACTAGTATTAAATCAAGAGTAGGAATTCCAATGTTAGTATCTAAAGTATCATGTTTGCCTCCATCATTATTGATATTCAAAAGTTGTTTTAATATCAAGATTATATAGGAGCTGAAAATTGTTTCAGAAACCATCATGTGTGGAAGATATTATGATATCTAAAACGATATTTTGGTTACATTATGATAAAGTATAATTTTAGCAAAATACATGTTCTCATATTGTATGAGAATTTGTGAAGGATGGAGATGCTACGCATCTGGATCTCCCAAAAAGGTTTTGGGAACTAACATTATACTCGTGATTCTTCCTTATAGGCTATAGTAGCTTGATCATGCAAGTTGTCATGATAAGGATGAATAGAAGATGTAATTAAAATGTTTACTACATCAAAAGATTACTAAAGAATGGATTTTTGAAAGAATGCCAAACATTTGATGATGGTGATCCACTTCAAAGTGCAAGTCCAAAGGTATTAGTATTTGACTATATATGCTTTGTACTATGTGTCATGTGAATGACACCACTATTGATGTTGATGGATTCTTTTAAAAGAAAAGGAATTGTTGAAAGAGAATCTTTAAAATATTTGGCAGAAAAGAAAAGGTTGGAGATCTACAACTTAGGTATATAGAAGATATACATGTTATGGCTATATTCCTTGCTTGTTAAACGATGTGGTTCTGAGGTATTGGATACCGGTATTGGATACCGGAATTGGTTGGTATGAAGTGTCATACATGACGACACAATTCATGAACTGCAATGGCCTAAGTACCTAGCAAACGAATCTTTGATGATGTTCATCGAAAACAAATAAAGTGTTATTGTGTTTAAGCTTGTCTTCATGATTTGTACAAATAATTGTTATTTTGTTCCGGTATTACGAGAACAATGGTTATTCAAATAATTACCGTATTCCATAAAGGATGGATGAAATTTTACAAATATAGTTGGAGAAATCACATCCATAAACATTATTGCTAAAATGTCGTAAGACAAATGATTGGAAGATCACTTCTGAAGTGACATCGCTGTTTGAATTACATTGGAAAGAAAACATGTAGAAACTCCATGTTGATGGATTTTTGGAGTCTTTGATTTAGATCAAATGACGCTTGTGAAACTTTCCTCGAGATAATTGAAACTCCGTCCATAGGCCAAAGAGGAACGGATGACTAACTTATTGGACATTATGCATGTTGATGTATATGGTCCATTATGTATAGCCATGCGATGGATCTTTTTGCCTCATATGCTTTCTCCAGAAATTTGAGTGAATATATCTATATATTTACTTAATAAGGAAGAAGTATGAATCATTTGAAAATTGTTCAAAGACTTTCAAGTTGAAGTGAAAAATCGTTGTAACAAGAAAATAAAAGAGTTTATGATTCGATCATAAAGGAATATATTTGAGTTATATGTTTAGCAAAACACCTAAGATTTGAGGAATCATTCCATGAATTTGTGTTTCCCGATAAACCATAGGAATGTGGTATGTTCGAGAGATCCAATCAAACCTTGTTTGACATGGTAAGATAAAAGGTGTCATTTATAAAACTGTCATTATGTTTTACAGATTAAAGCTTTAGAGACTACCACTTTACACTGAAAAGAGCACCATTGTGATCCGGTGAAATGACACCATATGGGTTATGTTTTGGGATAAAACCCGAATTGTCTTTTCTTAAATTTTGGTATGCTATGCATAAGTAAAATGTTTACAACCAAAGTCAGATAAGCATGTCTTTGTAGGTTATCCCAAAGAATTTGTTGGGAATTCCTCCATAACACCGAGGACAAATGAGTTTGTCGCTTGGAACGTGAAGTTTCTTAAAGAAGGAATTTTTCACAAAAGTTGAGTGGGAGGACAATAGAACTTTGATTAGGTTGATGAACCTAAGCAACATGTGCTAAGTAGCGCAGCGCCGGAAAGTGTCCCGGAGGCGGCTAAAATTCTCATGGCTCTCGTGACTACAAAGGTTGTAATCTCGGAGATTAGAGTTCCTATTGAACCGTATGGGTCGGTAAGAATCAAATAGTAAGATTTGAAACAGAAGTCGTTATTGTTTTGACAATGATGAACCAACAATATGCAAAGAAGCGATGATGGGCCCTGACTCCATAAAATGACTAAAAGTCATAAAATCCGTGATAATTTCCATATACGAGAAATCAAGTTTTGAACTTGAAAGACCCTCCGGAAAGGCATGAAGCCTATCGATCATAGTTGGATCTATAAAGAAATAGACATGGATGTTTGACATCTATGAAATAGTCGACATGTCAGAAAGAAGTTTACGGCAGTGTTCAGGGAGTTGACTATGACAAGATTTGATCTTTCATAGCGATATTTAGTCTTGACGGATTAATGTAGCAACCACTACATATAATTTGATATATGTTAGTTGAATAAACAAAACAAGGTTCTTCTAATAGAATGGTTACCTAGGACGTGTATATGACAGGGACCAAAGGGTTTTGTTAAATCAAAGGATGCTAAAAGGGCATGCAAACTTCAATGTTTGAAGCAAGCATAGCGGCGTTGGAATCTTCACCGTGATGAAACTGTTAAAACAGTTTAATTTCATCGGAGACGATGAAGATGCTAGCATTTGTAAGAAATTAAGTAGGAGCGCTAAGACATATTTCTAACACATTAGGTAGAGGACATGGTGTTGATTGGAAATTATGTATCTTTAATTGACACAAGTTAATAATTTCATTAAAATAGGATTTTAAGGAAAGACTTGGGCAAAACCGGAATATTAGGCATCAATGTCTATATGGATAGATTGAGGCGCTGATATGGTTATGTCAGACGTACATATATGAGATATTGAAAGGGTTCAATATGGAAACGACAAGAAAGGTTCTTGCCGCATGGAAAAGGTTGAATCAAGATTCAAGTGTATTGACACTTGGTGAATGAAACGAGATTCAAGTGTTTTGACACTTGATGAGTGAAATCACATGAATATTTTGATCACTAATATATACCGTGATATGTACATATCCAGATATGTCCTATGCTCTAAATGTTATGAGCATATACCAGAATGACTCATAAGATGATCATTGGACGATAGTAAAGATATTCTTATGAGCTTTGGAAGAACTAAGAATATATTATGTATAGGTGACAAATGGTGACAGATAGTTCATTTTAAAGTGTTACATTGATACTAGTTTTGTCACAAGAAACACATTAAATTTATATCAATTTAGACTATGGGTGGCACAATGTAATGGAAGGGATGTTCCATGATGGATTTGGATGGTTTCTAAAGTTGAAACATTGTGACAGATACTACAACAAAAGGCTGAGTATATGACTGCTATAGTAGCAGCAAAGGAGGGCATTTGTGTTAAGTGGTTTGTTTTCAAACTAGGCATGGTTCAAAGTGGGATAATACTATGAAGATATATTGTACGACAATACTATCAACATATTTTAACCCAAACAAACTAAAGGTCTCACCAAAGGACCAAATTTATACAATGCCATCTGATTTGAGAATGAGTGATGCCTACAGACGCAAAGACATGCAAATACACACGAACCTAAAAGTTTCAGATCCAGAGATTATGTTTACCACTAGAAAACGCATATATACAACACCAGAAAGCCATAAGTGTTGAATGGCCAAGTTTACAAACTAGACTATTGACTCTAGTGCAAGTGGGAGACTAAAGGGAATTTGCCCGAGAGGCAATAATAAAGTTGTTATTATCTTATTCCAAGTTTATGATAAAAGTTTATTTTACATGCTATAATTGTATTAATTGGAAACGTTAATACATGTGTGTTTAATAAACAAAATACAAGGTTTCTAGTAATGCCTCTCATATAAACTAACTCGTTGATTAACAAGATGATCAAGGTTTCCTCATCATAGACATTGGATGTTGTTAATAATGAGGTCACAACATTTGTGAAATGATGTGATGAATGTGTAGGACTCATGACCATAGAAGTCATCATTGAATGTGTGGGACTCGGTATGAATCTCCATGTCCCGCTTTTGATTATTGATCCGAGAGGGGTCTCGATCAGGTCTATATTATTCGCGAACCGTAGCATGACACACTTAAGGGATACCAACACCATTTGGAGCAAATATGTTTCAGACAAGTGAATTGCAAAGCGCTGGAATTATTTCAATAGACACCGAAATTGTTTTGGGTGAAATTGCTAAAATTAGTTTTGCATGTAATATTGAAATGTTGCAAGGAGTTTTATATGAATGTTTGTTAATTAAAGTAATTAAAAAATTCTGAATAAAATATATAAAAGAGTTTTATTAAATGAGAGAGTATTAAATTTGGAGAAATTTAATGCATTTAAGTGGAGACTTAAGTGGAGAATGTGGAAGGTCATATTTATGTAGAGGGAGTTACCACCACATGAATGACGGAGGTGGAGGGGATCCCCCTCCTCCTATAAAAGCCCCCCTCTCCTCACTTCTCACTCACACATCCTCGTGAAGGATCTTTCTTCCCCTCTAGATTTATTCCCCATGGTCTCAGATTAGCAAGATACATGGTCCCGGTGGCTTTTCGTCTGGAAGGAGTTGCCGCTTCCGCTACATCGCTGGAGCGAGGAGGCGTTCGGTGGACCGGACGTGTGTGTGATCACGGATGCACCGCTGCTTTGTGCTGGTAGACTTGATGGTGCTGGACGGGCTGGACCTGCTAGACTTCATCATGATCTTGAGATCGGCAAGTATACGACTACATCAACCGCGAAATTAGTTCCGTTAACAATGCTTTGTCGATCTTCAAGGGTATGTTCTCTATGGATGTATATCAGCCCATTTCTTGTATCTAGTAAAAGGTCTTAGCGTATAATAGTTCCCATCGTAGGAAAAATTTTGTTTTCTATGGTGCGAACCCAACACTTCCTAACACGGTGATCTCTCTTATGTCCAAGCTACCTATAACACCATTAAACATGAAAGGCCAATGTTCATCGAAACAGACCCAATTTTTTTCATGAGGGAATCTTAGCAAGTTAAAATCACCACGTATAAGTATAGGATACGGATTTTCCTTAGCTAGATTAACCAACTCACGCAGAAAGTCAGATTTAATAACATCCTGGACATCCCCGTAGATAGCAACTAGGGACCATATGAAATCATCAGCCTTGTTACGGATATGGATTTTAATCAAAAAATCTCTAGCTGAACTAGCTAAGACTTCCATGGTCTCATCTCTAACGCCTAATAGGATTCTCCCGGATCTACCCTACGGCGGGCATGATACCCACGTAAAGTCCACTCCACCAGAAAGGCGATTGAGTAAGGCTTGTGAGGAATCATGTCTACCAGTCTCAGAAATACCCAAAAATCCAACTTATGATCTCTCACACAATCGGCAAAGAACAAATGTTTATCCAAGTCGTGAAGACCTCAGCTATTTCCAAACATGTCATTCATTGAGAAACAATGTAAGGTTTGGATACAGGGGGCCTCTTTCGAGACTTTTGGCTCTTTAATTTACGACTAGAAGCTTTAAGTTCATATAATGATCCCAACCCTGTCTCGTCAAAGCCCAACTCCGACACTTCACCAACTAAGTGAGAAAGGAGTTGACCATCTACTGTGGCATGCAACTCCTCCTCCTCCATGGGTAAAAAGTCACGGAACACGGAAACCTTAGGAGTAACCGTTAATTGGTCAACCTCCATGTGTTTCAAAACAGAACTAGAAAAATTAACTTCCTTTACAGATCTACCCATGCCAATATGAACATTGGCTATCTTATCAATAACTAAGTAGAAAAAGAAAGAAAAGATTTCGAGGAACTCTTAATAGCCGAAGAATCAAGATTTTTTTCCGCCTTCCTTCGCATGGCCTTTACCAGAGAGTCCTCATCAGTGGCAGATGCCCCGAGGGTCTTTCCAGAGTCACATAAATGATGAAGGCTCCGTCTTGCCGAAGTCACATCTATGATGAAGGCTCTGTCTTGCCCCGAGAGTCCTCATTAGTGGCAGACGCACCATGATGAAGGCTCCGTCTTGCTGGATTCACATCCATCGGCGCCGTGCCCCCCGGAGAAGCATCAACACCTGCTGATGAACCTGGGAGAACACCAGACCTCACCTAGGCTAGCTTTCCCTCGTGGATCAGCCCCTCCTAAGCTACGGCCGAGCCACCACCTGGCCGCCCCACATGGGTTGCCTCAGCCTCGGAGTGGACCGAGGCCATACCTGGCCGCCCCACCTAAGCCACGTGGACCATGGTTTGGGTTGCATGCAGCACACGGGCTTTAGCAGGCATCACCGGCAGAGCGCCCTCCTGGCCCTAGTCTCCCCAGGCACGGGCAAGGGAGCATCAAGCCCCTCCTGGGCTGGGTCTTCCACCACAGAAGGCCCCTCATGGGCCGCCACCAAGCAGCCAATGCGATCATCCAGCCCCTCCTAGGCTAACTCCCATGCCAACACATCATCACCAGTCTCCACCAACATTGTTCCATCCGTCATGGGGCGCGGAAGGGTTCGGCCCATCATATTCGGATGACCAGGAGATGGAGGTGTCAGTGCCCCCACAGGACCAGACGCCGCCTGAATAGCCGCATGTAATAGAGAAGGCATGATGCGAGGTGAAGCGCTAGCATAGTGGCTCCCATGCAGGGGGATTCGAGCGGTGGAGCATCAAGAATTCACAACATACACCTGCACAGGGGCCTATGTCAATGAGGACGGTGCAAAATTCCCATGCCCAGACGATTGGCCGGAAGCCCCCTCCACAACTGGAGGCAAAGTTGGCTTAGAAGTATCAATAGCATCATCTCCATTGTTCTCGGTACCACCATCATCGGAGTCATCCTGATTCTTCTTAGACATGTATGGTGAGAAATATGGTTCAGGAACAAAACCCTCAAGATCCAACCTAAAGCAAAGCTCGTCCCCCTTCAACTTAACGATATCATTAGAAGTGAAACAAAATCCCAAAGCGTCCTTCTTCTTCTGACACACATTGACTTGTCTGCCCATGTTCAATTCCATCTGGACTCTTCTATTGATAACATGTTCTTTGAACTAGTGTCACGTCCAATCTCTTGTTCTGAAGATATGAATTTTCCAACCTTGAAAACATCAACTAGGCTGAAAGAAATATACATTCTTTTCAACCACGCATGCATCAAGCTTGGAAGAAACCTACTCCAGCATACCATGCATCATGCGCAGCCGGCGGTGCCTCCTCCATTCCCTGGATCCCGTGCTGCCGTCGGCGATCCCATCATCTGCATCTCGCGTGCCTGGTGGCACCTCATAACCTACTCCATCCCCAGAACCCCATGTGGCCAGTAGCATGTCCAGACCTACTGCATCCCCTATCTGCATCGCACGTGGACGATGGCATGCCCATCCCCAGCATCCTAGCTCCCAAGCTCGCGAGGATGCAGCCATACAACACACTTTTGGG
This sequence comes from Avena insularis, assembly GCA_023614405.1. Classification (NCBI taxonomy): domain Eukaryota; kingdom Viridiplantae; phylum Streptophyta; class Magnoliopsida; order Poales; family Poaceae; genus Avena; species Avena insularis. Next base: position 542,652,967 of record CM042692.1, read on the forward strand.
TATGAGTGTAGTCGAGGAAGAGGGTGTGGACCTTTCGGCGATGAGGTCGGAGCTCGTGTAGGACACGGGGAACACACCTCCTTATATAGGTTCCCTGGTCCACTTCCCGCGCCTCGGGCAGGGAGGGTTCCCACAGTGGTGACAAGAAGTGAGCAGGTAAGGGAAATGGTACTTTTCCCGCGGTGGTGGCGTTCTTATCTTTTCAGCGAGGGGGGTGTTCCCCCAAGGTGACAGTGGTTGTCGGCCACCTATGACTTCCGGAAGGAGTTTTATTAAATGAGAGAGCATTAAATTTGGAGAAATTTAATGCATTTAAAATGGAGACATTAAAAGAGAATGTGAAGAGACATTTTAATGTGGGGCAGTTACCACCACATGAATGGGGAGGTGAGGGGTCACCCCCCCCCCATGGGGCACCGGCCATGGGGAGGGGTTCCCCCTCCTCCTATAAAAGGCCCCCTCCTCCTCCTCCATTCTCATACCTCCTTGTGAAGGATCTCTCTCTCCCTCTAGTTTATCACCCATGGTCTCAGATTAGCGAGATACATGTTCTCGGTGGCTTTTTGTCTGGAAGGAGTTGTTGCTTCTGCTGATTTGCTGGAGCGAGGAGGTGGAGGTTGTCCGATGGCTTGAACGTGTGTGCGAGCATGGATGCGCTGCTGCTATGTGGCGCTAGGACTTCCACACGATCTTGAGATCGACAAGCCGTACATCTACATCACCCACGAGTTCCAACTCGTTAACAAAACTATCGTTGTCTTCGAGGGTAAGAACTCTATGGATGTATATCCAGACGTTGCTTGTATCTAGTATATAAGTCTTGGCGTATAGTTCACATCGTAGGAAATTTTTTGTTTCTATGATGCGGACCCAACACATGTCACGAGCAGGAGTTAAGCTTGGGGATGCTTGATACGTCCTAAACGTATTTATAATTTTTGATGCTCCATGCTTGTTTTATATCATCTTTCTTGTGTTTTGTTCCTGTTTTGAAGTATTTCTTTATATTTTCTGGAACTAACCTATTAACAAGATGCCAAAGTGCCAGTTGCCTGTTTTCTGCTGTTTTTGGTTCCAGAAATTCAGAAATGTAATATTCTCGGAATTGGACGGGACAAATGCCAAAGTCAATATTTTACCGTGGGACACACGAAGTCCGAAGGAGAGACGAAGTGGCGCACCAGGGCTGCCACACCTGGTGGCCGCGCGGCCAAGGACGGCCCACGCCACCACCAGGTGTGGGCCCCTGGTACTCCACCGACCTCGTCCCTTCGCCTATAAAAGCTCCCTGATGCGAAAACCCTAAGGACCCGATCAAAATTCCACGAAAGAGTCTGTAGCTGCCGCCATCTCCATCCCTAGATCGGGAGGGATTCGAAAGCTCTTCCCGGCACCCTGCCGGGAGGGAGAGATCACCCTAGAGGCCTTCTTTATCACCATGCAAGCCTCCGGAGTGATGCGTGAGTAGTTCATCCTTGGACTACGGGTCCATACAGTAGCTAGATGGTTGGTTCTCCTCCTTTGTACTATCATGTTTAGATCTTGTGAGCTCCGTTCATGATCAAGATCATCTATTTGTAATCCTTTGTGTTGTGTTTGTGGGGATCCGATGGATATTGAGATGCTATATTAGATTGATTAATGATTCTATCATGTCTACGTTATTTGTGATCTTGCATGCTTTCCATTACTAGTAGCTATCTTGGCCAAGTAGTTGCTTGTAACTCCAAGAGGGAGTATTTATGCTCGATAGTGGGTTCATGCCTCTAGTAATCTGGGGAAGTGACAGAAATCTCTAAGGTTGTAGATGTGTTGTTGCTACTAGGGAGAAAACAACGATCTTTTGTTCATAGAACAATTGTATTGTTTACTTTACACACTTTGCTTAATGCAATTATTTGTTGCTTGCAACTTAATACTGGAAGGGGTTCGGATGATAACCTAAAGGTGGATTATTAGTCATAGATGCAGTTGGGTTACGGTCTATGTATATTGTTGTAATGCCCAATCAGATCTCGTAGGAGTCTAGATGACTAGTATATGCATGTATGCTTTATCAAGTCTGTCAATTGCCCCACTGTAATTTATTCACCCAACACCCTATTATCTTAAGGAGAATCACCTCTAGTGAACTGTGGACCCCGGTCCATGCCTTTATCATTAATCTATCATCTACTGTTTACTGTTTTACTGTTTACTTTCTGCAGGCAATTACTATCTTCCACTCGATACGTTTAATCCTTTCTTTCATCAAAACCAGTGAGATTGACAACCTCATTGTAAGTTGGGCAAAGTTATGTGGTTGTGTTGTGCAGGTTCCACGTTGCTGCTGGTGCCGGTAGTGCGCCCTGCCAAAAGCCAGTTAGCAACACCTTCGAGTTGTTTCCTTGCTCCTACTGGTTCGATAACCTTGGTTTCATAATTGAGGGAAACTTGCTGCTGTGCTCATCATACCTTCCTCTTGGGGTTGCTAACGAGCTCAAAGTATCATGAGCCATCACTGCTTTGTTGTGCTGGACTTGATGGTGCCGGACCGGCTGGACTTGCTGTACTTCATCACGATCTTGAGATCGGCAAGTGTAGGACTACATCAACCATGAAATATGTTTCATTAACAATGCTTTGTCGGTCTTCAAGGGTATGTTCTCTATGGATGTATATCCACTCGTTTCTTGTATCTAGTAGATAGATCTTGGCGTATAATAGTTCCCATCGTAGGAATTTTTTTGTTTTCTATGTTGCGAACCCAGCAGTGGTATCAGAGCCAGATCTATGCGTAGATGCTTTGCACGGGTAGAACACATATGAGTATGTGGGCGCTGATGATCATTTATTGCATCTTCTAAGTATTTTGGATATTGGTGGCATAGTGGGATGAAGCGGCCCGGACTAACTTTACGTGTCCTCGCACATGAGACCTGTTCCACGCTTGATAAAGTGTCTAGCTGGTGTCTATCTCTCCTATAGTCAATATCTAATTTACAACGAGTTGCTAATAATTTGATTATCATCGTTATGGTTCCATGTTCGTAGGTAAGAACAATTCTATCTTTTAATGCCCGCAGCCACGTAAAACTTGCAATTGATAAATTAGAGGCGTCTAGTTTAGATTGTTGATGGGCAAGTGTCATGATATGGTAATGTTATAATTTGAAGTATAGTTGATACTCTTGGAAATTATAGCATACCTAACATGTAAGTTCCATAGACCTTGGCCTTACACATAAAGGAATGATAAAGATCATACCACGATGCACATGATAGTGATCAAGTGCAAGAATCATATCATTTCACTTTATATTGCTTGTTTGGCGCTTTAGTAGCATTATAAGATGATCGTTCTTTTAAATACCAAGATAAAATGTGTTCTTCCTTAAGTATGCACCGTTCTATGGATCGTGTTTTGAGACATCACGTGATGGTCGGGTATACTCGACTCTACGCTTTCATACAACGGGTGTAAGGCAGTTTTACACATGCAAGTACTAAGGTTCTTACTTGGCGATCCTAGCATGTACAGACATGGCCTCGGGACACGGACCGAAAGGTTAAGCATGAGTCATATGGTTGAGAGGATGCCCATATAGATGCTCGCCTTTGAAGCTACACTGACTCACGTGATGATCAAACTTGGTGTAGTGGATTTGGTTCATGTAATCACCAAAAACAACTTGAGGGATGTTGGTTTTGAGTGGGAGTTCATGTAGTAATATGATTAGAGTTGAACTCATTTTAACATAAACTGAATCAAAGTGAATTTGCATAGTTTGTTGTAGTCATTAGCATCCGTTTACTACCTTGTGATTAGTTTTAATTGAGATAATAGAACTATAGAATTCTGGATATTTACTTTACAAACTGGTATCGTATTGTTTTGAGTGTCAATCTAAAGTTTAAAGTACTATCGCAAACTTTCAACAAAACTTCACTTACTCCATGAAATTCAATAAATAGTATTGAATCAAGAGTAATAGTTCTAGTGTTAGTATCTTAAGTATCATGCTTTCCTCCATGATTATCTAGGTTATCTAGGATTTGAAAGAATTGTTTCAGAAACCATAATGTGTGGAAGATATTGTGATATCTGAAACAATGATTATGGTTGCCATATGATAGAGTATAATTTGGCAAATACATGTTCTCATATTGTATGAGAATTTGCAAAGGCTAGAGACGCTAGACGTCCTAATCTTCCAAAAAGGTTTTGGGAACTGACATTATACTCGCGATTCTTCCTTATAGGCTATAGTAGATTGATCATGAAAGTTTTCATGATAAAGATGAATAGAAGATGTAAGTAAAATGTTTACTACACTAAAAGATTACTAAAGAATGGATTTTTGAAAGAATGTCAAACAATTGATGATGGTGATCCACTTCAAACTGCATGCCCAAAGGTATTAGTATTTGACTATATACACTTTGTACTATGTATCATGTAAATGACACCACTATTGATGTTGATAGATTCTTTTAAAAGGAAAAGGAATTGCTGCAAGAGAATCTATAAAATATTGGGAGGAAAAAAAGATGGAGATGTAGATCTTAGGTATATAGAACATATACATGTTATGGATGTATTCTTTGCTTGTTAAACAATGTGGTTCTTAGGTATTGGATACGAATTGGTTGGTGTGAAGTGTCATACAGAACAACACAATTTATGAACTGCAATGGCCTAAGTAACTGGCAAGAGAATAAGTGATGATGTTCATCGAAATCAAATAAAATGTTATTGTGGTTCTTGTTGCCATCAAACCTAGCCTTCAAAATTTATTTTAATAATTGTTATTTTGTTCCGGTATTACGAGAACAATGGTTGTTCAAATAATTATTGTATTCCATAAAGGATGGATGAACTTTTACAGATCTAGTTGGAGAAATCATGTCCATAAAACTAATGCTAAAATGTCGCAAGACAAATGATTGAAAGATCACTTGTGAAGTAATATCGCCACTTCAATTATATTTGAAAGAAAACATGAAGAAACTCCATGATGATGGATTTTTTGGAGTCTTTGATTTTGATCAAATGATGCTTATGAGACTTTCCTCGAGATAATTAGAACTCCGTTCATAGGCTAAAGAGGAACGGATGACTAACTTATTGGATATTGTACATGTTGATGTACATAGTCCATTATGTGTAGCTGTGTGCGGTGGATCTTTCAACTTCATACACTTTCTCTGGGAATTTCAGTGAATATATGTGTATATTTACTTAATAAGAAAGAAGTATGAAACATTTGAAAATTGTTCAAAGAATTTCAAGATGAAGTGGAAAAACATTGTAACGAGAAAATAAAGAGTTTATGATTCGATCATAAAGGAAGATATTTGAGTTACATGTTTAGCAAAAACACCTAAGATTCGAGGAATCGTTCCATGGATTTGTGTTTCCCTATAAACCATAGGACTATGGTGTGTTCGGGAGATGAAATCAAACCATGTTTGACATGGTAAGATCAAAGGTTTCATTTATAAAACTGCCATTTGTTTTAAAGATTAAAGCTTTAGAGACTACCTCTTTTACACTGAAAAGAGAACCATCATGATCTGTTGAAATGACACCATATGAGTTATGGTTTATGATAAAACCCGAGTTGTCTTTTCTTAAATTTTGATATGCTTGGCATAAGTAAAATGTTTACAATCAAAGACGGATAAGCACTTCTTTGTAGGTTATCCCAAAGCAACATTTGGTTATTGCTTCATAACATTGAAGACAAAAGAGTTTGTCACTTTGAACGTCAAGTTTCTTGAGAAGGAATTTTTCGCAAAAGTTAAGTAGGAGGACAATAGAACTTTGATTAGGTTGATGAACCTAAGAAACATGTGCTAAGTAGCACAGCGCCAGGAAGTGTCCTAGAAGCGTCCACAATGCTCATGGTTCTCGTGACTACAAAGGTTGTAATCTCGGAGATTAGAGTGCCTATTGAATCGTATGGGTTGGGTAAGAATCAAATAGTGAGATTTGATAAACAAGTTGTTATTGTTTTGACAATGATGAACTGACTGCATGCAAAGAAGCGATGATTGGCCCTGACTCTATAAAATGACTAGAACTCATAAAATCCGTGATAGTTTACATACACGAGAAATCAAGTTTTGAACTTGAAAGGCCCTCCAGAAAGGCGTGAAGCCTATCGGTCCTTTTTGGATCTATAAACGGGATGGACTTGGATGTTTCACATCTATGAAATAGTCGACATGTCGGAAAAGATTTTACAACAATGTTCAAAGAGTTGACTACAACAAGATTTGATCTTTCATAGTGATATCTATTCTAGACGGATTATTGTAGCAACCACTACATATGTAAATTTTGATATATGGTAGTTGAATAAACAAAACAAGGTTCTTCTAATAGAATGGTTACCTAGGACGTGTATATGACACGGGCTGAAAGCTTTTGTTAAATCAAAGGATGCTAAAAGGGCATGCAAACTTCAATGGTTGAAGTGAGCATAGCGGAGTTGGAATCTTCACCGTGATGAAACTATTAAAAGATTTTAATTTCATCTGAGACGATGAAGATGCCTGTATTTGCATAAAATTAAGTGGGAGCGCTGAGACATATTTCTAACACATTATGTAGTTGATTGAAAATGATGTATCTTTTATTGACACAGGTTAATAATTTCATTAAAATTAGATTTTGATGAAAGACTTGGGCAAAACCGGAATATTAGGCATCAATGACTATATCGATAAATTGAGGCACTAATATGGTTATGTCAAACGTACATATATGATATATTGAATGAGTTCAATATGGAAAAGACAAGAAAGGTTCTTATTGCATGGAAAAGGTTAAATCAAGATTCAAGTGTATTGACACTTGGTGAATGAAACGAGATTCAAGTGTTTGACACTTGATGAGTGAAATCACATGAATATTTTGCCGTGATATGTACATATCCAGATATGTCATATGCTCTAAATGTTATGAGCATATACCAGAATGACTCATAAGATGATCATTGAACGATAGTAAAGGATATTCTTATGATCTTTGGAAGAACTAAGAATATGTTATGTATTAGTGATAAATAGTTACAAATAGTTCATTGTAAAGTGTTACGTTGATACTAGTTTTGTCACAAGATACACATTAAATTTATCTCAATTTAAAGTATAGGTGGCACAATGTAATGGAAAGGAGGTTCCATGATGGATTTGGATGAGTTCCAAAGTTGATACATTGTGACGTCTACAACAACAAAAGGCTCATTATATAACTGCTATAGTAGCAGCAAAGAAGGGCATTTGTGTTAAGTAGTTTGTTATCAAACAAGGTGTGGTTCAAAGTGGGCTAATACTACGAAGACATATTGTATGACAATAATATCAACATATTTTAAGCCAAACGAACTAAAGGTCTCACCAAAGGACCAAATTTATACAATGCCATCTGATTTGATAATGAGTGATGCGTATAGACGCAAAGATATGCAAATAAACACGGACCTAAAAGTTTCAGATCCAGAGATTATGTTTACCACTAGAAAACGCATATATACAACACCAGAAAGCCATAAGTGTTGAATGGCCAAGTTTACAAACTAGATTATTGACTCTAGTGCAAGTGGGAGACTAAAGGGAATTTTCCCGAGAGGCAATAATAAAGTTGTTATTATCTTATTCCAAGTTTATGATAAAAGTTTATTTTACATGCTATAATTGTATTAATTAGAAATGTTAATACATGTGTGTTTAATAAACAAAATACAAGGTTCCTAGTAATGCCTCTCATATAAACTAACTCGTTGATTAACAAGATGATCAAGGTTTCCTCATCATAGACATTGGATGTTGTTAATAACAAGGTCACAACATTTGTGAAATGATGTGATGAATGTGTGGGACTCATGATCATAGAAGTCATCGTTGAATGTGTGGGACTCAGTATGGATCTCCATCTCCCGCTTTTGATTATTGATCCGAGAGAGGTCTCGATCATGTCTATATTATTCATGAACCGTAGCATGACACACTTAAGGGATACCAACACCATTTGGAGCAAATATGTTTCAGACAAGTGAATTGCAAAGCGCTGGAATTATTTCAATAGACACCGAAATTGTTTCGGGTAAAATTGCTAAAATTAGTTTTGCATGTAATATTGAAATGTTGCAAGGAGTTTTATATGAATGTTTGTTAATTAAAGTAATTAAAAAAATTCTGAATAAAATATATAAATGAGTTTTATTAAATGAGAGAGTATTACATTTGGAGAAATTTAATGCATTTAAGTGGAGACTTAAGTGGAGAATGTGGAGGGTCATATTTATGTGGAGGGAGTTACCACCACATGAATGAAGGAGGTGCAGGGGATCCCCCTCCTCCTATAAAATCCCCCCTCTCCCTACTTCTCACTCACACCTCCTCGTGAAGGATCTCTTTTCCCCTCTAGATTTATTCCCCATGGTCTCAGATTAGCGAGATACATATTCCCGGTGGCTTTTCGTCTGGAAGGAGTTGCTGCTTCCGCTACATCGCTGGAGCAAGGAGGCGGATGTTGTTCGGTGGACCGGACGTGTGTGCGATCACGGATGCACCGCTGCTTTGCGGTGGTAGACTTGATGGTGCTGGACCGGCTGGACCTGCTGGACTTCATCATGATCTTGAGATCGGCAAGTGTACGACTACATCAACCGCGAAATCAGTTCCGTTAACAATGCTTTGTCAATCTTCAAGGGTATGTTCTCTATGGATGTATATCCGCACATTTCTCGTATCTTGTAAAAGATCTTGGTGTATAATAGTTCCCATCGTAGGAAATTTTTGGTTTTCTATGGTGCGAACCCAGGACTTCCTAACACGGTGATCTCTCTTATGTCCAAGCTACCTATAACACCATTAAACATGAAAGGCCAATGTGATAGCAACTAGGGACCATATGAAATCATCAGCCTTGTTACGGATATGGAGTTTAATCAAAAAATCTCTAGCCGAACTAGCTAAGACGTCCATGGTCTCATCTCTGACGCCTAATAGGATTCTCCCGGATCTACCCCGCGGCGGGCATGATACCCACATAAAGTCCACTCCACTAGAAAGGCGATTGAGTAAGGCTTGTGAGGAATCATGTCTACCAGTCTGAGAAATACCCAAAAATCCAACTTATGATCTCTCACACAATCGGCAAGGAACAAATGTTTAGCCAAGTCGCGAAGACCTCTGCTATTTCCAAACATGTCATTCATTGAGAAACAATGTAAGTTTTGGATACAGGGGACCTCTTTCGAGACTTTTGGCTCTTTAATTTATGACTAGAAGCTTTAAGTTCATATAATGATCCCAACCATGTCTCGTCAAAGCCCAACTCCGACACTTCACCAACTAAGTGAGAAAGGAGTTGACCATCTACTGTGGCATGCAACTCCTCCTCCTCCATCGGTAAAAAGTCAGGGAACACAGAAACCTTGGGAGTAACCGTTAAATGGTCAACCTCCATGTGTTTCAAAACAGAACTAGAAAAATTAACTTCCTTTATAGATCTACCCATGCCAATATGAACATTGGCTATCTTATCAACAATAACTAAGTAAAAAAAGAAAGAAAAGATTTTGAGGAACTCTTAATACCCGAAGAATCAAGATTTTTTTCCGCCTTCCTCCGCATGGCCTTCACTAGAGAGTCCTCATCAGTGGCAGATGCCCCGAGGGTCTTTCCAGAGTTACATAAATGATGAAGGCTCCGTCTTGCCGAAGTCACATCCATGATGAAGGCTCCGTCTTGCCCCGAGAGTCCTCATTAGTGGCAGACGCACCATGATGAAGGCTCCGTCTTGCTGGAGTCACATCCATCGGCGCCGTGCCCCCCGGAGAAGCATCAACACCTGCTGATGAACCTGGGAGAACACCAGACCCCACCTGGGCTAGCTTTCCCTCGTGGATCAGCCCCTCCTAAGTTGCGGCCGAGCCACCACCTGGCCGCCCCACATGGGTTGCCTCAGCCTCGGAGTGGACCGAGGCCACACCTGGCCACCCCACCTAAGCCACGTGGACCATGGTTTGGGTCGCATGTAGCACACGGGCTCTGGCAGGCATCACCGGCAGAGCGCCCTCCTGGCCCCAGTCTCCCTAGGCACGGGCAAGGGAGCATCAAGCCCCTCCTAGGCTGGGTCTTCCACCGCAGAACGCCGCTCATGGGCCGCCACCAAGCAGCCAATACGATCATCCAGCCCCTCCTAGGCTAGCTCCCATGCCAACACAACATCACCAGTCTCCACCAACACTATTCCATCCGTCATGGGGCGCGGAAGGGTTCGGCCCATCATATTCGAATGACCAGGAGGTGGAGGTGGAGGTGCCCCCATAGGACCAGACGCCGCCTGAATAGCCGCATGTAACAGAGAAGGCATGACGCGAGGTGAAGCGCTAGCACAGTGGCTCCCATGCAGGGGGGATTCGAGTGGTAGAGCATCAAGAATTCACAACATACACCTGCACAGGGGCCTATGTCGATGAGGACAGTGCAAAATTCCCATGCCCAGACGATTGGCCGGAAGCCCCCTCCACAACTGGAGGCAAAGTTGGCTTAGAAGTATCCATAGCATCATCTCCGTTGTTCCCGGTAACACCAACATCGGAGTCATCCTGATTCGTCTTCGACATGTATGGTGAGAAATATGGTTCAGGAACAAAACCCTCAAGCTCCAACCTAAAGAAATGTTCGTCCCCCTTCAACTTAACGATATCATTAGAAGTGAAACAAAATCCCAAAGCGTCCTTCTTCTTGTGAAACACATTGACTTGTCTGCCCATGTTCAATTCCAGCTGGACTCTTCTATTGATAACATGTTCTTTGAACTAGTGTCACGTCCAATCTCTTGTTCTGAAGATATGAATTTTCCAACCTTGAAAACATCAACTAGGCTGAAAGAAATATACATTCTTTTCAACCACGCATGCATCAAGCTTGGAGAAACCTACTCCAGCATCCCATGCATCATGCGCAGCCGGCGGTGCCTCCTCCATTTCCTGCATCCTGTGCTGCTGTCGGCGATCCCATCATCTGCATCTCGCGTGCCTGGTGGCACCTCAACACCTACTCCATCCTCAGAACCCCATGTGGCCAGTAGCATGTCCAGACCTACTTCATCCCCTATCTGCATCGCACGCGGACGGTGGCACGCCCATCCCCAGCATCCTAGCTCCCAAGCTAGCGAGGATGCAGCCATACAACACACTTTTGGGTATGAGTGTAGTCGAGGAAGAGGGTGTGGACGTTGGGGCGATGAGGTCGGAGCTCATGTAGGACACGGGGAACACACCTCCTTATATAGGTTCCCTGGTCCACTTCCCGTTCCTCGGGCAGGGAGGGTTCCCACAGTGGTGACAAGAAGTGAGTGGGTAAGGGAAATGGTACTTTTCCTGTGGTGGTGGCGTTCTTATCTTTTCATCGAGGGGGGTGTTCCCCCAAGGTGACAGTGGTTGTCGGCCACCTATGACTTCCGGAAGGGGAAGATACCTCCACCGGGCAGCAAGCGCAAGCCAGGGCGGTGGTCCTGCTCTAGATCATCATTACACCATGTAGAGGGATGGCTTCCCGGGGCTCCTCCCTTCTAATACGACGAAGTGTTGCTTGAAGAGGGGACGCACTCTGATTCCTCCACGAGGTGTCTCCCCAAGGCATGGCGACTTCGTCAACTGCTAGAGCCCAGCAGCAGGAGAACACGGGGAACACGTTTCCTTATATAGGTTCCCAGGTCATCTTCCCATGCCTCGGGCGGGAAGGGTTCCCCCATCCCCAACAACGGAGTGAGTGGGTAAGGGAAAACGTACTTTTCCCGCAGTGCGTGATCCGCTTCAGAATGCTATCGGCCACGACAGTGGCGTTCTTCTCTTCTCAGCGAGGGAGGTGGTCCCCCCAGGTGACAGTGGTTGTCAACCACCTATGACTTGCAGAAGGGGAGGGTACCTCCCTTGGGCAGCAAGTGAAAGACTGGGAGGTGGTCCGACTCTGGATCATCATTACGCCTTGTAGAGGAATGGCTTCCTAGAGTTCCGCCCTTCTACTACGAGAAAGTGTTGCTTGACGAGGGGGCGCCCTCTGATTCCTCCGTGAGGGGTCTCCCCGAGGCTTGTCGACTTCTTCAACTGTCACGGCTCAACAGCAGGTGGGCTATGGTACCATGGTTTCCACTGGCCCGACAGTAGCACCCGGGCTCGTGGGCCGTGTGCTTCCTTGAAGCGAAGGGGCATGGGCCCTTTAGATGCTTGGCACGGTTGGTTGCGCGAAGTGGTTTGACCGGTTGCATCCCATCGCCATGGCATAGAATCCATGGGCCCAAACATCGAGAAACTCTGGATCGAGACATACCAGTAATGACTCTGACGTCCAGGAGATTAACTTTGCCCACTTCCATGGCCTTGTGCCCGACTTAGAACCCGTTGCCCTTTGAGTGGTCTCAAATTTTTGGGTTGATTGAAGTGCTACCATAAAACCATTAGCATGATTCTAATGAACCCAATACAATTCACAAACCATTCTTTAATTTTTAAATATTTTTTAAATTATTGGCACGAAATATTGGGCTGATTTTTTTATACATAGTGTTTATTGCTGTTGAAGGATTTGAGCAGCTTTCATCAGTACTGTGTTGCCGACAAGATGTCAAAGATGCACGCACACTCCCCTTCTATGTTGAAATTAGGTTGGTCGTATTTAATTTTTTAAATTTCTGAGGGTTTTATTATTTTTTTCCTCATATATTTTCCTTGCGACAACACCTATTACTCCAAAGTAGAAGGGTGACCCGCGCATTTGCCCTGCTAGAGATTTATGTGTTTTAATATGTATAGTACAATACCATCTTTGAGAAACCCGATGAACTAATAATAAAAATAATTTTTATTAATATAGTTGAAAACCAATTCAAAATAAATAGCATGGAGACTCATCAAGCGCATTGTTCTTTTGTCATCTATTTACAAAATGGGCATAGGTTTCTTTTCAAAACCTTTCTGGTACTTGCCACTGAGATAACATTGACATATTTGTCAAATTTTCGTGGATATTTACATCTTCTAAAATATTATTCAAATTTTCTAGGATATTCTTAAAAAAATCTAAATTAGTTTCATTGACTTGTTTCTAAACCCGATGTTATCCTGTTTTTCACCCTCCACGTCATTATTGTCTTGAGATGTTTCCTAGCTTTGCTATAGCTATTTGTACGTCAATACAATCATCTTGACTATTAAACTGCGGTTGGTCGGTCCATGGTCTGTGGTATATTCCGCCAAGATTTTTTTTGGACCTTTTTTCCTCCCACCAAATCACATAATACCCGTGGAAAAAAGAACTGGTTAGCTCTCATCCCGCAATATTGCTAGAGAAAACCAGTAAGATTTTTTCGCCGAGTTCCATCCCCCCATCAGAACAAAGATCTGGATATTCTACATCTATTATTCCTGTGTCAAACAATGATTTTGAGTTATGGGCTGGTCTTGGCATATCTGATATTATTACGGAGGCTACGGTGCCGGATCACTCTGGGTCTACGGTCTTAGAAGAGATTCTCCGCCGCCGGGACAGTACCATCACTAGTAGAAAAAAATCCTTTGGTCTCGGTTCATAAGAGCCATTGGTCCCGGTTTTTGAACCGGGACCAATGCTGGTCTAGGTTCTGCCACGAACCGGGATCGTTGGTCTCAGCATTTCGGGCTATTTTTGTACCGTGGCAGGATTTTGTGTTTTTTTTCATTTATTTATTTGGTATTTTGTATTCAATTTAATGGTACTACATATATACAGAAATAATGAAGGAACCACTATATATATATATTACACATCATGGTCACGAATATATTATACACCGTCTCATCCGTCGTACTTGGTCGAAACATATTACAAACGGTATTCACACGAATTTGATCTAATTTACATCTTAGTTTTTACGCTTCACCATTCTAAATGAACCGGGTAATAGTATTCTCCTTTCGGATCTATGACCTGTTCTAATAAGAATCCGACAATTTCCTCTTCAATTGCTTGCACGCGTTTTTGTGATAGAAGACCGTCCCGCATCCGTTCGATCTAATTTAAAGAAGGGGATCAATATATATGAATGAAACTAAACACAATTGATGGTAATGAAATAAAATTGTGATTATTGTTTATCGTACTTCATTTTTTGAAGTTTCGGTCTGCGCCCTTCTCTTTGGTCGTCTGGCGAATGAACTCGCAGACATAGTATCCACATAAGTTATTCCTGTCTTCCTGCCTCAAGCACTTTACGAGAACGGAGTTCAATCAAAATAATAATCAAGCATGATAATGGTATTGAAACTAGAATCAAATAGATGCGTGGATCTAGCAAGTAGTACTTACAGTCAATGGTTGAAATGTAAGCTCTGGCTTCCAAACACCCCTAGTGTTGGCGGTGAACCGTTTCCAAACCTTCTGGAGGCATTCCTGCATGTTCGCCCACTTTTCTAAAGGTGTGCGTTTCGAGTCCATGACTTTTACTACACCTTAGTCAACAACAATGATTAACAGAATATAGTGGAAGCTGGACACACTAACAGAATATAACACGAGTCAATTATACGCTTAACATCGAGTAAGAGAAAATAGAATGTGTACAAGGCAGTAACACTCACCCAGCGTCATAAGGAAATAGTATTTCCCTTCTGTTGCCGAAATACATCAACGCTTGTACCAAGTTATCCTCTATCTCTTTGGGTTTTGTTCTTAGAGTAACTTCATGAACGAAATTGCAGTCAACAAACCCAAATTCATAGATTTGTCCTTTGTTGCATTCGAGAATCTTCATTCTGCATATATAATTAGTATAGTGATGAGTAAGATTATACAAGCAACGAATGAGCTGAGCTAGAAAGACTTAATTATAGAAATTAATAATACTTACAAACAATAGGCACTGACGATAGATTTGTCGAGGGCATCTCGTTGGTAAACTGAAATAATTCTGGAAATTCAATCATTAGGAAGCCATCTCCATGACCGTAATGGTGGTGTTTATATGCAGCATAGATCCGGTTTTTGGATTCAGCAGAGTCTTGCATGTACCACTTATGCAATCTTCGCATTTTTATTGGTAGATCTTTGACTAACTCGGGTTTGACGAGAGGAGCCTCGTGACGGTATACGTATGCTATTTGTTGGTACCCCTCGAACTCATCCATACGGCTCATGTACTCAGTAATAGACAGTCCATATAATTTGGCATTTTCACCGTACAGTTGAATAAACTCCGGATCAATGTTCGGATTATGCCGCTCCTGGGCTCTCCACTCATTGGTATCGTACACTTTGAGTGGTTCGATCGATTGATTTTTCTGTTGTCCAAACTGGGCAACTTCTTTCTCGACTCTCCGCTCTTTTGCCTTAGCCGACTTGGTAATAAAGCGATTATATTCTGGTGTGAGCGCTATGGGTTGGTGAAGCTGAATCTTAAGCGCGGCTGCTTTGGCTTTATCTTCTGTGGTGACCGAGAAGAATGGCTCTATCGGCCTTTTCTTGTTAGCCATGTCAATCTTCCACTTTTCATAATGGGCATCTGCGTCCGCATCAATTTCCTCATCCTTCTTCTCCCAAGATAGCTTCTTCATATTCTTATGAGGTACTCTTGGGAGGGGCGATAGCTTACGTTTCGGTGATTGGAACATGCTCTTGTTGCTGCTGCTGGTGCTGCCCCTCTTAGTATACTTCTGCTTGTCTCTGAGGCTCAGGGGACGGAGACGGCTGAGGCGGTGGTGGAGACGGCTGCGCTGAGTGGTGTGGCGGTGAAGGCGACGGTTGCGCTAGAAAATGGTGAGGTGGCGGCGAAGGTGGATTGCTGCTCTGAGGAGTGGGTGGCCTTGGCAGCACATAATTTGGAAGCACGATGTGCTCCTTTGGCCATACAACAGTCCCCCTTTGGCTTCTCCTAGTTCAGTCGGCTCCATATCTTCCCCTGCAGGGTGGTCCAGCTTTAGCTCCTCAAAATCTTGCTTCACATCATCCACCGTGACGACAGCGTACCCTTTTGGAACCGGTCTGCGATGCCAAGTTGGGTTAGGCGCAATCAGTACGGCCATGCCGACTGCCGCCGTCACCCTTAAGTTCATAACTTGCACCTTCAGCTCACAAGATGTGCTCTCCGTGATATCATCCACTGGGTAGCGTTTAGGAGGAGCCGTCGTCAGTGCATCATCATCAACATCCTGGAGCTGCGTGGAAGCGACGCTGCTTTTCTTCTTCGATAGGGCGCCGGTACCATCGAATGCAGATTCTACCATGCGCCGCTGAGATTGGCCGCTAATACCTTGCTGGCTAAGTCTGTCGAGTTGATCCTGGTGCCGCTTTAATGCTTCTTCTACATTATCCTCGTGCCGCTTTAATGCTTCTTCTACGTTATGAAGCCGGTCTGCAGCAGCCGCTTTCTTAGCTGCCTCCCTTTCCTTTCTCCTCTGATGGCTTTTATCGGGGTATCTCTTCATTTCCGCGGGGAAGGCAACATTCCACGGCTTGGAGCCTGTTGTGCCTCGTGCTCGTCCTTTGTGTTAAGAATTTTTAAGGGCGCGTGTGAGCTCGTAGTTCTCTCTATCGGGAACGAATCGTCCCGCTGCAACATCATCTACTGCATTTCTAATATCGTCGATGGGCAGTAGGGGATGATCTTTGTGTTTCTGATTATATATTGCCCTCCCTTCTTCCTCCAACGTGCCCCCATGGCCGTAAAACCAGTTTCTCGCCTGTGGTTTCCATGTTGTGGGCTCTGGTCTAATCCCGGCAGAAATATACTTGACCTTAAGTGCATCCCACTTAGGCATGCAACCGGCGTAGCCAGCAGGCCCCATATTATGATGGTACACTTTCTTAGCAGCGTTCTCCGTATTTATTCTAGACCTTTCCAAAGCTTTCTCCGATGTTTTGTACTTCACAAAATCAGCCCACTGGTGTCTTAACTTAGCATAGCCGCCTTGATTGAAATCCGGAGTCTTCTCTACCTTGACAAAGTTATTGTACAGTTTCTTCTTCCAGTTCTTGAATGCATCGGCCATCTTGATGAGAGCAAACTTCTTGACTCCTTGCAGAAGCTTCTTTTGTGCTCTCTCCTCCTCATCTGGATTCACATCTGGCCTCGGCAGGAGGAAATTAATCATGAGCTTGGTAAAAAGGTTATCTTTGGCGATGTTGCCGACATACGGGACTCCACCGCCGCTTGGCCGATTGCATTCTTGAACGGTGATCGGGATGTAGTTCCTCACAAGAACTCTGCACTGCTTGACAAAAAATTTTACGACATCGTCAAAAGCTTGCGGTTCACCGTCTACACTAACCACTTCGATCCTATACCTCACAGTGTCATCCAACTTTTTTGTTGGGCCTCGTCTCGTTCTTACAGAAGAAGTTCTCGATCCGGAGGGCTAAAAGAAGAAAGAGTGTTAATATATTCATGTATATATATAGACAGAAGCATTTTAATTACAAAAATACATATATACACCTCGCCAGAGTTTGCGAGATTTAAGGTTCCGCTGGAGCCGTCGCCTTCTTCCTCGCCGTCTTCTCCCCCATCCTAGGCTTCGCCTTCTACCTCATCGGATCGGTCTCCTCGGTTGAGAGACTCATCTCCCTCGCCGGATTCGTTTAGAAACTTCTTGGTGACATCGACATTGATAAATTTATTTTCGCAGATCATTCCGTGGAGGAAGTTTTCCTGATGTTCTAGATTCATAGTATCTTGGTGTGTTGGATCCATAGTATCTGCAAATTAAGATTTGCAAGTTACTATAATGCAAATAATACAAAACACTATGCACTTATTTTCTAAAATGCAATAGTTCTATAGAAGAATAAAATGCAATATTTTTCTTCTTTTTGAGAGGCGGCGCGACGTCGGGGAGGGGTTCACAACATGGGCCGCGATATGTCGATATGTCAAAACCTAAAATTTCGATTTGTCGATATGTCGATAATGTGTTGGATCCATAGTATCATAGCCATGATATGTCGATATGTCAAAACCTAAAATTTCTACTAATTCGTATCCTTAGTATTTTTACAACTCTTCTTATCACATGACATCACATACTACACCGAGCAAAAAATCACATCCTTCACATACGCTACACTTAGCAACAAATTGCAACTCATCTATCACATGAAACATTTACAAATTCATTTTGCGCGTGTATATTTCAAACATTAATTTGCGTCTACACATATTTTCAAACGTTTGTGTGTACATATTTCAAACATTTGCATGTACATTTGCATGTATCTGCAGGTAATTAAACATTAGAGCATTTTTTTGGAATAGCCGGCGCAACTACTCCAACACAAACAGAGCACGTCTGGGAGGTTTCCTCACCGAAAACGGCCAGCGGCGAGTGGCTGTGCGAGAAACGGCCGGCAGAGGGCACCAGCGGGTTCAGGGCGATGAGACGAAGTTGCCGGCGTAGTCCACGTTCGACTGCGGCGGCGAGAACCTCCGACTCGATGGTGACTGCGTGCGGACGGCCCGGAGGCTCGTCGTCGGGGCAGCTCCGACGGGTCCTGGACAAATTGAAGGGGTGGGGGGGTAACTAGGGTCCTGGAGAAGCCCTGGGGCAAGGTAAGAGCGGCGGGGAGGTTCCTACCATCGGGGTGAGGTTCCACGGGCGCGCGCCGACGCGGCGACAGCCTCCTCCTCCACGGGAATTTGACGCGGGTAGCAGTTGCGCGGCGGACGTCGACGGTGGTGGCGTGGCGGCGGCGGGCGTCGGTGGTGTGGCTCCGGATTTGGGTAGCCTGACGGCGTGAATTTGCTCCGCCGCGATTTTTCCTTAGCCGCGTAGATGTGCTCTATGATTTGGGGGAGTTGGGGAGGAAGAAGGGTCGCGTTGTATATAGTACAGGCCATCGGTCTCGGTTCATCGCATCAACCGGGACCTTTGGTGCATCGGTCTCGGTTGATGGGATGAACCGGGACCAATGGCCTGGGGTGGAGCGTTCCTAGGGTTGCCACGTGTGTGCGCGCACACAGGGTCATTGGTCCCGGTTGGTAGGACGAACCGGGACCGATGACCCCTTTTTCAGCCTTTTGGCAAACTTTTGATGTTCCCGCCCTTTTCAAATTTCTTTTCTTCTTTAATAATAAGATGTTTCAATTTAAAATGATTATTTATTTGGAATTTCAAAAAAAATTAATAGGAAAAGTGCTTCAATTTAAATAACTAATCAAAAACCATTTTCTGTTTTCAAATATTTTTATTTTAACTATACAATTTTACTATTTTCAATTAAAATTGCATTAACAAATATTTCTTGCATAATTTGGAATTTGAAAAAACTTTTAACAGGAAAAATGCTTCAATTGAAATAACTAATCCAAAACCATTTTTTGTTTTCAAAAATATTTATTGTAACTAAACAATTTTACTATTTTTAATTAAAAATGCATTAACAAATATTAGCAGGACGTGGCCCAGATTTATACTACAAGTACATGATATAATGCTTGTGAATTTTTTAAAAAAATCATTTATAGGTCCACAACATGCTATTTGATTAGAGGTCCACTTGAAGTTTAGCGAGGCTCAGCCCCGGGCTCAGAAGCTTTATGCCCGCCGTTTTGAATATAGTTTGAAACGAGCATAAGAAATTCAAAAATGATCCAAACAATGTGAAACCTTTGCGTGGTGTCATATTATGTGTCATAGTTACAAGGAAAAATATTGAACTTGGAAAATTGCAAACATCATAAAAAATCCTTCACAAAATGACCTATCATGTTCGAGGTTTCATGGCATTTAGGTCAAACCACCAATGTTATGGCTAGAATCAAGGCATAGTTTGTGATAATATGCCCATATTGTGCACACATGTGCATCTTGGGATGGCTTACGATGTTGCAGGAGGAATTTTTCCGTTTCGACACACGAAATAGCCAATTTCCACTTTTGAGGTGCCGAAATCGGGGTGTTCTGTGAAGCAACCACCAAATTAAAGTTTGGCATTGGTACCAACCCATTTTTCAAAAATACTAGACCACCTTAGATGGACAATTTCCCAACCAGTGTATTTGGAACCTTTCCGTCCATCCCTCATGAAAAATACAAATTTTTGCTGAGTCGGCAGGAGGTTGCCAGATTTGAACTACAAGTACATGATATAATGCTTGTGAATTTTTTTCAAAAACATTTATAGGTTCATAACATGCTATTTCCTCAGAGATCTAATTCAAGTTTAGTGAGGCTCAACCCCGGGCTAAGAAGCTTCATGCCCGCCGTTTTGAATATAGTTTGAAACGGGCATAAGAAATTCAAAAATGATCCATAGAGGCACTCCCTAATATGTGAAATTAGCTAGCTCCCGACATATTGTCCTAGCTAGAGAAGTTATGAACTACAAGAGCAGGGACAACACTACACAAGAATGAAAATAGTGGATCTCTCATCAATCTTGGGTACACAGTCGAACCATTCATCCTAGCCAATGGATTAGTCATAATCATGTCTAGCCCTATAGTACACAGTTTCAGGGTCATCTTCCGAATCATCTTCGTCGTCGTCACTATGGCATATTCTGGGGATCCTCAGCGCTTCCCCGGCTTGTGTAGGGAGGAACCGGGGACCGTGAGCCATGGCGGGAAAAACATATGGCGGGAGTGGATGACAAGACAGACATGTCAGAAGATTACAATAAGTTTCATGAAATTCCGCCCTTCAAAGTAAAAACTGACCCCAAGCATCCTGTTAAATGATGAAGATTCTCCATGGCTACGGTGTAGAAGAAAACCACCACACTAGATGTTGGTGATGTGTAATATTGTATTAAACCTTTTATTTGAGACATAAATCTATGTAATGTATTAAACCTTTTATTTGAGACATAAAGGCTCAATCAAACTGGATGTCGACGACCGGGTTCTGAGCCACGGGAGCTGGTCACCCAAAGAGAAGGAACCATCACAGGAGCATAACTCGGGTGAGGTCCATGAAGAAGCTGCCAGGTATTCGAAAACCTGACCTCCAACACATACATATAGCGGCGGACGTGCTCGTCCTCCTCCCTGACACGCCTCCGTACCACCTCCTCGGGGGCCGGCTCCCTCTACACCGCTCCTGGACCATGCGACCGCCACCAAAGGAGCTCCGGGTCGACGACAGGACCCAGATTCCTCACCAAGCTATGTGTCCGGGAAGGTAGCACCTCCCAGTGCCAGCCCGACGGAGCCCAGTCTCGGACATGCCCGATGGAGCCTAGTACTCCGCCGTCGTTGCCGCCGAGTCGTGGACGAACACGTGGGGGCATCCTAAAGTAGGCGGCGGGAAATGTGTGGATGTGTGGTAGGGAATGTGTGGATGTGTGGTGTTCATGATGGTCGCCGACCTATATATAGAGGGAAAGGGCGGGAAATGTGGCGGGGGAAACATATGGCGGGAAAACATGGCGAGAAATATGTTTAGCCCCGGTTGGTGTTTTCAACTGGGATTATCTTTAGTACCGGTTGAAGAAACCAACCGGGACTTAAGGGGTGAGTGTCGACACTATGACGTAAGTGTCGACACTATGTTGTGATGTTTTAATCTATAAAGATTCATCTTTAGTCCCGGTTGAAGAAACCAACCGGGAGTATCTTTAGTACCGGTTGAAGAAACCAACCGGGACTTAAGGGGTGAGTGTCGACACTATGACAGGGGTGAGTGTCGACATTATGTCATGAGTGTCGACACTATGTTGTGCTGTTTTAATCTATAAATAGGCATCCCTGGGAAGTTATCAATTGCAAACAAGATGGTGTGAAAGAGCAGGGACAACACTACGGCCAGCTTTAGGGATATGCCGCCGGAGCCCAGTCCTCCGGCATATCTCTGAAGCTGGCCATAGAGGCACTCCCTAATATGTGAAATTAGTTAGCTCCCGACATATTGATCTAGCTAGAGAAGTTATGAACTACAAGAGCAGGGACAACACTACGGCCAGCTTCAGGGATATGCCACCGGAGCCCAGTCCTCCGGTATATCTCTGAAGCTGGCCATAGAGGCACTCCCTAATATGTGAAATTAGTTAGCTCCCGACATATTGATCTAGCTAGAGAAGTTATGAACTACAAGAGCAGGGACAACACTATGGCCAGCTTCAGCTATATGCCGCCGGAGCCCAGTACTCCGGCATCTCTCTGAAGCTGGTCATAGAGGCACTCTCTAATATGTGAAATTAGTTAGCTCCCGACATATTGATCTAGCTAGAGAAGTTATGAACTACAAGATGAACCTTTAGTCCCGATTGGAAACACCAGCCGGGGATAAACATATTTCCCGCCATGTTTTCCCGCCCTTTCCCTCTGCTTCTCGCCACATTTTCCCGCCACCCATGTTTAGTCCCGGTTGGTGTCTCCAACTGGGACGAAAGATGGAGACAGGTTTCATGGCATTTAGGTCAAACCACCAATGTTATGGCTAGAATCAGGGCATAAGAAATTCAAAAATGATCCAAACAATGTGAAACCTTTGCGTGGTGTCATATAAAGTTTTCATACATCACATAAAGTATTCATACATTACATAGATTTACATAGGGTTTAGGATTTAGGGTATGAATCCTTCGTCACGTATGTCGATCCCTTGCCTATGATCGCTTCTTAGGCCGTAACCATGGAGCATCTTCATTATTTAACGGGATGCTTGGGTCAGTTTCACGGTGAAGGGCGGAATTTCATCAAACTTATCTTAATTTGCTGACATGTCTGTCTTGTCCTCGACTCCCGCGATGTTTCTTTCCCTGAAAAAACTATGTGATGCCTGGGCTCAACGTCTGATGTATTCGTTTCCATATTTTTTCTTTTTTCGGTCTAGAGGACATGTCCTTCACATAGAAAACCTGAGCCACATCATTGGCTAGGACGAATGGTTCACCTCTGTAACCAAGATTCTTGAGATCCACTATTGTCATTCTGTACAGTTGGTCTACCTTCACCCCTTCTCCATTCATGTTGACCCAACTGCACCGAAACAAAGGGACCTTAAAAGTAGGTCCATAGTCAAGTTCCCATATCTCCTCTATGTAACCATAGTATGTGTCCTTTTTCCTATTCTCGCATGTTGCATCAAAGCGGACACCACTATTTTGGTTGGTGCTCTTTTTATCTTGGGCAATCATGTAAAATGTATTCCCATTTATCTCGTACCCTTGGAAAGTCAATACATTCGCAGATGGTGTCGCAGCCAACAAGTAGAGTTGATCTCCAATAGTGGTGTCATTCATAAGATGTAATTGCAACCAAGTAGCGAAAAGTCTCCATGTGATTTTCTTTAATCCAGTAGTCATCCTTCCCCGGGAACTTCGAGCGTACAACATTCATGTGTTCCTCGATATACGGAGCCACAAAGGTAGAACTTTGTAGTGTGCTTGATTCAAAGAATGCCTGTCCCTAAATATCATTGCTTCCTTTCCTAGCGTGCCTTTTCCACTCAGTATCCCCTCATATCGTGATTCAGGAACACCAATCGTCTTAAGGTCAGGAAGAAAGTCTACACAGAACCCAATGGCCTCCTCTGTTCCATAGCCCTTGGAGATGCTTCCTACTGGCCTAGTGATACATTGCAAATGTATCTATAATTTTTGATGTTTCATGCTTGGTTTTATCCACTTTCTTGTGTTTTGTTCCAACTTTGGAGTACTTTTCATATGATTTCTTGGACTAACCTATTAACAAGAGCCACAGTGCTAGCTGCCTGTTTTCTGCTGTTTTTGGTTCCAGGAAAGTCAGAAAATGAATATTCTCGGAATTGGACGGAACAAAAGCCAAAGTGCCTATTTTTCCGGAAGGGGTCAAGTGCTAGAATACGAGACGGAGAGGGGCCAGGGGCCGGCCACATCACCTGGCCACGCGGCCAGGCTTGGCCCGCGCTAGGGGGTGGTCTGGCCGACCCCAGCACCCCCTCGGCCTCTCTTCCGCCTATAAGTTTCCCTCGGGACGAAAACCCTAGGTACCCGATCAAAAATCCACGAAAGATTCTGTAGCCGCCATCATCTCCATCCCTAGATCGGGAGGGATCTGAAGCTCTTCCCGACACCCTGCCGGAGAGGGGAATTCACCCTGGAGGCCTTCTTCATCACCATGCAAGCCTCCGGTGTGATGCGTGAGTAGTTCATCCTTGGACTACGGATCCATGTAGTAGCTAGATGGCTGGTTTCTCCTCCTTTGTGCTTTCATGTTTAGATCTTGTGAGCTCCGTTCATGATCAAGATCATCTATTTGTAATCCATACATGTTGTGTTTGCGGGGATCCGATGGATATTGAGATGCTATTTCAGATTGATTATTGATTCTATCATGTCTTTGTTATTTGAGATCTTGCATGCTTTCCGTTGTTAGCAGCTATCTTGGCCAAGTAGATGCTAGCAACTCCAAGAGTTAGTATTTATGCTCGATAGTGGGTTCATGCCTCTGGTAATCTGGGGAAGTGACAGAAATCTCTAAGGTACTAGATGTGATGTTGCTACTAGGGAGAAAACAATGATCCTTTGTTCATAGAACAATTGTATTATTTACCTTACATGCAATTTGTAAAGCAATAATCTGTTGCTTGCAACTTAATACTGGAGGGGGTTCAGATGATAACCTGAAGGTGGATTATTAGTCATATATGCAGTTGGATGGCGGTCTATGTATTATGTTGTAATGCCCAATCAAGTCTCAAAGGAGTCAAGGTGATTAGTATATGCATGTATTGCTTTCTCGGTGTTTGTCAATTGCCCCGCTGTAATTTGTTCACCCAGCATGTTATCTATCTAAGGAGAGCCACCTCTAGTGAACTATGGATCCCAGTCCTTGTCTTTTACATATAATCTACAATCTGTTTCTGCTTTGTGTTTACTTTCTGCAAACTTTTACTTCTTTCCATTCGATACGTTTAATCCTTTGTTTTCCGCAAAACACGGTGAGATTGACAACCTCATCGCAAGTTGGGGACAAAGTTCTGTGGTTGTGTTGTGCAGGTCTCCACGTTGCTACTAGCACCGGTAGTGCACCCTGCCAAAGCTCAGCTAGTAACACCTTTGGGGTGTTTCCTTGCTCCTACTGGTTCGATTAAACCTTGGTTTCATAACTGAGGGAAACTTGCTGCTGTGCTCATCATACCTTCCTCTTAGGGTTCCCAACGAGCTCTACATCAACCACGAGCCATCAACACTTTTCTGGGCGCCGTGCATTGAGCCATCAAGCGATTTTCTGGCGTTGTTGCCGGGGAGTCAAGGACATCTTCACAAGGGGAGTCCCTCATAACCAATCTCTTTACTTTGTTGTGTTTGTTTTGCTTAGTTTCTTTTTTTGCTTTGTTTGCTTGTTTTGTTCTTCAAAAAACACAAAAAAATTAGTTTTACTTGTTTGCTTTCTTATTTGAAAATCCAAAAAAATTGACTACCCTTGAAAACACTAAGTTGTGTGACTTCACTAGCACCAACAACAATGATTTTATGAGCACACCTATTGCTCCACCTGTGGCTAAAAATACTTTCTTTGAGATAAAACCTGCTTTGCTCAATCTTGTTATGAGAGAACAATTCTCTGGTATTGGTAATGAAGATGCTGCTTCCCATCTAAATAACTTTGTTGAACTTTGTGAGATGCAAAAGCATAGGGATATAGATGGTGATATTATTAAACTGAAATTGTTTCCTTTCTCTTTGAGAGGAAAAGCTAAAGAATGGTTGAATTCCTTAACTAGGAATAGTATTGATTCTTGGACTAAGTGCAAAGATGCTTTTATTGGAAAATACTATCCTCCTGCTAATATTATATCCATGAGAAGTGAAATAATGAAGTTTAAACAACTTGATAATGAGCATGTTGCTCAAGCTTGGGAAAGAATGAAATCTTTGGTTAAGAATTGCCCCACTCATGGACTAATTGCTTGGATGATCATCCAAACTTTTTATGCAGGATTGAACTATTCTTCAAGGAACCTATTGGATTATGCTGCTGGAGGTACTTTTATGACTATTACTTTGGGTGCTACAACAAAACTTCTGGACAATATGATGGTTAATTATTCTGAATGGCATACTGAGAGAGCTCCACAAGGTAAGAAGGTAAATTCTGTTGAAGAAACCTCCTCCTTGAGTGATAAGATTGATATTATTATGTCTATGCTTGTTAATGGGAAAGCCCATATTGATCCAAATAATGTTCCTTTAGCCTCTTTGGTTGCTCAAGAAGAGCATGTTGATGTGAGCTTCATAACAAATAACAACTTTGGCAACAATGCTTATGGTAATAATGCTTATAGGAACAATTTTGGTAACAACAATTATAAACCTTATCCTCCCAACAATGGTAATGCTTATGGAAATTCTTACAACAATAATAAGAGTGCTCCTTCTGAACTTGAAGTTATGCTTAAAGAGTTTATTAGTAAACAAACAGCTTTCAATAAAACTATTGAGGAAAAACTCTCTAATGCTGAAAGAAATATAGCATCTTTGGCTGAAGCTCAATCTTCTTTGAATAAAATGGCTGCTAAACCTGAAACTAATGAGAATCCCTTTGCAGCTACTAATGCCATACAAGTAAGAATTGATGAAAATGTTAGACTATTAGCTAAATTACATGCTAAGTGGGAAAGAGAAGATGAAATTGCTAGAAACATTAGTGTTTCTGCTATCACCACCACTAGTGTTGAGGCTAGTAATAGTTCTACTACTTTAGATGATAAAGTTGATTTTGATCTTGATGGTTGTAATATCTCTGAAGTCATTAAGTTCCTACAAAAGCTTGCTAAAATTCCTAATGCTAGTGCTATGAACATGGCCTTTACAAAACACATTACCGATGCTCTCATAAAGATTAAGGAAGAAAAGATGTCTTCTATTCCTATAAAACAAGAGGATGGTTGGGAACCCATCATTAATATGAAAGTGAATGACTTTGATTTCAAAGCTTTGTGTGATCTTGATAGTAGTGTTTCTATTATGCCTAGAAGGATTCATGATATGCTTGATTTGCCTCCTCTTGAAGATTGCTATTTGAATGTCCCACTTGATGATAATGCTAAAAAGAAACTCGTGGGGAGTCTTAATGATGTCCTTACTATGGTTAATGATTCCTATATCCCCGTTGATTTCTATGTTTTGGATGTTGAATACAATGCTTCTTGTCCTATTACTTTGGGAAGACCTTTTCATAGAACTGTTGGTGTCATCATTGATATGAAAGAAGGCACCATTAAATATCAACTCACACTCAAGAAAGGTATAGAACACTTCCCTATAAAGAGAGAAAAGATTTCTTTTGCTTATCCTATGAAAACAAAATTTGGTCTTAATGCTTCTTCATTTGCGAACACTTGATTCTTTCTTTGCTTCTTATGCCTAACTTAAAGGCGTTAAAGAAAAATACTTGTTGGGAGATAACCCAAGAATTTTAGATGAGTCTTGGAAGTTATTACCTCTGTAATAACCTCTCCTTATCCTTTTTATTTGCTTTTTGTGCCAAGAGTAACCTCTAATGAGAGTGAAGTAATGATTGGGAAAGTTGCTGTCCCGAAACAGATTTCTGTGCTTCACCGTAAAAATTCCTGACAGAGTTATGTATGTCGGATTGATCTGTAATGTTTTGTGCTTCTGCCCCAGGTTGTTATCTAACTTTCATTAGTTCAACACTTTTTGATTTGAGCAACAGAAGGTCTTCGAAAAAATTTGTCTTCACCTGCTGGTCTGTTTTGACAGATTTCTGCCATTTTCTGCATTTGCTTCTTGTTGGTTCCTTCTTGAGTTCCTTTGGGGAATTGAGCTTTTTTGAGGGAAGTGCTACAGTATCTAGTGTTCTAATGGAAGTTTATTTGGTGTTAGGACTGAACCTTGAGACTTATTTATCTTAAGTGCACTAATGTTGCTAATGAGATTGTGTGAAGTTTTGTATGAAGGAAAATTTTCAGGTGTATGGAAGGAATGAGTAATGAGATGAAGGATGTACTAAAGCTCAAGATTGGGGATGCCACGCGTGTCACCCCAAGAAATATCCAAGAAGTTCAAGCGTCAAAGCTTGGGGATGCCCAAGGCATCCCCTTCTTCATCAATAAAAATCCTAGGTTTCTTCCAAACGCTTCATTTTTATTGTTTCATGCAGAGTTGTGTTGTTCTTGGAGCGTCTTCCTTTTCGTTTTCATTTTGGTTTTTAGTTTGCTTGGTTTTCTTAGTTTTCTAAATAAGTTGGTTGGACCCCCTCTTTCATACATTGGTTTGCAAATAGTTTGGTTTGGTTTGAAAAAGAGTAGGAAAGTTCATGCTTATGTGGTAAAAAGAGCTCGTTTTTGACTGTGGCCTATGCTTTGTCATGCCATGCTTGATATTGTTTTGGCTTTATGCTTAGTATTCTTTGTTGTAGCATGACTTGTTATAAACAACTGAGATTGCTTAATGTGCCTTGGATGAATCATGCGTTGTTTTAGCATATTAAAGCATAGTATAGTGGTATTCTCCTTTGATGTTTTATTTGGGTTGACTTGGCGCATGCTCACACCATGTTATGACTTTCACAAGTCACCATAGCCTTTATGATCCTTTAGTTTTCAACTTGTAGTATCACTTTATGTTTTTATCAATGATGTTTTGTCGCTTTGCATGATTATGGTCATTATTACTCTCTTAGTTTGTCGCTCCCAGTCTTTTGCTAGCCTCCACGACCAAGTATGAGTTCCACTCATGCATCCAACTCCCTAAACCAAGTTATTCCAAAGAGTCCACCATACCTACCTACTAGCTTATGCTACTCCAAGTATATTCATGCTTTTGTCTACCTTTCACTTGTTATGAGAAAACTAGTGATTAAAGCTCTCACGAACTTGATGGCACACTTTACTTTATTGCCTCTAATAAACTTGAACCATTGGGTCCTTCTTTGTTGCGTATATGCTTGCGCTTTATAAGTTGAAGTTAGCAGAACCATGTTTCATGGGGAACGCTTTCAACATTGCACTTGTACTTTGTATCCTGTTGATATCATGTTCTTTTGCTTACAGATCCCGGCGGTGTGAAATAAAAGTGGAACTTGTAAGATCATGGAGTTTGTATGTGTGTTAGAGAAACACCTGGGCCGCTAGCCTAAGCCATGCCTAATCATGGTGGAAACTTGCAGCATCACCATAATGAGCACTCTATTAAGCATCCTCAATAAAAACCTATGCAAATAGCAAATAAAAAGATCGCTGAGATGCTCATTGTCTACTTGCCTTGTCATTTTGATTATGGGAAAGCTCCCGTATCATGTGCAAGGGGTACCCCGTTGGCGGTTCTTAATGATACACATATACATACAATGACAAGAGCTTACTCGTGACTGAAGTTGAGTAGCATGAGGATCGGTCTTCATAAGTAAGGGGCATGAGATTTCTGTTTATAACTTGTCAAGCATATCCTCTTAGTTGTGTCACTTTAACCTTAATCACTTCAAGATGCTTATGATAGGGGCAATGAGAGCTGAAAGCTACAAGTACCATAATTCTTGGAAGCTCTTTATGAGACTTGAATCCCTACTTCCTTTTACAAAAGGCCTTTCTTCCACCATTATATTGAGTCTCCACCTTCTATCTTTATGCACCTACTTTGAGAGCATAGTGGCCATTCTTAGTTCTATGTGCATTGTCCCAAGAGTAGTTCATTGATGCATAACTTGTTATTGCTTGCTTGAAACTATTGTATCTAGTCACTCTTAAGAACTTTGAAGGTGTCCCTTGCATTTATATTTGCTACTCTATTGAGGGACAAGCTGAATACTTTTATGCTATGTTTTCTTTATGTGAAACAAACAAACGTCTTGCAAAGCATTGTTATTCATGAATCTTTTGTTTGTGCCTTTTCATGTTGCATCATAGTCTCTTTGCTTATTGCTAGAACTTTGTCTTTCATGTTATGATTGAAGTACTTTGATCCCAGCCTTGAATGTTTTGCAAATACTTTGATCGTCTTTGATGGTGCATGTCACCTCAAAAATTATTTCTTTTTATCACTTACCTACTCGAGGACGAGCAGGAGTTAAGCTTGGGGATGTTGATACATTGCAAATGTATCTATAATTTTTGATGTTTCATGCTTGGTTTTATCCACTTTCTTGTGTTTTGTTCCAACTTTGGAGTACTTTTCATATGATTTCTTGGACTAACCTATTAACAAGAGCCATAGTGCCAGCTGCCTGTTTTCTACTGTTTTTGGTTCCAGGAAAGTCAGAAAATGAATATTCTCGGAATTGGACGGGACAAAAGCCAAAGTGCCTATTTTTCCGGAAGGGGTCAAGTGCCAGAATATGAGACGAAGAGGGGCTAGGTTCCGGCCACACCACCTGGTCGTGCGGCCAGGCTTGGCCCGCGCCAGGGGGTGGTCTGGCCGACCCAGCACCCCCTCGGCCTCTCCTTCCGCCTATAAGTTGCCCTCGGGACGAAAACCCTAAGTACCCGATCAAAAATCCACGAAAGAGTCTGTAGCCACCGTCATCTCCATCCCTAGACCGGGAGGGATCTGAAGCTCTTCCCGGCACCCTGTCGGAGAGGGGAATTCACCCTGGAGGCCTTCTTCATCACCATACAAGCCTTCGGTGTGATGCGTGAGTAGTTCATCCTTGGACTATGGATCCATGTAGTAGCTAGATGGCTGGTTTCTCCTCCTTTGTGCTTTCATGTTTAGATCTTGTGAGCTCCGTTCATGATCAAGATCATCTATTTGTAATCCATACATGTTGTGTTTGCGGGGATCCGATGGATATTGAGATGCTATTTCAGATTGATTATTGATTCTATCATGTCTTTGTTATTTGAGATCTTGCATGCTTTCCGTTGTTAGTAGCTATCTTGGCCAAGTAGATGCTAGCAACTCCAAGAGTTAGTATTTATGCTCAATAGTGGGTCCATGCCTCTGGTAATCTGGGGAAGTGACAGAAATCTCTAAGGTACTAGATGTGCTATTGCTACTAGGGAGAAAACAACGATCCTTTGTTCATAGAACAATTGTATTGTTTACCTTACACGCAGTTCGTAAAGCAATAATCTGTTGCTTGCAACTTAATACTGGAGGGGGTTCGGATGATAACCTGAAGGTGGATTACTAGTCATAGATGCAGTTGGATGGCGGTCTATGTATTATGTTGTAATGCCCAATCAAGTCTCAAAGGAGTCAAGGTGATTAGTATATGCATGTATTGCTTTCTCGGTGTTTGTCAATTGCCCCGCTGTAATTTGTTCACCCAGCATGTTATCTATCTAAGGAGAGCCACCTCTAGTGAACTATGGATCCCGGTCCTTGTCTTCTACATACAATCTACAATCTGTTTCTGCTTTGTGTTTACTTTCTGCAAACTTTTACTTCTTTCCATTCGATACGTTTAATCCTTTGTTTTCCGCAAAACACGGTGAGATTGACAACCTCATCGCAAGTTGGGGACAAAGTTCTGTGGTTGTGTTGTGCAGGTATCCACGTTGCTACTAGCATCGGTAGTGTGCCCTGCCAAAGGTTAGCTAGTAACACCTTTGGGGTGTTTCCTTGCTCCTACTGGTTCGATTAAACCTTGGTTTCATAACTGAGGGAAACTTGCTGCTGTGCTCATCATACCTTCCTCTTGGGGTTCCCAACGAGCTCTACATCAACCACGAGCCATCAACACTTTTCTGGGCGCCGTGCATTGAGCCATCACCTAGCACGGTTACGAACATATTTCTTTAATACTCCCATGAACCTCTCGAAGGGGAACACATTGTGCAGAAATACAGGACCGAGAATGAAAATCTCTTCGACTAGGTGAACTAAGAGATGCGTCATAATATTGAAGAAGGACGGGGGAACACCAACTCAAAACTGACAAGACATTGGACCACATCCTTCTGTAGCCTTTCCATACTTTCTCGATCGATTACCTTCTGAGATATTGCATTGAGGAATGCACATAGCTTCACAATGGGTACTTGAACATTTTCCGATAGAAGCCCCCTCAATGCAACCGGAAGCAACTGCGTCATAATCACGTGGCAATCATGAGACTTCAGGTTCTGGAATTTTTTCTCTGCCATATTTATTATTCCCTTTATATTTGACGAGAAGCCAGCCGGGACCTTGATACTGCTTAGGCATTCAAAAAAGATTTCCTTCTCTGCTTTGGTAAGAGCGTAGCTGCTTAAGTATTGACGGCCTTTATCAGTATGCTTGTTGTATGGGTCTTTGATACGTTGCTGGTCCTCCCGTGCTTCTGGTGTATCTTTTGTCTTCCCATACACGCCCAGGAAGCGTAGCAGGTTCACGCAAAGATTCTTCATCACGTGCATCACGTCGATTAAAGAATGGACCTCTAGGTCTTTCCAATACTCAAGCTCCCAAAATATAGATTTCTTCTTCCACATGGCCGTGTGTCCGGTAATGGGGTCTTTCGGAACAGATTGACCATCGGGACCCTTTCCAAAGATTACTTCTAGGTCCTTCACCATACCAAATACATCAGCACCTTTAGGGAGCTTAGGCTTCTTCCAGTAATCCGCCTCACCATTGAAATGCTTGCCTTTCTTTCTTACTTGATGATTGGTCGGAAGAAATCGACGATTCCCCAGGTACATAACCTTCTTACATTTATCCAAATATGTACCTTTAGTCTTATCTAAGTGTGTGCATGCATTGTATCCCTTGTTTGACTGTCCTGAAATGTTACTAGGAGCAGGTCAATCATTGATGGTTACGAACAACAACGCTCGTAAGTCAAATGGCTCCTGTTTGCGCTCATCCCACACCTTTACACCTGGTTCTGCCCACAACTGCAAAATTTCATCGACTAATGGCCTTAGGTACACATAAATGTCATTCTCGGGTTGCTTCAGTCCTTGGATGAGCACTGGCATCATAATGAACTTCCGCTTCATGCACAACCAAGGAGAAAGGTTGCAGATACATAGAGTCACTAGCCAGGTGATGTGACTATAGCTCTGCTCCCCAAAAGGATTCATGTTGTCTGTAGTTAGACCAAACCATAAATTCCTCGCGTCACCTGCAAAGTTCTAGTACTTTCTCTTGATGTTTCTCCACTGTGACCCATCGGCGGGATGTCTCAATTTCCCGTCTTTCTTACGCTCTTCTTTGTGCCATCGCAACAACCTACCATGCTCTTTGTTTCTGAACAGACGTTTCAACCGTGGTATTATAGGAGCATACCACATAACCTTAGCAGGAACCCTCTTCCTGGAGGCTCGTCATCGCCCTCAACATCACCACGGTCATCTTGTCTGATCTTGTACCGACATGTAGTGCATACCGGGAATTTATCCATATTCTCGTACTTCTGACAGCGGTACAGGATGCAGTCATTAATGCATGCATGTATCTTCTCCACATCTAATCCTAGAGGGTAGATAGTCTTCTTTGCTTCGAACATTGTCTCGGGCAGCTCGTTATCCTTTGGAAGCTTCGGCTTCATTATTTTCAGTAACTTCTCAAATTCCTTGTCAGATAAAGCAACCTCTGCCTTCCATTTTAGCAGTTCAAGTGTGGTACCGAGCTTTGTGCTGCCATCTTCGTAATTTGGCTACAACAACTTTTTGTGATCCTTTTGCATGGCCTCCAACTTAAGCTTCTCCCTTTCTGTATCGCATTGTTGCTTTGCATCAGAAATGACCCGACCAAGACCATCAGCGGGCTCATCGGATGCCCGTTGTTCTTCTTCATTGTCGTCTCCCTCTTCTTCATTGTCTTTCATTGCAGTATCACCGTATTCTTCAGGGGACATAGGATAGGTGTCATCATCCTCCTCTTCTTCATTTTCTTCCAGCCTAACCCCTCTTTCTCCGTGCATGGCCCAACAATAATATCCGGGCATGAAACCTCTCCGAAGCAGATGGCTTTGAAGGATTCTCGGGGAAGAGTGCTCCGCCACGTTCCGACAGTCGACGCAGGGACAAGGCATAAAATTATCCACTTTGTTTGCCTTAGCCACATCGATAAATTTATACAGGCCTGCAATAAAATCGGAGTCGCGTCAGTCGCCCTACATCGATCGCATCCGCGCATCGATCTGCGTCATAATAATTAACCATTACAATAACATTGTGAATAGTGAAATGACCATCCTACATGGACACATGCAATATTTTTGTATAAGTTACAGATAAAGAAGATAAGGTTGCTAACCTCGGCCGAGGATACCGTGTTGTGCGAACTTAAGTGTGGCTCGGACATTTCGTCGAACACCTTGTGTGTAATATGAAGAAAAAACCTAGCATCCACCTCCCACATAAAATTCCAGAAAAAATGACCTGGGTGGGGGGGCTTATTTATAGCCAGGGGAGGGTTTTTGGTCCCGGTTAGTGGCATGAATCGGGACCAATGCTTCCGCAGAGCGCCACGCATGCGCCGCGGGGGCATTGGTCCCGGTTCATGCCACGAACCGGGACCGTTGCTTAGAGATAAACCGGGACCAATGCCCAGGCGGCATGAACCGGGACCAGTGCCTGGCATTGGTCCCGACTTGCGAGCCGACCCGGAACTGATGGCATTTGGGTGCTGGACCGAAGACCCTTTTTCTACTAGTGCATGCCGGGTTTCGGCGAGATTGGTCTCAAAGAAACTGTTTCAATTTGCTGTTGGTATCTATGGTGGATTAGACGCCAGTGTACCCACGACAAATCGATTCCATCCATTTATCATTGCCAAATGTTAGTTCTCTCAATTACGGCTAATGCTTCAAAATTCAAGCAGGTTTATATTCCTGGGCATGCGAGTTAGTCTTGGCCACCTCCTCGGCAGATAAAGATAAATGTGGATGCGTCATTTCATGTGAATACTCAGGCAGGTTGGGCAGGTGCGGTGATCAGAGATTATCAAGGCAACTTTGTGGCGGCATCTATTACGACCATTAGGGCTAGGCGTTCGGTTACACCGAACTATTCGGTTCGGTTTCTCGGTCTAATACTAGTTTCGGTCCTTAGCAAATGGTGACCGATCGGTGTTACAAAATAATCCTAACCGAGGATTCGGTGCACCCATGTTTCGGTTCGGTCATCGGTTTCTCACCGAATAAACCGATCGGAAGGAAATGAATGACAACTTGAAGAATACAAGCACCAGCGTCAATTGAAATTAACCTGGCCTAAAGGGAATGGGAGCAGCTCGGGAGACGGAGATAGATTGAGCTTGACGATCGTTGCTCGCAGAGAAAGTTCCTGTGGGGCGCCAGGCGCGATTTTCACCAGCCGATATAGAAAATTTGTCGAAATCAAAGGCGAAGGCGGTCAGCAATATCTGTAGGTGAGAAGTTGGAGGAAGAAAGAGCAAGGCGCCGACGCCGGCCGCCGAAATAAAGCAGGAGCGTCTCCTCAATCCTCGTCACCTTGCACCCTGGCCGGCGGCTGCCATGTCTCGACTGGATAAGGTGAGATGTTGGTGCGTCCATCCAGACTAGATAAGGTTTGGGCTATCCTTGTAATTCCAACACGGGAAATTAACTAGTGGGTTATGGCCTTATAGGCCCATTACATGGAATTGTCCAGTTACTATTCTTCTCGGTTTCTTAGGTCCTTTCGGTTATCCTTGCCTCAAAACCGAACTAACCAAAGTAATTTCGGTTTCCTAGAAATCCTGACCGAATTTAGTACCAACATTTTCGGTTTCGGTCCATTCAGCTTCGGTCCAGGTTCTTTTGGTTCGGTAATTCGGTCTTCGGTTAAAATGCCCACCCCTAATCTCTGTATACCAATATTAGTTCCATTACTCCCTCCGATCCATATTATTGTTCTTAACTTTATCTAGATATGGATGTATCTAGTTATGTATTTAGACTAGATGTATTTGTATCTAGACAAAGTTGAGAACGTTAATATGGATAGGAGGGAGTACTACCTTTATTCTTAGAAACATCTAAGAATGACTTTACTTTTCTACCGCACGCTATACAAGATTGATTGGCATATAGAGCACATGCTTTCTACATGAATCTTGGTAAGAAGTGAAGTTATGAGACTAGCTACAAAAAGATGACAAGGAACCTTGGGTAGCTACTGGCCCGCCCCATCCATGAACATAAAGATGGAAAGCACATAACATTTTTTTTAAATGGGGAAAGAGCCTACTCTCTACATTGAAATAATAAATCATACGGCCTATATTAAATTATTAGAACCAAGTTGTCCAGTCTCACTTGAGTTCACAAATTATTACAAATCATGGGTTGGACAAGGTCATGAATTAGCCGTCTCAAAAGAGCAAAACGAGTGCTGCGCCAAGGGATCAACATGTGAGCCTGCTATAAGCTGCCAACACACCAGCTGAACAAATCCCGCACAACCAAGTCAATGTAGAAATTTGTGGCTTGCAATATTTTATATATGCACTATATTGTTATACTCCCAGAATAAAAACCTCGATGCGGAAGTATTCATGGAAATAACAGGGAATAATTGATGTGGAATTGTACTTAAGGAAGCCGGTACGACTATACTGAAATACAGTGTATATGAATATGCTGAAATTATATACCCGGGAACAGTATAGAGTGGAATGCAGGTTGTCCGTACGATTGGCTCTATGGATTGTTAAAGCCTGCGAGTTTGATTTTCAATTCAAACTCGGCGCACGACTCACACCTGTG
The DNA here is from genome assembly GCA_023614405.1 of Avena insularis. NCBI lineage: Eukaryota > Viridiplantae > Streptophyta > Magnoliopsida > Poales > Poaceae > Avena > Avena insularis. The sequence continues at coordinate 542,689,520 of CM042692.1, forward strand.
TGCTGGGACCTATTGATTAACAGTATTAGGCTCGGTAACTGACTGTTAATGATTGTGGTTGGTTAACTAGAGACAGATAGAAATATCTGGAACTTGGAGTCTATATAAAAGTCCCATCGTCTAGCTTTAATATGCATTGTGAGCGGCACCACCTATAAGACAGAGGAATAGAGGGTAGTCCGCTTAGCTCCAAAACCCTAGATTTCTAACATTGGTATCAGAGCCATGGCCGAGCGTGTTGATCGCCGAAATTTTTACTTCAGTCTGCCGTCGTTTTCTCCTTCCGTCGCCGCACCACAGGTCTGCGATCGCTCATATTGCGATGTCATGTCGGGTCGTTTTGTTGCCGACGGAATCTAATCGGCTCCGTAATCCTGCGGTCGCTGACTATATCTGTTGTGTACTCCACCGCTTCAAGCTCGGTGTCCGCTCGCCTCTGATTCCGCTTTCTACATCTCCCACTGGAGGATCAATTGTTTTCTTTCATTTACAACTTGGTCGCATTTCAAGGAACATAATTATGTGGCATATTAATTATGGAATCTAAAATTTTAGTGGGAGGATTATGGTACTTCATTCGCACTTTTTATAGTACTTATTTATGAATACTCCCACTAGAGGCCAATTTTATTCACTTCATGTTTGCACTTGATATTGGTTAATTATATATTTTACCATACAAGTCAGAAGGTCTTTGTTCTATATTATAAACATCTTATACTGACGTGGAAAATCAGTCCATCAAAGGATTTAAACGTTTGATGACTGATTAGTGAAAGAGTACATTTCAGGAATATTATTAATTGAAATTTATATAAAGATCATGAAGTTATTCACCACTCACAATGCATGTGAAATACTATTACACACAAGTCAAACTCCCAACACTAACATGCTTACGAAAAGTGGGAGGAATCAACATGAACTATCATATCTATGTTATTGTTTTCTTTTGTGGAAGTAACTCTATATTTTTTTAGAGGAACAGAAAGCTCAGGTGAATCACTTGAAATTGTTACTAATATCATTTATGGGTCGGGAAGAGATACACTCAATGAGGAAGAATAAAAGTTTGGGAACTTGTCAATTTAGCAAACAACCTCAAGCCTATAGGTAGTAAGTGAATTTATTTATTGGGAAGTTTAATGCAACATGCTTAGTGGAAATTACAATTCTAGGCTTGTTGTAAATACTTTACACAAAGGAACTATTTATACTTTGTGGAAACTATTTCTCCTATTTGGATGTTTGCTTCCCTGGAATTTCGAGAAAGTGGGAATAAAGCCAGGGTTTGCTAATTTAATAGATCAATTCTTGTTCATGGCACAAGCTTTACATCAATGGTATATCAGGTCACATAGTTAGCTTAGTCCTAGAAGATGATCATATACAAAGGTTAGTGTGAATTGTTTTGTGTTATTACTATATTTGTTAACAGTGTTCTTATTGTTTATAAATATCACATTGATGGAAGTGAAAGCTTGGTTATCCTCTAACTTTCATATGAAAGGTATCTTGAAAACTTCCTATGTGTTGGGAGTGGAATTACATAGAGAATATTTTGAAATTTTTTCTATGGAAACTGCAAGCCTGTCAAGTACCTTTTGATAAAGGGAATTATACTCTGTGAGGAATTTTGTGTAAACTCCTGAAGAAAAGGAAGAATAATTGTTACTTGGCACTCTGTGAAAGAATATTTTCAGCCAAGTGGGAGATGTAGGAATTGGTGGCTTGCAATATTTTATATGTGCACTACATTGTTATAGTCCCAGAATAAAAACCTCGATGCGGAAGTATTCATGGAAATAACAGGGAATAGTTGATGTGGAATTGTACTTAAGAAAATATACTTAAGGAAGTCGGTACGGCTATACTGGAATACAGTGTATATGAATATGCTGAATTATATACCCTGGAACAGTATAGAGTGGAATGTCAGATTGTCCGTGGGATTGACTCTATGGATTGTTAAAGCTGGGATCTAATTGATGAACAATATTAGGCTCGGTAACTGATTGTTAATGATTTTGGTTGGTTTAACAAGTCAAGAGTCCTAACTGGAAATAGATAGAAATATCTGTAACTTGGAGTCTATATAAGGTCCCACCCTCTAGCCTCAGTATGTAGTGTGAGCGGCACCACCGATAAGGCAGAGGAATGGAGGGTAGGCCGCTTAGCTCCACAACCCTAGATTTCTAACAGTCCATGTGGCTGCATCCAAATTCGATGGCCCGTGTACCATTACCACGTACAGGTCCAATGGAACTATCTAAAGCCTGTTTACTAAGTTGTCCACGTACAGTTCCAACGCAGAGATACATGGCTGTATTTCACGGCCATGAGGTTGTAACCGTTTTCTGCATTGCATGTGCGGTTGAAACTAGGATCCTAGGTGCAAATCGGGTTGTAACTTAGATATTTTTCCAATTGCAACTGCGCTCCTTGGTGCAAGTTGGATTGTAACTGAGTTTTGTTCCAATTACGATTTGGATTGCAATTAAGACATTTTTCCAGCTATACGTAGGGTTGCAACTGACTTTTTACCAGATATAAGTGGGGTTCCAACTGATTTCTTTTCGGGTGCAAGTTCCGTTGCAAGTGAGTTGTTTCTAATTGCAAATAGGGATGCAACTGAGATTTTCTGGAGTTGTAAGTCGGGTTGCAACTGAAGAAAATGGTTTTGACTGTTAAACATTGTTTCGTGATTCGTCCTAGATTGGAGTTGCAACTGATATCTGGTTACATCAACTTGATTTAATTATTTGATTTTTGTGTTCATGTCAGTAGACCACGTTGTTGAATACAACCTCCATTCCCCAATGGTTGGTGTATAGAGTTCTCAAAAGTCAAATGGGGTGAAGTTTGACCAAGTTATACAAAAAACTATATATCAGTTATTACAATAACATGTATATGAACATATATTTCATAATATGTCTAATGATATAGATTAGACACTATTATGTTAATACCGTGTTAAATAACCTTATTCAAACTTCACAATGTTTGACTTGTCAGAAAATAAAATTTATACGTCTTATTTTGTGGAACTGATGTAGTAGCTTTTTAGGTATTACAACAAAGAAAAATATGACACTAATGGGATAGCTGTGACGAAACTCAGATGCATGTGAGTGCCAAGTATAGGGATCGCATAATTCACGCGTCAAGAGGTGACCGGCGACTTCCCGTCCGCAGAGGGGTTGCACCTGATCCAAGCCATTAAGGGGTGCAGCGGCGGCGGCGGCGGCGGCGGCACGCCACCGGCGGCATCGAGCTCGTCATCGACATCGGGATCTAGAGGACTTGGCTGTAATTTTTTCTTTTTACTGGATCTTTCTGTAAGAACTGGACTTTAATATCATTTCCTTTTTCCGGCAAAAAAAAGTGTCCAAATTCTTGTTCTACATCAAATGTTGATGAGGCATGATACACGAGTGGCCGGATTCATTTCTAGAGCTCATAGTCATAGCCACATATTATACAGGCTGCAAGTGAAAGTATAGCTAGCTGGTAATCACGAGGTCGTCCATGGCTCACGAGGTGGCTCTCCAGGCCCAGCGCGCATTGATGCAGCGACAAGTAAAAAGTACAAGCGAAATGAGATCTCGATGTAAAAAACTTTCTCCCGACAAGATACTCTCTTCCTACATTAGTTTACATCAATTTCTCTCAAAATCATTGCATTAGTTTATTGTCCGTGACACCGATGATTAAGTGTGCCCAAATTCCAAATCGGTTGCCATAGCTCTTGAAATGTACGGCACACTATATAAGATCGCTTTAGTTAGTGCTGAACTACCAAATTATTCTATTCGACATGGTTGTTATAACAAGTTAAACAACACTTTCATCTTGACTCGTGGCTAACAGTAGAAGAAGAATCAAATAAATGTTTTAATTACTAGCTAGTTACCTTACCTTTACTTTGAGGTCATGGATTTGTGTTCCCGCCGTGCTATAAATCCATCCTAGCTACCTCTCAAGTTACCCACATGCAAACATATGTTTTTATGAAGATGAAACAATGAGAGGAGGAACCAGACACTTTTTTCGATATATTAGAAAGCGGGTCGGCCTGAGAATTCCGGAAATTTATCCCTGACAGGGATCGAACTCCGGTCGCTGGGACTCGCCAACTGCGAACCAACCACTAGGCTACTGCCCCGTTCTCGCAAAAATATATTTTGGTTGAATGGCGCCGGTGAGTGCATTCGTCCGTACGTATCATGTAAATTTGAATGCATGATGTTGATCTGCATGGTATGTGTAGGTCAGAGTGAAGGTTGGTCCATGGGGTACATCGGGCGGCACACCTTGTGACATCAACAGCAGCAGCATCCCCCAACGCCTTGGGAGCATCAGCATCTGGAGCAATGAAACCCCGGGAGGCTGCATCAACGGCTTCGCATTCACCTACGTTGACCAGAGAGACGTGCACATCACCGTCGGCATAGGCAGTTGTGCAACCGCACTTCGATCACCATGGAGAGTGGCAAGTACGTTCTTTCCAAAGAAAACAATCACCATGGGCACATGGAGCCCCCACTATTGTAGGGGGCGCGTTAAAACGGTACTCTCTCTCTCTCTCTCTGTGTGGGGGGGGGGGGGAGGGTAAAAAATCTACATCTATCTATGTATCAAAATATTACTAAGAGATTGCATGCATGAAAAAATGTGTGCAGATTAAGGTACCTCAGAACTTGCAGGTGCTCCAGGTAAGTGGCACGACCAATGAAACAGGGGTGACGTCACTCAAGCTGTACGTCGACAGGAAAAAGAAAGGCCCCTATGGCTGGCCTGCGGGGCCTAAGTTCAGCTTGCCGCTGTGGCGTGGATTGGGTCAGGCGATATCTTTTTTCGGGAACTCTGGCGACAACCTCAAGTCACTGGGAGTGTATGTGCTAAGAAAGGATTCATTGTACAGCTTTGTTGATGAGAAGGAGTTGCATGTCAATATTGGGCCATGGGGACCATGGCGTGGCTACCTACCCGACACCTCCCATTGGGGCATAGACACAAGAACCACCATACCGGAGCATCTTCAAAGCATCACCATCCGCAGTAGTGAAAGGTCCGGTGGTCGTGTCTATGGCTTCGTCCACTCAAGACGTTTACGGACCATTTGGGTGCATGACAGGGACAACATTTAGTATATTGATTCAAGAGAACGCGGCCATCGTCGGCTTCGATGGGGTCACCAATAGTGACAGCCTTGTCAACCTTGGTGCCCACGTCATGCCGCAAGACGACTAGATGTACGAGTATGTATGTTTCAATGGAGCCATCTAATTGTTCAATAACGTGTACACTTCTCCCTCTGTGACTGTTTTCAGATAGACCGGCTCTACAACCACGTACACCCCTGCGTGGCATGATGTACTCTGAATCTATATGCAATTGCTGTCAGAATCAATACAAAACAAGGATTGGCATTTATTTGTCTTCATGGTATGAGAGCCTCTCGTCTCATGGATAACGACTCTTCTTCCTCAGCTCCATCCACCCTGGACGTGGCCTTCGAACGCATCAACGCCCTTGATTCCAACTCTCAAACACCAATACAACAAAGATCCCCAATGCCCCATTCCCACCTCACTACCCAAAACACAAATCCTCTGACCTCCGGCGAGTTCTCTGAAACTCTGCCCGTCATCACCACCTCTGCCTCCGCCGTGTCAACAACACTGCATCGAGAAAAGTTAGATGAAATTTCTGAGATACTTAATGCGTATAAATTTTAATGTCTATATAAAGGGCCCCATGTTCTAGTCTCGCCAGCGGTGGATGCCCTTGCGGAGATTTTGGATAGGGCCAAAAAATCTAGCCACATATAAGGTGTGGTAGGGCATCTAATCCCAGGAGGGGGGGATCACCCACCTCCAATATGGGGATGATACCATGATCAATGTTTAGGGCTCGGAGCTCAATATCATTAACCTTAAGTTCATGCTCCTTTGCTTTGAATCCATGTTTGGGCTAAAGATCAACTTCAACAAGAGCGAGGCTATGATCCTGGGATTCCCTCGTAAGGAGACGCGTCACATTGCCGATAACCTCAATTGTCGTCTAGCGGATATTTCTATCACGTATATGAGGATGCCCATAAGAGACACTAGAGTTTTGATTAAGGTCCTGGCTCCCCTGGTCGCTCGAGTCCGCTCTAAAGTTGAACCCTGGCGAGCGCAACTCATGAAGAAAGGGAGTAAGACGGTCCTGATCAACTCGTGTCTATACACTAGTAGAAAACTGGCCTTTGGTTCGGGGGCAAACCGGGACTAATGCCCCGATTCTAACGGCTAGAACTGGCGCACACTAGTCCCGGTTTGAACGGATCCTTTAGTCCCGATTCATGTAACAAACCGGCACTAAAAGGTTTCAGGTTGGCTAGGGCCGGCGCCAGACCCTTTAGTCCCGGTTTGTTTACACGAGTCAGGACTAAAGATGGACCTTTAGTCCTAGTTCTAGACATGAAACCGGACTAATGTCCCTCCTATATCATCTTCCTCTCTGCCCGAGCCATACTCCATTTCAAGCTGGTGGCTCCTCTCTCTTCTTCCTTTAAGCTCGAGTTCATGCCCAATTTTTTCTCAAGATTTTGTGGAGCCCCATCTATCCAAGGGTTCTAAAAGGTTAGCAACTTCATCCTTTCATCTTTTATTGCTAGTTTAGCTCATTTCATGCTCTAGAAGTAGAGGGATTTGTGGGTTTAGTTTGGATGTAATTTTTGCAACAATAACATGAGATGAACTTGTATTAATTTAGATTCTATCTATGTTGTATTAATATAACGAACTCCAAGATAAATATAATTTTGAATATGTGGATTCTATCTATATCTTGTTTTGGCACATAGTCTCGAAACTCATTTGATTCATAGAAGCACACAGATACATCAGTTCATTGATATCCTAGCTAGATATTACAACTACTACATCATAGAGAAACATTGGTTCATCCTGATGGGTTCGTAGCATGGAAAACAAAAAAATTCTACCGCAAGAACGAACAAAACCCAGATCTAATCTAGATAAAAGCCAAGATCTAATCTATTAGACATGAGCAGCGAGATAGATCGGTACTAACCCTCGTAGAACCGAAAGCGTTACGAGATTAGATCTCGTGGATGATGTAGTCGATCACTTGCCGATCTCAAGATCGTGTGGACGATCCTTCCGGCGCCGCGTTCCAGCAGCGCTTCCGCACACGGTCACACGTGCGGAGTCGAAGCAGACCTTCTCTCCCTGTTCCAGCGAGCAGCGGAAGTAGTAGATCTTCTCCACGGAATCCCAGCAGCACGACGGCGTGGTGGTGGTGGTGGAGGTGAGAATTCTGCAGGGCTTCGCCTATGCCTGTGCAGAAGAACGGTGGAGGAAAGAGGTGGCTGAGATTGGGTGTTATGAGAGGAGGTTAGAGGCGCGCCTCCCTTCTATTTAAGGAGGGAGGCGCTGGGAGGGAGTCCTAGTAGGACTCCTCCTCCTGTCAAGGGTTGGGAGGAATCCTCCTCCCCCACGAATCCGTGTATTGCCCCACTTGGACTCCTTGATCCCTTTCTTGGTTTTCAAGCAAACTCCAAGAAATCCTCTAGAACCTTCCAGAACATTCTGAAACCTTCTAGAATCTCCATACAAACACTCCGGAACATTTCCTCACTTAGAAAATGATCCCCAATATATGAATCTTATTCTCTGGACTATTCCGGATCTCCTCGTGATGTCCCGGATCCATTCCGAGACTCCGAACAACATTCGGTCTCCAACGCAAATTCCATATCTACTTAAAACAACTTCGAACCTTAAGTTTGTCACCCTACGGTTCGTGAATATGCAGACATTATGAAGACACCTCTCCGATCAATAACCATCAGCGGGATCTGGAGATCCATAACGGCTCCCACATACTCAACGATGATATCGTGATTGATTGAACCATTTAACATACGAAACCAATTCCCTTTGTCTCGCAATATTCTACTTATCCGAGGTTTGATCGTCGGTATCTCCATACCTAGTTCTAACTCGTTACTGATAAGTACTCTTTACTCGTTCCATGTTATGTCATCCCTTGTGACCTAGTCACATGCTTGCAAGCTATCTAGATGACATTCCACCGAGAGGGCCCAGAGTATATCTATCCGTCATATGGATGGAAAAATCCCAATCTTGGTTCATGCGCTTCAACACATACTTTCAGAATACCCAATGACACCTTTATAACCACCTGGGCCATTTAAACGGTGTTTGATGTCATCGTAGTACCCATCCGGTGATAGTGATTAACATAACCTCATGGTCGAAGGATTAGGTTACTATGTATTTGAAAGCTTACAAAGAATCTGAACTTAATGACTTGATCTTATGCTACGCTTACTATGGGTGTGTGTCCATCACATCATTCTCCTAATGATATAACCTTGTTATTAATCACATCCAATGTCCATGATCAGGAAACCATGATCATCAATTAATCAACAAGCTAGTTCCACAAGAGGCTTACTAGGGACTCTTTTATGTTTACAAAATACACATGTATCAGCATTTCCTTATAATACAATTATAGCATGGGATGTAAACATTCATCATAAACACAAAGATATAATAATAACCACTTTTATTATTGCCTCTTGGGCATATCTCCAACAGTCTCCCACTTGCACTAGAGTCAATAATCTAGATTACATGGTAATATACCGAACACCCATGGCGTTCTGGTGTTGGTCATGCTTTGCTCTAGGGAGAGGTTTAGTCAACGGATCTGCTACATTCAGATCAGTGTGTACTTTGCAAATCTTTATGTCACCATCTTGGACATACTCGCAAATAGCATGAAAACGTAGCTTGATGTGCTTCAGCTTGCTATGTGACCTTGGCTCCTGTGCATTAGCTATGGCACCTGTGTTGTCACAGTAGATGGCCATCAGGTCTAATGCACTGGGAACCACGCCAAGTTCAGTAATGAACTCCTTCATCCATATGCCTTCTTGTGCATCCTCCGAAGCAGCTATGTATTCCGATTCAGTTGAAGATTTCGCCACAACGCTCTGCTTGGCACTCCTCCAGCTTACTGCAGCTCCATTCAAAATAAATACGTATCCAGACTGTGACTTCGAGTCATCTAGATCGGTGTTCCAACTAGCATCAGTATAACCGTTTACAACAATCTGTTCATCACCTCCATAAGAAAGAACCATATCCTTAGTCCTATTCAGGTACTTTAGGATATTCTTGACCGCTGTCCAGTGTTCCATTCCAGGATCATTTTGATATCTGCTAGTCAAACTAACAGCATGTGCTATATCCGGTCTTGTACATAGCATGGCATACATGATAGAACCTATGGCCGAGGCATAGGGAATTCTATTCATCTTTTCTCTATCTTCTGCCGTAGCTGGACTTTGAGTTTTACTCAAGGTCTTACCTGACAACATGGGCACGAACCCTTTCTTGCTCTCTTCCATTCTAAACTTCTTTAGAACTTTGTCTAAGTATGCACTTTGTGAAAGTGCTATTAGGCATCTTGATCTATCTCTATAAATCTTGATGCCTAGTATATATGCCGCTTCGCCAAGATCCTTCATCGAAAAACTATTATTCAAATAGGTTTTGACGCTATTAAGAAGTTCTATATCATTCCCAATCAACAATATGTCATCTACATATAGTACTACGAATGCTACAGAGCTCCCACTCACTTTCTTGTAAATACAAGCTTCTCCATAAGTTTGTATAAATCCAAAGTTTTTGATTACTTTATCAAAACGTTGATTCCAACTCCGGGATGCTTGCTTCAGTCCATAAATGGAGCGCTGAAGTTTGCATACCTTATCAGCATCACTACGATCGACAAAACCCTTGGGTTGTACCATATACAACTCTTCCTCAATGTCACCATTAAGGAACGCCGTTTTGACATCCATCTGCCAAATTTCATAATCGAAATATGCAGCGATTGTTAACATAATCCTCACAGACTTCAGCTTCGCTACTGGTGAGAAAGTCTCATCGTAGTCAACTCCTTGAATTTGTCGGAACCCTTTCGCGACAAGTCGAGCTTTATAGACGGTAACATTACCATCAGCATCTGTTTTTCTTTTGAAAATCCATTTGTTCTCGACAGCCTTACGGCCATCCAGTAAGTCCACCAAAGTCCATACTTGGTTTTCGTACATGGATCCCATTTCGGATTTCATGGCTTCTAGCCATTTTTCGGAATCTGGGCTCACCATAGCTTCTTCATACGTCGCAGGGTCATCAGTGTTGTCCACTAACATGACGTTCAAGGCAGAGTCATACCACTCAGGAGTGGTACGAACCCTTGTTGACCTGCGAGGTTCAGTAGTAACTTTGTTCGAAGTTTCATGATCATCATCATTAGCTTCCTCTCTAGTTGGTGTAGGCGGCACAGAAACATCTTCCGGTGCTGCCTACTCTCAACTCCGAAAGAAGGTTCAATAACCTCGTCGAGTTCTACTTTCCTTCCAGTCACTTCTTTTGAGAGAAATTCCTTCTCCAGAAAGGATCCATTCTTAGCAACGAAAACTTTGCCTTAGGATCTATGATAGAAGGTATACCCAATTGTTTCTTTAGGGTATCCTATGAAAACGCATTTCTCCGCTTTGGGTTCAAGCTTATCAGGCTGTAACTTCTTTACATATGCTTCGCAACCCCAAACTTTAAGGAATGACAACTTAGGTTTCTTACCAAACCACAATTCGTACGGTGTCGTTTCAACGGATTTAGATGGTGCCCTATTTAAAGTGAATGCGGCTGTCTCTAATGCATAGCCCCAAAATGATAACGGTAAATCTGTAAGAGACATCATAGACCGAACCATATCTAAGAGAGTTCGATTACGACGTTCGGATACACCATTACGCTGTGGTGTTCCCGGCGGTGTCAACTGTGAAAGTATTCCACATTTCTTTAAATGCATGCCAAACTCATAACTCAGATATTCACCTCCGCGGTTAGAACACAGAAACTTAATCTTCTTGTTACGATGATTCTCCACTTCACTTTGAAATTCCTTAAACTTATCGAAAGTTTCGGATTTATGTTTCATAAAGTAGACATACCCATATCTACTCAAGTCATCTGTGAAAGTGAGAACATAGCGATATCCACCACGCGATGCTACACTCATTGGACCGCACAGATCGGTATGTATAATTTCCAATAAGTCTGTAGCTCGCTCCATTATACCAGAGAATGGAGTCTTAGTCATTTTTCCCATTAGACATGCTTCGCATCTTTCAAGTGATTTAAAATCAAGTGATTCAAGAAGTCCATCAGAATGGAGTTTCTTCATACGCTTCACTCCAATGTGACCAAGACGACAGTGCCACATGTATATAGAATTATCATTCAATTTTATTCGTTTAGCATCTATATTGTGAACATGTGTATCACTACTATCGAGATTCAATAAGAATAAACCATTCATCTCAGGTGCATAACCATAAAAGATATTACTCATATAAATCGAACAACCTTTATTCTCAGACTTAAAAGAGTAACCGTCTCGCAATAAACAAGATCCAGATATAATGTTCATGCTTAATGCAGGCACCAAATAACAATTATTTAAATTTAAAACTAATCCTGATGGTAGATGTAGAGGGAGCGTGCCGGCGGCGATCACATCAACCTTGGAGCCATTTCCAACGCGCATCGTCACCTCGTCTCTCGCCAGTCTTTGTTTATTCCGCAGCTCCTGTTTCGAGTTACAAATATGAGCAACCGCACCAGTATCAAATACCCAGGCACTACTACGATTACTAGTAAGATACACATCTATAACATGTATGTGGCGCCCCGCAAAAACCACTACTAGAAAATCGCGTTGTTTTTGTGCATTGCATCATCATGACTGCATGCTCATGTCATCATGCCACCTTGCATTTGAGCATCGTCATCATCTTGCATGGTTTGTTTAAAAACTATTTTCGAAAAATCTGTTTTTGTTTTCTAAACGCCCCGTCTTTATTTCAAATCAAAACCCCGGGCTTGTTCGGAGTATTTTATTTGTGTAAGCACATATTTAAAAATGTTTTACTTTAAAAGAAAATAAATAAAAAACCTATCTGTTTGGGGGAGGCAGCCGGCCAGGCCAAAGGCCCAGCCAGCCATCCTACAACCCCACCTGAGCTAGCCCAAGCCCACCACCACCTAATCCTAAACTAGTAGAAACCCTAACCCTAACCAGATGCCCTAGATCAAACCCTCCACTCCACCTCGCCACGCCACACACATGCTTTCACCGCCCCACTCCCGCCTACTGCTTTCGCCCACCACCTGACGCCTCTCCACCTAACCACATCCCAAGCCTGGCCCCCACCCCCGCATCCCACCTTGCTCCCCTGGCCCCACCCTGCAGTCGGCCCATCACACCCCCACATCGCGCCACACCCACCGCCCCGTACCCGGCCCTCGCACCGACGCCACCAACCACCTCTGCTCCCATCCCCGATCCTTGTCGGCGGGCCTCAGCCGAGTTGCTATCCACAGCCATCCGCGCCTCGACGGCCTGGAGGATCTCCAGCTCCGCCACCGCCGGGAGCCAGGCGAACCCGCCCTGGGGCTCCTCTGCCTCGACCTCCCCGCCTTCCGGGCCCGAGCCTTGCCGCCAACCTCCATGCGCCATCGAGCTCCCGATCCCCTTCTTCCTCGGTGACACCGCGCCTGAGTACGGTGGGCCACCGACCACCGCCAAGACACACGGGTCCGGCGGCCGCCAAGGCGCCTCTGTCCCTAACCCGCTCGGTTCCTCCTCGCGACGCTTCGCCATCGCCGCCCAGGTCCAACCCCGCCACCAGGACCGCCCCTCCGTCTGCAGTGGCAGCACTGCGCCGCTCGAGCCGCCCCTGGCTCCTCCCTCGCCGCCGGTTCCCTCCGCATCAAGCCTGCTCGCCGTGTCTGCCGTGTCTCGTTGCGCGAGGCTGCGTTACGGTCGACACGGTCGCCTGGCTCCCCTCGAGGCTCTCTGCTCCGACCGAACCTCGACGTCTTCCCCTGTTGTTCAGCAGACAAGCCCTGCGCCTGGAGGCCACCGAGCCAGCTTTTGCCATCCTGCTACACCCCGTCTGTAAGGTGCTCGAGCTAACGTATGAACGGGACACCACCTCCTCACAGTGTTCCTTTGATCACGCCCTGTCTTGTTTAGTGTCTGCTAACCATGCACTTGCGTTATGTCTCCGATAGAAGACCACTACAAGTCCTATCGAAGTTGACAAGATCCTCACCAAGATCTCCCGAAGCTCCAGGAGTCACCAAGACGAGCTAGAAACTAAAAGCGAAACCGAGGAACCAGCAATGAATAACCAAGTTCCCCACCGACAAGACCTCCGTCACGGGTTCCAAGTACCTTGACCTGGACACCAATGATCTTTGCCTTAGACTCGAAGATCCGAAGACCGATCCCGGAGTCCGAGACCAAACCCGAACCACATCGAACCAAGAGCGTCGAACACCAATGTGTGACCCCTTTTCCTGAGACCCTTATTTTGTAAATAACATACAACTTGTTGCATAATTAAATCATCATGCTTGCATACATATTGTGGGTGTTTCGGGGTGTTTCGACGATTCACCTAAATTAAATATGGAGGTCATATGCGGGCGAATCTAGTCTAATATTGCCTCCATTTAAATTTGTGCATTGAACCGGTGATATATTTTGCCATGTTAAGACAACATTTAAATTGCGGGGTATCTAAACAACATGAAACCTCTAAGTAATTGTCGGGACCCCCGGATCCGCTTAATATTGCCTAATTGCATCGCACCTTTTCCACGTCATACATCATACATGCATCATGCCGATCTTTTGCCATAGTAATAAATATTGCATCCGGTGTTTCTTCTAGTGCTTTGCTTCTTCGCGGATTAGGCCGATGAGTTGATGCGAGTGTCGACCCGATCTTCGGATGAACCTTCGGCAATGTTTTCCAGGCGAGCATCTCCCCCGTTCTACCTATCTTACTTTTATAGTATTTATTCCCTCCTGTTGATCTATTGCTATCTGTGTTGCGATGCTCTAGTTTTCGTACCCGTGATATCCCTTGCAGCCTTATATTGCCTTGGACACATCCTATTACCTATTGTTTGGTAGATAGTTGGACTTGCGCGTCGTAGTCGCTTGCTCAAGTGCTGTTGCGTGTCGTCAAGTACCACAGTTGTTGGAGTATTGCCGCATGTTTAATGTTGGAGATGATCAAGGCTTTAATTACTGTTTAATAACTAAAATTGAAAGTAGGTAAATGCAGAGGCACCGGTGGGTAATAGACAATATTTGGATTTTAACCGCTCACTGGTGTCCCGTAGGACCCCGAGTTCTTGACACCTGTTCCGAGATCGAGCGCGCTAACCACAGGTGGGGTGTGTGGGCACCCCCATCGATTAGTACCTGATTTCAAAGTATTGTACCGGGGGCCACAAAGTAGTTTGGGGCTTTATTACTATCCTGTACTTATGCCATGCTTTACTGCTTTATTTAAGATTGTGCGTGGAGCACCTGTACTGTTTAGGACCGTGACACGTTTTCGCTGTATCGACAAGCCCAGTCACACTTTCGGGTTCCCAGTCGTTTACAGCCGTCTACACAAACCCTGGGTCCGTCTCGGAGACCGGCCGACTTCGTTACGGGTAGCTTAGTGCCTCATCTCTCGAGCAGGGCAAGCTGTCTGCACCTCCACGCACGGCACGGGTCGTCGGCGTGGTGCTCTGGGGCTGCGGGATCCGCTGGAGGTGATTTTTTTTCATTTCCTTTTTGACAGCATATTTTAGATCTAGCGATTCTTTTGTTCCTAGGTTCAATTTCAGATTTGTTCTTCAACACATGGGTGTCAGTCCTTGATTCGTTTTACTCCCAGGTTTAATGTCAGATTTCTGCTTATTCAATCTCTTTGAGCCCTGTGGACTGGTTTGGATACGATGCCTGTATGTCTTTTTTTTTTTTTCAGATTTAGCTACTACTGCTACTACATAGTGATTCATCCTTGTTTGGGGGACAAGTGATGTCTGCACGGGTCTAGCAGAGAGGACACCGATCTTACTTTCCCGTTCTAATTTTTCCATTTTTTCCCTTCACCTTTTATTTTGCATTTTTTTTCTAGTAAATAGTTATCTTTAATGGATCTGTGAAATCTTTGTACAGTATTTGTTTTTGAACCGTATATGGATTCGAGAATCTCTTGCTTGGAAGTTGGAACCAGCCTCCGGTCAACCAGGGGATGAAGTGTTTTTTGCTGTTTAATTCACGGGCTACGGTTCTTTTTTGACTGACACAAACGGGCATGCCTAACATGCCTTAACGGTAGCACGAATCACGAGATAAAATCAAACGACTCTAAGCCTATGCACCGCTACCACCCCGGACAGCAAATCCGTGTCGACGGTGTTTTGATTAGGCTTATGGGGCTCTGCTTGAGGACGTGGTATTTTTGCACGCCGTGCAATCGGACTTGGGTTGGACGATCGACGAAGGAAATTGTGCCACGTATAGAAGAAGCTCGCTCGCTTATGCGCACTTTGCGGAAACGGCCAGGAAGAAAAAAAAGGCAGGTGGCGCCGGTGGTATTCGAAGGCTGGCTCGATGCGGGGGTCAAGATCTTTTTTTTACTTACCGTGGATGCCACGGATAATAATAGGTGATTTAGTGGAAGGGTAAATCTGTCAAGAAAAATATAGGAACTTTTTTTTACTTACCGGTGATGCTACGGGTAATAGGTGGTTTAGTGGAAGGGTAAATCTGTCCAGAAAAGTGTAGGAACATTTTATGGATATAACTTATCCGAATGGGTCCAGAGTATCTTCCGTTCCTAATCACACGCTAAGTGATATCCCTGTAACCTAGTCACACGTTGTGTAGCTTATGGATATAATTTATCCGAGTGGACCTAGAGTATCTTCCGTCACACGGATGGACAAATCCTTCTCTTGACGCATACGCATGTACCTGCCCCTTCGAATACCCAAACACATCATTATGATCACCATTTCACTGAGTGATGTTAGATGTTATCAGAGTATTCTCGGGTGACAGTGATTAAATATGCCCTCACGGTCTAATGAACAAGTCACTACGTTTCCTAATCATCGTAAAATGAACTTCGTGACATGATCGTGTTACGATGCTTAGATAGGGTAAGTTCACCAACTCATTCTCCAATGAGATGACTCCATTTTCAATTGGGACTGAGGCACCAACATGATCAGGAAATCTTGATCATTTGTTGACCAATCAACCAGTGACTAGAGTTTCACTGGGAACTCCTGGGTGTTTGTATATCACACGAGCATTGACGTTTCCGATCAATACAGTTATAGCATGATATAAAACACTACAAGAAAAGTTTCCTTCCGCAACGACTTGGCCCGACGGTCGTCGTCGAAAGTAAAATTGAGGTTTTAGTTCTATATTTGTATACATCTAATAAAATTGAGGTTTTAGTTCTGTATATGATGTATCCGATGTGCAATGAAATAAAATTGAGGTTTTAGTTCTGTATTTGTATACATCTAATAGCATCCTGGGCTAGAGACGATTCAGAGTAAAATCCTTTGGATTGTCTAGAATAAGAATACAGATGGTTTCGGCTTTTAGTGTGCCAATTGACAGAACATATACGATGAAAGTAAGCAACTCGTTGGCAATCATTTCAGGACACACGGTTAAGCATGGAAAAACTTATGTAAATTTTCCAAAATATGCAGGCGGTTAGTTTTCGACAATCATGTGCATTTTCACACACGGTTATAGAAGCCGTGTGCCTAGTATAAGCTCATCACCCACCCACAGTCAGCGACGGTTGGACTCACCACGTGTAAAGTGCGATTTCCATCGTGTGGAAGAACCGATCTGTACTAGTGCAATAACCTAGTAATGTATCTCTCTCTCTCTCTCTCGCACGCTTCGTAGAGAAACAAAAGTGGACGATCCTAGAGAGAAATTGTCAAATTAAGAGAGAGTGGGACATTTTGTTTGAGATATATGGTGTAAAGTTGTCGATCAAGCCTTCATCACAACCATATACCATACGTTGTGATTTTAATCATGGGCTCCTTAAAACCTACTCACTCGGTCCTAAAAAGAATATTGTAGATTTACTAAATTTAAATGTATCTACACACTAAAATATGTTTATATACATGTGAATCTAGACAAATCCTGAACATCCTTTTTAGGTCGGAGGGAGTAGAATATTTTTAAAAAGAATAAAACAAAAGGCTCGTTTTGTTCTTCAAAAGGTTTATTTACCTTAGACCCATCTTAATCTTATTGTCCATCTCAAATACGCCTAAAAAACTGAAATGGAGGGATTATCACAATACAATATGTATATATGTAGAAAACACATGGTTACAATATATGTTGATGATCACCCTTAGTTACTTACGATTTATATATGTCGCATGCATGCCCACACATCTGCATGCCATGGATCCGTCCGTACACGATACACGGAGCGATTAACTAGTATTTAAGCCATATAGCAGCTTATTCTCCACATGGTTTCCTTTACCACATGCTTCATTGGGTAGGTATATGGGGTATCTTCGACAGCTATTCTTCCAGGGGCGCCACGTATGCGCCGAAGCCAACAAGGCCATCAGCACCGGCGCGGCCAAAGAAGCCGACCGTGGCGCCATTCTCTGGCATTGGCACACTAAAGGCAGTTCCAGTGGGGCACCCGAAAGGGCCGTAAACTTCTTCGTCGGAATTGACGAACTTGAGCGAAGTGATGCCATATTCATCGTAGGTGCCACTGACGAAGTTGATGTAGTTGTCTTCATTCATGGTAAACTCGCGCTTCTGCCCTTTGGTCTTGGAACCCCAGGGCCCCACATGGATGCGCTGCCCGTTCTGGTCGAGGTAGGCGTAGGAGAAGCCGTAGATGCGTCCGCCGGACCTCTCGCTGCTGCGGATGGAGATGCTCTGCAGCCTCTCCGGCATGTTGCTCCCTAGGAGGTCCCTGGAGGAGCCGGCGTGGCCGCCCCATGGGCCCACCTTGGCTGGTGACCCTTTCCTCCCCGGCACATAGACGCCCAGTGCCTTGAGGGAGTCACCAGAGTGGCCGAAGAATGCCGCCACCTCGCTCTTCCCATGTCGCAGCGGCACACTGAATTCCGGTCCCGACGGCCATCCGTACGGGCCGTGCTCCGTCTGGTTGGTGCCTAGCTTAAGTGAGGTCACCCCTCTATTATTGGCCGTGCCGCTCACATAGTTCACATGCTCGCCTGGATTCATCTTAATCTGCAACAAGATATATGTTTTATAATAATATATTAATATCAAGATGATACCAAGGTAGTAGTAACATGTCGAGAGATCAAGATCGAGATCGAGAGAGAGAGTATCCTACGGTGGTGACGCATCCTATGAAGTTGGTGCCCCAAGTGCCGGACGAGATGGCCCTTCCC
Source organism: Avena insularis (assembly GCA_023614405.1). Lineage (NCBI taxonomy): Eukaryota > Viridiplantae > Streptophyta > Magnoliopsida > Poales > Poaceae > Avena > Avena insularis. The sequence continues at coordinate 542,707,939 of CM042692.1, forward strand.
GTCTGGTCGACGTATGTGAAGGAGAAACCATTGATGCAGCCTCCTGGCGTCTCGTTGCTGCAGATGCTGATGCTCACAAGGCGTTGAGGACTGCTGCAGCTGTTGATGTCGCAAGGTTGACCGCTAGCTGCACCCCAAGGACCAACCTTAACGGAGTCCTATATTTATTTACATGAATGAATATATATATATATATATATCTGTTAGTGCAAGCACATATCATAACCAAATAATTAACATCGATCATACATACTCCCATACACAATCTTATAATAAGACCACGCTTTCACTTACCGCCATTATCCGACCGAGAGATTTCTTGTTACTAGATCTAGCTAGCTGCTCGATCGATCCAACTAGATCTAGATAGTGTGTGTAGCTAGCTTGAGGTGGATTCCTGATAGTGTCCAAGGCTACCTATTTATACCGTGGCCAGCATCCCAAAAATCCATCAATTTGTTATAGCTATCCAGATCGAATAATCTATAAAGCATTTCCTCGCACCGAAAGAAAAAGAATCTAATAATCCAAAAGACTCAATACTTTGACCAAACAATATAAAGAACATATGCAGGTACTCCAACCAATCTCCATAGAAAGAATCAATAAATATCCTACGGAGCAGTATATCATTGAACAATTCTAGTGCCCCTAATTCAACAACGCCGTATACGTCTTTTAGTAACAACCTGCTACTTAGAGGGTTTGTCACTATTTGTGTTTTTGTCTTTTATCGTGCTAATAAAATTTTGAATTGATTGCCGAATCTTTTGTTCTTATATATTACTCGTAAGCGACTTCCATAGGTAAAAAAATGTAAGTTGTTTTAGCATCAAATGATACTAAACAGTAATATTTACTAACTTCATCAAGAACTATGCTTTTATATTCCAGGCAGAAAAACATGCTTTTATAATGTATTATTCTTTGCACAAATATTTACAGCTGGGAATGTACTATCAAGTTTCTTTGTGTAGGGTCCGTGTATTTTGTGATAGTTTCCTACAAGACTTACGCGAATATATAAGTTTTGGTCACAGTCAAACTTTGTATAGTTTGACCAAGCATATATACTATAAGATAAACATCATCTGCGATACAAAATGTCTTTCACTATGATTCGAAAAACATTTCTTTTATACTGTACATAAATACAACATATTTTGGGAAAGAGTGAGTACATTTCAAATGTAATGTTTATCCCGTTATTACCACCCACATGATCTGTTGTCGTGTAGGCAGCCGACATGTAGCTAAGGTTCCTTGTTATCCTCACATCCTTCACGTGAAGAACCATTATCTTGTGGAAAGATTCAATGTATGAACCCATCGAACAGAATCTTGTGTAGCTAGCGTGTAGTACCAATTGAATTAAAGTTATTCCTACAATAATGGATATAAGAATGTTCTCTCATATATACTAGATTCTACCACCCCAGTCTGCTGATACTGATACGTGGAGGAGGAGGTCTACTCATCTTTCCACTAAAAACCATACATGCATGGAGCCCATTATTCCTTCGATATTTGCTGCCTGGGGGATAAGTATGATCCCTTTATTCGCAAAGACATGATGCTTAGGACATTGGCATGGTATTGGCTATGCATGCTTTTTAACTTTTTTTTGTTTGCGTATAAATTGGTAGAGAATTATGGAAGTTTATGTTTACAAAAACAATTTTCAAACAAACTACTGAAGCTTTTTGAATCCTGCTGACTATAATTAATATTTTTATGCCTCTTAAATATTAGTTTCCTCTGGAAAATAGGTCCAAACCTTGGGCCTCTGCATCAAAAACATGCACATAGCCGCTTTTATAGCATTATTAAAAAAACTCGTACAAAGCAATACATCAATCAACCTGAAGCCACCATCCATCCCGACGAGTGGCTACATCTACCGCTACACCTAGAACATTGATGATGAGGGTGGAAATGATCGGGGACATGTGCCCAGACCTACCACCAAACAACATCTAAAACCGGAAGCCTCACCAAACCGCCAAACCGCGAGCCGAGTGCACAAAACTGTCCAACAGACCATCAGCGTGCCCCACATGTGCATGCTCGAGAAGTCGTCATCGTCGTATTTGGATAACACATTTTCATGATAGGGATCACCACACTACTAGGAAAAGGCTTATACAAGACACTCCATTGGTGGCACACTATTATGGTCCAGCGCCATTGCTATAAGCGCCGTTCATAAATTGTGTGGCAAGGCGTGAGGAAACGCCAGCACAGGTGTGAGGGCCACGTCGTATCACGGACTTGCAGATAAGGAACTTTGTCCGGGCCCGCTACTACCTGGACCCGATTACAGGGGAGTTCGTCATCGATGATCTGGAGGTGAAGGACTTCGGGAGGGAACTGGTAAGGAATTTACCACGGATCTCAAATCTATTGCGTTCTAATTAAAATAATAAAGCCAAGAATCTAAATGGGTTCACCTTTCCTTATGTCTGCGGGAGAAGGAATTGAATGCTCCTGCTGAGTCGTCGTCCCAGGATTCGATGGAGCCATGGGATACGGTTTTCAACAGGGCGATGAACGCTTACAAGAAGAGGGAGAAGTGGTTGTCGCCGTCCTCAGCTGGCCATGTGTCCGGCTTCGGTACGAGCAAGAAGTTTATCGAGTACTACAAAGAGGACGCCAAGAAAAGAAGGGAGTGGAAGAACCAGTCGGTGGCTAAGGATAAACCCGCTGTTGAAGAGCTGAATATGAACATGCAGACACTAGAGCAAAAAGTGGACGAGAAAATAGTGGACAAGGTAGTGGAAGATAAGCTCCGCGCGATCATCACCCATGGGTTGTTCGAGGGGCTAGTTGCTTGGAATGCGGCAGGTCGACAGGGGCCGATACAGCTGCCCAGCTTCAGCGGCAGCAACTCAAGCATCAATGTTAACGTGTCGCCGGACCTGGTGACCCCCCGGCCGCCAACGTCGTGGCGCAGCCGCTTGTTTTGGTCGCACCGGGGCCCCCTCCCGCCAAAGATACCAAGGCGCAGCCAACGGTAGTGGTGCTTCATAAGGCACCCGAGCGGGAGAATGCTGATAGGCCGGCCGCCGGTACCGGCTGTGTCTTGACATTAGACGAGCTCAACGCCATCACCAAGGTAACTAATTAGTTAGTGCACGTCATCTCCTTTATTTCTTTGATGACTGTCATCTCATGATGCCCAACATGTTTTGACTCAGGACACTGCTTGCATACTCCTGCTTAAAGTTGTCGGCGGCGAGTTGAAGGATGTTACCAATGATCCAATGGAGGATGACATGATGAGGGTAAGGTTGGCTCGGGTGTTGCCAGGGTGCGACGACATGGACCCTCTCTTTCAACCTCAGGGAGCCGGCGAACACAAGACCCTTGCAGAATGCCACAACTGGCCCTTGACATGGCCGAAGACCCAGATTCGTATTGCAGGGGAGGGCGCACCGGCAAATGACATTGAACAATTCTAACTACTAACTTCATCATGAACTATGCTTTTATATTTGCGCCAGAAAAAGAAATATATAGTTTTATGACGTATTATTCTTTGCACAAAAATTTACGGCAAGGTATATATTATCACGTTTCTTTGTGTAGGGTTGGTGTATTTTGATTGGTTAAGGTAGTGCTCTAAGCATTTTGAGAACCGTGATAGTTTCCAACAAGACTTGCTTACTTCTTCCGAAAGTGTTTCATGTAAGTTTTGGCAGAGTCAGTCAAACTTTGAATAGTTTGACCAACCATATATAGGATATACAATCATCGACAAAAAATGCATTTCATGATGATTGGAAAAACATTTATTTCATACTATAGATAAATACAACATATTTTCGGAAAGAGTGATTACATTTCAAATGTAGTCACTAGTGGAAACGGGGCCTCTTGTCCCGGTTTGTAAGGGGCTTTAATTCCGGTTGCCCAACCGGAACGGGACAATCGGGACTAAAGCCCCAACCCTTTAGTTCCGGTTGGGTTGCGGACCGGGACGAAAGGGCAATCCACATGACCGCTGGCTGGGGCGAGGGGGGGGGGCATTCGTCCCGGTCCGTATTACGAACCGGGATCGATGTGTCTCTGCCATGACAGAATTTTGGGCACTTTTTGTGCCACGGCAGAGAATTCATTTTATATATTTTCATTTATTTATTTCCCCTTTATCTATTTCCTTTTTATTGTGTTTTGCACTCAGCAATGAAGGAACCATTATATTACACAACATCACACGATTATGTTACACAGCAAGTATCGAACATATTACATACGATACACGAGTTTCATGCATATATACAATATAAAGTCTTTTACGATCCCTGTTACATTATCAACATCTTCCGATAGTATTCTCCTTTTGGATCTACAACCTCTGCATCTAAGAATCCCGCAATTTCCTTTTGGATTGCTTGTACGTGATCCTTTGGTAGAAGATCGTCCCGCAACCGTTCGATCTAATTTAAACAAGGAGTTAACATATATGAATGAAACTAAACACAATTGATGGTAGTAAAACAAAATTATGAATATTGTTTATGTACTCGAAGTTGTTCTAAATTTCTGTCCGTCTCACATGTCATCTGACGAATGAACTCGCAAACATAGCATCCACATAAATTATTTCCGTGTTCCTACCTCAGGCACTTTACGAGAATATAGTTTAATCAAAATAATAATAATCAAGCATGATAATGGTATCGAAACTAGAATCAAAGAGATGTGTGGATCTAGATAGTAGTACTTACATCTAGTGGTTTAAATGTAAGCTACTCTTTTAATTATGAAAAGCTAGGGAAAAGAACTAATCTGTGTAAAGTGCAAGAGAAATATTCTAACCTCAAATCGTGTGAGGTGAATGGTTTGCCACTTGATCCATACCACCGAATACTAATAAAGGAAACAAAAGTTAGAAGTGGCACATCTATTAAAGTCATGCAAATGTCAGTTGTATCAATACTGAGCTCTGTAACCTTCTCTTATACATTCTATAACAAGCAATTTTTGGCTGGAAAAAACAGGACTCTACCATGCATTACATGAAGCATGTAACATACAAAACATTGCATCCATAGAATGAGTTTGGCCACTATACTGTCCTACAGATTGTACATGCGTGTAGACAACACGGTACATTGCTAAATCTTGAGATGAACCAATCCATGTAATAATGTACTATCTATTTTACAATCTAACTCACACAAAGGCTCAATAAGTCGCCAATGCCTGATAACATAAATTAAAAGGCATGTGTTAAAAGTTAATATGGTCATGTGTCCATCTCTTAGGCAAAAATAGGGAAACAATACACTCAAACAGAGTACAAAAGAAAGGTCTTGTCCTGGAACAGCAGACTATTAGATTCAGTTTTGGCGACGAAATAAGATTAGTGAAAAGGATACTACTAACTGGTAACAACCATATGGAAATTTTGCTGAGGAGCTCAAGCGCGTTGTTGACGTCAGTTTGGTATTGCACTATCACGATCGAGTGGGTTTACTTGTAAGCAAGATGTAGTAATAGGTGGTCGCAAAAAAATGATACAGATCTGAGCATAGAGGGGCACTCTTCTAAGCAAGAATTTGGATTGAATCAAACTATCAAAGTACCGATGGAAGCCTACAACACCAAGTTGGTTATGTACGAATAGATGTCTAGGTCTACATTTTACAACCATCAAGGCAGTGATTATACCATAATCATGTAACTGGAGGTTGTGCCATGTACTTGAGGACATGGAAGGCAAAGCTCAGCGGCAATGTGGAGGTGAGCGGTAGAGATTCAGGGTGGGGGTCAGCAAGGCAGACGCGAACAGACTGCTCTTGATTCCTACGAAGGTAAGCAAGGTTGTGGACGTGCTCCCTACCCATTATCCCGACCCACCATCGCCACTGCCGTCGCGATGGCTGGTTCTCTTGGTCCCCCTCGCACCATCTCCAAAAAAAATATGGATGGAAATGAGGAACACGCACCTAAGGTAACTCTGCCACGATAGGGCGACTCCTCGTGAAGGGGACCCCGCGGTAGCCCATCGTGGAAGGCACGCCGCCGGATCGGCGCAGAAGACGGAGGGGGAGGCTGGCCATGGCGAGCGGTGGCCGGATGCGGGCTGGCAAGATCGAGCGGCCGAGAGCGGCTTTTGTGGCAGGAAGCGAAGGAGGTGGGAGCGGCGGGAGGTGGAAAGCGGAGGGAGTGAGAGCAGCGACGGAAGCTCCGATGGGCGCACCGGAGGTGGGAGCGGTGGCGGCTCGGTTCTAAGAAACCCTAGCACAGGTGCACCTCCTGGCCTGGCCTCAACAGGTGCGAGAGATAGAGAGTAGATATGATATACACTCTGGGCCCACAAGCAGCGAAAGATCAGCATGGGCCCACACAGCCAGCGACAACGCGTTCCACAGATGCTCTCATATCGCTCACATTCTCTGAGGCTTAAGACTTTAGATAATTCCAAACCCGACGTTGTATTTATTTACACATATAAATATCTCACGAGAGGTTTGTGTTATACATTATTGACGGAGATAGTAAATAATAATACAATAATAGGGTGACGTGTGAGTCAGGGAAGACCATACACTGTACGAGCAAGGAAACGGAACAGACGTCCCGCATCCTGCCCAGCCCGGCCCAAGAGAAAAGGGTAGCATAGCAGCCCATCCCAGCCCAGGAACAGACGTAACGCGGTGCGTGTCCGACCAGAATATAGCTGGAATTTGTATCCGTATCGTACTAGGAGGAGGACCATCGATATCGATCGATCCATGGGTATAAAAATGCATCAAATCTCTATCGCAAACTACGAATCCAATCGGCCGGAGAGTTGTTGCTGCTGCCCCCAACCGATCAACATCTCGATCGATTCCCACCGACGACGACCATGGTGCGTCCGCCTAGAACGAGCACGGGGAGGCACCGCATCCAGGAGATGAGACTCATCCAGGACGAGAGCAAACGCCACGTCACCTTCTCCAAGCGCCGCCCCACGCTCTTCAAAGCCTGCTCCCACCTCTCCCTCGACTTTCCCGGCACACGCGCCGCCGCCATCGTCTTCTCCAGGGCCGGCAAGGTCTACGCCGTCGGCTGCCCCTCCGTCGATGCCGCCGTCCTTATTAACGATGATGACGCTGCTGCTGCTGCTGCTGTCGATGACGACCTCGAGGCGCTTGAAGAGCTGCGTGGGGCCAAGGAGGCTGCCGCCAAGCAGGTGGCGGACAAGATGGCGCGGATGAAGGCCGTCGGGGACAAGGTGCTCGAGGCCCAGGCCGGGAGAAGCTTCTGGTGGGAGGCCGACACGGAGATGCTCGGGGAGACGGAGCTGCCCGACTTCGCCTCAGCCCTCCAACGGCTCAAGGACAGCGTGTCGCGCCAGGTCAACAGGCTAGCCCGCCACCCGCTACCGCCGGCAGCACCCATCGCACACGGCGGGGATGCTGCCGCTTCATACCAAAGGGGTTTTAATTATTATTAGTAGGCGTCATTTTCGATTCTAATTTCATAGATAAGCGCTTACTGATATATGCTTGCAATAGTACTGGGCAGCTTGTGCCACCATATATATATATATATATATATATATATATATATATATATATAAACAAAAGAAAAGGTTTATCAGGTGTTTCATTGGGAATGAATAGCTGCATGTGCCACTATATATATCTGAAACTTGGCTTCTAGTATATTTGACACGCAATGTTTATATCTGTACACATGGAACACTGGTATTTCATTAAATTGAGTCGGCAGAATCGCCGAACATGGCCAGCCTTACAATATCCGGAACATTGTCCAACCAAACATGGTGGTATGCTTGTTCACGCGCTGCACCTAGGCCAGCCAGCACATGCGCTGGTTTGTTGCATTCCCGCGGCTTATACATAATTTTGAACTCGATAAAATTTAGAGCCATCTTGGTCTTCACTTCTCTAAAGAGGGCTCCGAGTGGGGAGAGGTCATAATCTGTTGTCTGGATTGCCTCGACAAGCCCCATGCAGTCCGTGGTGAATATAGGTCTGCCAAATGCCCATATCGTTTGCAGTCTTTACCGCACGGAGGATCGCTTCAGCTTCAGTGTGCAGTGCTTCTCTTGCAAACTTCATATTACTAGCCGCAGCAAACACAAGGTTCATCACGCTATCCCTGGCGACAGGCCCCCATCCTCCACTACTTGTATTCTGATGGAAAGCACCGTCAGCAGCTGCCATTTCAGCACTCTGTTTTGTTTGGGGGTAATTTTACTAGAGAACAACTCCTTCCACTCTCCACTGAGTCTTCTAATTTGGTTTGAGAACTCAACTGAAGTGAGGCAGCGTTCTCCTCTGTTTGCTTTGTTCCGTTCAGTCCACCGGCACCAAAGGAGCGCAATGGCCATCATTTTTTGTTCGTTCTTCATTTTCAGAATTTCTTCAAGCATGTGCATAGCCGAATTTGAATTCAGAAGGATCTTTCTGCTGTCATTCAGACCTAAAGCCTTCCACATTTCCTTTACCCTTTTGCATCGGAGAAATAGATGTCCTTCGTCTTTGAAACACGACTGACACACAGCACAACGAGTGTCAAGCTCCACATGCTTTCTTTGAATATTCATTCTCATCGGCAAACTATTATGCCCAACTCTCCATAGGAAATGGTGAACTTTCGCTGGGCAGTCTGTTTTCCAAATCGCCTTCCAAACATCTTGTTTCCATTTGCTTTCGATATGACCATCAGTTCAACCACTAAAATACTCTAGGTGCATCATGCGGACATGGACTTTATATGCCGATTTTACAGAGAGAGAAGCAGCCTTTTGCATCGAAGTGCCATGCCAAGTGGTCTTCCTCATCTTCAAAATTTGGCATTGCAAGGATTAGCCTCACATCAGACTCGTGAAAAGTCTATTTCACTAGCTCTTCGTCCCAATCTTCGGTGACAGGATCCATGAGGTCCGCGACCTTTTTGACAAGGTGTTGACCTCGCGTTGTGCATGGCCTCCTTGTGTCATCATTGGGTATCCAACAATCTTTCCAAATGTTGATGTTACGATGTTACGCCTATTACCTACACGCCATATCATCCCATTCTTTAGCAGTTACATTCCTTTGATAATGCTTCTCCAAACGTAACTCATTCCAGTCATCGGCTGTGCATCTAGGAGATTTCCATCTGCAAAGTATTTCGCTCGTAAAACTCTCGTGCAGAGAGAATCTGGCGATCGGATTAGACGCCAACCCTGCTTTGCCAACATGGCCATGTTAAACGAGTGTAGGTCTCGGAACCCGAGTCCACCCTCCTCCTTCGGTTTCATCAATTGTTCCCATCTGACCCATTGTGCCCTATGCTCATCCTCATTCTGTGACCACCAGAAGTTGCAGATCATCTTGGAAATGTCATCACATAAACTTTTCGTCAGATCAAAACAAGCCATCGCATACGCCGGAATAGCTTGAGCTATGGCTTTTATCAAAATTTCTTTCCAGCTTTTGATAGGAACTTTTCTTTCCACCCTTTGATTCTATTCCAGATCCTCTCCTTTAAATATTGGAAAACCTTGGCCCTGTCCTTGCCGATGTATGTGGTAGCTACGTTGTTTTTTCCGTCCCAGCATGTCTAGCAAGGCGAAGGTGGTAGCTACGTCGGCGACTAATTCGGGTCCGTCAGAACCAGAGTCTCGGGCGCAACTAGCTACTTTTTTCCTGCAGAAAACCTTTTTCTTTTTCTGTTTTTTCTTAGTTTGTAAATTCAGTTTCAAATACGTTTTTGGGTAATCCAAAAAATACTAGAGATTTCAAAATAAATTGAAAATATTCAAGGGCCCTTATAACCAATTGGACTCCAAACATTTAGGTAATTTTGAAAATTTCAAAACATTTGAGAGAGCTTTACATAGAGAGAGGGAAATAGGGTTTTGGTTTGTATTCTTTCTTCGATGCATTTTATTTTAGCAAGATGATGATCGTGCAATGCACATCAAACCCTAATTACTGTTTAACTAAAGCTAGGTTGTTACACGCTGGAAGTCCTGGGTCGATGGGTGGAAGAGTGGGTCGGGTTGGGGATGTTGGCCGCGCGGGTCCGTTAAGTTTCTCAAGTGTAGCGTCTCAGACTTGGGCACTATGTGTTTGTAGCGCCTAGCGCGTCCATGGGTGGGTCCTGTCCTAGCCCTGCAGTCCTCATGCTGGCAGGGGCATAGGTCTATTGCAAAGGCACAACATTACCTAGTGTGGAGCTTTTTGTAAGGTAGAATCGTCTAATGAGTTTATTTTATGAATTTGTTTGAACTTCTGGCTACTCGTGTAGTCGACAAGAAGAAGAAACAAGGTTGCGTACAGTCAGCATGGTTCTGGTGGTGGGCCCCACACGCACACAGCAAGCAGCATTGTGCGTGTTGACTCGACAAGAACAAGACGGAAGTGGTGGTGGACTCCGCCGCCGCCTCATCCTCTTCTCCGCTCTCCGTCTGTGGAGAGATCGATCAGCAGCCGCTGCCGTCCCGGGGACCCAGAAGATGCTGCCGTCCATCTTCAGCCGGAAGGGCGCCTCGGGCTTCTCCTGGGCCTCCACCGCCGACCAGGTCACCGCTGGCCTCTCCGCCCAAGGCCTCACCGCAATCGTCACCGGTACCTACTCCCGCCATTCCCCGTCTCCCTGTCCCCCATGGCCCCGTTGATTTCTCTCACCTGGATTCCGATTCGGTTCTCCAACCTCCCTCCCAGGGGCGTCCAGCGGGATCGGGGCCGAGACGGCGCGGGTCCTGGCGGCGCGCGGGGCCCACGTCGTCATGACCGCCAGGAACCTCGCCGCCGCCGACACCGTGCGCAAGGCCGTCCTCGCCGACACCCCTGCCGCCACCCTCCAAGTCATGGAGCTCGACCTATCCTCCATGGCATCCGTCCGCAACTTCGCCGCCGAATTCAACGCAAAGGGACTCCCGCTCAACATCCTCATGTACCTACTTCACTACTACTTCACGCTCCCACTGTTTCCAACTTCACCTAATTCTGATTCCATCCAACACTAGTAGGACTAATATTACTACTACTTCCAATCATACATACGCACACCTTTGCTCATACTGTCGTCGCGCCGTCGGTTAGGGGTTGTCAACTGCTACTTACTACTAGATTTAATGCGGTTTCACCCAAAACAGGGGCTGCCTGTACGCACATAGCTTTTCAGGACATTTCCATGGCATCCTGCCAATTTAATTCAGGTTTCAGGACAGCATTCTAGTTTGGACCATGTTAGAGAAAATGGACAATTCCATTTCTCATGGAGGGGTAATCTGATCTCTACTAGTATGAGTTCATTCTGTAGTAGGATTAAAACATTCCAACTGTCCTGACATTAGTTAGTCATACTAGTGAAATACCTGACTACCTACCTATGCTGCTTCTTAGACCAGGACACTTAATCCTGGACAGCAAACAAACCTCGTGTATTTTTACATCTACTTACTGTTTTCATGCCTGCTTGCTTGCTTGCTTGTACGTCTGCTCAATCCTAGTTTCTCTGTCAGCAACAATGCAGGAGTGATGGCGATTCCTTACACCCTCTCAAAGGACGGCATCGAGATGCAGTTTGCAACTAACCATGTCGGTATGATTACCAGCTCCCATCTACTACTTGACTAGCTGACGAGATGAACCACTTACATATACCCTGGCATACAAGTGCTTCGTCTGAACAATATGTGGTGTATCAACATTGTTGGTCTGCATGGCCCTTCTGAACACTACGATCACCAACTATACAAAATATATATCTTCTGTAAATCCTGTGGCAGTAGTAAAAAGTTTCAAACACGCATCTTCTACTTCACCCTAACTGTCCTTCCTAGTTCATTTTTTAGATGAAAGCCTGGGAAGTTTCAATTCATGGTGTTTCTTACAGACTACTACTACTACATAGTAAAAATATGATTCTGGTGTCTTGATATTCAGGGCATTTCCTTCTGACGAATCTTCTGCTGGAGACCATGAAGAAGACCTCTCGTGAGTCAAATGTGGAGGGAAGAATTGTTAATGTTTCATCAGAGGGGCACAGGTTTGCATACTCGGAAGGCATCCGCTTTGACAAGATAAACGATGAGGCGGGGTATGTGATTGTTGCCGTGCAGCTCCTGCATGTTATTCTCTCATGTTTACTTCATTTTATTTCAAGGCAAACCCATTCACTTGCTGTTCAATCTTGTCTTGTGCAGGTATGCATCCTTTGGAGCATATGGCCAGTCAAAGCTCGCAAACATTTTGCATGCCAATGAACTTGCTAGGAGATTCAAGGTATGCTTCGTTCAATCAAGGTGTTCTCTTCCAAAGTGTGTCCTTTTATTAGATTTTGTGGTTGGGATATTGCACCATGCCTTGGTTTCTATTAATTTCGAGTTTGTTAGGTTCATCGTGCTATATGTCTATATTTGTTCCAATCTATGCTTGAAGGCACCGTCAGTTGCATTTGTTGTAAGAGTCTGCCGCTGGACTTTAAAATCACATCATTTGCTAAATAAAATAACGAGCTGTTGTTACACACGATCTTCATGCCATGATTTCATTTGTTCCAATGTTTATCATCTGATGAGGGTCTTAAATAGCTGGATATCAACCTGCACCCAACCAGATAGGAATAAGTGTGCCATATTTCTGTAAAGTGCACTCTTAAACTGGTTTTGTCTGTTTTCAAGTCTCCATCTATGTTACATAGCTCTGTTTGAGCCAGCTATGTGAGGCTCATGGCTCCTGACAGAACATTTTGTCTAACAGGAAGAGGGTGTCAACATCACTGCAAACTCCCTCCATCCTGGATCTATCATCACGAACCTTCTTCGCCACCACAGCATCATAGATGGTAAATAAACTTAGTAGATACTTAGTGCTCCTGCTTTCATACAAGAAATCGTCTTGATTCACGTTTGTTCTTGCTTTGAATAACTGATGGCACTTGCAGCACCAACAAGTAGAGTCATGCAGAAATGACACTACAGTAAACAAAATGATGGCAATAACCGCTAGCCTGAAACTAAATGATGCTTTTACTTTAAAATTACGCCCCCATGCTTTCGGGCTTCTTTTTGAATGGTAACGTCTGATTTCACCATTCTGTCATATGTATATGCAGTTCTCCACCGGACACTCGGTAAACTGGTGCTGAAAAATGCTAGCCAGGTAGGTACACATGTGCACTAGAATGCTCAATTTTCATGGTTTTCTTTCAATTTCACAGTATTGCATACTTGCAGACTGTCATCTTACGGAACAAGAAAGATAATAAGAAAGAAAAGGAAACAAAATGCATGTTATACTGCGTTGATTAAATGATTGCTATGCATGTAACTCTGTCACCAACTTTGTTCATTGGGGCCAGCTTGCTCTAACTTGGCTTGAATCTGCAGTAGTCTAGAGAAGGTTGATATAGAATTAGATCACTCTTGTCCTAGGTTTTTTAGGGATCTAGGGACCTGCACTTGGGTCTGCTGGCTCATCTCCCAGGTCCCTTAACTTTTTAAGATGGTACTTTTGGTTATAGCATGTACTCCCTCTGTTTCAAATTACTCCGCGCGCACGCTTACCTAGGTGGTCTAGTATTCTCTCATTTTTCATCAAAAAATTCTTAGAATTTTTGGTATAAGTAGTACATATTTCATACTATCTATTTCAAAAATTCGCGGATTTTTTTGAATGAAAAATGAGAGAGTACTAGTTCACCTACATAAGCGCGCCGGCGGAGTAATTTGAAACAGAGGGAGTACTAGGATACTCTGCAAGAAGACAGACCATTGTTATTCTACTCCCTCTGTTCCAGTTTACTTTGCGCGGTGCTACAGTGCACGCAAAACGAGGTGGCCGATTTCTCTCATTTTTCACTTTTTTGCTCCTTGGTTTTTTGGGATGTGTAGCTACGTGTTTACTCTACCCATTCCAAAAATCATAGAATTTTTTTGATAAAAAATGAGAGAGAAATGGGTCGCCTTGTTTTGCGTGATGAACAGTAACGCGCAAAGTAATATGGAATGGAAGGAGTATATTGGTAGTACAACTGTAGAACTCACTAAGAGATAGGTAGATATACATTAGTATTATCACATGGCTTGTGTACTACCTCATTTTTTAGGTGGGCTAGTCCTCCCTCATTTCTCATTCAAAAAAATCTTGGGATTTTTGAAATAGATAGTATAAAATATGTACTACGTATACTAAAAATTTTAAGAAATTTTTGATGAAAAATAAAAGAATACTAGGCCACCTAGGTAAGCGTGCGCGCGGAGTAATTTGAAACAACAGAGGGAATAGGATTCGCAACCCGGGGACCTGCACAGGCACCTAATATATAAAAACTTAAAGATGTACTAGATCTTAGCACGTACGGTCTCTGCTGCAAGATGGCCACAACTAGTAGTATTATACTATTGGTAGCAGCAGAAATGTAGATCTGGCTAAGAAGTCACCATCATCTGTTTAAGTGCTGTGCTAAGATTATTCAGTTGGGGGGGCAGTAATAAGAAGATAGTATCTAGTTTAGTTTGCGGTTATGCATTCCTCTTCTCTGTCGCTGGGTGGATCTCTAACGAAGCTTGCTCGCTGGTGGGTTGCTGAACACAGGGGGCGGCGAGCACGTGCTACGTCGCGCTGCACCCGGGCGTGAAGGGCGTGTCGGGGAGGTATTTCTGCGACAGCGACGCGTACGAGGGGAGCGACAAGTCCAAGGACGCGGAGCTGGCGAGGAAGCTGTGGGATTTCAGCGTGGAGCTCACCTCCTGATGTGATGGACGGCGACGATGGTGCGACGGCCTGTGAGGCCGGCGTGAGGGGTGAGAGGGGTAGCACAATGCGCATACACAAATGCAGTGTACAAGACGTGATCGAAACTGGTAACCATACACGAATGCTGTGGGACTTGAGAGTTTTGTGCTGCCTGAAGTAGACGCCTGGAGGAATGAATGAATGAATGGTGGTATCTCTGAATTAATTTTGTACTAGTATATCCCGTGAATATGCTCCTATAGGTTAGGTCTGGTCTGGTGGTGAGATACTAGTGTACTTATACTACTACTTTTGTGTACTACTACCTGAAAACACAGGGCAGGGGGTGGGTTTTGTCCGGTTGTGCTTGACACTAGATCCAGAAGGGGCCCACTTGACAGTAGGAGGGAGGACTGCCCCTACCCTACCCGTGATCCACAAGGGGACACGCACAAGACAGATCCCCCTGGGTTGGGTTCTCACGCAGAAGAGAAGGGGATCGGGCGGACGAGAGAGCATGGGAGTGGCTGGCTACGTGGACACAGGGCTGCCCGTCCGTCTGCTGGTGCCGGTGGACAGAATTTACTCGGTAGCTGCTACTGCTACATAGCATAGGTAGGTGTGGTCATTTTCTGGCTCGCTTTTTCTTTTCTTTTCTTTTCTTGTGAGGAACAAGGAAGAAGAAGCGCGGGGGGGGGGCATAGATGCTGGAGAGGTGAATGTAGCTCCACTTATCCGCACGTCCACCTCTCGTCTCCTTCTCCCCTCCCCTCCTTGCAGAGGCAGAGCAACAGGACCAGCTTCTTCCCTGAGCTCCCCACCCCTCTACAGCTCTTTCTTGACGGCCGCCATGGCTATGGGGGCCGTGCTCTCCTCCAGCAGAGCCTTCGCTTCCCCCCTCTCATCCTCCTCATCCTCAGCAGCAGCAGCAGGTAAACATTCTTTCTTTCATTTCTCTTTCCTTCTCTTCCTATTTCTACTTGACTACTGCCGCAAATTGCACTATAAGTATATATAGCTGAACATTCAGAGCCTCAACAAACTAACTAACCAAGGATTTTCTTTTCTACCACTCCTCCCAACTTGCTTTGCTTTGCTTGCTTGCTTGCTTATCATTAATCACCATGCTACCTCAAATGCTGGCTCTGTGTTCACAGGGAGGCAGCATGACATCAAGTACCCTGCATCGCCACACAGAAGATGGGTCTGCTCCTTGGTCCCCGGGGACAGGACCGGCCGGCTCATCGCCAGGAGCAACGACACGGCGGGGCAGCTCCCTTCTGCTGCCCAGGTTCAGCACTCTGTAACCATGAGGCTCTGCGACGCCAGCCTCAAGAGGAGAGTCCTGTCCAGGGTCGAGTGCTTCCTGTCGTCTGCAGACCCCCCTCTCACCACCGGCTGGCACAGGCCGAGGAGACGGGACAGCCTCGCCGGCCCAGACACCCCCTGCGTGGTGGCGCAGCCAGAGTACAGGGTGCCGTCCAGGAAACGCGCAGACTGCAGGGCCGAGCAGTACGAGATGGCCGGGTCGCCGTCCGACGTCCCAGCCACCGACGCCGTCCTGGTCGGAGACGCGTCCTCCTGGTGGCAGCAGTTACCCAAGCGCTGGACCATCGTCGTCCTCTGCTTCTTCTCATTCCTGCTATGCAACATGGACCGTGTGAGTTACTTACTTACTTACCTCACGTCCTTCCAAGTTTCGGGCTACGCCGGTGGTTGAGCTGTTTCAAGTTGCTGCTTCTGCATAATGTCATAATGTGCTAACTGTATCCTGCTGCCAGGTCAACATGAGCATCGCGATACTTCCCATGTCTGCAGAGTTTGGATGGAGTCCGGCAACCGTTGGCCTAATCCAGTCCTCTTTCTTTTGGGGCTACCTTCTCACTCAGGTACATTGCTCTTATTGTTCACAATTTATTTTCTCTGGATTGGCACCCTCCTTGGTTTTGGTTTTGGTTTCGGTTCCAATCCAATTAAATGTAACTGCCGCACTGTCCTTGATATTGGTTTCGGTTCCAATTAAATGTAACTGGGCACCGTCCTTGGTATTGATTTCGGTTCCAATTAAATGTAACTGGGCACCATCCTCCATATCCTCTGTTTATCTAAAAAATATATACAGACACTTGATCTTGTAAATTTGTTCTGCAGATTCTTGGGGGCATTTGGGCTGACCGGTTTGGCGGCAAGGTAGTTCTTGGATTTGGGGTCGTATGGTGGTCAATTGCAACGATGCTCACACCCATTGCTGCCAAGCTTGGTCTTCCCTTTCTACTCGTCGTGCGTGCTTTCATGGGGATAGGCGAGGTTCATGTCTTCTACTGTTACCCTACTTTATTTTATGCTACAAATGCAACACATACTCTTCTAAAATGGTACGGGCCGTGATTCCCTGATACAATAGTTTCCACGAAATGCGATACAGTGGTTACAGTTACTGTTGTACTGTGAGACCAAGGCATAAACTATGTCAACATCAAGTAAATACTTTGTATCGTGATAAACTATGTCAATATCTTATCTTGATTATCGAGTACTCTGTTCAGATCCGGCTTCCATATATCATTTTTTTCATACTATTACTAGTGCAAGCATTGTTAAAAAACATAGCTTCATCTTTCAGCAGTCAGCGAGGTCTTCCTTTTCTGCTTGTGTTTGATTTTTTTTCTTATATCTATGGTTTAACAGGGTGTTGCCATGCCAGCTATGAACAACATTCTTTCTAAATGGATCCCAGTTTCTGAGAGGAGCAGATCCCTTTCATTGGTATACAGTGGAATGTACCTTGGTTCAGTTACTGGCCTGGCATTTTCGCCGTTCTTGATAAGCAAATTCGGTTGGCCTTCTGTGTTTTATGCATTTGGGTCCCTGGGAAGCATCTGGTTTGCACTGTGGCAACGCAAGGTAAGTCGTACCTAGTGTTACTTGTTACTTGTTCTTAATGAAAAACGAGACCGTGTTCAGGTGGGCTATTGCCCCCCGTTGCACCCTCAAAAAAATTTGGTTGGTCCCAGTAAACTTGTGTTTTTCATAACTAGTTTCTTGATATGGAGTTTAGTTTAACGCGAAGTGCTCTGGGAATAAGAATGCTACTAGTTGACGTTCTTTGTCTTTTAAATACTCATCATTGTTATTCAGCTAATTGCTAGTCTCTGTTCTCAACTAGGCACGCAGCTCTCCAAGTGAAGATCCAGAAATAAGCGAAGATGAAAAGAGGCACATACTAGGTGGCAATACAGTAAAGGAGCCTGTTAGCTCCATACCATGGATGTTAATCTTATCAAAGCCTGCAGTATGGGCTCTCATAATATCCCATTTTTGTCATAACTGGGGAACATTCATTCTCCTAACCTGGATGCCCACCTACTACAATCAGGTAAAATTTTACTGTCAAATGTTTGCAGTCACCATTGATCGCTCATACCAGACAAGGACACTGCGTCATGTTGTACTCGCCGATCATATGCAGGTCCTGAAGTTCAATCTTACCGAGTCTGGGCTTTTGTGTGTCTTGCCATGGCTGACAATGGCCGTGTTTGCAAATATTGGTGGCTGGATAGCTGACACTCTTGTTGCAAAAGGGGTTTCTGTAACAAACGTTCGTAAGGTAAGTTCATTTTCGATATCTTACTATTCTCTGTATGGATTTTTAGCAAAAGTTTTGTGCATAGTTGCCTATCCTGACATACTTTTGAACCTATTTCTGCAGATCATGCAATCTATCGGTTTTCTTGGACCAGCCCTTTTCTTGACACTGCTCAGCAAAGTCCGTACCCCAGCCATGGCGGTATTGTGTATGGCATGCAGTCAGGTTTGCACTGATGACTGCCACTCATGGGGGCTACTAAGTAGCTTCTGAATTCTGATAATACTAACTTTTTTTCTACAACTACTTGCTGAGATTCCTGTGCGATATTTTTGGTAGGGGAGCGATGCATTTTCCCAGTCTGGGCTGTACTCAAATCATCAGGATATAGGACCGCGTTATGCGGTAATGTCCTCACGCGAATCATCACTGTTTTGTGTGTTCTAGTTCAGAAAAGAAGTTGTTATTTGGTTGCTCCTTTGGGCTTGCGATCTTATGGTTGCATCTAACTAGACAATGCTCCCATAAAATTGCAGGGAGTACTTCTTGGTCTGTCGAACACTGCTGGCGTGCTTGCAGGAGTTTTTGGTACTGCTGCCACTGGCTACATTCTTCAGAAAGGTGAAACCCTGTTGCCGCATGTACAATATGCCACCGTTTTTTTTTGTATTAACTAGCTAACTTCCTCCTTTGTCGAATCCAGGTTCTTGGGATAATGTGTTTCAGGTGTCCGTTATACTGTACATAGTAGGGACGGTGGTGTGGAACGTCTTCTCGACCGGAGAGAGAATTTTGGAATAAGCTGTTGGATGTTCCTATAATGCCGCTATACAAAAAACAGCTGATTTTGTTGATGTTTTTTTTGGTGTACAAGAAGTAAAACTCTCTTCTAGCGAGAGATACCCGAGAAAAAAACTCTCCTTCTTTTAGCAAGAGATATAGCCGCATTTGATGATTGGGCTATTGAAGGAGTGAAGAGCACACTCAAGTGTTGATGGCTGTGAAGTCAAAAGGACGGTAGAGTTGGAACTTAAGAATTATCTGACGATGAAAGCAGCTGGACCAAGGGAAAGCCACACTTTGCACCAAAGCCTAGCTTAGCACCTGTTTCTGGAGAAGTCTAATATGTTTCAGATTTTGCACAAACCAAAGAATTCCTCATGGTCTTTTATTTCCCAAAATCGATGAATTAACCATGTTTTAACTTGCTTGTGTGGGAGGAGATGCAGCTGCCAACTTAATGTACTATGCAGTCATTTTGGGAGAACATCACATTTTTGTTAATTTGTGATGTTGTTCTTGTTCCCTTCGTATATCCTGTATGATTATATCGCCTGAAAGTTTTGAAGAGCAAACTGAACTGCTGCAATGCTGGGGAAAATCTGATTGTGAATTGAAGACAGTGACTTGTAACCAAAGAATTATGTGTTGTTGAAAAGCAGCTGCACCAAACCCTAGCTTAACACATGTTTCAGCTTTTGCACCAACCAAAGAATTTCCATGTTCTTTTCATTTTTCGGAAATCAGTGAAGATTAACCATGTTTTCTGGCTTGCTTTCGAGGGAGGAGAGGTGAAGCATTTTTTGGAATAACAGCATATTTTTGTTTTGCATATCCTGTATGATTATATCACCTTTTTGAGTAAAGATGATTATATCACTTGACGGTGGAAATATAGTAATCACATTAGTGCCTCTAAAATGTCGACTTCAACTGAATCATCTTACAGCAATCCGTTGATTAAAATTAGCCAAATTTACTTTTTTTTAGAAGTTGGTCTATATATACCTAGTGGTTCTGGTAGTATCAGTTTCGAAATTGAGATAATTTTTCTTGCGTATGCAAAAAAAAATCCATGGAGCGAAATCTCTTCGAAATTAAAAGGCCAAAACCGTGTTGTTCAGGAGTAGAAGTATTTTTTTGCAGATATTGAAATTGTATACGTGTGGTCCTTTTTCTCTTTCTTGTATCGCCGAGAAGACTTCTTACCAACCAATAGGACAGTGCACGACACAGATGCAACTTGCGACGAAATCGTTTTCAGAGTTGGTATATAACTAGATGGATCCAGCGCGCTCCACTGCGTCGTCCTCTGCTAATAGCGTTTAAATTTTATGACAAAAATGTTTGTTCGATGGTAGATTTATGAATTGTTTTGTCGCAACAAATTAGCAAAAAAACCAAGCACACACAGAATGACCCGCCGCCGACGTGCCTGATGGTGCAACAAAATCATCATTGGATATCACGAATACCACAGAACACAACGCACAAGCATTAATATAAAAACAAATAAGATATGCGGAGAAACAAAATAACAAAGCCAAGCAAAATTGAAAGAGTGAAAAATAATCAATCCAAGTAGTTGTCGCCCCATGAAGTCCAACGACACACGTGCAGCAAACCAATCACCATAGCAATCGAATAAAATAGCCCATGGGATACACCCCACCCCCACCCCCAAATCCACAGGAACGGCTCACTACATCCACACACTGCCCCAACTCTCAGCCAATGGCTACACCAACGACCAATACAGATCCACGACACAAACACACCCATACATTGAACACGCTCTGCCGCCGGAGCCAATCCCCACAACATGGCAGATAAATGTGGAGCAAAGAAAAAGAACGCAAGCGGGTGTGGCGTCCGTGAGTAGAGCCTGTCGGACCGACGAAGCAAAGGAGACGAGGAAGCACGAGGTCGCCCCAACACAAAAATAAACCACTGACATAGTGAGAAGAGCAGGAGAAAGACCGATATGATGATCAAAGCGGTTGCGAAGCGACCCGGCACCCCGCGCTTCCCCTCCACGTAGAACACATGTGCCCACGCATGGCCTGCCGCACCTAGATTATAAAACCTAGCTCCGCCCATGGACGGCACGCCACTATGGTTGGGTGTTGGACGCGACGGAAAAGGATAAGTGAGCGAGTTGTCAACTGAAATAAGATAGATGAGTTCATACTTAAAAATAAGTCGTCGGTTGAACCAAAAAACCCGAACCAACAACTCAGGTAGTTTCTCAGACACAACGAACATCCTGCCGCTGGAATGGGATAAGAGTACGAACCGAACATCATTGGTGGAAAACCAGGCGGTAATTGGAGGGGTCGAACCGGGTGACGGAACTCTCAAACAAGAAAAACACATGCACAGGATTTTGAACCCACTTATAGCAAAATCCCAAATTGCGGCCAATAATTAACCCGCCTCTACTATGTCCATGCCAACTCGAAGTATCTCAGACTATTGTACCTACTCCCTTCATTATAAAATAAGTGACTTGCACTTGTCTAATTCGCATGTATATATATACTAAAACCGTCTAGATACATGTGAATCTAGGTAAATCCAAGTTACTTATTTCAAGACGAAGAGAGTATATTTTTGGCTATATTAATCCATGGTCTTATTTTTGTATGTATCAAACTTATCGTTGAAGACAAATGCAAGTTACTTATTTCAAGACGGAGAGAGAGTATATATTTGGCTATAATAATCCATGATCTTATTTTTGTACGAATCAAACTTATCATTGAATCACACCAATATTTTTTTGAACAAGTGACATGATGAACCAGCGACCTAGCCGGTTTACTCATCGGTCTAGCCTTCAAAAGTATATATATGGATGAGTGGGTCAACATATGTGTGTGGTGTCACTATTTGGTTGGAGGATCTTAGGAGCAAGGAGAGGCCACCAATTCTAGAGAGCTTAGTACTTGTAATATAATAACAATGCAAGGGATATACCGGTTTTTTTAACGGAAACATAGGCCAGAAGACCCCAGAAGCTGCACATTAAACCACATGGCAGGTACAAATTACAGAAAAGCCCTTTGCATAAAGCACCCTAGCAAAACTAGATAAAACTGAAAAGGGCCTCTCACTAACAAAAAACACCCTAGGGCTAAAATATAAAAAACAATCAAGCCCTCGCGTGCCTCCGCCACCAAACTCTGGCGACCTCCAGCCAACGGCGAGGTCATGTGAGACTCTTGCTCGTGACGCTCCACTATCCGAAGACGAAGCAGCACCGTCGGCCAACGAGGAGTATAGGGGGCGTATCGCAGTATTTTCGATAAGTAAGAGTATCGAACCCAACGAGGAGCAGAAGGTGTTGACGAGTGACTTGGATCAGGAATTCTCTGTAAATATTTAGCAAACAGATTTTTAGTTGATGATGCAAATAAATAAAATGTGAGTACATAAAAGACAATAATAATAATTGCAGCAAGTGGCCCAATCCTTTCTTTAGCAAAGGACAAACCGGTTGTATTACTTAAGATGACCAAACGTTTTCGAGGACACATGAGAATACTGTCAAGTGCTTTTCGCTTCATATAGTTGATTAATCTTCTTTGGTTGGATAAGTGTTGTGTGGGTGAACTTGTGCTAATGTACTGACCTTCCTAGGACTAATACATACTTGTAATGATACCCCGTGCAAGCATCCGCAACTACAAAGAAGTAATTAAGATAGAAACCTAACCACAACCTTAAACTCTAAGATCCTACACTCCCTTGTGCAAAGATTTCCTAACGGGGGTTCAGGTTTCTGTCACTCCGGCAACCTAACGATTAGTAGCCAAATACACAATGCATTCCCCTAGGCCCATAAAGGTGAATTATCATGTAGTCGACGTTCACATGACACCACTAGAAGAAGAATACCACAACTTAATTATTAAACCATTGAATCTCTCTCAACACAATTCCACTACTAACAACATGACTTCTTCCATGTCCTTAAGAACTAAACGAACTACTCACGAGACATCATATGGATTAAGATCAGAGATGAAATAATGATAAGTAACAATCTGAACATAACAATAATTCAATGGTTCCACTCAATAGCATCAACTACAAAGGTAATCAACACCAGAAAAGTTTCCCCTAAGAACTATGCAAGATTCAACCCAATTGTTACAGCGGTATGGAGTGGTGATGATGGTGCTGGTGGAGATGATGATGATGATGATGATCCCGATGAAGTCCAGCTTGATGATGGTGTTGTTCGCGATGATCTCCCCTCTCTAGGAAGGAATTTCGCCGGCAGATTTCTGTCTGCCGGAGAGCTCTTTCTCTCTCTGTAGTTTTTTGCCTCGTAGAGGCGGTGAAATCTTTCTGTGGTCGCTCCCCTGAGTCTTAGGGTTTCGAGGTGGTTATATGAGTCAGAGGGCTATGCCAGAGGTGGGCCAGGGGGTGGTGTGGGCCCCTTGTGGCCCATCCCCACCTCCCCTTCTGGCTTCTTTCGTCTTCTGGAAAAATAGGATTTTCTGTATATTTTCTGGAATTTTCCGATCTTTGCCAATTTTGCCTCCAAACAGTGCCTTTTCCATCAGAATCCTGTCTTCATCAACCATGCAAAAATAGATGAAATAACATAAGTATCTTCTCTTAATATGAAATATATCAATAAATAACAGTAGATTATGATATAGAATAGTGATATAAAATGGACGTATCAGGCAACTACCGCTCGCCACCAGCGAGGACGGAGCCACCATGGATCATGAGAAGGCACACCATGATATACAGATTACATACATGTATATGGATACATACAGGTTTATACAAGTTATGTACATGAATTAATTATTCGTTAATAATTCATTAAGGACCATCATGCCCTTAGTTATGAAGGGATATGGAGCGATCTCACCCATTGTTGTGTTTCAAATTTTGGTAGCGAGGAGCACTGAACGAAGCTAAAGACAAACAAAAAGTGCAAGTAGAGCTTATCTACTTGTTCCTATAGAAAGCTCAGAGTCTTCAACTACACCATGGCGCAACTTCAAGCATCGAGACGCCACAGTAAGGAACTACATCAAATCAGACCGGAACCTCTGAACATCTTTTCTCGCAAAGGACCACAAACACCTAGGACATCGGAGAGCTACACTAAAGAGAAGAAAAAACTTCAAGGTTCAAGGTGGGAGCTTCATTACAACATCCCGAGGAACGGAAACAACGCTTGAGGGCATCATCATTGTCGGCACATGGTAGAGAAGTGTGAAGATTTTGCTGGCTCCAACACCCACTCCAAGAGACCCTATGCTTTTCCCTAACACGAGGCTGGCAATCGACTAGAGAAAACATTGGTATCCCCCATGGCAGGTCACCAACTCTAACTACCCCCTAGGCTCAAGAGCTGTCATGCTAGCCGAAAAACACACCATTTAGAAGAGGGCGTCCGACCTGATGCAAGGCATCATCTAATAGAGATTCCAAGAGGAACTCGAAGATGATGCAAGCCAAAAGACTACACCAATGTCTAGGGGAAAGCAACTAGCAGCGGGAAGGGTGTCATGGTCACGCTTCTAAGGAGGAGAACGACATCCGTAGACATCATCATCGCCAGCAATGGCCAAAACCTTTCAGTGCTTCCGCAAGCACACCATCTTACACACTGACATCCTCGCTAGCTAAGGCGGAGAGAGGGACTAGACCGATCCTACCTCCAGCTCCCTCGCAGAGTACTAACGACCGGTCGTCCCCGGAGAAGGCGGGATCAAGACGGCTTCCCCAACACTCGTTAGATTTGGCTGGAGGAGAAATACTTAAACGGAGACGGCTACCATCCACCTGGTCAGTCCACCAGCCATGGACTCCTTAGCACCAGATTGAAGCTTCATTCCCAGATCCGGGGTCGCACCTCCATCACCCCCTTGAGAGGAACCAAGAGGAAAGAAACGTGAACTGCCTCTACCGATCACTGGTCATCGAAAGCTCTAACACCATGACTACCAACCCAACCTCCAGGAGGACCCAAACGCTAGCACCCAAGGCCGCCTCCGCCCGAGCCGACCCACACATGCTAGCCCCTGCGGGGCAGAGCAAGACGAGGAGGGGTTGTCGAGATCGACCGATGCTGGATCTAGAATGGGCGTGATGTCGTCGACCACCGGGCCGCGAGGAGTCGTGACCAACCCGACGAGAGGACTGCCGAGGAGGAGCCTCGCCGCTGCCGTCGGCTACGCAGACTTCACTCGACGACGTCTTTTGGCAGCGGGAAGGGAAAAAAGGGTTGTGACGGGGCAGCCGCTCCGAGTCGCCATCGTGAGTGTGACGCGGGGGGCAAGCTTGCCTCCTATGATTAAAAACCTAAATATGTGGTTGTGCGGACTTGAATCGGGATGGCTAGCTTGTATATCCATTTCTCTAATCAAATGAGTTATGCTCACTTTTTATTTTGCATATTTCTTGTAGGGAAGGATGTTTTCCAGGGTGTAATATTTGGCTAATGGTTTTAATGTTGTTTAGGAAGATGCCTCTAAGGAAAATAATAAATAAGTAAGTAGTATACATATAAAAAGATTTTGTCAACGTAGACAAGTGGAGGAGGAGAGAGAGAGGGGCAGAGTAATGCAATTTGCAATTTTTTAGTTTCCCTCCACATTTCCATTTCTTTTAAATAATTTTCTATAGGGAAAACAAAAAATAATGATGAAAACCTGCCTGAATCCATCCAATCCATTCCATTCCGGGGGTGCCTTGCCTTGACTTCCTTCGACTTGGACTCCACATTGGCGGGGCCTTGTCCTTCACCGACGTGTCCCCCGCCAACAATCCCACCGATGCCTCGCCGCGGCCGGCCATGGGCGACTACCCGCCGCCCACCGACCTCCTGACCTCCCCGCGCAGCCACAGCCACAGCCGCCGCCGCGACCCCTCCGAGGAGCCCCGCAGCGACAGCGACTGGGACGGATCCAGCCGGGAGGACTCCCCCGACTCCCCTGGAGAGGCCGTGCGCCGCGCCGCGCGCCGCTGGAGCGACGACCCGGCCGCCGCGCGGATCTCGCGCACCGCCGCCGCCGACGCCGGCTGGTGGCTTGGCGAGATCGAGCGACAGCGGGTGCGCCTCGTGCGGGACTGGGTCCACATGGCCGCCCGCGACGCCGACGACCACCACCCTCCGCCGCCGCCCTCCCCCCAAGCCGACCTCCGGATCCGCGGCCGCCAGGCGCGCCTCGAGCTCGTCATGCGCCTCGCAGCAGACCGCCACGCCGAGCTCCAGCGCCTCGCCCTCCGCCGACCCGTCTCCGGCTTCCCCCACCGCAACCGGATCCACGTGCGTCATCCCCTTCCCTGTTCCCTCCCTTCCAAGCCAGGCACTGTTCCATTAGTCCGCTCAGCTGTCGCGTGCTTCGCTTTGCTTTCCGTGAGGGCCACTTCAGACAACCGACGCCCTCTGTTTTTTGTCTTGCCATAGGCCCTGCTCCGAGGCCGGTTTCTGCGGAACGGCGGCCTGCCGGAGGAGGCGAGTAGACCGCCGTCGGTGGCCGCGAGGGAGCTCGGCCAGCTGCGGCAACGGCACCCTGTATCGGGTCTCAGGTACATGGCCTCGCTTCTTGCATATTATGCTTAATGGATGGATATGGTAGTATATCAGAAGCATTTCATTTTTATTTTCTCGGAATCAATTTATGCACGCGATTATTATTGTCCTACTATACTGAATGGGGTCATTGTCAGGAGCTTCTGTTCCTTTGGTTCAAGGAGCCCATGATTTGTAGTTAGTACTGATGCTGATACTGCTACAGTTTCATCACCTGCAATTGCATGTGTGCTCGTATTTCTCAATCAACATATAATGGTTGGACTGATGATGGTTATATGATGAACGAATGCATGATAATGGTCCCCCTGTTTATCATGTTAAGTTGCACTTTGCAGATCACCATTTTAACTCACAAAATTTAATCTTCTCCTGTCCCATGGCTAACATAGTTATTTTCAAGATTATAATCTGAATGAAGTGTGTGATTATTCTTCTCTGTGAAGTGGAAGGTTGCAACCTTCCTCTCGAATTGTGACCTGTCGGGACTAGTATAGCCGTTACAGTTATAATGTATGTGCGTAATGTTTTACTGTGTATTAAATAGCACATCGATTTTAATCTTTCCTGCGTGTAAAGGTTTGAGTTGGTGGTCGTATGTTCTCTCCTTTTCAATCCTCATTTTACTTTAGCCTTGACAAGTGGGGCCGTGCAAATCTACGAGCATAGCAGCAAGCAGATCCTCTACCCAATCTTCCTGCACCTCACCTCCCCCAATACCCTCCTCCTGCTGCCTCCCATAGCCCAAAGCCACCCTGCCTTCTGCCAACTTGTTCCAGAAATCAATCAATAATAATGGCTACTTCCATTCTTGCTAAAGCGCATCGAATATCGGGAGCAAACTTTGATATCTCGCGTACCAAGGTTCCCTGGACTTGTCAAAATTATGCAAGAGTGATCATTGGACTAATGGGGTCATTGTCAGGAGATTCTGTTCCTTTGGTTGGAGGAGGTCCATCTTATTAGATAGCCCATGATCCTCAGTAGTTAGTTATTAGTACTGATGCTGATACTGCTACAGTTTGTTCAGTTGCATGTTGCTGATATTGTCTCACTCGACATATAATGGTTGGATCAATGATGGTTACACGATGTTCTAATGAATGATAAGGTCCCCCGTTTTGTGATGTTAAGTTGCACTTGCAAGATCAGCGTTACTCATTTCACTCAGAAAATGTAGTCCTCTCCTGTTCCATAGGTAACGTAGTTATTTCAAAGATTATAATCCGAATGAAGTGTGTAATTAATTATTCTCTGTGAAGTGAAAGGTTGCAACATTACTCGTGGTGAATTGTGACAAATGTGCCTTGCACATAATAATAGCTCTGACCTAATAATAATATATAATTTATAAATGGAAGTATCAGAATGACTCAGTAGATATTGCTTGAGTAAAGTATTTATTTTCCGTGGTTACTTCACGTAGCACGGGCGTCTTACTAGGAAGCCACTGCAGTTATAATGTACCTG
Source organism: Avena insularis (assembly GCA_023614405.1). Taxonomy (NCBI): domain Eukaryota; kingdom Viridiplantae; phylum Streptophyta; class Magnoliopsida; order Poales; family Poaceae; genus Avena; species Avena insularis. The sequence continues at coordinate 542,736,041 of CM042692.1, forward strand.
CGTAATGTTTTACTGTGTATAATAGTAGTCATCAGTTTTAATAACTAGAGATGGGTTCCTCTTCAGGTTGGAGAATCTCGTACGTGGTCAAGCAGCTAGCCTGTCGGATTCATCTTCAGCTCAGAATGTTGAGCTATCCACCAATGACCATTCTGAATCAACACGTAGTGCTTCTGAAGATGCTCAGGACACACATGAACAGGCAACCGAGAATGTTGATCTTCAGCGAATTGAAGGTACAGCAACAGCCTCGGATTATGGAAGTAATACTCCTAGTATTGCTGAAGGCTTGTCCGATCCTCCTAGCCAGGAGGAGAGTTGGCAGGAAGATTTGGAGGTGGATAGAAGAAGAGTTTGGGATCAATTTTCCCATACTGTTACTACTGGGGAGGTATCCGGAAGAAATTGGCATGACAATACGGATAATAGTTCATCCGATGAGAGGACGGAGGTTGGAGATCATCAAGATGCATCTCTTCCGGAAACAAGTGATGAGTCAGCTAGTGATGGTAATCTTCCTGAAGCACATGACGAGCAGCATGACAATAACCGTCTTCCTGAAGTGCTTGAAGAGCTGCATAGCAATAATCATCTTCAAGAATCGCATGGAGAGTGGAATCATCCTGCAGAAGCACATGACGAGTGGCAGAGCGATGATCATTTTCCAGAAGTAAATGAAGTGTGGCATGAGGACGATGAGTCCAATGATGATACTGCACATAACTGGCATGATGATAATAATTCAGAGCAACCAGTCGACCCGGAATCCGTGCTTATTAGAAGAGCTAATACGTTCACCCCTGGTGATGATGATAATGTGTACAGCACGGAACTAAGGGAGCTTCATAGCAGGTTCTTGTTTCTTTCTTGCACAGAGAAACTTTGCACAGGCAATTTATTCAGTATATGTAGTCTAGATGCTGAAATATTGTTCATTCTGCAGAAGGAGCGTCTCTAATCTTCTCGATAGCGCGTTCCGTGAGAACCTAGACCGACTTATCCGGTCGTATGTTGAGCGGCAAGGCCGTGGTCCTCTCTCTCTGAATCTGGAAGCAGCAGGAGCACCTGCAGCAGCAACCCCTGACCCACCGGTGCAAGGTCAAGAGCAGCAGCATAGAGATGATGAGGAACAGGAGCTTCGTGATGCTACTAATGTTAGGCCTCGTTTAGTGATTCCTCCTCCACCTATGCCTCCTCGTCAACCACTTTGGCATTCGGAGTTGCATCATAACAACTGGATCAGACAGAACATTCACCGTTCTGATATTGTGAGCTATTCCCTGAGACATTCTTACCGCACTCAGTTTCAGTACTTTCTTAGTTTGTTTGCGTTAGTTTGGGTTGTGAGTTAATAAACCATATATTTATTGATTTACAATAACTTTATAGGCTGTCACATTCACCCTACCGCTTAAGTTCTAATGGGATATTATCGAGGTGCAGCACACCACTGCTAAAGGCTCATGTTTCTTCTGGGTTATTTCTCCAGGAATGGGAGGCTATCACCGATTTAAGGGCTGACATGGCTAGACTCCAGCAAGGCATGGGTCACATGCAGAGGATGCTGGAAGCTTGCATGGATATGCAGCTTGAGCTACAGCGTTCTGTAAGGCAGGAAGTCTCTGCAGCCTTGAATCGCTTCATTGGGGAGCGAGGTTAGTAACTCAGCATGCTCCTGTTTTCTACATTTTCTCTATGCTAGCTCAGAAAGGAAGGCGGACACCTTTTTTTTTGTGGTAAATTTGACCTTGGTTCCTGTAGCATGTAAGCTCAATATTGATGATGCTTTGCCTTGTACTTTTCTCGTACTTGTATCTGTACCTTAAATGGGGGTGTATTTGGCATCTCAGCGGAAAGCAGAGAGATCATAGATGATGGATCGAAATGGATTAATGTGAGGAAAGGCACTTGCTGCGTATGCTGTGATACTCCGATCGACTCTCTTTTGTACAGGTTGGTTCCTCTATGTACGTTATCGTGTGAAAGCTGTTGAGACATTTGATTTAATTTTCTGTAGTGGGTAACCATGACACTATGTTAATGGTGAGGACAGATGTGGGCACATGTGCACGTGTTCGAAGTGTGCGAACGAGCTGGTCCGAAGCGGAGGGAAGTGTCCGCTGTGCCGCGCGCCCATAATCGAGGTGATCCGAGCTTACTTCATCATGTAGGTGTTAGAATATACGAGGAGGAGAGGAAGAAAGTGGAGGATTTGCAGCAGGATGATATAACCCCGGACTATGATACGAATATGATGATTGTTCGATTCTTTTTTGTCGGTCACATTGGTTGGTCTGTTGGTGTGTGTGTATAGATCTTGTTCTCCCCCAATGTGTTCTTCTTTTGGCTGGTGGAGTGTAACCGTGTAAGTATGAGTTTTGTTGGGTGGGTTTCGCTGATTTATGTACTGCTGAGTTTTTTCTTCTTGTGCTTACAAAAGAAAGTTGACCTGACGAGGATATGCTCAACTGTTATGGATGAGAAGAACATCATGTTGTCGTGCTCAAAGATTCATGGTTTGAATTATATACGACTAAATAAAACCCTGCGCTACAATCTGTCCAATTTTTTTTGTGATGGAAGATGTGTGCGCTAAGCTGATGGAGGGTCTCTTTGGTCTGAAGGAATCTCAGGAATTCTAGAGGATGCTGAGTTGGAAACTGTATGAATTTTCCATATGATCTATTTTACCTGCAAGTTTCATCATGTCAAAATCTTATGTTTTAGTCTTGCAAACAAATAAAATGTAATTTTATTTTTATTTTTTAGGTTCTTATGAACTGATGAAGAGGCTCTAAGTTTGTAAACAACTTCCTCTGATATAATTCAAGTTTTTGCTTTCTCACAAGTGAAACTTGTCGAGTTTAACCCAACTAGTACTCCCTATTTCTGAACGGAGGGAGTACATGTAAAATTATATTCTTAAGTTTCGTTAGATTTAGCAGTATTTGCACATTATTTTTTTCGTTATAATATGGATCGGGGTGAAAGTATCCAAGGAAGGAGACCGTGCAAGATGACATGAGTAGAGAGTAGATTCCATACAGGTGGGCCCCACTCCTGGGTGCCTCCAGCCAGCTTCCAACAACTCACGGAGGGGAGGGGAGGGAGACATGGCGACTCCGCCAGCCTCTCCGCCTCCACCGCCGCCGCCATTCTCCGACGCCGACGTCGACGCGACCTCCGACACCGACGAGTAAGTATTCTCCTTCCCTCCCTCCCGGACACCCACTCTCCGATTCTTGGATCTGCAGACGTGGTCGCTTCCCCATCTGACGACGGTCTGGGGAGAAATTTCGGCCGTATGCTTCGTTCGATTTTTCTTTATTTCTGGATGCGCCATTTCGTGTACTCGTGCAAGTGATGATGCGTCTGATTGTAGGTCCAGTGACAGTGAGGGTGAGGTCAGCGTGTGGGATTCACAAGGTTCATTCCTCTGCATTTTACAGTCAATACTGTTTTTCTATGTCCTGCATCTCTCACTGTCATATGTGCTCAAGAGATTTTCTATGGTTGCTTACCCATGGTGTTTCATTCCTGTCCGCAGATTTACGGAGCCACGCCGAGCGCAACGAGGCGGAGCTGCTGGCCGCCATGTCGGTCCATGCCAGCCTTCTTCCAACCCTCAACCATATGCTCCTCGAGGTCTACGCCGCATTGCGGCCAAAGACCGTTGATTACGAGCAACGGAACGCCTTGGTCCATGTATTCGACAAGATGGCGACCAAGATCTTTGGTAAGGGATGTGGTTCATCTTTTTTTTTTCCTTTCTGATGATGTAGTCACTGGATAGCATGCACATTGAGCTTCTCGCCGAACAGGGGAAGGTAGTATCGGCATGATTAGTTCTTACTCTCTTTGTCCATCCTAGGATAAGATTCGTCGCAGACCAATCAATGTTGATATGTTTCACCATACCATGTACACTTAACAAGTGTGATTTGTCTGATTATTTGACCTCTCCTCTTAACAAACTGTTGCAGGTAACGACAACGGGTTTCCAGTTGTGCAAGCATTCGGGTCCTTCACGATGGATTTATTCACTCCCAAAAGTGACCTGGATCTCTCCGTCAACTTCAGTGCTGATACCGAGGATCTGTGCGATCGCAAGAAAAAGATTAAAGTCATCAGGAAATTCTCCAAAGTTCTCTATTCCCTTCAAAGTAATTTACTACTTCCTTTCAGCAGAACATTTTTCACACGCTTACCACTAGCCCTTTTGTGTGCGGCCATCTATGTTTTGCTGTAATTATCATATTTCTCGATTTCAGGGGACGGAATTTACTGCGGAGTTTTACCTCTTGTAAGTGCTAGGGTGCCTATTGTGAATGTCATCGATCGGGGAACCGGCATCGAATGTGATATTACGGTTGAAAACAAAGATGGCATGACAAGATCCATGGTCTTCAAATTTGTCTCTTCACTCGATGAAAGGTTTCAGATACTAAGTTACCTGGTAATCCGTCTGTTCATTTCCCTAGGCGCAACATACATACCAATGCTTGGTTGCTATGCTGAAGCTATGTGGGTGATAACAATATATTTTATATTTTCGGTTTATTCTGCAGGTCAAGATCTGGGCTAAGATACATGATGTCAATAGCCCGAGAGAACAGACAATGAGCTCCATGTCAATCATTTCCTTAGTTGCTTTTCATTTGCAGGTACCAGCGCTGTATTGATTTGTGTTCTGTTACAGCATCACAAGTTATTAAATGCCTCCAGTCTCTGGTTTGTTTTGACTAGTGACTATCGACCAATTACCGCATCCATGGTACTGTGTGTTGCGTACCTGGACTTAGATTTTGCTCTCCAGTCAAGATATTTAATACTTGTTCGAGTTGTCTATCTGATTAAAAGTTGAATCTTCTTACTACTTTTGCAATGTGCAGCACAGACCCGCCATCCTCCAATATTGCCTCCGTTCTCTGCCTTATTAAAAGGTACTATTTTATTAATTTTGTTCTTCTCTGCTCTTTGTTCATTTACTGTCCCCATTCTGCTATTGTATTAGCAAGAAACGATGATGAGATAATTATTTTGTTTTGGGCCCTTGCAGATGGTTCAGATTCTGCAAGTGTTGAGAAGAACATCTTGCTGTTTAAGGGGTTTGGCAGCACAAATAAAGAATCAGTTGCTGAACTGTTTCTATCTTTGATGAGTAAAGTGAGTAATTTGAATCTTCATTTTCTGTTCAGCTTGTGTAATTTTTCGTATTTGTAGAATATCGTGAAATTGTACATTTACTCAGATTCTTTTAGGAACCCACCTTTGTCCTTGATCTCGTGATTGTCAAATGTGTATAGCTGATAATGCTTACTTAATATGTGACCCTTTCCTCCTGCAGCTACTATCAGTGGAGAGTTTATGGGAGCATGGGCTCTGTGCTAGCAACTTTGAAGCATCGTGGATCTCCAAGACCTGGAAGAAAGGAGTTGGTAATTTAAGTGTATGTATATTTCTGCAAATTGGCTACTACTGATGGTAGGTGACTGAATGTCAGACTCATCCCATATCCTCTATCTTGATATGTAGGTTGAAGACTTCTTGGACCGGTCGCAGAATTTTGCGAGGGCGGTAGGGAAGGCGCAGATGCAGAAGATCTGCAGGTGCCTCACGGACTGCGCCTCGAACATGACAGAGTTCATGAGGGGCAACATCGATGCGGCGAAGCTGAAGAACCGTCTGTTTGGGCGCCTGAACCCTGACCATCTGGTCCGCAAACCCCGTTTACGCGGTGTCAAGAGGAAACGGAAGACAAAACATAGCCTGGACATCAGATGCAGGATTCAGAAGAGAATAGAGCGTGTTGTCCAGCACGAGGAGCCATCACACCAAGCTGGTGCTGCACCTGGCACTGCGGCGGTCCTTGCGCCACCCGTTCTTCTTCAGAGGCCCACCCAGCCATGGTGGTGGTCTGTTTTCGTTGTCCCTTCAGGTTTCGGATACGGTTTGTCTGTTAAGGTGCCACCTAGAGCTCCGCACCCTGGCCCAGGATTGCTGGGCCGAGCGCCAGGTGATTTGCCTCGACCGAGTAGTGGAACTGAGCTGCCGAAGCAAGGCCAGCTTCCTGGATTACTGGGACGAGCACCGGGCGACTCGGTTCGACCGAATGATGGAATCCAGCTCCCGAAGCAAAGTTCCCCTTCTTCCGACGCCATGCCAAGAACAAACGGAATGACAAGTGCCTCGCAATGAGCAGAAGTCTGTGCCTCCAGATCCCGTGACATGATGACAACTGCGGTTTTGAACCACGCAGCTATGCCAGGTTTCAGTGAGATCATGATGGAAAAATTAACAAGGGAGGCCGTAACGATGGGGTTTAAACAGGTACTAGCTGTGACTGTATTTTGGTTGGGCTATTAGTAGTTGCTGCCTACCTTGCTGGTTGGTAACTGGTTGTTTTGTCTCTGTGCATGCCCTTACCTGTGCAGTGTGCTAAGCCTTGTGTATCTTGTACACTTAACTTAATAATAAGTACTCCCTCTGTCTCAAAATAGGTGTCTTAGATTTTCAAAATTTGATGCATCTAGACACTATTTAATATAGATTCGTTCAAATTTGGACAAACCTAAGACATCTATTTTGAGATGGAGGGAGTATATCATCGTCCAGGTACTTGCCGCTTTGTTAACGGTATATTTTGTTGACCAAAAATAACAAGGCCTGCAAAATTGGTCAAAAGACAAAACTTACAATGTTTGACCAAATATGTAGAAGAAAATATCAAAGTCTACAATATTGAACAAATACACTATACAAATATCTTATATGGTGGACCTGTTCATACTGATTTGGTGTTGGACATGATCATATTTTTCTCCGTAAAATGGATCCAACTTAAAAGGTGTTGATTTCTTACAAAAAGTATGAGTATTTTTTCGGGGAACTGAGGGACTATGTGCTATAAGTATTGGTTGAGCTAACTTTTTGTCGTAGACTCGTATTAAGAGGCTTTTATTTTCACCGTGGTAAGCTAGGCCGGAGGGACTATGTTGCAACTACGTACAAGGCATGCAAGAGATGAACTATCAATACATCACGTGCCTTTCGTGCAACTGGAAATTAAGAGCATCGCAATCGGATATTCACTTCGGCTCGCAGGTGCAAATGCAACCATTCTGAGAAAATATTTTTTAAAATGTCAAAAAATTCAAAAAAAATTCTGCATATACATTCAAACATTTTATGTTGATTCACAAGTTTTCGGAATAAAATAATATTTTATACGGCGTGTATAAAAAAGACAAAATATGTTACAGGAATACGACTATTCACGTGACATTTTTTTGTCTTTTTTATACATGACACATAAAATATTATTTCATACCGAAAACTTTTGAACCAACATAAAATGTTCCTCCCATCGCAATAGATTACCATATTTTGGGTAAGCAAAATGAGTTTGCGTAGGAGAGAGAAAATATTTGGGTATCCAGAGAACTCCCTGCTTTTATAGCTTACCCAAAACTAACACTATGCGTAGGTCCCACGTGGCAGTGGGTTAACTTTTCTATCATTTTTATTTATTTATTTTAGCTCTCCTCTCGCCCTTTGTAGCCAGATGGATCCCACCACTGGCAAGCTCACTAGAGAAGAAACATGGGACCACGAGGTCATGGTGAGGACAGAATCGGGGCCAGAGCTCAAGGGGCACGCGATAGGGACCGGCGACAGCCGGCGCCGGAGTCGACCACAAAACTTCCATGCATGAGCTGGCGCCGGAGTCGACCACAAAACTTCCATGCGTGAGCCGGCGCCGGAGTCGACCACAAAACTTCCATGCATGCCCGTTGAAGGCTCCTGCGGTGGTTTCAGTGAGGAGGCAGCTACCCAAAACCTAGCTAGTCTTGTCCATATATGGGTAGGAGGGGCTAAAAAGATCATACGGTATTTTTTGGTGGGAGGCTTATTTTTGGGTAAGCTGTTGGAGCTATGTTATTGCTCCATCTTACCTAAAACGGTTATTCGCTCTCTTACCTACAGATGTATAAGCTGTTGAAAATGCTTTAATGGCTACATAAATATAGTCAATGCACGGATAGTACGTAGCATGGGAGTTTAATGTTTAGTTTTTGTAATTATCATGGAAGAATTAAGCCGTAAACTATTAAAGTGTGGATTCCATAAGTAGGCGTTTTTTTTTTAAATAATGCACTTTCTAAATAATTTTCGAGAATATTGCACAATTTGAATAATTTTCAAATATAGTAGGACATTGTCGGTTTCGCGCACGCCGACTGGGCTGAAAGGGCTCTCGGCGCCAGCATGCACTCAGCATTGCTTGGACTACTCGGCGCTGGCATAGCCGATTGCATGCGAGCATGGGTTGAAATTTAGTTCACTATTTACTTAATCATGCAACGGGTTGTCTAATCCATGCACGAGTCTTTAGACACGTATTTCCTTTCTGGCTACGTGTATATGGGCTAATAGCCCGGAAATTAGCTAGCTGGCAAAATCTTAAGCCCAAATAGGTAGCTAGCCTGCAACTGTAAGCACGGTGTACATGCATATGGCTATTGGTTGATAATTAACTCACTACTTATTTGTGAAACGGGCCAGTCTAATCTAGCTAAGTAGAAAACATGGGTTTCGACGAGACAGATCATGCAGTGGTAGCAGAGTGCCCACTCGGCGTGGGGCAGGCCGAGTGCAGCCCAGTCTGCGCCATCCGGGCATTCGACCTATACGGGGCCCGTCGGACCATGCAGTCGGCTTGGTGCAAGACGACTAGCTGCAGTCTGTTTAGGCCTGACCGATTAGTCTCAGTCGGCTTCGGTAACATCGACAATGTGCTAGATCTAGAAATTCTTTAAATCGTACAATATTCTTGAAAATCATTAAAAAGATTGAATTATTTTTTAAAAAAATCGCTAATAAGTAGAGCACTCATTTTTCTTCCTTTTTGGCTTATGGCTATGCGCATCCTAACTATGTGGGCTCTCCGGATTAATCCTCCAAGAATTCCTGTTATGTATATCACCACGATCCCATTATCAGTCTGTTATGACACATAACCGACAAGTATCAAAATAAACACTAGATACTTAAGCAGATACAAGTCATACCTTGTTTGCCATTATGGATATATCAAATATCAGCGGAACTTCATCAAGCGCAGAGCCCGAGCCATGCCTTAACTTACAGGAAGATGGCCGGGAGAACGTCCCAGCTCACATAGTCGTAAACTTCACATTATTCTTGATATCCGACCAAGTTAATAGCTAAGAACAATATCAGTGAGTACTTTAAATATACTCACAAACCACCTTAAGAGAATAATAATAACAAGAGGATATACAATATGAATATGACTATGGTAGTAGGAGGGCTCCAAGAGAGGTTCTTTTCTCAATTAGTTTCTTTTGAAGATATAACATCTACATATATTTATTGAAAACTTTTGTAAAATATTTTGGAAACCTTTTTGAAAAGTTTTAGAAAACACTAGGAAAGGGTCACCCAATTGTTTCTTTCTTCCGGTCATCCATTGACCAGACTCCTTTCCTTCTTTTCCGACCATCCCATGGTCAAAACAATTCCAAAACCATTGCTTTTCTGAAATCCTTTTTAAAATCAAAACCAGCACCGCTCTACAGAAGCCTTTCCAACCATCCATGGTACTACACGCGTTTGATGCGCACGCACGAGGCAAACCATATGGAGGTGGCGCCACTCTTTTTTGGTCACCAGAGCGAGCTGCGCAATGGCGACGAGCGGCAGTGCACGATGGTGTTCGGCGCCGGGGCGAACCAGAGAGGGAGGGGAGGCGTGGAGAGCTTCCTAGGAACCGCAAGCTCACCTTGGTGATTACCATGTGCCTGGTGAGGTCGGGGGAGGCGCGATGTAGCTGAATCAATGGCGAAGAGCGGTGGCCGGAGCTCGGGGAGACGAGCTCAATTCTCTTGATTTGCGGTGCTCCAACTACAACTGCTTGGCGGGGATGAGCGAGGGCGAGGAGGCGGTTCTCATGGAATGCTCATCTAGGTCTGGGGCGACGCCTACCAGCAGCGAGAGGAGACGATGGTCGGGCTAGGGTTTCGGGACTCGAGGAGAAAACACGAGAGAGGAACAAGGGAGGATATAAGACTAGAGGGGAGAGAGGGGCTCGGTGTCCTTCTTATCCTCGCGGGAGTGTTGGTGGTGACATCGCAGCGATGGGGCAGCATCAGGTGGTCATCGACCTCTCCACCAATCTACTTGACGGGGAGGAGGAAGACGGCAAATTGGGAGGACAAAGGGGTACGTGGGCTCGGGCTCCTCCTGGGCCGGCCTGCTGGGTTGGGCATTGCATGCGGGCGACCGTTGGTGAGGGAGAAGGTGGGTTGAGGCCCATGTTACTCTCCTGCCTATTTTTCTGCTAAAACATTTTTCCATTTCATGTTTGTATTTCTCAATTTGTAAAACCTATGTCAACTCTATTTTTGGACATTTTAAAAATGCCACAAGGTTTTGAAAATATTTGAAATACTGTGAGCCCCTTGTAATCCAATTGGTCTCCACTATTTTTGGTAGTTTTCGAAATATTCAAAACCATTTTGAATTAATTTCAAAGAGAGGGAGAAGATTAGGGTTAGGGTTTTGCACATGCTTTTGCTTGTTTGGATTTTATCTTAACAAAATAGATGATGCTTATGAATGCATAGCAAACCCTAATTAGTATTTAATAAAACTAGGCGTGTTACAACTCTATCCCCCTTACGAGAATCTCGACCCGAGATTCCTAAGATAGTAGGAAAGTAGAAGACAACATGGTCACTCTAAGGATAAGAGGGAAACACACTAAACAACATACCGAATATCTCATGGTCATCTCAAGGAATGAGTGTTCAGAACAACTTTTGAGATGACGACATGAAACACATCAAGGTAACGAAGGAAACAAGAGGAGAAGGTTTCACGTTGTTAGATTGATGGTCTTCATAAGGATTGAGACCATGGAGTTTGCAGAATAGTTTGAACTTCTGAGGAAAGAAGGCTTCCAGTAGAAGGAACATGACCACAAACTTCGAGAAATGAAACTCTACTAGATAGATTAAGTAGATATTTCATCGATACAGAGATATAGGTCGACAAAACCAAGCTGTTGAAATACTTTTGACACAGAAGGGCCACTATTTTGTTCAACGGAAGGTTATTTTGTGGAGAGGAGTCATAAGATTCACAAGAAAATGTAGCAAGAGAAACTTCTGATTAGCAAAATCATAGTCACTCTTTGACATGGTTGAAAAATGGAGGAAACTCTTTATTCATCCAGGACTATCAAAATCCTTGCTAAAGATCATGATATCACTTTATACCACCAGGATGAATAGGTAACAAGATTCCTGCTAACACGAGAAAAAGAAACTTCATTCTCAGAATTCAATTACTTGGCACAACAAAATACTTGGCAACATAGAGGGTCTGGAGAAACGACCGAGAGACATTTAGCAACACTACTTACATGTTTTTCAACTTCTTCTGCCTCGCATGATCGTGCGCCGCCTTGCCGCTAGACCGCGCTGATGTAGTCCTAGTAGACCTGCTCCTATCCGCAACACCTCTCTGATGAGTCCATGCGCGCCACCACCGACATGCAGTCTCGTGGCCCTGGCCACGCCACCGCTAGGCAGTCCTGCAAAATCTCTAGGGCCGCTACATGTGCCGACAGTGGCCCTACATGCGCCTAGCAACGGTGCTACAAGCTGTGTCAGGTTTTGATACATGTGGCCGGTGGTGGTGCTGCGAGTGGGTGTTGCGTTTGTGATACGTCCAAAACATATCTACTTTTCCGAACACTTTTACTATTGTGTCTCCTTTAAACTTGTGTGATTTGGATACAACTAACACGGACTGATATTGTTTTCAGCAGAATTACCTTGGTGTCTAGTTTTTGTGCAGAAAATCAACTATCAGGAAAAATCCCGGAAAATATGCCAAAAATCCTATTTCACCAGAAGATTCACGGAGCCAAAAGACGAGACGGAGGAGGGCCACGAGGGTCCCACACCATCTGGCCGCGCGGACCAGGCCAGACCACGCCTGGGGGTGGTGTGGCTGCCTCGGTCACCCCCTCAGCCTCCCTCTTCTCCTATAAGTTGCCTCTTGACCTAAAAACCAAGGGGGTTCGATGTTTTTCCAGAAAGAGTTCCGCTACACCGCCACCACCAGATTCTGCAAATCAGAACCAGAAACTCCATTCTGGCACCCTGCTAGGACGCGGAATTGGAGGAGATCATCGCCATCATCATCACCATCGCTTCTCCATCGACCATCCATGATTCCCCTATCCATGAGTGAGTAATCCCCCGCTGTAGGCTATGGGGATGGTAGGGATTGGATGAGATCGTTCATGTAATGGCATCAGATTGTTAGGGCATGGTGCCTAGTATCTATTATTAGTGCTTTTTGACTTTGTTGCTACTTGTTATGCTTAATGCTTGTCACTAGGGCCCGAGTGCCATGATTTCAGATCTGAACATGTTATTGATTCATGATGATAGTATTGTTTGTGATCTTACCTGCAAGTTGTATACACATATTGTTGTCCGGAACCAAAGGCCCCGAAGTGACAATAATCGGGATAACCGGAGGGAATGACTTTGATGTGAGGATCACATGTGTTCATGGAGTGTTAATGCTTTGCTCCGGTGCTCTATTAAAAGGAGCACCTTAATTGCCAGTAGTTTCCTTGAGGCCCCGCTGCAAACGGGCTGGCAGGACAAAAGATGTTGTGCAAGTTCTCATTGCGAGCACGTATGACTATATATGGAACACATGCCTATGATTATTTAATACTTAGATGCTTTACCTTATTTATATGCAAACACCCTATGTCTTGATGCTATATGAATTGTCTTGTCCATGCAACACCCGTCCATCCATCCCTATGTCTACCGTGTTTTAATCCTACCGTTTACTGCAATTGTTACTACTGTCTTTACTTTTACTACTCCTATTACTTTCCTATTTCTACTACAAAACTGTTGCTACTGGTAAATTGCTGTGAGCAAGATTGTTTCTAGGTGCAGCTGAATTGACAACTCAATTGTTAAGGCTTATAAATATTCTTTGGCTCCCCTTGTGTCAAATCAATAAATTGGGTTTCACTTCCCTCGAAAATACTGCGATACACCCCCTATACTTGTGGGTCATCAAGACTATTTTCTGGCGCCGTTGCCGGGGAGCATATCTTTATTTATCAAGTTCACTTGGAATCACTATTATTCGCTGCCCTCTATTCATCATGGGTAAATCTCGTGATGGAAAGGTTCCTATATTACCATCCACTACAAGGAGAGGTACGGTTCTGATCACCTCGGTTGCTCTTGATTCACCATCTGTTACGAGTAAGATCCTTACACCACCACATACACATGCTAC